>OX637466.1:24153890-25648382 GCA_951799995.1 Trifolium subterraneum
AAAAGTAACTATAATATAGACCGTAAAAATATATTCAATATGTATTGAAGTGGGCGTTTGTGCTGCAATTTCTCATATTCTCATCACATAAAAAGTACAAAAATTATTTCCTTAAAAAAGCAAACAAATCCTTTACAAAAACAAAAAGCAAAGTTATATGATCACATAATAATAATAATAATAATAATAATAATAATAATAATAATAATAATAATAATAATAATGAAAAGTACTTATGCTCGATTCCTCGACGATTTCGTTTTGAATTATTAATTAATAGGCAAAAGCCAGACTGGTGGTTAGCTTGAAAAATCCAAAATCAAAATCTATAAGAGATCCAAATAATATTTATTTTTTGCAGTCTAGGTGTGGGAATTTCAATTTTGTGTTTTTCTTTAGTAATTACTATTATCATGATCTATATATATATATATAATTATGTTAGTTTGCGTCAAAACAAAAGAAATATGTCAGCTAAATCATTTAACAATATCTATATATCTTCAAAATTATTTTAAAAATGGTGAAGCAAATTTTGAAGGTATTCTTTTAAAAATGTGCATTCAGCTAGACTTATCCTCCTTGAACAACAACTACAAAAGGAATTGGATAAGGTTTTGTAACAAGAAGAATCACCATGGTAACAAAAGTCAAGAGAAAAATGGATAAAATTGGGTGATAAAAATACAAAGTTTTTAAGCTATTAGGTTTGGTCTAATGGTGAAGGGTTTTGGTAGTATGCAAGAGGTCCTAAATTCGATCTTCTGTTCCGTTGTAAACAAAAAAAATGCGAAGTTTTTCATGCTCAAACAATCTTTAGGTGCAAAAGGAATAAAATTTATGGGATTAACCTTACCTTGTGGAGCTTGGTGTGCTGATTACTCTATGCTTTAAGATGAGACCTATAAATCTTTTAAGAATTTGTTTGCCCCTATGGCATATATATAATTGGTGATGATATCTTTACTCTTGTTAGTCAAGCCTTAAACACATGTTATTTTAATCCTTCTTTGGCTAAAACTCTCATTTGTCTGATTCCTAAAGTTGACACTGTCCTAAACATTTTAAGGATTTTAGATCTATTAGTTTTTGCAATACTATTTATAAATTTATTACTAAGGTTCTTTTTAATAGAATTTGACCTATACTTGATAGTATCATTGGTCCTTGTCAGAGTAATTTCCTTCTAGATAGGGGAATTACTAGTGATAATGTCATTATCCTTCAAGAGATTATCAATTAATCTTGAAAAGACTTATGCTAATGTGAACTGCAAATATTTGAACGAAAATGTTAACCAGTACTCCCGGGGCACTAGTTAAGGAAACTAAATATAAAAAAATTATCTTGGTATTAGTATAGTCGATATTTTAAAGTATACGAAATGATGTTTTCAATGTAAAATTATTCTCTTTTGATTTTTTAATTAGTGCCCTAGAGGCACTAGTTAGCATGACCCATATTTTTGAAAGCTTGTTTGGTAGATTTCCTCATAATTTTACAATCTTAGGAGCTGTGCTAAATAACTCTTGAAAACCCATTCAAATTTCAAAAAATGGTCCTAAATTTTCTCAAAATTATTTTTTACAGATGATGCCCTCCTTTTTCAAAGGCTATTTGTGCCCAAGAGCGAACAATGACAGATCTGTTTAATATAATCAAAGTAAGAATATTCTCCTTCGTATTGATCATGTAATTCTTGTTCAAAAGTTGTTATCGTTTCTTGTTACTTGTGATATTCCAATTGCACTATGATTATAAAGTTTAAAAAAAGTGTTACCAGTTTATATATATATAGTCATCAATTAAAAAAACATGCAAGCTTAGAAGAATAAATATGTACCGTAAAAAAAAGAATTTAATGCGAAAAAAATAAAAGAATAAGGGCTTGTTTGAAACAATTTTCAAATACTCTTTTTTAGTTTTCAAAAGTTAAAAAAGAAAGGGTTAAATATGTTTTTGGTCCCTATAGTTTCGCAGAATTTCATTTTTAGTCCCTGAAAATTTTTTTCACACTTTTTAGTCCATGAAGTTTTGTCAAGTGTTTTTAGTCCCTACTTTTCAATCAACTCGTTATCATTCGAAATTTTAAATTTTTTTCTGCAGTCATGTTTAGTACATTATATGAATCTCTCTTATAAAATTTAAAATTTTTTTAACAAGAAATGAATTAAATATGAATTTTTTAGTTTTTTGCACATAAAAATTCATAAATAATTCATCTTAAGTTAAAAAATTCTAAATTTTTATCGGAGATGTTCTTATAATATTATAAACATGAATACAAAGAACCGTTAAAAAATGTGAAAGTATACAAGAGTTTGATTAAAAGTAGGGACTAAAAACACTGACTGACAAAACTTCAGGGACTAAAAAGTGTGAAAAAAATCTTCGGGGACTAAAAACGAAATTTTGCGAAACTATAGGGACCAAAAACATATTTAACCCAAAAAGAAAAAACATGTTTGGAAGTCCTATTTTCAAAAATTGTTTCTCATTTTATAGTTTTAAAAACTAAAAAACATAAACATGTTATTGGTGTTTTATTTTTTAAAAACTATTTCCAAAAATTAATTTATAAAACACATTTTAAAAATTAAAAAACAAAACTGTTTCAAACAAGGAGGAAAACTAAATTTTACCTTTAATTTTGTTCCAACTTGGAGACCCTAACTTCTGGCAAAACAGAACTTAGCCAGCCACGCCAGCCTGCAGTTGCAGCCCACACCAAAATATCCGTTTTGGATTTTTAAAATTTTATAATATTCGTATTTATAAGGTACCCTTCAACTTTGAATGTTGAAAGCATGAATATAAAATTGTATTTTCTTGCACGCGTGATCAATTGATGTTACTCTTTTTATCTTTTGAAGACAAGTATAGGTGTATTTTATTTAGGCAAATACTAACGAGTGTCCCCAAAGTACTATTTAAACCTTTAAATAGTAAGTTTTTTATAGAATTTTATGGAAATATATAAAGTCAATGCATTGAAAATTGTGCTGTTTAACTTTTTTAATAAAAAATTTCTTTAAATGAAATGTTTAAAGAGTGCCCCGGGGCACTCGTTAGCAAGACCCTTTTTTTTATATAATATTTGAGTATGGTCCCTTGACCTTTGAAGAGTGTATAGACTGCAATTGGTTCATCTTTTGAGAATTTAGATACCATATGCTGAACTATCGAGAGAGCTTTAAAATTTGGCATCATTTGAGAGAGATTAGGAGATAGTACTATTATAGAAGAGAGATATTAGGAGATAGTACTATTATAGAAGAAAAATGCTGAATAGTGCGAAACTTATTTTAACGAAAGTTCACGAACGCGTTAACGGAAGTTCGCAAAAGGATCTGGATTCGATGCACTCAAATAATCATACAGTCATGCTACTCACTGCATTGCAAGCCTTTAGATTTAAATTTTGGTGGTCCAGACTTAAAGATAGATGACTGAGAATAACCTGCAATGAAATAGTGACGGCAAGGAATCCATTTCCAAAGCAAAAGGATGCTGCAAGCCTGCAAATTCATTCAAACGGTGCTGACTACCTTTTCTTTGGTCCAAATTCCAATAATAATATTTTGTTGCATAACAACAATTCAAGCTCTTCTAATCTTAACTATTAATTTAATTTCCTACCTCATATATTGTGAACTAGTGTCATACTCTCATTTAGACCTATTTTTATTAACAAAGTTATATATACTGCTCCTATCAATCTGAACAAAACATAAGGTTGAACTGCATACTTATGATAGTTGTACTCTCTTCCGGATAATGAACTGGATATGTCCGCCTTCTATATGAACAAATTCAACAATGAATTATGTTAGCCCAATCTACTCGAATTTGGGGACATCCCTTTCAACGAGTCGTGTTCTCACAAAAACTATCCAATTCTTCCAAGGTGAACCAATCTTTTTTCATCTGGAGCACGTCAGCGGCATTCAAAATTATATCAAGATGTATAATTTAATGATAATTATCAAGAACAGCAAAAGAGAAAACTTACAAAGTAAGGGTACCCCTCCATGCTAAAATTATCAGGTGCGAGTTCCAAAAACAACTTAATGAAATAGAGGACAAAGTTCCCACAATCCGTATCATCTTTTTGTTGTGGCACCTGCAATATAATTAATTAGTTTTCTTTTAACCATCCGTGATTGGGTTACACGGCGAGGAAAATCATAAAAGGGGTCATTATCACCTTGGGCACTAAAAATGGAATTTGAGATATAATACGCTTAGTCTCTGGCCTGTCCCCTGCTTTGTAAATGTCTTGTACAAATCTGAAAATGAAAGATAAAAGCTGGTAAACTGTAAATACTTGGGACAAAAATGTCTGATCAAAATAAGTAGATATTGTTGAACAAAGCACACCTTCTTATCTCTGGTTCAATCCGTCTTGGATCGGCCATTTCAAGAGAATCCAACAACAACATGCAACGTGATCTGCTAAAGGATGGCAAGTTCTCGCCAAAATGGCAGAAGATCAGAAGGCTCCAATGACCCCTACGAAATTGTGATTTCAAAAGATAAACTTTGTGGATTGACATTTAACAAATAAAAGGCTCATTGTTATTAAAGGAAATTGAATGTGTTTACCAGCAGACTATAGGAACAAAAACGTATTCCTTTGTGAAAATTTGTTCTTTATTAATCCAACTCAGCACCTTATCTTTACATTTAGCATTCCTATAAAGGCTAAACCATAAGCTGTCCATGTATGCAAACGACCTCTTCCTATCTTCTGAGAAACTCCTCCATACTTTCCTGTCAGATAAATTATATTTATATTTAGAAACGATCCCATGATTTTGATGTTGCTCCTTTTCCATCACAAATCATTGGATTGTGTAACTCACGCTAAGTAGAAATCAAAGACTCCACTGTTTAGCTTTTCCTTCGATCTAGTGAGAGCTACATTGCCTTTGAATTTTTTCTTGATTTTTGTTCGCGGTCGCCGAGGAATACTATTCAAATCAAATGGAAAAATTGAACTAAGCAATTTAGAGAGAGCTACAGTCTCGGTTTTGATTTTGTGATGAGCATAAGCAATCTTGGTTTCATGTCTCGAGTCAAATTCTCCTTCCTGATTCGCAAAATCAACTGATAAGAACAATGACAGACACAATCAACTTCTCTGATAGGCTCCCAAATCCCAATATAATGAACTTCTAAAAAAACACTTGTGAAAAAGAAATTATCAAATAATCTTACAATAGCTATGAATTTTTTAAACAATAGTTTGCCGCATAAGTTGAAATTAAATGTATCTCTACTTTTCCACAAGCAATCTCAATTAACTTTACATAAACACCTATAATCTTAAACTATTTTTTGCAAGTGGAAAACCATAAACTTATTTTAATTGGGAAGCTCCACTGAAGTCTCAAAACACCGTGCTCTAGCTGTAGATATCTGTGTGAACGATAATAATGCAACCACCACCACCAAAATGCAAAAAAAGCAGGAACCCCAGAAAATTACAATTACCCAACAAAATTACAATTTCACCAATTAGAACTATGATGTTGTTTGTAGACCCAATATCAACTTTTACACAAATTTCAGGTAAAAAGATGGAGACTGAACTTGATTTACTTTTTTACACACAAAGCAAATTTCTAGTACGTAGGTATTATATACCCCACATATTATCATCATCACACAAACGACAATGGATTCTATCGTAAAATGAAAAGATGAAGGCGTAAGTACAATGATATAACAAGTGGTACAATTATATAACACTAACCTTCAGGGTCAATTTCTATCACCTCTCTTATGGTCTCGGTTTTCTTTTGACGAGAATAAACAAACTTGCGTACACGTCCTGAGTCAGTTTCTCTTTTTTGATTTCTAAGATCCACTGATAAGATCAACGATAAACATAATCAACAACAATAATGTCCAGCTTTATGAACTACTCACGAAACACTAATGAAAAATGACATATCCAAAAGATCTTACAGTAACTGCGAGTTTAAAAAAAATAGGTTCTTATATAATTTCAAATTAGTTCCTGTATCTCAATTTTTTCACAATTTCTATCAATAAACTTTTCATAAACACCTATAACCTTATAACATTTTCTAAAGTGGAAAACCATAAAACCCTTAGAATTTGATTCATATACACACCGTCGGTGTTAAGACTTATTACAATGCCAATCAAGCATATAACCATAAAATCATAAATATTGTTTGAATTTAATTACAACTATTTCTAAAGTTAGACCTATGGGTGGTTCTGATTTTCTTTTTTGGTTTTCACCACCAGTATCCGGCCCACTAGACCGCCTAATCTGATTCGAGGGTCACTTCTGACATTAAGTGGTTCCAGCCCCCTCCCGATTGCAGTTGCGGGGGATCGAACTGTGGTCCTCCCTACCAAGTCCAGCGCCAATCACCACTGGACCAACTAACGATTGGTGGTGGTTCTGATTTTCTGATAGTGTAAAACTTTTTACACTGACAGTGTATAAAAATTAAACATTAACTCATTTTAATTAGGAAACTCTCACATGTTAAAAGTAGAGACAAACTCCATCTAAGTCACAAAAAATCATGCCCTAGCAGTAGAACTTCAATATTATCAATGTATGGAACCCTATAAATTTGACCTCTTATGTCCTGTAACAATCAATCCAGCCACAAGATACCCAACAAAATTACAATTTCACAATGTTTTTTTTACACAAATTTCAGGTAAAAAAATGAGGACAAATTGAAAGTAAAATTGTAGTGTTGATTAAACATGAGATTGAAGGAAGAAAAAGAAAGAAAAAAAAAAGTAGCGTATTATATATCAAAGAAAGCTAACATGAGTATCACACAAACAAACAACAACGGAAGTATGAAGGCGGGAGTGTTACTGTGTTGTTAATCAATCGGAGAATTCTCTGGTGCGGTGGGCAATTGAGTTCAGTGCTGCCAGTCCAATTTGGTTGCTTTCAATCCTGAATCTGATAATACCACAACGGGACAAACAAGCGTATTACTAATTTTTTTTGGTTTATAACCCTCTTGTTCATAGAGGATGGGGATCTAGTAATCCAGTGTTCGGCCGCGAGGTAAGTAAAGTCTGGCCAAGAAATTGTTCCACCCAGGAATCATGCTTATTACTAATTTACTAGTACCCACTTGTGTTGGCGTATTTGCTTGAGCCTTGGAGTATTCTACTCTGAGTTTCGATTTTCTTTGGGTGGGCTGGATCGTGCAGAATAAAAAAATGAAAATTTCTCTTTCGGCCCCTCACTTTTCTTTTCTACTCCAAAACACCTAGAAATTTTCGGTTTCTATTTATCGAAGTTTTTTTTAGTGTAAATTTTACATTAAAAAAATGTCAGGTTATATTTGTTGAAACATGATGAGAATTTGGAGGGAACTTGGTATTGAAATAAACACAAAGTGTTAGAACCATATAAAGTGTGAATTGAAAAAAAAAAGGCTATTTGAGTCCCACATTGCTAAGATCACACTTCTTGGTAGTGTTTATATACTACAAAGTGACAACTAAGAGCGTGCCCTTGGGGTACCCACTTTTGTAAGAAAGGGAGACCGCACACCATGTCAAATATCACGCACGAGCACGCCGCCGTTCGGCCAGCTCGGCTATTTTAATTAATTTTTCTTTACATGCGTGTCCATTTAATTCGCACATGTTAAATGTGCTTTAGACCAAGTCTGAAACGGATGAACACTGTTGCGTCAGCTCCAATCATCCGCTAACGGGTCAATTACGTGGCCCTGATTTTTTGCCCACGTTTCGCTTTGACTGGGCAAATTCGGCTCCACTAACTGCTCTGAATTCAGCTCCTTACTTGCCCTATATATGCTTTCCTTCTTCAGTTTCAAATTGCTAAAATTTTCTCTGCATACTGAGAATACTGTATTTTTCCTTCTCTCTATTTTTTCTTCTTCGAAATATTTTTTGTTGTTTCAATTATCGAACGGTTGTTGCCGTACAGAATTGATATTCGTATATCAATTAGAGTGGTTCGTCGTTTCGAACCATATTTGGTGTAATTTTGTCCGATCACTGCAGTGCAGTAGTGCTTCGGTATTTCTTTTTCAGCCAATAATTGATTTTGTTGCCATTTTTTGACAAATTCATTTTCTGTTTTTTTACAGAGTCAGTAAACCGTTTTTCAATCATTTCAAACGTTGGCAACAGAAGATGTTTTTCTTCCTGACCCTAAAAAAATGTGCCTACGTTTTGAAAGATCCTATTCTTGTGGTTCCTGCTGTGCCGACTGATGCTTCGGCTTCAGGAACAAAAGAACAGCATGTTAACACCAACGGTGAACCTGTATCTGCTGAACAAGACAAAGGTAGGTAAGGCTACGGCAGAACATGTTAAGGAAAAAGCGCTGCAAATTGAAAAAGAAAGGCAGTTATGGATTGATAATGACTATGTTTGCAAAAACTATATCATTAATGGATTAAAAGATGATCTGTATGATTATTACAAAACCTATGATACAGCTAGTGATGTGTGGGAGGCTTTGAGTAAGAAGTATGATACTGAAGAAGCTGGTGTGAAGAAGTATGCGGTTAGCAGGTATCTTAAATATCAGATGGTGGATGAGAGGTCGGTGGAAGTGCAGGCACATGAACTGTAGAAGATTGCTCATGAGCTAATAACTAAAGGTATGCCTTTACATGAGCAGTTTCAAATTTCTGTGATTATTGATAAGCTGCCCCCTAGTTGGAAAGACTATAAGAATCAGTTCCGTCATAAGACAAAGGAGTTTTCCATTGAAGGTCTGATTACTCGTCTTCGTATAGAAGAAGAGTCACAGAAACAAGATATGAAAGAAGAAGAAAAGATATTGGTTGTCTCTAACAACAATAAAAAGAAATTCGGTGCGGTTCTGAAGCCTACGGGCAAACCTTTAAAGAATCAAAACTGCAATCAAAACCGAGTTAAGAATGGTAACCCGATTAGGGGCCATAATGCTAAGCAGCATCAACAACCACCTCTTAGAAATGACGCTGTTGATCCATTTTATTGCTTCAATTGCTGGAAAACAGGTCATATGTCTAACAAATGCAGAAATTTAAAGAGGCCTAAACCTGCTCACCTTGCACATATTAATGTGAATGTGGATGATGAGCCATATTCTGCTATGATCACCAAAATTAATATGGTCGGTGGTACTGATGGATGGTGGATAGATACTGGCGCTACCCGCCATGTCTGTTATGATCGTGTTATGTTTAAAACATACACGAATGCTAAAAATAAGAAGGTGCAGATGGGTAACGCACATACTTCTAATGTTGATGGCGTTGGAGATGTTGTATTGAAGTTCACCTCCGGGAAGACTCTTATCTTGAAAGAAGTCCTTCATGTTCCCGAGATGAAGAAGAATCTTGTTTCTGGTTTCCTTTTGAATAAGGCTGGGTTTAATCAAACTATTGGGGCTGATATTTATACCATCACTAAGAATGGTACTTTTATTGGGAAGGGGTACGCCACTGATGGCATGTTTAAGCTTAATGTTGATTATGATGATTTGAATAAAATTTCTACTTCTGTTTACTCTTTGTGTGATTTTAGTATTTGGCATTCTAGACTTTGTCATGTTAATAAGCGCTCAATTTTTAATATTAGTAACTTAGGATTAATTCCTAAACTTAGTTTTAATGACATAGAAAAATGTGAATTTTGTAGTCAAGCAAAAATAACAAAGAGCAAACATAAATCGGTTATACGAGAATCTGAACCAATGGACCTTATACATTCTGATATATGTGAACTAGATGGAACCATGACTAGAAATAACAAACGTTATTTCATCACTTTTATTGATGATTGTTCATATTATACTTTTGTTTATTTAATGAAAAATAAAAGTGATGCCTTTGATATGTTTAAAGTTTTTGTGAATGAAATAGAAAATCAGTTTAATACGAAAATCAAGAGACTTCGTAGTGATAGGGGAACCGAATATAGTTCTAGTTTATTTAATGAATTTTATAAACAACACGGAATTATACATGAAACGACTGCGCCATATTCCCCCGAAATGAATGGCAAAGCAGAAAGAAAGAATAGAACTCGTACTGAATTAGTTGTTGTTATTATGTTATACTCTGGTGCCGCTAAACATTGGTGGGGGGAAATAATTTTGACTATCTGCTTTGTTTTGAATAGAGTTCCCAAATATAAAATAAGTGAATCTGCTTATGAAATATTAAAGAAAAGACAGCCAAACATGTCTTATTTAAGAACTTGGGGATGTCTAGCCTATGTCCGTAAACCGGACCCGAAGCGAGTTAAACTCGCTAGTAGAGCCTATGAATGTGTATTCATTGGTTATGCAGCAAACAGTAAAACATATAGGTTTTACGACCTAAATGAAAAAGTGATCATAGAATCTAATGATGCAGATTTCTATGAAAATAAATTTCCCTTTAAATCAAGAAATAGTGGGGGCACTGAACAGGATAATATTCCTGAATCGAGTCACGTTCCCGTGATACCAAATGCGGATAGCAATGACGAAGTAGAACCTGAACTTCGTAGAAGCAAACGTGTAAGGTTGCTAAAGACTATGGTCCGGATTATGTAGCCTTTACATTGAATGAAGATCCAGCAAATCTTCAAGAAGCCTTGTCATCGATGGATGCAGATCTTTGGCAAGAAGCTATTAATGATGAGATGGATTCTCCAGAATCTAACAAAACATGGCACTTAGTAGACTTGCCTCCCGGCTGCAAACCAATCGGTTGCAAAATGGATTTTGAAAAAGAAACTAAAACCCGACAGCACGGTTGAAAAGTACAAGGCTCGCCTTGTAGCCAAAGGTTTCAGATAAAGAGAAAATATTGATTTCTTCGACACGTTTTCACCTGTCACTAGAATAACGTCCATTTGAGTACTTATTTCAATAGCATCTCTTTATAACTTAATTGTACACCAAATGGACGTTAAAACCGCTTTTTTAAATGGTGACTTAGAAGAAGAAATCTATATGGAACAACCTGAAGGTCTGCAAGTTAGATAAATCTCTGTATGGTCATAAACAAGCTCCAAAACAATGGCATGAAAAGTTTGATAACTTAATGGTTTCGAATGGGTTCAGACTCAATGAGAGTGACAAATGCATTTACTATAAATGTGATGGCAACATTTTCACTATAATATGTCTCTATGTAGATGACATGCTGATATTTGGTTCAAACCTTTCTGCCATAAATAATGTGAAATCACTGTTGGGTAACAACTTTGATATGAAAGACCTCGGAGAAGCAAGTGTGATTCTTGGAATAAAAATCACTAGGTCTGAGAAGGGGATATCCCTAGATCAATCACATTATGTGGAAAAGATCCTAAAGAAATACGGTTACTTTGCTGTAAACCTGCCTGCACACCATATGATCCCAGTGTAAAACTGTTTAAGAACACTGGTGATAGCGTAAGACAAACAGAATATGCGAGCATCATTGGTAGTCTTAGGTATGCCACTGATTGTACTAGACCCGACATTGTCTATGTCGTGGGACTCTTGTGTAGGTTTACCAGCAGACCCAGTAATGAGCATTGGCACGCTATTGAAAGAATCATGAGATACCTAAAAAGGACCATGAATCTCGGATTACACTATCAGAGATTTCCAACTGTACTTGAAGGGTACAGTGATGCTGATTTGAACACCTTGTGAGATTATTTCAAAGCAACTAGTGGCTTTATATTTAGTATATCCGGTGGAGCTGTATCATGGAAGTCTAAGAAACAGACCATTTTGGCCCAGTCCACTATGGATTCTGAAATGATAGCGCTAGCAACTGCTAGTGAAGAAGCAAGCTGGTTGAGATGCTTGTTATCTGAAATTCCCTTATGGGAAAAATCTATGCCTGCTGTCTTGATCCATTGTGATAGTACTGCAGCTATCGCTAAAATTGAGAATCGTTTTTATTACGGTAAAAGACGTCAAATTAGAAGAAAGCACAGCACAATGAGAGAGCTCATCACTACAGGTGTTGTGAGAGTGGATCATGTACGCAATAATGATAACTTAGCGGATCCTTTGACGAAAGGACTGGCTAGAGAGAAAGTCCAAAATACATCGGTAAAGATGGGACTAAAGCCTACAAATTGCTTATGATGGTAACCCAACCTAAAAGACTGGAGATCCCGAGAATTAGGTTCCAATGGGTAAACAACAAGTCGTGAGTAATATGAGATGAACATGCAAGTATAATATGCATGAGTCCTGAAGAGAGAAAGGTTGAGTTAGTAAAACTCTTAATGAAATCTATACTCTATATGAGTGGAGTACATCGGGAGTACTCTTGATAGAATCACCTATATGAATGTGGAACTGAGGCCGGTTCCTCTGGAATTTTGGGGCGAACTCCTAGAGCATTCATGAAACTGGGATAGTAGTGCAGGGCCATTAACGCACGAGCCTAAAAATACACCTTAAGAGAGGTTGTGTGCTGGTTTGAGAAAAATCTAAGATAGAGTTCCAAGACTAAACGTCAGTCTTGCTTAATCAGGCTCTTACTGGCTACGTGAAGGTTCCAAGACATAGTTCACCTTCGCTTATGCACAATCTTACTGAAACGTTTAACGTTATGATTGAAACAACTTTTTTTAAATTCAAGTGGGGGATTGTTGAAACATGATGAGAATTTGGAGGGAATTTGGTGTTGAAATAAACACAAAGTGTTAGAACTAAGGGCGTGCCCTTGGGGTACCCACTTTTGTAAGAAAGGGAGACCGCACACTATGTCGAATATCACACAAACGCGCGCGCCGACGTCCGGCCGACTCAGATCGGGCCGGGCTTGGGCTTGGGCCGTGTGATATATTAATTTTTTAATGCTAAGAAAAAGAAAAATTTTAATTAATTTTTCTTTACACGCGTGTCCCTTTAATTCGCACATGTTAAATGTGCTTTAGACCAAGTCTGAAACGGATGAACACTGCTGCGTTAGCTCCAGTCATCCGCTAACGGGTCAATTACGTGGCCCTGATTTTTTGCCCACGTTTCGCTTTGACTGGGAAAATTCGGCTCGACTAACTGCTCTAAATTCAGCTCCCTACTTGCCCTATATATACTGCATTCCTTCTTCAGTTTCAAATTGCTAAAATTTTCTCTGCATACTGAGAATACTCTGTTTTTCCTTCTCTCTATTTTTTCTTCTTCGAAATATTTTTTTTGTTGTTTCAATTATCGAACGGTTGTTGCCGTACAAAATTGATATTCGTATATCAATTAGAGTGGTTCGTTGTTTCGAACCATATTTGGTGTAATTTTGTCCGATCACTGCAGTGCAATAGTGTTTCGGTATTTCTTTTTCAAAACGGCTTTTTTATCCTGGGGACTTCGCGGTCGATATACTACAATGCACTATTCGAGTAGTTCCGCGAAACGTCTTAAAGAAAGCGACCTAGTACGCGACTCAGCCAATAATTGATTTCGTTGCCATTTTTTGACAAATTCGTTTTTTGTTTTTTTACAAAGTCAGTAAACCGTTTTTCAACAATATTTACCAAAAATTTCGCGTGATTTGGGGTAGAAAAGAAATGTGAGGGGTTGAAAGAGTAATATTCTAAAAAAATTCTGGTTTTAAATGGGCCCTGCAAGTGGATGGTAGGATTGATCATCTCGAATTAGTCGATCCTAAGACATGATACCAAGTTTTAAAAAAAAAATTATTTTTTTGGTACAAAAATAGTGTACTAATATTTATTTTTTAGTTTAATGGAGACTCTCGATCATTTTAAAAATCGGACCGGTTATCGAACCAGTGAAAGTACTGGATCACTGGTTGATTAGCCGAATCACTGAGTCACTGGTCGAACCACGTGATTAAATCGGATAACTCCGTTGAATAAACTGATCTTCGGTAAATAACTAAATACGAATTAAATCTGGTCGACCCGGATGGCTCGTGGTCTAAAAAAATATATTTTAAAACAATAATTTTCTTCATCAAAATCATAAGATCAAACTAGTGCCATCAGAAGTCATCAAGAGTTTGCACTCAGAAGCAGTTTCAACAGTACTCCGAAACACCTTTCCAAAGCATAACTATTAAAAGAAGGACTCTCCTCTGCGTACCAAATGGACATTTTGATTTGAATCAAGTCAACACCTCAGAAGGAAGAGTACCTAGACATTTGGGAAAGTTTACCTCTTCTGTGCAAACATCGTAGTGTTCAAAGAAGATGATAGCTATAGTTTTTACATCTTTGGGAATAAGGTCAAAAACTCTAGTATCTATCCAGCAAGGATTGCGCTGACATCGTAAATTCATCAACGGTCACTTCCAACGTCTACATTTCTACTGCCTATAAATTGAAGACTTGGTGAACCGGAAAATTTCTCTTGCACATCAACAACTTTCAAACACTATACTCTAAGCTATCAAAGTTAACATTTGCTCAAGACTTTAAACTCCGACTACTTTCTTCAAGAAGTTGTAACTCTCTGTAACTGTTATTCAAAGTTCAATAGAGTAAAAGTCTTAGGTGCTTAGTTCAAATTAGTCTATCTTATTTTATATAAGATTGAGAAGTCTCTTGCTTGTGTGCTTGAGCATTTGGAAGTCTCTTGCTTGTGTGCTTGAGCATTGTGAAGTCTCTTGCTTGTGTGCTTGAGCAATTGTGTAATCTTGTGTTATTATAGTGAAATCTCTTGTGAAGACAAGGGGACTAGACTACTCTCGTTAGTGAGAGGAACCAGTAGAAAATTGCTTGTGTCTTTCTCTCCTTATCATTGTCCTTTATTGTTATTGTGTTTTATCTCTATACTGCGCTGCATTTCAATCTATTTAGAGAAAAAGTTTTAACTTGTCAAAACACAATTTTCAACCCCCCCTTCTTGTGTTTTTCACACCTTCAATTGGTATCTAGAGCCCGATTTTGTTACTATCACCTCATAGTGAGACATCAAAAGATCTGAAAAACACTCTATGTCTGGAGATTCTTCTGCTACCACTAACACAAACACAGATAACATAAACGTTCAATTTGACTACGAAACAATGAACCCCTCATCCAAATATGACTCAAGCAAAAAAAAAGGTTCCTGTTTTCAGTGGAGATACTACTCGTTTTGAGTGGTGGAAAGATAGCATCTATCACTACATTAATGGAACAAATGATAGTCTATGGGATCTTGTTGAAGAAGGAGTTAACATTGATGGTGTTGGAAGTGATGGGAAAATATCTCTTGCTCGAAAGAGAGCTTTATCTACTGAAAATACGAAGATCTTTGCAAATCACAACAGAGTCAAACAAATCATGATGTCTGCCATATCTCATGATGAATATACAAAGATAGTTGACAGATCTACGGCCAAAACTATCTATGACTCACTCTGTGCAAAGTATGATGGAAATAGGCAAGTTCAAAATGCAAAAGCTAGACTTTTGGTCCAACAATATGAGCTCTTCGCAATGAAACCAGATGAGGATATTGAAACCATGTTCTCTAGATTCCAAGTTCTGGTATCAAATCTCAGAATTCTCAAGAAGAGTTATCCAACCTCTGATCATGTGTGGAAGATTTTAAATAGCTTAACAGATAAATGGAGACATAAGGTCACAACCATTGAAGAAGCCAAAGATATCGATAACATTAGCCTTGAGTCACTCATCAGCAATCTCAAGAGCCATGAGTTGGTATTGAACGCTGATGTTGAAAAGAAGAAAGTCAGGTCAGTGGCTTTGTCATCAACCAGAAACTCTTCTAAAGGACTCAAAGCTAAAGCTATGGAGGTTGAAGAAGAATCTTCCATAGATGATCAAGAGGAGGACCAAGAAGATGACGAATTTGTATATTTCACGAAGAACTTTCAGAAGTGGGCCAAGAAATTTTTTAGCAGAAACAAAGGAAGTAGCTCAAGAAACTTTGTCAACAAGGAGGCAAGGCATGTTTCAACTGCAAGAAGACTGGACACTTTATTGTAGATTGTCCAGAACGGACTAAAGAATCAAGCAAGAAACCAAGTGATAAAAAGGAAAGATTTAGAATAAGGTTTCAAAAGAGTCTTATGGCGACATTTGAAAGTCTAGATCTATCATCTGATGAAGAAGACGAAGAAGCAAATCTAGCACTTATGGCAAATGCTGACTCAGATGCTGATGTATGTGATGACTCTGATTCTGAGAATGACCCTGAAGACAAAGATGTTGAAGAAGAGGTATTTTCTAAACTTACTAAAGAACAATTATTAATTTATCTTGAAAGATCCATAACAAAATTTATTGACATTTCATCTGAACTAAAAGATTTCAAAAACAAGTATGATGAAATGTCAAGAAAGGCACATCACTATCAAAAGAAGAAACAAGTATTTCGATGTTATTTAATAATTGTCAAAGAAATAATGAAGGTTTAGGATGCTGCAATAGAACTCCTAGTACATCATTATGTCTAATAAAATGTTATCCTCATCTTTACACTCTGTTTGCACCCAAAGAAGAAAAAGGTAAAGCTATGATTGTTTTACAGTCAGAAGAGAACTCAGAGGCGATTGTTTCAGAGCCTCTGATTACTACAAAGGAGACCATTCAGAACTCTGAAAATGAAAAACAAATTTCAAAAACTCCTTTGGTAGAAGAAAAGACTCTGAATCAATCAAAGCAACGACCAAAGAATCACACAGATACGTTGATCTGTAACACACCAACACTAAGGTCTGTTAAAAGAACAAATACCTGTGATGATGCTAAGTCTAGAACCTTTTCAAAAAAACCTTGGATTAAAGCCAAAACTTTCAAAAGACCCTATTTTCAAAGGAAATTTTATACTAATCCAATGGGCAGTCCAAGGGTATAACACATGAGTAAAAATGGAAGAACTAACCAATCAGGACCCAAATGGGTACCAAAGTATGAAATTTTCTATAATACAGATTTTCAGTTCAAAAAGGGTAACACACTACCTGATAAGTGGACGACGGTCAACTGCAATGGAAAGAAAGCCTATGTGTCAAAACATTATTTTGCAAATGAATCACAAACACTAAAAGAAGACTACGAATATTACAATGAATACATCACTGAGTGTGGTGTATATTACTGCGATAATTGATATTAATTATTGTACAACTATCCAGACAAAGACAAACTCTTAGTCACTCTTGGTATCTGGATAGTGGGTGTTCAAGACACATGACCGGGAACAAGCACATGTTTAAATCTCTCTCTGGAAGAATGAGGTACAGTTGGTTTTGGAGGTAACTAAAAAGGCAAAATTATCGGTACAGGTACTGTAGGTAATTCTTCTCTGTCAATTGATAATGTTTGATTTGTAGATGGATTAACGCACAACCTACTTAACATCGGTCAATTTTGTGACAGTCGGTTTGTGGTTACATTTAATAAAGATGCATGTACTGTAATGAGAGATTCTGATAAGTCCATTGTTTTTAAAGGAAAAAGAAAGGAAAATGTGTACAAGGTCAATCTCTCTGATTTGGCAAACCAAAGAGTAGTATGTCTTCTGAATATGAGTGAAGAGAAATGGATCTGGCATAAAAGATTAGGTCATGCTAATTGGAGATTAATTTCAAAACTTAGTAAGCATGATCTAGTCAGAGGGCTACCAAAGATTAACTATCACTCAGATGCTCTCTGTGGTTCTTGTCAAAGAGGGAAGATTGTGAAAACCTCTTTTAAAGCTAAAAACATTGTATCCACTTCCAGACCTTTAGAAACTCTGCACATTGATCTTTTTGGACCATTCAGCACTGCTTATATCAATGGAAAGAGATATGGACTTGTCATTGTTAATGATTATAGTAGATGGACTTGGGTTAGATTCCTTAGAGAAAAAGATAATGCATATGATGAGTTTACTGTTTTCTGCACACAAATTCAAAACGAAAAGAATTTAAGAATCCTAAAAGTTAGGAGTGATTATGGTGGTGAATTTGAAAATGAACCTTTTGAAATATTTTGTGAAAAGTATGGCATTCTTCATGAGTTCTCTTCTCCTAGAACTCCACAACAAAATGGAGTAGTTGAAAGGAAGAACAGAACTCTACAAGAAATGGCCAGAACCATGATGCACGAAACTAACATGGCAAAACATTTCTGGGCAGAAGCAGTAAACACAGCATGATATGTGCAAAATAGAATTTACATCAGACCCATTTTAAACAAAACTGCATATGAATTGTTCAAAGGAAGAAAACCTGATGTCTCTTACTTTCGTCAGTTTAGGTGTATCTGTTATATCCTAAACACAAAAATCCATCTAAAGAAATTTGATGCAAAAGCTTCTAAGGGTATCTTTATAGGATATTCTGAACGCTCAAAGGCATACAGACTGTATAACTCTGAAACTAATAAAGTTGAGGAGAGTATGCATGTCAAATTTGATGACAAGCAGCCTGACAGCACGTCATAGCTAGTTGAAAAATTGGCAGATACGCATCTATCAGAAGATGGAGACTCTGATGAAGAAATCCTACCAGAACCTAAATACAAGGCAGGTCATGTGCGAGATCCCACATTCGACTATTATTGGGTCAACTTAGACCTAAAAACCCTAACTTGGACTAACTATAAGGCAGGGCATGTGCGAGATCCCACATTCGACTATTATTGGGTCAACTTAGACATAAAAACCCTAACTTGGACTAACTATAAGGCAGGTCATGTGCGAGATCCCACATTCGACTATTATTCTGTCAACTTAGACATAAAAACCCTAACTTGGATTAACTATAAGGCAGGTCATGTGCGAGATCCCAAATTCGTCTATTATTGAGTCAAGATAGACGTAAAAACCTTAACTTGGAAATATAAGGCAGGTCATGTGCGAGATCCCAAATTCGACTATTATTCTGTCAACTTAGACATAAAAACCCTAACTTGGACTAACTATAAGGCAGATAATGTGCGAGATCCCAAATTCGACTATTATTGAGTCAACTTAGACATAAAAACCCTAACTTGGACTAACTATAAGGCAGGTCATGTGCGAGATCCCACATTCGACTATTATTGGGTCAACTTAGACATAAAAACCCTAACTTGGACTAACTATAAGGCAGGTCTTGTGCGAGATCCCAAATTCGACTATTATTGAGTCAACTTAGACATAAAAACCCTAACTTGGACTAACTATAACGCAGATAATGTGCGAGATCCCAAATTCGACTATTATTGAGTCAACTTAGACATAAAAACTCTAACTTGGACTAACTATAAGGCAGGTCATGTGCGAGATCCCGCATTCGACTATTATTGGGTCAACTTAGACATAAAAACCCTAACTTGGACTAACTATAAGGCAGGTCTTGTGCGAGATCCCAAATTCAACTATTATTGAGTAAACTTTGACATAAAAACCCTAACTTGGACTAACTATAAGGCAGGTCATGTGCGAGATCCCAAATTCAACTATTATTGAGTCAACTTAGACATAAAAACCCTAACTTGGACTAAATATAAGGCAGGTCATGTGCGAGATCCCAAATTCGACTATTATTGAGTCAAGATAGGCGTAAACCCTAACTTGGACTAACTATAAGGCAGGTCATGTGCGAGATCCCAAATTCGACTATTATTGAGTCAACTTAGACGTAAAAACCCTAACATAGACTAAATATAAGGCATGTCATGTGCGAGATCCCAAATTTGACTATTATTGAGTCAACTTAGACATAAAAACCCTAACTTGGACTAACTATATGGCAGACAATGTGCGAGATCCCAAATTCGACTATTATTAAGTCAACTTAGACATAAAAACCCTATCTTGGACTAATTATAAGTCAGGTCATGTGCGAGTTGTGAGTCAAAAAATTTTTTTAAAAAAAGCTAACATAGTTATCGGTCCCGATAACTTTTATTAATAAAAAAATAAGTTATCGGGACCAATATGTTGTATTATTAATAAAATTAAAAAAAATGGCAAAAAAGTTCTATTTATGGTGTTATTTTCCACCTTCTTTAATTCATTCATTTCAGAGTTGCTTCTTCCCAAATGTCTTCCTCAAACAACAACTCCTCTTCCTCCACACGTGTTCCATGGATTCGTTACGCAAATGCTGAATGTTTCTGCTTACGCCTTGCAGATATTCAAATATCCATGACTGATCACAATCCAAATCGCCTTCCAGTCCTGTAAAATGGGGAGATGCAATTTTTTCAAGTGGTTGGAACCACTTGCTCTATAGACATTACCTGTGATTCCTCCAATTGATGTCGATACAAGGCTTGGGAAAATTGACGAAGAACTGAGCAATTTGAAGATGAGCTGTGAATGTGAGTTGGACGATTTTAGGCGTCAGATGATTGAGGAATATAATGATATGAACAAAAAACTTGATGAAAATTTGTCTTTAGCTATGAAATCATATGTGGATGATTTAGCTGCTATTAAGGAATCACTTAAGAATGAGGATGAATTTGCTGCTGCAATAGGAAAACTTGAGGAACTTGTCTCTGAAGTGAAGGATGATTGCAATGTTGAAGTTGTAGCTCTGAAGAAAAACTCGACGTTTGTTACTTTGGCTGTCATATTGTTGACACTTTTCATTTTATGGGGAAAGTTAAATTAGTTTAGGGATTATGCTATGCACTTTTCATTTGCTGGGAAAAGTTGTATTAAGTTAGGGATTATGTTATGCTCTTGTTATGATTAAGATTGTTAAGTTTGTAGTGTTATATGGGCTATGATGAATTAAGAATTTAATATGTACTTGTGTGCTAATCGTTACTGATTAAGCTTATCTTGTTGTAGTTGTTTTTGTATAATCAAAATGACTATTTATTATTTGTTCTGTGTGCTAAACCCTATTATTAACAAAGTTTATTATGACTATATGACCAAAGTTCAATTTGTTAAGTAATCTGTTAGATTGATTTTTTGTTTACAAAGTTATGAATATAATAAGCATGATGCGTCACTGTCATCCATGTCAATAACGTAAATATTCAGATTTTTCCCTTGTTAAAATAGAGTAATTCAAAGGTGAAAACAAATTCAAAGGGGGTCAAAGGTTAAAACAGCTTATAATTTGTTTTGTGTGATGTTGCAGTAAGTAGTAGCTATCCAAGTCAAATCCATCCTAACATAAGTGACACCTAAATGGTAACTAATTTGCTGACATGAAAAAGTGCATCTTTTGGAATTGCCAACACAAAGAAATAATCCTTCATAACTTTTGTAAAGAGCATTATCCACCGGTCAATAACGTGTAAAGTAATGAAGGATCCCTTTATACAAAGATACAAAGATTTGTTCCATACAACCAAGTCAAACGTTGCTATCAATCGGAACATAAGTTACTCCTAAATGGTAACTCATTTGCTGACATAAAAAAATGCATATAAAATTTGCTAACACAAATAAGAAATAATCCTTTTTACAAAAGATGAAAAAGTTAAAAAGTAAATATGTAGTTGTAGTTTATGCTAGTTATACTTATACACATCAAGCAAGGTATACTTTCCAGACATTAACCTCTTCTCCATTCAAAAAATGTTGACACACAAGTGAAAATAAAGAAAATGTGTTTGAAAAAGAAAATGAAAAGAAAAGAAAAAAAAAAGTGTCAAAGCAAAAGAATCACCACAAGTAGAAAGGGGAAAGTGAGAAAAAAAGAGGATGCTTTTTGAAATATAAATAGTTTTGAATTATGCTTTCTTATCCTTAAGGCCTCTTGAATCCAAAGAAAAACAATGAATTTTTTGTAGCCCAGCCCCATTACAAACTTAATAAAGTCCTTAGTGATCCATAACTAATAGCATGCTTGATGATATTGCTTGGATGAATGTTTGAATTGAATTGTTGTGTGCACATTGCTCGGATTGAGTTAAACACTTACCCTGGAGTGATACACTTGTGAGAAAATTTTGGATGCACTTGATTTTTGATTGTTTGATAAGGATTATGAGAATCTTGCTTAGGCATAGCAATCCTTTCATGAACATGCTCTATTTCTTTGAATGTTTTGTGGATTAGTCCTTAGTTGGTATTTGCTTCACTCTTGTGCAGAGAAAAAAGTTTCAAAACTTTGATTGATCACAAACCTACTCTTGAGATTGTAAATTGAGCTTGTCTATATTTTGATTTTACTTTTGTTTGAGGACAAACAAAGTCCTAAGTTGGGGAGAGTTGATAAGTGCCAAAAAGTAGTAAAATTACATATTAAATTTAGGCACGTATTAACTTATGTTGCAAGAAATCTTTGAAAAACCCCCAAAATATTGTAAATATTAGTTTTACAGGTAAGTATATAGAATTTATCTAAATCCCAACCATTTTTTGAAGGTATTTGAAGACAAAAGCAGGATTGGAACAAAGAAAAAGGAATTTGAAGTCTCACATTTTCGCTCACTCTCGCCCGGCGAGGTCCGGCGAGAACAAAACAGAGAAAAAGGGAAAATTGAGCGAAGACCGGCGAGTCTCAGCGAAGGTCAGCGAGGGAGGCTCGCTCAAGCTCGCCCGGCGAGCATTAGCGACCCAAGGCGGTCTTGGAGGTCAGTGGGACACGTGGCATAAAACCCCCAGATGAAGAAATGTATCTCGCCCGGCGACGGATGTCTCGCCCGGCGAAATTTACAGACTTAGACTGATATAAAGCAAATTTTTAGATCAGAAAGGGAGAGCTATGACGTTTTAAAATTCCAGAACAGATAGAAAACCAGAGATCCTGTACTTAAGGCATTTGGAAGGGGGATTTGTTCATTGTTGTTGAGGAATCAACTCATGATGTTCATCTATTTCTTCTTCTCATATCTTTGTGATGTTACTTTGATCATGGGTAACTAAACTCTTATTTTGTTGGGGTTAGATGTAACATTTACTCTACTAGTATGTATTTCCTTTGATCATGGTGTTTTATATATTCAAATTATAAATCAATAATGGTGTTATCTTTGTTATTATTGTTTATCTTTAGATTTGAAATAATATAGGGATGTATGTTTTGAATCTTGATCTAGGATTACACCTATTAAAAGCTAAGCTCTAGGAATAGACTTAGATTTAATATTCACTAGAAAGTATTGGAACTTAATGCTATTATATCGATTAATCACTCGAGGGATCGGGGTTTAATAGTTATAATAGATTTCTCGACATTATCTGGGAACGGAAATGTTTGACGAGTAAATACGTGATAATATTGATTAGTAACTTGAATATGTATAACTGATTTAGGAAAAGCATATGAATGAGTGAATTGATTCTAACCCCAGCAAATTATTCTCTCTGTTAAGGAAATCATCTTTTTACTATTTTACTAATTTGTAAACACAAGTTTTATTCACACAATACTATTCAAAAACCCTCACTTAGAATCATGTTTATTGTTGAACGGCGTTTAATATCACAATAGTCCCTGTGGAACGATATATGCAAAAATACTTGCTTTTGTACTTTAACAAAATGGCGCCGTTGCCGGGGACTGGCGTTTGATATTAAAAGCATTGCGACAATTTTCATTGTTTTAAGCAATTTTGCACTTTTTAATCTTTGTTTTTAATTACTTATTATCCATCGTGCACGCTAACTTGTGTGGTTAGGTTGTTGAATTGTGTATGCGAAGACAGGTCTCGGCCGACAACTTACTTTTCGATCCTGAGATTGAAAGAACGGCCAGAAGAAACAACAGCAAAACTAGAAAAAAGAAACAACTAGCCAAACAAAGAGAGCAGCAAGAGGGATCTTCTGTTTCTATTTCTTCTACTTCCTCAATAGTCGAAGAAACCATGGCTGAGGATCAACAGCAACAAGATTTAAATGCTGGTGGTGGTGGTCCTATGCCATGCCACAACAGTCCAAGGAGGCTAGCTCACCTAGCCAGACCACAAAGAGGAGCCAGACAAACTGAGATGAAAACGGGATTTCTTCAACTCTTGTATGCCAACCCTTTTGCAGGATTACCGCATGAAGACCCGTATAATCATCTTGTTAAGTTCTATGAGATGGTCGGTTCACTTGGAGCCAGTGAGGCTGAGGAAGAGTCGGTATTCCAAAGAGGGTTTCCGCATTCGTTGATTGGTAAAGCAAAGGAGTGGTACTTAGATCAACCTCCTGCCGTCATGACAAACTGGAACACCCTTGAAGAGAAATTCCTTGAAAGATTCTTTCCGCACCACAAGTTCATGGAAGCCAAAACAACTATTGCTGTGTTCTCGCAAGGTTCAAATGAAACACTCAATGAAGCATGGGAGCGTTACAAGTCTATGTTACGAAAGTGTCCTAATCACGGGTTTGACGACCTCACTCAAATTCATATATTCCGTAACGGACTTCAGCAACAATCAAAGCTTTTGTTAGATGCTATAGCTGGTGGTTCATTGTTGTCTTTAAGTGCTGCAGATGCTACGGCAATAATTGAAAAGATGGCACTTAGTGATCGTCAAGGTGAATACAATAGAAATCCATCACAAAGGAAACCTGGAATTCTTGAACTTGATTCTTCGGATGCTGTGTTAGCTCAGAATAAGCTTCTTACCAATACTGTGGAGGAGCTTTCAAAACAAATGTCCAAGTTGATAAGCATACAAGAAGTTCAAAGTAAAGCCAAGCAAGTTGCATCATGTGAGCTGTGTCATGGAGATCACCCCACTGGTTACTGTCCACCGCCTAATGAAGAAGTGAATTATTTGGGTAATCAGGGTCAACAAAGACAGTCACCATATCAGAATAATTCTGGTTATCAAAGGGGCGGAGGCTCAAATTATAATCAAGGTTATAGACAGGATGCTGGTTCTTCAAACAGGAAAAAACAATATGAGAATTATACGCAGCCACCTCCTCAACAAAACCAAAACTCCAATTTGGAAGAAACCTTGCGCAAGTTCATGGAAATGCAACAACAACAGAATCAACAACAGCAGCAGCAGTTACTGCAGTTTCATCAAGAAAACCAAGTTTACCAAAGAAGTAATGATGCAGTGCTGAGGAACCTTGAAACACAAATTGGCCAGATAGCCAAACAAGTGGCCAGCAATAACAATCAAGGAGGATCTTTTGTCGCTAATACAGAACCAAATCCAAAAGAACACTGCAAATCCATCACAACAAGGAGTGGTAAGGAGATTGGTAAAGGTATAGGTGACAACCTTGAGACGGAGGAGGCAGTGGTTAAGGCAAGAGAAGCAACACAGGAGAATAAAGAAGGAATTGAGGGAGAGATAGAAGAAAAAAATAAAGAAGGAAGTTTGGTTGAAAATGAAAAAAATCAAAAAAATAAGAAGAATGAAAAAGAGGAGTTTGAGGGAGAAGTGAGTAAAGAGAAGGAGATGAAGGAGCAAAAGTCGAAAGATGAGAAGAAAAAGCAGATAATTCCTCCTGCTCAACACTTGCCATATCCACATGCTCCAACAAAGAAAGACAAGGAAAGGCAATATGCGAGATTTCTAGATATCTTTAAGAGATTACAGATCAACATTCCATTCTCTGAAGCCTTGGAGCAGATGCCTACATACGCTAAATTTATGAAAGAAATCTTGACCAAGAAGAGGCGAGTTACTGATGAGGAGACTATTCATCTAGATGCAAGCTGTAGTGCGATTATTCAAAGAACCCTACCTACAAAGGAGAAAGATCCGGGGAGAGTTACATTACCTGTCACTATTGGGAATGTAAATGTTGGAAAAGCTCTCATTGATCTAGGGTCAAGCATAAATCTCATTCCATTGTCCGTAATTGAAAGAATTGGTGGTTTGGATATAACGCGCACAAGAATGACTTTGCAGCTTGCAGATAAATCCGTCAAACGTCCATCAGGAATTGCGGAAGATGTACTTGTGAAAGTTGACAAGTTCATGTTTCCTATAGATTTTGTGGTGATGGACATTGAGGAGGATGATGATGTTCCTTTGATACTAGGCAGACCTTTCATGAAGACTGCACGTATGATGATTGATATCGATGATGGAGTGATGAAGGTTAGAGTCCAGGATGAAGAAGTTAGTTTTAATTTGTGGGAGGCCATGAAATATTCAAAAGATAAAGGAGTGTGTTTTAAAATGGATGCCACAGATGAAGCTATCTTGGATGTTCAAAAACAGTTATGCAAGCCATCACCTCTTGAACAAGCTTTGACAAATGCTCTTAATGAACTTGATTTCGATAAAGAGGAAGAAATTGAAGAGTGCTTGAAAGAACTAGATGATTTCAGAGAGGTGTCTCCTCTCAAAGCAAAGATTGAAGAGTTGAAAGATGAGTCGAAGCCGGTTGAAGTGAAGCTCGAATTGAAAACATTGCCCTCTCATTTGAAATATGTGTTTCTTGAAGAAGGTAGCGGTAAATCGGTCATAATCAGTAGTTCCTTATCAACTCATGAGGAGAATAGTTTGATTCAAGTCCTTAAAGAAAACAAAGAAGCAATTGGATGGGTGTTATCTGATTTGAAAGGTATTAGCCCGTCATATTGTATGCACAGTATTATGATGGAAGAGAATTACAAGCCTGTAGCACAGCCTCAACGTCGGTTGAATCCTACAATGAAAGAGGTTGTGAGAAAAGAAGTGGTGAAGTTGCTGGAAGCCGGAATGATTTACCCGATTTCAGATAGTGCTTGGGTGAGTCCAGTTCAGGTGGTTCCAAAGAAAGGAGGTATGACGGTGATCACAAATGACAAGAATGAGTTAATTCCGTCAAGAACAGTTACAGGTTGGAGAATGTGCATAGATTATAGAAGATTGAACAAAGCCACCCGTAAAGATCATTTTCCATTGCCGTTTATGGACCAAATGCTAGAAAGGTTGTCCGGTCAAGAGTTCTATTGCTTTTTGGATGGTTATTCGGGGTATAATCAGATTACAGTTAATCCCGAAGATCATGAGAAGACCGCCTTTACATGTCCTTTTGGTGTCTTTGCTTATAGACGGATGTCTTTCGGATTGTGTAATGCTCCAGCAACATTTCAGCGGTGTATGCAAGCAATATTTTCTGATTTGATTGAAAAATGTATTGAAGTGTTCATGGATGATTTCTCGGTGTTTGGCCCATCATTTGATCATTGTCTGCGAAATTTAGACACTGTACTGAAGCGGTGTGTTGAAACAAATCTGGTTCTTAATTGGGAGAAGTGTCACTTCATGGTGACCGAGGGTATTGTCCTTGGCCACAAGATTTCTTCCAAAGGCATTGAAGTTGATAAAGCAAAGGTTGAAGTCATTGAAAAGCTTCCGCCTCCAGTTAATGTCAAAGGAATCAGAAGTTTTCTTGGTCATGCCGGATTCTACAGGCGTTTCATTAAAGATTTTTCAAGAATTGCCAAACCGTTAAGCAATCTGCTTAACATAGATAAGTCTTTTAACTTTGATCATGAATGTTTACTTGCTTTTAATGAATTAAAGAAACAATTGACAACTGCACCCATAATCATCGCACCTGATTGGAAACTTGATTTTGAACTAATGTGTGATGCGAGTGATTATGCGGTTGGTGCAGTTCTTGGTCAAAGAAAGAACAAAAATTTTCATGCTATACACTATGCGAGCAAAGTGTTGAATGATGCTCAAATTAATTATGCAACAACAGAAAAGGAGTTGCTTGAAATAGTGTATGCACTTGAAAAATTTCGTTCTTATTTAATTGGTACAAAGATTGTTGTATACACTGACCATGCAGCTATCAAATACTTGATCACAAAGTCTGATTCCAAGCCGAGACTTATTAGATGGATGCTCTTGTTACAAGAGTTTGATCTTGAGATTAAAGACAAGAAAGGAACAGAAAATTTGGTAGCTGATCACTTGTCAAGACTAGTGAACAATGAGGTGACCGAACATGAAAAAGAGGTTTTGGAGGAATTTCCTGATGAAAAGTTACTCATGGTGCAAGAAAGGCCGTGGTTTGCTGACATGGCTAATTACAAAGCATCTGGATTAATACCGGATGATTTCAACTGGCACCAGAAAAAGAGATTTCTCCGAATAGCAAATCAATATGTTTGGGATGATCCATACTTGTTCAAAATTGGAGCAGACAATTTGTTGAGAAGATGTGTAACAAAAGAGGAGGCCACAAGCATTTTATGGCACTGTCATAACTCGCCATATGGTGGTCACTACAATGGTGAAAGAACTGCAGCAAAGATTCTCCAAGCTGGATTTTTCTGGCCAACCTTGTTCAAAGACTCTTATGAATATGTCCAAAGCTGTGACAAGTGTCAAAAGACCGGGGGAATTTCAAGGCGTAATGAAATGCCTCTGCAAAGCATACTCGAAGTTGAAGTTTTTGACTGTTGGGGAATAGATTTTGTTGGACCATTTCCATCATCTCTTTCAAATGAATACATTTTGGTTGCAGTCGACTATGTGTCCAAGTGGGTGGAAGCTATTGCATCACCAAAGGCTGACGGTAAAACGGTGATCAAATTCTTGAAGAAGAATATTTTCACTCGCTTTGGTACTCCAAGGGTGCTTATTAGTGATGGAGGGTCGCACTTTTGCAATTCACAATTAGCAAAGGCCCTAGAGCATTATGGAGTCAAGCACAAGGTTGCATCACCATACCATCCACAAACTAATGGACAAGCTGAAGTTTCCAATCGAGAAATCAAGAAAATTCTTGAGAAAACGGTGTCAACATCAAGGAAAGATTGGTCATTGAAGCTTGATGAAGCATTATGGGCATATCGAACAGCTTTTAAGTCACCGATAGGCCTCACTCCTTTTCAGATGGTATATGGTAAAGCTTGTCATTTGCCGGTAGAGTTGGAGCATAAAGCCTATTGGGCTTTGAAGTTTTTGAATTTTGATCAATCTCTAGCGGGAGAGAAAAGAAAAACACAACTCCATGAAATGGAAGAAATGAGATTCCATGCTTATGAATCTTCCAAGCTATACAAAGAAAAAGTCAAGGAGTATCATGATAAGCGGATCATTAGCAAGAATTTCCATCCGGGACAGTTGGTCTTATTGTTTAACTAAAGGTTGAAGATATTTCCCGGCAAATTGAAGTCTAAATGGTCCGGTCCATTCAAAGTCAAGGATGTAAAACCATATGGGGCTATTGAAATTGAAGATGTGGAAATGAAGCGTAACTGGACTGTCAATGGGCAAAGATTGAAGCCTTACTTTGGTGGCGAGATTGATCGGCTTGCCACAAAAGTATCACTTTCCGATCCTTGATTAAAAAGAAAAGGCGTCGAGCTAATGACGTTAAACAAGCGCTTATTGGGAGGCAACCCAATTTTGTAAGTATTTTCTTTTAATTCATGTTTACAAAGCACTTGTGAATGATAGGTGAGGGTAGAGGGTGGACCAGCTGTGCAGAAAGAATTCTGCAGAAAAGAACTCAATTTTCTGGTTTTTTCGCCCGGCGAGATTATTTTCGCCCGGCGACCATTGCGAATTCTGCAATTTTTTTTGAAAAATTACAGCTGTTCTCCACTAACAAAAACAGTAACTACTTTTCACCTACCCTTATCCAAACCCACGTTTTCACTCTCTCAAACCCTAAACTTTCTCATTCTCACCAACCCTCTCTTCTCTCATCAAAATTTTCAAACTCTTTCTCTCAACTTCTTTCCAATTCAAGTTTTCAAAATCTCCAAATTCACTCAACCAAGTTTTCCAAGGTATGAAATTCGTATTCTAATTTCTGGAAAAGTGAGATTTCATGTTGTGAGATTTAACATGTTAGGGTTATGCATGTAAAGTTTTGAACTTTCCAGTCCAAATATTTCAATTTTGTTCATTAATAATCTGAATCAAAAGCACATTCATATAGATTTGTTCTTCTTTTTGCACTTTTTGAATTTTTTGTAAAATAGGGTAAATAATGAATTTGGCATGTTTTATGAAGAACAAATTTGAAAGCATGTGCAATTGTTGTTAATTAATGATCATAAGTCAATAAGGAGCAGTTTTTCTGGACTGGGTATGGTTAAAAATTCTAAAATCAGGGTTTGGGCATGCTCTGTTTCAAAGATTTGCAGCCCGTGTTTTTCGCCAACCCTCGCCCAGTGTCGCCCGGCGAGATTTCATAAACCTGGTTACTATTTTTGGTTCTGTACTGTAATGTCTGGTCTCTAATTTTACATCTTGATTCTAACTATTAAATTGAGTGTTAAATGCAGTCATGGCACCAAAGAAATCCACGGGCTCAAAGAAAAAAAAAAGGGGTGCAAGTTCAAGCGCACCCGCACAAGTTCCAGCTCATGCCCAAAACAGGTTCTCCGGTCCTGAACAGTATGCAAGATTCCAGGAATTGCAAACCAGAAAGATTTGGCCGGAAAAGGAATTTTCAATTGTCGTGGATGGAAAACACGGAGGTTTTGTGGAAGCCATTGAGGCTTTAGGGTGGACCAAACTGATGGATCCTGAGAGATATGTTCATCCTGAATTGGTGAGAGAGTTTTTTGCTAATGCCCTCCCGATTGACCAATCTCAACCATTCCCTTTCATGATCACAGTCCGCGGTCGCCATATTCGTTTTGATAGGGATGCCATCAATAACTTCTTGGGAAAGCCGTACACTAGGGATGGTGAAGATGACATTTGTGATTATGCTGCAACTTTAGCAAGGGGTAATTGGGATGTGCCTGGAATGACCGAACTACTTCTTTTACCGGGCCGCAATCTCGTTTATGGCAAGTCTGGGCTCCCCGTGCGAGCAAAAGGTGAAGATTTAACTCCATTGGCTAGATTGGCACTTCTCTTCATCCTTCACAATGTCATCCCTCGGAGCCATATCTCGGATGCTACTATGCCAATTTTGGGACTCATCTATAGTCTCTACAAGGGATATCAGGTCGATATTGCAAAAATTATCTCTAAGGAGTTAAAGGATGCAGTCCTTAGTGGCACAGAAAAGAGGACTAGACCTAGCATGCTACCTTTCCCCGCCCTCATTATGGGGCTGATTAGGGAAGCGCGGGTCGTGTTTTCCGCCAATTTTCATGACCCCTTGGGAACGGTTGATGACTCGCATGTCGAAAGGTGGTGTTATCCCAAAAAACCCATCCAAACAGAACAACCAGCCCCCCCTCAATTCCATGAACAACAACCAGCTCCTCCTCAATTCACTGACCAGCAACTTTTATACCACCTCATGGATCAGAATGCGGCGAATCATCGTGCCGATGGCTATCTGTATCAGGCTATGTATCAGATGAGCCTAAACCAGCCTTTATATGATCCATCTCATTTTTATGCACAGGTTGCTTGGCCTGGGGACAGGCCATCGTTCGGTGATGGGGTGGGCACTTCTGCTGGTACCAATATTGATGGTGATGATGATCCAATTGATGAAGCAGCTGCTAGTGCATTTGTTGATGATGATGGTGATGGTGGTGATGGGGAAGATACAATGGAAGATTGAGAAGAGAGTAGAAAGTGACTGTAAAAGCTCACCAATAATGAGTGAAAATTTTAAAAAAAGCTTTCAGTCATTTGTTGTTTTATATTTGTTGGTTTATTTAGCTTAATTTTGTGAACAATGTGGAAATATGTTTCTGTGTTTGGAACTTATATTTTGTGTTGAATCGGTGTTACCTTTTGAACCTAAATGGTAGTTGGTTTATGTGATATTTTGATTTAAATGTAGCAAGTTTATTTTATAGTAAGTTGTTAGTTTAGTGTACATAGTGTGAAGATGTTTTGATGATGAAACAAGCTCACATGCTTTTGAAAGTCTGTAGTTAGGTTGGTGATAAATCAATAACCAAACATGAATACAATGATTTGTGAGTTTATATGTCAACTTGTGATTAGTCCATGAAATATGCTTAGGAGTTTAACATGTTCATGAAATTTGTTGCTTGTCCTAAGATGATTCTCATTGTTTTTGTTAAACATGAAAGAACATGTGTTATCCAACCAAGCCGGGTGAGTTGTGTGGACTTCCATTGTTTACATATATTTTTGAGAGCCGGCAATTGTGTATGCTCATTTGATTTTAACTTAATCTTGCTATCATTAATGTGTTTGATGTTGTGGATATGATCAAGGCCTTGTTTCTTTTTGAGTATAACTACTTGGCCAAATAAAAGCTTACCATGTGAGAATGTGTGATCCTTTGTGTCCCCATTTGAGCCTTAAATTTTTTTTAAAAAAAAATTTGTTTGTTTTGAACTGAACCCTTGAACTGCAAGAAAGAAAAACAACTACTTGTCCCTTGTCTTAGGATAGGAGGCAAGTGTATTTCAATAGGGTTATGTTAATATTCAAGTTGGGGAGAACAAGGTTGTAGAAAAATAAGGAAAATAAATTGAGAAAAGTAGTTGGTGTGGTGATTAAAAATGAAAAGAATTGTTTGAAAGAAAATGTTGACACACAAGTGAAAATAAAGAAAATGTGTTTGAAAAAGAAAATGAAAAGAAAAGAAAAAAAAAAGTGTCAAAGCAAAAGAATCACCACAAGTAGAAAGGGGAAAGTGAGAAAAAAAGAGGATGCTTTTTGAAATATAAATAGTTTTGAATTATGCTCTCTTATCCTTAAGGCCTCTTGAATCCAAAGAAAAACAATGAATTTTTTGTAGCCCAGCCCCATTACAAACTTAATAAAGTCCTTAGTGATCCATAACTAATAGCATGCTTGATGATATTGCTTGGATGAATGTTTGAATTGAATTGTTGTGTGCACATTGCTCGGATTGAGTTAAACACTTACCCTGGAGTGATACACTTGTGAGAAAATTTTGGATGCACTTGATTTTTGATTGTTTGATAAGGATTATGAGAATCTTGCTTAGGCATAGCAATCCTTTCATGAACATGCTCTATTTCTTTGAATGTTTTGTGGATTAGTCCTTAGTTGGTATTTGCTTCACTCTTGTGCAGAGAAAAAAGTTTCAAAACTTTGATTGATCACAAACCTACTCTTGAGATTGTAAATTGAGCTTGTCTATATTTTGATTTTACTTTTGTTTGAGGACAAACAAAGTCCTAAGTTGGGGAGAGTTGATAAGTGCCAAAAAGTAGTAAAATTACATATTAAATTTAGGCACGTATTAACTTATGTTGCAAGAAATCTTTGAAAAACCCCCAAAATATTGTAAATATTAGTTTTACAGGTAAGTATATAGAATTTATCTAAATCCCAACCATTTTTTGAAGGTATTTGAAGACAAAAGCAGGATTGGAACAAAGAAAAAGGAATTTGAAGTCTCACATTTTCGCTCACTCTCGCCCGGCGAGGTCCGGCGAGAACAAAACAGAGAAAAAGGGAAAATTGAGCGAAGACCGGCGAGTCTCAGCGAAGGTCAGCGAGGGAGGCTCGCTCAAGCTCGCCCGGCGAGCATTAGCGACCCAAGGCGGTCTTGGAGGTCAGTGGGACACGTGGCATAAAACCCCCAGATGAAGAAATGTATCTCGCCCGGCGACGGATGTCTCGCCCGGCGAAATTTACAGACTTAGACTGATATAAAGCAAATTTTTAGATCAGAAAGGGAGAGCTATGACGTTTTAAAATTCCAGAACAGATAGAAAACCAGAGATCCTGTACTTAAGGCATTTGGAAGGGGGATTTGTTCATTGTTGTTGAGGAATCAACTCATGATGTTCATCTATTTCTTCTTCTCATATCTTTGTGATGTTACTTTGATCATGGGTAACTAAACTCTTATTTTGTTGGGGTTAGATGTAACATTTACTCTACTAGTATGTATTTCCTTTGATCATGGTGTTTTATATATTCAAATTATAAATCAATAATGGTGTTATCTTTGTTATTATTGTTTATCTTTAGATTTGAAATAATATAGGGATGTATGTTTTGAATCTTGATCTAGGATTACACCTATTAAAAGCTAAGCTCTAGGAATAGACTTAGATTTAATATTCACTAGAAAGTATTGGAACTTAATGCTATTATATCGATTAATCACTCGAGGGATCGGGGTTTAATAGTTATAATAGATTTCTCGACATTATCTGGGAACGGAAATGTTTGACGAGTAAATACGTGATAATATTGATTAGTAACTTGAATATGTATAACTGATTTAGGAAAAGCATATGAATGAGTGAATTGATTCTAACCCCAGCAAATTATTCTCTCTGTTAAGGAAATCATCTTTTTACTATTTTACTAATTTGTAAACACAAGTTTTATTCACACAATACTATTCAAAAACCCTCACTTAGAATCATGTTTATTGTTGAACGGCGTTTAATATCACAATAGTCCCTGTGGAACGATATATGCAAAAATACTTGCTTTTGTACTTTAACAAGGGCAACTTTGGCCCACAAAAATTATTCTCGAGGGTCTGTGTGGTTTATACCACCGTCATTTTGGGTACACATTAATATCAACTCATTTATTTAGTCAATTGTTTAAAAATAAAGTAATTATCTTACCATTGGACTGTTTACAATTTTTAATATTATGCAGGACGATGTAGTGTTGGGTAAATCAGTTGAGTTCATGCTGAGAACTTATTATACACTATGGATGGAGCCAACAAAATAGATATACTTATCGGTCCCGATAACAATTCAATGGTTGAGATGTACTATACTTATCGGTCCGATAACAATTCAATGATTGAGATGTACTATACTTATCGGTCCTGGTAAAAATTCAATGGTTGAGATGTAACATACTTATCGGGACCGATAACAATTCGATGGTTGAGATATAAGGCGTGGGTTCAATCCCTCGTGGCAACATATTCCCATATTTTTTGCTTATTTTTTCCCTTATTTCTTCTCTTTATCATTTACTGGTTCATTTTCAAAGCAAAATTAATTATTTTAAGCTGATTTTTTTTTTGTACTTGTTTATTTACCTCTTTATTTATTTATGCATAAAAAATATATATTTTCTCTTCAGTGGACTGTGGATTCTGGAGAGACAAAATAAATTGGGCAAATAGATCATAACATAATCAACAAATTAGTGAATTTCTTCTAACTATAGTGAATTAATCCACCACTGTAATTTATCTTAATACAGCAATAACTTTAATCAAATTACCCGGAAGTCAACCAACCACAAATTAACAAACGACATAACCAAATATTCTTACAAATTAATTGGTTCAAGTACAAATTAATAAATTAATAACTACTTCAAAGCAATACACATTGTCCCCAACGTCAGCTAATTCAATTGAGGTCCTGCAAAAATAACAAAATAAATTCATGTCAATAACCAAATTTAGCATTACAATTATGACACAGACAATAAATAAGTAAAAAAATGAAATGAAAGTTCACCATGTCAATCATGCCTACATCACCATAACCACCATCATATTCATCACCCACAACATTACCACCATTTTGAGACAGTGCAGGACATGAAATTCGATTGTGTCCTTCTTTGTTGGCATACACCACATGTTTGCGATGTCCTCCACCGGCCCTTTCCTGGTGTCTGCGACGTACTTGCACCACACCCTTTAGTTCTAACTCGATTTGGGTTAAGTATTTCGTCTTCAAAAAATGTACGATTGTATACATACGACGAATCCTCTTTAGTGCATGCATTTTCTAATACCTTTGTTTGTGTATCAATTATGTCAATCATACTACGCATCAGTTTTGGATTGTCACAATTTACAGCTGCTACAGACATCCTCTTGCAACGCTCAACCAAATTTGAAAATTGGCTTATCTTTGTAGGCTCCTTTGAGAAATCATTTTTCGGACTTGTAAAAGTTACTGAATCTTTAGTATTTTTGGTCCATCTCTTTAAAACAAGACATTCCGGCAGAGTGACAATGTTTAAATACACCAAAACAGCTATTATATGTTCGCAGGCAATGCCCAGGGACTCAAACCTCTTACATGAACAATTGAAATTGAGGGTCGATGAAGAAAAAGACACTTTCCATGCAACATTTTGTTTAGGGTACTTGTAGATAGTGTAAACATAAGAAGAAGATGTTTGCCTACCGTCAACAACAGTACATGTGCATGCCCTACGAAGCACCGGTTGGAAAAAAAGAAACACATCTCTCGTGTACACTATTCCAGCCACTCTCTCAATATCAGGTAAAGGGGTTTGTAAAACGGGTTCACCATGAATAGAAGCAAAGTCTGCCTCTATATCACTAAACCGAAGGTAATTCAAGCATCTAAAATATTGTTGCAAAAAATCCAGCAAATTATTTTGATAATTGACATACCTACCAAATTGAGTGTGTAATCCTTCGCACCGAGAAGTGGTTCGGAATCCAGCAAAAAATTTCCCTCTTATGTGCGCGGTTGCCCACATATGCCGCTTGTCATACATTTCTCGAACCCATTTATTGTTTTCCAGTCCAAAATCAGCCACCATTTTTTTCCACCTTGTCTTAAACTCATCAACATCAAAGTCACCCAACATGCATTGTCTGAATTTCTGCACAAATTGTAGGTTGCCAACGTTAGTGTTTGCGTTCCGTAACAAGTGTCATGCACATAATCTGTGGTGACATTGTGGGAATACCCTCTTAATTGCATTCCTCATTGTCAAATCACCATCTGTTATCACTGATGTTGGACTTTTACCACCCATTGCTTCCAAAAATTGTTCCAACAACCACACATATGTTCTTTCTGTTTCATCACAAACAATTGCAGCACAGAAAACAATAGTTTTGTTGTGGTTGTTTACCCCGGAGAATATAACGAATGACACATATACTTGTTCCTCTTGTATGTAGCATCAAAAGCAACTACATCACCAAAAACATTGTAATCCCTTTGAGCAGCACCATCACACCAAAACAAATGTGTAAGTCTTCCATCATCATCAATCTTATGCCTCCAAAACATTGTACTGTCACTTACACGCATACTTTCAAGAAATTCACATGCAGCTTTGGCATCTGTAGAAGAAGTCAAGTGCAACCTCTCCTGTTTATTTTACATGTCTTTCCTTCGAAAACCAACATTTTCAAAACCCCCAGCTTCACTAGCAAACAACCCATAGATATGGTTAGTCTTTATTCCAACATGCCTCATGTGAGTCATACGCCAAATGTCATAATTGGTCATCTTTCTGTGACTCGGTAACATAGACATAAAATGATCATCCAACAAAGAATGGTTATGGACGTTATTGAACAATTTGAAGAACCATCTACCACTTCTTCTATCAACGTGAACACAACACTTAGCCTCACAACCACATCTGGTGCGATTTCTTGCTTCACGACGTCGACTTGTGGAAGGAAATTTGTTCTCTTTGGCAATGCCTTGTCTATAGCAAACAAATGTCTGCTGAGTTAATACTCCATTTTTGTTCCTTACTACTCTGCAGTTTCTTCCGGCAAAACCATTTAAACTTGCAAACCAGTTGTAAAAAATAAAAGCTACAGCAACATCCAAGAAATGGTATTTCATTATACTCTCGATGCTCATTTCTTTGAAATTAATACATGTGATGTCCTCCAATGAATTCACGGCTTTTGCATTATCAAAACGACAGCCTCCTAAACTCTCGGTGCTACTATTTTCCGCGTCTTCGTCTTCTCTTTGAACCTCAGGCGCATCATTGGGTATCGCATCTTCAACCGGTGACAAATCCGACAAACCCTACATAATCAAATTCTATTATTTAATCTTTTTTTACTACAACTTGTAACATAATTTAAACAATAACAAAATGAACACACACCTGAGCTGAATCAACCATGTTGCTGCTGGATTGTGAACGAATAACCACCATTTTTTTGCTCCTTTTCAAGGTCTACACAAAATCAAAATTCATAAATATTAACATACTTGAATTTACAGCTATATTAAACAGAAAAAATCTTATTTGGTCATTTTTATTAACACGATCTACTAATTTAATTCGAAAAACATTTTCAATTTCAGACATTAGCAAGTTTAAATTCCCTTCACATTAACATGTCATACCTTAAAGAATTGATGAGAACAAAGTAGATCTCCGAAAAAATTTAGAACAAAGTAGATCTCCTTTGCAACTTTACAGAAAAATGGTGTTGAAGAGAGAAGAAGAGTCTTTTGTTGAAGAGAGAATAATAACGGAGAGAGAAGTAGAACTTTGTTTTTTTGGTAAAAATTGATGAAGAAGATTGTTGAAGTGAAAAAGTTGTTAATTTCATCGATGAAGTTGGATAAAGAAAGTTGGGTAAGGGATAGTAATGATTCATTTGATTGATTTTTTGTGTTGGATCCTGCCTAATCCAACTTGACAATTGTTTTAGGAAAAAAAATTGAATTCTTTTATATAATGTATTTTGACTAAGGTACATGGTATGGACATTAGTTAAAAAGTTGAAATTTGTGGGTTGTGTAAGTTGCACAAATTAATGTGCTTGTGCATGTAAGAATTTACCATGAAATGAAAGGATGCAGCAAAACGATCGCGTATCTCTCTCTCGTTTATTTATTTAATTTAATTATTTAATTATTTATTTATTTATTATACTATTATATTTATATATAACTGCGAAGGAGCGATCTCTCTCTCTCTCTCTTTCTCACAGAAGAGAAGGATGGTGATGCTGTGTTGTTGTTAGGGTTTCGTGACGTACATTGCATTTGCGTTCTCTTCCTAGATATATCCAGGTTTTCAATTGGATTCCTACTTAGGGTTTCGCGCATTTTTTCATTTTCTATCGATCTAGGGTTTATGCATCTCATTTTATCCTCATTTTCCCCATCTCATTTTCTCTAATTCAGGAAACCCTCTTTTAATTTTCGATTTCGAATATTGATTGTGGTTACCAACCTATTGCTTTGCTTACTCGGGTGTTCGCATTTCTCGTGTGATTAAAATAACGATTTTTGAGGAATCATCCATTGTTGTTTGCATTCAATTACTCATATGTGTTTTGAAATGCTTGTGGGTTTTTACTGATCAATCAATGTTTTTGCTTGCACCTGGGAAGAAGAGAGAAGAATTCGTTGTTATTGAAGAATTCCGTCTAATAAAGTTTAGGTTTTTCTTATTTTGAGAGCAATTTGTCGACAATAAAGTGAAATTACTCTATTTGGGTATGAGACAAGTGCACCCATCACTGGGTTTTATCATTTTTTGCGTTAAAATTTGGAGAATAAGACTTGATTCTTGCATCTGAGAATTTTGGATCTTTAAGAGATTGTTGCCGTAGTTGATATGTGCAGTTGTTGGAATTTCATCTTATGGCACCAACTGTTCCCATAGATTTTGCTGGACAAAAGGAATCCAGAAAGTACTCTCATTCACAAATCATGGGGAAATCTCGAAAATATTCCAAAGGTTATGCTACTACTGGCTTTGTTCCTGAATTCCGTCATGTTGTAGAGACTATGGGTGAATCAGATGGGTTGGGTAGCTCGGGAAGGCTTGACATGGAGCCTGCAGCATCAGCAGATTCCTATGCCCCGAGCAGGAAAGCCTCTGGTTTGAAAAGTGATGGTTATGGTGGTTTTGATGTACCATTTCAACTCTTCTCATTGTCTAAAATGTCGGCTAGGGAGAGAAAGGATTTGAAATTTAGATTAACTTGGGAACTTGATCAAGTGAGGAAACTTCAGAAGAAAATTGACAGAATGAATTCAAATATTGTTGGATTATCTCCGTCTAGTGACATAAGGAGCTGCAGTGTGGGACAGAAAAGGCCTCATCTTGAGAGCCAGCACAGTATACTTCAAGCATCGGTGCCACATGGTAAGAAAAAACCCTTGCCAGGACGTAGTGGTCCCAAGACAAAAAAAGGTATGTCTGGGCGATTTGAATACCCAAAACCTGTTGCACCAATGACTGCTTCATATGCTACATTGATGAAACAGTGCGAGAATTTACTTAACCGTTTGATGTCTAATCAATATGGTTGGGTTTTTAATGCTCCAGTTGATATTGTTAAATTGAACATTCCGGATTATTTCACTGTCATCAAACATCCAATGGATTTGGGTACCGTGAAGAGTAAACTAACGTCTGGCAAATATTCTAGTCCTATAGATTTTGCTGCTGATGTGAGGCTGACTTTCTCAAACGCCATGACATATAATCCACCTGGCAATGATGTACACGGCATCGCAGCAACACTTAGTAAAGCCTTTGAAACAAAATGGAAGTCCATTGAGAAGAAACTTCCCAACATCGATCATCGTGTCCCGTCTGAGCCTTCAAAACCTATTTGTGTAGAAACTGAAATTCCTGACCCAATTCCCCCCACAAAAAAGAATAAAATTACACCAAATAACACTAATACCAAGCCAGAACCTGTCAAAAGAATTATGAGTGACATGGAGAAGCAGAAATTGAGTCAAGAGTTGGAGGACATGCTTGGAGAGTTGCCTGAAAACATTTTGGATTTCTTGAAAGAGCAAAGTCACAATGCAGGGCAAACCAACGATGATGAAATTGAGATTGATATTGATGTTCTAAGTGATGATACCTTATTCAAATTGCGGAAGCTTCTTGATGATTTTATGCTTGAGAAGCAACGATTTCAGCCAAAAGTTGGACAGTGTGAAATGGAGGTGTCTCTCTCCCTCTCTCTATCTGTGTGTGTGCACGCGCTTACCTTTATGTCAAAAGCATATGTTACATCAATGTATTTTAGATGAATAAATTTGACAAATTGTATGAAATTATGGTATTTAATTGGCCTTGTTAAACTTTCAGTTGAATTGTTGAAATTTAACATATAAAAATTTATTGCCCGGAATGTGTTAGACCCTTAGGCTTTGTTTGCGAGTTGGTTTTTGGACGGAAGGGCTTACTTTTCTTTTTTAAATTAAGAATACTATAAAATGTTTTTTTTAAATTAATCTAAGTGTGATTGAAGTCTTATACGATCACTTATCATGTTCTTTTTAATTATTTTAAAATATTAACTATATATCAAAATATAGACTTAGTCCTCCAAAATCCAACTCGTAAACAAAGCCTTACTCTGTAAGCACATCCTCACTTAAATATGTGTGTTTAAATGCAGTGAACTATATGCATGCTTGTATGTAAATCATCTATTTTCTGTATCTCATTTTACTGACCTTTTTTAACTTGATTGATTTCCATGCAGCTTCTTAATGAATCAGGTTTTAGCAATTCATCAGTGCAACCTTCTAAAGGTATTTTGTGTTTTTTTTTTCCCTTCTTGCTTTCCAAGTGTTTTGGTATCCTTATGGTATAAATATCAACATTAACTGACTCTATTCACAATCCTTTATTTTCATCTGCAAATGCCAGGCAATGAACTGGTTGAGGAGGATGTGGACATTGTTGGTGGGAATGATCCTCCTAATTCAAATTATCCTCCACTAGAGATTGAAAAAGATGGTGCCAACAGAAACAGTAAATGTAGCAGTTCAAGCAGCTCTAGTAGTGAATCTGGCTCATCATCCAGTGGTTCGTGTTAGTCCATACTTTTGATATGTTTCCTATTGCAGGATATGTTTATAGTCTTCTAATTGCAATGTGTATACCCAGAACTCTCCATTTTTATTTCTTTTAGATTTTAGTTGCGGTTTCCCTTGCTGTCATACAAACTAAATTTCTATGGATTTTTTAGTACTTAAACTATTTTACTTTTTTTTTTCCAGCTCTCAATCAAGATTTTAGGTATGATTTATGTAATAATTTTGGACTGTTTCATCCATCAGATATTTTAGTGTTAATTTTGTTTGCCTTGTTGATGATATTCCTCTCACTCAATCACCAGCAGGAACTTTTAATATTTTTATTTCGTGTATGCATATTACATCCACTACTGTTTGTTGTTGAACTCCGTTGCAGTTAGTTTAGTCTTTATCGTAAACATTAGTTTCTTTTGGACTTCACATCTAGGCATGTGTGATTTATTTTGCTAGAAGTGTATACTCAAAAAGTTGTTTGTTCATTGGTTAATTTTATTGTATTGAATGTAAGGAAATGCTTGCGATGTCAATGTTACTTTGATTTGTTACAGATACTTAGTTATGGTTGTTAGTTACTTATGCGTAGCCTTTTGAAGTAGGAACAAGGACATAGTTTCTTTCAGTGTTTCTCTTATAAATTGAGTAGCTATTGTCAACTTTCTACTTGTTTGGCTTATGGTGATGGCAAAATTAGACACGTGTAATGAATTTTTCTGCACGCCGTAATGTTTTTTTGTCTGACTGTTGCAATTGTGGCACCACAGATTCAGATTCAAGTAGTTCATCTGGTAGTGAGTTAGATACTGCTAAAGCGTCAGAACCTCTTAGTTCTAAGGTGATTGGGGTACATACAGTATCAAATGTTATGTTATTCATAGAATGCAATTTTCTTCTGCTTTTACCATTTTCTATGTTAAAAACCACTACACTTTGCAGGAAAATGTAGGACCTGGCTCTACTTATGATCAAAACAGGGGGGATCTTAGTAATCCAGAAACTGGAAATGGTGGGTCCCAAAGTTGATTGTGTTTTGTAACCGTGCGCATATTATAGTTTCATGACATGCTTTTTGATGAGGATCTGTCCATCTTTATTGCTTTCTTTCTCATTATCTCTTTCCTGTATAGATTCAACTAACCTGGGTAGCCAGGTTGATCAGAATTTGCAGACTAAGCCAGTTACTATTGAATCAGAAAGCCATCAAGATGGTAAGCTTGAAAAATGCAGAAATGTGTCTGCTATTAGTTTTGAGGCATGATCTCACCCTTCATACTGTAACATTTTAGGGGAGAGTGCTGCATCCAAGAGGCAAGTCTCTCCTGAAAAGCTCTACCGTGCAGCTTTATTAAGGAGCCGGTTTGCTGACACCATACTGAAAGCTCAAGAGAAAGCCCTTGAAAAGGTTTGTGAAGGGGGGTAACATGTAGTTGCAGTTTTAATTTGTTGCATTAATAGAATAGGCCGGGTTTGTTAAACATCAAAATTTGAGAGAAACCGTTTGGAAATCATCAAAATTTTAAGTGTTCAGTTTTTGTCTCCGTCTCACCTGTAGGGAATTACTATTATTTGCTAAGGTGGCAAATCTGCTAATTGTTAATTTACATTCATTGCTGCCTTTTGTGAAAGTTTTGCCAACATTTTTGCAAGTTTTATGTGAAAGTTGGTGTTTCAATTCCAACTTGTTCTCAGGATGAAAAACGTGACCCTGAAAAGCTTAGGATAGAGCGAGAAGAACTTGAGAGAAGGCAGAAGGAAGGTTTGTTTTTTCTTTTTTACCTTGTAATGTTTCTACTCTAAATGGTTAATTGCCGACCTACTTTTTCATAATTCCTCTGATTGATAATTTTGTTTTTTGTGAATCAGAGAAAGCTCGACTGCAAGCAGAGGCGAAGGATGCAGAAGAGGCTCGGAGGAAAGCTGAAGCAGAAGCTGCAGCTGAAGCCAAAAGGAAGCGGCAACTAGAGAGAGAAGCTGCCCGTCAGGCTTTGCAAAAGGTAAGCCGGAAAGATATATGTCCAAATACAAATTAAGCTTCATGGTATGTTTCACTGAATACCTCTGTTTGCAGATGGAGAAAACTGTTGACATCAATGAGAGCTGTCAGTTTTTGGAAGATCTAGAGATGCTTAGTGCTGTTCATGATGAAAATACACTAAGTTTCAAAGAGGAGGCGAGCCCAGATGATCATCAAAATGGATTTGGTGGGATCAAGCTGCAGGGAAATCCCTTAGAGCAGTTAGGATTGTACATGAAGGTTGATGATGAGGATGAGGAGGAAGAACTGCCTCAACGTACTGCAGAGCCATCAAAAGATGTAGAAGAAGGAGAAATTGATTGATGTGTACCCCCTACGAATTGTCGAATCATTTGAACAAAAATATATAAACGGTGGTTCTGAGCAGCGGTTGCTGGATTTAGTGATGGTGCCCTGAAGTTTGGAGCTTAATCAATTTATGTATGGTTGGATGCTGGTGTGAAGCTTTAGGATGGAATAGTAAAAACTTAGAAAAGGGCATGAAGCTTGGATTTGGTTTTTCTTCTTTCTGATTAAATTCGGTTTTAACTTTGGAAATGGTTCTGAACATGTGGAATAGCTTGCTTGCAGTCCCCATTTATTGAAGGGATTCAGTATCTGCATGGAAAGTTTGTACTGATCAGGATATGCCCAGATTTGCCTGTAAAAGCGAACTCCTTTGTAACGAGTTCTATGCCTGACCTTAGTTAACTTCACTCACATTGTAATGTAAAGTATTTTAGATCCGAGGTAGAAATCAATTCATTCTATTTTTATTCTTGAAATGCCTTCTTACTGAAGCTGCTGGTGTGAAGATCCTTTTACTAGGGTTTTTTTTTTTTTTTACAATTCTTTTTACTATTTTTTTGTAGTCAAAGTAGTTTAAGACTTGGCTTAATTAGTCTATTGGTCCCTTAAAGACATTTTAAGTTTCACAATAGTCCCTTAAAGAAAAAAATGTCCGAATTGGTCCCTTATTGATATCACTGTTTGCCACATTGGTCCATTCCGTCCATTTTTTCCAGAAAACGTTAAATAGGTACAGGTGGCACTGTGGATGTGTATGGTGAACCAATACAAATAGTGGTATACCATAGACCTTAATATTATTTTAAACTCAACCATTCGATTTTTTTGACAAAAATAAAACCATTAAATTTTGTTGGTCTACTATATCTAATAGTGAACCACCAACATATAATTTTTTTTCTTTATTCATCATGTTCATCCATTCTTTTTCATCATTAACTTAAAAAACAAATCCCCATCTTCCTCTCTAACGGTCTAACCCAGAACAAACAACTTGACAAAAAAAAAATAACAAACAACAACCTAATCCCATTGTGGTGTTGTTGTTTTGGCTTGAATTTGATTTTACCTAGAAAAACAAACAACAACAACAAAAAAGGGATTTTACCCAAAATTTGATTTGGTTGTACCAGTTGTGTTGTTGTTGTTTTTGTTATAAGATAGTGTTTGATTCAATTAATTTGTGAAAGTTTGTGTTGGTAGCTTTGGATTGATTTGGATTTTTTAAGATTTGGAATTTTTCAAAACAAAATGAGATTTGGGTGTTTTAAGATTTGGGTGTTTTGTGTTGGTAGCCATGAGTTTCATAATGAGTTTGAGATTTTCTAGATTTTGAGATGAATGAGTTGTTGAAGATCAATTGTGATTTTTTGAATTTTGAGATTTATTTTTGCAGAAAGAAGAAGAAGAATGAGATTTTTGCAATTTTGAGATTTTTTTCTTTTTCTTTTTCTAGGCTTGTTTAATTTTATTTTTTTTGGGTTTGAATGAATAAGTTGATGAAGATGAACAAGGAGGAGAAGGAAGAAGATGAAGAAATGAAAACAAAATTAATTGTTGATGGTGTATTGCTAGATATGGTAGACATACAAAATCCGATGGTTACTTTTTTTACAAAAGAATCAAATGGTTAAGATTAAAAGATGTGTTGAGGTATATGGTAGACCACCTACAATGTTGGTCCACTTAATACATTTAGGGTTGATAAATTAACGGAAGGGACCAATATGACAAACGGTGATATCAATAAGGGACCAATCTGAACCTTTTTTTCTTTAAGGGACTATTGTGAAACTTAAAATGTCTTTAAGGGACCAACAGACTAATTAAGCCTTAAGACTTTAAGTGGCTATAATTTCACCTTTTAAGGTGAATAAATAGATGCACCGGAGTTTGAATCCCCAATTGCTACATATCACATGTAATGTTTTTACCATTTTTATTTTATTTTATTATTATTTCATTTATTATTATTCATAAATGGTATGGACAAATTAAACGTCTCAAAAAATGCCACTAAGTTGGGATGAGAGTGGAGTCCAGATCCTCTCCATTTAGGCACTTAATAACAATCTCCTTTTCTTTTAATAACCAGCTGACATGTGGCAAAATGAAAATAAATGGCTCAGATTTATTATTCAATTCATTTTAAAAATTAAAAAACAAGATGTCCCAGGAAAACACCTATTCTCTTCCTCTTCTCACTATGCTCACCGGAAAACATGGTTCCCTTCTACTTTGGGACGCTCACTAGAGGAAGGCCGCTACCCAATATTGTTCTTCCCCTCTCTTGTAGAAATCAGAAGGACACAAAAACGTAAACTACTAACAAAACCCTAAATTTCAGAACTTGTATCAGTTCTTCATCGTTGATCGATGCATCGTCAGAAGAAATGTTTCTCTGAGGATCACTCTGTTGGTTCTGTTGCTGAAGATTATCTTGTTCTTCATGTTTGATTGCACTGCTGTCATTGGCGTCGACGTTGCTGTCGAGATCAGTGTCACGCGGTTTCGAAGTTGTCGGAAGCGTAGTTGGCTGTAGCAGCGTTGGAGAGAATCACTACCCAATATTACTAGTATTGCTGTGATATCGATTATTGTAACAAAGGGGATTTGAATGATTTTGGGTGAATTCATGTCTTTGATGTAACATGTGAAAGCAAGGCAAGTAGACAAAACAAGTATTATGTACTAAATTCATACAAGAAGGATAGAAAAAGAATTGTATTGATCATAAAGAAAGAATTGACACAAGTATTATGTATTGAATTGTACTAATCATAGTGACAGAGCTTTATGTGCAAACTCTGTTTGTGCTATTGTAGAGATATAGTAGTTTGGTTTGCTTTTGCCTGTCTTAAGCTTCTTTTTTACGCCTGATTGTGTAATTGGGTGGGTATTTTTTCTTTAAGGCAAGTTTAAAATATTAAAGCACAATGTTTGTTGGGTTGTACTACTGATACATATTGTTGTATTGTAATCAAACATAATGCTATTCAAACATTTTGTTAACCAATTTGAGGCACAAGGTGTGCTAGAAAAAGTCCTCTGTTGCAGAAACTTTGCAGCCCTTACGGCTGAAAGGTTATGCAGGCTGAGAACTCAAGATCATGGATTAACACAATAGACGAAATGGCAGGAACATATACAGGCTGAAAGGTTATGCAGCCTGATGTATACACACTTTAAGCGTGTTGTAAAGATACATATAAACTTGGCATACGACAATGTTGCAAACAATTTTCCAACATATAAATTCAATAATTTTGGCATGATAAAATGGGCTCATAGAACTAATAAAGCAAATTACATATGAAATGCTTTAAACCAGCAAATGTTTTACATCAATAAATGGCTCAAATCACTACTAGTAATTTTGTTATAAGCTTGTAATACATTACATGTCCCTCAAAAAATTATACTTCAAAATAAACATTGCAAGTCCCCTAAGATCCTCATCTTCTCCGATGAAATTAACATGCAAAAATATTCAAAAGAAGTTGTACATCCCCAAAGTATCAGATTGGCTTGTTTGTATCATTTGAATTTATGTCCCTTGTTGAATTCTATCTTCAGATTCACTTAAATTACCATTTTTTTTTGCAGGCTTTCTCATTTTTTTGATTGGTTTCCTTTTATCTTTCTTGCCAATTTTTCAACCCAGGAAGTGACAAAGTGACAATGAGCCAAACAGCAGAGTGACGGCGGAGCAACAAGCGGCGAATGATGATGACAAGTAGTGAAACTTGAACGGAGCAACAAGCGGCGACTAAACAGAGCAGCAACTGGCAAATGACGATGGCAAGTAATGAAACTTGAACGGGGCAACAAGCGGCAACGACAAGCAATGAAACTTGAAGGTTTTAGAAATTCTGGCAGAGATGAAGAAAACTCCGCGTCTTTTCATTTTCTATTCCAATGTTTTATCAATTTTTAAAATAAAATGAATTGAATATTAAATCTGAGCCATTCATTTTCATTTTGCCATATGTTGTCAACTGGTTATTAAAAGAAAAGAAGATTGTCATTAAGTGCTAAATGGAGAGGATCTGGACTCGATGAGAGTGTGTAGATGACCAACTAAGTTGGGAGGTATACTCAATCTTTAATGCCTAGACGCCTTAGCTTATAAAAAAAATTAAATGTCTCAAATAATGCCGCTAACATCATGGCTATCGAGCTTCATATTAAAATTTAGGTGAAGAAATACATGCTGTATATTAATGTAACATGCAATTTTGCCAATAAAAATTACATGCTAGTTGTTGGTGTTATATTTTTTTTAGGGCGTTATACTTTTACTCCCTCCGTCCTAAAATATAAGCAAAAATGAGTCAATAAAAATTAATGTATTTTTGGTCTAAATTTTACACAAACTACATCAATTTTTGCTTATATTTTAAGATGGAAGGAGTATATCGTTTTTGGGAACAGTTGCGGTGATCTTTCCACAACAAATTTCTTAAACATCACGAATTACACTAACAAACTAAATTGCCAGTGTTATTCTACACTGCAAAATTTATGCACAATCCATAGCCTAACTGTACACATTTTACTCACTAGTGATTTTTTATATCATCAATCCTCAGACAGACCTTCTGACAGTCTAGAAGTCTCGGTCCCGTTAACATGAATTTGATCTGAGGCATTATTGCTAAGACTGCTCAGACTGCTGAAGTCAAAGTCGTCGTCGTCATCATCATCATCATCGTCGTCATCGTCATCTTCCTCTTCCTCTTCTTCAGCACCTTCACCTTGCTTTGTATACTCGTCAACCTGTTGCCCATTGGGTTGATGTTTCATGCTATCTTCGTACGGCCTTTCAAACCAAACAGTACCCTTGCCCACAATTGATTTGTTATGAGTATCTCCCATCCGCTCTTTCCTGCTCTTTTCTGAATTCTTGGGTTCTCCCCAATAATCATATCGATACAGAGGACTTTCCGGGTCGTACTTGTCTTTACCGAAAAAACTAGCATCTACATACCTTCCTGGCTCCTCCAAAGGTAGACCAAGAGTTTTGCGACTGTAAAAAGGGAGAAAGACGGGTAAAAAATCATACATCATATCAGGAAATGAGAATGAAAAACATTAATACAACATTACCAGCTGATGTCTCTAATCAATGCTTCTCTTTCCTCAAATGATCTACGCCAATGCATGAAATCATATTCATCCATCTCAATATTGCGCTTCAATGTGGTGATTTTGTATTCCTCACCTCTGTCCTTTGCTTCCTTCCATAGTTTCCTATGGTGCTGTAAAAGGGGGTTATCTCAGATTTTTGAAAGAGAACAACACAACTATTCTCCGCATGTTAAACTGAAGTTTTAAATAGCAAGTTAACAATTAATAATAGTTTTATTGCCACTTCAAAAAAAAAAAAAAAAATAGCAAGTTTTGTGCAATTCAAGAAAATATCCATAACACAAATGAATGTCAAGATGATAAACTGAAGTCCCAACAGAGTAGGATAAGTTAAGCTATATGATCTTGGTGGTCAATGGTCAAAAGGTTGAGTGAAAAAGAAAATTATCAAACAATTTATAATTTACGCTGCTTGTAAGGACACTATTTCTGAGACATACATCTCTTGAGTTACCAACATTTTGGTCATCAGAAATTACAAAAGCGCTAGCAGCGAATCTGACACCAGGCTTATGAAAAAAGGGTGAAAAATCATGCAGTGAATAAATTTGGCATCCTTTAAAAGGCATGAAGTGGTCCCTAAAACCAGCGGTGTAATATGCATTGCCAATAACTATCTTTATCATAAAATAAAAGGAAAGCTGACCTCACGCTCAGCAATTGCAGCCTCTAAGTCAAGCTCTTTGACACTAGTTTTCTGCCAAAGTTAAATACAATAGGTATAAGTTTAAAGTGAACAAGCAACCAAATGAATGTAAGTTCAAAGTGTATAAGTTTGTTGGGAAGAATAAACCTACAACAGTTTAAATTAGATGAAGATAAGGCATTCTTAAATTGCTTGGATTTCTATCTTTTGGGTTTCTGCAGTTGCTTCATATAGTCACTACTAAGGATCTACCAGATGGGTTTAGCTCCAGACTGGAGGGAGAGGGCAAGGCATTAGGGATAGCAACTTTCGTCTCCAGTAATAAATGGATAAGGTGGTAGTACAAAATTTCAGAGTCGCCATAATGGAAGAACTCTTAGCTTGGTCGTCCGGCCCTCTTCACCTATCTCCTAGCCCTACTAATCAAACATCTCCGGGCATCTGGTTTCAAAGAGAGCTTGATTAGTCGCCCTCTGTTCATTCTAAGCCACAACTACTGGACCCCAGCGGTTATGTTGGGACAGGAACAGCTATCGGACTACAATCACAAGCCAGTTGGAGGGAAAGTCCCATCCCTTCCAAAAGTTGCAGAGAAATGGAAGGCTTAACTACCTAAAACTACGGAGGCATGATCTAAAAAATGGGTAAGCCCGGTGGTTCAAGTTGAGCCTAGCCAACAACCAACATCAGCTTATAGGGAGAGTAACAAGCTCTTGTTGCTCCAACCATTCTAGTGAACCGGTTGAGACCAGCAGCTATGAATACCCTGTGCCGGTTGTGTGAGGGCAGCCTCATAAAAATAAAAACGTCCTCCTCAAGAAAGAAAGTTGATTCACCTCTACCCTATTGGACCTTCATCTCCATATATATATCGAATCCGGTTCTGTTTTTCCTATTCTACTGTTTATAAGTTCTGTGAATTTCTAGTTTCTCTCAATCTATTTTGTTTCTACTCTAAGATTTGCGGGTTAAAATAATCTGAAAGCACGCCCATGTCGAAGCTACAGGAGACAGCTTCACAGCAAAATGCCTCAGGACATTGACCCTGGAAGCAAACTGTTGGGATTTACCTTTGAAATTGGATGAAGATGAAAAACAGGGTGCTGGTCTGGGAGTTGCGCAACGTGCAATCGTACCGGCGCGGTGCGCAGAGGACCGTTGGTTTGAGGTTGGAGGTTCTGCTGCTGGCGCGTAGCGCAGCAGCCTCCGCGCGTCGCGCACGCGTGATGCATATATATGCAGATCTGTTTTTTCTTCAGCCGTGTGAGAGAGGAAAAGTAGGGTTTTGCAAAGGGGTTTTATACCAACATGAATCTAGGGTTCAAAGGGGTTTCTTTTGGGTTTCTCTAGGGTTGGGATAATCTTTGTAACACCGGGAAATACTTATCGATTAAATCTCTTGGTCACGGGAAGAGATTTGGGACAAGGGTAGAATTAGGGTTTGCTAATTCTTGTAACTCTTTGTGAGAATCTCATTGTAACCAAGGTTTCTATCGATAGTGGAACGGAGAGCTCTCTCCCCTAGAGTAGGTGATATTAGCCGAACTGGGTAAACAAATTCTATTGTATTCTTTACGTTTTCGCAGTTTACTTTGTTATTGTTATTATTGTCAATCCTGCTTGTTTTGGTTGCTCAACTGTTTTGTTCCACACATCAAAAGTTATTGGTGTGATTTAATCGAATTCACAACACAAACACTGGCCAACTCCTTACTTTTGTTGCTATGAATTTGTGTTTAGAGTTAACACCCATGACTTATAAAAGGGCATTTAGAAGAGCTTACTCAGAAATTGTTTGAGTTTATCTCATGATATAAGAACTTATATTAATGTTTAGATACACTAATAAAAATAATTTATGATATATTTATAAACTGTTTTCAGCTTATTTTGTAAACTCAATAGAATAGCTTACGAATAAGTGTTTAGCGTTGTTTTTTCGAATCAAATGCTTTCTTAATTTCTAATTACGAACAACTTTAATTTTGAGAACTTTTTATACTTTTGAGCATTTATTCATGTAATATAAGGATATGATTCACATAACATATATATAGTTTTAATATAGCAGCCATCTGCTATGCGCTATCCCACTATATTTGGGATTGAAAACTAAATTAACATTTGAAGTATCCAATTTAGATCTGATTCAAAGTTCATTGTTTATCTCTGATTTTCTTTGCTAAGTTGTACAAGATTGGTTCCTATTTCCTAACTTTAATTCAGAGAACGATAACTATTTCTTATAAAAAATAACAAAAAGAATAGTACTCACAATAGTTACTTTTGGCACTAATGCATTCTTATACTGAACTTTTGTATACTGAACTGAATTTTCTTCATTAAAATCATCTTCATCAACCAAGTCTGACAACTCTTTGCCTTTATATTTATCAGGATTAATATCCATATCATTCAAAATCATTTGCTCAGCTACATTAATCTGCCACAACTGCAAAAAAAATGCATTTGTGTGATGGGCAAGTAAAGATTATAACCATAATTTTTTCAGGAAAGAACGAGGAAAATACAGAAAAGAACATATCACAGATGCAAGAAATAGAATGCTCCACTTCCATTTGGTCTAAGCCGCCTAAAATTCCAACAAATTCCATATCTTTCGGTTATATTCATGCCCTCAAATCCATGCACTCTCACCCATTGATTGGAAGCCACCTGCCTGTTCTAACAGACTCCCCCACCTCAATTGTCATCCTGCCCTAAGTGCCCTTATGATTACTAGCCCCACTTATTTCTATTTTTTTGGTGCAACCCCCTGTTCTTTCTTTGAAACATCTGAACTGGGCCCTAAATAAGCACAGTAATGGAGAGTCAATCTACCAGTCCATATTTTAACTGCATTGCCATGTTATAGTAAGTATGTTATGTTCACGTTACTCTTAGAGCATATTAGAGTTTCAAACTGTCACCCATTGAAGGACACAATATCTATTGAGTGTAGGTGATGGATCAATTATGCATATCATATCAATATAATAAAACAAAACAATTTTTTATGAAATCAAGAATTGAAGTATTTTAGACTAAAACCAGCAGTTATACTAGTTATAATCACGAAATAATGGACAAAGCTAATAAAAAGCAGCCAATTAATTTGAGATCCATATTATCATACAATATTATGCACTTTAAGTGTCAATCAACAAAGGTTAGCTTCATTAGCACAAAGCTAATGCAGCATCAGAAGCTTTAGCTATATGAGCTCAGTCATGTTAGCGCATTATCAGGGTGGGATAGTCAGTTATAAAACTACCCTTTATCTTCTACTTTCGGAGTTGCCCAGGAATATTGTTATAACGGAATCATAAATAAGCACCTCCTCAATCTATTCTATTAGTTTTGTGGCCTCGTATTTTTTACAACAGCACTGAATTGACCGGTACCGAGATAGGGTTGAGGAGACCAGCTTTAGCATTTAAATGAGAGAATTTGCTTCAATATATGCAACAGCAGATCCTAGTGACAGACAACAGGTTCATATGAAACATTTAGAATGTTCTTATTTGGCTTCACATTATGAAGGTGTGAATAGGATATCATATGGGGTCCATGACCACCCTAGCATAAGGGTGGAAACAGGTTATAAACTAAAAAAGCCTATGCACTCATAAGGATTTGGATCCACATGTGCTTGTTAAGAGAAAGTTGCCATAATCAAGAACCATCAATGATTTCTATTGACCAATATAGCCTATGCATGAGATAAACAGTCAACTCTAATCGTCCCTTGCAAATTTTTAAAACAGTCCATCAGAACAGACCTTTTCGACATATGGGTGATTAGAAACTAGAGGTTCTTCCTCTGGCTTGTCTTTTGGATCTTTTCTAGGAACAGGAGGTCTTCCACAATCACGCTGCAAATTTTAAAATATCAAATACAAAAAATGTGATCATAATACAGAATTAATTTTGACATCAAGAATAGCTGAATAGTATTGAAAAGGAACCAACGATTTTTTCGGAGGTTAAACCTTTGTTACTAATTCCCAAAGTATCATATTAATTTTTACAAGATGAAGTCCAATTGATCAATCTGCCATTAATTTTCTGAATTAAAATCAAAAGTTACACAGAATCCAATTTTTCAAAATAATATCATCCAACCATTAGCATCTGATAGGTAATGATTATAATAGTTTGTGCAAACAGAAACTTCTTTTTTGATAAATTAGATTGGTGTGCAGAAGCATCACATTAGAACCCAACCAAACAGATACTTTGCTGGAAACAAACCTAAAGACAATATCTTGCATTAAGTATAATTAGATACCGATAAATCCTTAAAGAATAAATATACATTTGAACTTTTACTCTTCAGAAAATGAAAGCATGGACTATATGACAGCAAAGTTACAATACAAAGAGCTTTGGAGTTTGGTGAATGCAAAAATATTTTCCATCTGCAAAAAAAATTGAGGTGGTTTAGGGAAAAGTGCAAACCCGCAATTCATCAGGATTAGTATCTTCCTCACGGTGAAATATTGGTGGGAACTCGAATCTGTTAAAGCTGAAGTATGAAAATGAAAAATGTGTTAAAATTATCAATTGTAATCAAATTAATAGTGTTTGAACTATATATTATTAAGTGTTATTTAAAGAAGGTTGAACATCACAAATACATAATCGTACATCAGATGATCTATATTTGGATCAACAAAACGAAGTTCGATTGGGAACCGGAAACGATAAGGATCTCGTTTTGCCTACAAAGTAAAATTGCAAATGAGTTAGTGAGTATAGAGTAAACAATCATTAAAAGAAGTCCACTTATGGTCAAACATAGATATAGTTGAACTATGTATATGTTATAGAATCAGTCATATAGCCTCCATGTGTATCCTACCTACATTGCCTGTAAAAAGATGCAGAAAAGCTTAAAATATGGATACACGGAATAATTCCAGTCACATGCAACCAATGACATGGTTAAATGGAGAATTATAGTGCAAATTTGAAACAAGAGTAGGCCTTTCTAAGTACCAAAATTGGATAAATAAAAGAAAGAGCCATCAACCACCGAGGTCAGAGTTGCCCAGGTCCGACACTTAGACCAGCATTTTGATGGAGAGGGCTTGTGATTGGGTTCACAGTTGGGTTAAACATATCCCCCCATTTCCCTTTGGAATGAGGTGAGCCATAAACTGGAAAATTGAATACCTGATGTGCCAAAAAGAACTAATAACTACAGACAGTGCCTCTGATAGGGGTGGGGGCTTGCCCCAGCTGAGGCACACAAGAGAGAGAAAATTCACCTTGTATAATACAATTTGAGCTAGAGTTCCTATTTCAAAACATGAATATAACACATGAAAAAAAATGCAGCTCCAAACTACTTTCGTAGCGATGAGTCAAAACATTCTACAATTTTGCAAGTAAGAGTATGGGCTAAAAGCTTCAGCATTGTGTTATTAAGTAATTTAACGTAAATATTAAGCGACAACTAGTGACTGAAACACTCACCGTAATTTCAACAATGACAGTCATACCCACATTTATATGATGGCGAATCCAAAACCAATCATTGTTCTTTATAGGAACCCACCTAGAACACATTACAGTCGATGAATATTCCAGAAGAAAACTTGCATAAAAGTAAAAGCTAAAATAGTTACACTGAACAAGATAACAATGCCACAGAAGTAAAGCCTCTAAGTTACTCATGATAACAATATGAAGTGCTAGTTACACAGCTGCAAAAAACAAATGAAACTATGCATAATTCATGGCTGCGTATACATTGAAAACAATATTTCATAGTCAAAGATCAAAGATAGAGAAAACAATTTCAATGTTGAATAGTTTTTAGTAACCTGGGCTACCACATGATACAAAAGAGACAATATGGTAACCAGTACTTCTTTTCTAACAAAAGAATGCATCTGAAGTCCAAAGATTTAACCAGTCTCAAGTATGTGTGCCTCTTCACTTTTTTGTACTTGTTTTGTGACTGCTGATAGCTTTGGATGTCAATGGAGCATTTCAGTGCTGCTATAGATGCTTGTGAAGTTGCTTTTCCCAATTTTGAAATTTGTCCCATTGTTATTTTTGTCCCCCATGATATTGATTATGTATGCATTAAATGCCCTTAAACAATCTAATTTTTTTTTTGAAGAAGCTAAATTAGCCCCAAATTGAACAATCTAAAATTGTAGTTATTAACTTAGCAAGAATATCATTGTGGAAGCAACTCAATATTGCTCGAGTAGTACTCCAGCATCCAAAACAATGAGGAAATGACCACCCTACGCAGAAAATTTAAGGGAACACTTAAAAGATGGACATAAGGATTGGTAGGTACCCATCGTATACCCCGCCAATGTCAACAAATGCCCCTTGATAGAGATGCAAAGTTGTAACCTTCCCCACACAAATCTGCAATGAAAAATTTCCCAAGTAATTAATGATTCCACACAATTATCATTTAAGCATTTATGAAAACCTGAATCTTAATCCTACATATTTATTTATTAAGAATTATGATACAGAAAAGGACTGATTTCAATTATATGGATGCAAATAAAGCCAAACAAAAATAGGATCATCCATTCGATTACAAATACAGTTGTCCAATTAGAGACACCATAACCGAGCAAAGTAAAAAAAAAAAAATCTTGTGACAACGCGATGCTGACATTTAAGGGTAAAATTCAGCTATTCATAGTTTTCTTAAACAATTTTTCCAGTCAGCAATTGAAAAATGCAACTTTCATGTCATAATTGAGAAGATCAATACAAATGCCTACTGAAGACTAGCCGAAGCCTTCATATGAAATCATTTTCTTCGAAGCAGCATAGAATGATATACATATACAATGCTATGCTTGCTTGCTTGTTCCATGCACATAAAACCATGATAGTAGTAATTCGTAACAGCCAGGTTGTATAGGAAAACACATTAATACCCATCGGAAATCTTAATACTGATAAAAAGTAAAGCATCTACTTCATAGAAAACATCAATAGAGTACAATGATCCATAAATACGAATCTGATTAACTATGAATTGCTTAATAGATTACCTGGCCAGGATAATAGAACGGTAGCTCGTACTGCAAAAACCAAAAAAACTAGTTAGCACCAGAACAACTTTACTTTCTCACATTCTAAAGACATGCTAACAAGAAAGAAGAATTACGAAATTCATCAAATCCTACCATGCCGTCCTTGTAGTCCTTGCCTCTTTTCCTTCTACCAGGGTAATAATCTTGGTCAATCTGCCACATTCACATCAAAATTAGCAATTCACATAAACCAAAGCAAAAAAATCATGAATGCACAAATTTATTTTGCACAAGAATGAAATTGAAACCTTATAAGATTCCTCTTCCAATATATCCTTGTTAGCTTCCACCCACTCATTGTACTGTTTCAAAAACACCTTATACCTATCCAAACACACATCATCAGTTTCAGTTCTAACTCCATTTTCTATATCCTCCAATCTCACTCTCTTCGCCTGCACCTTATGTGCTTCTCGAATAAACGCAAGTTCCTCCCGATCCACCTCCCACCCTCTCGGAGGCCAATCACGCGGCGGAACTAACCCTACCACCAAAGGTCCCGCCCACTTTGTCACCAACGGCTCCGGAATCTCTCCCTTAATCTCAAACTGCTTTTCCAGGTACTCCTCTTCCGTCAATCCCATTTCCTTAATCTTCTTCTTACGGTACCTAGGGTCCAACATTTTGAACGCTTCAATTGATTCCGGTGAACTAAGAGGAACTTCTTCACCTTCATTGAGACTCGTACGCGCGAATTCGGCTTCTGGAGTGAGGATTTCATCCCAGGGAGCCCAGCCACGTTCGATCCAGTTGCGTCTTCGAGCTTCATCTTCTGTTTCCTTGCTTTTGGAGCCGAATGTCTGGATGAAGTTTTCATCGACCGGGAACTCGTCGGAGGTGAAGGACTTGGCGACGGTGGTGAGTGGCGGTTTTTGATGGAGTATGGAGGGAGGAGGACGGTGGAAGTGGAAAAGGGGTGAGGGAGGGTTTATGGGTTTAGGGAAAGTGAAAAGATAAGAGTTTGGGAAGACTTGCATTGTTTCACTTCACCACCTTGCTTCACACAACCAGTATGTAACTTACTTTGCTTGTTACTATTTATGTAGATATACTATCTAGATACTGGTGTAACAGCACGAGTTAGTTTTCACTCACAAAAATCTTATATCTATATCTACTTTATCGATCAACTTAGATCCAAATACAAATTTATTACTCCCTCTTTTTATGAGTAACACACTTTGAAAAAAAATTGGTCATTTTTATAAGAAATTTTGATCAATTTTCAAATGTTTTATATATCTAATTTCAATTATGTCCTTATTTATTAGTATGAGAGAATATTAAAAATAAGTAAATTAGTTGAATTAAAAGTAATTAAATAAGGGTATACATGGAATAAATTTAAATTTATAAGAGTATTAAACGAAAATAATTATTTACAACTAGACTCCAACCCGTGCGTTGCACGGGTTTTATGGAGTGTAAGATATACAAATTAAATTGTTATAATAAAAATTGCAAGTAAAAAAAAAATCAAAATATGAATTTAATGAAATTGAAATAATAAGATATTATATATAGATTGACTACCAAAAATTAAAAATAGATGTATTCTTTCCAAACAATTAGCTTCATGAAAACGACAGAATTGGTTAAGAAATTTGTATAAATTGCAAACAATTAGCTAAATTAGTTATACAAAATAAAATAAAAAGAGATTAAAAATATATTATCTTTCCGATCAACTTATTAGCCTAACAATTAGTCAAAAAAAATAAAAAAATTATTGGCCTAACAAACACCACATTTTAAAACAAATAAATCAAATATTGAGGCGATAATTTTATTTCGTAACGATTTCAAATTTTCATATATAAAAGAGAACTTACTTTAATTTATACTCCACAATTCTATTTAAAAATAACAAACCAAAAAATGTAAAAAAAAAATACGAGGTAATTTATATAAATTATTAATATGCAAATATGGTAGTTTATATAGATTATCAATAGATCCTGATTAATGAGCAAAATAAAAGACATAAAATGCACTTGAGATATGTGGGCCTCATAAAGAACATCAATAGAATTTAGTCACTATTAATTTGCTCGAAAATTAAAAGCAAACAAACAAAAACCTAAAATTCAAATTATATAGGAAATATGATGCATAGAGAATACCAACAGAAAGAATCTGTGTTAATTTACTTAATAATATATTTGATTCATTAGCAATTTAAAGAAGAAGAAAAAAAGTGAATTATATATGATTGGGCCGTTGTCCCGTTGATACTATTTTTTTTTTCCATATAAATTGTTATCGTTACTTACTATTATATAAAGATTTGATAGCAAAAGAATTAAAACTGGTGCGATGAACACAATGATACATATCAAGTTAAAGGTTCAAACAACCATCATCATATCTTTGTAACAATGAATGAAGAAACATAAGACTCTTCCAACTACTTGATTTCTTGTCAAAATAAGGAGACATCCAATTGAAACCTGCTATTCGACTGTCAATAAATAAATAGAATGAAGGAACAAAAGGAAGATCAGTGAAGAGACAAAACATATTATTGAAAGGAAATAAAACATACTAACCTTAACTATATGTACTCATTAGTCCAACTTTCAATTTTCACCTCCAATTAAATTTCACTTCAAAGTTCAACACCTAAAAAAAAAACAGATAAAAAACATGTTTCAATTTGAATATTTCTTCTATACATACCGCAATCAATCGGATTTTCAATTGAAACATAGAGTGGAATGTGTGTGTATATATATATATATATATATATATTAAAAAGTGGTGTGCCTAAATTTTGGAGAGTTGGTTATGTTGTGTATGTATATTAAGTGATCGTAAATTTTTGAAAGTTTGTTATGTTGTATATATAATATAATAATATGGGATATATTTCAAAAGAGTTGGTTCTATCGTGTATGTATATCAAATAAGTGATCGTAAATTTTTGAGAGTTTGTTATGTTGTATATATATAATAAAATATATTAATAATAATAATATGAGATATATTTCAAAAGTTTTTTTTTTCCTTAGACATTAGACATATTACCCGTATTCAAGTATTATTATATAATAATAATAATAATAATAGAAAGCTAATAATAATAATAATAATAATAATAATAAATAAATATTTAACATGGTGAGAGATTCCATATTTATTAGATGTTGATTGCAAAATAATAACAAATTGATTGATGTAGTGTAGTGGCAAAAAACACAAAATAAATCTTAAATGTTGTGGGTTTGATTCTTGGTGAGGCTTTTTTTTAACATTTTATTTCAACTATTTTAGGGTAAAATGAGAGGGAAAAAGAGCGGGAAAAAAATTAGGGTTAAGAATAGCAAAACGGAACAAGATTATAATATAAGAGATGTATTTCCTTGGTTTGTGTGATTTTTTTCAAAGTGTTACTTATAAAAATGATCGGATGGAGTATTATGAGACATCTAGTAATAAAAGGAATTAAATAATTAATATGGTTAAGTAGAGGATGGACACATACTTCTTACTTAAAGGACATAGACATAAGTTTAAGGCCGAAGTGAAAATACAAAGCAAATTTTTCTGAACTGCAACGAATTAGTCAACCTAGACATAGGAACAACTTATCCGTTATTTCGCACTTAACGTTGTAGATGTACACCACAAGATATAGCTTTAGCTCACATATATCATGACAGCACTTATGAGTCACAAACGTTAGACCCTAGTTGAATGAATCATTGTTCTAACACTCTTCATACTCTTGTTTTCCAAACCTTTTTACAATTAATTTTCTTTTTACTTTTGAAAACCTTAAATGATATTTGGTTACATTTTTACTCATAAACTAAGAACTATTTTGTATGAAAATTGGAATGGAGTTCCCTTAAACTAAGAACTCTATCCTATTACTTACTATGATTTGACTGTGTATACTTGCACACATTTCAAGCGAACATCCATCATGGTACGATTGTGCACGATGCAGAATTGTAGAGCAATCGTGGCACAATTTTGCCTGTGTTGAAATGCTTGATATTTCATCATTTTCACCTTTTTTTGTGTTTTTTCTTCAAACTCTTGGTTTTATCTTCAAGTAGCTTCATTTCATAGGTTTTTTACCATGTATTCTACCTAATTACTACTAAACTATGACATTTAATTACTAAATCTGCCCTAAAATCATCATATGACGGACTATCATCACAACCTTGAACTTAAATTGTTGTTTATCTTCAAGTAACATGTCTGTCAAACATAATCTACGGTGAGTTAACAAATAACTTTTAACGATAAGAATTTCACAACCTTTTATTTTTCCGGCAGTGGAACCACCGGTTTTTCACTTAGGTGATCATGCTTAATGAACGCTCTAGTTATGAGACTTCAATTAGATCCAGTCCAATATATGCTCCTCTAAGATATCCCGAACTCAATTTTTTCACTCACTCACAATTTCACTCGATCATTTGAAAAAGATATTCCCTCGATCAACATGTAACATATCATTTTACCATATGCTTGAAAACATTCTAAACAGTTGATCAAAGTTCAAACAAAAAACACACATTTATGAAATCTTTAAGGGTTTATAAGAGTCTTACCATTTTATATAAAAACTATTTTCAAAGTGAGAAATCTGCGTTGATTCTGACCAACAAGATAACAAGTGTTAGAGATAGTATTGAATAGCGATGGTTGCTTGCCATTCTCATCTAGTCTTTCCTCTTGGTATCCAATGTGCTTCGTTTTTTTTCTTTTCTTTTTTTCCCTCTCTCTTATCAGTCTTATCTATATGAATTTCAGATGATTGATTTAAAAATGTTTTTTCAGTTGTCATAAATTTTTTTCTTTCTGCCGGAGATAATTTTATGGAAAATGCTAAACAGTGTCCCCGGAGCACTGTTTAAGGAAGCAAATATAATAATTTAACATTGGAGTTTGTGTAATCAATTTCTTAAAAGTCTAAAAAGTGATATTTTATCTTTGAAACTTTCTTTTTATGGGTTCCTTAACCAGTGCCCCGGGGCACCGGTTAACATAACCCTAATTTTATTTATGATTTGTCAAGTACTAAATGTGGGTACTTCTCTAACTTGAGAGATTTAAAATTTTAGTTTGCCAATTTGTGAGAGTCTAGCTTTTTTTTTAGACCAAACCTTTGTTGGTTGAAAAAAAAATTACTTGCTCAAAAATATTGTTTTTCAATATATTTTTATGGTACACTATTTTTTCAAATTTTTTTCCCATAAAAACCTAGCTTTAAAGGATTTTTATATATACTTAAAAAAAGTATATTTATATATTTTCTTAATTTAGTTACTCTATAAATATCTAAACATCTAAAGATTTTAAATTTGACAAATTTGTAATTGAGTTCTAAATTTAGCAATAATAATTGTAATCATGCATATTGATTAAAATACTACTAATTTCTTAACAAATAATTTTTTTTTTTGTTGAAGAATTAACAAATAAAAAATTACTGACTTGACATAAAATAATTTTATTTTTAAACTTCCAATAAAAAATAAAAAATGTAATTTTTTGAGACATTTTAAAAGTAAATAATTAAAGAAATTTTTTTATGAGAAATATTAAAGAATCTTTGTTAGAACATTCTCAATCTAATAATTGTTATGTTTTTTTTTGTCAAGTAGCCTAGTTGCTAGAAAATCCACCTTAAAGGCGAACAAGTAGAGTATCCCGGATTCGAACCCAAACTCCTGCAGATATAATGTGATATCCCTATCAATTGAGTTAAGGTCACTCACTAGGATTAATAATTGTTATGTTATCTACTAATATCCAGAGAGTTAGCAACATATATACGGCAAATTAATTTATTTTTTTGTGATTCCATAATTTATTTTTGTTTGTTTGTGATAAAGATAGAAAATCGAAAATTGATTTATTATTACCCTTAATAACCTTTAATACAGTTAAGGTAAACGTTATTAAAATCAAATCTTTATAACGCTTTGTCGATATCTCCGCTAATATTTATTTTCTCCCGTTTCTCTTTCTCTTCTACATCACTGTTCCACTCTTCACACGCACCTCACCCTTCTATTCTTCTTCACGTGAAATCAATCAATCAATAAATTCAAATACCTAATAATTTTTTTTTTGAAATTTCAACTACTTCACTTCTACCAATGGCCACCGCAGCATTCAAATCTACCACTAAAAGAATCCCCGTCGGAGCTTCCTCCGTTGAAGACTCCTCCTCCCTCCACCACCGCCGCTCTCGGAGCCTCAGCCGACCTGCTCGTACACGCTCCTCTCATGATACAGACTCCGACCTCCCTGCGCCAAGAGGGAAATTCGTTAATACCGTTAGAGGCTCTGGCTTCCCGGAGATCAGTCTTGACGATCTCGCTATTGAGTTTTTTGAATCGGCGAATCGTGGACGTCTTGATTCTAGAAGCTCTGAATCGGAATCTACTCCTTCTGGTGGGACTTCGTCGATGCGGCGAGGGAGGTCTGCGAGGAGGAGTTCTGGTGTTGGAGATGATAGAAGGAGCAGTATTGGTGGCGGAGGAAGAACTGTTTCTGATGCTAATTCCAGAAGAAGGAGATCGCTTTCGGTGGTTCGGTGCCAAATTAGTGATTCCGAGGTAACCATTGATGGTCCTTTGTTTGAATTTTGAATTTGTTTTGTTGTTCTGTTTTTATTATTGTTCTATTTTAATATTTTTAAGAGAGATACGGTCAAATTTCAATGTGCATTTTACTTAGGCTTGTTTAGTAAAAAATACCGGATATCTGATAATATAGCGGATGAGTTTATAAGCTAGTTTTTAGCTTATAACGAATAAACTAGCTGATTAAATTTGCAGTGTTTGGTAAAATTAACGGTTGAACTAGCTTATAAGTATAAAAAGACATAAAAAATGTTTAATTAATATTTAATTTTTTTCAATTAAGATGATATGAGTAAAATTGGAAGAAAAAATAATAAGCTATAAGCTCATAAACTACTTGAAATAGTGTTTGAAAAATAAGCTATAAGCTAGTAAAATAAGCTATAAGCTCTTTTTTAAAAATTGTTACCAAACAAAGCTTTTAGCTTATAAGCTATAAGCCAGCTTATTTGTCTTCCCAAACCGAGCCTTAGTATATGCTTGTTTGATGCAACAATTATTTATATTAGCTTGAATTTGTTGGTTGGGTAGTAAAGTTAGGTAAACAAAATGAATGGATCCATTGATTAAATGAACTAGCTATTTTCTAATATATATACATATATATTATATTATATATTATGACTCACCACTTATTGCTTTCAGAACAAGGTACTGTAAATTAATAATTATATACTTGTGTTAATGAAATAAATCTATTTTATTTTTAATTATTTTTCATTTAAAGCTTTATGTAAAAGAGTGCATGATCAGAATGAGAGAAAGTTGAACATTGCATTGAAATGAAGAAGAAAGACAGCATAATGTTTCTTAAGCATACAAACGAAGTGAATGTTATGTAATACTGAAGAGAGGCACAATATTAAGCATACCTGAAAAGCTAATTTACCAAGTCAAGAAGCATCTAATTAAGGGGCTGAGCTGGATTTCATTACTGATGAGCAAGCTGGATTCAGCTGGACCAGTGGGAGTGACATTTTATTTTTTAATGAATAATGATTTGGAACACATGATCAATGTCATTTCTATTATTTGGTGAAATTCAAGTGTTTTCCAATTTCTACCCCATAGGAAATGTCCCTCTAAACAGAGAGCAGGACCTACATGACATTTACACGGAAATACATAGTATATCGCCTAGTATTATTAAAGGTTCTAGTGTTACTCTTGAGAAATCGATTTTGAACCAATTCTATCTTGCCGATGAATAGCATAATATGATATTGTTAGTATTAGTAATCAGAGGATTCTATGGTTCTAGATCAAATGCATATGAAAGATAGAGAGCATAAGACTCTTGAGATGCCATTATAATTGATAATATGTGAAATTATACAACGAGTGATCCTATTTATAAAGTAAGTTGTGCTAACTAACATCAACTTCCTAACCAACTTATTTACGCAACTAACTAAATCTAACACAATACTATATACTGTAACAGTTAGTGAATGCAAAAAAGACGCAATTTGTTTTGAATATAGCTACTGGGACTCTGAGACTATTGGGTTCCCAACTTGGGTGTTTGACCTCCAATTAAATTTGTTATATTTCCCTTAAGCAAATTCAATTATAAAATACTGATGTATTTATGTGTTTGCCGTGTGCATATCTTGCATGATACAGAGTGACCTGGATCGTTCTCAAAACTCTAAAAGTCGGGCAAATCTGAAAAATAATGATATTACGAGCACACTAATGCAAAATCCAGTTGCTTCGGGTCAAAGACAAGTGCTGAACAAGTCTCTTAGTCAAAAGGATTTGAGATCTTATGATGGTTACTCTGTAAGTGTGATAATTGTCTGGATTCTGGTAAATTAATATTTGTTTGTCTCACTGTGAAAGCTTGTACTTGTAGTAGTTATTTTTTCTTATGTTGAAAAGACGCAAATGAATTTAAAAAATAGAAGTGAAAGTGCAAAGTGGCATCTATGCTGTCTAGTTAAAATTATTCTCATTTTATCATTGAATGTATTTTAATTAACCTGTGATTGTGACTATGAATTTTCAGAGTCATTCTTCAGTTCTCACTGATGATGAAGGTGCTGGTGCGCACTTCAAAAATAGTGGAAGTGAGAAGTTACGAGCGATTCATGCCCAGAATAAGGTTGATGAACTACAGTTGTGCAAGTAGTGCCTGCATTTTATGAATTGCACTTCTAATATTCATCTTGTTTTAAAAAACCTTCAGGTTGGACTCATTGACGCGGCTAATGAATTGCACAAAGCAATGCGGAAAGAATTGAGGCACATGGAAACTAATCTAGTATGTGAAATGTGAATTAGTTTCATGTAAATCTGCTTGTTTGTATGTTCTTTTGATGCAACCCTTCCCTGTGCACCGAAATTTTTCTTACTCTAATGAAACTTTCATTTTTAAGACGGCGGTGAAATCAAGGGCCTCCCCTTTATCCCCAGGTAATCGGTTGCTGTCAGATAATTCTGATGCTGTTCAGGCTGTTTCTTCGGTCAGAAGGAGCTATGAAACTGAATTGGAACAGGTATTAGAAGTTAATAGTTATTTTTATTGAATATTAGCTCTTTCACGTTTTTAACATTTGCAATTTTGTTTTGTATCTTTTAATAGAATAGTGTGAAATTTTTGCAGAGTGTCCTAATATATCTCTTCTCTAATTGATATTTTATTTTTGAGAAATGATATTATGACACAAGGACAATTTTGTAATTAAAATGGTATACAATGAACAATTTTTCTATTTCCTAGTTGAGAAACAGTGTTTTGTGCAAGTATTGTGTAAAAATATTGTGTTATAATATCATTGCTCTTTATTCTTGGGGGTTTTTTGAGTTAAGTTGTAGCTAGCCTAACAACACTATTTATTTATTTTTATTTAAAATTACAGTCAGAAAAACGAAAACAAGATTTATTAGCTGAAATTGTGTTTGAGGACCAGCGAGGAAGAGAACTTTCTAAGATCGTTAATGAATTGAGTCCTGCTAAAAAGATCAATTTGAGTCTTGCTAAAAAGAGCAATTCTATACCGGAACCGCCAAGAGCCAGGAAGGTACATGCCTCTATTGTGTTCAGTATTTTGAGTTTTTGACAATAGTTTCCTTGTAATTTGAATAAAACCATTTTTTTTTCATTTTGAAGGAAAAGAAAAGCATATGCGTCATTTTTGTTTTTTACATTTTATTTTCCAGAAAAGTAATGACAGAAACAGAATGTCTATGCGGCTGACTGAAGAGGCTGAGAGATATATTGAAGACTTTATTTCAAATGTTGAAGATACGGATATTTCGTCACTTGACGGAGAAAGGAGTGACACGAGCTCATCCATTGGAGGACCGATAAAACCAGAAACATTTAGTAGTAGACCTCTTCCTGTTTTGATGGATGGGATTACGTTACCATGGTTGCAATGGGAAACAAGTAACGATACTACTCCTAGGACAAACATGAATAAGGAACGTTTGACATCGACTCCAGATACTGCCACCCCGAGTTCCACTCAGGTTATCACTGAACTTTTAATTTGTTTTTGAATGCATTTAGATCTCTTTTCATGGAAGTAATATGACCATTTAAATATGAACATATTTATGCCTCAAGTCTTCAAATGCACACTTCCATTGACTGCTAAAAAACACAAATTTAGGAAAATTACAATGAAATGTATAATCACCGTCATAAACTTTCGACATCTGCTGATATATGATGTGAATACATCGTATAAGTTTGTTGTTGACATTGACAAACTTTCAAGAGTACCAATGATTGTTGTCTTACATCTTACGATATGTGTAGTTTTTAATTTTCTCCATCTATCTGACAAAGGTTATTGAAATTCATCATGTTATAGGAACATTTGAAAGATCAAAGTAACTGTTCTATCAGCAGTCGTGGAAGCTGGAGTCCTGATTACCTTAAGGAGTATGTTGGAAAGGATGTATTCAGTAAAATTGGAAAAGTTTATAGTAATCCGGAGCAGTCATTCTCTGCTAAATCAAAAGGATTGAGATATGATGATATAGATGACTATCTCGAAGTTAAAAGCAGTGAAGATTTTCTGACCGAGAGATGGAATCAACAACAAAGAATCAATACAGGTTGTCTCGTATTATGTAACATAAGATTGTTTTAGTGTACAGATAATTGCAATTAATCTAGCTATGTTACATAATTTGAAGGCGAGTATGTTGGTAAAAGACAGGCATTATATGTGCAATCTTTCTCATTTTGGTTCAATATGTTGGATTTTTTAATTTTCATTTTCTGCATTAATCGATATCTTTGTAGATGACACTATTTTCTACATTTTGACACGGAATTTATGTGTTAGAGTTATGACTTTCGACTTAGAGGGGGTGAATAAGTCGATGGTATTAAATTTGAAAGTTTTAAAAAATTTGCGTGTTATGATCTCAATTGAAGAAAAGTCATGTCATCAAAGTGTGGCTACTAAAATGGTTAGAGAAAAGATACATCTATCACTTGATCTAAGAAGTAAGGGAATAAAGTTAACAAAAGAATATTCTCTTAACCTTCTATAAAAGGGAGCAATAATTGGCAAGGAAGGGGTATGAAGAATTATGATGAAGTCTCTCCCATCTCCTTTGGTACTCTCTAGTAGAGTAATGACTTAAGTACTAAGTCTCTCCCCTCTCCCTTGGTCTTCTTTTATCTTTCTCTTTTATGTACTAAGAACATCAACTCAATTTTACCTTTGAATGAATAATCAATTTACAATTATCCATATTTTATACTCTCAATTTTGAGAACCCTTGCATTGTGCTTGCAGACGCAATTCCGAATCGACTCACGTCTATTCCAAACTATTGGAGAGGAAAGTAATGCGAATAAAACCGTTCGTGAACTTTAATGATGAATAGCATGCTAAAACAATGGATTATTTGAATTTTGAGGAGAAATCAAATAATTGCTAATTAATAACCTAATCGATTATATTACAGGAGGTTTACACGTTTCCAATTTAGGAAAAACAATGTTTGAAACTTTTATCGAGCAATTGGTGTTCAAGCCTTCAATGTTCGATGAAAATCAAACAAATTGGCACTAAGTGTTTTTATCAAACACTTGGTGTGCAATAATCAAATTGTTCCATTATAATCAATGAATTTCACACTAAGTATATTTAAGTATATTTATCAAACACTTGGTTTGCAATATTCACAATGTTAGTTGAAAACGCAACTAGGCTTCATCACTAATATCCAAATTAAAGTTTCAAGCAATAACTGTGAACAAAAATAAAGGAAGTAAGTGAAGAAGGTGAAGGAAGTAAGTCTTAGAATTGAGTTTTGGGTTTAACTCATCCTCACAAAACCGGTTTGTAAGGTGAGGATTGTCTCACACTTATAAACACTTGTTCAGGTCATCTCGCAAGTGATGTGAGACTTCTTTAACAGTAAGTTCTTGAATGTGCTTCTCACAAAATGATTCTCATACTTTGTAATTTTTGCAATGTTACTATTTATAGACCAAAAAAAATGAAGTGACAACAAGACAATTTTAGGGGTCTAACCGACACTTAAACCACTTCATTAAGAAAACATGCACCGTTTCAAGCAATTTATTAAAAATAAAAAGCATATTGAACAGCTTATACACTGGTGCATTCATGCACCAGTTCAAAATCTCCACGAATTGAACTAGGGTTAAATATGTTTTTAGTCCCTACTTTTTGTGAAATTATCAAGAATGGTCCCTACATTTTTAAAATGGTCCAAAAAAACCCTAGAAAATATTCCGTTATCCAAAATAGTCCATGCCGTCTATTTTATCCTAGTCAGCAAACAGATTGATGACGTGACATATGGTGGGACCCACTATTTTATTTGAGTTGTCACCTACATGGCAATTGTTATAAAAAGTAGGGACTATTCTTGACAATTTCGTAAAAAGTAGGGATTATTCTTGACAATTTTGTAAAAAGTAGGGACTATGCTTGACAATTTCGTAAAAAATATGGACTAAAATCATATTTATCCTAAAATTAAATCAAATCAAACAAAACTTGAGTTTGTAAAAATAAAAATAAAATAAGAATAAACTGAGTTACTTTATAAATTTCGTTGATTATATTATACATGCAGTATAAGTTCTATCTTTTGGCACATACTTAATACAACAATTATACACTAATGAGAACTTAAATTTATAAGTCAAACATATACTGTAGTGTATAATAGTTGTATTAAGTAAGTGCCAAAAGATAGAACATATACTGCATGTATAATATATTCAACGAAATTTATAAAGTAAATATACTGCATGTACTCCCTCCGTCCCATCTTATAAGAAAAAAAAAACTACTTTTTCTTGTCCAATATTATAAGAAAAAAAAATTAATTTTTCTCGTTCCAAATTATAAGCAAAAAAACCAACTTTGACCATTTTCAAGATTTACTTATTCTCATAAAATTTACTCCATCTTCTTTTCCCCGCTCTCTCTTCTTTTCCCCATAATCAATAACCAATCAAAATTCTTTTTACATCTTCCAATGAAACTTATTTCAAGAAAAACACAAAAAGTCATACTTAAAACTATCACATATTACTTTTCTTAATAAGTGTGAAATTTTTTTTTGCTTATATTATGGGACGGAGGTAGTATATTATGATCAACGAAATTTATAAAGTAACTCAGTTTATTTTTATTTTATTTTTACAAAACTTAAGTTTTGTTTGATTTGATTTAATTTTGGGATAAATAAATTTTTTGTCCATACTTTTTACAAAATAGTCAAAAATAATCCTTACTTTTTACGAAATAGTCAAGAATAATCCTTACTTTTTACGAAATTGTCAATAATAGTCCCTACTTTTTACGAAATTGTCAAGAATAGTCCCTATTTTTTATAACAAATGCCATGTATGTGACAACTCAAATAAAATAGTGGGTCCCACCATATGCCACGTCATCAATCTGTTTGCTGACTAGGATAAAATAGACGGCAGGGACTATTTTGGATAACGGAATATTTTCTGGGTTTTTTTGGACCATTTTAAAAATGTAGGGACCATTCTTGATAATTTCGCAAAAAGTAGGGACTAACAACATATTTAACCCATTGAACTATGTACCGATGTAGGAAAGCCTCAAGTTTTAAGAAACCAAGTCATGCACCGGTGTAGGAAATCATCGGTTTTTTATAAACCAAGTCATGGACTGGTCCAAAGGAGCCCTGCACCGGTGCATGAAATTTGGAAAACACGAACCAGTTCATACCGTATATATGCATCGGTTCAAAAATGTTGAATTTTGAAAAAATAACCTAAACTCAATGCATTTTTGAAAATCTTTTGGAAGTTTTATGAACCTAAAATTGCCTTAATCAAATCAATATATTTTGATCCAATTTTTGACATCATACAAAACAAACGAGAATATATTAAATATAATACATAATACATTAAGCAACTACATAGTAAACTCAGATTTGCCGAATTTTATTAATCCACATTTTTTTATGGTAGGGAGATATTGTCGTAAGTAGAAATAATGATTAATGTTACATTACTTAATTTATTACATAATTTAATTTCAATCTACACTTTTTCAATTAAGATAATGATAAAAAATATTAATAGAGTAAATTATAATAGGTCGAATATTGTATAGTGCGAAATTAGTCCCGTTATAAAATTACTCGCTAGTGCAAGATTGTTGTTCTGTGTATGATATTTATAATTGTAATATTTATTGGTGACAACTGATTCATATATGAATAAAATGAATTTGTTTGGATGATATTTCTGATTTTAATAGTAACAATTCTTATATATGTGTCCTACAAAACATAAAAGTAAAAAAATAATATTAATTGTAACAAAAAAATAATAATCATTAAAGCTTGTTATAAATTTTTAAAGAACAATAAAGAAGATTTGATGAGTTAAAATTTGCAGACTTTAATTCACAAGGTTCACGCTCATTATATCTACCAAGAGTGAGCTAGGTAAGATTTTTTTTTTTGAAAAAGTCAAAATAAGATATATATTAGTAATATGGATTCCTACCAAGGTTTTCAGAACCGGACTGGTCATCGAACCGGTGAGCTTACCAGTTCAAGGTTCAATTGGTCGGACCGGGGTTCAACCGGATCAGACGATTTTTAATTATATATATTAACTAATATATAAATAAAAGTATATAAAAAATGACTCAATATTTCCTAGTTCCACAAATTAAAAAATAAAATGTCATAAAATCAATATAAAAAAAGTAGGCAAAAATTTTACACTATAAGAAACCATAAAATATCATAAAATGGAAGTGTTAGTTATATGGTATCAAAATTATACTCTATACAGAGAGTGATTGACATCAGATTGTTGAAAGTGCATAATTAATTTAGATTAGTTCTATTAGCAAAGATTATATATATTGTGCAATAAAATATAAGGTATATATTAGCTAAAAAAACCCAAAGTAATATAAAAACATTGTTGAAGGCTTCAAGGGGCTGTTTGGTTTCAGATCAAATGAATATTAAATGACTTTTGTTGTTGCAGTTTCAATGTTTTAGTGTGAGTGGTTATGCTCATGCTTTCTTGCTTTAGGATGTTTATTTTCTATGTTAATGCTTTAGTGTGTTTTGTTTATGTTTATGTTACTCTTTCTATCTTTTGGTTTGTACCTGTGACACATTTGTTGCTTAGTTTTTGGGTATGTCTTGTACTATTAATAAAATTAGGCAATACAAAAAAAAATAATTTGAAGCGTGTTTCAAAAAATAAAATAAAGTGTCTTTTATAATTTCATTACAAATTATTAATAAAATAAAGTTAAGTGGTGTTTCGTAAATAAAAATAAAGTGTCTTTGTGTGTGAAGTATAAACTATTTCTCCATTTAGTCTCACATTGGAGAAATCACATACCTATTCTCAAACAAATGGTTATAAATAAACCTTTGAAATATGTTTTCTAGTACATTTACAATCTCCCACTTGTTTGGTCACACTACAAGAAATTTGTGTTACCCACAAAGACTTACCCACGGCTATGTGGTCGTGGGTAGTTTTGAAAGTACCGACGACTTACCCACAGCTAAACCATGTATAAAACTAAGAATTTTTTGTGAATTACTACCCACGGCTTAACTGTCAATAATAATAATAGTAATAATATATGACTCAAAACTATCTACGGTTCCTTATAGTCTAAGCCTAACCATTTGTAAAAAAAAAATTTACAATAATTTTATACTATTGGTTATCATTCTTGCACAAAATTATCTCCAAATTTACAAAATAGTATAAAAAAAACTATTCATGACTTAAATGTAGCGGACAAAATTTACATTTATTTTAATGGCCAAAATTTGATTGTTAAGATAGTTTGATGAGATACAAAAAGATTACAAGCTAGAAAACAGCAACAAACAAAAGAAACCCGTGGATCAACACAAAGCAGGAATAAAAACAAAAAGGAACACAAAACAACGCACGCAGAGAACCAAAAGGGGCAGCCCAACACATCAATAACTCTCACATGCTCCGTTCACTGTCTCTCCACCGTCTCACCACTCTCACAGTTGAACTCGCATGCCTCTCACCGATCGGACGTGACTCTCGCTGTTTGGCGTCTCAATCGATCGTTAGTCTCTCTGTTTGGCGTCTCTCTCGTTCTCGCTCTCCTACACGTCCAGGTAACATATTCAAATATTAGGGTCCCTATGCCATTGTATTCATCTTTGATTTATTGTCGATGAAATCCTTTTTATCCCTTTTCATTTTCTATCATTGTTGCATGTTTGAACTAGATTAACTTAATTGAAAAAAGATCTTGTTGAACTGTTGCTGATTAAAGACCAACAACCCATGTGCCTTAAATGAACACCGCCGTCTACATTCCACTTCATTGTGAAGAAACTCTTCATGAATTCAAGTCCAATTTCAGGTTTTTGTTCTTCGGTTTCAAAATTCATACTTATTTTTGCGTTCTGTTATGGTATTTTGCTTGCTTTCAAATACATGCATATAAATTAATGAACAATCACAAATTTAAGCTTATGTACATAACTTCTGTATAATTGTATTGCGATGGTAACCTTGTTCTTTATATGTTAAATATTATTTTCCGTGTTAGGTTAAATTTTATAAGTTAGAGTCTAATCTTGAAAATGAGCTTATTTAGATTTCAAACTCTGTATTGTAATGGATTTCCATCTTTTCCTGCAACTGATTATAGGTTTGAGAAGCTAATTATAGTTTTGGATCAATATTAGTCCTTAATTGAGTTCATGTGTTCTATTTCATAATTATAGAGTAATAGAATTGAATTGAATAAGTTGTGACAAGTTTGGCACATCATTGTTATACCAGGCTCAGTTTGGATTGTGTTAGAGTTGAAAGGGAGGAATGAGGATTGTGCACATTTTGAGGTTTTTCTGGTTTTTCTGTATGCTTTTGCAGCCGGTAATGTTTTTGGTCCTGGTATGAGGGATGATAGCTTGTATCTGATTGAGCTGTATCGTTTTTGCTCTAGCTGACGTTGGGATCTGTTTATGTTTTGTGTCCTTGTCTAATTTTAGTTTTGTTTTGGTGTTGGTTTATTTGTGTTGTTTTTAGAATCTTAATACTCCTTGTACTTGGATTTATTATATTAATATATTTTAGCTTCATTCAAAAACTTCAATGAAATATGTCATGAATTATTCATTTTTTCTTTTTGCAGGAAAAATATGAGGATTTCAAATAAGGTATAAGGAGACTAAAAGAAGATAAGGGCCACTATAGAGATACTACTAGTATAACGTCCGATCCCTTATTATAGCGGTATAAATAATGTTACATATACACACAATATTCAAATTGAAATTAATTTTTTTAATCTTTTACCTATGAAGGGAAGCTTTAGTAGCTCCTAGGCCTTCATTTTGCCTATGTGGCATGCTTTAATACCCTTGATAGTTTTTTTTCTTTAACAACTTCCAAAACCAACTCTTATCTTTAACCTCCAAAACCAACTACTCTTCTTTTAGTTTACTCATCTTCTCCATATTTCTTCAACAAAATTCATATCTAAATCCTGTTTTCTTTCTCAATTTTTTATAACTTACTTTCCATGTTGAAATGTTAAATTGAAATGATATGGAAAATATTAAGTTATAAAAAATTGAGAAAGAACACAGGATTTGGATATGAATTTTGTTGAAGAAATATGGAGAAGATGAGTAAACTAAAAGAAGAGTAGTTGGTTTTGGTGGTTAAAAGAGTTGGTTTTGGAAGTTATTAAAGAAAAAACTATCAAGGGTATTTTGGGATTTCTAAAAAAAGGCTACACCAAATTTCAAGTGTTCCCTTTAACATGTTTATTATTGGTATAGATTAAAACATGTTAACATATATTTATAAAATATAATCACACATATATAAACATATTTACATGCAACATAATAAGATTTAAATAATCTTATATCATAAAGATAGTGTCTATATGTGTTATGAAATTCACTAAAAATTCTAAAATTATTACTTTGATTTAAATAATAGTGCAACTATTTAAATAAAATAGGTACATATTCAACGGTGTTAAAAAATGTTAAAGTTACGGCTCAAAATATATTTATAAGAAATATAACATTTTTTTTAGACAAATAATAAGATGACATGCTAAATTCTTTTAAAATAATAAACTTTTTTTACTTGAGCCAAATAACTAAAACTAAATTCAAATATATGAAATCATCGTCCAAATAAGAGATACAAAAAATATTTGAGTTTATATTATAACTAAAATAAACTAAATATTCGAGCAAATATTATTAAATAAGAGATACAAAAACTAACAATAAATTTGAAGGGAAAACAAACCAAAAACAGAGGACCAAACAAAAAAAATGTAAATCTAACAATAGACTAAATAAATCGGGACAAATAAAGTTAGGATAAAATTTCATCAAGTGAATATGTGAGAAAAAATTCAAAGGAACGAAAGAGAAGTAACTAGAAAAACTATTTGGTAGCTTAACTTGCATCAAGGGGAGTAAACAATTACGCTACTTGATATGTAATTTTCAAAAAACGAAATCACGTGATGAAAAGTATGTAAGTATGCATGTCTCTAACTCTTATTGAAAAAAATAAAATAAGGGATATACCTCAAAAATAAAAAAACAAAGTGACATGTGACTATACAATTACAATATAAAAAAACTAAAATCTTATACGATTACACTATTAAAATAAAGAGAGTTGCTATATAGTGCGAACTCATTAAACACAAAAGCTTAACGAATCATGCATGATGTTCACTGTAACTCTTTTTGCATTTTAAAGCAAAATAACTAGATCAAGATTAAGAGTGTGATCCAATGATTAAAATCCATTCGTTGAATTTCGTTAAATGCATTTTCGCACTAACAAGTTTTTTTCTAAAATAAAATATGATACATCCCTTCAAACTTATAAAATATTAGTATAAGAGATCCATTACATTAAAATATAAACAAAACTACGATATAAATCAATGAAAAATCTCATTTCTAAACAACTTTTTATTTTTATAGATATACCTAATATTAAATATAATCATATTTTAAATTAGTTTCTATCTTTTAACTATATATGATTATTCCTATTACAATTATTATTTTTCATTTAAAAAAAAATAAGAACGAGAGGTAAGTAAGTAAAAAACCTATTTAGTACCTTAAATTGCATAAAACAGAGCAAACAATTATGCTATTTGATACGTAATTTTCAAAAAAGGAGATCACATGTTAAAAAAAAAATGTATGCATGTATTCCTCCAACTCTTATTGGAAAAAAAAAGGGATGTATCAAAAATATAAAGCAAAGTAACTCCTTTTAAAAAAAGTGATGTGATTATACATACAATTGCAACTCATATAAAGAAAACAACGATCTTATACAATTACGCTATTAAAATAAAATATGATGCATCCCTTCAAATTTATAAAATATTATAGGAGATCTATTATATTAAAATATGGACAAAACTATAATATAAGGGGGTATATTAGATTGAGATTTCAAGAGATTATTTTGACAAAAAAAATCTTGAAGATTTTAAATGACTTCGTGAGATTATATTGATTTTATGAGATTTTAAGAATTTTTTTTCAAAAGACTTTTTACAATCAAGTTTTTTAACACATGATTTGAATGAATTTTGAGAGATTTTTTTAAAAAGACTTTTTACAATCAAGATTTCATAATACTTTATATATTAGAAAAATCAAAAGACTCAATAAATTTTAATAAAAAAAATGATAAGAGTAATAAATAAAAAAATTATATTTTTTTGGGAATCCAAAACAACAACAAAAAGAAACATACGATGAAAAGTTATGTGTTTTTTCTTTACGTACGATGTTGGAAATAAACGTAGATGGAGCAAGTGAATCACCGATTACCGATTGTATATATAAAAAAATGTAATTTTTGATTGTTAAACTAATTGCATAAATCACTTCAATGACTAGAATAATACAAGAAATAGCAAAATTGTTGAATCCAATATGAAAAAAAAGTTGAAGAATTTGTTCAAAAAGAAAACTTGCAAAAACCATATTTGATAAGTAAGTGAAGAAAGAAAAGAAGAAGAAAAATTCTGGTACGGTGATGATGAACTCTGAAAGAAAAAAAGTCTTGGAGAGTTTGAAAAAGTCTCAAGGTTTTTCGTGAGATTGTTGGAAGAGTCTCTCAAGTGTATTTTTAACTAAAAAGTCTCGTGAAATCCACTACATGAAAGAATCCACCAAAATCTGTTGATTTTTGAATACCAAGTGACATTTTATAAGTCCCGAGAAATCTCAATCGAATATTGCCCTGAAAAAACTCTTAGTTGTCTTAATTGAATACCACAAAATTTGATTTGATTTTATAAAAGTCTTAATTGAATACCAATGAAATTTTTTAACCTAAGAAAGTCTTTTAAAATCAATTGAAATCTCAATCCAATACATCCCCCTAAATCAATGAAAAATCTCATATTTCTAAACAACTTTTTAATTTTTATACATATACTAATATTAAATATAATCATATTTTAAATTAGTATCTATCATTTAACTAAATTTGGTTATACTTATTACAATTATTATTTTTCATTTATAAAAATATTTTAATCGAACCCGTGCAACGCACGGGTTTATTCCTAGTATCAATAATTCGATTAGCTTACTCAAGTTCAATTTGCCTCACATTAAGTTCTTTATTGGTATTGGTTGATGGCAGGTGGTACAAGAAATACCAGTTGTGAAAGTGCAATACACCGTAGCAAAAATAATGATAATGGAAGCAATCGGTTCTAAGGCATTTTGCATCTTTTCTTTCGAGACAACGAAGGAGTATACACTTATTCAACTTCTGATAAATAAGAATTTTGAATGAGTGATAGATATACACTTTGGAGACTCTCTAGAATGATGGAGTAGCCTCTCTAGATTGATGTTTATTTTAAGCTCATGCATTGATGTTTGTAGATTTATATGCTATATGAGATTCTAATTGTAAACATTCATACAATTATTTATGTCAAACTAGATTCATATTTTGTTCTATTTTTGCTTTTGTTGGAATACATAACAGTGAATGTGATTTTATAATTATGACAAAGTGATATGTTTTTTTTTGAATCAAACAAACTTACTGCATTTCATTAAAAACTAAATGTTCAATACAAATGGGAATATTCTCAAATCTATGGAAGCTAGCCCAAGAATTGGCCGCCCTAGCAAGAGTAAGAACAACCAAATTCGCTTGTCTCCTAACAAACTTAACCTCAAAGTTTATAAAAGATGACATAAGACTAAGGATATCATGAACAATTGACAGAAACTCAGAGTTGCCTCTACGCTGCATATAAATGGCCTCTATCAAAACTTTCAAATCACTTTCAAATTGACAAAGTGATATGTTATATGTTGATAATTAGTGAAACATAACAAGCATAATCAAATTAAATATATTACGTACCAACGTTGTGGGAAAAGTTGTGCTAACAAACATGAAAATTATAGTTGGTTTAGCCGTGGGTAATATTATTGATAGTTTAGCAGTGGGTAATATTAGTGATGGTTTAGCCGTGGGTAAATTGAGACAAATAAGTGATTGTCGAAATGATGCTTGTAACACCTCGTATTCCCAACAAGGTATATCATACATATAAATCAGAGTATTTCAACGTATACAGAATGCTACATTTCGTAAAATACTTAAGTAATAGAGTAATTTTTTTCTATCAAGGAATCAAACATCAACTGATAACATTTTTAATAATCGCGCAACGGAAATAGTATTCATAACTCTGTTCAACCAAAATATGGCTCTAAGGCCTCAACGTGTTCAACATTAATACAAAATCCAACTAAATTATTTCAACATGAAATCTCAAGGAAAAATACGTAACAAGGACAATCCAACAATAAAACCCGTCCTACGTATCAGAGCATCCTAAGACTATAAGGGAGTCAACTCACAACTGCAGCTAGTCCTGAATATCTGCACTTGCCCACAAGGCGGCAATTCCAACAGAAGGGGTGAGATACATATACAATAATAATAAGGATATAATTAATCAACATAGAATTAATAACTTAAAACATCCTAAACGTCAACATATTATTTCATCAGTTAACTACACAACTTTTCGATGCAGCTCATTAATTCTATCACAACTCGACAACACGACAATGCTTCGACGACTTAGATAACATGACTTCAACTCAAACAACCTGGACGACTTGACTATGCAGCATGCATGTGGTACCAATCAGGGCATCAAGCCCCCAACAATTTTTGAGCGTTGGCTCACAGGGCATCATGTCGGCCCCCAACGGGTTTGAGCATAAGCTCACAGGGCATCAAGCCCCAACGGGTTTGAGCATAAGCTCACAGGGCATCAAGCCCCCAACTTTAATACATATGTGAACTCCGTAAAATGCCACGACGACCAGCAACTTAATCAACTTAGACAACTTCTTACAACTCATATGACCTTGACACGACGACAAGGACTCTACTTCACAACATCCTAATTCATCATCCAACTTCATAAATTCACATAAAATTATTCACAAGGATTTTTTGTGTCAAACCAAATCCATTAGAAATCTAACATCTTTATCTACAACTTTCGTGTTTACACCTAAGACCAATTCTGTACCGATCAGTACCAGTTTTTATCGCAAATTCGAGTATAGAAGCTGAAGTTTCACTGTGACCTACGTGTAGTAATTTGACGATAACCTAAGTTCAAAAACTAATCTTGAAGTCAAACCAAAGTCATTAGAAAGCTAACATATTTATCTACAACTTTTGTGTTTACACCTAAGACCAAATCTGTACCGGTCACTACCAGTTTTAATCACAAATTCGGGTGCATAAGCTGAAGTTTCACTGTGACCTACGTGTAGTAATTTGACGATAACATAAGTTCCAAAAATCATCTTGACGTCAAACCAAAGTCATTAGAAAGCTAACATACTACAACTTTCGTGTTTACACCTAAGACCAAATCTGTACCGATCACTACCAGGTTTAATCGCAAATTTGGGTACAGAAGCTGAAGTTTCACTATGACCTACGTGTAGTAATTTGACGATAACTTAAGTTCCAAAAATTATCTTGACGTCAAACCAAAGCCATTAGAAAGCTAACATCTTTGTCTACAACGTTCGTGTTTACACGTAAGACCAATTATGTACCGATCAGTACCAGTTTTAATCGCAAATGCGGGTAAAGAAGCAGAAGTTTCACTAAAATTCACTCTTCATCATAATTTAACCACTTTCTAATAGTAACCCTTTTTCATATAATCTCCTTAGGCTCTTAGTTTTCTAGAAATCAAACACCCAATAAATCAAACACCCAATATTACTAATCATCTAATAACAGTGATTCTAACATGATTCAGGAGGTTCTTATTCCATTATTAATCAAATTCATAGTTAACCTAGTTTTCCCAATTTTCATCAATTCTCATGCTAAATCAGTTTTCAGAACTACATGCTTAGAATTAAAATATAAGTTCCCACCCTTACCTTAGGTTTGATGAGCGAATAATCCTACAGCTGCTCTTGATTCTCAAAGCCTCTTCTCTCTTGGTGCTTCTCCCTTTTCTCCAAAACCCTTCTTTTCTCTGTTTTACGTGAAAAGTGTTTTCTTTTCTCTGACTTCTATTTCTTAACCTCCCACTTCCTTATTTAATTCCTACTAATTCCACTTAATACTATTATTTCCCTTTAACTCCAATTCCAACCCCTTAACTCTACTTATTCCCTTCACTACTCATCTCCATACAATTAATTAAAATAAAGCCATTCAAATAAAAATACATCACACACATATAATAAATCAAGTAAATAGACTCTATATTTAATAAAATAAATAAAAGCAACTAGGGCGTTACAATGCTTACCACAAATTACTCATGGTGAAGCCGACAATAAATTACAGACGGCTTTTTGGCCGTGGATAAAAATTACCAACGAGGTTTTTTTCCACCACTCTGTGGCCATGAGTAATTCGTCACTAGTTCAACGTTACCCACGGCTTTTGTTAGTTACTGATGGCTTTTTCCATGAGTAATAGGAGAATTTCTTGTAGTCATCATTTAATATTACTTTTTGGTGGTATGAGATTGGTCCCACTCAATTTGTGGATTTTTTTTTTAATTTTTTCAATTAAAAAAATCAAGTAAAATTAAATCTGGTTCGACTGACAGGTTTTGAAGAACCGCCGGTTTTCTCGGTTTTTGCCGGTTCAGAGCCGGTTTTCTGGTTTAACATCTGGTTCCTGGGCAGAGCGGTTCTTGTGTCATCTTGGACCAAATGCAGGTCTGGTTCTTGTGTCAGCTTGTTCCAAAACATGAAGGAAATAAAGTTGTCCCACAATTTTTTGTACAAATAACGTCACTCTTTATTTATGTATCAACAACAAATGTTTGTCATGCTTTTTTCTTCACATATTCATCAAATAAAAAATATTTATTTAGTGATTTATTCTATGTATCAATGAGAAATATCTATCTTGTATTTTTTGTTTATAATTATCAACGATTAACATATTTTTGTCATTTTCTTTTATATATCAACGTGAAATTAAACATCTATCACATCCACGAGTATTATTAAAAAAATGTGTTTTTTTATTATCAATGATAAATATGTCTTTGTTAATTTTGTATATCAATGACAAGCATAGACCATTAATGTTGTATTTGTTTATATCAAATCACATTGTACTACTTTTTGATAACATATGAGTAGAAATACAAGTTTCGGTTGAAATATAGGTCCCCATAGAAATTATTATTCTCGTCCCTAAATATAAGACCCTAGTGAGATTTTTCTTTGTCCCTTTTTGTAAGACATCATTCAAATTTCAAATGACATTAATTTTCACGTAGAAATTATAAAAAAATAGACATGCGTATAATTATTAGTATGATTAGAAATATAGGTCCCTGTAAAAATTGTAAAAAAATAGAAACACATATTAATATATGAGTAAAAATATAGTCCTTGTAGAAATTAATACTATAGAATAAAAATAGGCACGCGTCTTAGTATATGAGTAGAAATATAAGCTCTCGAAGAAATTATAAAAAATATACATTTGTATTAATATATGAATTGAAATAAAAATCTCTGTAGAAATTATAAAAAATACACATATGTATTAATATGAGTCGAAATATAAGTCCCCATAAAAATTATAAAAAAAATAGGCATGAGTTTTAATATATGAGTAAAAAATAGACAATTGTATTAATTAATATATGAGTATAAATATAGGTACTCATAGAAATTACTACCTCCATCCTTAAATATAAGATCCTCTTGAGATTTTTTTTGTCATAGACATAAATATTAATATATGATCAAGTAGAAATATAGGTTTCGTAAAATTTATAAAAAATTAGAAGACACAAAATTATGTGTTGTTGGTTTAAAAGACACAAATTGTCTTCTTTTAGTTTTGTGTCAATTTGTAACGAAGGGTAAGCTTGTCATTTCCATAGTATGTTCTTTTAGATTTATATGATATGATTAAGCAACTACATAGTAAACACATAATGTTAAATTATTAAACTAAATATAAATTAACTCCCGCACAAACAATTTAGTATACTCAATTAAATATGTAAATTGCCCAATACTATAGATAACCAAATCAATTTAAATTATTTTTCAACTTTAAATCAATTGGCCTCTGGACTACATTTGAAAAAATAGATATAATGAAACATGAAACAACATGAAATTCAAATTAAATTAAACATTAACATAAATATAGTAAAAGGAATATAAAAAATGTTACACAAAAGGACAATTTTCTAATTAAAATGGTATACAATGGACAATTTTTCTTTCCTTGTTGAGAAATAGTGTTTTGTTTAAGGATTGTGTAAAAATATTGTGTCATAATATCATTGCTCTTTATTCTTAGTGTTTTTTTGAGTTAAGTTGTAGCTAGCCTAACAACACCATTTATTTATTTTATTTAAAATTACAGTTAGAAAAACAAAAACAAGAAGCGATCGAAACCCTTTGAATCGAAACCCTCTTAAATCGTGATATTTCCCAAGGTCCTTTGAATTGTCGTAACCATGAAAAGAAGAGTACTAGCGCGGTAGGCATTTCTTACCGCAGATTATTGAAAGCCACTAAGTTTGGTCTAGTGGTGAGAGATTTGGGTAGTATGCATGAGGTCATAGTTCGATTCTCATTGTCAACATTGTAAACAAAAAAAAAAACAAGATTTATTAGATGAAATTGTGTTTGAGGACCAGCGTGGAAGAGAACTTTCTAAAATCGTTAATGAATTGAGTCCTGCGAAAAAGATCAATTTGAGTCTTGCTAAAAAGAGTAATTCTATACCGGAACCGCCAAGAGCTAGGAAGGTTGCATGCGTCTATTGTGTTTAGTATTTTGCATTTTTTCATGTTAAATTATTAATTATTAATGTTAAATACATAATAACTTAATTTTTAATGATAAATTATTAAACTAAATACAAATTAACCCTGACACAAACAATTTAGCATGCTCAATTAAACATGTAAAATGCCCAATACTAGAGATAACCAAATCAATTTAAATTGTTTTTAGACTTTAAGTCGATTAGTCTTTGCACTACATTTGTAAAAAATAGATACAATGAAACATTAAACAATAAGAAATCTCACACACATATATCACATGAGAATGATAAAGTTATACCAAACTCTATTCTATTACAAACCCTTCAACTTCTCTCTTCCTTCTCTCTCTTCTGCTTCTGCGTTTCTAGATTTCTTTGAATTGGGTTTCATTTTCTTTTGCAAGTTCTGAAGGTGGAGAAAGTGAGACAACAAAAAGGAGAAGTGTAGATTATGATGGTAGTAGAAAAAAGAAGGGATAAAGGATTATCCCAAAACTGCTTCCACATAGCTGCAACGAAAACCCTTTTCACTCTAAAAAGAAATTTCATTCAAGAACAATTTCTCCTCCTTGAAAAACCCAGGTTTTATAATCTTGTTCACCGCAAAAACTAACATTCCACAATTTGCAACAATAACAAAAAAATTGACTAAAAATGTCACATACTCAATTTCAATTTCGATGGCTATATATTGTTTTTTTTTATCATCTTCCAAATCTACAATCAGTAGTGAAATAATTTCAATTCCAATGGTAGTAGATTGTTTTTTCATCTTCTTCCTTATTTTAATTAATTTTGGAATCCAAAAATTGTAAACTTCTTTAAAACATTGTTAGTGTTGAAGAAAATTGTTGATGTGAATGGCGGTGGCAGTGTGAAAGGTGGTGGCAGTGTGACTGTCGGTGATGGAAGAATTTCAGTAGCAACACGCCAAGAAAGAAGTACAATAGAAGTTTAGGGCGACGAAACGACGGCGATTCAGCGGCGGGAGGCGATTCGGCGGAAAAGAAACAGTGGAAAGCTAGAGATCTGCCAAACGAAGAAGAGAGAGAAGTTGAGGGGTTTATGAGAGTGTACATGACATCCGTATAATAATTTTTAATCTCAGCTCTCCATTTTAATATGATAACTATTAATCATTCTCATCATTTTCATATAAATATAAGAATGTTTTCTCATGTGATATGTTATATATATATATATATATATGGAGTTTGCTAACTTAGACCCACCTAAAAACATGAAGGTCTAAGTTAGCAAGGTGCACCTTTTCACTTTGGACAAAAAAACATTCATATTTATTATTCAAAACTAGTCAAAAAGGATAGTTTAGTAAGTTTCATTAAATTATTTAACACCCACTTGCTAACTTTTTTTTTTGAATCAAACAAACTTACTGCATTTCATTAAAAACTAAACGTTCAATACAAAAGGAAATATTCTCAAATCTATGGAAGCTAGCCCAAGAATTGGCCGCCCTAGCAAGAGTATGAGCAACCAAATTCGCTTGCCTCCTAACAAACTTAACCTCAAAGTTTATAAAAGATGACATAAGACTAAGGATATCATGAACAATTGACAAAAACTCAGAGTTGCCTCTACGCTACTTGCTAACTTAGACCCACTTAATGATAAATATTTGCAATCTAAATAAACAACCTAGGAAATCAAAAAAGGAGAAAATCCAAACACAATTCCTTAAAATTAACAAACTTTAACATTAAACTGTAACATATAATCAATCACATTAATTCTACCAATCACATATAATCAATCAACAAAATTAACCTGAAGGAAAAACATCGTTTTCTCTTTTTTTTTTAAACTTATTTCTTCATTTTTTTAAAACCAATATTGTCACGATTGTTTTCTTATTTATAGTCAGGCCTTACGTGAATTTAAAAAAATCTGGAACATGTATAAAAAAGAAAATTGGAATATGAAAAAATAAAACTGTAGTTCGCATGAATCAATGTTTTAATTAAGCCATGAATTTGAATATATATTCTGATTTTCTTTTTGGTACATGAGTTTTCATGTTTATAACCACAAATAGCATAGGCTTAAATAAATTAGAAAATATATTGTTTGCTTAAATAAAATTAGAAAATATTCCATAAAAAATTAGAAAATAAATTGTTTGTCCTTTTTTGATTTCCTAGGTTGTTTATTTAGGATGCATATATTTATAATTAAGTGGGTCTAAGTTAGAAAATGGGTGCACAATATTTAATAAAATTTACCTAACTAACCATAAATTTTCTAGTGTAAAATAACTAAATATCAAGGTTTTTTTTGTCCAAAGTGAAAAGGTGCACCTTGCTAACTTAGACCTTCATGTTTTTAGGTGGGTCTAAGTTAGCAAACCCCTATATATATATAAGATACTATCGAAAATACAAAATTGCCCATTGTTAAAAATTGCCACATTCAAATTTTATGACAATTCAAGTCATTGCACACTAAAATTTCATCCCACAATAATTATATGTTATTTTCTATATTCAAATTTTATGAAAATTCAAGTCATTTCACACTAAAATATTCAACACCCAATTAATTATGACATTAAAATTTCATTTCATAACAATTTTATGACAATTCAAGTCATTTCATAACTATTGGTGGGGAGGCGGTTGTAATAATAAAGGCATATGATGGTTAGCATGGGATTGAATGTCCTAACCGAAAGAATTTGGTGGTATGGGCTTTCGGGATTTACATACTTTTAATTTGGCAATGATAGCAAAGCAAGTGTGGAACATCATGACAAAACCACACACGCTAGTGGCTAAATTATACAAAGCAAGGTGTTCCGGACTGCCCAAGGAACTGGCTCAAATCCACTCTTGCTCGGATTACGGGGCAGGCCCAATAAGGACTTGCTCCAGCCCGACAGTCAAGCACGTGGTGTATCCCACGTGCTCCTCGACACTGGGAAATGAGGAGAAGCCACTAAGTTCTCCCCGACGCTTACGAGGAGAAGCCACAGAGCTCTCCTCGACACAAACCCAAAATTTCCCAGAAATTCAACTGCTCATCTTCTTCAATATTGATGAATGTTCATCAATGTTCATACCTATTTTTCCTAGAAAACCCCTTTTGATGCAAAACATTCATGATAAACACCCAAAATAGCATTTGACAGTGGCTAAACCACCACCAAACACTAAAATACGACAAAAGCAGCGGTTTTGCTAAATACAAAACCACCACCAACACAGTGTGGGTTTTTGAACCAAAACCCATTTGTTCAAAGCTGAACAAAAACAAAACTTTCATCCAAAAACAGTATAAATAAAAGCAAACAGAGGCAATAAACGTTACATTAACAAGAGAAATACCTTTTGTTGAAGTAAAAATCGAAACTTTGGGATGAATAAAGCTTCAAACTTGAAAAAGGCTTGAACTTGCAAACTATGGAGAAGAAGAAGTAGCAACAATGGAAAACGAAGGAGCAAATGAGTAAAAGTTCAAATGACACTCCCTTACTCCTATTTATAGCCATTCTGCGAGCCTGCACATGCGTGACGAAACCACGCGCCTCTTCCTATCATCACCGTTGATCAAATCCAACGGTTATGATCAAACGCATCCAACGCGTATGATTGAATCTCCCAAAAAACGAAAAGACGCGAAGATCCAACGGCTCATAATTCTCCTCGTAAAACAAGGTAATTATGGCCTACTCCTTTAGGTCATAATTGCGTCTTTTCATAGCCCACACGTGGCAAACGCAGACGAAACGTCTGTCTATTCACATCCCATCAACTGACCACGCATCACGAGTAGGTCATGGACACCAGACCTCCTCCACGTGTTACGAGCACAACATTTGAACAAAATATGCTCCTCTCCTCGGAGTACGAGCAAGAAATACGTTCAAATGTCTGCCAAGTTTCATTACGAGCGCATGCTCGCGACGAAGAAAACGTTCAAAGCTTATCCTCGACGCAGCGTCCTCGCTAATGAAAGTGGCGTGATTGCGAGCACGAAGTTGCAATAAATTCCTCCTCGTAATCACTAGCCTTTAAAGCTCCCCGCGGGCGTCTCCTCGAAAAAGGGGAGAGCAAACAAAAAACTCTGTCATCGACATACGAGTTTGAACCTAAACCCAATACTCCTATGACTAGGAGCAATGGCTTAGGGGGCTCCTATTCTGGACTGGGCCAAAGTACTGACCCAAATCCACTCCTGCTCGGATTACGGGGCAAGCCCAATAAGGACTTGCTCCTGCCCGACAGTCAAGCACGTGGTGTATCCCACGTGCTCCTTGACACTGATCCGTTGAGCTTATCCACTCCTCCTAGGATCGTGGAATTGCTCCACCAAGGTAACAGCTAGCAACAGCTTCTCCCCATATTCGAGAGTTATCTTGGCAGTCTACCTTATTGGTCTGCTCATCACGGCCCACTAAGGAGACCTTTGGCCCAGCGCTGGGGGCAACTATATAAGCTCTCCTTGACAGGAAAGCAAGGCACACAATTCATTCTCTCACTCTCACTCTCTCTCTATTATCCGTATCTCTTGACTTCTTTGACTTTGGCATCGGAGCGCCTGCAGGTACAACCCCCCCCCCCCTCCGGTGGACGATTGTTGCTTGACGCTACAGTACGACAGATCTATGACCATCACCTACTTCTGATCAACAGGTTAGATCACAAGGTACTTCCCACATTCCACTCTCTTTGATTCTAATATTGATCATAATCATAGTTATGCTTGGAGAGATATTTGGAAAACACGACAAATTCTAATGAAGGGATGTAGATGGAGTATTGGAAATGGGGCTTGAAGGTGTGAAAAATACAAGAGGGGGGGGGGGGGGGGGGTGAATTGTGTTTTGGGGATTTAAAAATTCTTCAAGATTATCAAATCTATCAGAGTCAATTTGGCAGCGGATAACTCTGTTGGAACAAAATATGTGTTAATACACACCCTTAAGTTTTGATGATAACAAAGTATTAAATGGACAATTGATGGTACTAATGTTTAAATTAAGTGCAGGATAATTCAACGTTTAATCAGAAGCACACTTAATTTAAACTCTGATGAAACCAATGGAAGTCTGAATATTTAGAATCTGAAAGAGTTCAGATGCTACAACGTGGTCAGAAGCTATACAAAGTTCAGAAGCTCAAAGTAGATCAGAACGTCTGAAGCTGTTCAGGGACTCAGAGGAGTTCAGAAGCTCAAGGATGTTCAGAGGCCTACAAGAGTTCAGAGGCTGTCTGCTATTCATAAGTCATTCAGAGGATGGAGACGTTCAGAAGCTGAATTACGAAAGACTATCAGAGGCCAAGCATTCAAAGACCAATCAGACTCCAAGTTATCAAAGGTTCATCAGAAGCAAAGGAATTCCCAGTCATCAGAGGGCTACATCAACTACAACTTATCAAGCCTGATGACTTGTTCTAAGGTCAACTAAATTGCAACGGTCACAAAGGATGTGATCTCCCTCTCTCTAGGAGCTAGTTGTACCTTATAACTGTACCATTGGACAGACAGCAAAGGTGAAGCTTCTCTGCAAAGGAAGACGTGGCTTTACTCAACGGATCTTCAATGTCTACAGCTGTCCAAGTTGCAACGGGAATTTCTCCAACGTCTCAATTTCTTTCTCAACTCATATAAATATGCCAAAGAAAGAATTGATGACTAGCGCTCACCATTAGATAAAATCTCTCAGAAGAAAGTGAGAATTTGAATTGTAATAGATAATATCTCTCAAATGAAGTGAGCATAGAAACTAGCTTAGAGCCTCTGAAGTTATTATGTTTGTAATAAGTCTTAAGCTCTTAAGTTAGTAGTAAGTCTTCTGCTTAGTGTAGAAGCAAGAAAGTCTTCTGCTTAGTGTAGAAGCACGTAAGTCTCAATCTTAGTGATTAGAGCAGTGAAGTCTTGAGCCTGAGTGCTTGAGCAAGGAAGCCTCTGATCTTGTGTGATCAGAGCAAAGAAGTCTCTTTGTCTTGTGTGACTTAGAGCAGGAAGTCTCAAGCTTGTGTGCTTGAGCAAGGAAGTCTTTGATCTTGTGTGATCAAAGCAAGGAAGTCTCTATGTCTTGTGTGACTAAGAGCAGGAAGTCTTGAGCTTGTGTGCTTGAGCAACTATTGTAATCCTAGTGATTATAGTGAAACTCTCTTGGAAACAAGGGGACTGGAGTACTCTCAATTTGTGAGGGGAACCAGTATAAATTGTTGTGTGTTCTTCTCTCTCTCACTCTCTTATTTACTCCTTCATCAGTCATATCGCCATACGTTAATTGTGTGAATAATCCGCTGTGCTTTAAAGACTCTGAAAAGATTTTAAATATCTTGGAAAGTTTTTAAATATCCAAAACACAATTCAACCCCCTTCTTGTGTTTTCTCCACGCACCTTCAATTGGTATCAGAGCTCCGGTTCTGTTGGTAAATGACTTAACCGTGAGACAGTCAAGATCCAAAGGAGAAAACCTCCATGGCTCAAAACATGGATGAGTGGAAGCAGAAGCTACATCAACAAGTTGCTGATCTTAGCAAGAAATTTGAAGATGAACTGAGCTTAAATGAAGATCTGAGCAACAATCAAAATCCTTCCACATCAGGAGCTAATCAAACTTCTAGTGTTGTTTCTACAGCTACTACTCTTTGCCTCGTTAGTGATGATAATGAAAGCATTCAGTGGGCAACAGTAAATGGCTTGTTAGATCAATATGAGGAGTTTAGGATGGAGGAAAATGAGAGCATTGAGAAAATGAACATAAGGTTTCAAGCTATCATAAGCAAGCTTGAAGAGCACAACAACAAACTCAGCAACAAAGAGCTTGTAAGCAAGTTGCCGAGGAGTTTGCCTCTGGATTAGAATGAAATTCCACATACTATAGAGGAAACTAAAGATATCAACTCAATGAGTCCTGAATCATTGATTGATTTTCTCAGAGTCCATGAATTGGCTCTGAAGGATATGCAAGAGTTGAAATGTGAAGAAGCAGAAGCAGCAAGAAAAGGAAAGCAAGCAATGTAGCATGAAGATCTTGTTGAAGAACCTGATGAAGAGTATCTTGAAAGTTTTTCAAGAAAAATTCAAAGATGGTACAACTTTAAGAAGAATGGAGGAAGACTAGCTAAAGGAATGACAACATGGGATGTACTAGACAACTTCTCTGAAGATGAGTCTGAAAGAGCACCAAGAGCTGAAGGATCAAGTTCTGAAGATGGCTCAGACTCTGAAGACTCAGGCTCTGATGAAAAGTCAGAACCTGAGAGCAAAGAAAGCATCCAGAGAACAATAAATCAGGTATATTCTAGTCTTTCCAAAGCTAAATTGATCAAGCATCTTAATAAGACCTTACTTAAACTCTCTAATAGTCAGCAGAAGTATAAAAAGTTTAAAGCAGACTATGAGAATTTAAGTAAGCAAGCAAATCACTCTGAAGGTATTGAACAAAAAGATTTTATCAAAACCAAAGACCTTGAGAATGATTTTGCTATATGTTACAAACCCCTTGAGCACTCTCTAGCTCTCAAAGAGTACTGTAACATCAATGCTGATCAAAATAAAATTGTTTCCATGCTTTGCAATCTTAAGACCAATAATACTAATGGGATTGGATACTTTAGTAGTAAATCACTAGAGGAACCAAGCTCATCAGTTATTGATGGAAGCTTCTCACTTCCAAATCTTTACACTACATTTGTATCTGATAGCTCTCAGATGAAACAAATGAAGGATGAAGATTTGGCAACTAACAGTCTAGGACCCTCAAGCAAGTGGGTACCAAGAGACAAAATCGTTTACTTGATTGCAGGTGAAACTAAGACTCTGAACCTTCCAATCACATGGATGCATGTGAATGTGAATGGAAAAAGAGCAATCGTGCATAGAAGGCACATTCTTGAAGAGTCAGATGGAGAAAAAGATGAAATGGAGTACATAAGGAGAAGGAAGGAGTATGAAGACCTTGAAGCATGTATTGAAGATGACAACAACTTGGTGTGGTGGAGTGATTGCTCAGGCTATGACTCTGACTACACCTAATCAAGAAAGCTTCAATACAAGGTAAGTATGCCTAACTCCTGAATGACATTTCAGAGGAATAACTTTAAAAAGGTTTGAAAATGTCTCCTTAGGATATACAATGTTCAGTACTAAAAACCTTGAAAAATCCTGTCTGAACATATTTTTCTTGTGTCCTGAAAGACTTGTTTTTTCAGCCTCTGAAGCTCTTCAGGTTTCAGCATATGAAGAATCTCAGACTCTGAGAAACGTTCCAACCTCTGACAGTTAAGCCTCTGAATACAAAATGAATTAGAAACGTTTAAGTATTTTTACTAAAACGTTTTGGCGCTATTTAGACAACACATACAAACCTTCTGATTGGTTTAAAACAGTTAATGATGAGTTTGTTTTAATTTTTTTTTGTGTTTTGTTGCTTTAATCAAAATCAATAAACACTCGCACACTTTACACTATCACATTACTCTCTGTCAAAACAAAAACAACTATCTTCTCTTTGCAATTAGAAATTTCAAAAACCCTAATTTCTGAGATGGAAACCTCTACCTCATCAACCTCTTCTGCTTCGTTTTTGTTCCCAAGGGATTTAGCAGTAAATATTATCAACTGCTCTGAGGTTTTCAGCAAAGAAAGATCGCTTGACATGAAAGAAAAATCACTCAACTTGGTTATGGAACAACTAGTTGATTTTGAAAGTCTTAAGATGAATCAAGACAATGTTGAGAAGTTCTTCTCAGACCAAAATGGAGGTGGTAGATACATAAAGATTCTAAATGGTCCAATCTACCCTACGCTTGTTAAAGATTTCTGGGTGAGAAGCAAGGTAGTGACCTTGGAAGACTACAATAGAGAAGTTGGTGTCTAAAGGAATTCAAAACCTGAGAATAAGGACAAGACACCAGCCGAATTAGGTCTAAGAGAAGTAACAGAAGAAGAAATTAGGTCAGTAGTGTGTTGCTTTGAAGTAGTTTTGACTCAATCAAACTTGGCCGGTATTCTTCAAATTCACAATGAAGGAAAATTCAATACCTTCATTGCTGTTGAAGCAAAGAACACAGGATGTTTAAGTGATATGACGAATATGTGTTATGAAGAAGGGAAAACTTGTGAGAGCAACAGAAGTGGTGACTTGAAGACAACTCAGAAACTCTTAGCCAGAATCCTGCTAGGATCAATCTTTCCAAGAAGTGGAAGTTTTGATCAACTTTCGTGGGATCATAGATACTTTATCTACTATCTCACAAAAGGATATCAACTAAATTGGGCTAAGTATATCTTCAATCACCTATGTAAAGCTATCAATGCTGCTAAAAAACAATCCAAGCCAAATATTCATGTCATCTATCCAAGAATCCTTAGTGAAATCTTCTATCAATGTGGTGTGATAGATGTAATTAAAGCTACTGGCCATGACAATCTGATTAGGGAAATCAGAGCCTCTACAATCTCAGCTCACACCCTATCCAACATGAACTTACTAGCTGGAAAAGAGATGATACCCTCTGATCCTTTTGAACTTCTCTCTCACTCAGAGGACTCAATAATAAAAAGACATAAGATTGATATACCTGTTCTCTCAAATGGTATTGTTAATCAATATGTTCTATTGCTAGAAAGTCAAGGTGAAGGGTTTGAGATTGAAGAAGAAGGATTGAAGAAGAAAAGGAAGAGACTGGTGAAGATTAAGAATGAGAAGAATGAAGCTGCAAGGACAAATAAGAAGGGAAGGATTCAAATCAAGTCTGATGAATCATCTAGGGAAATGATTCAAGAAGAAGAGAGTGACTTTGATGATGAACCTATAAGTGTTAGACTAAAGAGACTCACTAAGAAGCCAGAGAAGAAAGCTGCTGAAGGATCAATCTTGAAAGATTCAGGTAAAGTGTTAGTGTCTGACTCTGCTATTGTAAACACTCAAGATTCTCAACCAAACAAATCTCCAATCCAACACTATAATTCACCTCTACTATTCCTTGAAGAACACCTAGGAGGTGAACTACCTCATCAACAAGTCACTACGACTAGTGTTCAGAACTCTCTGTCAAATTCTGAACAAACTCAGAACCCCACTCCAAACACTGCTCAAACAAGTCCTAAAGACAGTTTTTCTCTAAGAAAATCTGCACCAGGACCTGTTCATCCAGAACCTTTCATACAAACTACCATACAAACTGAGCCATATACTGCACCTCAACCTGTTCACTCACATTCTACACCTCAAACAAATCTTGAACACCAAACCAGCTCATATACTAAAGAAACTGCTGCTGATTCTCATGAGTCAGCACACACTGAAATACTCCAACCAAATGAAAACCCAAACCTATTAACCAAAGAACATGTTGATGAAATGATCAAAGAATTAACAAATGTTCAAGCAAGGTTTCTTGGTCAAACTGATCAAACCATATAGCCAACCAATCAACATGATCAGTCTGCTGAGATACTCCAAGAAATTGGGATATCTTCAGTATATGACTGTGATGTAAACCAAAAAGAACCTCAATCAAATTCACCTCAACACACCATCACACCCTCAAACTCTAATCCTTCTCAAACCAATTTCATAAACGCTGATGTCTTGAGTGAATGCAATGGTTTGATAAGACAAATACATGGTCTTTCTGAGATAAGACAAGTTGATATATCTTCATCTGACCATATTGAACAATGGGTAAGCTTAACTGAAGAACTGCTAAAGAAACTACACAGTCTTCAAGAGGTCAGTAGTGAAGAACAAAAGAGGAATGACAAGGGAAAGAACGCAATGGTGGAAGAGGACATTCAGATTCACAAGGAAACAGAGAGGAATCAACCTGGATCCTCCTCTGTAAGAACAAGTGAGGAGCAAAATCTAATGAAAGAGATAGCATCACTTGAGGAAAAACTGAATGAGCCTATTGTGGATAATCTAGGAACAAATCAAGTGCACATCAGAAACCCACTGTATGAGGCTGAAATTGAAGACCTTAGGGCAGAAATGAAAAAGCATGGAGGGCTGGTGGAGGTAGTAAATGCCAAACAGAAGGAAATCTTGAGTATCCTAGCTCATCTTTGTAACCAACCCCAATCAACAACCTAGGATCTCTTTGTTTGCTTAAAATAAATATCTTGATTAATATTTTGTTAGGCACATTGATAGAAGTAAGATCATATCTCTGTATGTTTCTGTAATTTCTTTGTGCTAATCTGAAATATTTATTCATGATATGATAATCCAAGTATTGTTATCTTAAACCGCTAAAAACTGTTTATATTTTTAATTAAAGTTAATTTTTCTTACAAACAGTTATTTTATTTATTGGTTATTCTTAAAGTATCAAATTACATAACCAGAGAAAGCATAAAAGTAAGAAATCAAATTAAACAAGCCAAAGTAATGAATCTTATTTCATTAAGAACAAAAGTTCTGGTTTACATATCAAAATTTCTAAGAACTATCTTCTGGATGCTCCAAAGGTTATTTTTGAGGTTGCAAGCCTAACTATAATCTTTGTAGAGGGGGAAGGTTGAGCTTTTGGCTGAAGCCATTCAACCCACAATCCTTCCTGAAGAAAACAATTCTGATGCATCAGTTTGGTTTTCCTCAGGAAGAGACACATACCCCTCTAGAGCCTCGAACTTCAGTTTGATTTTCTTCAGGAAGATATGTCTTCAGAACTTAAAACAGTCAGAGTCCAAAGATTTCTCTTCAGACTCTGAACTGAGTTCTTCTGTGACAGACACTGGCTTTGTTTCCATTGGTTTCTTCTCATGTTTTCTCCTATCTTGACTGACTCTCAGTGAAACTACCTTCTTCTTCTCTGAGCGTTTCATTTTTTTTCTCTCAAGAGATCTATCAATAACCTAAGATTATTCTGTGTGAGTAAAATGACTAGATATCTCTCTCCTTTTATAAGCAAAATTCAATGGCCGAGTATTAAATGTGTTCAACCACTCCTGATTTGACGGCATTGAAAGTTGAATTTCTATTAATTGCTTATATTACCTTTTTGATAATGACAAAAGGGGGAGAAAGAATATTGGTAAATCAATTGTTGGAAGAAGCGAAATTACTTGGCTTTTTAGGGCCTTGTAGTGCTTCAGAGAGAGAACGTAGGAGAGTGGTCAAAATAGTAGCATGAGGTACATGCTGTGTTATGACAATCTGATCTTTGAGGATTTCAAAATATTGTACTAAAGAGCTCTGAACTGTTTTCAAATTTTTGTTCAGACTCTGAGCTATTTTTTCTTTTTGAAAAGATTTTTTTTAAAAGCTCTGAACTGTTTGAAAATATTTTGAACTCTGAAGCTGTTAATGATAACCATCAGAACCAAGTGTGTATGTAGAAGTCTTTAAGCGCCTCTGATCCTATTTTGTCATTCAATTTAAATATTGCTTCAATTTAAATATTGCTTCATCTTGCATCTGCATTAAGGGCTTAATTTCAAGGAGAATGCATTTATTAATTGAAGTTTATTATTCATAGTTAGTTCTTGACTAAGGGTGCAACTTTACTCAAAGATTATCATACTATGGAAAGAAGAAGCTTGCAAACCTTGTTCTTTACATAGTGAAATATGAATAATTTAAGTCATATAATAAAGTATTTCTGAAACTGATTAAAATTAACTATGGATACAAAATAGGGGGAGCTTACAAACCTAACCCTATGGGTTATCAGACTTAGGGGGAGCTTGCAAAAATCAGAAGCCTAATGTCAACATAGCTGATTCTTATCAACAACAATTGTATTTAATACTTGTGTTTGTCATCATCAAAAAGGGGGAGATTGTTGGAACAAAATATGTGTTAATACACACCCTTAAGTTTTGATGATAACAAAGTATTAAATGGACAATTGATGGTACTAATGTTTAAATTAAGTGCAGGAGAATTCAACGTTTAATCAAGAGCACACTTAATTTAAACTCTGATGAAACCAATGAAAGTCTGAATATTTAGACTCTGAAAGAGTTCAGATGCTACAACGTGGATGCTACAACGTGGTCAGAAGCTATACAAAGTTCAGAAGCTCAAAGTAGATCAGAACGTCTGAAGCTATTCAGGGACTCAGAGGAGTTCAGAAGCTCAAGGATGTTCAGAGGCCTACAAGAGTTCAGAGGCTGTCTGCTAGTCATAAGTCATTCAGAGGATGAAGACGTTCAGAAGCTGAATTACGAAAGACTATCAGAGGCCAACCATTCAAAGACCAATCAGACTCCAAGTTATCAAAGGTTCATCAGAAGCAAAGGAATTCCCAGTCATCAGAGGGCTACATCAACTACAACTTATCAAGCCTGATGACTTGTTCTAAGGTCAACTAAATTGCAACGGTCATAAAGGATGTGATCTCCCTCTCTCTAGGAGCTAGTTGTACCTTATAACTGTACCATTGGACAGACAGCAAAGGTGAAGCTTCTCTGCAAAGGAAGACGTGGCTTTACTCAACGGATCTTCAATGTCTACAGCTGTCCAAGTTGCAACGGGAATTTCTCCAACGTCTCAATGTCTTTCTCAACTCATATAAATATGCCAAAGAAAGAATTGATGACTAGCGCTCACCATTAGATAAAATCTCTCAGAAGAAAGTGAGAATTTGAATTGTAATAGATAATATCTCTCAAATGAAGTGAGCATAGAAACTAGCTTAGAGCCTCTGAAGTTATTATGTTTGTAATAAGTCTTAAGCTCTTAAGTTAGTAGTAAGTCTTCTGCTTAGTGTAGAAGCAAGAAAGTCTTATGCTTAGTGTAGAAGCACGTAAGTCTCAATCTTAGTGATTAGAGTAGTGAAGTCTTGAGCCTGAGTGCTTGAGCAAGGAAGCCTCTGATCTTGTGTGATAAGAGCAAGGAAGTCTCTTTGTCTTGTGTGACTTAGAGCAGGAAGTCTCAAGCTTGTGTGCTTGAGCAAGGAAGTCTTTGATCTTGTGTGATCAAAGCAAGGAAGTCTCTATGTCTTGTGTGACTAAGAGCAGGAAGTCTTGAGCTTGTGTGCTTTAGCAACTATTGTAATCCTAGTGATTATAGTGAAACTCTCTTAGAAACAAGGGGACTGGAGTACTCTCAATTTGTGAGGGGAACCAGTATAAATTGTTGTGTGTTCTTCTCTCTCTCACTCTCTCATTTACTCCTTCATCAGTCATATCGCCATACGTTAATTGTGTGAATAATCCGCTGTGCTTTAAAGACTCTGAAAAGATTTTAAATATCTTGGAAAGTTTTTAAATATCCAAAACACAATTCAACCCCCTTCTTGTGTTTTCTCCACGGACCTTCAAACTCAAAGACACAATATAATCAGAAGCAAGATTGAAAAGGAGTGAGAGAGAGAGAAGAACACACAAAGTTTTTATACTGGTTCCCCTCACAACTTTAGAGTACTCCAGTCCCCTTGTTCTTTAACAAGAGAGTTCTCTATAATCACAAAAGATTACACACTTTGCTCAAGCACACAAGCAAGAGACTTCACAAATTGCTTAAGCACAAAAGCAATAGACTTCACAAATTGCTCAAGCACAAAAGCAAGAGACGTAGAATCTTATGCAAGATAAGATTAATTAACAAGTATACACCTAGGACTAACTCTTTTACAAAGATAATCAAAACACAAAGCTTTGATATTGGAGTTGTAGTTGTCTGAGTTCAAGTCTTGTGCTGATGCTTTCTATTATGCTTCTTGAATTGTACGAACACTTTCTTTTTGTGTATTTGTATGCAGTTCTTCGTGTATGAGCTTTTTCTCAAGATGTTCGACGTTGTTAATCAATTTTTCAATTAAAAGCGGTCTCATATTTATAGGAAGGAAATAAAGACGTTTGAATATAACCGTTGTAAAAGATAAGTTTGTAAATACTAGACCATTTTAACTTATTCCATAAACGGAAAACTGCTTCTGCTTCTAATTTGTTTCTCGAAGATAGTTCCTTTGCTCATAAGAGGTAACTTCGTACCGTTGTCTCGATACTCCTTTCTTGACTTGTTGGACTGACAAAGAGCAGCATCCATTTCGTCATTGTATAGACTTTAACCTTGAGGAGATATATTTATACCGATTTCATCATATTAAGATGTTTTGTTATTCTTGTGTAGCTTCTGAGAGTACACTAAACTTGCTTCTGACAGACTCTTCTTGCTTCTGAGACTCTTGTAGCTTCTGATAGACTTTCTTCAGACTTAGTTCTCTCAAAACTTCTGAATGCTTCAGATGGATATAAGTTACTTTGAGCTTCTCATATCCTATCTTCTTTGTTGACTGCATACTTTCATATAAGATGATTAGTGTTCTCAATTGCATATTAATACTTTATTATCATCAAAACTTTATCAAGCTCTTTGGGGTTTATTCTAAGAACCATTTTTGTTCTAACATGGCTAGCATAAAAGTCATGAGTGAGCCTTGGTTGAGAGACAAAGAAGATGTTTGGATTCCTTCACCGCACGGTTAGTGATCTTATGAGTACAAATCTGAAAACATGGGATAGAGATAAAATTAAGTTGTTGTTCCCCCTACATATTGCTAACCGTATTATTGATATACCGTTATTTGATGAGATCGAGGAAGATAAGTTGTTATGGGTCGATTGCTTGCATGGTCAATATAGCGTCAAAAGTGGATATAATCTAATGCTAAATGTAACAGGAAGAGCATATGTCAGGACCCAGCAAGTTTGTTGGAAAAGCCTTTGGAAAATTCACGCTCCACCTAAGACTAAACACCTTCTTTGGAGAATTTGTAGAGGATGCTTACCAACCCACACACGTCTACAAGAATGGCAGGTCCACTGTCAACAATCATGTCCGTTGTGTTGTTATAGTAACGAAGATGACAGGCATGTTCTTTGTTACTGTAACGATAGTATACAAGCAAGAATTGTGGCTGGACTAGACCATGTTATTGTGCCAAGACTGCGTCAATATCGAAGTGCAGAAGTGGTGATTAAAGCGGTGTGCGCAGATGAGGATGAACAGACATCATGAGTTTTTGCAGTGCTGCTATGGGTGCTTTGGAATAACCGTAACAACAGTGTGTGGAACGATATGAAGGAATCGGGAAGGAGTTTAGGTGTTAAAGCAAGATTGTTGTGGGAAGAGTGGAACTTGGTGTATCAGCGGAAACAACAACATCCAACATCCAACAACAGGTCAGCAACAACAACATCATGTATGGAAAAAACCGCCAATGGGTTGGTATAAATGTAATGTAGATGCGGGATTCCATAAAGAATTGAACAAGACCAGTTTCGGGTGGTGTGTACGCGATCATCTTGGATTATATGTTACGGCAGGGACGATGTGGAAGGAAGGGAGTTATTCCATTGTTGAAGGTGAATCCTCCGCTTTACTGTACGCGATGCAAAAAATGGAACGTAGAGGTCTCTTTCATGTTATTTTCGAAACTGACTCCAAGAGCGTGGTAAATGCAATTCATCATCTTCATGGTGGTCATTCTGAATTTAGTGCAATTATTTGTTATATAAAAATTGTAGTGTTATTATATCCAAACTTTGTGGTGAGTTTTATTAAGCGACAAACGAATATGCCTGCTCATACGCTTGCTAGGGCGGCCATTTCTTGGCCTAGTCGTTGTATCATTGAGTCATTACCTCTATGTATTCTCCTATGCTTAATAATGAAATGAATTAAGTTGTTGTTTGTAAAAAAAAAGTCATTTTATAACTAAATATAAATTAACCCGAAACAAAGAATTTAGTATGTCCAATTAAACATGTACATTGACCAATACTATAGATAACCAAATCAATTTAAATTGTTTTTCATCCTTAACTGAAATTATCTCTCAAACGAAGTGAGAAATAGAAACTGTCTGAGCCTCTGAAAGTTATTTTGTGTAATAGTTTTTAAGCTTATAAGTTAAGTATTTACTCTTGTGTGAGTAATTTGGAAAAGTCTCTTGTTCTTAGTAACTTGAGCATTTGTAAAAAGTCTCCTGCAGTGTGATCTGGAGCATTTGTAAAGTCTCTTGTCTTGTGTGACTTGAGCAATAGTGAAGTCTCTTGCTTGTGTGCTTGAGCACTAGGATTGTAATCTTTAGTGATTATAGTGAAATTTCTTGGAAGTGCAAGGAGACTGGAGTACTCTCGGTTTGTGAGAGGAACCAGTATAAATCCTTGTCTCTCTCTCTCTCTCTCACTCTCTTTCTTTTGTTTCTTCTGCTTTGCCATTGGCTTTGTTTGTGTTCTTATTTCCGCTGCTAAAGACTCTGATAGATAGAAATATCTTGAAAAGTTTTTAAACTCTAAAATACAATTCAACCCCCCCCTTCTTCCTTCTTGTGTTTTTCTTCCCCCTTCAATTGGTATCAGAGCTCCGGTTCTGTTGCAAATCATTTAACAGTGAGACAGTTCAGATCCAAGAAGAAAAATACTATGGCACAACTTTTGAATGATCTAAATGAGTGGAAACAGATGATCTACACACACATTGCTGATCTCATTAAGGAAGTTGAAGATGGACTAAATCTGAATAATGAGGATCTAAACAATAACTAAAACGTTACCTCATTTGGTGCTGAATAGACTTCAAGTTTTGAAACTACAGCCAAAACTATTTGCCTCACCAGTGATGATCATGAAAGCATTCAGAGGACAACAGTTAATGGTCTGATAGATCAATATGAGAGGTTTACTATGGAAGAAAATGAGAGTATTGAAGAAATGAGTACAAGATTTCAAGCACTCACAAGCAAGCTAGAAGACTTAAACAAGAAACTCAGCATGAAAGAGCTTGTAAGCAAGATGCTAAGAAGTTTGCCTCTGAACTGGAATCAAATTGCTACAACTATAGAGGAAACTGAAGACTTCAACTCAATGAGCCTTGAATCATTGATTGAAACACTCGGAAACCATGAGTTGGTTCTGAAAGCTAAAGGAAAGATGAAGGCTAAAGAAGCAGCTGAAAGAAGGAAGCAGGTCATGAATCAAGAAAATACACATGATACAGAAGAATCTGATGAAGAATACTTTGTGAAGTTCTCCAAGAAATTTCAAAGATGGTCTACATACAAGATGTTGAATAGTGAAGAGAAATCTAAAGGGATGACATTATGGGAATAGCTAGATAGTTTCTCTGAAGGGAAATCCGAAGGAGAGAAACAAATCAAGCAAACACCCATCTCAGAACCTGAAGCAAAAGAAGAGTCTGAAAAGGACTCAGAGTCTGAACATGTAAGTTATGACTCTGACCACGACATACTAAACCAGGTATATTCTCAACTCCCTAAAATTGAACTTATCAAACTACTAAATGCTGGTTCACATGAGTATAGTAAGCTCAAAGTTAATTGTGAGCACTTAAGTGAACAAGCAAATAATTTTGAGTGTCTATATCAAAAGACTTTAAAAAGAATTGAAGATCTTGAAAAAGGTTGTGCTGTATGTAGCAAACCTTATGACAAGTATTCACTTGGTTTTAGAGACTTTTGCAATACACACATTGAAAGTAGTAAAATTTCTTCTTTTATGTGTACTTTTAAAAACAATGGTGCAAATGGAATTGGTTATTCATGTGCTGACACATGTGAAGAACCAAGTTCATCAAGCATATTTGAAAATGCTTTACCTTCTGATCTTTATTCAACTTTTGTGCCTGATAGTACTCAGACAGTACAAAAGGCACAAGACAAGAATAAAGCTTTTGTAACTAACAGTCTAGGACCCTTCAGCAAATGGGTACCAAAAGACAGAATAGTTTATCTTGCTGCAGGTCAAATGAGAACAATGAACCTTCCAATCACATGGATACATGTAACCAAGGTTCTCAGAACCGGACCGGTCATCGAACCGGTAAGCTCACCGGTTCAAGGTTCAATTGGTCGGACCGGGGTTAAAACAGGTCGGACCGTTTTTAATTAAATATATATTTTAATTAATATATAAATAAAAATATATAAATAGTGAGTCAATATTCTTTAATTTTACACATTAAAATGATAAAATATCATAAAGTTAAAATAAAATAAAAATTTTAGTATTTTTATAGAATTATAGATACTAATAGATTCTAATACACATTAAAAAGATATTAACTATTTTAACATTGACACAATTTTTATATTTTTATATTTTATAATAATTTTTTAGATAATAATACTCTACTTTAACTATATGATGATTTTGTGTACGTATGTTTAAACTTTCAATATATGCAGTGGTCATCACTTCAAATAAAGTCTTTTAATTGTTTTTACATTGAAAATAAAGTCTTTTAATCTTTTCACATTTTTCCAACTAAAGTATACACTCTCCATGTGTTTGGCTGCCTTTACTTTTCTTTCAATTAGCAGGCTTTCTACATTTTTCAATGTAGAAATCTCTTCTTCCAAATTTACTATTAGTATTCATTAACCTATGTACAATTAAGAAATCCCACAAATTTCAAACTACAATCCTCTTTCTCATCTTCTTTCTCTTCCGAGTTTTCTTCTTCTTTGTTTGTTTTTTTTTCTTTCCAGATCTACTAATACATTCTCTTATTTTATATTTATGTGCTTGACTTTCTACAACTCATCTCTTTTTATGTATTTCTCTCTCACAAAACAAGCCACATCTTCTTTCTCATATTCTACATATAAATTCACAACCCATCCATCAAAGCACAACACACTGATCTCCCACCTCCAGATGCAAACCACACTTTATGGAATGCATGCCTAAACTTCCATTTTCTTCTTCTTAGTTTTTTTTGGACTAACATCTGGCTTTGACCAGATTGAAAAAAAAAAATTCAATTTTCGAAAGAAAAAATCAATTTCCGAAAAGAAAAAAAAAAAGCAGACCGTTGAACTGTCCAGACCGGCCGGTTCACCGGTTTTTTCCGGTTCCGCACCGGTTCACACAGTTTTTTTCCGGTTCTTTTGCTCCCCGATTTTTAGGCCTAAACGGACCGGATTGCTCCCCGGTTCCCGGTCCGACCGGTCTGACCGGCCGGTCCGGTCCGGTTTTGAAAACCTTGCATGTAACAACAAAAGGAAGACGAGCAATTGTGCACAGAAGGCACATCTTTGATGAATCAGATGATGAATCTGAAGTGGACTTCATAGAGAACATAAAGAAATATGATCCTGAAGATGAAGACTATGAAGCATTGTTTGATGATGATAGAGATGATAGCAAGTCATTATGGTGGGATGGTTGCTCAGAATTTGATACTGAAAGAGATTGATCAAGACAAGCCTCAATGTAAATACTAAATAAGAAGGCTTATTAATTGGAACAAAATATCTCCAAAAATGACAGGTAAGTGTTCCTAACTTATGTATGAAACTTATGTTAAAGATTCTTTTTGGACACTCTCTTTGATAAACAAATGTTCAGAAGAAAACCCTTTTAATCTGAACATACATTTAAGTCCTGAAAGATTTATATTTGGAATCTGAAGTACTTTAGATTTTGGTATCTGAAGTAGTTCAGATTCTGAAAAGTCTTTAACCTATGATGGTTAAGCCTCTGATAGAGAAAGAAGAGCAAACGTTCACACATCTGTACATTTTGGCGCGAACTCTTAAACACGTTTCTTTACACGTATACACGATCTCATTGGTTAGAAGCGGTTAGTGATGGTTTGAATTTCTTTTATTTTAATTAAATGTGTGTTTTAACTTTGTTTTTAAGAAAATCACAAAAACACTTGCACACTTGACACATTCACAACATACACTTTCTACTTCTTCTAAACCACAGAGTTTTTTCTTTCTCTCTCAAATTAGCAAAACCCTAATCCCCAAACTCAGAAATGGCAGCATCTACTTCATCAACTTCTACTACTGCGTTTTCGTTCCCCAAGGATATTCCAATCAACATCATCAACTGCAAAGAAATGTTCAGTAAGGAAAAATCACTTGATATGGATGAGAAAACATTCAACATGGTTATGGAACAACCTGTTGATTTCGAGAGCTTAAGATTGAATGAGCATGACATCGAAAGTTACTTCATTGATCAAGACGAAGGTTTTAGATATATGAAGCTATTGAATGGTCCGATTTATCCTACTCTGGTCAAAGATTTTTGGATAAGGAGTAAGGTGTTGATGGTTGAAGAATTTGATAGGGAATACACGACTTTGAAGAATTCAAAACCTGAGAACAAGGATAAGACACCAGCTGAACTAGGTCTTAGAGAAGTCAAAGAGGACGAGATTAGGTCAGTGGTGTGCGGTTTTGAAGTTATCCTCACTCAATCAAACTTGGCAAGTGTTCTGCAAATCCCCAATGAAGGTGCTTTCTATGCCTTCAGTCAAACATCTGTGAAAGATTCTGAATTTCTCACAGACATGACTAAGAAGTGCTATGAAAAAGGGAAAAGTTGTGAGAGTAACAAAATTGGTGATTTGAAGACCACTCAGAAGTTGTTGACCAAGATAATGTTGGGATCAATATTTCCAAGGAGTGGAAGTTCTGATCAAATCTCAAGAGAGATTGATTAGAGAACTTAGAGCTTCTGCTATCTCTGTGAGCACTCTGTCCAACATGTACTTTCTAGCTGGACAAGAATTGAAGTTCTCAGAACCCTTGGAACTGCTACCTCACTCTGGACTCTCTCTGGTAGCAAGGTTAAAAATTAACTTACCTTCTGTCACTGGAGGTATAGTTAACCAGTACATTCAGCTGCTGGAAAACCAAGGAGAAGCTTATGAAATAGAGGAGGAGGAAGTTAAGAAGAAGAGGAAGAGGTTGGTAAAAGCTAAGGTTGTGAAGAATGTTACTTCAAAGAAAGAGAGCAAGGGAAAGATAAGGACAAAAGCTAGAGGTTCAAAAGGTGTTGTTGATTTTGGATGATGATGAAGAAGATGACAATGAACCTCTGAAGATCAAGAGGAAGAGAATCTCTAAGGAGCTTAAGAAGAAGAATGCTGAGAGCTCCACCATTGCTGATACAGGTATGGTATCTATTCCTGAGGATACTATAACAAGTACTCAAGAGATTCAAAATCCCCCATCCACAACCAATCCATCAGAATCACCTTTAAACTTCTCAGAACAACATTTACAAGGTGAACTACCAACACAACCTGAACCTTCAGCTAAACCATATGATAATGTTCAGAACTCTGATACTATACCAGACTCTGAACAGGATCAGAACCCAAACACAAACCAAGACCAAACCAATCCTAAGACAAATCAACACTCTGAACCAAACTCACCATCTGAACAAGTTATACTAGAACATGTTCAAACACACTCTGAACCACACACTTCACCAAAACACACAATACCAGAACAACAAATTCATCCAGAACCTGAAACTAGCGCACATACTGAAGCGCTTGTATCTGAACATCTATCTGATGATTCAGTACACACTGAGGTATGTCTTTTAGATGAATCCCCCAACTCACCAAATAGAATTCAGGTTGATCAAATGATAAATGAACTTACTGTTTCTGACATTCAACTTAGTTCATTTGATCAACCTAGTCAAACTCAAACCCAACAACAACAACAACCAATTTCAGAAATACCCATTCCATCTAAAGAGCATTGTATTGTTGCTGAGAAAACCCAAGAGGATGGGATATCTTCAGTCTCAGACTTTGTTGAAAACCAAACCAACAATCAACCACAAACCTCAACCCAACACACCATTCCTTCAACATCTGTACCTCATCCTGAAACCCTAACAACCTCTGATCTCTTGAGGAAATGTAATAATATTTTCAAGAAGATACAAGACCTTCATGAGCTAAGGCATTCTAACATATCTTCTTCAAGCTATGCTGCAAACTGGGATGATCTTAATGAAGAAATTGTGAAGGAGTTGACTGTGATCAAGAAAGCTGATGTTGAGGAGCATGACAAGTATCAGAAGGACACTGGACAAGAAATGAATTCTAAGATAGAAGTTCAGACACTGGAGAGAACATAAAGAGTAAGCTTAACAGTCCTGAACCCATTCCTGCTGAAACTAATACTAATACAGTGCTGAAGGAAAACTTAGTATCTTTGGAAAAGGATCTAAGTGAACATCTCAAGATCAATTTGGAAGCTGGTCCTAGTCAAATCAACAAGGAACATTTGAAGAATCCTGAATATGGAGCTAATATGGCAAGAATAGAAGAAAAGGTGGATAAGCATAATGAGATGCTTGAAGTGGCACTGCCAGTCAAGATCGTATTTTCAAGACCATGGGAACCATCCTCAACCTTCTAAACAAAAACCAATAGGATTTCTTTTCTTGTATACTTGTTTACTTGAATCTTTGCTTTAAGCACATTGTTAGGATTATTTTGTTATGTATTCTTTTAACATTTGGTTAATGTCAATCCTATATTTGCTTATTTATTTTTATTTTTTTTCTTTGTGCTATTGGTATTTAATCTTGAAAGTGGCATTTATTCTCAATTGGTATTCATTGTTGATATTTATTCTTGAGTTATTATATTCTGAATGTTTGTTTTAAAACTTGTTTTTAAAATCACAAGAAAGAATGCAAATCAATAAAGATCAAATAAGCAGCCAAACATAAAATATTATTTTCATTTAAAACAATGAGTGACTGTTACATAGAATTCTAAAGAAAATCAACTAGAATCTTCTTCAGAGGGTGGGTCTCTTTTCTTGGACTGCATCGTCCTCTCAGAAGAAGCATCTGATTCAGCTGAATCAGCCTCCTTAACAGCCTTGGTTGGGGCATTTGATTGATCTTCTTCAGGACGATATGTTCTCAGAAACTCAGCATAGTCAGAATCTGTTTCATCAGACTCTGAACTGTGTTCAACCTCAGGCTTTGGCTTTGATTTTCTTCATTTTTCTTGCTTAGCTTTTCTTTCTTCTTGACTAACTCTCTTTGGAACAACACTTTTCTTCCCTGGGCTTTTCATTTTCTTTTCTCTCAATTGATTACTCTTGCCTAAGATTATTCCTTGGGAATAAAATGAATAGGTTCTCTCCTTTTATAAGCTCACTTAACGCCAATGTCTTAAATGCGTTCAACAGAGTTCATTTATGGTGAACATAGTTGTAACCAACTTTTTGACTTGACTGCATTGGTCGTTACAATTGCTTTAATTGTTTAAACAACCTTTTTGATAATGACAAAAGGGGGAGAAAGAGTATTGGTAATTCAATTGTTGGAGAAAGAGCAATCTACAGCTATTTTATAGCCTTGTATTGTTTCGGGGAGAAAGAGTAAAGAGTAGTGGTCAATCTTTTCTTGTTTGTTTAAAAATCTGTATTATTCAAAACCTGAAGCCGTATCACATGACATCCTATGAGAATCCAACATATACGTATATGATCTTATTGTCAGTCATTTAAAATATCTTGACATTATCTCATCATTTTTTTTAAGATTATATCTTTAAGGAGCACACATTTATTAATTGAAGTTTATTATTCATAGATAGTTTTTAAGTAAGGGTGCAACCTTATTCAAAAATTATTTCACTATGAAGAGAAGAAGCTTACAAACCTTGTTCTTTGCACAGTAAAATATGAATGATTTAAGTCATATAATAAAGCAGTTCTGAAACTGATTAAAATCAACTATGGATATAAAATAGGGGGACCTTACAAACCTAACCCTATGGATTATCAGATTTAGGGGGAGCTTGCAAAACTCAGAAGCCTAATGTCAACATAGCTGAATTTTGTCAACAACAATTATATTTAATACTTATGTTTGTCATCATCAAAAAGGGGGAGATTGTTGGAACAAAATATGTTTTTAAGAGAAAAACCCCTTACAAAAGGTTTTGATGATAACAAAGTATTAAATGGACAATTGGTATTACTAATGTTTTAAATTAAGTGTGCAGGACAAATTTATATTTATGATAGAGCATATTTGATTTACGCTCTGAAGAAACTTTGTTAGAGTCTGAATCATTACACTCTGAAGGCGTTCAGAACCAAAAGGTGTTCAGAAGTCAAAAGGAGTCCAGAAGCCAAAAGGCGTTCAGAAGCCAAAAGACGTTCAGAAGCCTACAACGTTCAGAATCTATTTAGTCAAGTGTCATTCAGAAGACGAAGACGTTCAGAAGCTGAATTACAAAGAACTATCAGAAGCCAAAGATTCAAAGACCATCATACTCCAAGGAATCAAAGTTTGTCAGAAGCCAAGAATTCCTACGTTCATCAGAAGGCTATGTCACTCTGTTATGGAATATTCTAAGCCTGATGACTTCATAAAGGACAACACCATTGTAACGTTCAAATGCATTTTGATCTTATCCTCAAAGGAGCGTGCTGTACTGAGGTTTACCTTTATTTCTGCAATTGGACAAGCAGAAAAGTATGGACGAAGTTGTGGAGCAGAATTACCTCTTCCAGAAAGAAATTCAAACTCCACACTTCAAGCAATTGGAAATCAACAGCTGTCCATCTCAATGGAATTCTTTACAACGTCTCAAATTCTCTCTTCTCTACAAATATATATGCAACTAGAAAAATTTGATTCGTGTGAATCCTTAACTGAAATTATCTCTCAAACGAAGTGAGAAATAGAAACTGTCTGAGCCTCTGAAAGTTATTTTGTGTAATAGTTTTTAAACTTAGAAGTTAAGTATTTACTCTTGTTTGAGTAATTTGGAAAAGTCTCTTGTTCTTAGTAACTTGAGCATTTGTAAAAAGTCTCCTGCTGTGTGATCTGGAGCATTTGTAAAGTCTCTTGTCTTGTGTGACTTGAGCAATAGTGAAGTCTCTTGCTTGTGTGCTTGAGCACTAGGATTGTAATCTTTAGTGATTATAGTGAAATCCCTTGGAAGTGCAAGGAGACTGGAGTACTCTCGGTTTGTGAGAGGAACCAGTATAAATCCTTGTGTTTGTCTCTCTCTCACTCTCTCTCTTTTGTTTCTTCTGCTTTGCCATTGGCTTTGTTTGTGTTCTTATTTCCGCTGCTAAAGACTATGATAGATAGAAATATCTTGAAAAATGTTTAAACTCTAAAACACAATTCAACCCCCCCTCCCCCCCTTCTTGTGTTTTTCTTCCCCCTTCACCCTCTATTTTGAATAAATCGGAATTTTACCCCCTCTATTTTAAAATCCGGAATTTTACCCCCTATTTTAAAATTCGGAATTTTACCCTCCCTATTTTATAATTTTTTAGATTTTGCCCCCTTACAAGAAAATTTGGGATTAGCTACAACAACGTTTGTAGCTAATTCACAACAAATCTATAGCTAACTCTGATTTACTAGAAGAACAAAACAGAACCGCAAGAAACATAGGAAGAAGAAAAGGGAAAAAAAGGAACAAGAAAGGTTCGTCGCTGTCGTCGCCAAATCGGCCAGAACTGTCACCGACCTTCTCCTTCTCTCCCGGTCGCGATCTCTTTGTTACTTGGAAACTTCAGTGATTAACCCTTTCTTTAAATTCTGGATCGTGTTTTGTTCGTATGTTCTGTTTGCATCTTGTTTCTTTTCTTGATCCCTTTCTTTTTGTTGTTTGTTCATTTACTATTTATTTAAAAGAACAAAAAAAACTAATTTACTAGAAAATAGCTACCAATTAGCTACAAACGCTGTCGTAGCTAATCCCATATTTTCTTGTAGTGATATAGGGGGCAAAATCCATAGAATTATAAAATAGGGGGGGGGGGGGGGTAAAATTCTGGATTTTAAAATAAGGGGGGCAAAATTCCGATTTATTCAAAATATGTTATGTAAAAAAAAAAAAAATTAGTTTTTCATATATATAGAAATAATTAGTTTTATTGAAAAAAAATAAAAGTAATTGACAATGAGTATAATTGACAAATCTTACCGTTAAATTATCAAAACGACAGGTAAATAGAATTGCATACTAAAAAATACAGTTAAAACATATACTTGCAAAACTTATTAAACATACAAACTCTAGAATTGCATACCAAAAAATACATTTACTAGCACATACATACTCAAGAATCGTAAAATTGAATATAATTACATATTTACCCTATAAAGACATATGTAAAGGTGTGAAAAACACAATAATGGGGGGTTGAATTAAGTTTTTAACGATTAAAACTTTTTTGAAACTTAAAAGAATATGCAACGGATCAAACACAATATCAAAGGATAAGGAGAGAAAGAGAGAGAAGAACACAATAAATTTTATACTGGTTCCTCTCACAAAACGATAGTAGTCCAGTCCCCTTGCATTTTCAAGGGAGTTTACTATAATCACTAAAGATTACAAACAATGCTTAAGCACACAAGCAAGACACTTCTCAATGCTCAATTATAACAAACAAGAGACTTCACAAATGCTCAAGCACAAAGCAAGAGACTTCTAACTTAAACAAATAAGATAAAATATTATAAACAAAAGCACCTAAGATAAAACACTTTTACAAAGATATAATCAAAACAGAGTGTTCAGAACTTCAAAGACTCAGAGCTTCAGAGTTTAGTCTTGTGTGAATGTTTTCTATGAGATTGCAGATAATCAATTGTAGAGCATTAGTGATTCTTTGCAAAGATGTCTTGTATTTATAGACGAAGAATATAGACGTTTGCAAATGACCGTTGTTGGATTGCCAGCTTGATCGTACTATTTGATGTAGTGGAATTTGAAAGCTTTTCCAAATGCAGTAAGACCATTCCACTACCTTGTCCTTCAAGGAACGTGTTTTGCTAAAAAGACTTTTCGTCAAGACAATATATGTGAAGTGTATTGCTTTCAAAATATGAGTAAAGATTAATTCGTGGGTTGTGACAAATTGGATCTATTGAAGTTCGGAATTGGAAGAATATTTTGAGAATAATTATGGAATTTTGTTGGTTTTTGCTTTGTAACTTTCTTACTATGTATCGGTTTATGCCAGTTTGAATTTTGTATGCATTTATCCATACACTTGAGATGACTTTTATTTTAATTCAATATTGAAGGTGCGTGGGAGAAAACACAAGAAGGGGGGTTGAATTGTGTTTTAGATTTTAAAAACTTTTCCAGATAATAGTATCTATCAGAGTCTTTAAGCACAGCGGAATACTTATCACAAACAACTTGAATCTAAAAGAATGATGGAAGAGTAAATAAGAGATTGAGAGAGAGAGAGAGAGACACACAAGAATTTATACTGGTTCCCCTCACAAAACGAGAGTACTCCAGTCCCCTTGCACTTCCAAGGGATTTCACTATAATCACAAAGATTACAAATCTAGTGCTCAAACACACAAGCAAGAGACTTCTTTGCTCTAAGTCACACAAGACAGAGAGACTTCCTTGCTCAAAGTCACACAAGACTAAGAGACTTCTTTGCTCAAAGTCACACAAGACTAAGAGACTTCTTTGCTCTACTCACTAAGATTGAGACTTTTCCAAATTACTCACACAGGAGTAAATACTAACTTCTAAGCTTAAAACTATTACAAGATAATAACTTCAGAGGCTTTAGCTAGTTATCAATTTCTCACTCAATTCTGAGAGTATAAGTATATGAAGATCTGTTGTTGTTCCTTCGTTCCTTAGTCATCAACTTCTTTCTTTCTGATATATATATGAGTGAAGAAAGATATTGAGATGTTGTAGAATCCCGTTGTAAATGGACAGCTGTAACTTTTGAATTTACTCTAAACAGAGCACTTCTTCTTCACAATTAAGCTCATGTTTTACTGTCTGTCCAAATACAGTAATAAGGTACAACTAGCTCCTAGAGAGGATATGATCACATCCTTTATGACCGTTGTAATTAGTTGTCCTTAAGAGATCATCAGGCTTAGTAAGACTTGGTGATGTAGCCTTTCTGATGACCATTGGAATTCACTTTGCTTCTGATGAACCTTGATATCTTGAAGTCTGGTTGGTCTTGAATATTTGGCCTCTGATAGTTTGAATATTTGGCCTCTGATAGTCCTTCGTAATTCAACTTCTGAACGTCTTCATCTTCTGAATAACTCTTGACTAACACCAAATATCTTCTGAACTTTTGTAGGCATTTGAATGTCTCTGAGCTTCTGAACTTCTCTTAAGCTTCTGAACTCTTGTAGACATCCTGATCCTTTTTGAGCTTCTGACCACGTTTTAGCTTCTGACCACATTTTAGCTTCTGAACTCTTTCAGAGTGTAAATGATTCAGACTTTCATAGGTTCCTTCAGAGCATAAATCAAGTGTGCTCATGTATATTCTTAAGATTATCCTGCACACTTAATTTAATCATTAGTAACATCAATTGTCCATTTAATACTTTGTTATCATCAAAACTGAGGGTGTGTATCAAAACACATTTTGTTCCAACAATCTCCCCCTTTTTGATGGTGACAAATATAAGTATTAAATACAATTGTTGTTGATAAAAATTTAGCTATGTTGACGTTAGGCTTCTGAGTTTTACAAGCTCCCCCTAAGTCTGATAGTCCATAGGGTTAGGTTTGTAAGCTCCCCCTATTTTGTATCTATAGTTAATTTTAATCAGTTTAAGAATTAATTTACTATATGACTTAAATTATTCATATTTTACTATGCAGAGAACAAGGTTTGTAAGCTTCTTCTTTTCATAGTGTAATAATCTTTGAATAAAGTTGCACACTTACTCAAAAACTATCTATGAATAATAAACTTCAATTAATAAATATATTCTCCTTAAAATTATGCGCTTATTTAAAATGCCAGATGAATTAGACAAAATATTTAAATGAATGACAATAGGATCAGAGGCACTAGAAACGTATACATACACAAGGTTCAGAGGTTATCATGATATACAGTTTTAGAGTTCAAAATAAATATAATATATTTCAAATAGTTCAGAGCTTACAAAAAAAATAAACACATTTTGAAATCCTCAAGATCAGATTGTCATTACAAAGCATGTAACTCATGCCACTAAATTGACCACTGTCCTACGTTCTCTTCCTGAAGCACTACAAAGCCCTAAAAAGCAAAGTAATTTCGCTTCTTCCAACAATTGATTTATCATTAATCTTTCTCCCCCTTTTGTCATTATAAAAAAGGTAGTATAAGCAATTAATAACAATTGCAATGTCCAATGCAGTCAAGTCAGGAGTGGTTGAACGCATTTATGACATTGGCGTGTGAAATGAGCTTATAAAAAGCAGAGAAACCTAGTCATTTTATTCACACAGAATAATCTTAGGTTGTGATAGAGCAATTGAGAAAAAATGAAACGCTCAGAAAAGAAGAAGGTAGATTCAAAGAGAATTAGTCAAGATAGGAGAAAACATACGAAGAAATCAAGAGAAACAAAGCCAGCGTCTGAAAAAGAGAAACGCAGTTCAGGGTCTGAAGAAAAAGATTGGGACTCTGACTGGTTTGAGTTTCTGAAGACATATCCTCCTGAAGAAAAATAATCTGATATCCAAGGCTCTAGAGGGGCTAGAATCTCCTCCTGAAGAAAAAAAATCTGATGCATCAGACTTGGTTTCTTCAAGGAAGATGATCTAACAGTTGGATAACCCAACTCCCCTCTTCAAAGGTCATATCAAGGCTGCTGCCACAATATGTCCTTTGGAGCATCCAGAAAATAGTCTTTAGGAGTTTTTATATGTAATCAGTAACTTATGTTCTTAATGAAATAAAATTTAATTGCTTTGGCTTGTTTAATTTGATTTTCTTGTTATGTTTCTTCTCTTGTTATGCAATTTGATTCTTTAAGAATAACCAAATATTGTACTAATTAAAAATCAATTTAATGAACATAAACAAAAAGTTTGAAAATCCAATTGAGAAACCGTTTTTAAATAAAACAAACTTTAAAGAAAAAGTTTTGAAAGCCAATTGAAGAGTAAAAAAAATCATACAAGATTAAATTTCAAATGAAAAACACATCTATCAAAAGTTTAAGGAATCAGAAAGGAAATAGAAGCATCCAGATTTAAACGAAGTGAATAAATATTTCAACATAGCACAAAGAAGTAAAAAAAATATACAAAGTATAGACTTAATCCTATCAATGTGCCTAGAAAAATATTAATCAGCAGATAAACAGTTAAACACTCAAAGAAATCCTAGGGTTTTATTGTGGACGACTACAGAGAAGAGCTAGGGTTTTCATGATTTCCTTTTGATTTCCATTTACTTCCTCCATTAGTCCAATGTGTTGGAACAAAATGTGTTTTAGTACACACCCTTGAGTTTTGATGATAACAAAGTATTAAATGGACAATTGATGTTACTAATGTTTAAATTAAGTGTGCAGGAGAATCCAAAGTTATATTAAGAGCACACTTGGTTTAAACTCTGAAGGAACCTTATGGAAGTCTGAATCTTTACACTCTAAAAGAGTTCAGAAGCTAAAACGTGGTCAGAAGCTAAATATGTTCAGAAGCTCAAATAGGATCAGAATGTCTGCAAGAGTTCAGAAGCTCAGAGACGTTCAGATGCCTACAAGAGTTCAGAAGCTATCTGCTAGTCAAGAGTTATTCAGAAGATGAAGACGTTCAGAAGCTGAATTACAAAGGACTATCAAAGGCCATTTATTCAAGACCAATCAGTCTTCAAAGACTTCAAAGGTTCATCAGAAGCAAAGGAAATTCCTTCAGTCATCAGAAATGCTACATAAACTACTCTTACCAAGCCTGATGATTTGTTTAAGGACAACTAATTACAACGGTCATAAAAGATGTGATCCTACTCTCTCTAGGAGCTAGTTGAACCTTATTACTGTATTTTGGACAGACAGTAAAACTGAAGTTTAACTGCGAAGAAGATGTGGCTTTGTTCAAAGGATATTCAAAAGCTACAGCTGTCCATTTACAACGGGAATTTCTACAACGTCTCAATATCTTTCTCCAACTCATATAAATACATGGAAGAAAGAATTGATGACTAAGGAACCTCAATCGAAAATATCTCTCATGATCAAGTGAGAACAAAAGAATTGTAATAGAAAATATCTCTCAGAATTAAGTGAGAATTGAAACTAGCTCAAGCCTCTGAAGTTATTATCTTGTAATAGTTTTAAGCTTAGAAGTTAGTATTACTCCTGCGTGAGTAATTTGGAAAAGTCTCAATCTTAGTGATTAGAGCAAAGGAAGTCTCTTAGTCTTGTGTGACTCTGAGCAAGGAAGTCTCTTAGTCTTGTGTGACTCTGAGCAAGGAAGTCTCTAGTCTTGTGTGACTAGAGCAAGGAAGTCTCTTTGTCTTGTGTGACCTAGAGCAAAGAAGTCTCTTGCTTGTGTGCTTGAGCACCTGAATTGTAATCTTAGTGATTATAGTGAAATCCCTTGGAAGTGCAAGGGGACTGGAGTACTCTCGTTTTGTGAGGGGAACCAGTATAATTCTTGTGTCTCTTTCTCTATCTCACTCTCTCATTTATTCTTCCATCATTCACTTAAATTAAAAGTTGGTTGTGTTAATCATTCCGATGTGCTTAAAGACTCTGATAGATACAAATATCTTGAAAAGGTTTTAAATATCTAAAACACAACTCAACCCCCCCTTCTTGTGTTTTCTCCACGCACCTTAAATTGGTATCAGAGCTCCGAATCTGTTGGAAAATCACTTTACAGTGAGACAGTCAAGATCCTAAGGAGAAAAACGCCATGGCTCAACAATTGGATGATTGGAAGCAGAAGCTATTTCAACAAGTTGTTGATCTTATCAAGGAAGTTGAAGATGGACTGAATATAAATGAAGATCTGAGCAACAATCAAAATCCTTCCACATCAGGGGCTGAACAAACTTCTAAAATTGTATCTACAACCACTACTATTTGCTTCACTAGTGATGATAATGAAAGGATTCAGAGAGCAAAAGTAAATGGCCTGTTAGATCAATATGAGGAGTTCATAATGGAAGAAAATGAGAGCATTGGAGAAATGAGCTTAAGATTTCAAGCTATCACAAGCAAGCTTGAAGACTTCAACAACAAACTCAGCAGCAAAGAGCTTGTAAGCAAAATGCTGAGTAGTTTGCCTCTGAATTGGATTGAAATTTCAAATACAATAGAGGAAACTGAAGACATCAATTCAATGAGTCCTGAATCATTGATTGATTTACTCAGAGTTCATGAACTGGCTCTGAAAGAAAAAGAAGAGTTGAGAAGTGAAGAAGAAGAAGCAGCAAGGAAAGGAAAGCAAGCATTGGAACATGAAGATCTTGTTGAAGAACCTGATGAAGAGTATCTTGAGAGGTTCTCAAGAAAACTTCAAAGATGGTACAACTTCAAGAAGAATGGAGGAAAACTAGCTAAAGGAATGACGACCTGGGATAAGCTAGACAACTTCTCTGAAGGTGAATCTGAAAGAGCACCAGGAGCTGAAGGATCAAGTTCTGAAGATGGTTCAGACTCTGAAGATTCAAGTTCTTATGGAGAGTCAGAACCTGAGAACATAGACAACATCAAGAGAAGAATGAATCAGGTATACTCTCATCTCTCCAAAGCAAAATTGATCAAGCATCTTGAAAAGGCTTTACTTAAATCCTTTAATAGTCAGCAGAAGTATAAAACGCTTAAAGCAGACTATGAGAATTTAAGTAAGCTGAAGGTGCGTGGAGAAAACACAAGAAGGGGGGGGGGGGGTTGAATTGTGTTTTGGATATTTAAAAACTTTTCTAGATATTTAAATCTATCAGAGTCTTTAAGCACGGCGGAATTGTTCACACAATTAACTTAAGGCTAAGTGAATGATGAAGGAGTAAATGAGAGAGTGAGAGAGAGAAAGACACACAACAATTTATACTGGTTCCCCTCACAATTTGAGAGTACTCCAGTCCCCTTGCTTCCAAGGGAGTTCACTATAATCACTAAGATTACAATCAGATGCTCAAGCACACAAGCATGAGACTTCCTTGCTCAAGTCACACAAGACTTAAGACTTCCTGCTCTAAGTCACACAAGACAGAGAGACTTCCTTGCTCTAATCACACAAGATCAGAGACTTCCTTGCTCAAGCACACAAGCTTAAGACTTCCTTGCTCAAGTCACACAAGACAAGAGACTTCCTTGCTTCTACACTCAGCAGAAGACTTCTTTGCTCTAATCACTAAGATTGAGACTTACTTGCTTCTACACTAAGCAGAAGACTTTCTTGCTTCTACACTAAGCATAAGACTTTCAATTACTCACGCATGAGTAATACTAACTTCTAAGCTTAAACTTATTACAATCATAATAACTTCAGAGGCTTAAGCTAGTTTCTATTCTCACTTCATTTGAGAGATGTTTTCTATTACAATTGAAATGCTCACTTTATTCTGAGAGATATTTTCTAATGAAGTTCGTTAGTCATCAATTCTTTCTTTTGCATATTTATATGAGTTGAGAAAGACATTGAGACGTTGGAGAAATTCCCGTTGTAAAATGGACAGCTGTAGTCTTTGAATATCCGTTGAGTAAAGCCACGTCTTCTTTTGCAGTGAAGCTTCACCTTTACTGTTTGTCCAAAGTACAGTAATAAGGTACAACTAGCTCCTAGAGAGAGTAGGATCACATCCTTTGTGACCGTTGTAATTAGTTGCCCTTAGAACAAATCATCAGGCTTGATAAGATTAGTTGATGTAGCCCTTCTGATGATTTGGGAATTCCTTTGCTTCTGATGAACCTTTGATAACTTGGAGTCTGATTGGTCTTAAATAAATGGCCTCTGATAGTCCTTCGTATTCCAGCTTCTGAACGTCTTCATCTTCTGAATAACTCATGACTAGTAGATAGCTTCTGAGCTCTTGTAGGCATCTGAACATCTTTGAGCTTCTGAACTTGTTTGAGCTTCTGAACTCTTGTAGACATTCTGATCCTCTTTGAGCTTCTGAACTTTGTTTAGCTTCTGACCACATTGTAGCTTCTGAACTCTTTCAGAGTGTAAAGATTCAGACTTCCATAGGTTTCATCAGAGTCTAAATTAAATGTGCTCTTGATATAACATTGGATTCTCTTGCACACTTAATTTAAACATTAGTAACATCAATTGTCCATTTAATACTTTGTTATCATCAAAACTTAAGGGTGTGTACTAACACACATTTTCTTCCAACAATCTCCCCCTTTTTGATGATGACAAACATAAGTATTAAATACAATTGTTGTTGATAAAAATCAGCTATGTTGACATTAGGCTTCTGAGTTTCGCAAGCTCCCCCTAAGTCTGATATCCCATAGGGTTAGGTTTGTAAGCTCCCCCTACTTTGTATCCATAGTTAATTTTAATCAGTTTCAGAATTACTTTATTATATGACTTAAATTATTCATATTTTACTATATAAAGAACAAGGTTTGCAAGCTTCTTCTTTTCATAGTGTGATAATCTTTGAATAAAGTTGCACCCTTACTCAAGAACTATCTATGAATAATAAACTTCAATTAATAAATGTATTCTCCTTGAAATTATGCTCTTAATGAAGATGCAAGATGAAGCAAATATTTAAATTAAATGACAATAGGATTAGAGGCACTAGAAACGTATACACACACACTTGGTTCTGATGGTTATCATTAACAGTTCAGAGTTCAAAATATTTTCCAAACAGTTCAGAGCTTTAAAAAATCTTTTCAAAAAATAGTTCAGAGCCTAAATCAAAAACTTGAAAACAGTTTAGAGCATAAAGCAAAACTTTTTGAAAATAGTTCAGAGCTCTTTAGCACAATATTTTGAAATCCTCAAAGATCAGATTGTCATATCAAAGCATGTACCTCATGCCACTATTTTGACCACTCTCCTACGTTCTCTCTCTGAAGCACTACAAAGCCCTAAAAAACTAAGTAATTTCGCTTCTTCAACAATTGATTTACCAATATTCTTTCTCCCCCTTTTGTCATTATCAAAAAGAGTATAAGCAATTAATAATAATTTCAACTTTCAATGCCGTCAAATCAGGAGCGGTTGAGCGCATTTAAGACTCGGCAATTGAAATAAGCTTATAAAAGGAGAGAGATACCTAGTCATTTTATTCACAAAGAATAATCTTAGGTTATTGATAGATCTCTTGAGAGAAAAAAATGAAACGCTCAGAGAAGAAGAAAGTATTTTCAAAGAGAGTCAGTCAAGGTAGGATAAAACATAAGAAGAAACCAAAGAAACAAAGCCAGTGCCTGTTACAGAAGAACTCAGTTCAGAGTCTGAAGAAAAATCTTTGGACTCTGACTGTTTTAAGTTCTGAAGACATATATTCCTGAAGAAAATCAAACTGATGTCCACAGCCTAAGAAGGGCAAACTGACATTTCTGAAGGAAACCAAACTGATGCATGGTTTCTTCAAGAATATTCAGTTCCTTCTCCAAGGTCATCCCTTGGAGGCTTCAAGAAAGTAGTCTTTAGGAATTTAATATGTAATCCAGAACTCAAGTTCTAAATGAAATAAAATTCATTAATTTGACTTGTTTATTTTTGATTTCTTATTTATATTTCTTCTCTTGTTACGTAATGTGAATCTTTAAGAGTAACCAAATATTGTACTTATTGAAAATCAAATTTATGATTGAAATATAATATTTTGAAGTCTCCATTGAAGAACTGTTTTTTTTTAAAAAAAAAATTAAAGTTTATTTAAGAAATAAATCTCATGAAACCAGTTATAATCAGAAAGAATTAAAAACAATCAGATTAGCACATAATGAATATTTAAGATTGTCAAACAAACAAAATCAGAGATATGTACTTAATCCTACCAGTGTGCCTAAAAAATATTAAACTACATATAGAAGCATTCAAGGAAATCCTAAGGGTTTATTGGGGTTGGTTACAGAGAGAGGCTAAGGTTTTCATAATTTCTATTTGGTTTCCATTGACTTTTTCTATCATCCCAATATACTTATCCATTTGGGCTTTGATTTCTTTAATTTCAGCCTCATATGCTGGATTTATCAGGTGTTCTTGATTGCTCCTTAGATTTTCTTGGGTAGGTTCATTCAGATTACTGTCTCTTATAGTAGAGGATTCAGGGTGATTCCTCTCTGTGTCCTTTTGATTCTGAAATACCTCTTCAACCATTTTATTCTTTCCCTTGTCAAACCTCCTCTGTTCTTCAATATCAGCCTCCTAAAGACTATGCAGCTTCTTTACCAATTCCTCAGTCAAGCTCACCCATTGTGCAACATATTCAGATGAAGACATGTCAGAATGTCTGAGCTCATGAATACCATGTATCTGACTTAACAAGCTGTTACATTCACTAAAGATATCAGGGTTGTTTGGGCGAGGTTCAGTAGTTGAGGTTGTAATGGTGTGTTGAGGTGATGGTTGAGGTTGTTGATGTTGTTGATCAAAAGCTTTTAGATGAAAATCATCTACATGAAGCTCTCTGACCATAGCATCAACATGGTTTGATGGTGGGGAAATTTGGATTTCTTCTGAGACAACAAATTCAGTACGTTCTGAACCATCAGAGTGAGGTTCAAGTTCCTCAGTACATTGCTGTTCAGGTTGTGTATGGTTATGTGATGGTTGAAGTTCAGGATGTGTTTGGTGATCAGAACCTTGATTTTCAGAGGGTTGTTGTTCAGGTGGTGTTTGAATAGGTTCTGATGAGGGGTGTGGTTCAGTGTGGGTTATTTCTGGCATAGGAGGTTTTGAATGGACAGGTTCTGAGATGAGTTGTTTTAGTGTGAGATGGTCTTCAGGACTTGTCTGGGTGGTGTTTGGATGGGGGTTTTAAGTCTGTTCAGAGATTGAATGGGTGAATGGGTTATGAACAGGATTTTTGGTTATATTTGGATGAGATAATTCACCACCTAAATGTTCCTCAAGGAATTGTAGAGGTGAATTTCTGAGTTTGGTTGATGATGGGTTTGGTTGAGTCTCTTGAGTATTTATAACAGCAGGTTTAGACAAAAATACATTACCTGAGTTGTCCTTGATTGAGCCTTCAGCAGTTTTCTTCTTCTTGAGTCTGACACTCAAAGGTTCATTATCATCTTCACTACCTTCATCATCTATTATTACTACAGTTGAACTCCCGGCTTTGGGCTTGATCCTTCCTTTACCATCTGCCCTTGCAGCTTCACTCTTCTCCAACTTTATCTTCACCAGCCTCTTCCTCTTCTTCTTCAATTCTTCTTCTTCAATCTCAAACCCTTCACCTTGACTTTCTAGCAGTTGTATATTTTGATTGACAATACCATTTGAGACAGCAGGTAAGTCAATCTTATATCTCTTTACCATTGAATCTTCTGAGTGAGGTTGAGGTTCAAATGGATCAGAAGGTTGGATCTCTTTTTCCTGCTAGCAAGTTCATGTTGGAGAGGGTGTGAGCAGAGATTGTAGAGGCTCTGATTTCCCTAATCAGATTGTCATGTCCAGTAGCCTTGATTGCATCTATCACACCACATTGATAGAAGATTTCACTAAGGATTCTTGGATAGATGACATGAACATTTGGCTTGGATTGTTTTTGAGTAGCACTCACAGCCTTGCAGAGGTTATTGAAGATGTATTTTGCCCATTTCAAATTAAATTTTCTTGTGAGAAAATAGACAAAGTGCCTATGATCCCAAGAAAGTTGATCAGAACTTCCACTTCTTGGAAATATTGATCCTAGAACTATTCTGGCTAATACCCTCTGAATAGGCTTCAGATCACCCACCTTATTGCTTTCACAGCTCTTCCCTTTAGCGTAGCACAACTTGGCCATGTTCACTAGAAATTCTGAATTCTTTACTTCACTTTGGCTATAGGTATGGTAGGTGCCTTCATTGGGGATAGATAACACCTTAGCCAGATTTAAAGCAGTGAGAATTACTTCAAATCCACAAACCACAGAATGTACTTCAGTCTCTTCGACTACCCTCAATCCCAATTCTTGAGGAGTCTTATCCTTATTCTCCAACTTCTCCTTCTTCTTTGCATCCAACTCCTTGTTATAATCTTCAACCGTCTTCACTTTGCTTCTGATCCAGAAATATTTTACAAGCGTTGGGTAGATTGGACCATTTAACAACTTCATGTATCTAAAGCTCCCATTATGATCAATAAAGAACTTTAGAACATCAAAGTGATTCTTCTCCAAGCTATCAAAGTCCACTGGTTGTTCCATAACCAGGTTTAGAGATTTTCCCTCCATCTCGAGAGACAAATATGTGGAGAACATTTCTTCGCAAGCAGTAGTGTTTGTTGGAACAAAATATGTGTTAATACACACCCTTACGTTTTGATGATAACAAAGTATTAAATGGACAATTGATGGTACTAATGTTTAAATTAAGTGCAGGAGAATTCAACGTTTAATCAAGAGCACACTTAATTTAAACTCTGATGAAACCAATGGAAGTCTGAATATTTAGACTCTGAAAGAGTTCAGATGCTACAACGTGGTCAGAAGCTATACAAAGTTCAGAAGCTCAAAGTAGATCAGAACGTCTGAAGCTGTTCAGGGACTCAGAGGAGTTCAGAAGCTCAAGGATGTTCAGAGGCCTACAAGAGTTCAGAGGCTGTCTGCTAGTCATAAGTCATTCAGAGGATGAAGACGTTCAGAAGCTGAATTACGAAGGACTATCAGAGGTCAACCATTCAAAGACCAATCAGACTCCAAGTTATCAAAGGTTCATCAAAAGCAAAGGAATTCCCAGTCATCAGAGGGCTACATCAACTACAACTTATCAAGCCTGATGACTTGTTGTAAGGTTAACTAAAATGCAACGGTCACAAAGGATGTGATCACTCTCTCTAGGAGCTAGTTGTACCTTATAACTATACCATTGGACAGACAGCAAAGGTGAAGCTTCTCTGCAAAGGAAGACGTGGCTTTACTCAACGGATCTTCAATGTATACAGCTGTCCAAGTTGCAACGGGAATTTCTGCAACGTCTCAATTTGTTTCTCAACTCATATAAATATGCCAAAGAAAGAACTGATGACCAGCGCTCGCCATTATATAAAATCTCTCAGAAGAAAGTGAGAATTTGAATTGTAATAGATAATATCTCTCAAATGAAGTGAGCATAGAAACTAGCTTAGAGCCTCTAAAGTTATTATGTATGTAATAAGTCTTAAGCTCTTAAGTTAGTAGTAAGTCTTCTGCTTAGTGTAGAAGCACGTAAGTCTCAATCTTAGTGATTAGAGCAGTAAAGTCTTGAGCCTGAGTGCTTGAGCAAGGATGTCTCTGATCTTGTGTGATCAGAGCAAGGAAGTCTCTTTGTCTTGTGTGACTTAGAGCAGGAAGTCTCAAGCTTGTGTGCTTGAGCAAGGAAGTCTTTGATCTTGTGTGATCAAAGCAAGGAAGTCTCTATGTCTTGTGTGACTAAGAGCAGGAAGTCTTGAGCTTGTGTGCTTGAGCAACTATTGTAATCCTAGTGATTATAGTGAAACTCTCTTGGAAACAACGGGACTGGAGTACTCTCAATTTGTGAGGGGAACCAGTATAAATTGTTGTGTGTTCTTCTCTCTCTCACTCTCTCATTTACTCCTTCATCATTCATAACGCCATAAGTTAATTGTGTGAATAATCCGCTGTGCTTTAAAGACTCTAAAAAGATTTTAAATATCTTGGAAAGTTTTTAAAATATCCAAAAAACAATTCAACCCCCCTTCTTATGTTTTCTCCACGCACCTTCAATTGGTATCAGAGCTCCAGTTCTGTTGGTAAATCACTTAACCGTGAGACAGTCAAGATCCAAAGGAGAAAACCTCCATGGCTCAAAACATGGATGAGTGGAAGCAGAAGCTACATCAACAAGTTGCTGATCTTAGCAAGAAATTGGAAGATGAACTGAGCTTAAATGAAGATCTGAGCAACAATCAAAATTCTTCCACATCAGGGGCTAATCAAACTTCTAGTATTGTTTCTACAGCTACTACTCTTTGCCTCATTAGTGATGATAATGAAAGCATCCAGTGGGCAACAGTAAATGGCTTGTTAGATCAATATGAGGAGTTTAGGATGGAGGAAAATGAGAGCATTGTGAAAATGAACATAAGGTTTCAAGCTATCACAAGCAAGCTTGAAGAGCACAACAACAAACTCAGCAACAAAGAGCTTGTAAGCAAGTTGCTGAGGAGTTTGCCTCTGGATTGGAATGAAATTCCACATACTATAGAGGAAACTAAAGACATCAACTCAATGAGTCCTGAATCATTGATTGATTTTCTCAGAGTCCATGAATTGGCTCTGAAGGATATGCAAGAGTTGAAACGTGAAGAAGCAGAAGCAGCAAGAAAAGGAAAGCAATCATTGGAGCATGAAGATCTTGTTGAAGAACCTGATGAAGAGTATCTTGAAAGGTTTTCAAGAAAAATTCAAAGATGGTACATCTTCAAGAAGAATGGAGGAAGACTAGTTAAAGGAATGACAACATGGGATGTACTAGACAACTTCTCTGAAGATGAGTCTGAAAGAGCACCAAGAGCTGAAGGATCAAGTTCTGAAGATGGCTCAGACTCTGAAGACTCAGGCTTTGATGAAAAGTCAGAACCTGAGAGCAAAGAAAGCATCCAGAGAACAATAAATCAGGTATATTCTAGTCTCTCCAAAGCTAAATTGATCAAGCATCTTAATAAGACCTTACTTAAACTCTCTAATAGTCAGCAGAAGTATAAAAAGCTTAAAGCAGACTATGAGAATTTAAGTAAGCAAGCAAATCACTCTGAAGGTATTGAACAAAAAGATTTTATCAAAACCAAAGACCTTGAGAATGATTTTGCTATATGTTACAAACCCCTTGAGCACTCTCTAGCTCTCAAAGAGTATTGTAACATCAATGCTGATCAAAATAAAATTGTTTCCATGCTTTGCAACCTTAAGACCAACAATACTAATGGGATTGGATACTCTAGTAGTAAAACACTGAAGGAACCGAGCTCATCAGTTATTGATGGAAGCTTCTCACTTCCAAATCTTTACACTACATTTGTATCTGATAGCTCTCAGATGAAACAAATGAAGGATGAAGATTTGGCAACTAACAGTCTAGGACCCTCAAGCAAGTGGGTACCAAGAGACAAAATTGTTTACTTGATTGCAGGTGAAACTAAGACTCTGAACCTTCCAATCACGTGGATGCATGTGACTGTGAATGGAAGAAGAGCAATTGTGCATAGAAGACACATTCTTGAAGAGTCAGATGGAGAAGAAGATGAGATGGAGTACATAAGGAGCAGGAAGGAGTATGAAGACCTTGAAGCATGTATTGAAGATGACAGTAACTCAGTGTGGTGGAGTGATTGCTCAGGCTATGACTCTGACTACACCTAATCAAGAAAGCTTCAATACAAGGTAAGTATGCTTAATTCCTGAATGACATATTCAGAGAAATAACTCTCAAAGGTTGAAAATGTCTTCTTAGGATACACAGTGTTCAGTACTAAAAACCGCTAAAAATCCTGTCTGAACATATTTTCTTGTGTCCTGAAAGACTTGTTTTTCAGCCTCTGAAGTTCTTCAGGTTTCAGCATCTGAAGAATCTCAGACTCTGAGAAACGTTTCAACCTCTGATGGTTAAGCCTCTGAATACAAAATGAATTGAAAATGTTTAAGTATTTTTACTAAAACATTGTGGCGCTAAAGAGACAACACACGTACACGATCTGATTGGTTTGAAGCAGCTAATGATGGTTTATATTCTCGATTAATTTAATGTATTGTGTGCCTTAATGTGTTTTATTGAGTTAAACAAAATCATTTAAATACTTGCATACTTTACTCTATTTCATTCTATTCTGTTGTCTTCAAACATCTCTTAAACAAAACTCTCTCTAGTTTTTAAGCAAACTCTTCACCCTAACTTTCTGTAATGGCATCTACTTTTACATCAGTCTCAGACTCTTCGTTCACTTTTCCTAAAGATTTTCCGATCAACACCATCGCCTGCAAAGAAATGTTTTCTACAGATTTGTCTCTTAAGATGGAGGGAAAATCTTTGAACCTGGTTATGGAACAACCAGTGGACTTTGATAGTTTGGAAAAAAATCAGTATGATGTTCTAAAGTTCTTTTCTCATCATAAAGGGAGCTTTAGATACATGAATCTATTAAATGGTCCAATCTATCCTACTCTGGTAAAAGATTTCTGGATAAGAAGCAAGGTGAAGACAGTTGAAGACTATGTTAAGGAGCTAGACGCAAGAAGAAAAGAAAAAGTTGAAAATGAAGACAAAACTCCTGAAGAATTAGGCTTGAGAATCGTTGAGGAAACGGAGATTCACTCGGTTGTGTGTGGCTTTGAAGTAATTCTCACTGCTTCAAACTTAGCTAAAGTGCTATCCATTCCAAATGAAGGATTCCACTACACCTGTGGTCACAATAAAGCAATAAAGTCTGAGATTCTAAAGATCATGACAAGACTAAGTTACATCAAAGGAAAAAGCTGTGAGAGCGACAAGATAGATGATCTGAAGCCCACTCAAAGAGTATTAGCCAAGATAATGTTAAGTTCTATATTTCCCAGTAGTGAAAACTCTGACAAATTGTCATGGGATCATAGGCATTTTGCTTATTTTCTCTCAAGGAAATATGACTTGAATTGGGCTAAATATGTCTTCAAACACCTTTGCAAAGCAGTGCTAAACACTCAGAATCAGAACAAGCCTATTGTAAATGTCATCTACTCTAGGATACTTAGTGAGATCTTCTATCAATGTGGGGTAATTGACATAATCAAAGCTGCGGGTCAGGACTGCTTGTTAAAGGAAATCAGGGCCTCCACAGTATCTGGTCATACTCTTTCTCACATGAACTTGCTGGCAGGGCATGAGATACAACCTTCAGATCCCTTGGTGCCTCAGTTTCACTTAGGACATTCCTTGATGAAGAAATGCAACATTGATATACCTACTATCTCTAGTGGTATCGTCAATCAGTACGTTCATCTACTGGACAACTTAGGAGACGGGTTTGAAATTGAAAAAGAAGAATGGAAGAAAAAGAGAAGAAGGCCAGAAGAAGATGCAAATGAAGGAGGACATTCAGACTCAAATGGACACAGAGAGGGATCATCCTGAAACCTCTACTGCAAGATAAAGTATTGGGCAAAACCTTAGGGAAAGGTTAGCCACAATAGTGGAAAATCTAAATGTACCTCTTAAAAACAGTCTGAGGAGTGATCAAGGCAGTCAACTACTTTTGAAGAATCCTGTCTATGGAAGTGTTGTCAGAAGGTGTGAAGACAAAATGGACAAGCTTATGAGAATGATGAAAAAGATAGATGCTAATCTGAAAAATATCATAATATCCCTAACAACTTCAACATTAGGATTATCTTGATTTCTTCTATGATTTCTTTAACTGACTAAGTTTTTAAACACATTAATAGGATATAGTGTTTATGATCATGAATTTTTCGATTCTATGTTAAGTCTACTCTGATTATTCACTATGCTTATATAAATGTTTTGATTAACAATATCTGATTGATTGTTTTATTTACTTAATGAAACTAAAACTAATCTTTTGTTAAAACAAACAAATCTTGAACATTCAAAACTTCAAACTCTTGAGCTCTTATTTATAAAATTTGATTTTCAATAAGTACAATATAAGACGTTCCTAAAAGATTAGATTACATGACAAGAGAAGAACTCTTAATAAGAAATTAAAGACAAACAAGCCAAAGTAATGAACTTTGTTTCATTAAGAACATAAGTTCTGGATTACATATAAAGTTTTCCCAAGGATTGTCTTCTGGTTGCTTCAAAGGCCATATTTGAAGGTTGCACACCTAAAAATATGACCTTTGCAGAGGGGAAAAGTTGAGATTTTGGCTAAAGCCATCTGACCAACTCGGAGTCCTTCTTGAAGAAACCAAATCAGAAGCATCAGTTTGGTTTTCTTCAAGAAAAGACTCTAGCCCCTCTAGAGCCTTGGATATCAGTTTGATTTTCTTCAGGAAGATATGTCTTCAGAACTTAAAACAGTCAGAGTCCAAAGATTTCTCTTCAGACTCTGAACTGAGTTCTTCTGTGACAGACACTGGCTTTGTTTCCATTGGTTTCTTCTTATGTTTTCTCCTATCTTGACTGACTCTCACTGAAACTACCTTCTTCTTCTCTGAGCGTTTCATTTTTTCTCTCAAGAGATCTATCAATAACCTAAGATTATTCTGTGTGAGTAAAATAACTAGGTATCTCTCTCCTTTTATAAGCAAAATTCAATGGCCGAGTATTAAATGTGTTCAACCACTCCTGATTTGACGGCATTGAAAGTTGAATTTCTATTAATTGCTTATATTACCTTTTTGATAATGACAAAAGGGGTAGAAAGAATATTGGTAAATCAATTGTTGGAAGAAGCGAAATTACTTGGCTTTTTAGGGCCTTGTAGTGCTTCAGAGAGAGAACGTAGGAGAGTGGTCAAAATAGTAGCATAAGGTACATGCTGTGTTATGACAATCTGATCTTTGAGGATTTTAAAATATTGTACTAAAAGAGCTCTGAACTGTTTTCAAATTTTTGTTCAGACTCTAAGCTATTTTCTTTGAAAAGATTTTTTAAAAAAAGGGCTCTGAACTGTTTGAAAATAAGGACTCTGAAGCTGTTAATGATAACCATCAGAACCAAGTGTGTATGTAGAAGTCTTTAAGCGTCTCTGATCCTATTTTGTCATTCAATTTAAATATTGCTTCATCTTGCATCTGCATTAAGGGCTTAATTTTCAAGGAGAATGCATTTATTAATTGAAGTTTATTATTCATAGTTAGTTCTTGAGTAAGGGTGCAACTTTACTCAAAGATTATCATACAATGGAAAGAAGAAGCTTGCAAACCTTGCTCTTTACATAGTGAAATATGAATAATTTAAGTCATATAATAAAGTATTTCTGAAATTGATTAAAATTAACTATGGATACAAAATAGGGGGAGCTTACAAACCTAACCCTATGGGTTATCAGACTTAGGGGGAGCATGCAAAACTCAGAAGCCTAATGTCAACATAGCTGATTTTTATCAACAACAATTGTATTTAATACTTGTGTTTGTCATCATCAAAAAGGGGGAGATTGTTGGAACAAAATATGTGTTAATACACACCCTTAAGTTTTGATGATAACAAAGTATTAAATGGACAATTGATGGTACTAATGTTTAAATTAAGTGCAGGAGAATTCAACGTTTAATCAAGAGCACACTTAATTTAAACTCTGATGAAACCAATGGAAGTCTGAATATTTAGACTCTGAAAGAGTTCAGATGCTACAACGTGGTCAGAAGCTATACAAAGTTCAGAAGCTCAAAGTAGATCAGAACGTCTGAAGCTGTTCAGGGACTCAGAGGAGTTCAGAAGCTCAAGGATGTTCAGAGGCCTACAAGAGTTCAGAGGCTGTCTGCTAGTCATAAGTCATTCAGAGGATGAAGACGTTCAGAAGCTGAATTACGAAGGACTATCAGAGGTCAACCATTCAAAGACCAATCAGACTCCAAGTTATCAAAGGTTCATCAGAAGCAAAGGAATTCCCAGTCATCAGAGGGCTACATCAACTACAACTTATCAAGCCTGATGACTTGTTGTAAGGTCAACTAAAATGCAACGGTCACAAAGGATGCGATCCCTCTCTCAGGAGCTAGTTGTACCTTATAACTGTACCATTGGACAGACAACAAAGGTGAAGCTTCTCTGCAAAGGAAGACGTGGCTTCTCTTCAATGTATACAGCTGTCCAAGTTGCAACGGGAATTTCTCCAACGTCTCAATGTCTTTCTCAACTCATATAAATATGCCAAAGAAAGAATTGATGACCAGCGCTCACCATTAGATAAAATCTCTCAGAAGAAAGTGGGAATTTGAATTGTAATAGATAATATCTCTCAAATGAAGTGAGCATAGAAACTAGCTTAGAGCCTCTGAAGTTATTATGTATGTAATAAGTCTTAAGCTCTTAAGTTAGTAGTAAGTCTTCTGCTTAGTGTAGAAGCAAGAAAGTCTTCTGCTTAGTGTAGAAGCACGTAAGTCTCAATCTTAGTGATTAGAGCAGTAAAGTCTTGAGCCTGAGTGCTTGAGCAAGGAAGTCTCTGATCTTGTGTGATCAGAGCAAGGAAGACTCTTTGTCTTGTGTGACTTAGAGCAGGAAGTCTCAAGCTTGTGTGCTTGAGCAAGGAAGTCTTTGATCTTGTGTGATCAAAGCAAGGAAGTCTCTATGTCTTGTGTGACTAAGAGCAGGAAGTCTTGAGCTTGTGTGCTTGATCAACTATTGTAATCCTAGTGATTATAGTGAAACTCTCTTGGAAACAAGGGGACTGGAGTACTCTCAATTTGTGAGGGGAACCAGTATAAATTGTTGTGTGTTCTTCTCTCTCTCACTCTCTCATTTACTCCTTCATCATTCATAACGCCATAAGTTAATTGTGTGAATAATCCGCTGTGCTTTAAAACTCTGAAAAGATTTTAAATATCTTGGAAAGTTTTTAAAATATCCAAAACACAATTCAACCCCCCTTCTTGTGTTTTCTCCACGCACCTTCAGTGTTGATAGGGAAGTTCTTAGGAAACGCAAATAGAGAATCTGAAGATGATATGGATGTTGCCATTTCTGAAGTTTAGGGTTTTGGGTTTTGCTAATTTGGGGAAGAAAAAAAGTTTTTCTGAGGTTTCAAGAAAATGAAAGTGTTGGTTGTGACGAAATAACGTGTGCAAGTGATTTTGATTAAACGCAATAGAACACACATAGAAAATAAATCAAAAAGAAAAGAACTAATCATTAACTATTTTAAACCAATCAGAACGTGTGTACGCGTTGTTCTTTTAGCGCCAAAATGTTTCAGTAAAAAACACTTAAACGTTTCTAATTCAATTCCTATTTAGAGGCTTAATCTTCAGAGGTTAAAAAGTTTCTCAGAGTCTGGACTACTTCAGATGCTGAGATCCAAAATACTTCAGAGTCTGAAAATGTGTCTTTCAGGATATTTAAAAAATATGTTCAGACAGGATTTTTCAAGGTTTTTAATTCTGAACATTTTTTAGAAATAAATCAAGTATCCTAAGAAACCTTTTTAACTTTGAATGTTATTCCTCTGACTTGTCATTTAGGAGTTAAGAGTTACTTACCTGATTTTGAAGCTTTGTTGTTTTGATGACATTTTGTTCAAGATCAATTTCTCTCTAGGTCAAATTCTGAACATTCATCCCACCAAAGAGAGTTGCTATCATCAAAGTCTTTTTCAAAACAATCTTCAAATTCTTCATACTCCCTCCTGTTGCTTATGTACTCCATCTCATCTTCTTCTTCATCTGACTCTTCAAAAATGTGCCTTCTATGCACAATTGCTCTTCTTCCATTCACATTCACATGCATCCATGTGATTGGAAGGTTCGGAGTCTTTATTTCACCTGCAATCAAGTAAACTATTTTGTCTCTTGGTACCCACTTGCTTGAGGGTCCTAGACTGTTAGTTGCCAAATCTTTATCCTTCATTTGTTTCATTTGAGTGCTATCAAATACAAATGTAGTGTAAAGATTAGGGAGTGAGAAACTTCCATCAATAACTGATAAGCTTGGTTCCTCTAGTGTTTTATTACAGGAGTATCCAATCCCATTAGTATTGTTGGTTCTAAAGTTGCAAAGCATGGAAACAATTTTATTTTGATCAGCATTAGTGTTGCAATACTCTTTGAGAGCAAGAGAGTGCTCAAAGAGTTTGTAACATACAGCATAATCATTCTCAAGATCTTTTGTTTTGATAAAATCTTTTTGTACAAGATCTTCAGAGTGATTTGCTTGCTTACTTAAATTCTCATAGTCTGCTTTAAGCTTTTTATACTTCTGCTGACTATTAGAGAGTTTAAGTAAACTCTTCTCAAGATGCTTGATCAATTTTGCTTTGGAAAGATGAGAATATACCTGATTCATTCTTCTCTGGATATTGTCTATGTTCTCAGGTTCTGACTTTCCATCAGAACTTGAATCTTCAGAGTCTGAACCATCTTTAGAACTTGATTCTTCAGCTCCTGGTGCTCTTTCAGATTCATCTTCAGAGAAGTTGTCTAGCACATCTCAGGTTGTCATTCCTTTAGCCAGTTTTCCTCCATTCTTCTTGAAGTTGTACCATCTTTGAATTTTTCTTGAAAACCTTTCAAGATACTCTTCATCAGGTTCTTCAACAAGACCTTCATGATCCGATGCTTGCTTTCCTTTCCTTGCTGCTTTTGCTTCTTCACTTCTCAACTCTTCTTTTTCTTTCAGAGCCATTTCATGGACTCTGAGTAAATCAATCAATGATTCAAGACTCATTGAATTGATGTCTTTAGTTTCCTCTATAGTTTTTGAAATTTCTTTCCAATTCAGAGGTAAACTACTCAACATTTTGCTTAAAAACTCTTTGTTGCTGAGTTTGTTGTTGAGGTCTTCAAGCTTGCTTGTGATAGCTTGAAATCTTAAACTCATTTCTCCAATGCTCTCATTTTCTTCCATTCTAAACTCCTCATATTGATCTAACATACCATTTATATTTGCTCTCTGAATGCTTTCATTATCATCACTAATGAAGCAAACATTGGTGGTTGTAGATTCAATATTAGAAGTTTGTTCAGCCCCTGATGTGGAAGGATTTTGATTGTTACTCAGATCTTCATTTAAATTCAATCCATCTTCAATTTCCTTGATAGGATCAGCAACTTGTTGATATAGCATCTGCTTCCAATCATCCATGTTTTGAGCCATGGTGTTTTTCTCCTTTGGATCTTGACTGTCTCACGATTAAGTGATTTACCAACAGAACCGGAGCTCTTATACCAATTGAAGGTGCGTGTCACACAAGACAGAGAGACTTCCTTGCTCTAATCACACAAGATCAGAGACTTCCTTGCTTAAGCACACAAGCTTAAGACTTCCTTGCTCAAGTCACACAAGACAAGAGACTTCCTTGCTTCTACACTCAGCAGAAGACTTCTTTGCTCTAATCACTAAGATTGAGACTTACTTGCTTCTACACTAAGCAGAAGACTTTCAATTACTCACGCAGGAGTAATACTAACTTCTAAGCTTAAACTTATTACAATCATAATAACTTCAGAGGCTTAAGCTAGTTTCTATTCTCACTTCATTTGAGAGATGTTTTCTATTACAATTCAGATGCTCAGTTTATTCTGAGAGATATTTTCTAATGAAGTTCGGTAGTCATCAATTCTTTCTTTTGCATATTTATATGAGTTGAGAAAGACATTGAGACGTTGGAGAAATTCCCGTTGTAAAATGGACAGCTGTAGTCTTTGAATATCCGTTGAGTAAAGCCACGTCTTCTTTTGCAGTGAAGCTTCACCTTTACTGTTTGTCCAAAGTACAGTAATAAGGTACAACTAGCTCCTAGAGAGAGTAGGATCACATCCTTTGTGACCGTTGTAATTAGTTGTCCTTAGAACAAATCATCAGGCTTGATAAGAGTAGTTGATGTAGCCCTTCTGATGATTTGGGAATTCCTTTGCTTCTGATGAACCTTTGATAACTTGGAGTCTGATTGGTCTTAAATAAATGGCCTCTGATAGTCCTTCGTATTCCAGCTTCTGAACGTCTTCATCTTCTGAATAACTCATGACTAGCAGATAGCTTCTGAGCTCTTGTAGGCATCTGAACATCTTTGAGCTTCTGAACTTGTTTGAGCTTCTGAACTCTTGCAGACATTTTGATCCTCTTTGAGCTTCTGAACTTTGTTTAGCTTCTGACCACGTTGTAGCTTCTGAACTCTTTCAGAGTGTAAAGATTCAGACTTCCATAGGTTTCATCAGAGTCTAAATTAAATGTGCTCTTGATATAACGTTGGATTCTCCTGCACACTTAATTTAAACATTAGTAACATCAATTGTCCATTTAATAGTTTGTTATCATCAAAACTTAAGGGTGTGTACTAACACACATTTTGTTCCAACAATCTCCCCCTTTTTGATGATGACAAACATAAGTATTAAATACAATTGTTGTTGATAAAAATCAGCTATGTTGACATTAGGCTTCTGAGTTTCGCAAGCTCCCACTAAGTCTGATATCCCATAGGGTTAGGTTTGTAAGCTCCCCCTACTTTGTATCCATAGTTAATTTTAATCAGTTTCAGAATTAATTTATTATATGACTTAAATTATTCATATTTTACTATATAAAGAACAAGGTTTGCAAGCTTCTTCTTTTCATAGTGTGATAATCTTTGAATAAAGTTGCACCCTTACTCAAGAACTATCTATGAATAATAAACTTCAATTAATAAATGTATTCTCCTTGAAATTATGCTCTTAATGAAGATGCAAGATGAAGCAAATATTTAAATTAAATGACAATAGGACCAGAGGCACTAGAAACGTATACACACACACTTGGTTCTGATGGTTATCATTAACAGTTTCAAAGTTCAAAATATTTTCCAAACAGTTCAGAGCTTTAAAAAATCTTTTAAAAAAATAGTTCAGAGCCTAAATCAAAAACTTGAAAACAGTTCAGAGCATAAAGCAAAACTTTTTGAAAATAGTTCAGAGCTCTTTAGCACAATATTTTGAAATCCTCAAAGATCAGATTGTCATATCAAAGCATGTACCTCATGCCACTATTTTGACCACTCTCCTACGTTCTCTCTCTGAAGCACTACAAAGCCCTAAAAAGCTAAGTAATTCCGCTTCTTCAACAATTGATTTACCAATATTCTTTCTCCCCCTTTTGTCATTATCAAAAAGAGTATAAGCAATTAATAATAATTTCAACTTTCAATGCCGTCAAATCAGGAGCGGTTAAGCGCATTTAAGACTCGGCAATTGAAATATGCTTATAAAAGAAGAGAGATACCTAGTCATTTTATTCACACAGAATAATCTTAGGTTATTGATAGATCTCTTGAGAGAAAAAACTGAAACGCTCAGAGAAGAAGAAAGTATTTTCAAAGAGAGTCAGTCAAGATAGGAGAAAACATAGAAGAAACCAGTGGAGGGAAAATCTTTAAACCTGGTTATAGAACAACCAGTGGACTTTGATAGTTTGGGAAAGAATCATTTTGATGTTCTAAAGTTCTTTATTGATCATAGTGGGAGCTTTAGATACATGAATTTACTGAATGGTCCCATTTATCCTACTCTGGTAAAAGATTTTTGGATTAGAAGCAAGGTGAAGACGGTTGAAGATTATAATAAGGAGCTAGATGTAAAGAAGAAGGAGAAGTTGGAGAATAAGGACAAGACTCCTCAAGAACTGGGATTAAGGGTTGTTGACGAGACTGAGGTGCATTCTGTTGTCTGTGGCTTTGAAGTGATTCTCATTGCTTCAAATCTGGCTAAGGTGTTATCTATTCCCAATGAAAGCATCTACCACACCTATAGTCAAAGTGAGGCAAAGAACTCAGAATTTCTAGTGAATATGACCAGACAGTGCTATGCTGAAGGAAAGCGCTGTGAAAGCAACAAGGTGGGTGATTTGAAACCTACTCAGAAGGTATTGGCCAGAATAGTTTTGGGATCAATATTTCCAAGGAGTGGAAGTTCTGATCAACTTTCATGGGATCATAGGCACTTTGTCTACTTTCTCACAAGGAAATTTGATTTGAACTGGGCAAAATACATCTTCAATCACCTCTGCAAGGCTGTGAGTGCTACTCAGAAGCAATCCAAGCCAAATGTTCATGTCATCTATCCAAGAATTCTTAGTGAGATTTTCTATCAATGTGGAGTGATAGATATAATCAAAGCTGCTGGTCATAAAAATCTGATTAGGGAAATCAGAGCCTCTACAATCTCTGCTCACACCCTCTCCAACATGAACTTGCTAGCATGAAAAGAGGTACAACCTTCTGATCCATTTGAACTTCAACCACACTCTGAAGATTCAATGGTGAAAAGATATAAGATTGACATACCTGCTGTCTCAAATGGTATTGTCAATCAATACATACAACTGCTGGAAAGTCAAGGTGAAGGGCTTGAGATTGAAAAGGAAGATTTGAAGAAGAAGAGGAAGAGGCTGGTGAAAATAAAGGTGGAAAAGAATGAAGCTACGAAGGCAGAGAGTAAAGGAAAAACCAAATCCAAGGGTGGGAGTTCAAATGTGGTAGTAATTCAAGATGAAGAAAGTGAAGATGATGATGAACCTTTAATTGTCAGACTCAAGAAAAAGAAATGTGCTGAAGGCTCAACTAAAGACAACTCTAGTAATGTATCTGTGTCCAAACCTGCTGCTGTAAATACTCAAGATACTCAACCAATCTCATCATCAACTCAACCTAGTAATTCACCCTTACAAATCCTTGAAGATCATTTAAGTGGTGAATTATCTAATCCAAATATTCATAACCCATCCATCCACCCAATCTCTGAACAAATTCAAAATCCAACTCCAAACACCACCCAGACAAGTCATGAAGACCATCTCACATTAAAACAACTTATCTCAGAACCTGTCTATTCAGAACCTCCCATACCAGAAATAAACCATACTGAACCACACATCTCATCAGAACATGCTCAAACAACACCTGAACCCTCTAAAGATCAAGGTTCTGACCACCAACCACAATCTGAAAACCAAACACAACCTGAACAACAAAGCAATGAAGAACTTGAACATCACTCTGATGTTTCAGAACATAATGAACTTGTTGATTCAGAAGAAATCCATAATTCTCCACCAACAAACCATGTTGATGCTATGGTCAGAGAGCATCATGTGAATGATTTTCATCTAAAAGCCTTTGATCAACAGCAACAACAACCACAAACATCACCTCAACACATCATCTCACCCTCTAACACTGAACCTCACCCAAACAATTCAAATAACCCTGATATCTTGAGTGAATGCAACAGGTTGTTCAGCCAGATACATGGTCTTCATGAGCTCAGACAATCTGACATGTCTTCATCTGAATATGTGGCCCAATGGGTGAGTTTGACTGAGGATTTGGTGAAGAAATTGTACTGTCTTCAGGAGACAGACATTGAAGAGCAGAAGAGGTTTGATAAAGGTAAAGCTACTGCAGTTGAAGAGGTCATTCAGATTCAAATGGACACAGAGAGGAATCAACCTGAATCCTCTACTGCAAGAGCAAATGATGAGCAAAACCTGAGGGAGAGGTTAGCATCACTTGAGGAAGATCTGAATGTACCTATCCAAGACACTTTGGGAGCTAATCAAGAGCATCTGAGAAATCCAGTGTATGAGGCTGATATTGAAAGAATTGAAGCCAAGGTGGACAAGTATATTGGGATGATGGAGGAAGTCAATGGAAACCAAAAAGAGATCATGAAAACCTTAGCTCTCCTCTGTAGTCGTCCTCAATAACCCTAGGATTTCTTTGTTTGCTTAATTGATTATTTGATTAATATTTTGTTAGGCACAATGATAGGATTTAAGCTTACTGTTGAATGTTTTTAACTTCTCTGTGCTATTCTGAAATATTAAATCATTCTATGCTAATCTAATTATTCCTTTGGTTATTTTAATTCCTTGTGGTTTATTTATGACATTGTTTTTTCATGAGTACAATATTTGGATATTCTTAAAGAATCAAACTGCATAACAAGAGAAGAAACATAACAAAGTAAATCAAAATAAACAAGCCAAATCAAATTTTTTATTTCTTTGAGAACACAGTTTCTGAATACATATAAAATTCCTAAAGACTATTTTCTGGATGCTCCAAAGGCCATATTGTGGTTACAAGCCTAAACATGACCTTTGCAGAGTGGAATTGGATGAGTCATCCAACTGGTTGTCTATCATGAAGAAACCAATTCTGATGCATCAGTTTGGTTTCCTTCAGGAAAAGACACTAGCCCCTCTAGAGCGTTGGAAATCAGTTTGATTTTCTTCAGGAATGTATGTCTTCAGTAACTCAAACCAGTCAGAGTTCCAATCTCTTTCTTCAGACTTTGAACTGCGTTTCTCTTGTTCAGACACTGGCTTTGTTTCTCTTGGTTTCTTCTTATGTTTTCTCCTATCTTGACTAACTCTCTTTGAAACTACTTTCTTCTTCTCTGAGCGTTTCATTTTTTCTCTCAAATGATCTATCAAAACCTAAGATTATTCTGTGTGAATAAAATGACTAGGCTTCTCTCCTTTTATAAGCTCATTTCACCGACAATGTCTTAAATGCGTTCAACCACTCCTGACTTGACCGTATTGGACGTTGTACTTGTTAATTAAATTGCTTATACTACCTTTTTGATAATGACAAAAGGGGGAGAAAGAATATTGAGAAATCAATTGTTGGAAAAAGCGAAATTACTTTGCTTTTTAGGGCTTTGTAGTGCTTCAGAGAGAGAACGTAGGAGAGTGGTCAATATAGTGGCATGTGTGACATGCTTTGAAATGACAATCTGATCTTGAGGATTTCAAAATATTGTGTTAAAGAGCTCTGAACTGTTTTCAAAACTTGTGCTTTAAGCCTGAACTTTTTGAAAAGATTTCTTTAAGCTCTGAACTGTTTGAAAAATATTTTGAACTCTGAAACTGTATTTCATGATAACCATCAGAACCTTATGTGTGTATACATTTCTAGTGCCTCTGATCCTATTGTCATTTATTTAAATATTTTATCTATTTCATCTTGCATCTTCATTAAGCGCATAATTTCAAGGAGAATACATTTATTAATTGAAGTTTATTATTCATAGATAGTTTTTGAGTAAGGGTGCAACTTTATTCAAAGATTATTACACTATGAAAAGAAGAAGCTTGCAAACCTTGTTCTTTATATAGTAAGATATGAATAATTTAAGTCATATAATAAAGTAATTCATAAACTGATTAAAATTAACTATGGATACAAAATAGGGGGAGCTTACAAATCTAACCCTATGGGATATCAGACTTAGGGGGAGCTTGCAAAACTCAGAAGCCTAATGTCAACATAGCTAAATTTTATCAACAACAATTGTATTTAATACTTATGTTTTTCATCATCAAAAAGGGGGAGATTGTTGGAACAAATGTGTTTTAGTACACACCCTTGAGTTTTGATGATAACAAAGTATTAAATGGACAATTGATGTTACTAATGTTTAAATTAAGTGTGCAGGAGAATCCAAAGTTATATTAAGAGCACACTTGGTTTAAGCTCTGAAGGAACCTTATGGAAGTCTGAATCTTTACAGTCTGAAAGAGTTCAGAAGCTAAAACGTGGTCAGAAGCTAAATATGTTCAGAAGCTCAAATAGGATCATAATGTCTGCAAGAGTTCAGAAGCTCAGAGACGTTCAGATGCCTACAAGAGTTCAGAAGCTATCTGCTAGTCAAGAGTTATTCAGAAGATGAAGACGTTCAGAAGCTGAATTACAAAGGACTATCAGAGGTCATTTATTCAAGACCAATCAGACTTCAAAGACTTCAAAGGTTCATCAGAAGCAAAGGAAATTCCTCCAGTCATCAGAAAGGCTACATCAACTACTCTTACCAAGCCTGATGATTTGTTTAAGGACAACTAATTACAACGGTCATAAAGGATGTGATCCTACTCTCTATAGGAGCTAGTTGTACCTTATTACTGTATTTTGGACAGACAGTAAAACTGAAGCTTAACTGCGAAGAAGACGTGGCTTTGTTCAAAGGATATTCAAAAGCTACAGCTGTCCATTTACAACGGGAATTTCTACAACGTCTCAATATCTTTCTCCAACTCATATATATACATGAAAGAAAGAATTGATGACTAAGGAACCTCAATAGAAAATATCTCTCACAATCAAGTGAGCACAAAAGAATTGTAATAGAAAATATCTCTCAGAATTAAGTGAGAATTGAAACTAGCTCAAGCCTCTGAAGTTATTATCTTGTAATAGTTTTAAGCTTAGAAGTTAGTATTACTCCTGCGTGAGTAATTTGGAAAAGTCTCAATCTTAGTGATTAGAGCAAAGGAAGTCTCTTAGTCTTGTGTGACTCTGAGCAAGGAAGTCTCTTAGTCTTGTGTGACTCTGAGCAAGGAAGTCTCTAGTCTTGTGTGACTAGAGCAAGGAAGTCTCTTTGTCTTGTGTGACCTTGAGCAAAGAAGTCTCTTGCTTGTGTGCTTGAGCACCTGAATTGTAATCTTAGTGATTATAGTGAAATCCCTTGGAAGTGCAAGGGGACTGGAGTACTCTCGTTTTGTGAGGGGAACCAGTATAATTCTTGTGTCTCTTTCTCTATCTCACTCTCTCATTTACTCTTCCATCATTCACTTAAATTAAAAGTTGGTTGTGTTAATCATTCCGATGTGCTTAAAGACTCTGATAGATACAAATATCTTGAAAAGTTTTTAAATATCTAAAACACAATTCAACCCCCCCTTCTTGTGTTTTCTCCACGCATCTTCACAATGTACTTGTCCACCTTGGCTTCAATCCTCTCAATATCAGCCTCAGAAGCTGGATTCCTCAGATGCTCTTGATTTCTTGGGTTAGCTCCTAGAGTGTCTTGAATTGGTTCATTCAGATATTGTTCAATTGAAGCTAACCTATCCCTCAGGTTTTGCTCATCGTTTTCTCTTACAGTAGAGGATTCAGGTGGATCCCTCTCTGTGTCTTCCTGAGTCTGAATGACCTCTTCAACAATTGTAGCTTTTCCCTTGTCAAATTTCTTCTGCTCTTCAACATCTGCCTCTTGAAGACTATACAGCTCCTTCACCAAATTTTCAGTTAAACTCACCCATTGAGCAGCATACTCAAATGAAGGCATGTCACATTGCCTTAGATCATGAAGACCATGTATCTGCCTAAACAAATTGTTGCACTTACTCAAGATATCAGGGTCATTTGAGTTTGTTGGGTGAGGTTCAGTGATTGAGGGTGTAATGGTGTGTTGAGGAGATGTTTGAATAGCAACACAGTCAGATGTTGTAGATGTCCCAACCTCTTGGGTTTTCTCAGCAGTATGACAGTGTTGATTGGGTAATTGTTGTTGGTTTTGATCAGGTTGACTAAATGAATTTAACTGTGTATAAGAGGTAGTTAGTTCTTTAATTATTTCATCAACTTGATCCCTGGTTGGTGAGTTGGGGGTTTTATCAAATTGTTGTACTTCAGTGTGTACTGACTCATTAGAATCAGTAGCAATCACTTCAGTATGTGTACTGGTTTGTTGTTCAATTTGATGTTCAGGTTGAGTTTGTTGGTCAGGTGATGTTTGAGGTTCAGGGTGTGTATGAACATGTTCAGGTGAGGTATATGGTTCAGGTTGTGGTTGAGCATGTTCAGGTTCAGAGGGTATATTTGGTTCAGATTGGATTGTCTCTAGTATGGGAGGTTCTGAGTGGACATGTTCTGAGACAAGTTGTTTTAATGTGAGATTGTCTTCAGGACTTGTTTGGTTGATGTTTTGAATGGGGTTCTGAATTTGTTAAGAGATTGGGTGGATGGATGGGTTCTGAACAAGATTTGTAGGTATAGTTTGGTTAGATAATTCACCACCTAAATGCTGTTCAAGGAATTGTAAGGGTGAATTACTGGGTTGGGTTGATGATGGGGTTGGTTGAGTCTCTTGAGTATTTACAACAGCAGGTTTAGACATAGATACATTACCTGAGTTGTCTTGGGATGAGCCTTCAACATTCTTTTTCTTGGGCTCCTTGACAAGCTTCTTCTGTCTGACACTTATTGGTTCATCATCATCTTTACTTTCTACATCTTGAACCACTACCACCTTTGAACATCCAGCCTTTGTCTTTGTCTTTCCCTTTCCTCCTTCCTTTGTATCTTCACTCTTTTCCACCTTAGCTTTTACAAGCCTCTTCCTTTTCCTCTTCACATCCTCTGATTCAATCTCAAACGGTTCTCCTTGGCTTTCCAGTAGTTGTATGTACTGGTTAACAATACCTTTAGCAACAGAAGGTACGTTAATCTTGAATGTTGCTACTTTAGAGGGTCCAGAATGTGGTAGCTGTTCCAAAGGCTCTGAAAACTTCAAAGTTTGTCTTGGTAGGAAGTACATGTTGGACAATGTGTGTACTGAGATAACAGAGGCTCTCAGTTCTCTTAACAAGTTGTCTTGACCAGCAACCTTGATCACGTCAATCACACCACACTGATAGAAAATCTCACTAAGAATCCTTGGGTAAATGACATGAACATTGGGTTTGGTTTGCCTTTGAGTAGCATTAACAGCCTTGCAAAGGTGATTGAAGACATACTTAGCCCAGTTTAGTTGATATCCTCTAGTGAGAAAATAGATAAAGTATCTATGATCCCAAGAGAGTTGATCAAAGCTTCCACTCCTTGGAAAGATTGATCCTAGCAAAATTCTGGCTAGTAGTTTCTGCGTTGGTTTCAAATCACCACTCTTGTTGCTCTCACAAGTTTTCCCTTTTTTAAAACACCTCTTTGTCATATCATTCAGACACCCAGTGTTCTTAGCTTCAGTTGCGCTGAAGGCATTGAATTTTCCTTCATTGGGAATATGTAGAATGCTTGCCAAATTAGATTGGGTCAGAACCACATCAAATCCACACACAACCGACCTAATTTCTTCCTCCTTGACTTCTCTTAGACCCAATTCAGCTGGAGTCTTGTCCTTGTTTTCAGGCTTTGGGTTCCTTAAGGTAGCCAATTCCTTATTGTCGCGGTGATTTTTGGATATCGAGTTATTAATTAACTTCGAATCGCAATTTGATATTCCACCACCGATCTTTAATTTCTCCGAGAGAAAGAGAAAAAATTCGAAACAAACCCTATTTTTTAGAGAACAAGGTTCGGGGGTTAGTTATACGAAGGGAAGGTATTAGCACCCTAAGTATCTATAGTACTCTATAGGAACCTCTTGTTTTTTAATCTAATTTGCGCTTTATTTTATTTGCTTGTAAAAATGTATAAGTGGGAAATTAAAGTAGTGATAAAAAATGCTTAAGGTGATGAAAAAGAAGAAAAATGTTTTTGTTGATTTTATTGATTGGAGAGACGAGTCTCATGCCTACGTACCCGAGGGATCAAACCACCGTAGTTCGGGGTGAAAAGACGAGTAAACTTGTTTGTTTGATTTTAAAGTTTTGAAAATGGTTTTAAAGACCAAAAGCCAAAAGTGGCAAAATGTGAGTTTGATTGATGTTAATTTGTGAAGAAAGTCTATATGGTTAAATTGATTGAAGTTTGATTATGAAATAAGACGCAGACACTTGGTTTAAAATCCAAGGTTTATTGAGAAAATGTTTGAGTGATAAAAGACACTTGGTTTAAAATCCAAGGTTTATGCATGATTAAAGATGTATGAATGGAGAAAATGCACTTGGTTTAAAATCCAAGGTTTTAGGCGTGAAAAAGGGACACTTGGGTTAAAGTCCAAGGTTTTAGCGATAAAAGAAGCCGTTGGTTTAAAGTCCAAGGCACTTGGTTTAAAATCTAAGTTTGCGATAAAAAAGACTTTTGGGTTAAAATCCAAGGTTTTCATGATAAAAGACGCCGTTGGTTTAAAGTCCAAGGCACTTGGTTTAAAATCCAAGTTTCGCGATAAAAAAAAACTCTTGGGTTAAAATCCAAGGTTTTCGCGATAAAAAGAAACGTTTGGTTTAAAGTCCAAAGTTTTAAAAAATGTATGATGACAAAATATTTTTGATATTTTGATCAAAACGGTGTCTTTTCCCTCGGAATTTAAAATTACGCATATGGCGGAATGCGATAAAAAATAAATATGCATGAGATGCAATTTTTCATTTATGAGTACATTGGCCTAATCACACTCTAAAATCTTTGCAAGAAAATAAATATGAAATGATGCAAGAGAGGGGGTATGCTATGCACTTTTATTTAGAATTTACATTTGGCCTATTTACATCCTAAATTCAAGAGCAAAAATAAACGGAAATTAATAAGCGATAAATACTCAATATTACGATAATAAAATAAAGGTAAAAATAATGATGAATAAATCGATGTAATGAAATAAATATGATATGCAATGGATAAGTAGCATAAATAAATAAATACGACACTAAGACAATAAACCTCGACATCATGCTTTACGAGGCTAAAAAAAGCTAAAATAGCTTATGCCAAAAGCACTTATCTCATAAGCTTAAAAAATAAAATTAGCTAAAAATAAATAAAGACATAAAGTAATATTAACAACTTTTAAATATCAAATAAATAGGAAAATAAAATAAGCCTCAACATCATGCTTGATTGGCTAAAAATAAAAGCTAAAATAGCTTATGCCAAAAGCACTTATCTCATAAGCTAAAAAAAATAAAATGAAATTAAAACAGGGGGGTGTGAACATTAAAACGAAATAAACAGGGGGTGCTAAGAGTAAACAGCAATGAACAAAGCCCAGTCCACATAGGCCTTTCTGTCCAAAAACAAACAAAAAATCGCAGGAACAACCATGGTCGTCTGATGGATCAGACGACCCTGATCTAAAATTAAAAAGAAAGGATCTAGGCCATCTGATAAGGATCAGTGGCTGATTAGCGAGGGTGCACGGTGTGCTGGATCGGGTTGGGGTATAAATACCCCAAACCCTAAAAAAAATCACATTTTTCCAATCTCTTTCTCTCTCTTGCCGCCATCCCCATTCTTTCTCTCTTCTTTGCTCTCTCTCTCCTGTTCTCCCCAAAATCAAAACTTTTTTTAACCAAACCCTTCTATTTCTTATTCTATACACAAATATAAACCCGAAATTCCCAAAATCCTAACCAAAAACCCTAGATCGGAAAAAAAAGAAAGTGGAAAAAAACAAAAATCAACCTCTTGATGTTCTGATTTCAAATCTTCCCTTCTCCTCTGTATGTCGTTCTTATCTTTGGATTGGAAAAGGATTTCGGATTCGTGTTCTGGATTTTTGATTTTTCTCTTCTTCTTCCCTATTCGATCTGAAGAAAAAAAAGGATGGGTAATTGTTTATTTTTTTATTTCTGTTTGTTGATGAATGTTGATGGTTTTGGCTTCTGGGTTTTCTTATTTCTGTTTTTTGGATTTAATTTGATTTTGAAAAGGAAGAAAAGAGAAAAATGGTTCTGTTTGTGTGTGGGCTGCGGTTGGAAATTTTTTTTCTGTTCATCTCACTTCCGTTCACTATATACCCAAAGCTAGGGTTTTCAAAACTCAAAAAAGGGAACAAAGACTGGATTATGGACAAACAAGTACACTCTGCAGAAAAGCATGTCCCTTGCGTGTTGAGGGAGAAGTTGACTTTGGATTTTCTGATTTTTTTTTAATCAGAAAAAAAAAGGACAAAATAAAATAAAATAATAAAATTAATTAAATATAAAAAAACGAAAATAAAAACGAAAACAGAAAATGAAAAAGATAAAAATAAAATAAATAAAAAATGAAGATAATAATAATAATAATAAAAATAATAACAATAATAATAATAATAGGAAAAAAAGAATAAATATAAAAGAAACAACAAATGAGGTATTTTAAAATACCTCTCTGCCGAAATTTTTCTCGAATCTCCTAACAAACGAATCATTTTTAAAAAAAATCATATGTTGACATTTCTCGAAAAATGTAGCGATTATTCAGGACAAAAAATATGACTTGATGAAAAATGCAAAAATAATGTGGTCAAAAAATGGGGTATGACAGATGCCCCTATTTAAGTTTCTTCCATCGGAGATAAAAAGAAAAAGACGATTTTTGATGATGTTTTGTTTTGATTTGACGATGGAAGAGACTTAAATACAGAGTACACCATTTTTTGACCGGACCAAACTATAAAATGCTATGATATGATGTTATGAATGTTATGCTTATGAGTGTTATATTTTCAAAGTGTTTGAATGTAATGAAGATTATTTGACAGAAGTGATGAAGACAAAAAACGATAAAGTCCTGTGTACGGACAGAAGTAAAGACTGAAAGCGATAAAGTCCTGTGTATGGACAGAAGTAAAGACGAAAAGCAATAAAGTCCTGTGTGCGGACATAAGCAGATAAAGTCCTGTGTGCGGACATAAGCAAAGACTGAAAGCAATAAAGTCCTGTGTGCGGACAGAAATAAAGACAGAAAGCAGTAAAGTCCTGTGTACGGACAGAAGTAAAGACCGTGTCCAACAACATTGTGAGATGGTAATGACAAGTAAAGTTAGTGTCTACCAACATTGTGGGATGGTAAGCAAGTAAAGGCAGTGTCTACCAACATTGTGGGATGGTAAGGACACAACGAGGAAATAAATTTTCTGCTGTCATTGTGGGAGAGCGAGACATGACAAGAATATGTATTTGTCTAGACCAGACACATTGGGGATGACCTCTTTTGGGGAAATTAATCACAAGTTAACAGTTGATTGTTTGCAAAACCTGCTACTTGAAATATGTTTGATGGAGACATCTCTGGACCAGACTCACTGGGGATGACTCTTTTTGTGATGATTTATGATTGTTTTGTGAAATATGTGTGATGGAGACATCTCTGGACCAGATACACTGGGGATGACTCTTTTTGTGATGATTTATGATTGATGGAGACATCTCTGGACCAGATACACTGGGGATGACTCTTTTTTTTGATGTATTGAAGCAAGACATATGATGGTCAATGTAATATGTATGAATGATTTTGTTTGCATGTTGCATATGAATATGAATATATGTATAGACATGTGAATGACTGTATGTATGTATGTATGTATGTATATGTGAATGATTATAGGTATGTATGTATGTATGTATATATGTATATATGTTTGTATGTATGTATGATTGAATGATATTTGTACATGACTGGATGAGACAAAAGGTTTGATCAGGTAAGATGAACATCGGGCCGACGTATCCGTACAACCACCCAATAGTTCTCCACTGGGGACAGCACCCCTCACAGGTGAAATAAATCAAATCCTCGAGGTAAAACCCGGTATGGTATGTCAATCCATGTTAAGAATGATTGCTTCTCGGGGTAAAGCCCATTGGTCAGAGATTTGACAGAAGTCGCCATTTTGTACATTGAAACCGAATATTTTCTCATGGTCTTGTTTCAACAGTCATGTTTTTTTGCTTTTTTTTTTATCTCTCCTTTTTTGAAATCCCTAACTTTTGTCTGGAGCGCCCTTTCAGGTTTTCAATCCACCGGGAATACATATCTCTTTTTTTTGTTTTGCCCCTAATTTTTGCCTGGACCGCCCTTTCGGGTTTTCAATCCACCGGGACGCTCATTTTTGCCTAAGCCGCCCTTTCGGGTTTTCGACTTAGCGAGTTGTTCTTTTTTTTTTGCTATTTTTTACTATTTTTTTTTTTATAGAAAGAAACAAGACTGATATGATATGCAAACTTCTCAATGAGATGTCATTTGCTGATGAATGAGCCTTCCAAACGGGTCTCAACTTTTCCTTTCACTGGGGAAAAGAAAATCATACAAGCTTTTTGAAGATAACCACTTGCTGGAGATTACTGGAGAACAGTCAAGTTCAGTATTCAATTGAGGAATATTGGACCACATGCTCAACATATTATAGTAACACACATGTCCATAAGAACCCAAAATATCAACTCGATGATTATTGGCTCAAGGAGGAAGAAACATAACAACCATCTTGGCAGGTCTGGATTGCCCCTGAAAACCACTTCAGGTGCCCCAAGTAAGTGAAACCTTGACCTTTGAATCTTTGAAGGGTATGTCACTGTATGTAAAGACTTGCCCCTGATTGGCAGGTTCCTGAGGTAACTTGCCCCAAGTTAGGAGCGCTTTGAATTGATTTGCTCTCGATTAGACCATTTGATTGAATTTCCTTGATGCCAAATATAAATTTGCAAACAAAATTGTTTCTTTCGAAAAGTGTTTCTGATGTAATGTACATGCAAATTTTGGAATCGAAATTTTTATAGAAAACACATGTGGTGTGTGTAAAAGATAGTTACTCAACAAACAGGTGGAGTCAGTTTTAACAATAATTTTGCTGATTATGCATTCAAAGTAAACCTAGCTTCAATTAGGTCTTTTGAGGGTTATAACGTGGCCTGGTTCATGGTTTTGAAAAGAAAAGATTATTAGGCTCAAAATTCTGTTTTAACCCACCCACTTCTTTGTTATCCTTCATTCCTATTTTGGTTGACAAGAGGATTTCTTTTGACAATGATGTTTGAGGTTGACGCTTTGGTCGAAACTTTGATAAGATTCTTGAAGTGACAGTCACTTTTTCATTTACAAGCTTGTTTTCAACATTTTGCTCTTAATCCCTTATTTTTGCATGGACCAATTCTTTTGGGTTTTATGAACCATCGGGATGCCCTGAATTTTGCCTAAGTCTTTTTACCTAGCGGGCTTTTTGTTGTTGTTTTTGTTTGTGTTTTTTTTTTTGGTGTAGGATGTTTGTGACTACCACATGTTATTGTGAGTTTTGTCTACTCATGACTTCCTCTATCTCAACAGGTTTATCCTCTTGTATTGGGATGTATCATTGAATTAATTGAAAGACTACCCTGCCCCGGGTTAAGATTAAGGGTTGTTTTTTTTTCTATAGAAAGAACACCAACTTCTGGCTCAAAGGGGTTGACTACGGATTATCTCCTTATTTCTCCGGTGTTTGGGAAGTGAAACAATGTCTTACATCCTCAACCGGGTCTTACTAATGAAAGCATATATCAGCATATATCATCAATTTTAAACATTTAGGTTACATCATTCTCCCCTCAAGTTTGTAAACAAAAAAAGTGAAATATAAAAACATTGCCATTTGTGATGGCACAAGAAAAGAGTGAATACGAATGGATGGATTCCAAAATATGCATGTTCATTGTTTAGAAATTTTAAATTTAAAAGATACAACTTTAAAATGTAAATAAATGCTTGGCAAGAAAGAAATTGCAATTGAACATAAAAGGCCTAGAGATCCTAGGGACAAACTTCTTGATTCTCTTGAAAATGACAGAGGACCCATGATTAAGTAGAGGATGATCTTTGAACATTAGGGTTCTCATCCTTGAAAGATAGCACCTTGTTACGGACTAAATCCTGAACAGCTTTCTTGAGAGGATAACAACGTTCTACATCATGGCCAGGGGCCCCTTGATGGAAGGCACAAGTTAAATCACTGCGGTACCAGGGAGGTAGTACTGCGGGCACAGGGGGAGGTGACCTTGTCTGGACAAAATTTTTAGCAAGTAAAGCGGGGAGTAGGTCGGCATATTTCATGGGTATGGGGTCAAATGGAGAACTTTTCTGAGCGCGGTTATGATTGAATGATTGTTGGGGAGATGGTAGGTGATGAGATTGTGGGTATGGTGGTGGTAGTGCTATGGTTGCAACATGTTGACAAGCTGGGTTTCTCGAATGAGGTCCTCCTTGAGCCACCATGCCAACTTCAGATTCTTTCTTCTCAGAAAAGTTGTTACCATACCTTTTGGCAGTATTAGTCGGAGCTTTCTCTCTTGTCAATCGTCCCTGTCGGACCCCTTCTTCAAGTCGCATCCCCATGTCTACCATCTCAGTGAAATCACTGGGTGCACTAGCAATCATTCGTTCATAGTAAAATGAATCAAGAGTATTTAGGAAAATCTTGGTCATTTCTTTTTCTTCTAGTGGTGGACAAATCTGAGCGGCAATCTCTCTCCATCGCTGAGCGTATTCTTTGAAACTCTCTTTATCTTTTTGAGACATACCTCGAAGTTGATCTCTATCTGGAGCCATGTCTAGATTGTATTTGTATTGACGGACAAAAGCTTCGCCCAAATCATTGAATGTTTGGATCTTGGCACCATCTAAGCCCATGTACCACTTCAAAGCGGCACCTGTCAAGCTATCCTGAAAGTAGTGGATTAGTAACTGATGGTTGTCTGTTTGAGTGGACATCTTTCGGGCGTACATTACCAAATGGCTCTGAGGGCAGGAATTTCCTTTGTACTTCTCAAACTCGGGGACCTTAAACTTAGGTGGGATCCTAACGTTTGGTACCAAGCAAAGGTCATGGGCGTTTTTGCCGAACAAATCCCTCCCACGAAGGGCCTTAATCTCGAGCTGCATCTTATCAAACTGATCCTGAAGATTATCCATACGGCCATAAGTCTCTGGATCCTCCGCATGATAGACTGGTTCGCTCACATAAGGAACGATGTGAGCTACGGAAGCTGGAATGGTCATTGTTGACTGAGGGACACACATAGTAACTTGAGGAAGAGTCGTCCTAGGTTGGGGAACAACAGTAGCATGTGGCAAAGTAGGAGTGGGGACCTCGGGATCTTGGGGTCGAAGCCCTTCATTAAAATTCATAGGCATGCCCCAAGGATAACCTTCGGGCATGACGTGCTGATGTGCGTTGACGGGTACCACTGGAACCGGGGCAGAGACGATTTCAGAAATGACTGTAGCTTGAGGAGGACGGGTTAATGGCTGATTCTGCGCAGCCACCAACGATGTCACCATGGCGGTTAGCTTTTCTACTTCAGCCCGGAGCGTCGTTACTTCCCCATGGAGCTCAACGTTCTCTTGTTCAACTTGGTCCATTCTCTTTTTCCTGTTTGCTCGAGTGTTGTACGTGCGAGATGGCTGTTGGCGTGGTCGTCGGGCCACTTTGACTGAGGCGGAGAGAAAAGGGAAAATATGAGACTCAAGTTTGGAAACTTATGAATGCATTATAATGTATGATGTGTTTATGCTAAAATATGCAATGTTTTCTTTTTGTTATCGAAGGACTTATCCCAAATTAGTTGTAAACATTTAGATATGGATTTTGTAAGGAAATAAAAAGAGAAAAAATTTATTATGTGTCATTTTGAAATGAATGTTCTTTACAATGTTTGCAAAAAAAAAAAAAAAAAAAAAAATTTGTTTAAGTCCTTCGATATCGGATGAGGAAAAAGAATTTATGAATGAGTGCATGCATGCATGATGCGGAAAACATGGTGGGGTTAAAGTATAATGTTGGAGTCAAAAGTGAAACCCTCCCATATGGTATGTACTAGAGTTCATGTGTACCTGCATTACGGGTTCTAACAAGTTCTCAAAGTCCTTGACCTCCTCCGAAAATCATCGGGTTACGGAACTACTTCCGATCCAACAAAATCCGTAGAAAAGTCTCGTTTGAGTGTAGTATCGCGTATCAACCAATCCAAGACTTACTCTCGATTAGCCACCGCACTACGCCCTAAAGAGGCCAAGATGAGTTAGGTGTAACTAAAGGTCCTCAATATCGTCGGTTCCTTGAAGATAGAATGTCAAACACGACTACTCATGTTGGCACTATTACCTCCAAAGTTCCTCAATTGAGTGTGGTTACCACATATGCCACGGCCGAAACTTACTCTCGGATAGACATTATGATTATACCACTATCCTATCTTATTGTGTCGTTCAAGCCCGGGTTAGGACTTATCTCACCACTCAGAGCAAACCCAAATATATATATACAAATATTTACAATTAAAAGAATAAAAGCGCGAAGATCGAAAAATAAAACAAGTTAGGTTCAACCCGCTTGGTTGTCCCCAGTGAAGTCGCCATTTCTGTCGCGGTGATTTTTGGATATCGAGTTATTAATTAACTTCGAATCGCAATTTGATATTCCACCACCGATCTTTAATTTATCCGAGGGAAAGGGAAAAAATTCGAAACAAACCCTATTTTTTAGAGAACAAGGTTCGGGGGTTAGTTATACGAAGGGAAGGTATTAGCACCCTAAGTATCTATAGTACTCTATAGGAACCTCTTTTTTTTTAATCTAACTTTGCGCTTTATTTTATTTGCTTGTAAAAATGTATAAGTGGGAAATTAAAGTAGTGATAAAAAATGCTTAAGGTGATGAAAAAGAAGAAAAATGTTTTTGTTGATTTTATTGATTGCAGAGACGAGTCTCATGCCTACGTACCCGAGGGATCAAACCACCGTAGTTCGGGGTAAAAAGACGAGTAAACTGGTTTGTTTGATTTTAAAGTTTTGAAAATGGTTTTAAAGACCAAAAGCCAAAAGTGGCAAAATGTGAGTTTGATTGATGTTAATTTGTGAAGAAAGTCTATATGGTTAAATTGATTGAAGTTTGATTATGAAATAAGACGCAGACACTTGGTTTAAAATCCAAGGTTTATTGAGAAAATGTTTGAGTGATAAAAGACACTTGGTTTAAAATCCAAGGTTTATGCATGATTAAAGATGTATGAATGGAGAAAATGCACTTGGTTTAAAATCCAAGGTTTTAGGCGTGAAAAAGGGACACTTGGGTTAAAGTCCAAGGTTTTAGCGATAAAAGAAGCCGTTGGTTTAAAGTCCAAGGCACTTGGTTTAAAATCCAAGTTTGCGATAAAAAAGACTCTTGGGTTAAAATCCAAGGTTTTCACGATAAAAGACGCCGTTGGTTTAAAGTCCAAGGCACTTGGTTTAAAATCCAAGTTTCGCGATAAAAAAAAACTCTTGGGTTAAAATCCAAGGTTTTCGCGATAAAAAGAAACGTTTGGTTTAAAGTTCAAAGTTTTAAAAAATGTATGATGACAAAATATTTTTGATGCTTGATGATGTTGAAAAGAAATTGTGTTGATATTTTTGAAAGAGGTTTTGACCTCATTTTTTGAGAAGAAAATGATTAATTGTTTATTTTTTGAAGAGGTGCTGACCTCATTTTTGAGAATAAAATGACTAACTACTTTAATTGGAAAGTTGGGTTCCAAATTAACAAAAAAATTAGCGCGAACAATAATACTAACGTCGCCAAAAGCAAATTAATCGCGAAGACAATCCGAGATGATATTTTGATCAAAACGGTGTCTTTTCCCTCGGAATTTAAAATTACGCATATGGCGGAATGCGATAAAAAATAAATATGCATGAGATGCAATTTTTCATTTATGAGTATGCTATGCACTTTTATTTAGAATTTACATTTGGCCTATTTACATCCTAAATTCAAGAGCAAAAATAAACGGAAATTAATAAGCGATAAATACTCAATATTACGATAATAAAATAAAGGTAAAAAAAATGATGAATAAATCGATGTAATGAAATAAATATGATATGCAATGGATAAGTAGCATAAATAAATAAATACGACACTAAGACAATAAACCTCGACATCATGCTTTACGAGGCTAAAAAAAGCTAAAATAGCTTATGCCAAAAGCACTTATCTCATAAGCTTAAAAAATAAAATTAGCTAAAAATAAATAAAGACATAAAGTAATATTAACAACTTTTAAATATCAAATAAATAGGAAAATAAAATAAGCCTCAACATCATGCTTGATTGGCTAAAAATAAAAGCTAAAATAGCTTATGCCAAAAGCACTTATCTCATAAGCTAAAAAAAATAAAATGAAATTAAAACAGGGGGGTGTGAACATTAAAACGAAATAAACAGGGGGTGCTAAGAGTAAACAGCAATGAACAAAGCCCAGTCCACATAGGCCTTTCTGTCCAAAAACAAACAAAAAATCGCAAGAACAACCATGGTCGTCTGATGGATCAGACGGCCCTGATCTAAAATTAAAAAGAAAGGATCTAGGCCATCTGATAAGGATCAGTGGCTGATAAGCGAGGGTGCACGGTGTGCTGGATCGGGTTGGGGTATAAATACCCCAAACCCTAAAAAAAATCACATTTTTCCAATCTCTTTCTCTCTCTTCCCGCCATCCCCATTCTTTCTCTCTTCTTTGCTCTCTCTCTCTCCTGTTCTTCATCCTTGAAGAACAATGATGAACACTCATCACTGCCGGCGAAAGCCCGCCGCGCCGGAGCGATTCCGGCGGCGGCTCCGCCGGCCCAAAACCCCCAAAATCAAAACTTTTTTTAACCAAACCCTTCTATTTCTTATTCTATACACAAATATAAACCCGAAATTCCCAAAATCCTAACCAAAAACCCTAGATCGGAAAAAAAAGAAAGTGGAAAAAAACAAAAATCAACCTCTTGTTGTTCTGATTTCAAATCTTCCCTTCTCCTCTGTATTTCGTTCTTATATTTGGATTGGAAAAGGATTTCGGATTCGTGTTCTGGAATTTTGATTTTTCTCTTCTTCTTCCCTATTCGATCTGGAAAAAAAAAGGATGGGTAATTGTTTATTTTTTTATTTCTGTTTGTTGATGAATGTTGATGGTTTTGGCTTCTGGGTTTTCTTATTTCTGTTTTTTGGATTTAATTTGATTTTGAAAAGGAAGAAAAGAGAAAAATGGTTCTGTTTGTGTGTGGGCTGCGGCTGGAAATTTTTTTTCTGTTCATCTCACTTCCGTTCACTATATACCCAAAGCTAGGGTTTTCAAAACTCAAAAAAGGGAACAAAGACTGGATTATGGACAAACAAGTACACTCTGCAGAAAAGCATGTCCCTTGCGTGTTGAGGGAGAAGTTGACTTTGGATTTTCTGATTTTTTTTTAATCAGAAAAAAAAAGGACAAAATAAAATAAAATAATAAAATTAATTAAATATAAAAAAACGAAAATAAAAACGAAAACAGAAAATGAAAAAGATAAAAATAAAATAAAATAAAAATAAATAAAAAATGAAGATAATAATAATAATAATAATAAAAATAATAACAATAATAATAATAATAGGAAAAAAAGAATAAATATAAAAGAAACAACAAATGAGGTATTTTAAAATACCTCTCTGCCGAAATTTTTCTCGAATCTCCTAACAAACGAATCATTTTTAAAAAAAATCATATGTTGACATTTCTCGAAAAATGTAGCGATTATTCAGGACAAAAAATATGACTTGATGAAAAATGCAAAAATAATGTGGTCAAAAAATGGGGTATGACACTTATCGTAGTCTTCCACTGTTACTACTTTGCTCCTAATCCAGAAATCTTTTACCAGCATAGGGTAAATTGGACCATTCAGTAATTTCATGTATCTAAATCCTCCATCTTGATCAGTGAAGAACTTCTCAATGTTGTGTTGATTCAATCTAAGACCTTCAAAATCAATTGGTTGTTCCATAACCAAGTTGAGTGATATCCCTTCCATATCTAGCGATTTCTCTCTGATAAATAACTCTGTGCAACTGATGATTTTGACTAGTAAATCCTTTGGGAATGATAAAGCTGTAGTAGAAGCTGATGAGGTAGATGCTGCCATTTCTGAAGTTAGGGTTTTGGGTTTTGCTAATTTGAGAGAGAAAGAAATTGCTCTGTGGTGTTGAAGAAGAAAGTGTATGTAGTGAATGTGTAAAGTGTGCAAGTGATTGAGTGATTTTGTTTAAAAACAAAGTAAAAAATTAAATCAAAAAGAAAAGAACCATCATTAACTGTTTCAAACCAATCAGAACGTGTGTACGTGTTGACCATTTAGCGCCAAAACGTTTCAGTAAAAAATACTTAAACGTTTGCAATTCATTTCCTTTTCAGAGGCTTAACCTTCAGAGGTTGAAAATTTCTCAGAGTCTGAACTACTTCAGATGCTGAAATCTAAAGTACTTCAGAGTCTAAAAATGAATTTTTCAGGACATTTAAAATATATGTTCAGACATGATTTTTTAAGGTTTTAATTCTGAACATTTTGTTTAAATAAATCAAGTGTCCTAAGAAAAAGCATTTTTAACCTTGAATGTTATTCCTCTGACTTGTCATTCAGGAGTTTAGAGTTACTTACCTGATTTTGAAGCTCTGTTGTTTTGATGACATTTTGTTCAACTGTAAGCCTTTTATTTATGTACACTTTAGGCTTTTCTTGTCAATCTCTTTCAAGATCAAAGTCTGGGCATTCATCCCACCATAAAGAGTTGCTATCATCAAAGTCTTTTTCAAAACAACCTTCAAATTCATCATACTCTCTCCTGTTGCATATGTACTCCACTTCATCTTCTTCTCCATCTGACTCATCCAAAATATGCCTTCTATGCACAATTGCTCTCCTTCCATTCACATTCACATGCATCCATGTGATTGGAACATCCAGAGTCTTTGTTTGACCTGCATTTAAGTAAATAATTTTGTCTATTGGTACCCACTTGTTTGAGGGTCCTAGACTGTTAGTTTCCAAATCTTTATCCTTCATTTGTTCCATCTGAGTACTATCAGGTACAAATGTAGTATAAAGATTTGTGAGTGAAGAGCTTCCAGCAATAGCTGATGAGCTTGGTTCCTCTAGTGTTTTATCACCAGAGTATCCAATTCCATTAGTATTGTTGGTTCTAATGTTGCAAAGCATAGAAACAATTTTATCTTGATCAACATTTGTGTTGCAATACTCTTTGAAAGCAAGAGAGTGTTCATAGGGTTTGCAACACATAGCATAACCTCTCTCAAGATCTCTTGTTTTATTAAAATCTTTTTGTAAAAGATCTTCAGAGTGATTTGCTTCCTTATTTAAATTCTCATAGTCTGCTTTAAGTTTTTTATACTTTTGCTGACTATTAAAGGATTAAAGTAAAGCTTTTTCAAGATGCTTGATCAATTTGGCTTTGGAGAGACGAGAGTATACCTGATTTAATCTTCCTGTGATGTGATCTAAGTTATCAGAATCTGACTCTCCATCAGAGCTTGAATCTTCAGAGTCTGACCCATCTTCAGAGCTTGAATCTTCAGCTCCTAGTGCTCTTTCAGATTCCATTTGCTCTTCAGGTCCTGAGAGCTTGATTTCCTTCTCTCCTTCAGATTCACCTTCAGAGAAGTTGTCTAGCTCTTCCCAGGTTGTCATTCCTTTTGCCATTGCTCCTCCATTCTTCTTGAAGTTGTACCATCTTTGAAGTTTCCTTGAAAACCTTTCAAGATACTCTTCATCAGGTTCTTCACCAAGATCTTCATGTTCCATTGCTTGCTTTCCTTTCCTTGCTGCTTGTACTTCTTCACTTTTCAACTCTTCTTTATCCTTCAGAGACAATTCATGGTCTCTGAGTAATTCAATCAATGATTCAGGACTCATTGAATTGATGTCTTTAGTTTCCTCTATTGTATTTGCAATTACATTCCAGTCCAGAGGCAAACTTCTCAGCATCTTTCTTACAAGCTCTTTGATGCTGAGTTTGTTGTTAAAGTCTTCAAGCTTGCTTGTGATAGCTTGAAATCTTGAGCTCATTTCTCCAATGCTCTCATTTTCTTCCATTCTAAATTCTTCATATTGATCTAAAAGACCATTTACTCTTGCTCTCTGAATGCTTTCATTATCATCACTAATGAAGCAAGCAGTAGTGGTTGTAGATTCAATATTAGAGGTTTGTTCAGCTTCTGATGTGGAAGGATTTTGATTGTTGCTTAGATCTTCATTTAGATTTAGTCCATCTTCAACTTCCTTGATAAGATCAGCAACTTGTTGATATAACCTCTGCTTCCAATCATTCAAATCATTGAATAGCTGAGCCATGATGTTTTTCTCCTTAGGATCTTGACTGTTTCACTATTAAGTGATTTTCCAACAGAACCGGAGCTCTAATACCAATTGAAGGTGCGTGGGAGAAAACACAAGAAAGGGGGTTGAATTGTGTTTTAGATTTTAAAAACTTTTCCAGATAATAGTATCTATCAGAGTCTTTAAGCATAGCGGAATACTTATCACAAACAACTTGAATCTAAAAGAATGATGGAAGAGTAAATAAGAGATTGAGAGAGAGAGAGAGAGAGAGAGAGAGAGACACAAGAATTTATACTGGTTCCCCTCACAAAACGAGAGTACTTCAGTTCCCTTGCACTTCCAAGGGATTTCACTATAATCACAAATATTACAAATCTAGTGCTCAAACACACAAGCAAGAGACTTCTTTGCTCTAAGTCACACAAGACAGAGAGACTTCCTTGCTCAAAGTCACACAAGACTAAGAGACTTCTTTGCTCAAAGTCACACAAGACTAAGAGACTTCTTTGCTCTAATCACTAAGATTGAGACTTTTCCAAATTAGTCACACAGAAGTAAATACTAACTTCTAAGCTTAAAACTATTACAAGATAATAACTTCAGAGGCTTTAGCTAGTTATCAATTTCTCACTCAATTCTGAGAGTATAAGTATATGAAGATCAGTTGTTGTTCCTTCATTCCTTAGTCATCAACTTCTTTCTTTCTGATATATATATGAGTGAAGAAAGATATTGAGATGTTGTAGAATCCCGTTGTAAATGGACAGCTGTAACTTTTGAATTTACTCTAAACAGAGCACTTCTTCTTCACAGTTAAGCTCACGTTTTACTGTCTGTCCAAATACAGTAATAAGGTACAACTAGCTCCTAGAGAGGATAGGATCACATCCTTTATGACCGTTGTAATTAGTTGTCCTTAAGAGATCATCAGGCTTAGTAAGACTTGGTGATGTAGCCTTTCTGATGACCATTGGAATTCACTTTGCTTCTGATGAACCTTGATATCTTGAAGTCTGGTTGGTCTTGAATATTTGGCCTCTGATAGTTTGAATATTTGGCCTCTGATAGTCCTTCGTAATTCAGCTTCTGAACGTCTTCATCTTCTGAATAACTCTTGACTAACACCAAATAGCTTCTGAACTTTTGTAGGCATTTGAATGTCTCTGAGCTTCTGAACTTCTCTTAAGCTTCTGAACTCTTGTAGACATCCTGATCCTTTTTGAGCTTCTGACCACGTTTTAGCTTCTGACCACGTTTTAGCTTCTGAACTCTTTCAGAGTGTAAATGATTCAGACTTTCATAGGTTCCTTCAGAGCATAAATCAAGTGTGCTCATGTATATTCTTAAGATTATCCTGCACACTTAATTTAAACATTAGTAACATCAATTGTCCATTTAATACTTTATTATCATCAAAACTGAGGGTGTGTATCAAAACACATTTTTTTCCAACAAATATTTGCTTTTTCTTTTTAAAAAAATAGTTTAAAAGGTTAAGGATCAAATTTTGACAAAAAAATTGACTTTAAAATCATGCGATTTGACTTAACGAGTTGAATCTAATGAGCCGAACCGAACTGTTAAACTTTAAACAAGCCGAACTCAATCTGAAAAAAGAGTTTGTGTTGAATTTGAGCCGACTTTTGAGCTGAACAATTTCTATCGAGTAGAGTCTAGCTCAGACGAGTTCGACTCAGCTCGACTCATTTCCATCCCTAATAAGAACCATTCCATAATTTAGGTGGTCCAAACTAAAAAGTTTAGCAGGGTAGAACATTCTTTTTTCTTGGATCGAAAGTCCACCATACGTAGACTAAACTTTAAGCAAGGTAAGACCCGTTTCGATTACTCATATCGTTTCCAATTATGATACAAAAAGTTCCCAATCGATTATCATATCACTCCCAATCAAGGTGACTAAACAACACCGGTAGGTGTGATATGCATAACCGACGCCAGACTATGCGGCCGTTTAGTCCAAACTAATTAAAAAAAACAACAAAAAGTAAAAAAAAAAAAAAATGGAATGAGGGAGGGAGGGAGGTAAAGAATGATTTTGGTGTGATTTTTTCACACTAGTCCCCTTTTTATAGAATTTTGTAGCAATGAGAGACCTTTTTTACGGTCGACAGATTCTCTATGGGGAATGCGAACACGGCTCGCATTGTAGCATTTTAATTTATCCATAACTTTTTATGAGGTTTTTCAAATCTTATTAATTAATTAGTTTTTTTCTCTCTCCTAATTTATTAAGGAGTAATTATTGCCTATTTTGGTTCTCTCTCTTTCTCTCCTATTCACAGAAAAAAAAGGAACACATAAAACAGGAAGGTTAAAGCCAAAACACAGCCCAACATAAAGAATCATGAAACAAATAAGTTCATTCACTAAACCCATTTAACCAAACAAAAACAGCAAAACTGGCACCGCATACAATTGAAAGAACAAATAACAATTTATCAGTGAAAATAGCACACGATGTGTTATTGTTGATAACAGCAAAACAAAAGTCATAGCACAACACACAAACAACAACAAAAAATAAGAATAGAAAGTAGAACAGCAACACAACAACACATTTTTTTTTTCCTTCATTTGGCGTATCCTTGATAAACTTTTTGAAAGTTGAAGGATAAAGTAACAATAGAATGTTTAGTTGAAGGAGAAGTGACCTGAGAACTGTATAATAGCTAATGAGAGAGAGACTCAATTCTCTAAATAAAAAAAATAACTCATTAATAATATTTGAAAAACCCCACAAAACAAGGCATTTATTGTTGCTTATCCTATCCTGTGCAATCTTGCACAGGTTAGAAAAACCCTATTTTCTTTAGATTAGATATGCCAAAGATTGTTAAACTTTTGCTTTAAAACAACTATTTATGATTGAAACTCACAACTGCATAGTTCTAGATTTAAATCCAGGTAAAGGTGCCTACCCTAACAATATCAACAGTGTGTCGGTTGAGCAAGGTCTTGCGTACTAACAACAAAAACTTTTTTCAACTTATTATGCATTTAACTGATCAAAGTTATCAGCAACATTTTGATTTGTACATGATATCATCAGTGATATTCTAATAAAAATGGTTTTTATCAGCAACAATTTAATCTTCAAATCTGATCCTGTGTTGCTAATCGCACAAAACTGAGATTCTGCAATATAACTTTTGTCAAACGAATTCTCAGTTTCTGCAGAGTATATAAGTAGGGGACAGTTGTAATGGTTTGAAGATAAAAAACCAATTATCAAAAAAAAAAAAAAAGATGATGATGATGAAAAAACCTAATTTAAATTGCTGATGTTTTTTATACCAAAAAAAATTTGATCAGCAAGAAAACAAGATAAATACTGCAATGCCTATCAATCATTAAATATTAGTTGGGTCCAACAAAAATGGTTTTTGCATAAGGTATTGCCAGTTTGCTACAGAAAAACAACATCCTGAGAATTGTACACTAAAAAGGAACAGAACGTCTTCATGCCGAGAAATCTGCACTACAAAGGAACAAAATGGCTTCATGCATATTCTGTTTATGTATCTACAGGACAAATTGAAGTCTATACATCAAATTCATCCCCAAAATACCAACAATAAATTGAACAAGTTTTCTTTGTTGGAAACGAGAAAACCAGCAACTTGGTGTGCCACCTGCAAGATTATTATTCTAATAATATAACAATGTACATGTAACCTATGATCTTCTCTCCACGCCAGTATTCAACACATCCGGATTAGTAACCTATGATCTTCTCCCCACGCCAGTATACAACACATCTACATTAGTAGATGCTTTTAAAGGTGGCCTATTAATCTTCTCAAGTAATCTACTAAATACTAATTTAACTGGTATGCAAGCCACAGTAGTCATCCCAGAGACCTCTGGTTTAATCAACTTATGTGTTTGATAAAAGCTTCTAGTAAGGGATGGTTTTCTATTAAGATTATTTTCAATAGATAAAGAGGAAAGGGTTCTAGTTTTTTGACTAGATGTCAGGTTCACTTTTTTTGCACCCTTTTTAGAGGACTTCTTGTCAATTGAAGACCCAACACTGGTAAGGCCGCTCTTCTTCAAAAGGCTTGCATTATGACCGGAACTTCCACTATTTAATTTCTTATAATCAATATTTCTTTCTTGATCTAATGAGAAGTCGTCATCAACATTTGATGACAATATATGTGGACGAGGGACACGAAAGTTAGCTGTTCTCCTCGCAGTCGTCCAAGCTCGTGGAAGTACACTATTTCCCTCATATCCAACTGCATCATTACTGACTTCATCAATTGCAGAAAATAGATTGTCAGTTGAGCCTTCCTTAAGGGCTTCAATTTTGATCGGGTGCCCAATTATAGACCTCCCATCTATCTTACTTGTAACAGAAACAATAGGGACTGGTTCTTTCCGGTAACTTGTTTGAACCTTTATATCTACATCTACCAGCATTGACCCATTGCTCCCATCATAATGATAGCGATCACTATCTAATGGTTCAAACCCTTTAAAATCACAATATCCTTTCAAAGCAGGCTGATCCTCCCAAGGCCATTCATCCCAATCAACACCAATGCAAGTTTTATTTTGACCTTTTGCAACCGCTCTAGGAGTTAGAGAATATTCATCTTCCGATTCAAACATTTGGTCGCTATCATCAAGAGCATCACTATAGTCATTTCTGTAGTAAGGAAAACTAGCCCCTGACCTCTTGTGGTTTAAATGGCTTCTCTGTCCTTCAACATCTGCTCCATATAAAACAACACCTCTCCTATCAGGAGCAACAACAGACCTTGCAAGGTTACGGTTATTCCTCTTTCCTTTGAAATGCCATTTGGATACAGTGTCACCCAAAGTTATAGGTTCCCGTCGATAGAGGTGAGGCATGTCACTGGAAATTGCTAACTCGTCAAGCTCCTCACTGCTAGTGCTTTCTTGTTCCTCAGCATCATGGCCAGTGTCTGCAGTTATTGAAAAGTTACATCAGAAGAGCAAAAGAAAAATGCTGTGATATAGAACTAAAACTAAACTGTCTAACACAAAACCCAAAGAACAAGTACAAAACAGAAATATACACCAGGAGCAAAAGAGTAATGAGAACCGAAAATGTAAGAGATTCTAAAATATAAATGATGGCCAAAACAAGAGGGAGGAGGAATAGATTATAGCCATATTGATTTAAAATGGATTCACGGTTACAAATTCCTAACGCCAAATTTTTGGCCCCAGCAATTCACATTACAAGTTATAAAGGAAACCGTATATGAATTCCAACCCACATAGGTTATAGAACTGGGTAACTTTAAAGCTCCATTGCAACTATGTCAAGCTTTTCAAATCAGTGTCTCTCTGTGATATTCAAATTTTCTGGAATATTAGGTGAGTATATGTTTTCTAAGAGCACTCTTATTCCTCCAGCTATGTACTTATTTTCTCTTAGAAAGGAACCTTCTCAACTGAAAAACATGAATGGAACGAAAGTAGCCATTTTCTTACAAGAAATTTGACGAAAAACAAAGAATCTTAAAAACTGTCACCTAAAATTTTCATTTCCATTATACACAACTGTCCTTATTTTAACCTTTGAAAGATGCACAGATTAATATATAATATCCTGTGCAAGTCCACATATAACATTTGCCAACAATTTCTTTAAAATTTAATAGTTGACCACACAACAGAGACTAGAAATAATCATAAACGGGTTTGACAAGCATGTGCTACTGTCTAGTCAAAAGTAAAATATAAACGATGACAATAAATATTGCAAAATCATTTCTTAATTTCATCAGAAGATGTGAAAGGCGGGCACTATCAGCAATCTTCATATTTTGCACAGCCACTTGTAAGCAATTTGCTATGATGTAGTCACTGTTCAAACTTACAATCTTTTTAAGGAAAAGAAGAAGTGAGGAATAGTGTGAGAATGCAGAAGGACGAATTACAACTTTCACATATATAATTTATTTTCAATATCCGTACAATAGTGCAACAATGAAAGCTAACACTAGGTTCAGCAAATAAACAAATATTGGGAGAATACAAGTCTTATGCTTTTTCAGGTTGTGACCACTTGATCATAATCAGTGTTTTAAAAATCAGATTGGCGATCAACCCGGTAAAGGTATTGGGTCATTTCATTGGTCGAATCACTGGGTCTCTATAAAATATTTTCTGTATTGGATCGGATTAAACCGGCTATATTATAGAGATTTTAATTTACAATGCATTAATTTAATAATGAATATGACATTTTTTGGTATGTTATAAATTTGAAGGAAAAATAATACAACAGTAGCACATGGTGTAGTGGTTAAGGCTATATTATGCAGGATGATAAGCACAGCTCTGCCTGCAATATTTTCAAAATCTTTTTAATAAAAAAGTGTTCAAATGATCATTGAATCGGACCAGTCTGATTCTTGCCGGTCTAAACAAATATTGACCGGTTCACCTGCATAATATGCTAACCGGATCGGTTGTGGATCCAGTTTTTAAAACACTAATCATAATATCATTTAGTGGTTAAGATATAAGGATAGAAGTAAGTAATGCTAAACCTGAAAATATAGTCGTTTCTCCGTCATCATCTAGTTCTGTTTCAGAAGAATCTGATTCAGAATTAATAGAAGCAGTTTCAGAAGAATCAGATTCACTCTCCTCAGCAAATGAACTTCCATAAGGATACTCCACTCCAAGTTGGGAAGATGTCATTGGAATATTGGATGGAGTTTCGTTGTAATCCAGAGAATCACTAGACTCAGCTGGCAAGTACACGCATCTGCTCCTCTTTGCTCGGAATGCTGCGCCCATTTGCCCAGTTCCTGAAAACAAAACAATCAGATTATAAGATATACATAATTTTCACTAGTTTAAAATTTAAAATTCAATATACATACAAAAATAACTTCATTAAATATTTCTCACTCAATTCCTCATCTACTTTTTCTTCATCCAAAGATAAATAATTTTACCATTAACATGGATTATACATTACTTCCTATGTGACTTTGTTTTTCCCTAATAATTTCTTAAGGTATCTGAAAATGTGTGACTAAGCCCTTCATAATAGTATTATTATCATATGATGCAAAATTAGTTTAATCAGAAGCAATACCTAATTAAGCCACTAGGTTTGGCCTAGTGGTGAGGGGTTTGGATAGTATGCATAAGGTCCTGGGTTCGATCATTTGCTTCATTGTAAACAAAAAAAAAAAAAAAAAAAAGCAATACCTAATTTATCTTGCTTCTTCAACATTTGCCTCTCAAGCTCAAGAGCATGGAGAATAGCATCTTCTCTGCGTGCATATTTCTCTCTTTTCTTCAATGGCATACCCTGGGCCGACTCCGCCCTTTCAATGCATCCATCAAATTCACCGCATCGGAACGGCTTCACCCGTTTGGATTTCTCCAAATTATACCAGTCTCTGTTAAAAAAATACCAACACAAACACCACTGATAACAGTCAACAACCAATTCATTCAATATTCACAAAATTAACAAACGTTCATCATAACCACAAAAAATAAAATCTAATTTCTTTGTCACAACTATCTACTCTGCAGTGTGAATTGAACTAAAAGTTGAAATTGAAACCAAAAAATCTGAATTTTGAATAATAACTAATAAACACATTAAAATGAAAAGCACTTACACGCTAGCATCTTCTCTACCAAGCAGCTTAACCGGCGTTCCGGATCGAGGCGAGGTCAGATGATGAGAATTGGTGAGGTCATCGGAGCAGAGTATTTGACCCGGCCACCATGACCCGTTTCTTCTTCGGACCCAAACGAGGGATCCAACAGCGCAATCCTCTGCGCTCAAACCATCCATCTCCTCCTCCTCCTCCTGCCCTCTCCTCTTCACTTTCTTTCGCTTCCCCAGTTTTGCTGTCTTTTTTTCTGAAAATTTGAATAGATACGGTGGCTCAGCCGCCGCCGGTGAAGGAAAACGACGATGAACGAACGAGCTTGTCAGTGGATAATGCTGAAAATGAGATGTGGATTTAGGGCACAGAATTTCATTTAGATTTGGGGAATTTCATTTCTAGGGTTTTCAATTTTGACTTTTGGAAAGTTTGAATATTCTAGAAGGACCTTGGTTTGTATTGATTAAATTAAATTAATTAATAATTAAATAATTATTGTTATGTGGCGGGAGGTAGCCACGCCCCCAACATTCAACAACGTCTAGTTGCTAAGGGTGTAAGGCAAGGAATTTTTATCATCTCCTTCCGAAGTCTCTACATCCGTCAGTCAACTTTCTATGTATATTGTTAGATATATCCGATAGATGATAAAGAAAAATATTAATGCGGCGAAATAAAAATCTAAAATATAAAAGGAAATAAAATATAACATTGAAATCCACACATCTAATTTTTAAAAATCATGTAATATTATTGATTTTTTTTGCAAGAATTCTTAGTTAACCAAAATCAATATTCAACACCAAAATAAAGTCACGTTGGAGGCTGTCTTTTCAAGAATTGTTAATTATTTTTTATGAAAAAAATACATTATTTGATATATTATATTATAATTTTAACACACAAATACTTTACATTTTTCGGTTACTTCTGCTTTTAAAATTTCATGATTTCAAAAGAATAATCTTTAAAATTATTAATATAATAAGTAGTGTAGTTTTGTCATAATAAAAATGTTCATAATTTTTTAAAAGAATAAATAATAAAAACTACTGCTATTTTATTATCAGGTGTGATGCATTACTCTTTTTTTATGTGAAGATAAATAAAAAAGTGACGAAAAAAATTAATGGTGTTATAGAATTTTTAGAAATTTGATGGATAAATTAACGTGAATTTTGGTGTTATTTTATTTCCTTTTATATTTTTGAATTTTTATTTTAGTGTATTTATTGTTTTTCTACATTATCCGTTGGATATATCTAATGATGTATATAGAAGGTTGAGAGACTGATGTAGAGGTTTCAGAAGGAGAAGATCTGGATCCGTAAGGCAAGGGCTTTGTACAGAAAACAACCAATTTGGTCTTTGTAATGAATCCACCAAATTGGATAGGCCCAAATAAGAGTTAGTCAACTTCGGCCCAAGAAGGGAACATCAAGGCATGAGTTGGAAATATATAATGAAAGGAAAACATAGAAAAAGGGTATGGAATATGAAATTAGTGATTAGTCACTTTCTCTCTTCTCTCTGATATTCTCTTCTTCTATGGAATTCTCCTTTTATCTTGTAACTTCTATTTCTCTTTAATATCAATTTCACATCACAATTGTTAGTATCATTACATTGGTGCTTTCATTGTCATCATGGCAGAGCATACATGCATGAACGAAGCTCGATTTGCTGAAATGGAGAAACGTCGCAAGGATCAATTCAACCGAATTGATGCTTTGTTAGAAACCTTACTTGAAAAATACAACTGTCCAAGGAGCTCTTCCCATGGTGTTGTGAACTCATTCAATCAGACCCTACCATTTCAATCCAAGTCTGTGGCTGAATCTTCGAGAGAATTAAATCAGCGCATGGCAGAAATTTCAAAAGAAATCAAACAGTCTTGTACCAGAATCACCAACTTGTTACAAGAGGAGATTGTTGGAACAAAATATGTGTTAATACACACCCTTAGGTTTTGATGATAACAAAGTATTAAATGGACAATTGATGGTACTAATGTTTAAATTAAGTGCAGGAGAATTCAACATTATATCAAGAGCACACTTAATTTAGACTCTGATGAAACCTATGGAAGTCTGAACATTTACACTCTGAAGGAGTTCAGAAGGTACAACGTGGTCAGGAGCTAAACAAAGTTCAGAAGCTCAAAGAGGATCAGAATGTCTGAAGGAGTTCAGAAGCTCAGAGAAGTTCATAACGTCACGGATGTTCAGATGCCTACAAGAGTTCAGAAGTTATCTGCTAGTCATGAGTCATTTAGAGGATGAAGACGTTCAGAAGCTGAATTGGGAAAGACTATCAGAGGCCAACCATTCAAGACCAATCAGACTCCAAGTTATCAAAGGTTCATCAGAAGCAAAGGAATTCCCCAAATCATCAGAAGGGCTACATCAACTACAATTATCAAGCCTGATGATTTGTTCTAAGGTCAACTAATTACAACGGTCACAAAGGATGTGATCCCAATCTTTCTAGGAGCTAGTTGTACCTTATTACTGTACTATTGGACAAACAGTAAAGGTGAAGCCTCTCTGCAAAGGAAGACGTGGCTTTACTCAACGGATCTTCCAAGACTACAGCTGTCCATTTTACAACGGGAATTTCTCCAACGTCTCAATGTCTTTCTCAACTCATATAAATATGCCAAAGAAAGAATTGATGACTAGCGATCTTCATTAGAAAACATCTCTCAGAAGAAAGTGAGAATCTGAATTGTAATAGAAAATATCTCTCAAATGAAGTGAGCATAGAAACTAGCTTAAGCCTCTGAAGTTATTATGTTTGTAATAAGTTTATACTTATAAGTTAGTAGTAAGTTTTCTGCTTAGTGTAGAAGCTTTTCTGCTTAGTGTAGAAGTAAGAAAGTCTTCTACTTAGTGTAGAAGCACATAAGTCTCAATCTTAGTGATTAGAGCAACGCAGTCTTCTGCTGAGTGTAGAAGCAAGGAAGTCTCTCTGTCTTGTGTGACTAAGAGCAGGAAGTCTTAAGCTTGTGTGCTTGAGCAAGGAAGTCTCTGATCTTGTGTGATCAGAGCAAGGAAGTCTCTCTGTCTTGTGTGACTAAGAGCAGGAAGTCTTGAGCTTGTGTGTTTGAGCATCTATTGTAATCTTTGTGATTATAGTGAACTCTCTTGGAAACAAGGGGACTGGAGTACTCTCAATTTGTGAGGGAACCAGTATAAATTGTTGTGTGTTCTTCTCTCTCTCACTCTCTCATTTACTCCTTCATCATTCACTTAGTCATTAGTTTAATTGTGTGAACAATCCGTTGTGCTTAAAGACTCTGATATATTTAAATATCTAGAAAAGTTTTTATATACCCAAAACACAATTCAACCCTCCTTCTTGTGTTTTCTCCACGCACCTTCAGAGATCAACGCCACTGAATCGGTGAACGCTACGTGTTCAATTTTAGAGGAATCCCTTCCTTCCATCGAGGCAAACGAAGAACAATCCATTACTGATGAATCTAGTGTTGGTGTGAGAAATTTAATAGTGGAAGAAGTGATGCCGGTGAGTGAAATTCTTGGCAAGCCCCTTGTTTGTATGCCTCTTCTCTACCAAGATACCAACTATCCACTCATAGATTTGACTTACGGCGTTGTAGCAAATCCTCCACCACCGCGGGAGCCATGTTCTTTCACAAAGAGAACAACCTTGCTTTCTCATCAGATGGCACCAAATCAACCGCTGTCAGTGTCGCCGTGGAAGGAATTGCGGTGGATGCACTTAACACCGAAGTGCCTTTCCCATGCTCGACGAAACGCCCCAACGACGTCGCTGCCGCCAAAACCACCAGATGGGACGTATTGCACAATGTCGAATCCTTCTCAGCCACCTGAGCCACCTGATTCGACGAGCCGTGTAGTTTCCACCAGGTTTTTTTATCATATGAAGTATCGGTATAATGCATATATCATTGTGATGGGTACAACAGGAAACAAAAAAAATGAAGAACATGGTACAATGTTAGTTTTGTATGATGAAAATGGTTGCGGATACATGAATATGAATTTAACGGGTGTTGGTAATAATGTATCAATGGAAGAAATCATCACTACTCTTGAAATTGCAGGATTGTTCGATGCCCCACCTAGTGGACTTGTGCTTGAGTTTGATTTTCTTGCCAATGTGGATTCAACCGTGTCGCGGTGATTTTTGGATGTCGAGTTATTAATTAACTTCGAATCGCAATTTAATATTCCACCACCAATCTTTAATTTATCCGAGGGAAAGGGAAAAAGTTCGAAAAAACCCTATTTTTCAGAGAACAAGGTTCGGGGGTTGGTTATACGAAGGGAAGGTATTAGCACCCTAAGTATCTATAGTACTCTATAGGAACCTCTTGTGTTTATTTTAACTTTGCGCTTAATTTTAATTGCTTGTAAAAATGTATAAGTGTAGGAATTAAAGTGATGATAAAAAAGAAGAAGTTTAAAGTGACGGAAAAGAAAGAAAAATGTTTTTTGTTCATTTTATTGATTGGAGAGACAAATCTCATGCCTACGTACCCGAGGGATCAAACCACCGTAGTTCGGGGTAAACGGACGAGTAAACTTGTTTGTTTAATTTTAAGGTTTTGAAAATGGTTTTAACGACCAAAAAGCCAAAAGTGGCAAAATGTGAGTTTGATTGATGTTAATTTGTGAAAAAGTCTATATGATTAAATTGATTAAAGTTTGATCAAGAAATAAGACGCGGACACTTGGTTTAAAATCCAAGGTTTATTGAGAAAATGTTTGAGTGATAAAAGACACTTGGTTTAAAATCCAAGGTTTTCGCATGATTAAAAATGTATGAATGAAGAAAATGCACTTGGTTTAAAATCCAAGGTTTTCGCGAGAAAAAGGGACACTTGGGTTAAAATCCAAGGATTTAGCGAAAAAAGAAGCCATTGGTTTAAAGTCCAAGGCACTTGGTTTAAAATCCAAGTTCGCGGTAAAAAAAAGACACTTGGGTTAAAGTCCAAGGTTTTTGCGAGAAAAAAGACACTTGGGTTAAAATCCAAGGTTTTTACGATAAAAGACGCCGTTGGTTTAAAATCCAAGGCACTTGGTTTATAATCCAAGTTTTGCGATAAAAAGACTCTTGGGTTAAAATCCAAGGTTTTCACGATAAAAGACGCCGTTGGTTTAAAGTCCAAGACACGTGGTTTAAAATCCAAGTTTGCGGTAAAAAAGACTCTTGGTTTAAAATCCAAGGTTTTCGCGGTAAAAAGAAACGTTTGGTTTAAAGTCCAAAGTTTTGAAAAAATGCTTGATGACAAAATATTTTGATGCTTGATGATGTTTGACAATGAATTGTTTTGACTTTTTTTTTTAAAGAGGTTTTGACCTCATTTTTTTAGAATAAAGCGACTAACTATTTTTGAAGAGGTGTTGACCTTATTTGTGAGAATAAAGTGACTATTTATTTTAAAATGGAATGTTGGGTTCCAGTCGCGGTGATTTTCGGACGCCAAGCTATTGGTTAGCTTTGGTTCTCAAAAATTATGATTCACCACCGAGCTTTAATTTATCCAAGGGAAGGGGAAAAGATCGAATAAACCCATAATAAAAATTTAGAGATTTAAGGTTCGGGGGTTAGTTATACAAAGGGAAGGTATTAGCATCCTATGTATCCGTAGTATTCTACGGGAACCTCTTGTAAAATATGTATTTTTTGTGCTAAAAATGTTTTGCTTGTAAAATTTGCTTATAAATGATTGGGCAACGGTGAGAGATTTTTTTTATTAATTTTGGGATATTCAAAAGAAAAGAAGAAAAAAGTTTTATTAATTTTGAATTGGGAAGACACAAGGTCTTTTGCACTACGTACCCGCGAGGGATCAAAATCTCGTAGTTCGGGGTAAAAATTGTAAAGTGATTTGTTTGATTGATTTTAGGAGAAAAGACGAGTCGTCATCTTAAGTTTAAACTCCTTTTAAATCCGCCACGAACATACTGAAAAGTTTATATCTTTTCCTGCCATATGTCGTGGGGAAATGAATTTCAACTAGAGATGACTCACGTCTAAACTCTCTTGAGAAAAAGTTTGAATTTGAAAAGCCAAGCGGCAAAAGATTTGAATTGTTTTTGTATTTTTTTTTAGTCTTTTTGAAAATATTTAAATATGCTTAAGTGTGCTAGAGCATTTATTGAAAAAAAAGTTAAAAAAAGTCTCTCGACGAAAGTCGAGGTTTATTATAAAAGATTTCTTTTTGAAAATATTTGAATGTTTTTGCTTTTATTATTTTTAAGAAAAATTTGTATTTTTTAGAACGTCGGTTATTCGGACCGCAAGCCATCCGGCAGGAAATCCGAAGTCACCGGAGAGTGAAAAGTCATCCGCCAAACCACTCCTTTTTTCATTCTTTTTTTATTTAAATAAAAATAATTTTTTATTTCAAGGTTAAAAAATAGTGGACAAGCAAATGCGCAAAACAAACGTAACGCGAGGTTAATGAAAAAATTTCCCCTTTCCTTTGGACTTGAACAAATAAAACATACAATAATATTTTTTTGCATTTTTGATATTTAAGCAGTAATAAACGAAACAAATAACATAGCATATTTTTTTTGACATCTTTGATATTTAAACATAGCATATAACACATAAATAATGTACAAAAATAAATAAATTAAATGACATTTAAATATAATAGAACACATAAATAAAATAAAAATAAAAAATAAATATAGCAGGGGGGTGTAAACAGGAAGATATGGGGGGTGTGGATAGCAAAAACTGGATTGGGCCCAGTCCACGAGGCCCACTGCGTGTGAACTAACAAACAAAAAAACAGGGCCAAATCCTGGCCGTCTGATAGATCAGACGGCTCAGATATGAATTTAAAAGGAAATGATCAAAGCCACCTGATAGAGATCAGTGGCTGATTGGCGAGGATGCACGGTGTGCTGCGATAGACACGCGCACACCGGATCGGGTCAGGGTATATATACCCAGGAAACCCTAAAATTTCCATTTTTCTCCATTCCCCTTCTCTCTTCTCCGCCGCCGGCCAACCCATCTTCTTCCTTCTCTCACATTTTTTTCTAAACTTCCATTTTTCCTCAAAAAAAGCTTAAATCAACTAAATACAAACGGATCCTAAACCAACATTTCAAAACCAAACAAAAACTCCCCAAATCCGGATCAAAACAGAAATGGAAAAAAGGAAAACGAAAATCACCCTTTTTGCGTGTTTGATTTGCGATCTGGAAATGGATGGAGATTTCGTTTATAGTTTCGGATTCTTCTTCTTCTTCGTTTTTGATTCTGGTTTCGGTCTTGGTTTCGAATTGATGATGGAAGTTTGGGTTTCGTTTTGGTTGATTTGAATTCGGTTTCGTGAGGGTTTGCAATCAGGATAAAAATGGTTTTTTGAGTTTTATTTGATGAAGATGATGAAGAAACAGATGATGATACTGTTTGATTTTGATTTCTTTTTTTTATCTGTGTTTTTTTTTGTTGCGGCTGATCTCTGATGAATCCTCCCCCCCTCTGAGTTCTTTTCAATCTGTTTTATAACCCAAATTTTTTAGGGTTTTGGTTAATTGAGGAAATGCAGAGAAATCCTTTTGCTAGTTGAAATGGAATCTCCCCCTTTGGGGAAGAAGACACTGACCGTGACCCAAGAAAAAAAACTCAAGAACGTGACCTCTTTTTTTGATTTTTAATTAATTTTTAAAAAAAGAAAAAAAGGAATAAAGGATAAATAAAACAAATAAATAAATAATAATAATAATAAAACTGAATAATAAAATAAAAATAATAAAAATTGAAAAAATAAAAATAATAATAATATAAATATATAAATAATGAATGAACACAAAATGAGGTATTTTAAAATATCTCTCTGCCGAAATTTCGTTTGAAAAAGCGAAGTAAAATCCCGGACAAAATTGCATGACACATGGACATGAGGTGGGATCTTAGGTCAAAAATTGGGGTATGACAGATGCCCCTATTTAAGTTTCTTCATCCGGAGAGATGAAGATTGAAATCTTCATCTTGACGAGATTGAAGAGACTTAAATACAGAATACACAATTTTGGACCTAAGATGCCGAGAATGCTTATGATGCAAATGCAAACGCAAATACAAGACCTTGAACTTTGTGAGAAAGTGGAATCACAAGAGACAAACTTTTATTACTGGGGAACAAAGACATTTATAGGTGAGCAACAAAAAGTGACCCGACTGAGGGAGAAAAAGTAATGATAAGGAGGAGAAAACGATCCAACCCCACTGGTGAAGCAATGTAGTTTTACTTGGGATAATTTGCCTTCTATCATATGGATAGTTTAACCAAGGTATGGAAAAAGATGAGACACTGTCTACTATCGCATGGATAGCTTAAAAAAGACGAGTGAAAAATGAATGAGACACTGTCTACTATCGCATGGATAGCTTAAAAAAGACGAGTGACGAATGATGAGAGACACTGTCTACTGTCGCCTGGACAGCTTAATAAAAGACGAGTGATGAATGAAGAGGCACTGTCTACTATCGCCTGGATAGCTTAATAAAAGACGAGTGATGAATGAAGAGACACTGTCTACTGTCGCCTGGACAGCTTAATAAAAGACGAGTGACGAATGATGAAGAGACACTGTCTACTGTCGCCTGGACAGCTTAATAAAAGACGAGTGACGAATGATGAATCACTGTCTACTATCGCCTGGATAGCTTAATAAAAGACGAGTGACGAATGATGAAGAGACACTGTCTACTGTCGCCTGGACAGCTTAATAAAAGACGAGTGACGAATGATGAGACACTGTCTACTATCACGTGGATAGCTTAAAAAAGACGAGTGACGAATGATGAAGAGACACTGTCTACTGTCGCCTGGACAGCTTAAAAAAGACGAGTGACAAACATTGCTAACTAACATATGGATAGTCTAGCAGAAACAAAAATGACAAAAATTGTCTACCAACATATGGATGGTTTCAACATGTATATTACCTACTACCATATGGATAGCTTATAAAAGGTAATAACAAAAAGAGACACCGTCTACCAACATATGGATGGCTTATAAAAGACGAGTGACAAACATTGCTAACTAACATATGGATAGTCTAGCAGAAAGATGACAAAAATTGTCTACCAACATATGGATGGTTTCAACATGTATATTACCTACTACCATATGGATAGCTTATAAAAGGTAATAACAAAAAGAGACACCGTCTACCAACATATGGATGGCTTATAAAAGACGAGTGACAAACATTGCTAACTAACATATGGATAGTCTAGCAGAAAGATGACAAAAATTGTCTACCAACATATGGATGGTTTCAACATGTATATTACCTACTACCATATGGATAGCTTATAAAAGGTAATAACAAAAAGAGACACCGTCTACCAACATATGGATGGCTTATAAAAGACGAGTGACAAACATTGCTAACTAACATATGGATAGTCTAGCAGAAAGATGACAAAAATTGTCTACCAACATATGGATGGTTTCAACATGTATATTACCTACTACCATATGGATAGCTTATAAAAGGTAATAACAAAAAGAGACACCGTCTACCAACATATGGATGGCTTATAAAAGACGAGTGACAAACATTGCTAACTAACATATGGATAGTCTAGCAGAAAGATGACAAAAATTGTCTACCAACATATGGATGGTTTCAACATGTATATTACCTACTACCATATGGATAGCTTATAAAAGGTAATAACAAAAAGAGACACCGTCTACCAACATATGGATGGCTTATAAAAGACAAGTGACAAACATTGCTAACTAACATATGGATAGTCTAGCAGAAAGATGACAAAAATTGTCTACCAACATATGGATGGTTTCAACATGTATATTACCTACTACCATATGGATAGCTTATAAAAGGTAATAACAAAAAGAGACACCGTCTACCAACATATGGATGGCTTATAAAAGACGAGTGACAAACATTGCTAACTAACATATGGATAGTCTAGCAGAAAGATGACAAAAATTGTCTACCACCGTATGGATGGTTTCAACATGTATATTACCTACTACCATATGGATAGCTTATAAAAGGTAATAACAAAAAGAGAAGAGGGACTTCCACGAAGGGAATATATAACTCTGCCAGGAACTCCAAAGGAGATATAGGAAGGTTAGATTGAAAAATACAGATTTCTCAATAACGAGAAGACATTTGAAAAGTTCTTGATTAACATCTCTTGACCAGATATACTGGGAATGACATCACACAGGGAAGTTGAGAATATATGTGTTGGTACGCAAGCTACTCAAAATGAAGAGATTGTCGCTTGCTGATTGAAATTAGAACTCGATCCAGGAAAAAAACTGGAGAGAAATAGTCAAAAAGACTCTATGCCCAATGAGAAATGAGCTCGACTGGGGATCTTCCTATCTGTGTATTCGGAAAGGGATACAACTGAAGCAACTTGGAATATGTTCGATGGAGACATCTCTATATTAGACTCAATGGGGATGACTCTTTTTGTGATGTATGAGTGATGGAGACATCTCTGAACCAGACTCACTGGGGATGACTCTTTTTGTATGAATGATAGAGACATCTCTGGACCAGACTCACTGGGGATGACTCTTTTTGTATGAATGATAGAGACATCTCTGGACCAGACTCACTGGGGATGACTCTTTTTTGTGATTTATTGAAACAAGTATGTATGAATGATTCTATTTGCATGTTGCACATGGGTACGAACCTATGTATGGACATGTGAATGACTGTATGTATGTATGGATATGTGAATGATTGTATGTATGTATGAATGTGTGAATGTATGTATGTATGTATGTATGAATGGTTGTATGTATATGTGTATTTGCTGATGCATGATATGCATTTGGTTGTAGGCGTAGCATTAACGAATACTATATGAAATGCATGATGGATGCATGAAATGAAATGTTGGTAAATACCATGCTTTGGATGCCAATAATTTTTTGGACTTAATCGAATGTTGAATGCCAATAAAGACTGGGCTTTGAATGTTGAGCTTTTCAGGATGCCAATGAAAATTGGGCTTTGGAAGAGGCCAATGGTATATTGGGCTTTTGACATGCCAATGGATTTTGGGCTTTCTGGTTGTGAAAGTGGTGCCACTTTTATTAGAAAATTTGGAAATCTTGAAATGCATGCGTGATGCTATGTGTGTGAATCATATGTTAAGAAATGCCTTAACGAATGCAATTTGATGCATGGTTTAATGCTAGAAAGATGCAAGCGTGAGCGACGCAAGATGCATGATTATGATTTGTATGAAATGTGATGATTGATTGATGTATGCAAAGTATTGACCTTGGGCTGCTCCGTTGGAGGATGGGCCTTTTATTGTAGGTATTGGGTTCCAAGCAATGTTGGTTTTTTGAAGATGTCAATGAATATTGGAATTTTTTTGGATGCTATGAGGTGATGGGCGAAACTCTAAAGCAAAGCGACGTAATCAATGCATGATGCCTGCTTATGGTTTAAATGTTTGAAAAGTTTCCTCGCGTTGGGAAATGGAGAGAGGTTAAGAAGATTTTTGCTAGCATGGTCTCCCGACACCCGAGTTGAACTCGATGGTTGTATGACAGCAGCTCGCTTGAGTAGCTTTGAAAGGATGGAGAGGACTTGCCCCTAGTGTAGCCCATTTTGCCCTCTTTTTTCTTTGAAAATCTCTAACTTTTGCCTAGACCGCTCTTTCGAGTTTTCAGTCCACCAGGATTATATTTCTTTTTTTTGTGTCCCTAATTTTTGCCTAGACCGCCTTTCCAGGTTTTCGATCCACCGGGGCGCTCTCTATTGCCTAAACCGCTCTTTCGGGTTTTCGACTTAGCGAGCTTTTTGATTTTTTTTGTATCTCTTTTCTTTGGGCATTATATCTTTGGTTGCATCAATCTGGGAGCGAAAAATCCTCTCCATCTATGGGGTGATAAATACAGGTTGCCCCAGTATTTGGATCCTTGAAAGGTATGCCCCAAATTTTACCCTTGACTTGAACTGCCTCAACACTTGAATTTTGAAAAGCATGCCACTGGTTGATCGGCGCCTTGAAGGTTTGACCGTAATCACTAAGATCTCCGGATGATTTGCCCTTTGATTGGTAGGAATTTGCTCTTGATTGACAGGACCCCTAGGTGATTTGCCCCTTGTTAGGAGTGTCTTGAAATGATTCACCTTTGGATCAGACTCTTGTTGAAATTTCCTCGATGTCAAGTATTGATTTGCAGGTGAAATTGTTTATTTTGAAAAGTGATTTTGACGCAATGCACATGCAAGTTTTGAAATCGAAATTTATTTTTTGAGTGTATAATGGATGATATTTGGCCAGGAGATCGGCGCAATTGAAAGCGTGAAGAAATGATAAAAAATGTTATTGATGATTCACAAACATAAGGAGTCAGTTTAACAATTTTGCTGAATGTGCTTTCGTAGTAAACCTAACTTCAATTAGGTCTTTTGAGGGTTATAACGTGGTTTGGCCCACGGTTTTTTTTGAAAAAAGATTATAAGGCTCAAAATTTGATTTTAACCCAACCAATCTCCATTGATGTTCTACATTCCTAAGTTCAAATAACTCGATAGATGTCTCTGGTAGGCAAGAGAATTTTGTTAGTTATGATGATGGAGGTAGATACAGTGGTCGAAGCACTGATGAGATTCTTGAAGTGGCAGTCACTCTTTTTTGTTTACAAGTTTATTTCCCTTTTGATTTTAATCCCTTATTTTTGCATAGACCGATTCTTTTGAATTTGCGGTCCATCGGGATGCCCTTCTTTTTGCCTAAGTTTTCACTTAGCTAGCGGGCTCTCTCTTTTTTTGGAAAAAACTATTGTGAGATTTTGCTTTTGATTTAGAAAAGTTATGACTGCCATGTGAGTTTTCTCTTTTCATCGCTTTCCTCCACGTGTGAATGGAAGATGGTGTGTCTAAACCTTTTGTTGGGGTGATTTGAGGGATTGATTCTCTTGCATTGAGATGCATTGTCAAGTTAATTGAAAAACTACCCTGCCCCAGGTTAAGATTAAGGGTTTATAAAATGTAGAAAGAAACACCGACTTCAAGCTCGAAGGAGTTGACTACGGATTATCTCCTTATATCTCCAGTGTTTGGGAATTGAAACAATGCCTTACATCATCAGCCATGTTTTACTTAAAAGCATATGTCAGCAAATTCAATTATTTGTTTACATCATCCTCCCCTAAAGTTTGAAAAGTGAAATAGAAAAACATTGCCGTTTATGATGGCACAAGAAAAGAGTGAATACGAATGGATGGATTCCAAAATATGCATGCTCATTTCATTAAAAATATTTAGTCAACCAGTACAATTTCAAAATCAAAACATACTTAGCAAGAAAGAAACCGCAATTGAGAATGAACAGTCTAACGATCTTAGGCATGTGCATTCTTTGTTGATCCACCGACCTTAAGAGGTGCGGGTGCCCCATTAGTGTTCTTGTATGACCAATCATGAATGAGATTCCTCCTTGAAAGACAATAGTTTGTCGTTGATCAGGTCTTGGACCTCCTTTTTATTTTGACAGACCTTGGCCTCTCTCAAGTCCATGTTTTAAGTTCGCTCGTGAGTATCAGGAAACTTGCTAGCTGGATTGCGGGTAAAGGAGGGTGAAGGTGGAAAAGATATGATTTGAAAATGAACGGTTTTTTTTTTTTTTTTTTTTTATATATACGGGATGCAAATGTATGAAGATGCGTGTATGCAAATGTGTGAAAATGCATGCGTATGCAAAAGAATTTTCCTCATGCTAGAGGACATGCTAAAAAATGATGACATGATATGATGAGATTGAATAAGGTCGGGGTATGACCCCAACGAAATGCTTGTAGGGTCATTGGAAGTTGACATAACCTAAATGGAAGGCTCCCTACGAGAGGCTAGTTCTAGATATTTACTACCCGCCCTCTCACATGTTGGTTATAGGTTTTGTGTTTGTTTGAGGGCGACAACCAAGGTCGCAACCCTCGCTCAAAACTTCCTTCCAAAATTGGACTAGCCAATTCAAAGGGTCTCCTCTAGATGGAGTCATATGGGTTCTAGACAAAGTAAAAAGGTCCCTAGAGTCATGGATCCAACGAGAAAATATCATCGTCATTGCAAATCCTCGCAAGACAACAATATTCTCAAGATGGTCTACTCTAGGCGTGGTTTTCATGTCAACCCTACGAGGTATCCACCAAGAAGGCCAACACTCAACCACTAACTTATCTTAAGTATTTGCTCAAGTCCGGGTAGAGGACTTTTCTCTCATAAATATCAAACCCAAACATATAAGCATATAAAGCAATATAAAATATACAAGAAAAAATAATAGCACAAATATAACATATATACAAGTTAGGCTCAACCCTCTTGGGGAGTCCCCAGTGAAGTCGCCATTTCAGTCGCGGTGATTTTCGGACGCCAAGCTATTGGTTAGCTTTGGTTCTCAAAAATTATGATTCACCACCGAGCTTTAATTTATCCAAGGGAAGGGGAAAAGATCGAATAAACCCATAATAAAAATTTAGAGATTTAAGGTTCGGGGGTTAGTTATACAAAGGGAAGGTATTAGCATCCTATGTATCCGTAGTATTCTACGGGAACCTCTTGTAAAATATGTATTTTTTGTGCTAAAAATGTTTTGCTTGTAAAATTTGCTTATAAATGATTGGGCAACGGTGAGAGATTTTTTTATTAATTTTGGGATATTCAAAAGAAAAGAAGAAAAAAGTTTTATTAATTTTGAATTGGGAAGACACAAGGTCTTTTGCACTACGTACCCGCGAGGGATCAAAATCTCGTAGTTCGGGGTAAAAATTGTAAAGTGATTTGTTTGATTGATTTTAGGAGAAAAGACGAGTCGTCATCTTAAGTTTAAACTCCTTTTAAATCCGCCACGAACATACTGAAAAGTTTATATCTTTTCCTGCCATATGTCGTGGGGAAATGAATTTCAACTAGAGATGACTCACGTCTAAACTCTCTTGAGAAAAAGTTTGAATTTGAAAAGCCAAGCGGCAAAAGATTTGAATTGTTTTTGTATTTTTTTTTAGTCTTTTTGAAAATATTTAAATATGCTTAAGTGTGCTAGAGCATTTATTGAAAAAAAAGTTAAAAAAAGTCTCTCGACGAAAGTCGAGGTTTATTATAAAAGATTTCTTTTTGAAAATATTTGAATGTTTTTGCTTTTATTATTTTTAAGAAAAATTTGTATTTTTTAGAACGTCGGTTATTCGGACCGCAAGCCATCCGGCAGGAAATCCGAAGTCACCGGAGAGTGAAAAGTCATCCGCCAAACCACTCCTTTTTTCATTCTTTTTTTATTTAAATAAAAATAATTTTTTATTTCAAGGTTAAAAAATAGTGGACAAGCAAATGCGCAAAACAAACGTAACGCGAGGTTAATGAAAAAATTTCCCCTTTCCTTTGGACTTGAACAAATAAAACATACAATAATATTTTTTTGCATTTTTGATATTTAAGCAGTAATAAACGAAACAAATAACATAGCATATTTTTTTTGACATCTTTGATATTTAAACATAGCATATAACACATAAATAATGTACAAAAATAAATAAATTAAATGACATTTAAATATAATAGAACACATAAATAAAATAAAAATAAAAAATAAATATAGCAGGGGGGTGTAAACAGGAAGATATGGGGGGTGTGGATAGCAAAAACTGGATTGGGCCCAGTCCACGAGGCCCACTGCGTGTGAACTAACAAACAAAAAAACAGGGCCAAATCCTGGCCGTCTGATAGATCAGACGGCTCAGATCTGAATTTAAAAGGAAATGATCAAAGCCACCTGATAGAGATCAGTGGCTGATTGGCGAGGATGCACGGTGTGCTGCGATAGACACGCGCACACCGGATCGGGTCAGGGTATATATACCCAGGAAACCCTAAAATTTCCATTTTTCTCCATTCCCCTTCTCTCTTCTCCGCCGCCGGCCAACCCATCTTCTTCCTTCTCTCACATTTTTTTCTAAACTTCCATTTTTCCTCAAAAAAAGCTTAAATCAACTAAATACAAACGGATCCTAAACCAACATTTCAAAACCAAACAAAAACTCCCCAAATCCGGATCAAAACAGAAATGGAAAAAAGGAAAACGAAAATCACCCTTTTTGCGTGTTTGATTTGCGATCTGGAAATGGATGGAGATTTCGTTTATAGTTTCGGATTCTTCTTCTTCTTCGTTTTTGATTCTGGTTTCGGTCTTGGTTTCGAATTGATGATGGAAGTTTGGGTTTCGTTTTGGTTGATTTGAATTCGGTTTCGTGAGGGTTTGCAATCAGGATAAAAATGGTTTTTTGAGTTTTATTTGATGAAGATGATGAAGAAACAGATGATGATACTGTTTGATTTTGATTTCTTTTTTTTATCTGTGTTTTTTTTTGTTGCGGCTGATCTCTGATGAATCCTCCCCCCCTCTGAGTTCTTTTCAATCTGTTTTATAACCCAAATTTTTTAGGGTTTTGGTTAATTGAGGAAATGCAGAGAAATCCTTTTGCTAGTTGAAATGGAATCTCCCCCTTTGGGGAAGAAGACACTGACCGTGACCCAAGAAAAAAAACTCAAGAACGTGACCTCTTTTTTTGATTTTTAATTAATTTTTAAAAAAAGAAAAAAAGGAATAAAGGATAAATAAAACAAATAAATAAATAATAATAATAATAAAACTGAATAATAAAATAAAAATAATAAAAATTGAAAAAATATAAATAATAATAATATAAATATATAAATAATGAATGAACACAAAATGAGGTATTTTAAAATACCTCTCTGCCGAAATTTCGTTTGAAAAAGCGAAGTAAAATCCCGGACAAAATTGCATGACACATGGACATGAGGTGGGATCTTAGGTCAAAAATTGGGGTATGACAGTTCCAAATAAAAAGGTAGCGCTAAAAGAAATAATAACATCGCAATAAGGAAATTAAGCGCGAAGACAATCCGTAATGATATTTTGATCAAAACGGTGTCTTTTCCCTCGGAATCAATATGCTAACGTTTTTTGCGGAAAGCGATAAATAAAAATGCATGAGATGCGATTTTTTCATTTATAGTGTACATTTGTTCCTAATTACATTATAAGGTATTTGCAAGAAAAAATAAATATGAGATGAATGCAAGAGGATGCTATGCAATTTACATTAAATCCTAAAAATACAATCTAATGTCCTTGCGATAAAATAAATGGTTAATTAATTAGACAATAAATAAATTTGTTTAGCGAGCAATAATAAAGAATTAAGCAAAATAGATAAACATAAATTAGATCAATTATTAATAAAACAAAGAGGCCTCAAATTAGTGCTTATTTTGGAGTTAATAGCTTATTGAAGCACATTCCATAAGCACTTTTATCATAGGCAAAAATAAAATAAAAAAACATAAGGGGGTGTAAATATCAATAACAATAGAAAAGGGGTGCAAAAAGCAACTCTGGGGTTCTGGCCCAACTGGGGGGCGTGGCCCAGAGGGGGGTGCTTGAAGTAAAACGTAAAAAGCAGATCAGAGCGGTCTGATTGATCAGACAGCTCTGATATGCTCACAAGCAAAAGGAATCAGAGGCATAGGATCATGATCAGAAGGTCATAGGCGCGCAGGTGCACGATAAGGTTGTGCACCCGCGCGCACTAGATTAAATCAGGGTATATAAATAAAGAAAACCCTAAAAAACAAACAGAAATCCATCTTCTTCTCTCTTCCTCACCGGCGGCCACATTTCTTTCCCTCTCGGCCGCTTCTCCTCCTTCACCAAAACCCCATGTTTTCAAACTAATTTCAACATCAAATATACACAACATTAAACCCTAAACCCGAATCCAAACTCGAATTAAGCATAAGAACAACTAAAAAGAAAGAATCAGAAGGAAAAGAGACTGATCGAAAAATGGAAAATCTTCAACCTTTGTATGTTTTGTTCTTGTTTCGTTTCTAATCTTCTTCTTCTTCTTCTTTTCAACATCAAATATACACAACATTAAACCCTAGTTGATTTTTTTTTTGGCTTTCTGTTTCTATTTGATTTTGGATTTGGGGAAGGGTTTGATGAAGAAGATGATTTTGGTTTCGGATTTTTTGTTTCTGGGTTCTATTGATGATGAAAGTTTACTATAATGAACAGATGATGATTCTGTGATATTTTGATTTTTTTGATTTTTTTTGTAATTTTTTATTTTGATTGGAAGAAGCTGCGGCAGATCTGAGATTGTTGACCTAGGGGGAAATGTGCAATTAATACTGTATTTATACAGTGTCAGAAACTAGGGTTCTGCCGATGAAAAAGTTTCCCCATTTGGACAAAATTGCCCCTTTGGGCCTGAACAAAAAACACATATCTGGACCTCTTTTAAAAAAAATGGCAAAAACACCAAAAAGGAAAAATACACAAATAAAGATTAAAATAAAAATAATAATATATATAATAATAATAATAATAAAAACGAAAATGAATAATAATAAAATAAAAATAAAAAATAAAGAAAATAAAAATAATAATAATAATAAAAAGAAAATAATATGAAACCAAATAAATGAGGTATTTTAAAATACCTCTCTGCCGAAATTTCGTCAGAAACGACAAAGGGAAAAAAAAACAAATTTAAACGCCGAACAAAAGCGATCGGTCAAAAAATGGGGTATGACAGATGCCCCTATTTAAGTTTCTTCCATCGGAGATAAAAAGAAAAAGATGATTTTTTATGATATTTTTGTTTTGGTTCGACGGTGGAAGAGACTTAAATACAGAGTACACCATTTTTTGACTGGCCTAAACTATAAAATGCTATGATATGATGTTATGAGTGTTATGCTTATGAGTGTTAGGTTTACAAATGTTTGAATGTAATGAAGATTATTTGACAAAAGTAATGAAGACAGAAAGCGATAAAGTCCTGTATGCGGACAGAAAGTAGTAAAGTCCTGTGTATGGACAGAAGTAAAGACAGAAAGCAATAAAGTCCTGTGTGCGGACATAAGCAGATAAAGTCCTGTGTGCGAACAGAAGTAAAGACTGAAAGCGATAAACACTAGTGGAAAAAACACTTATTAAATCACACATTTTAAATCAGATGACATCCACCTGATTTAAAGGCTTGAAAATTGTGGATACGGAGGTGAGATTTTTAAGTGAATAAAATCTAAATCAGTTAGCCTGATTTAGAAAGAATTCTATATAGTTAAAAAAAATAAAATTTAGTTCTCTCTCTTCTCTGCCTAAACACATTTAGTTTCCCTTGTTTTTTCATTTCACAAACACACACCTAAGAACCCTAATTTCTCTCTCGATCTACTGATGGGTCTTCCTGAAGCACACACGGTAAAACCCTAAACACAGATTTCCTCCCCCCAGAAACGGATCTCTCTCCGCGACGAAATATGGGTTTCTTCTCTGAGCGCCGACGAACGAACGACGAACGAATAGGACTTGCAATTTTGGTGTTCTCATCCCAAGGTTAGTTCAAGTTCCATTTCGTTTTTGGTGTTTTCGTCATTCTTCAATGGACTCTCATTCCAATTTCCCCTTTCGTTTAGAGTTTTCAAAGTCCACTTCGCCGCTACCGCCGCCATCTTCGCATTCAGTCGTTGTGGGTTTTCTCCTCATCTTCATCTATTGCGCCCATACGATACTTCTTAACCTACAGGTACTCTCTTTCTTATGTAGCTCCCAACTTATTTAATCTCAATTTTGTGTGTCATGATATTGTGTTTTCTAAAGTCCAATTTGTTTTGTATATCCAGTTTAGATTTAGTTTATGTGCTGTAATTAACCATGTTAAGAAAAGAAGATTTTTATAAAAGAAAAACACATCACTTAAAAAAAAGGTAAATTTGAAAAAAGAACTATCCCCTGTTACATTATAGGATGTTCAATTTTGTACAATGTGCTACTAGTTGGTTGCTATAATTTGTATTTTGATACTGTGTTGTGGAATTATAATTGTCTTGTGTGTGAAAAGTTATTTTGCTAGACTGTTATGAATGGAGAAATTGTGAGTTGTATGTGTGGAGTGTAAATAAGTAAAAGTGATATTTACTTCTTCTATGTACTTTGTTTGGTGCAGAGAATGGAGAAATTGTGAGTTGTATGTGTTTGTTTTTTGTCTTTCTTTTTATTATTATTATTTTTATTTCTTAACTACCTTATTATGCTTTTGACTCTTCTGTAGCAAACAGAAGCCACACAACTTGTGGAACAATATACTTTCAATAAGGACCTAACAACATCCTTTAACTAAACTAGATAAATTGAAAGTATAATTCCAATAAGGACCCAATAGCACCTGTGATTGCAAAACCAAAATAAACAGGCGGATTCATTATATTGTGATGCATATTTTCGATAAGCATGTATCTTAACACTTGTTGCACGATGCCTGTAGCAACTCTAGTAAAAATCCCTACTTTACATAATCATGTTATTAGACTATAGTTGAATGAAATTCTAGAATAAACTACCATTGGCAATTCGAAGGAATCTTCAAATTACGAGGAAGTGAATAAAAATGCTATCATCCAATATGTTCTATCATATATGGTATATATATATATATATATATATATAATTTGTTAATCTGGTATATTGAGTCATGCTAAACAGTGCCCCTGGGACATTTGTTAAGCATATCATTCTCTCTTTAACTTTCTACCTAACCACTGAATTAACTTTATCTCCCCTAAATTATATTAATGGGCGGCTTCTACCAACTTCGAATCGAAAGATAATTCATAAATGAATGAACTGAAATCACATCAAAATAAAAGAAAAGGCTTAAGAATTTTGAGACTTGTTTTAACCCTAACGAACTCTTAAGAATAGGATTGGCTCTGGGTTGTGGCCAGGAGTGCCATGATCCAAGGCTCATGATTTTAGGAGCCCATTTTTTTATATTCATATAGTATTATAAAAATAAATATTAAATCAACTCATGTTTGATTCCTACCTAGTGGGCACAGTTGTTGGCCATACTTTATTTACCTTGTGGCCGAACTCTGAATTAACAGGGGTCACTTTGCTTGAGAATCAGAGGGTTAATACCAAACAAATTTTTTAAAAAAAAACCTATCTTACTACTTCAGGTTCATCAGGTTTTCATTATATCTGATTTTCATTATTCTCCAATAGATCATGTGAGTTGCAGGTGTCGCTTGTATAGCTCCTAATATGCGTGGATTAGTGTTTTAAAAGTCTGTCTCTTCATCATCAGGTTTGTCTCTTGATAATGTTTGAGGAAGAGAGGAGTTTCTTTTCAGAGATGAGAACTATTTTAATTTTACCATGTGCCTCTCAATTGTAACTAGTTGATCTTTACTCATTAAATTGCCTCATGATTAATTTGAGTAACCAGGGGGATGTGTGAAGACTATGACATAAACATTCTTATCTAGAAATTCTAGTAATATGCAGTTTGTGCCAAGAAGTTAGAAAAACCCTCTTGTTTGATTTTATATTTGATTTGTGCAGGCTCTAATATATGTAAGTAAAGAAATTGTTTTCACATATGCTATATGACTTGGTTATGGAATGGGCAGAGTGCAAAATAAAAAGGCTATTTATGATGTATTGCTTGACAGGTATTGCATAGTTACTGTGTCTTATTGTGTCATGTGTAACTTCCTTGCTACCATAGATACTTTGTGCATGTTTCCTGCCTCCTTTAAATTCTTGGTATATCATTTGAGCTTGAGTTTCATTTGTTTGCAACAGTCCCATAGATGGTCTAGATTCAGTAGCTCAAGAACCAAGTATGATGCATAACATGCATTTAGCTATCAAACAGGAAAGATTTAATGATGCAGGTAAATATCGTTGTGTATGACTGAATTTATAGTTAATATTTTACACACTTGGGAGTATTATTGCCACAATTTGGTGCCTTCTGCAAGCTAGAATACGTCAATCTTGGTAGTTTCATGGAATAACCTAAGTTTTGTTTGTTGTTTTATGCAGCTACATGGACAGACAAACTTTAAAATCTTCGTAAATCATCTCAGGAACACTAATTAGGTTGTCAGGTATATCCAAAATTGTTTATAGCAACTTCAATAGTTGGAATTTGATTTCAAAAAATAAACAAATTTATGTGTTGTACAGCTGTGAATTAGGGTCCTTAACCTCTGTATATATTATCAAAATCAAATGTATTAAGGGTTAAAACTTTTGGAAGTAAATTTTGTTCAGACTCACAGTTCAGACTTAATAAATTTTGGACACACACAGTTCAGACTTAATAAGCACACAGTTCAGATATTTATTTGTTAATTGATTGATAGTTTTTCTTTTATAGTATTGAGAGACTTTCATTTTGGCTTTGGATTCACAATTTTGCATTCTTCAATACAACTAATTATATTACACATGTTGATAGTGGCTGTGTATTTATATCTGAAGTAATAGTTACCTTATTTTTGTTTTTCTATATGTTACTTTGTATCTAAAGTAATTATCTTATCAAAATCCGGACTTCGTAGCTCTACCGGATGTTTTTGATTTCTGAGTTGCTGAACAAAGGTAGAAATATCTTTTTGTCTAGATTGCTACTAAATCTTTTATTCATCTTTGGTTCTCTTTATCATTCATGTTTGTGTTAAATTCATCTTTAGTTCTCTTTATCATTCATGCTTGTGTTAAATGTGTCTTCACTAATTTAAAGCTTTTGTCTATGCAGAGTTTGGTATTGGAATTGTACCATATAGTCCTCTTGGTTGTGGTTTTTTTAAAGTAATTTGACTAGGTGTAATGTAATTGTTGTATGAGGTGTGAACCAATGACAATGTTTATATTTTGTATTTAATGACTAACTTTGTAGCTATGCTTTTATTTACATGAAATTATGCTTCTATGATAATATATTGTATTTAATTATTGTGTATGAAATTTTGGTTAATTATAATCATGTATAATGTAAACAATAAATATTTTTTTTAAATAAAGAAAAGATTTTAAATCGGGTGAACTGATTTTAAACGTGTTATTTTAAATCGGGTCGTATTGATTTAAAAAACTCATTACTTTTTTAACCTTTTTTTTAAATTGGTCCAACCGATTTAAAAACATCTATTAAAGCGGACCACCCGATTTAAAAAAACATTTTAAATCGGATCGACAACTGATTTAAAAGCAAAAAACTTACTAGATTGGCTGTTTTTAAATCGGACGCGGAACCGATTTAAAAAGCCTCCAGGAACCGATTTAAAAGGTGTTTTTTCCACTAGTGAAAGTCCTGTGTACGGACAGAAGTAAAGACAGAAAGCAATAAAGTCATGTGTGCGGACATAAGCAGATAAAGTCCTGTGTGCGGACAGAAGTAAAGACAGAAAACAGTAAAGTCCTGTGTGCGGACAGAAGTAAAGACAATGTCTACCAACATTGTGGGATGGTAAGAACAAGTAAAGGCAGTGTCTACCAACATTGTGGGATGGTAAGGACACAACGAGGGAATAAATTGTCTGCTGACATTGTGGGAGAGCGAGACATGACAAGAATATGTATTTGTCTGGACCAGACACGCTGGAGATGACTTCTTTTGGGGAAATTAGCCATAAGTTTGCAGTTGATTGTTTGCAAAACCTGCTACTTGAGATATGTTTGATGGAGACATCTCAGGACCAGACTTACTGGGGATGACTCTTTTTTGTGATGTATAAGTGATGGAGACATCTCTGGACCAGATACACTGGGGATGACTCTTTTTGTGATGTATTGAAGCAAGACACATGATGGTCAATGTGGTATGTATGAATGATTTTGTTTATATGTTGCATATGAATATGAATATATGTACAAATGTGTGAATGATTGTATGTATGTATGATTGTATGTATGTTATGAAGCTTGTATTTGTATGATTGAATGATATTTGTACATGACTGGATGAGACAAAAGTTTGATCAGGTAAGATGAGCATTGGGCCGACGTATCCGTACAACCACTCGGTAGTTCTCTGCTGGGGACATCATCCTTATAGGTGAAATAAATCAGATCCTCGGGGTAAAACCCGGTATGATATGTCGATCCATGGTAAGAATGGTTGCTTCTTGGGGTAAAGCCCATCGGCCAGAGGTCTGGCAGAAGTCGCCATTTTGTACACTGGAACCGAATATTTTTCTCATGGTCTTGTTTCGACAGTCATGCTTTTTGTTTTTTTTTTCTTCTTTTTTTTTTGAAATCCCTAACTTTTGCCTGGACCGCCCTTTCGGGTTTTCAATCCACCGGGAATTTTTTTTTTTTTTTGTCCCTAATTTTTGCCTGGACCGCCCTTTCAGGTTTTCAATCCACCGGGACGCTCATTTTTGCCTAAGCCGCCTTTTCAGGTTTTCGACTTAGCGAGTTGTTCTTTTTTTGCTATTTTTTGCTATTTTTTTTTTTTTTTGATAGAATGAAACAAGACTGATAGGATGATATGCAAACTTCTCCAAGAGATGCCATTTGCTATTGATATGCAAACTTCTCAAAGAGATGCCATTTGTTGTTGAATGAGCCTTCCAAACGGGTCTCAGCTTTTTTCCTTCACTGGGGAAAAGAAAATCATACAAGTTTCTTGAAGATAACCACTTGCTGGAGATTACCAGAGAACAATCAAGTTCAGTATTCAATTGAGGAATGTTGGATCGCATGCTCAACATATTATAGTAGCACACATGTCCATAGGAACATAAAATATCAACTCGATGTTTATTGGCTCAAGGAGGACGAGACATAACAACTATCTTGGCTGATCTGGATTGCCCCTGGAAACCACTTCAGGTGCCTCAAGTGAGTGATACCTTGACTTCGAATCTTCGAAGGGTATGCCCCTGTATGTAAAGACTTGCCCCGGATTGGCAGGTTCCTGAGGTAACTTGCCCCAAGTTAGGAGCGCTTTGAATTGATTTGCTCTTGATTAGACCATTTGATTGAATTTCCTTGATGCCAAATATGAATCTGTAAACAAAATTGTTTCTTTTGAAAAGTGTTTCTAATGTAATGTACATGCAAGTTTTGGAATCGCAAAACTTTATATAAAACACATGTGGTGTGTGTAAATGTAAAAGATTGTTACTCAACAAACAGGTGGAGTCAGTTTTTTAACAATAATTTTGCTGATTATGCTTTCAAAGTAAACCTAGCTTCAATTAGGTCTTTTGAGGGTTATAACGTGGCCTGGTTCATGGTTTTGAAAAGAAAAGATTATTAGGCTCAAAATTCTGTTTTAACCCACCCACTTCTTTGATGTCCTTCATTCCTACATTCAATTAATTCATCAGACATGCTTTGGTTAACAAGAAGATTTCTTTGACAATGATGTTTGAGGTTGACGCTTTGGTCGAAGTTTTGATGAGATTCTTGAAGTGGCAGTCACTTTTTCATTCACAAGTTTGCCTTCATCATTTTGCTCTTAATCCCTTATTTTTGCATGGACCAATTCTTTTGGATTTCACGGTCCATCGGGATGCCCTAAATTTTGCCCAAGCCTTTTTACCTAGTGGGCTTTTTGTTGTTGTTTTTGTTTGTGTTTTTTTTTGTTTGGTGTAGGACAATTGTGACTACCACATGTTGTTGTGAGTTTTGTCTACTCATGACTTCCTCTTTCTCAACATATTTATCCTCTTGTATTGGGGTGTGTCATTGAATTATTGAAAGACTACCCTGCCCCGGGTCAAGATTAAGGGTTTTTTTTATAGAAAGAACACCAACTTCTCGCTCAAAGGGGTTGACTACGGATTATCTCCTTATTTCTCCGGTGTTTGGGAAGTGAAACAATGCCTTACATCATCAACCGGGTATTATTAATGAAAGCATATATCAGCAATTTTAAACATTTAGTTTACATCATCCTCCCCTCAAGTTTGTAAACAAGAAAAGTGAAATATAAAAACATTGCCATTTGTGATGGCACAAGAAAAGAGTGAATACGAATGGATGGATTCCAAAATATGCATGCTTATTGTTTTAGAAATACTAATTAAAAGATACAACTTTAAAATGCAAATAAATGCTTGGCAAGAAAGAAATTGCAATTGGAAAATAGAAGGCCTAGTGATCCTAGGGACAAACTTCTTGATAATCTTGAAAATGACGGAGGACCCATGATTAAGCAGAGGATGAAATTTGAACGTTCGAGCTTGGATCATTAATAGATAACATGTTGGTATGGACCAAATTCTGAACCTCCTTCTTAAAGGCATAATAGTGTTCCACATCATGACTGGGTGCCCCTTGGTGGAAAACACATGTAAGATCCGTTTTGCATGGATGACACCTGTTCACGGAGCATCTGATTCTCTCCTTCGAGATTTTCCATTTTTCTCTTGTAGATACGAGTTGCTTTGTACTGAATACGCCGAGCCACATGACTTGGACAGAGAGGAAAGAAAGGACATGAGACTTGATTTTGAAACTTTATGAATGCAGTATGATGCATAATATATGTTATGCTAAAATATGCAAAATTTATTTTTTCGAAGGACTTTAAGATAATAACTTTGCGAACATTATGAGAAATAAAGATTGCATTAATAACTCAAGGGTCACAACCAGCTTTTCAAGCATAAAAACAGATAAAATCAGATCTAAATCCGAACTCTTGAAGCCGACGAGCCATCTAAATCTGAATCGAAGCCAGAGGAAAATAAATCCCCTTGCCTCTTCTTCCTCTTGCTATCTTGTCTCAATAAGGCATCCTTTTGCTGGAGTAAATCATTCTTCTCAACAATTTGTTGGCTTTGGATAAAGATCAAATGGTCCTTTTGTTCTAACTCTCCTATTAGTGTCTCAATCTCAAGTTCGGCTGTCTGGCATCTTCTTTTCCAAGCATCTTTTGCACGGGTTAGCTCTGCCAATTGCTCTTGGAATTCTTCTTTGGTATCAAAAGGTAAGGGTAAGGATGACGGTGGGGTGGTCGAAGATAACAACCTCGGCATCCGGTAAGGCATTTCAAAACTTGTAGCTCTATTGATGACCCAATGAGTGTAAGATTCACATACCGAGTCTGACTTTGTCCTCAACTGTTTTCTATCAAGTCTTCGAATAGAACCCCAAGCTTGCACAAATTTTTCCCTTACATTCGAGTGATCCTCTTTGTTGCGATAAAATTCACTAGTTAAGGTGAGGTTGTTCGGCTTGGTTTTCATCGGGTATCCAAACTGGCGCCTGGCAAGGGTAGGGTTATAGCTAATTCCTCCATGCATATCGAGAAGAGGTACGTTGGAGTATCCACCACAACTAATGATAATTTCTCCGACATCCCAAGCTGCATGATACCAAGTTATATCGGATGGAGTAAGGGACATGATTCTATGAGGCCATGAAAGATTTTCAGGATTAGCTTTGAAAGAGTGGGTTTGGGGTAGACGGGAAATGAACCACTGGTATAATAACGGTGCACAACAGAGGATAGTTCCACGTTTGACTAAGGTTCGATCGTGGATGGAATGGTATGTGTCGGCTAACAATGTCGGGACAGGATTCTTGGTAAGGAAAATTTGGATGGTATTAATATCGACAAAATCGTCAATATTTGGGAAGAGTACAAGGCCGTATATGAGTAGGGCTAGGATGGAGTAAAAAGCATCATTACTTGCCACTTCGGCAAAGGCAAAGGCTTGTTGGTAGAGGAAATCAGTAGATAGGCCTAGGAGGCCTCCTTTAGATGTAAGATTTGCTTTGACAATGGAGGTTTCAAGATGGAGGGCTTCTGCAATGGTTAGAGGTTTTGGAGTGGGTTCAAGGCCGCTGAATGGTACTTTGTCGGGTATCGGTAAACCAATGAGATAAGAATATTCTTCAAGGGTAGGAATAAGTTGGTAATCCGGAAAGGTAAAGCAGTGGTAGAGGGGATCATAGAATTGGACCAAAGTTTCCAAACTTCGTTTTTCAACATTCACTTTGAGAAGAACGAGAAATTTCCCATGATCTCTACGGAAGTCCTCCGGGAAAGTCACTAAGGATCCTAGCTCCTTCAACCTTGATAAATCTAGCTTTTTGAAATTGTATTTCTGGGTGTTTCTCCTTACAACATCCATATCTACAATGTTTACAAAAAGATTTGCTTAAGTCCTTCGACATTGGATGAGTAAAAATTTATGAATGAGTGCATGGCATGCATGATTATGTTACAATGATTCACAACATAGCTTGAAGGTTAGAAAACATAGTGATGGAGTTAAGGAACAAGCCCTCCCATATGATAAGTATTAGGGTTTATTTGTACCTGCATTACGGGTTCTACAAAGTTCTCAAAGTCTTCGACCTCCTCCGAAAATCATCGGGTTACGGAACTACTTCCGATCCAACAAAATCCGTAGAAAAGTCTCATTTGAGTGTAGTATCGCGTATCAACCAATCCGAGGCTTACTCTCGATTAGCCACTGCACTACGCCCTAAAGAGGCCAAGATGGGTTAGGTGTAACTAAAGGTCCTCAACATCGTCGGTTCCTTGAAGATAGAATGTCAAACACGACTACTCATGTTGGCACTATTACCTCCAAGGTTCCTCAATTGAGTGTGGTTACCACATATGCCACGGCCGAAACTTACTCTCGGATAGACATTATGATTATACCACTATCCTATCTTATGGTTCCCTCAAGTCCGGGTGGGGGACTTATCTTACCACTCAAAAGCAAACCCAAATATATACAAACATTTACAATTAAAATAATAAAAGCGCGAAGATAATAATTTAAAACAAGTTAGGTTCAACCCGCTTGGTTGTCTCCAGTGAAGTCGCCATTTCTGTCGCGGTGATTTTTGGATGTCGAGTTATTAATTAAATTCGAATCGCAATTTAATATTCCACCACCGATCTTTAATTTATCCGAGGGAAAGGGAAAATGTTCGAAAAAACCCTATTTTTTAGAGAACAAGATTTGGGGGTTGGTTATACGAAGGGAAGGTATTAGCACCCTAAGTATCTATAGTACTCTATAGGAACCTCTTGTGTTTATTTTAACTTTGCGCTTAATTTTAATTGCTTGTAAAAATGTATAAGTGTAGGAATTAAAGTGATGATAAAAAAAGAAGAAGTTTAAAGTGACGGAAAAGAAAGAAAAATGTTTTTTGTTCATTTTATTGATTGGAGAGACAAATCTCATGCCTACGTACCCGAGGGATCAAACCACCGTAGTTCGGGGTAAAAGGACAAGTAAACTTGTTTGTTTAATTTTAAGGTTTTGAAAATGGTTTTAAAGACCAAAAAGCCAAAAGTGGCAAAATGTGAGTTTGATTGATGTTAATTTGTGAAAAAGTCTATATGATTAAATTGATTAAAGTTTGATCAAGAAATAAGACGCGGACACTTGGTTTAAAATCCAAGGTTTATTGAGAAAATGTTTGAGTGATAAAAGACACTTGGTTTAAAATCCAAGGTTTTCACGATAAAAGACGCCGTTGGTTTAAAGTCCAAGGCACTTGGTTTATAATCCAAGTTTTGCGATAAAAAGACTCTTGGGTTAAAATCCAAGGTTTTCACGATAAAAGACGCCGTTGGTTTAAAGTCGAAGGCACTTGGTTTAAAATCCCAGTTTGCGGTAAAAAAGACTCTTGGTTTAAAATCCAAGGTTTTCGCGGTAAAAAGAAACGTTTGGTTTAAAGTCCAAAGTTTTGAAAAAATGCTTGATGACAAAATATTTTGATGCTTGATGATGTTTGAAAATGAATTGTTTTGACTTTTTTTTTTAAAGAGGTTTTGACCTCATTTTTTGAGAATAAAGGGACTAACTATTTTTGAAGAGGTGTTGACCTTATTTGTGAGAATAAAGTGACTATTTATTTTAAAATGGAATGTTGGATTCCAAATAAAAAGGTAGCGCTAAAAGAAATAATAACATCGCAATAAGCAAATTAAGCGCGAAGACAATCCGTAATGATATTTTGATCAAAACGGTGTCTTTTCCCTCGGAATCAATATGCTAACGTTTTTTGCGGAAAGCGATATATAAATATGCATGAGATGCAATTTTTTCATTTATAGTGTACATTTGTTCCTAATTACATTATAAGGTATTTGCAAGAAAAAATAAATATGAGATGAATGCAAGAGGATGCTATGCAATTTACATTAAATCCTAAAAATACAATCTAATGTCCTTGCGATAAAATAAATGGTTAATTAATTAGACAATAAATAAATTTGTTTAGCGAGCAATAATAAAGAATTAAGCAAAATAGAGAAACATAAATTAGATCAATTATTTATAAAACAAAGAGGCCTCAAATTAGTGCTTATTTTGGATTTAATAGCTTATTGAAGCACATTCCATAAGCACTTTTATCATAGGCAAAAATAAAATAAAAAAAACAGAAGGGGGTGTAAATATCAATAACAACAGAAAAGGGGTGCAAAAAGCAACTCTGGGATTCTGGCCCAACTGGGGGGCGTGGCCTAGAGGGGGGTGCTTGAAGTAAAACGTAAAAATTAGATTAGAGCCGTCTGATTGATCAGACAGCTCTGATATGCTCACAAGCAAAAGGAATCAGAGGCGTAGGATCATGATCAGAAGGTCATAGGCGCGCAGGTGCACGATAAGGTTGTGCACCCGCGCGCACTAGATTAAATCAGGGTATATAAATAAAGAAAACCCTAAAAAACAAACAGAAATCCATCTTCTTCTCTCTTCCTCACCGGCGGCCACATTTCTTTCCCTCTCGACCGCTTCTCCTCCTTCACCAAAACCCCATGTTTTCAAAATAATTTCAACATCAAATATACACAACATTAAACCCTAAACCCGAATCCAAACTCGAATTAAGCATAAGAACAACTAAAAAGAAAGAATCAGAAGGAAAAGAGACGGATCGAAAAATGGAAAATCTTCAACCTTTGTATGTTTTGTTCTTGTTTCGTTTCTAATCTTCTTCTTCTTTTCTGTTCCGGTTTGATTTTTTCGAAGAAGGAGATGAAGGTTTGATGGTTTTTTGAGGTTTGTTTCTGGATTTTTGATGATAATGTTGCTTCTGGGTTCGGATTGATGGATTTTGGATTCTGTTTTTTTTTACCTTTTATTTTGATTCTGGGTGATGAATGATGATTATTGCGTTTAGTTGATTTTTTTTTGGCTTTCTGTTTCTGTTTGATTTTTGGATTTGGGGAAGGGTTTGATGAAGAAGATGATTTTGGTTTCAGATTTTTTGTTTCTGGGTTCTATTGATGATGAAAGTTTACTATGATGAACAGATGATGATTCTGTGATTTTTTGATTTTTTTTGTAATTTTTGATTTTGATTGGAAGAAGCTGCGGCGGATCTGAGATTGTTGACATAGGGAAATGTGCAATTAATACTGTATTTATACAGTGTCAGAAACTATGGTTCTGCAGATAAAAAAAGTTTCCCCATTTGGACAAAATTGCCCCTTTGGGCCTGAAAAAAAACACATATCTGGACCTCTTTTAAAAAAAATGGCAAAAACACCAAAAAGGAAAAATACACAAATATAGATTAAAATAAAAATAATAATATATATAATAATAATAACAATAATAATAATAATAATAATAATAATAATAATAATAATAATAACGAAAATGAATAATAATAATAATAATAATAATAATAAATAAAGAAAATAAAAATAATAATAATAATAAAAATAAAATCAAATGAAACCAAATAAATGAGGTATTTTAAAATACCTCTCTGCCGAAATTTCGTCAGAAACAACAAAGGGAAAAAAAAAACAAATTTAAACGCCGAACAAAAACGATCGGTCAAAAAATGGGGTATGACAAACCGCCTTTCCACATGATCCATATTTTAATTATGCTTGTAGTTCTGGTGGTATATATCCCAATTCTAATGTGAGCTGTTATGATTTTGTGAGTCATTTCTATTGTTGCCAAACTAAGCTTCCACTAGTATTTTCTTCAGCTCATGACCAATATGCATTTAAGGGTTGGAAGTTGTTGTCATATCTGGTTGTTGAATTAATTGGTCAAATTAAACAACCATCTGAGACTAATATTGAGTATCATAGTTTTCTTCTTGTGCTCAATGCATTTGAGAAGAACATTAAATTCTTAAAGAGATTGGTTGGGACTGAAAGTATGGGAGACATATGGTATTCCTCTTATCAAACATTGTGTAGGTCTATGTGCTATTTTCAGTGGACAAAGAATAGAAAATTGAACACTCAAAGATGTATATACTGCTATAAAATATTCACTGGATGGGGGCAACAAAAGCTGTTGTCAAGTGTATTTTCTCATGTGTTAGGGGATTATCATACTACTTTGGTTACACTTTGGAAGAATTTTAGAGAGGAAAAGATGTCAATTGAAGAGTGTGTGTTTGCTCTAAAGGTTGTTGGCATTGCCTTGCTTCCTGATGCAGTGGGTATTTGGAATGTGAATTATTATGCAGCCCTCATTGCATGTTGGAAAGCATCGACAAATTTCCGGACTCACAAAGGAGAGACTCCAATTGTGGGGTTAGTTTATAATGCTTTTGTTTTTGGAATATGTCGACCCTATTGTTTTGATGAGGCATCAAATTGGGTCTATACCATGATAGAAAATAATATTGGCACAATTGTTGCTTGTTACTATATTTTTCTTCATTTTTCTACTGATATGGGCAATATGGACTTCTTCCTGATAGCTTTTTCTCAAAAGCTAGTCTCAAAATTCCACCACAATCGTCATACAGTAAATCATATGATAGCATGTCAATTTTTGGGAGAAACATTAAGTGCTGCTCTTGGCTTGAAGATTATGATTCATGAAGGAATTGGTATTAAAGTCACCACCCTTCTTTGTGTTGTGAGTATTCTACCTCTGGTTTTTGCAAGAGCATGGTGCTCTTCTACTTCTTTGATTGAAGCTTATATCCAGTCCAACTCATATACTATTTTTGCTGCAATAGAGCAGTTATTGTGCACCAAATTGCTCTTTGATGTAGAAACCAATACTAGTGCATTTTTCCTTTATGAAAAACCTCTTATAATGTGCCATATTCTTAAATCTAGTTGCATCTTATCCAAGGATCACTTTTATGTCATTATTGCAAGATTAGGATGGTTGTCTTCTGTTGTTTCTTCTGAGGTACAATGGTACATGAATAGTCAAAATTTGTACTTTAGTAAGACCAACATCCATGACATGTCTGTGGTGCTTCATAAGGGTATTCTTGGCTCATATTACTTGGCATCTCCTACTTTAGGCATGTGCAAAAGAGCAGTTAGGAACCTAGACCAAAGTGTTTTGTTTTATAAACTAGTATCATGGATCAAGCCCGATAAGAATTGGGATTCGGGTGGCAATGATTATTTTATCCGTTTAAAGAGCTCCTTACATTTCAAACAATGGGATCTAGGAGGATGTTATCTTTTCAAGAGGGAATGTTCACTTGACTTTGAGAGACTTGAAACGTTGTTTATGTCATTCAATACCATTTATCTTGGCTTCAACCTTGAGGACAAGGTTGATTTTAAAGGGGAAGGTATTGTAATGAATCCACCAAATTGGATAGGCCCAAATAAGAGTTAGTCAACTTCGGCCCAAGAAGGGAACATCAAGGCATAAGTTGGAAATATATAATGAAAGGAAAACATAGAAAAAGGGCATGGAATATGAAATTAGTGATTAGTCACTTTTTCTCTTCTCTCTGATATTCTCTTCTTCTATGGAATTCCCCTTTTATCTTGTAACTTCTATTTCTCTTTAATATCAATTTCACATCACAATTGTTAGTATCATTACAGTCTTCAACTCTGAAGCTCGCTGTTACACTGGTTCTGATTAAAGAAAAAAAACATAAAATAGCCAATTTGGTCTTTACTAACACTATGTTTGGATGGCGGATTCTAGGGTGGGTAAGTGAAATGGGTATTCCACCGTGGGTTAGTTATGTGAACCGTTGGATCAATAATCTTATAATACTCAGTCAGTATCTTATTACATTTTTTTCTCTCTCTTCCCATCATCTCTAAGCTCTGCATCACTGTTTCCCTTCATTTTTTCATTCAACTTCTTTTTGTTCATAGAAGATTAATTAAACACAAAATTCATATGTACTTCAATACTTTATTATTCCTTTATGAAATGCAAGACCAAACTTGTAATTAAAGCTTTAACCTTCTGTACATGCAGGAATTAATTTAAATCTAACAATATACAAGACCAAAGTGAAAAACAAAGACTTCACAAAATACAGGAAACAAGTAAAAATGGTACCCCCAACATAAACTAAAACACCCAACATCAAGAGAAACATTAAGTTGATTTTGGGACAACTTAATATTGATTTTGTTCTTTAATTGCTTTATTGGAAAGCTCACAGAATTTCCAACAATTCATCTGTTGAACAAAAGAGCCAACTATGCTTCTATCACAGAGTAAAATGGTATGCAATTTGATGACGTGATGAAGTCATATGGACACAATTCAAAGTTGTGCAATTGAAGAGCTCTAAATTATCATGTCTTTCTTCTAGTTTAGGATTTTAATTGGTTGAATCAATAAAGTGTCAAATTGAGGAGATAATGCAGCACATGGTCAAATTAATTTGGTCAATAAATTGGTAATGATATCATCAGCTTTGGCATACATTTCGTATGTGGCTTAAGTTGGTGGAGCAGCTCATATAAATGCCACTCTATTAACCGTATTCAAGTCTTCAATATGAGAGAATGAAAAGTTCTTGGACTGAGTTTTATTTTGCTTTATAATTGTAATTAGGTTCTGTTATTTTTCGATTTAGAAAAACGATTTTGAAAAAAACAGCACTGAATAAGTTATTGGCCGAGTCGCGGTTCGATACGCTCTCTTTAAGACGTTTCACGGCACTACCCAAATTTGTGCAAGGTAGACTAGCAACCGTGAAGTCCCCAGGATAAAAGGGCCAAAAAGACACCCTCGATGGTTTTTACAAACCAGTCAATATTGATATACAAATATCAATTCGAAGTGATAATAATCACTTTCTGAAACAACAAGAAATAATAAATATTTTCTGAGAAGAAAGAATTGAGAGAGAAGAAGGAATTCGAAAATTCAGAGAATAAAAGCAAAAAACAAAATGACAGTGGAAGACTGTATTTATAGTGGAAGTGAGGAACTGCTTCAAAGGAAAACGTGGGAGCCTGATTTCATCAGCAAGGCAAAAACGTGGACCTGATTATTAGGCCACTCACTTGTTGACTGATGAGGTGGCAACGGAATTCAAATTCCGTTTTATGATTTGGTCGATGCACATTAAACATGTGCGAAATTGTAACGGCTTGTTGGCACACACAGAAAAATAATAATAATTATTTTTTTTCGGTATTAAAAATTAATATATCACCAAGCCCAAGCCAGGCCCGAACCGAGCCGAGCCGGCCGGACGAACGGCGGCGCGCGTGTGTGTGATATTTGACATGGTGTGCGGTGTCCCCCGTTTACAAAATTGGGTACCCCTTGGGGCGTACCCCAAGTAGTGAGCTTTCAATATATAAACACTATCCCAAGATGTGTCCTTAGCAATGTGGGACTCAATGTGAACTTTTTCAAATTCACACTCACATGTGTTTATTCTATACCAAGTTCTTCATACAAGTTATACTTGTTCAAACAATCCCCCACTTGAATTTAAAAAAGTTGTTTCAGATATAACGTTAAACGTTTCTGTAAGATTGTGCATAAGCAAAGGTGACGCTTGCTTGAACCTTTGCATAGCAAGTAAGAGCCTGATTTAACAAGAGTGACGCATGCTTGAACTCTATCTCAGATTTTCCTCAAACCCGCACACAACCTTTCCTAAGGTGTCTTCTAAAGCCCGTGCTTTAATGGCCCTGCACGACTATCCCGGTTTCATGAATGCTCTAGGAGTTCGCCCCAAAACTCCATAGGAGCCGGCCTCAGTTCCACATTCATATAGGTGAGTCTATCTGAAGTACCCCTGAAGCAGGTACTCCTCTGATACAGAGTATAAATCTTATTAAGAGTTTCTATTACCTCATCCTTGTCGCTTCAGGTTTCATGCTTCTTATCTTTGCATGATCATCCCTATTACTCACGACTTGTTGTTTACCCATTGAAACCTAATTCTTGGGATCTTCAGTCTTTTAGGTTGGGTTACCATCATAAGCAATTCACAGTAGACATTAGTCTCATCTTAACAGATGTATTATAGACTTTCTCTCTAGCTAGTCCTTTCGTCAAATGATCGGCTAAATTATCATCGGTGCGTACATGATCCACTCTAACAACACCTTTAGTGAGGAAATCTCTCACAATGATGTGCTTCCTTCTAATTTGACATCTTTTACCGTTGTAGTAACGGTTCTAAATTTTAGTGATAGCCGCGGTACTATCGCAGTGGATCAACACAGTTGACATTGGTTTTTCCCATAAGGGAATCTCAGATAACAAGCATCTCAACCAACTTGCTTCTTCACTAGCTGTTGCTAGTGCTATCATCTCAGACTCCATGGTGGACTGAGTCAAGATAGTCTGTTTCTTAGACTTCCAAGATACAGCTCCTCCGACTATATTGAAAATAAAGCCACTAGTTGCTTTGGAATCATCTGACAAGGTGTTCCAATCAGCATCACTGTACCCTTCAAGTACAGCTGGAAATTTCTGATACTGTATTCCAAGGTTCATGGTCTTTTTAAGATATCCCATGACTCTATTTATAGCATGTCAATGCTCATCACCAGGTCTGCTGGTAAAGCGGCACAACTGTCCCACGACATATGCAATGTCGGGTCGAGTGCAATCAGTGACATATCTAAGACTGCCAATGATGCTCGCATACTCAATCTGTCTAATGCTGTCACCAGTGTTCATAAAAAGTTTTACACTGGCGTCACACGGAGTGTTTGCAGACTTACAGTCAATATATCCATATTTCTTTAGGATCTTTTCCACATAGTGAGATTGATTTATGGATATTCCTTTTTCAGACCTAGTGATTTTGATTCCTAGAATCACACTAGCTTCTCCAAGGTCTTTCATATCAAAGTTGTTACACAACAATGATTTCACATCATTTACTGCAGACATATTTGAACCAACTATGAGCATGTCGTCTACATAGAGACATATGATAGTGCAAATGTTATTATTAGACTTATAATAAATACATTTGTCACTTTCATTCAGTTTGAACCTGAAGGTGCGTGGAGAAAACACAAGAAGGGCGGTTGAATTGTGTTTTGGGTATTTAAAAACTTTTCTAGATATTTAAATCTATCAGAGTCTTTAAGCACAGCGGATTGTTCACACAATTAAACTAATGGCTAAGTGAATGATGAAGTAGTAAATGAGAGAGTGAGAGAGAGAAGAACACACAACAATTTATACTGGTTCCCCTCACAAATTGAGAGTACTCCAGTCCCCTTGTTTCCAAGAGAGTTCACTATAATCACAAGGATTACAATAGATGCTCAAGCACACAAGCTCAAGACTTCCTGCTCTTAGTCACACAAGACAGAGAGACTTCCTTGCTCTGATCACACAAGATCAAAGACTTCCTTACTCTGATCACACAAGATCAGAGACTTCCTTGCTCAAGCACACAAGCTCAAGACTTCCTGCTCTAAGTCACACAAGACAGAGAGACTTCTTTGCTCCTACACTCAGCAGAAGACTTCGTTGCTCTAATCACTAAGATTGAGACTTATATGCTTCTACACTAAGTAGAAGACTTTCTTACTTCTACACTAAGCAGAAGAGCTTCTACACTAAGCAGAAGACTTTGTTGCTTCTACACTAAGCAGAAGACTTACTACTAACTTATAAGCTTAAACTTGTTACAAACATAATAACTTCAGAGGCTTAAGCTAGTTTCTATGCTCACTTCATTTGAGATATATTTTCTATTACAATGCAGATTCTCACTTTCTTCTGAGAGATGTTTTCTAATGAAGATCGCTAGTCATCAATTCTTTCTTTGGCATATTTATATGAGTTGAGAAAGACATTGAGACGTTGGAGAAATTCCCGTTGTAAAATGGACAGCTTTAGTCTTTGAAGATCCGTTGAGTAAAGCCACGTCTTCCTTTGCAGAGAGGCTTCACCTTTACTGTTTGTCCAATAGTACAGTTATAAGGTACAACTAGCTCCTAGAGAGAGAGGGATCACATCCTTTGTGACCGTTGCAATTAGTTGACCTTAGAACAAATCATCAGGCTTGATAAGTTGTAGTTGATGTAGCCCTTCTGATGATTTGGGGAATTCCTTTGCTTCTGATGAACCTTTGATAACTTGGAGTCTTATTGGTCTTTGAATGGTTGGCCTCTGATAGTCCTTCGCAATTCAGCTTCTAAACGTCTTCATCCTCTGAATGAATCATGACTAGCAGATAGCATCTGAACTCTTGTAGGCATCTGAACTCCTTCAGACGTTCTGATCCTCTTTGAGCTTCTGAACTTTGTTTAGCTCCTGACCACGTTGTAGCTTCTGAACTCTTTCAGAGTGTAATTATTCAGACTTCCATAGGTTTCATCAGAGTCTAAATTAAGTGTGCTCTTGATATAACGTTGAATTCTCCTGCACTTAATTTAAACATTAGTACCATCAATTGTCCATTTAATACTTTGTTATCATCAAAACCTAAGGGTGTGTATTAACACATATTTTGTTCCAACAATCTCCCCCTTTTTGATGATGACAAACACAAGTATTAAATACAATTGTTGTTGATAAAAATCAGCTATGTTGACATTAGGCTTCTGAGTTTCGCAAGCTCCCCCTAAGTCTGATAACCCATAGGGTTAGGTTTGTAAGCTCCCCCTATTTTGTATCCATAGTTAATTTTAATCAGTTTCAGAATTACTTTATTATATGACTTAAATTATTCATATTTCACTATATAAAGAACAAGGTTTGCAAGCTTCTTGTTTTCATAGTGTGATAATCTTTGAATAAAGTTGCACCCTTACTAAAGAACTAACTATGAATAATAAACTTCAATTAATAAATGCATTCTCCTTGAAATTAAGCCCTTAATGCAGATGCAAGATGAAGCAATATTTAAATTGAATGACAAAATAGGATCAAAGGCACTTAGAGACGTCTACACACACACTTGGTTCTGATGGTTATCATTAACAGCTTCAGAGTTCAAAATATTTTCAAACAGTTCAGAGCTTTAAAAAAAAATCTTTTCAAAGAAAATAGCTCAGAGTCTAAACAAAAATTTGAAAACAGTTCAGAGCTCTTTAGTACAATATTTTGAAATCCTCAAAGATCAGATTGTCATATCAAAGCATGTACCTCATGCTACAATTTTGACCACTCTCCTACGTTCTCTCTCTGAAGCACTACAAGGCCCTAAAAAGCCAAGTAATTTCGCTTCTTCCAACAATTAATTTACCAATATTCTTTCTCCCCCTTTTGTCATTAACAAAAAGGTAGTATAAGCAATTAATAGAAATTTCAACTTTCAATGCCGTCAAATCAGGAGTGGTTGAACACATTTAATACTCGGCCATTGAATTATGCATATAAAAGGAGAGAGATACCTAGTCATTTTACTCACACAGAATAATCTTAGGTTATTGATAGATCTCTTGAGAGAAGAAATGAAACGCTCAGAGAATAGGAAAGTAGTTTCAACGAGAGATAATCAAGATAGGAGAAAACATAAGAAAGAAGCATCAAGACAACCCAAGCCAGAGCCTAAGAGTCCACTCAGTTCAAAGTCTAAAAGGTCAGAATCTGAACCAGAGTCTGATGAATGGGACTCTGATTGGTTTGAGTATTTGAATACAAATTTTCCTGAAGAAGATCAAGCTGATGTCCAAGTCGCAGATGGGTTAGAGTCTTCTCCTGAGGAAGAGAGATCTGATCCAGCTGAGTCAGATTCCCCAAGAGAGGTGCCATCCAAGCTAGGTCACCCAACTCCACCATCTAAGGATACCAGTTGATTATCTTTGAAATATTTGTAACATTTACTCAATTTTTTAATAAAGTTTTAATTTCTTTGGCTTGTTTTAAATTGATGTTCTTATTATGTCTACTCTCTTGTTATTTAATTCCAATCCTCAAGATTAACCAATTATTGTGCATATAAAAATTAATGTTAAAACATGAGCTGTTTAAAAAAAAAATTGAGCGCCAATTTGAAGGTTTAATATGAAAACAAACAGTTATCAGCAGTTTAAGATGAAAACACTTGGATTATCAAAATATGAATAAATATTTTAGATTAGCACAAAGAAATCAAAGAAAAATACAGGGATATGATCTTAATCCTAACATACAGGGATATGCTTTCTTTGCTCTCAGGTTCTGACTTTTCATCAGAGCCTGAGTCTTCAGAGTCTGAGCCATCTTCAGAACTTGATCCTTCAGCTCTTGGTGCTCTTTCAGAATCATCTTCAGAGAAGTTGTCTAATACATCCCATGTTGTCATCCCTTTAGCTAGTCTTCCTCCATTCTTCTTGAAGATGTACCATCTTTGAATTTTCTTGAAAACCTTTCAAGATACTCTTCATCAGGTTCTTCAACAAGATCTTCATGCTCCAATGATTGCCTTCCTTTTCTTGCTGCTTCTGCTTCTTCACGTTTCAACTCTTGCATATCCTTCAGAGCCAATTCATGGACTCTGAGTAAATCAATCAATGATTCAGGACTCATTGAATTGATGTCTTCAGTTTCCTCTAGAGAATGTGGAATTTCATTCCAATCCAGAGGCAAACTTCTCAGCAACTTGCTTACAAGCTCTTTGTTGCTGAGTTTGTTGTTGTGCTCTTCAAGCTTGCTTGTTATAGCTTGAAACCTTATGTTCATTTTCTCAATGCTCTCATTTTCCTCCATCCTAAACTCCTCATATTGATCTAACAAGTCATTTACTGTTGCCCACTGAATGCTTTCATTATCATCACTGATGAGGCACAGAGTAGTAGCTGTAGAACCAATACCAGAAGTTTGATTAGCCCCTGAAGTGGAAGGATTTTGATTGTTGCTCAGATCTTCATTTAAGCTCAGTTCATCTTCAAATTTCTTGCTAAGATCAGCAACTTGTTGATGTAGCTTCTGCTTCCACTTATCCATGTTTTGAGCCATGGAGGTTTTCTCTTTTGGATCTTGACTATCTCACGGTTAAGTGATTTACCAACAGAACCGGAGCTCTGATACCAATTGAAGGTGCGTGGAGAAAACACAAGAAGGGGGGTTGAATTGTGTTTTGGGTATTTAAAAACTTTCCAAGATATTTAAAATCTTTTCAGAGTCTTTAAAGCACAGCGGATTATTCACACAATTAACTTATGGCGTTATGAATGATGAAGGAGTAAATGAGAGAGTGAGATAGAGAAGAACACACAACAATTTATACTGGTTCCCCTCACAAATTGAGAGTACTCCAGTCCCCTTGTTTCCAAGAGAGTTCCACTATAATCACACGGATTACAATAGTTGCTCAAGCACACAAGCTCAAGACTTCCTGCTCTTAGTCACACAAGACATAGAGACTTCCTTGCTTTGATCACACAAGATCAAAGACTTCCTTGCTCAAGCACTCAGGCTCAAGACTTCACTGCTCTAATCACTAAGACTGAGACTTACGTGCTTCTACACTAAGCAGAAGACTTTATTGCTTCTACACTAAGCAGAAGACTTACTTGCTTCTACACTAAGCAGAAGACTTACTACTAACTTAAGAGCTTAAAACTTATTACAAACATAATAACTTCAGAGGCTCTAAGCTAGTTTATATGCTCACTTCATTTGAGAGATATTATCTATTACAATTCAAATGCTCATTTTCTTCTGAGAGATTTTATCTAATGTTGAGCGCTAGTCTTCAATTCTTTCTTTGGCATATTTATATGAGTTGAGAAAGACATTGAGACGTTGGAGAAATTCCCGTTGCAACTTGAACAGCTGTAGATATTGAAGATCCGTTGAGTAAAGCCACGTCTTCCTTTGCAGAGAAGCTTCACCTTTGCTGTCTGTCCAATGGTACAGTTATAAGGTACAACTAGCTCCTAGAGAGAGGGATCACATCCTTTGTTACCGTTGCATTTTAGTTGACCTTACAACAAGTCATCAGGCTTGATAAGTTGTAGTTGATGTAGCCCTCTGATGACTGGGAGTTCCCTTTGCTTCTGATGAACCTTTGATAACTTGGAGTCTGATTGGTCTTTGAATGGTTGGCCTATGATAGTCTTTAGTAATTCAGATTCTGAACGCCTTCATCCTCTGAATGACTTATGACTATCAGACAGCCTCTGAACTCTTGTAGGCTTCTGAACATCCTTGAGCTTCTAAACTCCTCTGAGTCCCTGAACAGCTTTCAGACGTTCTGAACAGCTATGTTGACATTAGGCTTCTGAGTTTTGCAAGCTCCCCCTAAGTCTGATAACCCATAGGGTTAGGTTTGTAAGCTCCCCCTATTTTGTACCCATAGTTAATTTTAATCAGTTTCAGAAATACTTTATTATATGACTTAAATTATTCATATTTCACTATGTAAAGAACAAGGTTTGCAAGCTTCTTCATTCCATAGTGTGATAATCTTTGAGTAAAGTTGCACCCTTACTCAAGAACTAACTATGAATAATAAACTTCAAATAATAAATGCATTCTCCTTGAAAATTAAGCCCTTAATGCAGATGCAAGATGAAGCAATATTTAAATTGAAGCAATATTTAAATTGAATGACAAAATAGAATCAGAGGCGCTTAAAGACTTCTACATACACACTTGGTTCTGATGGTTATCATTAACAGCTTTAGAGTTCAAAATATTTTCAAACAGTTCAGAGCTTTAAAAAATCTTTTCAAAGAAAATAGCTCAGAGTCTGAACAAAAAATTTGAAAACAGTTCAGAGCTCTTTAGTACAATATTTTGAAATCCTCAAAGATCAGTTCAGAGCTCTTTAGTACAATATTTTGAAATCCTCAAAGATCAGATTGTCATAACAAAGCATGTACCTCATGCTACTATTTTGACCACTCTCCTACGTTCTCTCTCTGAAGCACTACAAGGCCCTAAAAAGCCAAGTAATTTCGCTTCTTCCAACAATTGATTTACCAATATTCTTTCTCCCCCTTTTGTCATTATCAAAAAGGTAATATAAGCAATTAATAGAAATTCAACATTCAATGCCGTCAAATCAGAAGTCGTTGAACACATTTAATATTCGGCCATTGAATTTTGCTTATAAAAGGAGAGAGATACCTAGTCATTTTACTCACACGGAGTAATCTTAGGTTATTGATAGATCTCTTGAGAGAAAAAATGAAACCCTCAGAGAAGAAGAAAGTAGTTTCACTGAGAGTCAGTCAAGATAGGAGAAAACACAAAAAGAAACCAATGGAAACAAAGCCAGTGTCTGTCACAGAAGAACTCAGTTCAGAGTCTGAAGAGAAATCTTTGGACTCTGACTGTTTTAAGTTCTGAAGACATATCTTCCTGAAGAAAATCAAACTGAAGTTCAAGGCTCTAGAGGGGTATGTGTCTCTTCCTGAGGAAAACCAAACTGATGCATCAGAAATGTTTTCTTCAAGAAGGACTGTGGGTTGAATGGCTTCAGCCAAAAGCTCAACCTTTCCCCTCTACAAAGATTATAGTTAGGCTTGCAACCTCAAAAATAACCTTTGGAGCATCCGGAAGATAGTTCTTAGAAAAAAATGATATGTAAACCAGAACTTTTGTTCTTAATGAAATAAGATTCATTACTTTGGCTTGTTTAATTGATTTCTTACTTTTATGCTTTCTCTGGTTATGTAATTTGATACTTTAAGAATAACCAATAAACAAAATAACTGTTTTGTAAGAAAATTGACTTTAATTAAGCATATAAACAGTTTTTAGCGATTTAAGATAGCAAGTCTGAAAAAAAGTTATCATATCATGAATAAATATTTCCGATTAGCACAAATAAAATACAGAAACATACAGAGATATGATCTTACTTCTATCAATGTGCCTATCAAAATATTAATCAAGATATTTATTTTAAGTAAATAAAGAGATCCTAGGTTGTTGATTCGGGTTGGTTACAACGATGAGCTAGGATTCTCAAGATTTCCTTCTGCTTGGCATTTTCTACCTCCACCAGCTCTTCATGCTTTTTCATTTCTTCCTTAAGGTCTTCAATTTCAGCCTCATACAGTGGGTTTCTGATGTGCACTTGACTTGCTCCTAGATTATCCACAATAGGCTCATTCAGTCTTTCCTCAAGTGATGCTATCTCTTTCATTAGATTTTGCTCCTCACTTGTTCTTACAGAAGGGGATCGAGGTTGACTCCTCTCTGTGTCCTTGTGAAACTGAATGTCCTCTTCCGCCATTGCGTTCTTTCCCTTGTCATTCCTCCTTTGTTCTTCACTATTGACCTCTTGGAGACTGTGTAGTTTCTTTAGCAGTTCTTCAGTTAAGCTTACCCATTGTTCAATATGGTCAGGTGAGGATATATCAACTTGTCTTATCTCAGAAAGACCATGTATTTGTCTTATCAAGACATCAGGGTTTATGGAATTGGTTTGAGGAGGGTCAGAATTTGAGGGTGTGATGGTGTGTTGAGGTGCAGTATGTGGCTCAGTTTGTATGCTTGTTTGTATGAAAGGTTCTGGATGAACAGGTCCTGGTGCAGATTTTCTTAGAGAAAAACTGTTTTTAGGACTTGTTTGAGTAGTGTTTGGAGTGGGGTTCTGAGTTTGTTCAGAATTTGACAGAAGGTTCTGAACACTAGTCGTAGTGACTTGTTGATGAGGTAGTTCACCTCCTAGGTGTTCTTCAAGGAATAGTAGAGGTGAATTATAGTGTTGGATTGGAGATTTGCTTGGTTGAGAGTCTTGAGTGTTTACAATAGCAGAGTCAGACAGTAACACTTTACCTGAATCTTTCAAGATTGATCCCTCATCAGCTTTCTTCTCTGGCTGCTTAGTGAGTCTCTTTAGTTTAACACTTATAGGTTCATCATCAAAGTCACTCTCTTCTTCTTGAATCATTTCCCTAGATGATTCATCAGACATGATTTGAATTCTTCCCTTCTTATCTGTCCTTGCAGCTTCATTCTTCTCAATCTTAATCTTCACCAGTCTCTTCCTTTTCTTCTTCAATCCTTCCTCTTCAATCTCAAACCCTTCACCCTGACTTTCTAGCAATAGAACATATTGATTAACAATACCATTGGATAGAATAGGTATATCAATCTTATGTCTTTTTATTATTGAGTCCTCTGAGTGAGAGAGAAGTTCAAAAGGATCAGAGGGTATCATCTCTTTTCCAGCTAGTAAGTTCATGTTGGATAGGGTGTGAGCTGAGATTGTAGAGGCTCTGATTTCCCTAATCAGATTGTCATGTCTAGTGGCTTTAATTACATCTATCACACCACATTGATAGAAGATTTCACTAAGGATTCTTGGATAGATGATCATGTTCTAGTTGAACTATCTCAGATGTTTCTGGTTGAGTGATTTCTGAGATAATTTGGTTTGATGGAGAATTTGTTTGTGGGGGAAGTTCACCAACTAAGTGTTGTTTAAGAAATTCTAGAGGTGATTCTGATGGTTGGTTTGAATTTGTGGGGTGCTGAATATCTTGAGTTAATGCAATAGGACCTTTAGGATCAGTTAAAGTACCTGAAGAAGCAATGGTAGAGCTCTCAACATTCTTCTTTATCTTCAGCTGCTTAGAAATTTTCCTTTTCTTGATCTTCAGAGGCTCATTATCATCATCTTCATCTTCTAAAGTTACCACATTTGTCTTCACACCCTTTATGTTTGCCTTGCTTTTATTTTCACCCTTCTCAGACTCAACCCTAGTTCTTACCAATCTTTTCCTTTTCCCTTTTACCTCTTCTGGTTCAATTTCAAAGGGTTCACCTTGACTCTCCAATAACTTAATATACTGATTAACAATACCTTTTGCAACAGGAGGTATGTTAATGTTGAATGTAGTTACCCATGAAGGTCCTAAGTTAGATAGCTGCTCTAGAGGCTTTGAATGTAACAGTGTCTGTCCTGACAGAAAGAACATGTTGGACAAAGTACTCACTGATATAGCAGAGGCTCTCAGTTCTCTCAGCAGATGATCTTGACCAGCAGCCTTGATCACATCAACTACACCACATTGATAGAAAATCTCACTGAGAATTCTTGGATAAATGATGTGAACATTTGGCTTGGTCTGTCCTTGAATGGCGTTTACAGCTTTGCACATATGACAGAAAATGTACCTAGCCTAGTTAAGTTGATAACCTCTAGTGAGAAAATAGATAAAGTATCTATGATCCCAAGAGAGTTGATTAGAGCTTCCACTCCTTGTGAAGATTGATCCTAATAAAATCCTGGCTAGAAACTTCTGAGTTGGTTTTAGATCACCACTCCTGTTACTCTCACAACTCTTCCCTTCCTCATAACATCTTCTTGTCATATCTTCTAGACAACCAGTGCTTTTAGCCTCAGTAGCGTTGTAGGCATGAAATTTTCCCTCATTTGGAATGTATAACATTCTTGCCAAATTTGACTGAGTTAGCACTACTTAAAAACCACAGACAACTGATCTGACTTCATCCTCCTTGACTTCTCTCAACCCTAATTCAGCAGGAGTTTTGTTCTTGTTTTTAGGTTTTGCATTCCTCAAATTAGTTAGTTCTTTGATGTAGTCTTCAACAGTAATAACCTTGCTCCGAAGCCAAAAGTCCTTAACCAGTGTAGGATAGATTGGACCATTTAATACTCTCATGTATCTAAATCCTCCATTTTGATCATTGAAGAATTTTTCAATGTCGTGCTGATTCAATCTAAGACTTTCAAAATCAACCGGCTGTTCCATAACCAAGTTGAATGATTTTCCCTTCATTTCTAACGATTTTTCTTTGCTAAACAGTTCTGAGCAATTGACGACGTTGATAGGTAGGTCTTTTGGGAAGGAGAACTCTGTACTTGATACTGACGAGGTAGAGGTTGCCATTACAGAAGTTAGGGTTTTGGATTTTCTAAATTCAGAGAGAAAGAAGGTTTTTCTTCGGTTTAGAAAACGAGAGTGTAGGTTGTGGAAGTGCAAAGGGTACAAGTGTTCAGTGATTTTGATTAAAACAGTAAGACAAATTAAATCACACAATATATTTAAATTTAAAAATAAAACAAACCATCATTAACTGTTTCAACCCAATCAGAGCGTGTGTACGTGTTGTCTATTTAGCGCCAAAACGTTTTAGTAAAGATACTTAAACGTTTCCAATTCATTTTCTATTCAGAGGCTTATCCTTCAGAGGTTGAAACGTTTCTCAGAGTCTGAGCTTCTTCAGATGCTGAAACCTGAAGAACTTCAGAGGCTGAAAACAAACCTTTCAGGACACAAAAATATATGTTCAGACAAGATTTTTCAAGGTTTTTACTTCTGAACATTTTGTGTCCTAAGAAGACATTTTCAACCTTTGAAAGTTATTCCTCTGGATTGTCATTCAAGAGATGAGAGTTACTTACCTGATTTTGAAGCTCTTGATTTTAGGCGTAGTCAGTGTCATAGCCTGAACAATCACTCCACCATACTGAGTTGTTATCATCTTCAACACATGCTTCCTTTTGCTCCTTATGTACTCCATCTCATCTTCTTCTCCATCTGACTCTTCAAAAATGTGCCTTCTATGCACAATTGCTCTTTTTCCATTCACAGTCACATGCATCCATGTGATTGGAAGGATCAGAGTCTTAGTTTCACCTGCAAACAAGTAAACAATTTTGTCTCTTGGTACCCACTTGCTTGAGGGTCCTAGACTGTCAGTTGCCAAATCTTCATCCTCCATTTGTTTCATCTGAGTGCTATCAGATACAAATGTAGTGTAAAGATTAGGGAGTGAGAAGCTTCCATCAATAACTGATGAGCTTGGTTCCTCTAGTGTTTTATTACTAGAGTATCCGATTCCATTAGTATTGTTGGTCTTAAGATTGCAAAGCATGGAAATAATTTTATTTTGATCAGCATTAATGTTGCAATACTCTTTGAGAACAAAAGAGTGCTCAAAGGGTTTGTGACACACAACATAATCATTCTTAAGATCTCTTGGTTTGATAAAATCGTTTTGTACAAGATCTTCAGAGTGATTTGCTTGTTTACTTAAATTCTCATAGTTTGCTTTAAGCTTTTTATACTTCTGCTGACTATTAGAGAGTTTAAGTAAAGTTTTCTTAAGATGCTTGATCAATTTTGCTTTGGAAAAACAAGAATATACCTGATTCACTGTTCTCTGGATACTGTCTATGCTCTCAGGTTCTGACTTTTCATCAGAACTTGAGTCTTCAGAGTCTGAGCCATCTTCAGAACTTGACCCTTCAGCTCCTGGTGCTCTTTCAGACTCATCTTCAGAGAAGTTGTTTAGTACATCCCATGTTGTCATTCCTTTAGCCAGTTTTCCTCCATTCTTCTTGAAGTTGTACCATCTTTGAATTTTTCTTGAAAACCTTTCAAGATACTCTTCATCAGGTTTTTCAACAAGGTCTTCATGCTCCAATGCTTGCTTTCCTTTCCTTGCTGCTTCTGCTTCTTCACCGTTCAACTCTTGCATATCCTTCAGAGTCAATTCATGGACTTTGAGTAAATCAATCAATGATTCAAGACTCATTGAATTGATGTCTTCAGTTTCCTCTATAGTATTTGGAATTTCATTCCAATTCAGAGGCAAACTTCTCAGCAACTTGCTTACAAGCTCTTTGTTGCTGAGTTTGTTGTTGTGGTCTTCAAGCTTTCTTGTGATGGCTTGAAACCTTTAGTTCATTTCTTCAATACTCTCATTTTCCTCCATCCTAAACTCCTCATATTGATATAGCAGACCATTTACTGTTGCCCACTGAATGCTTTCATTATCATCACTAATGAGGCAAAGAGTAGTAGTTGTAGATTCAATACTAGAAGTTTGTTGCTCAGATCTTCATTTAAGTTCAGTCCATCTTCAATTTCTTTGACAAGATCAGCAACTTGTTGATATAACTTCTGCTTCCAATCATCGATATTTTGAGCCATGGTGGTTTTCTCCTTTGGATCTTGATTGTCTCACGGTTAAGTGATTTGCCAACAGAACTGGAGCTCTGATACCAATTGAAGGTGCATGGAGAAAACACAAGAAAGGGGGTTGAATTGTGTTTTGGATATTTAAAAACTTTCCAAGATATTTAAAAAATTTTCAGAGTCTAATTGGTACAACTAGCTCCTAGAGAGAGGGATCACATCCTTTGTGACCTTTGCAATTAGTTGACCTTAGAACAAATCATCAGGCTTGATAAGTTGTAGTTGATGTAGCCCTTCTGATGATTTGGGGAATTCCTTTGCTTCTGATGAACCTTTGATAACTTGGAGTCTGATTGGTCTTTGAATGGTTGGCCTCTGATAGTCCTTCACAATTCAGCTTTTGAACGTCTTCATCCTCTGAATGACTCATGACTAGCAGATAGCATCTGAACTCTTGTAGGCATCTGAACTCCTTCAGACGTTCTGATCCTCTTTGAGCTTCTGAACTTTGTTTAGCTCCTGACCACGTTGTAGCTTCTGAACTCTTTCAGAGTGTAATTATTCAGACTACCATAGGTTTCATCAGAGTCTAAATTAAGTGTGCTCTTGATATAACGTTGAATTCTCCTGCACTTAATTTAAACATTAGTACCATCAATTGTCCATTTAATACTTTGTTATCATCAAAACCTAAGGGTGTGTATTAACACATATTTTGTTCCAACAGAACCCATTTGATACCATTAAATTATCATGCTTCATTATTTGCTTTCCTTTTCTTGCTACTTCCTTGTCATTTTCACTTCTGAACTCTTCTTTTTCATTCAGAGCCAATTCATGGACTTTGAGTAAATCAATCAATGATTCAGGACTCATTGAATTGATGTCTTCAGTTTCCTCTATTGAATTTGAAATTTCAATCCAATTCAGAGGCAAACTACTCAGCATCTTGCTTACAAGCTCTTTGTTGCTGAGTTTGTTGTTGAAGTCTTCAAGCTTGCTTGTGATAGCTTGAAATCTTAAGCTCATTTCTCCAATGCTCTCATTTTCTTCCATTCTAAACTCCTCATATTGATGTAACATATCATTTACTTTTGCTCTCTGAATGCTTCATTATCATCACTGATGAAGCAAACAGTAGTGGTTGTAGATTATATATTAGAAGTTTGTTCAGCCCCTGATGTGGAAGGATTTTGATTGTTTCTCAAATCTTCATTTATATTCAGTCCATCTTCAACTTGCTTGATAAGATCAGCAACTTGTTGATATAGCTTCTGCTTCCAATCATCTAATTGTTGAGCCATGGTGTTTTTCTCCTTAGGATCTTGACTGTCTCACTGTTAAGTGATTTCTAACAGAACCGGAGCTCTGATACCAATTGAAGGTGCGTGGGAGAAAACACAAGAAGGGGGGTTGAATTGTGTTTTAGATATTTAAAAACTTTTCCAGATATTTGTATCTATCAGAGTCTTTAAGCACAACGGAATAATTAACACAACCAACGTGAATCTAAGAGAATGATGGAAGAGTAAATGAGAGAGTGAGAGAGAGAAAGAGACACAAGAATTTATACTGGTTCCCCTCACAAAACGAGAGTACTCCAGTCCCCTTTCACTTCCAAGGGATTTTACTATAATCACTAAGATTACAATTCAGGTGCTCAAGCACACAAGCAAGAGACTTCTTTGCTCTAGGTCACACAAGACAGAGAGACTTCCTTGCTCAAGTCACATAAGACAAGAGGCTTCCTTGCTCAAGTCACACAAGACAAGAGACTTCCTTGCTCAAAGTCACACAAGACTAAGAGACTTCCTTGCTCAAGTCACACAAGACAAGAGACTTCCTTTGCTCAAAGTCACACAAGACTAAGAGACTTTTTTTGCTCTAATCACAAAGATTGAGACTTTTCCAAATTACTCACGCAGGAGTAATACTAACTTCTAAGCTTAAAACTATTACAAGATAATAACATCAGAGGCTTGAGCTAGTTTAAATTCTCACTTTATTCTGAGAGATATATTTTATGAAGATCCTTAGTCATCAATTCTTTCTTTCTGAGAGATATGTCTCACGGTTAAGTGATTTGCCAACAGAACTGGAGCTCTGATACCAATTGAAGGTGCATGGAGAAAACACAAGAAAGGGGGTTGAATTGTGTTTTGGATATTTAAAAACTTTCCAAGATATTTAAAAAATTTTCAGAGTCTAATTGGTACAACTAGCTCCTAGAGAGAGGGATCACATCCTTTGTGACCTTTGCAATTAGTTGACCTTAGAACAAATCATCAGGCTTGATAAGTTGTAGTTGATGTAGCCTTTCTGATGATTTGGGGAATTCCTTTGCTTCTGATGAACCTTTGATAACTTGGAGTCTGATTGGTCTTTGAATGGTTGGCCTCTGATAGTCCTTCACAATTCAGCTTTTGAACGTCTTCATCCTCTGAATGACTCATGACTAGCAGATAGCATCTGAACTCTTGTAGGCATCTGAACTCCTTCAGACGTTCTGATCCTCTTTGAGCTTCTGAACTTTGTTTAGCTCCTGACCACGTTGTAGCTTCTGAACTCTTTCAGAGTGTAATTATTCAGACTACCATAGGTTTCATCAGAGTCTAAATTAAGTGTGCTCTTGATATAACGTTGAATTCTCCTGCACTTAATTTAAACATTAGTACCATCAATTGTCCATTTAATACTTTGTTATCATCAAAACCTAAGGGTGTGTATTAACACATATTTTGTTCCAACAGAACCCATTTGATACCATTAAATTATCATGCTTCATTATTTGCTTTCCTTTTCTTGCTACTTCCTTGTCATTTTCACTTATGAACTCTTCTTTTTCATTCAGAGCCAATTCATGGACTTTGAGTAAATCAATCAATGATTCAGGACTCATTGAATTGATGTCTTCAGTTTCCTCTATTGAATTTGAAATTTCAATCCAATTCAGAGGCAAACTACTCAGCATCTTGCTTACAAGCTCTTTGTTGCTGAGTTTGTTGTTGAAGTCTTCAAGCTTGCTTGTGATAGCTTGAAATCTTAAGCTCATTTCTCCAATGCTCTCATTTTCTTCCATTCTAAACTCCTCATATTGATGTAACATATCATTTACTTTTGCTCTCTGAATGCTTCATTATCATCACTGATGAAGCAAACAGTAGTGGTTGTAGATTATATATTAGAAGTTTGTTCAGCCCCTGATGTGGAAGGATTTTGATTGTTTCTCAAATCTTCATTTATATTCAGTCCATCTTCAACTTGCTTGATAAGATCAGCAACTTGTTGATATAGCTTCTGCTTCCAATCATCTAATTGTTGAGCCATGGTGTTTTTCTCCTTAGGATCTTGACTGTCTCACTGTTAAGTGATTTCTAACAGAACCGGAGCTCTGATACCAATTGAAGGTGCGTGGGAGAAAACACAAGAAGGGGGGTTGAATTGTGTTTTAGATATTTAAAAACTTTTCCAGATATTTGTATCTATCAGAGTCTTTAAGCACAACGGAATAATTAACACAACCAACGTGAATCTAAGAGAATGATGGAAGAGTAAATGAGAGAGTGAGAGAGAGAAAGAGACACAAGAATTTATACTGGTTCCCCTCACAAAACGAGAGTACTCCAGTCCCCTTTCACTTCCAAGGGATTTTACTATAATCACTAAGATTACAATTCAGGTGCTCAAGCACACAAGCAAGAGACTTCTTTGCTCTAGGTCACACAAGACAGAGAGACTTCCTTGCTCAAGTCACATAAGACAAGAGGCTTCCTTGCTCAAGTCACACAAGACAAGAGACTTCCTTGCTCAAAGTCACACAAGACTAAGAGACTTCCTTGCTCAAGTCACACAAGACAAGAGACTTCCTTTGCTCAAAGTCACACAAGACTAAGAGACTTTTTTTGCTCTAATCACAAAGATTGAGACTTTTCCAAATTACTCACGCAGGAGTAATACTAACTTCTAAGCTTAAAACTATTACAAGATAATAACATCAGAGGCTTGAGCTAGTTTAAATTCTCACTTTATTCTGAGAGATATATTTTATGAAGATCCTTAGTCATCAATTCTTTCTTTCTGAGAGATATGTCTCACGGTTAAGTGATTTGCCAACAGAACTGGAGCTCTGATACCAATTGAAGGTGCATGGAGAAAACACAAGAAAGGGGGTTGAATTGTGTTTTGGATATTTAAAAACTTTCCAAGATATTTAAAAAAATTTCAGAGTCTAATTGGTACAACTAGCTCCTAGAGAGAGGGATCACATCCTTTGTGACCTTTGCAATTAGTTGACCTTAGAACAAATCATCAGGCTTGATAAGTTGTAGTTGATGTAGCCTTTCTGATGATTTGGGGAATTCCTTTGCTTCTGATGAACCTTTGATAACTTGGAGTCTGATTGGTCTTTGAATGGTTGGCCTCTGATAGTCCTTCACAATTCAGCTTTTGAACGTCTTCATCCTCTGAATGACTCATGACTAGCAGATAGCATCTGAACTCTTGTAGGCATCTGAACTCCTTCAGACGTTCTGATCCTCTTTGAGCTTCTGAACTTTGTTTAGCTCCTGACCACGTTGTAGCTTCTGAACTCTTTCAGAGTGTAATTATTCAGACTACCATAGGTTTCATCAGAGTCTAAATTAAGTGTGCTCTTGATATAACGTTGAATTCTCCTGCACTTAATTTAAACATTAGTACCATCAATTGTCCATTTAATACTTTGTTATCATCAAAACCTAAGGGTGTGTATTAACACATATTTTGTTCCAACAGAACCCATTTGATACCATTAAATTATCATGCTTCATTATTTGCTTTCCTTTTCTTGCTACTTCCTTGTCATTTTCACTTCTGAACTCTTCTTTTTCATTCAGAGCCAATTCATGGACTTTGAGTAAATCAATCAATGATTCAGGACTCATTGAATTGATGTCTTCAGTTTCCTCTATTGAATTTGAAATTTCAATCCAATTCAGAGGCAAACTACTCAGCATCTTGCTTACAAGCTCTTTGTTGCTGAGTTTGTTGTTGAAGTCTTCAAGCTTGCTTGTGATAGCTTGAAATCTTAAGCTCATTTCTCCAATGCTCTCATTTTCTTCCATTCTAAACTCCTCATATTGATGTAACATATCATTTACTTTTGCTCTCTGAATGCTTCATTATCATCACTGATGAAGCAAACAGTAGTGGTTGTAGATTATATATTAGAAGTTTGTTCAGCCCCTGATGTGGAAGGATTTTGATTGTTTCTCAAATCTTCATTTATATTCAGTCCATCTTCAACTTGCTTGATAAGATCAGCAACTTGTTGATATAGCTTCTGCTTCCAATCATCTAATTGTTGAGCCATGGTGTTTTTCTCCTTAGGATCTTGACTGTCTCACTGTTAAGTGATTTCTAACAGAACCGGAGCTCTGATACCAATTGAAGGTGCGTGGGAGAAAACACAAGAAGGGGGGTTGAATTGTGTTTTAGATATTTAAAAACTTTTCCAGATATTTGTATCTATCAGAGTCTTTAAGCACAACGGAATAATTAACACAACCAACGTGAATCTAAGAGAATGATGGAAGAGTAAATGAGAGAGTGAGAGAGAGAAAGAGACACAAGAATTTATACTGGTTCCCCTCACAAAACGAGAGTACTCCAGTCCCCTTTCACTTCCAAGGGATTTTACTATAATCACTAAGATTACAATTCAGGTGCTCAAGCACACAAGCAAGAGACTTCTTTGCTCTAGGTCACACAAGACAGAGAGACTTCCTTGCTCAAGTCACATAAGACAAGAGGCTTCCTTGCTCAAGTCACACAAGACAAGAGACTTCCTTGCTCAAAGTCACACAAGACTAAGAGACTTCCTTGCTCAAGTCACACAAGACAAGAGACTTCCTTTGCTCAAAGTCACACAAGACTAAGAGACTTTTTTTGCTCTAATCACAAAGATTGAGACTTTTCCAAATTACTCACGCAGGAGTAATACTAACTTCTAAGCTTAAAACTATTACAAGATAATAACATCAGAGGCTTGAGCTAGTTTAAATTCTCACTTTATTCTGAGAGATATATTTTATGAAGATCCTTAGTCATCAATTCTTTCTTTCATGTATATATATATATATATATATGAGTTGGAGAAAGATATTGAGACGTTGTAGAATTCCCGTTGTAAATGGACAGCTATAGCTTTTGAATATACTTTGAACAAAACCACGTCTTCTTCGCAGTTAAGCTTTACTTTTACTGTCTGTCCAAATACAGTAATAAGGTACAACTAGCTCCTAGAGAGAGTAGGATCACATCCTTTATGACCGTTGCAATTAGTTGTCCTTAAACAAATCATCAGGCTTGGTGAGAGTAGTTGATGTAGCCTTTCTGATGATCAGAGGAATTCCCTTTGCTTCTGATGAACCTTTGATATCTTTGAAGTCTGATTGGTCTTGAATAATTGGCCTCTGATAGTCCTTCGTAATTCAGCTTCTGAACATCTTTATCTTCTGAATAACTCATGACTAGCAGATAGCTTCTGAACTCTTGTAGGCATCTGAACGTCTCTGAGCTTCTGAACTTCTCTAAGCTTCTGAACTCTTGCAGACATCCTGATCCCATTTGAGCTTCTGAACATGTTTAGCTTCTGACCACTTTTTAGCTTCTGAACTCTTTCAGAGTGTAAAGATTCAGACTTCCATAAGGTTCCTTCAGAGCATAAATCAAGTGTGCTCTTGATATAACTTTGGATTCTCCTGCACACTTAATTTAAACATTAGTAACATCAATTGTCCATTTAATACTTTGTTATCATCAAAACTTAAGGGTGTGTACTAAAACACATTTTGTTCCAACAAATTCAACTCTTGATTTTCCCTTATTCTCCATTGGATTCTGATCAATTACATGTTGAAGTTCTGCATTTGCATCCACCAAAGTAACTACTTCACTTTTTCTCCAGAAATCATACACTAAGTTTGAATAGATAGGACCATTTAGCATATCAAAGTAGTGCTCCCAACCTTGTTCAACAAAGAACTTTTTATAGTCATGCCCATTGACTCTTAATGCTTCAAAGTCTACTGGTTTTTCCATAACCAATTTAATGTCTTCAAAGCGAAGATTCATTGTAGCATCCTTGAGATAAGAATCTCCAGCGTAGATATTAATTGGGATGTCCTCTGGAAACCTTAATTGAGAAGATGAACTTTCCATTTTTGAGGTTTAAGAACTGGGTTTTGCTAATTTGAGTGAGAGAATATGTTCTGGGTTTTAGAGAATGAAAAGTGTTGGATGTGAGAGTGAACTTGTGTGAAAGTGAGTAAAGTGATTTTGAAAAACTCTAATTGAAATAATCTTGAGGGAGTACAGTCGTTGCATTAAAGAATTTCGTCATAAACTGCCTTTACTCTAACCAATCACAGACTGTGAGTAAAGACAAAGTAATTGACATGTGTACTCCACTTGGCTGAAACACTTCAGAGTTTAAAAACTTTCAGCTTCTGAAAACCTTTCAGAATATAAAAAGTTCAGAGGTTGAATTCACAATTTTGTTTTTCAGAGCTTGTTTTCTTCAGAGACTAAAGACATGTTCAGATGTTTTTTAATAAAATCTAGTCTTCCAACTGCTAAGGGTTTTGTAATTATATCAGCCCATTGTCTTTCAGTTTCAATGTATTGAATATTTACACTACCCTTCTGAACAAGGTCTCTTATAAAATGATGTTTAATTTCAATGTGTTTAGCTCTTGAATGCAAAATTGGATTTTTAGAAAGTTGAATAGCTGCAATGTTATCACAGAAAAGTGGAATATTATGACTATTAACTTTGTAATCCTCTAACCGATATTTCATCCAGAGTAGTTGTGTACAACACTTGGCTGCTGATATGTATTCTGCTTCTGCTGTAGACAAAGCTATAGTAGTTTGTCTTTTGCTGGCCCAAGATATGAGATTCTCTCCAACAAATTGACAATTGCCACTTGTGGATTTCCTCTCTATCTTGTCTCCAGCATAGTCAGCATCACAAAATTCTACCAGCTTATAATCATTTGATTTCTTATAAAATAAGCCAAGATTTGTGGTTCCCTTCAGATATCTAAAGATTCTCTTTACAGCAGTAAAATGAGATTCTCTAGGATCTGATTGGAATCTAGCACACAAACAGACACTGAATAAAATATCAGGCCTTGATGCAGTTAGGTAAAGTAGAGAACCTATCATACCTCTATATAGCTTCTGATCTACTTAGCTTTCTGATTCATCCTTGCTGAGACTGCTTGTTGGATGCATTGGTATTGACATTGGTTTGCTGTCTTCCATGTTGAATTTCTTCAGCAGCTCCTTTGTATACTTGGTCTGATGAATGTAGGTTCCATATTTGTTTTGGTTGATTTGAATTCCCAGAAAGAATTTTAGCTCTCCCATCATGATCATTTCAAATTCTTCCTGCATAATCTTAGAAAATTCCTTGCACAAAGATGGATTAGCAGATCCAAAAATAATGTCATCAACATAAATTTGAATAATTAAAATGTCATTCTTAAATGTTTTACTAAAGAGAGTATTGTCAACTTGACCTTTTTGAAAACCTTTTTCAACTAAGAAATTGCTCAGCCTTTCATATCAAGCTCTAGGAGCTTGTTTCAGACCATAGAGTGATTTCTTTAGCTTAAAAACATGGTCAGGATGTGAAGTATCCTCAAAACCAGGAGGTTGTTTGACATATACTTCTTCAGAAATGTAACCATTTAAGAATGCACTTTTAACATCCATTTGATATAAAATTATATTGTGATGTGTAGCATAGGAAAGAAGTAATCTAATAGCCTCAAGTCTAGCAACTGGAGCAAATGTTTCAGTGTAGTTAATCCCCTCTTGTTGACTATACCCTTGAGCTACTAGTCTTGCCTTATTACGAACAACTTCTCCTTGTTCATTCAGCTTGTTTCTGTAGACCCATTTTGTTCCAATGATGTTCTTCTGAGAAGGTTTGGGTACTAAGCTCCATACTTCATTCCTGTCAAATTGGTTTAGCTCTTCTTGCATTGCTACAATCCATGCATCATCAGCTAGTGCGTCATCAATTGAACTTTGTTCCAGTAAGGAGATTATCCAATTAATGAGTCTTCATTTCTGAAGCTTGATCTAGTTTTCCTTGGGCTGTCCTTGTTACCCAAGATTAGCTCTTCAGGATGTGAGGATTTGTATTTCAAAGAGTGCTTTGATTGTTCAACTCTGCTTGGACTGCTTCTGATAATTTCTGGTGCTGAGTGATCTTCAGAATCCAAAGTTTCAGGAGTTGAATTCGTTTCTTCAGAAGTTGGTTAAGATGGTTCTGATGTTCCTTCAGGTTCTGATTCTTCATCATCTGATAGTTGTAAGTTTGAAAAGTTCTCAACTAGCTCTGACACTTTGTTAGGCTGCTTGCCATCAAATTTTATGTGCATACTTTCTTCCACTGAGTGAGTTTCAGAATTATACACTCTGTATGCTTTTGAGCGTTCAGAATATCCAATAAAGTTAACCTTATAAGCTTTAGCATCAAATTTCTTTAGATGAACTTTTGTATTCAGAATGTAACATGTACAACCAAATTGATGAAAATAGGAAACACTAGGTTTCTTTCCCTTAAATAGTTCATATGCTGTTTTATCCAAAATAGGTCTAATATAGATTCTATTCTGAACATAACATGCTGTGTTTACAGCCTCTGCCCACAGATACTTGGCAATGTTAGTCTCATGCATCATGGTTCTGGCCATTTCTTGCAGAGTTCTATTCTTTCTCTCTACAACTCCATTTTGCTGTGGAGTTCTAGGAGAAGAGAACTCATGTAAGATGCCATGTTTTTCACAAAATTTTTAAAACATTTCATTTTCAAATTCACCACCATGATCACTTCTAACTTTTAAAATGTGTAAACCTTTTTCTTTTTGTATCTGTGTGCAAAAACTACTAAAGACATCATATGCATCATCCTTATTTCTGAGAAATTTAACCCAAGTCCATCTACTGTAATCATCAACAATGACTAATCCATATTTCTTCCCATTGATTGAGGCTGTGCTCACAGGACCAAACAAATCAATGTGAAGCAGCTCTAAGGGCCTAGAGGTAGAGACAACGTGTTTAGGTTTAAAAGAAGTTTTCACACTTTTTCCTTTTTGGCAGGATCCACAAAGAGCATCTGAGTGATAGTGAATCTTAGGTAGACCTCTGACAAGGTCAAGTTTGCTAAGCTTAGAGATTAACCTCCGGTTAGCATGACCTAACCTTTTATGCTATACCCACTTTTCTTCACTCAGAGTTAGCAAGCATTTGACCTCTTGGTCTGCCAAATCAAAAAGGTTTATTTTATACACATTGCCTACTCTCTTACCTTTGAACACTATGGACTGATCAGATTCTCTAATTACAGTACATGATCCCTTTTCAAAATTAACCACAAACCCATTGTCACAAAATTGACTAATGCTAAATAGGTTGTGTTTGAGTCCATCTACAAACCATACATTCTTAATTAAAAGGGAGGAGTTACCTACAATACCTGTACCTTTGATTTTGCCTTTCTGGTTACCTCCAAAGCCAACTGTTCCACCATCTTCAAGGTTTAATGATGTGAACATTTTCTTATTACCAGTCATGTGCCTTGAACATCCACTATCCAGATACCATGATTGATTACCATTTTCTTTCAGTCTGGATAGCTGTAGAATAAACAAGGTCAATCATTGTAATAATACTCTCCACATTCATTGTGAAGTTCTTTCCAATACTCATTAGCTTTCTCCACTTCAGCAGCTTTGGAAGTAAAGTAATGTTTGGGAACATAAGCTTTCCTTCCATGGCTGATCACTAGCCTCCATTCATTTGATTTGAAATGGTTTTTCCTACAAGGAAGATCTGAATGGTAGAAAATTTTACATTTTGGTACCCATTTCTTTCTGGGTCCAGTTTGGTTAGTTCTATAATCTTTAGTTCTTTCTTGCCTCTGTGAAAAGCTTTGTGGACTCTTAAAAAATTTCTTTTGAAAGTTTGGTCTTTGAAAATTGACCTTCTTTGTCCATTGTTTTTGAAATTGTGGCTTTGATTTATAATCACTATAGGACTTAGGTTGCTCTTCTAATCTAGGATTGGTTTTGCTTACCAGAGTCTTATGTTGATTATTTATCATCAGCTTGGTTTGTTTTAGAGTCTGATTGGATGAGCTTCTGAGTCCCAAAGTTTTCAGAGTCTTAGACTTGACAGTCCCAGGTTCTGAATGCTTAGGTCCAGAGTTGCTTTCTTTGTGGTTCTGAGAAACAACCTCTGAAGTGACTTCAGAGCTAGTTTGCAGACCCCAGAGGTACCCTCAGAGTCTGAAACAACCACAACTTTGCCTTTGCTTTTCGCAGGTACAAAGGTTGAATAAAGATTATCAGGAGTATTATTCAAACAAACATAGGAATTTTGTTTCCCATATGAGTAACCAATTCCTCCACCTTTATTTTTGCAAACACTATAAATCATAGATGCCATCTTACTCTTGTTGACGTTCTGATGAACAAACTCCTGAAGAGCTACCTCATGCTCATCAGTAGGTTTGTTACATCTTGTGCACCCATTTTCAAGTTCTTCAATTTTGATTAAAGAATTTTTATATAGAGCTTGAAAATGTTCAGCTTTCTTTGCTAACTCATCCTTCTGTCTTTTAAAAGTTTTAGTTCAGAGGATGATTTAGCAAACTTGCTTAGAGACATACCAAGGTAGGTTAAAAGTTGTTCTTTAGAATAATTTAAAAATACATGTTCAGATTCTTCAGAGTCTGATCCTTCAGAGTCTGATCCTTCAGAGTTTGATTCTTCAGAGTCTCCATCAGCTGCAGCCATCAGAGCCACATTTGCTTCTTCATCATCACTGTCTGAGGATGTTTCCAGGTTCTCAAATGTTGCCATTAAGCTCTTCTGGATTCTCCTCTTGTAGCTCTCTCTCTCTTGCTACTGAACTTCTTGTTCTTGTCCTTTGATGATGCTTCAGGACATTCAGTAATGAAGTGTCCTGGTTTGTTACACTTGAAGCAGTTCTTCTCATCTCTACTAGAAGCATTCCTTGAGCTATTTCCTTTGTGACCTTTGTTCATTTTTGCCCATTTTTGAAAGTTTCTAGTGAACATAGCAAATTCCTCATCTTGTTCATCTCCTTGATCATCTGAAGAAAATTCTTCCTCAACCTCCAGAGTTTTAGCCTTGAGTGCTTTGGAAGATTTCTTGGTTGAAGTTAAAGCCACTGACCTTTCCTTCTTCTTCACTGCATCAGCATTCAATACCATCTCATGGCTCTTGAGATTACTGATGAGTGATTCAAGAGTAATGGTCTCGAGATCCATAGCTTCTTCAATGGTTGTAACCTTAGGTCTCAATTTGTCAGTCTAGCTATTCAGGATCTTCCACACATGATCAGAGGTTGTATAGCTTTTCTTCAGAATCCTGAGATTAGACACCAGTGTCTGAAATCTAGAAAACATAGTCTCAATGTCTTCCTCATGTTTCATGGCAAAAAGCTCATACTGCTGAACCAGGAGTCTTGCTTTGGCATTCTGAACTTGCCTATTACCATCATAGTTTGAGCAGAGAGAGTCATACATAGCTTTTGTTGTAGATCTATCCATTATTTTGGTGTATTCATCATGAGATATAGCTGACATCATGATTTGTTTGACTTTGTTGTGCTTGGCAAATATCTTCTTGTTCTAAACAGACAATGCTCTCTTCTGAGCTAAAGTAATCTTTCCATCAGGACCTATTCCATCAATAGGCACTCCTTCTTCTATTAGATCCCAAAGTTCATTATCAATTCCATTGACGTAGTGGTAAATGTTATCCTTCCACCATTCAAATCTTAGAGCATCACCACTAAAAACTGGAACCTTTTTATTGCTGGAATCATGATTAGAAGTTGAAGATATAGAAGTCATGGTGTCGTAGTTGTATTGAACTTGAGAATGATCAGGTGTAGGTGTAATTGTGGATTCCCCAGACATACAGTGTTTTTCAAAGATCTTTTACTGCCTCACTATGAAATGGTTAAAAACAGAACTGGAGCTCTTGATACCAATTGAAGGTTGAAAACACAAGAAGGGGGGGTTGAATTGTGTTTTGAAAAAATAATTCTTTTCTAGCTATCAGATTGTAAAGCAGCGGATAAAAGAAGCTAGTCAGAATGCAAAACACGAATAAGACAGTGAGAGAGAGAGAAGAGAGTGCACACACAAAAATTATACTGGTTCCTCTCACAAAACGAGAGTAGTCCAGTCCCCTTGCACTTCCAAGGGATTTCACTATAATCACAAAAGATTACAATTCTAGTGCTCAAGCACACAAGCAAGAGACTTTTCTTAATGCTCTAAGTCACACAAGACAGAGAGACTTCCTTGCTCTAAGTCACACAAGACAAAGAGACTTCCTTGCTCAAATCACAAAGATAAGAGACTTCACACACTAACATAATACACATATTAAGTAGGACTGAAAGTTCTAAACTAGACTCTCTTAAGACACAATTTAGAGCCTAACAATATCAAAAGATATTTGACTTAGAAATTACACAAGAAAGAAACAATTCTCAGCTTGAATACAAAGTAAATCTTTCTCTGAGTTTCAATATTTTTTCAGTAGTCTTCCAGTAGTCTTCTCTCAAGTAGAATGTCTTCTATTTATACTCTAAGTATAATGACGTTGAGAAAGGACCGTTGGTAGTACAATCTTCTTTTGTTGAGCTGGATTTGATTATTTCTTCCAGAAAGAGTAAATCAATTCCACTACTTCTCTTTGTCAAATGACGCTTCAGTAAATTAGGTAAAATAGTACAGAGTACTGCACGCTCCATTTGATGATAAGATTGTTGTACTATTCCATTAGTTATGAGCTGTCTTTCTTCAGAGAGTGTCATTCAGAATCTTGTAATAACATTTCATTGATCTTCTGAATAGTGTACGCAAGCTTCAGGACATGTTTCTCTCTTTGGCATCTGAGGACTTCTTCAGAGGCTCTGAAGCTTCTTGCTTCTCAGAGTCTAAACGCTTCAGACTTTGTCCTTCAGAAGCTAAATTGATGATCTGAGTGAATAAGATTTTTACTTTGTTCCTGCACACTAGATCATTAATTAGTAATACCAATTGTCCATTTAATACCTTGTTATCATCAAAACTTAGGGTGTTTTATAACTAAAACTCATTTTGTTCCAACAATTTATACTGGTTCCTCTCACAAACCGAGAGTAGTTCAGTCCCCTTGCACTTCCAAGGGATTTCACTATAATCACACAAGATTATACACTTGCTCCAGAACACACAGTAGGAGACTTCACACTTGCTCAAGTCACACAAGACAAGAGACTTCAAAAACTAACTTAATACAAATTAAGTAGGACTGAAAGTTTCTAAGCTTAGACTCACTAACACTTGATTTAATCCTAAGTGAATACAAAGAATTAAGCTCAGAGTCTAATAATATCAAAAGATATTGTAGCTTAGAGTTACAAAGAATTAACAATTTTAAGGCTTGAAATTCAAATTGCTCTCAAAGTATATTTGTTCAAACGTTCAGCGCTTCACCATTTCAGTTCTTATTTCTCAAGAGATAAGTATTCTATAAATACTCCAAATGAATTGAGACATTGAGATAAGACCGTTGATAGTACATTTGCAATTTGCTGATATGGAAAAGATCGTGGTTTCCAAAAGGAGTAAATCAATTCCACTACTTCATCCTTTTGAAATGGCGCTTCATTATTTTGAGTAAACAATAGTACAGAGTACTATACGCTCCATTTGAAGATAAGGATGATGTACTATTTCGTTAGCCATGAGCTGTCACTCTTCAGAGAATGTCACTAGAAGCTTGTAATGACGTTTCATTATCTTCTGACTGAATTATGTAAGCTTCTGGACATGTAGTCTTTTGGCATCTGAAAGACTTGGTTCAGAGGCTCTGAAGGTTTTAACGTTCAGAGTCTTATCGTTCAGAATGTGGTCTTCAGAAGCTCAAAAATGATGATCTTAGTGTTTAAAAATTTTACTTTGTTCCTGCACACTTAGATCAATAATTAGTAATCCAATTGTCCATTTAATACTTTGTTATCATCAAAACATAGGGTGTTTTATAAATAAAACTCATTTTGTTCTAACAATCTCCCCCTTTTTGATGATGACAAACATAAAGTATTAAATACAATTGTTGTTGATTTAATTTAATTATGTCAACTTCAGGTTGTTGAGGTTTGTAAGCTCCCCCTGAGTTTGATAATCCATTAGGGTTAGGTTTGTAAGCTCCCCCTAAGTTTTATCCATAATTAATTTGAATCAGTTTAAGAAACAATTTGATAAACATGATTGTATTCTCATATTTAACTCTCAGAGTGTGAGGTTTGCAAACTCAACTCCTAAGTCTGATAGAAATAATTAAGAGCACAATCTTAATTATCTCCATCTATGAGTACACAATTATGTTTATTAATTTGCTCTCCTAATCAATATAAGTTCATAAAAAATAAGAGCAAACAAATTGACTAGATTAAGAAAAGAAGAGATTCTTAATGACAGTTTGAGATTTCATTTTAAGCAGTATTAAAAAATAATACGCTACAATTGTACAACATATTACTCCCCCTTTTGTCATTATAAAAAAAAAATAAAAAACAAAAAGGAAAAGTAAGAGGGAAAAACGAAAAACAGAATCCTAAGGGTTTCTGGTCAAGATAAGATTAAGAATGGTTTGGAGTTGATCTTCAGTTTCTCTTGAAGTTTCAAGTATCTTGACAAGCTGGACACCTTGTTGAGCTAGATTCTGATCAATGGAGTTCTGAATCCTTGTCATTTTATCTTATGAAAGTGGTTCAGTAGCGAATTGACTTGGACCACTAAGAGAACTAGTCTCTTGATCATGCACAATTTCAATTATATTGACCATTGTATTACCAGTATCTATGAGCATCATAGTATTGTTAGTTGGTGATGAGGGTTCAGAGTGTGATCCTGTGATAGAAGTGGAATTGTACACGTTTGGGTTGGTTAAAGGTGAGAGAGGTTCAGATGAAGGTGGAATAGGTTGGTTTTGTTCAGATGGTGTGGCATGGGGTTGGTCAGAAGTTGAGTCAATGTGGATAGGAGAGACTCTGAATGAAGTTTCGTTCAGAATCTCTTCTGGTGTTAAGATTTTTGGTGAAGATTGTGGGGATATAACATCTGAAGGTTTAGCTATTTCCTCCTCAGGAATATGCTTGGCTTCAGTGTTTCTTTTTAGCTTAAAGTTTGCCCAATGTCTCATAATCTCATCAAACTCTGAAACAGAAGAATCTGATTCAGAAGAGGATGAAATAGAAACATATTGTGAAGCAGGTGGTGAGGGAAAGATAGTATTCAAGGGTTGAACATTTTCAAAGACTAATGGGCTAGGTATAAGAGATTTTGAAAGGGTAGTTGATGCTCTAGACATAGGAATACAATAATCAGAAGAATTAAAATTACCTGCATCTGATCTTTGTCTCTTGGTGCCCTTAGTGGTTGGAGTGTCCTTGAATGATTGCTCTTGCACTTTCGCTTTAACAACTGGTTCTTTAGTCACATCATCTTCATAGTCACTGACCACTTCCTCTTTAACCATATTCATTTTCTGCTCAAATGTTGTACTAATTCCTCTTCCAATATCTTTCATTGTAACCTTAACTCCCCTTTCCTTCATGAGTCTCATATATTCCAAAATAACCTCAGGAGGTTCATTGTCAAAGATAAATGCCTCTTCCCTTGGTCTGAACTTTTCCCTATTCTCCAAAAGAGGTTGCTGAGGGTAAATGAGTTTATCTGCTCTCTTAAGACACATATGAATCAGAATCTTGGCGTCTAAGATAGGTGCTCTGACTTCCTTAACACCATCAAATACCCCAACAACTTTGAATCTATCAGGAATTGCAAGCTGCTCAAAAATGTAGCTAAGAAGTCTTGGATGAGAAATCAGCTTGGAAGGGTTAGAAAATGTTTGACATTCACAGATAGTTTCACATAGATGTTGAAATATATAAGCTGAAAGATTCATTTGTCTTCTAGTAGATAAGAAGTAGATAAAGTGTCTATGATCCCAAGACAATTTATCAGTTCCTGTTTCTCTTGGAAGTATAGAAGAAAATAGAATCTTAACTAAAACTCTTTCTTGAGTATTCATCTGACTGACTTTGCTTGAAACTGTCTTCTGATCCTTGAAGCATTGAGAGGCCATTGCAGAAATGTAGACTGACTTCTTTGCAGAAGAAGAATTGTAGTGTCTGACCATCCCAAAATTAGAAAGATTCGGCATTTTAGCCAGATTACTTCTTGTGAGGATAACTTGAAATCCTCCAATACTTGACCTTATTTTTGTTTCCTTGAAATCTCTCAGACCCAATTCAGCTCTTGTTTTGTCCTTATTCTCAGTTGGGTTCTGATCAATTAACTTCTGAAGCTCCTCATTAGCATACGCCCTTGTGAATACTTCACATTTTCTCCAAAAATCAAAGACTAAATCAGGGTAAATAGGACCATTTAGCATGCTGAAGTAGTTTTGCCAACCTTGTTCAACAAACAAATGTTTATAGTCATGCCCATTGACTTTAAGTGCTTCAAAATCCACTGGTTTTTCCATAACCAAATGAATATCTTCAAAGCGTAGATCCATAGTGGCGTCTTTCAGAAAGATATTCTCAGAGTAGATATTAATTGGAATGTCTTCTGGAAACCGATGTTGTGTGGATGAACTAGCCATATTTCTGAGGTTTAGAACAGGGTTTTGCTAAAATTGGAGAGAAAGAACTTGTTCTGAGGTTTAGAAGAATTGAAAAGTGTTGGTTGTGAGAGTGAATTGTGTGAGAGTGAATAAGTGATTAAAAAAAACTTGAAATAGACAGTACGAGGGAGTACAATCGTTGTGTTCAAAGAAGTTCGTCATTAACTGCCTTTACCAAAACCAATCAAAAGCTTTAAAGAGTAACAAAGTAGCTAACACGTGTAAAACACTTGTCAGTAACACTTTTGAGTCTGATCGTTACCTATTCAAGTAACTTTCAGAAGCTATAAAGAAATTATTTAGCTTCTGACATCCTTTTCAGAAGACAAGATGTTCAGATGCTAAATCCACAAAATTGATTTCAGAGCTAGTTTTCTTCAGAGACTAAAGACATGTTCAGATGCTTTTTAATAAAATCAAATCTTTCAACTGCTAAGGGTTTTGTAAATATATCAGCCCATTGTCTTTCAGTTTCAATGAATTGAATATTTACACTACCCTTATGAACAAGGTCTCTTATAAAATGACGTTTATTTTCAATGTACTTAGCTCTGGAATGGAAAATTGGGTTTTTAGAAAGTTGTATAGCTGCAGTGTTATCACAAAGTAATGGAATATTGTGACTATTCACTTTGTAATCCTCTAACTGGTATTTCATCCAGAGTAGCTGTGTACAGCACTTGACTGCTGATATGTATTCTGCTTCTGCTGTAGACAAAGCTATAGTAGTTTGTCTTTTGCTAGCCCACGATATGAGATTTTCTCCAACAAATTGGCAGTTACCACTTGTGGATTTCCTCTCAATCTTGTCTCCAGCATAGTCAGCATCACAGAATCCTATCAACTTATAATCATTTGATTTCTTATAAAATAAACCAAGATTTGCAGCTCCCTTCAGATATCTAAAGATTCTTTTTACAGCAGTAAAGTGAGATTCTCTAGGATCTGATTGGAATCTTACACACAAGCATACACTGAATAAAATATCAGGCCTTGATGCAGTTAGGTAAAGAAGAGAACCAATCATACCTCTGTATATTTTCTGATCTACTTTACCTTCTAAGTCATCCTTGCTTAGACTGCTGGTTGGATGCATTGGAGTAGACATTGACTTGTTGTCCTCCATGTTGAATTTCTTCATAAGCTCTTTTGTATATTTTGTTTGATGAATGTAAGTGCCATTTTTGTTCTGATTGATTTAAATTCCCAAAAAGAATTTCAGCTCTCCCATCATGCTCATTTCAAATTCATCCTGCATAACTTGAGAAAATTCCTTGCACAAGGATGGATTAGCAGAACCAAAAATGATATCATCAACATAGATTTGAATAATAAAAATGTCATTTTTGAATGATTTGCTGAAAAGAGTATTGTCAACTTGTCCTTTTTTAAAACCTTTTTCTAATAAGAAATTACTTAGTCTTTCATACCAAGCTCTGGGAGCTTGTTTCAGACCATAAAGTGATTTCTTTAATTTAAAAACATGTTCAGGATTTGTAGAATCCTCAAAACCAGGAGGTTGTTTGACATATACTTCTTCAGTTATATAACCATTTAGAAATGCACTTTTAACATCCATTTGATACAAAATAATATTATAATGAGCAGTGTAGGAAAGAAGTAACCTAATTGCCTCAAGTCTAGCAACTGGGGCAAAGGTTTCTGTGTAGTCAATTCCTTCTTGTTGAATGTACCCTTGAGCTACTAATCTTGCCTTGTTACGAACAACTTCCCCTTGTTCATTGAGCTTGTTTCTGTATACCCATTTTGTTCCAATAATGTTCTTGTGGGAAGGTTTGGGTACTAAACTCCATACTTCATTCCTTTCAAATTGATTGAGTTCTTCTTGCATAGCAACAATCCATGCATCATCAGCTAGTGCTTCATCTATAGTACTTGGTTCCACCAAAGATATCAATCCAAATAGTGAGTCTTCATTTCTGAAGCTTGATCTTGTCTTTCTTGGACTATCTTTGTTTCCAGAAATTAGCTCTTCAGGATGCGATGATTTGTATTTGAAAGAATGTTTTGGTTGTTCAACTCTGCTTGGACCAGTAATGATATGTTCAGGTGCTGAATGGTCTTCAGAATCCAAGGTTTCAGGAGTTGAATCAACTGCTTCTGAGATAGGTTGAGAAGGTTATGAGAATTCTTCAGGTTCTGAGTCGTCGTCCTCTGATAGTTGTAAGTCTGAAAAGTTCTCAACTAGCTCTAACACTTTGTCAGGCTGTTTGTCATCAAATTTGATGTGCATAGTTTCTTCAACTGTATGAGTTTCAGAATTATACACTCTGTATGCTTTTGAGCGTTCAGAGTATCCAATAAAGATACCCTTATAAGCTTTAACATCAAATTTCTTTATATGAACTTTAGTATTCATAATGTAACAGGTACATCCAAATTGATGAAAATAAGATACATTGAGTTTCTTCCCTTTAAATAATTCATATGTTGTTTTATTCAATATAGGTCTAATATAGATTCTATTTTGAACATAACATGCTGTGTTTACAGCTTCTGCCCACAAATATTTTGCTATGTTAGTTTCATGCATCATGGTTCTGGCCATTTCTTGCAGAGTTCTATTCTTTCTCTCTACAACTCCATTTTGTTGTGGAGTTCTAGGAGAAGAAAACTCATGTAAGATGCCATATTTTTCACAAAAGTTTTCAAACAGTTCATTTTCAAATTCACCAGCATGATCACTTCTAACTTTCAAAATATGTAAATTCTTTTCTTTTTGTATCTGAGTGCAGAAACTACTAAACACATCATATGCATCATCCTTATTTCGAAGAAATTTAACCCAAGTCCATCTACTGTAGTCATCAACAATGACTAATCCATATTTCTTTCCATTGATAGAGGCTATGCTAACAGGACCAAATAAATCAATGTGAAGCAATTCTAAGGGTTTAGCAGTAGAGACAACATGTTTAGGTTTAAAAGAAGTTTTCACAATCTTTCCTTTTTGGCAAGAACCACATAAATCATTTGAGTGATAGTTTAGTTTAGGCAGGCCTCTAACAAGATCAAGTTTGCTAAGCTTAGAGATTAACCACCAGTTAGCATGACCTAATCTCTTATGCCATACCACTTCTATTCACTCAGAGTCAATAAATATTTAACCTCTTGTTCTGCCAAATCAGATAGATTGATTTTATACACATTGCCTACTCTCTTTCCCTTGAATACTATAGATTGGTCAGTATCTTTGATTACAATACATGAATCCTTATTAAATGTTACCACAAACCCATTGTCACAAAATTGACTTATGCTAAATAGGTTGTGTTTAAGTCCATCAACATACCATACATTTTTAATTAGAAGGGAGGAATTACCTACATTACCTGTACCTTTGATTTTTCCTTTCTGATTACCTCCAAAGCCAACTGTTCCACCATCTTCAAGTTTTAGAGATGTGAACGTCTTCTTATTACCAGTCACGTGCCTTCCACTATTCATATACCATGAATGATTACTGTTTTCTTTCAGACTGGATAGCTGTAGAATAAATCAAGGTCAATCATTGTAGTAATATTCTCCACACTCATTGTGTAGCTCTTTCCAATACTCATTTGTTTTCTTCAAGTCAGCAGTTTTGGAAGTAAAGTAATGTTTAGGAACATAAGCTTTTCTTCCATTGCTGATCACAAGCTTTCATTCATTTGATTTGAAATAGTTTTTCCTACAAGGAAGATCTGAATGGTAGACAATTTTACACTTTGGTACCCATTGCTTTCTGGGTCCAGGTGGGTTAGTTCTATAATCCTTGTTTCTGTTTTGTACTTTTGAAAAACTATTTGGACTTGTAAAGATTTTTCTTTGAAAATTTGGTTTTTGAAAAACAGTTTTCCTAGTCCATTGTTTTTGAATTTTAGGCTTTGACTTATAATCATTATAAGACTTAGAGTGCTCTTCTAATCTAGGATTAGCTTTGCATACCAGAGTTTTACTTTGATTATTAATCATCAGCTTGGTTTGTTTCGACTCTGATTAGTTGAGCTTCTGAGTCCCAGAGTTTCTAGAGTCTTAGACATGATAGTCCCAAATTCTGAAACTTTAGGTTCTGAGTTACTCACCTTGGGACTCTGAACTACAGCCTCTGAATTAACTTCAGAGTTTGTTTTGCAGACCCCAGAGGTTCCTTCAGAATCTGATACAACCACAACTTTGCCTTTGTTTTTCATTGGTACAAAAGTAGAATAAAGATTACGAGGGGTTTTCTTTAAACAAACAGAAGAATTTGGTTTTCCATACGTTCTACCATATGAATAACCAATTCCTTCACCTCTATTTTTACAAACGCTATAAATCATAGAAGCAACTTTACTCTTATGTACATTCTGATGAACAAACTCTTGAAGAACAACTTCATGCTTATCACTAGGTTTGTTACATTTGGCGCAACCATTTTCAAGCTCTTGAATTTTGATCAAAGAATTTTTATACAGAGTTTGAAGATGATCAGCTTTCTTTGCTAAGTCATTTTTCTGTGTTTTCAAAAGTTTTATTTTAGAAGATGATTTAGCAAATTTGCTCAAAGACATTCCTAGATAAGTTATAAGTTGTTCTTTGGAATAATTTAAAAATACCTGTTCTGACTCTTCAGAGTCTGATCCTTCAGAATCTGAGTCATGTTCAGAGTCACTATCAAAATCAGTGTTTGCCATCAGAGCCACATTTGCTTCTTCTTCATCATCATCATCAGAAGATGTTTCTAGATTTTCAAATGTTGCCATTAAACTCTTCTTGAATCTTCTTTTGTAGCTTTCCTTCTTGCTACTTGACTTTTTATTCTTGTCCTTTGATGATGCTTCAGGACATTCAGCAATAAAGTGTCCTGGTTTCTTGCACTTGAAGCAACTCTTTTCTTCTTTACTTGAACTATTCCTTGAGTTGTTGCCTCTGAAGTTCTTGTTGTTCATTTTTGCCCATTTCTGAAAGTTCATAGTGAACATTGCAAACTCATCATCCTCATGTTCATCCTCTTGGTCATCTAGGGAAGATTCTCCATCAGATTCAGCAGCTTTAGCTTTGAGTGCTTTAGAAGATTTCTTGGTTGATGACAAAGCCACTGACCTTTCTTTCTTCTTGGCCACATCAGCGTTCAATACCAACTCATGGCTCTTGAGATTGCTGATGAGTGACTCAAGACTAATGCTTTTTAAATCCTTAGCCTCCTCAATAGTTGTGACCTTAGGTCTCCACTTATTAGTTAAACTGTTAAGAATCTTCCATACATGATCAGAGGTGGTATAACTCTTCTTCAGAACCCTAAGGTTAGACACCAGAGTCTGAAACCTTGAAAACATAGTCTCAATCTCTTCATCAGGCTTCATGGCGAAGAGTTCATACTGTTGAACTAGAAGTCTTGCTTTTGCATTCTGAACTTGTCTATTTCCATCATATGTTGCGCATAAAGAATCATACATTGTCTTAGATGTAGATCTATCCATTATTTTGGTATATTTATCATGTGAAATAGCAGACATCATGATGTTCTTCACTTTATTGTGCTTGGAAAAGATCTTTTTATCGGCTGTAGATAAAGCCCTCTTCTGAACTAGAGAGATTTTGCCATTAGGACCTATTCCATTAATAGAAACTCCTTCTTCTATTAGATCCCATAGCTCATCATCAATCCCATTTATGTAGTGATAAATGTTGTCCTTCCACCATTCAAATCTCAACGCATCTCCACTAAATACTGGTACTTTCTTGTTGCTTGAATCATGTTTGGATGTAGAAGTCATGTTGTCGTAGTTATAAGCAACTTTAGAGAGATCGGTATTGGTGTTTGTGTTTGTAGGCTCAGCAGACATGAAGTGTTTTTCAGATCTTTTACTGTCTCACTGTTAGGTGATTAGCAACAGAACCGGAGCTCTAGATACCAATTGAAGGTGTGAAAAACACAAGAAGGGGGGTTGAATTGTGTTTTTGAAAGTTAAAACTTTTCTAGCTTCTGTGAGAGTTAAATGTAGCGGATATGATAAAGCTAGATAAACACGATGCACAAATAAACAGAGTGAGAGAGAGAGAGAGAGAGAGAGAGAGAGAGAGAGAGAGAGAGAGAAACACACAAATTTATACTGGTTCCTTTCACAAACCAAGAGTAGTCCAGTCCCCTTGCATTTCCAAGGGATTTCGCTATAATCACACAAGATTATACACTTGCTCCAGAACACACAGCAGGAGACTTCACACTTGCTCAAGTCACACAAGACAAGAGACTTCAAAAACTAACTTAATACAAATTAAGTAGGACTGAAAGTTTCTAAGCTTAGACTCACTAATACTTGATTTAATCCTAAGTGAATACAAAGAATTAAGCTCAGAGTCTAAATAATATCAAAAGATATTGTAGCTTAGAGTTACAAAGAATGAACAATTCTATGGCTTGAAATTCAAATTGCTCTCAAAGTATATTTGTTCAAACGTTCAGCGCTTCAACATTTCAGTTCTTATTTCTCAAGAGATAAGTCTTCTATAAATACTCCAAATGAATTGAGACGTTGAGATAAGACTGTTGATAGTACATTTGCAATTTGCTGATATGGAAAAGATCATGGTTTCCAAAAGGAGTAAATCAATTCCACTACTTCATCCTTTTGAAATGGCGCTTCATTATTTTGAGTAAACAATAGTACAGAGTACTATACGCTCCATTTGAAGATAAGGATGATGTACTATTTCATTAGTCATGAGCTTTCACTCTTCAGAGAATGTCACTAGAAGCTTGTAATGACGTTTCATTATCTTTTGACTGAATTATGCAAGCTTCTGGACATGTAGTCTTTTGGCATCTGAAAGACTTGGTTCGGAGGCTCTGAAGGTTTTAACGTTCAGAGTCTTATCGTTCAGAATGTGGTCTTCAGAAGCTCAAAAATGATGATCTTAGTGTTTAAAAATTTTACTTTGTTCCTGCACACTTAGATCAATAATTAGTAATCCAATTGTCCATTTAATACTTTTTTATCATAAAAAATTAGGGTGTTTTATAAATAAAACTCATTTTGTTCCAACACTATGAACCAAGCGTCTCCAACGAATCTATTGTGCAAATGACAACTCAATGGATCTTTATTCAAGCCTATTTAAGGAGCTGAATACCTAAAGAATCAACGTCTCTTTGAAACAAAATGATGAAACTTTGTCAAAGCAATAACACAAAGTTTTACTTATAATTTCTTATCAACTTTTGTATCTTAGAAATTCTAAAGTATTTAAAGTCATTCACTATATTGTATTCCCTACACATCTGATTGGAGTCTCAAATTGTCATCTGTGTGCTGGCAGCAAGGAGACGAATATTCATGTTATACGTGACTGCAGTATGGCGCGACAAGTCTGGTATTCTTTTGTTCCAACATCAAAACGTATGGAGTTTTATACATGCTCCACAAAGGTTTGAATTACGAAGAGTTTGGAGAATAATGTAATTTATCAAAGTCAGGGGAAATGGAACACGATTTGGGCAACAACTTGTTACTATTTTTAGTTTTCGAGAAACAAGACAAAATTTGATCCAAACTTTTTGAGTCCAGTGCAACCATCGAGCATTTTTACGGAGTATATCAATCAGTATTTACAGGAAAAGGGTAATAATTGGGTGGTGATGAATAAATCAAAAGTTACTATTGATGTTTGGTGGAAGCCTCCGGCACCAAATTGGATTAGTCTACATATGGATGGCGCGATTCAACAAGGGATGACTAGTTGTTGAGGTGTTTTTCGGAATAATGTTGGCCATTGGCTGGGAGGATTTGCTAACAAATTGGTTCTACAAGTGCTTATATAGCAAAGTTGTGGGGTGCATATGAAAGTCTGCGGTGGGTGCGTAATAAATGGTATGTGAATATAGTGAAGCAGCAAAGTTTTTCACAAGAAGTGAAGGTTTGAATTGTGAACCTTTAAAAATTTCCTATTAAAATTATTACAAACAACACACTGGAGAATATTCTCAGACAGTTGGTTAGTTTAAGTAATATAAATATAAGATAAGTAGGAGAACGTTCTCCAAACACTCTTTAACTTGAAACAAAGATAATAACTTGTGAATTGTATGATTTGTGATGCGTAAAGTAAAAGGGAGTAAAGAGAAGAGAAAGAACACAAGCAAGATATCTTGGTCCATCCCTTAACCTATGGGCTATTCCAGTCCTCACGCTCCTGTGAGATTGTCCACTAAAAGATGCTACCGATCTCAAATTACACTTCTTCTTGATCTAGATCCAAGATCAAATATCTTCCAAGCCCTATAAGCTTGATCTGCCTAAGTCCTACATGATCTGAAGGTGTCACTCAATTAATGGTTACGTATTGACCTGACCCAAAGTTACAAGATGAATAAATTGTATCAAAGCTTTTACAAACTCAAGACTATGTTGAGAAGCTTTGAAAAATGAAACTCTCAGTTCACTCAAAGGTTTATACTAATCATAGTATTTGATATTACATATCTGGGTGAGAGAGGTAAAGAAGAGCTCTTGAAAAACTTGTATCACAAAGACAAGTGTTGAGAAGTTGTGGTTAAAACTCTTGGTCTTCAAAGTTGCCAATGTCTTCTATTTATAGCTGAAGCTTGATTCGAGTCCCTTGGCCATGAAGTATATCCGTTGAGATTAGAAACTAAGGACCAATTTCTTTAAACTTGACAGCTCATGCAGTTTGAAAAGGAACTTTAAGTTTGCTGATTGATCTCAGAACGCTCTTCAGAAGTTCTTCAACTTTCTTATATAAGGAAGTACAAATAATCTCCAAGTATATCCGTTATACTTCATTTGAGCATGTTTTAGATAACTATAGATGGGCTAGCATTTTCAAATAAAAGTACAAACAATCTCCATCATCATTCTCAGAACGATCTCTAGTTTGGCGTGTTTGAGCTTTGTTCTTTTGCAAAGAGAATCTTGATGCAAGGCAGAAACCAGCTGTAATGGATAGGATTGAGCAATAGTAATGTACTTGTGCAACCATTCATGATGTACTTTCCAAGTACATCTTTCTTGGAGAAAGTATAAACATATATGAGAGAATGTTCATTTAATATTCTTTTGAAAGTACATGACAACTCATAGTTAAAGTTATGTTGTCTCATTCTCATTGGTCCATGAAAAATCTTTCTAAGCACATTTGAGACATTATGAGATCTTGTCTTGAATATTTGGCCCTTGTGCGCATGTTTGATCCTTGTATTTTACTATTGTGAAAAGTCTTATATTCCTCATAAATATTCCTTGCCTTAAATGATCATTTTAAACTGTAGTGATCTTGTGAGTTAAACCTAAGGAAAAAGTGTTTATCTGTCTTGTACATGGTTGACTTAACTAAATAAGTGTTTTTGCATTGAATGTGTTCTTGTGTTTGACAAGAGAACATTCTCAGAGTAATCTTGAAGCTTTTCTTTTAGCCAAAGTAAAGGTATGATTAAAAATTAAAAATTAAAAATTGAGATTTCGCCTCAACATGTGGAATTTCGAATGAATTCATTAGTGGTATAGTTCATTGTAAATGGTAAGAGGTTGTGATTGCTAATGGTAGGAAGTTGACTAGAAGAATTAAAGATTTATCGCCAGAAGATTGGAATGTTCATATTATCCATGTTTACCATGAAGCTAATAAAGTTGTTGATGCCTTGGTTGCATTAGGTTGTGCTTCAATAGGAATGAACTATTATGAAAATTTTCTAGTTAAGATTGAACATTTGTGTTTAACTAATGTAATGAAAGTTTATACTCCCAAAATTATTTCCGTGTAATTTTTCTCTAGGAGCTTATGTCTCTCTTCAATGCAAAAATAAAATAAAATAAGCTTAATTACAATTCGATCCCTTACGTTTATTTTAAGTTTCAATTTGGTCTGATACGTTTAAAAAATATCAATCTGGTCCCTTACGTTTCCATCATTTGTATTAGCTAGTCCTTTCTGTATTAATTTTGTCACTAACATCGTTTCAACTATACACGTGTCCAAATGTCTGTCCATATCTGAAAACCGTCTACCACATGTGACAAAACTGACAGAAAAGACTAAATAATGCAAACGGTGGAAACGTAAAACCAAATGAATACTTTTTATTTTAAATGTAAGACACAAAATTAAAATCTAAAATGGAAGAGACCAAATCCATAGCTAAATTAATAAAATAAAGGATTATTCAGTCCCCCTATTTTAATAAATTTTGGATTTTGGTACCCCTATTTTTAAATAAGCAATTTTGGTCCCCCTACTTTAACAAACTATGGATTTTGGTCCTCCTATTTTAAAATAGGCAATTTTAGTCCCCCTATTTTATTAATTTTTGAAATTAGATTCATCATTTTTCTCTTAAGGTGATGTGACATTTATAAATTTTAAAAATTATTGACACATCAGATTTTACAAAATAAAAAATATTTAATATTAATTTTTTTAAAAAAAAGTAAAAAACTAGAAAAATAAAAAATAATTAATCAAAAAATAAATTTGTGAGCTCCTTGTAAACAGTAAAACACCATCATCACCCTCCTTGTAGCCACTGTCATCCTGCCTGTAAACTCCATTCAATCTCAATCAAAATTCATAGTAACAAATTGCAAGGTTTATAAGGCTGAACAAAACAACTCCCTTTTAAGTTTTAATAACTTTATTACAAAAATTAGCAACAAAACCTCATTCTCACCGTGACCGATCAACCACCACCACCACAATCACCATCACAAACGTTTCGATCATATATATATATATATATAACAATTGTTAATAATATTATAATAATAATTATTACTCCCTCCGTCCCAAAACTTTAGTCCTTTTAGAGTTTTGCATGGAAATTAAGAAATTATAAAGATTGATAAGTTAAGTCATTTTTACCCTTACTTTATTAAGAAAGAGAAAATATATTTAATTAATGCTTTAACTTTAGTAAAAGTTCAAATGGTAAAGTATCACTAATTATGCATTGGTTTCTTAAAAAAAACTAAAGATTTGGGACAAAACTAAAAAACTAAAAGGACCAAAGATTTGGGACGGAGGGAGTATACTATTATTAAAAAAATAATACTAGTATAATCATAATACTATTATAAAAAAATAATAATACTTATTTTATTACATTATTTTTATATGTCATGAATTAATTTTTTAAATTGACGAATGCTATATCATATTAAAATGTGCAACATCACCTTAAGAGAAAAAAGATGAGCCTAATTTAAAAAATTTACAGACCAAAATTGCTTATTTAGAAATAGGGGGACCAAAATCTAAAATTTGTTAAAATAAAAGAATTAAAATTACTTATTTAAAAATAGGGGGACAAAAATCTAAAATTTATTAAAATAGGGGACTGAAATTGCAATTAAACCTAAAATAAAAGTGTCAAAAGAACTTGTCCAAAAAGATGTCTATTAAAAAAATGCAAAATTCCGCGAAGTACAGGTGGAGACACCGCTAAACGACATCCTTAAGCCTTAGCACACGTCGTTTACTTCCAAAACCCAAACCCAGCGTTCTAAAACCCCGAAACCGAAGATCTATCCGCAGCGCCACCGGAAACTACAAACCAAACGGATATATATATATATATATAAACTTCATTATATTCATTATCATCACTTTCCCCGAATGAGAAGGTTCACGTGGTTAACGCCGGTGAGTGATTCAACCTAAAGCCTTTCAAAACCAATTCTAATACTTCCTCTTTCTCACTTCATCAATTTTTTCAATGCAGTATCGGCGCCATTTTCTTTCCTCCGTTGCATCAGAACGAGATTCGTTCGGAAAATTCTTCTCCTCTCATAAATCGTTATTGCTTTCACAAAGTACGTTAAGTTTTTAGTTTTTTTTTTTTGTGATTTTTTTTGGTTTTTTAATTAAATTAAAATTTTCTGTGTATATTAGGTTTGTTTGGTTGCAATTTTGACACGAAAAGGGACGAATATCTAATTCCGAGAATTCCATTCAGATATCGTTATGCTTACGCTTCAGGTTTTGAGTGAAACATGAATAAACTTGTTTATAGTGTTGCTTAAATATACTATCAATATTTTTTTGTTGTTTTTTCATTATGATTGTGTTGTTCCAGCAGCATATTCTTCTTGCGCTGAACGAAACTATTATCAGATGCTTGGTGTTTCTGAAAATGCTAGTCGGGATGAGATAAAGAAGGCATTTCACTCGGTGAGTTATTGTTGGGAACCTCTTGATTTGTAGGATTGATTGATCAAAATTATGCTTGTTAGAGTAGATTAGTGACGGAGTTCATTGGAAATTTCATTCCCATTTTATTGGTAGGAGTTATAGCAATGATAATTAGATGATTGATTGTACTCACAGTTGTCTCACGATACAAGTGTTGTTACTCATACCAAGTGTAACCGTAATGCTAAGGAAATCATAGTTGTTTTGTTTGATTGAGCACTACACACACACACACTTGAAAAGTCATGTACCTTTATATTTTAATCTTGACCGTTCAGGGTTTGATTTAATGGCAACGATTTACTCCTTTAACTCTCACATAAAAAAGATAATATATATACTCTTGTTTGTACTAGTAGAATAAATAAATGAAAAATATGTATGACTCATGTCTATGAGGTTGTGTGTGCCTGTCTTCCTCATTTCGTGTGAGAAAAGCATGGATTGCAATTTGCAATATCTTTTATGGTTTATTATAGTTTTCTTTTTTAATTGAACCCTAGGAAAACTACAGCTAATGTTTACTTCATTTTTCCATATTATTATTTAGTGGAAAACCGGTGTTATCAATTCTAGACAGCGAACCGGAGGGGCCGATGCTAAAAACAAAATAACAGGATAGCAAAATGGCTGTAATTATGATGTTTTTTATATAGTTTATATAATTTATACTATATACACATTTAAATTCTTCGTAATGATAAACATTACTCAAATAGAGAGAGAGTCACAAGTGTATTAATTGATAACGTCTTAAATTGAACTGAAACTTGCCAGTGAGGAGGGGAAAAAGGTAATGATATAAACAATCTGTCTTCATGATGGCTGCAAGTTGTGGCCAAGAATTTCTAGTGTAGAGATACAAAAGAGAATTGCAGAGAGAAACAATTGCTAGTCTGAAAACTGAATATTATTATATTTCAAGTTATGAATAATGTACAATCACTAATGTGTTTACATAGGCAATTTTAACCTAATGGGCTGAGTACACATTACTAATAAAAGATTGCTCCTAAAAGATTATCCCCAGAAAAGCCCAAATGTTTTAATTATGTTGGTTATTCTGGCATTTCAGCAGGCAATCAAGGGAGTGACTTAATAATGCTGCGATTTTGCAGTTATTTCCGCCAGATAGCTGCTGAATGCCTGCTACACTGAAACACAATGTTTTGGTGGGTGCTTTAGTGGTCACCCTTCATTCCACTACTATAGCGCACTATTGATAACGTAACACGAAGGAAAACCTTTATGTGGATTATAGTCAAAACGTAGTCATTCTCATTTACGGTTATTCATTTTCACTCTTCTAGTAGTCTAGCATATAAATAATCTTACTGCTTGTGCCTTCACCGAGCTAACCCTAGTTCTCGTGACTTACATTTTTATGTATAATTAGTATTTATCTAGCTTCTTGGTTGGTGGTCAACACATTACTTTAAATTTTAGAGTTTGAAGTGTCATGCATGCAGAGTAATACAAGGAATACTTTAAGAATGCTGTGAACGTGAAGTGTCAACAATAGTGAGAGGAGATTTTTTCATCTATATGATCAGATGAGATTTTGCCACATAACTTCTAGTTGTGCATTTGTAAAATCACAGAAGCTGATTTGTAGGATAAGATCTGCTCGGCTTCTATTGGTGATTCTTGTGTTTCATCTACTAAAGCTCGTTATTCTTTTGGTATTTTCCCATCATATGCTGAGGCATTGAACAGCTTAGCTGCACTGATGTTTTGCTTTTTCTTTGTTTTCCCCCTTTATATTTTAAGATATCATTTGGGCTCCAAATTTATAGTAATTATATATTCCGATTCTCTTCATGTTAATGAATTATTTTATCCAAAAATCAATTTAATCAAAATAAGTAAATCCTAGTATGCAGTGACTTAATAATTTCCCACAATAATGTTAGCAGGAGTACTGTATGGCTTGTAGAAGTATTTCTTTTCTTTTCTGCAATTTAATTTTAATCTGGAAAACTTTTCTCGAAGCTTAGATCATACTAAAAACAGTTGTCCAAGACTCTTAAGCATTTTGTTTTGCATTCTTTAATTTTTTGTCATCACACTCCTTTGACATTGATATATGAAAATTAAAGGCATTCCTTTAGTGTATAGTGTATACAGCATTGTCACACTTTTCTACCTTGTGCAGCTTGCTAAAAAGTACCATCCAGATGCGAATAAGAATAATTCATCGGCAAAGAGGAAATTTCAAGATATAAGAGAAGCTTATGAGGTCTTTTTCCTCACATTTTCATTCATCTGTATCCCTCCTTTGGTTATTGTCTAAACTAACTAGCATAATGAGATTTTCACTTGCCGTTTTGTTATGTGTTTTCCCTTATTTTTTTTTCTTATGTAATTTCAGACATTGAGAGACTCTAAAAAGAGGGCAGAGTATGACAAGGTAGATCAAGACCATTCAAAATTTCTGCAATTCATTACCTTCCTTCATTCCTATTTCAGATGTAAAATTAACCAACATTTTTCTATCACTGTCTTTCATGAACTACTTTTTCAATTGAAGATACGTGCTCATGGATCAGAGAACAAGGAATATAGTGCCAATTATGATGATGCAGAAAGATTTAGAAATGCTTATCGTACTCATTTTTCTGATTCATTTCATAAAGTATTCTCTGAGGTAAATTGTTTTCTCATATTTTATTCTTCTCATTTAAGTATTCTTCTAAGAAATCTCATAATCTTTTTTGTCGTGACAGATATTTGAAGAAGCAACAACTCAGTTCAAGTCAAATATAGAGGTTAACTTAACCCTTGTTTATCTGTAGTTGTTTGAATTAGGTTCCTACTTTCTCAAGCTTAACCATTTGTACTACTTTGCCAATAGGTGGAATTATCACTTACTTTCTCAGAAGCCGCTAGAGGCTGCACCAAACATGTGTCATTTGATGCGTCAGTTCCCTGTGATAATTGCTGTGAGTAAAGCTAATATATGTTTTTGGGAATTGAAAATCTTGGGGAGAAATTTATATATATTGGAAATACATGTTTTGTTATTGTGTTAGGAAATGGTAAAATAGTCTCGGCATATTTTGGTTGCAAAAGAAGGTGACAAAAAATCTGTGTATATTTCATTGTAACAAGAGCTTTAGGCCAGAACCGTTCTTCGCCTGGCCGTGGGGTGGGGGTTAAATAAAACCTATGTTTTATTTTGTTAATGTTTTACAATTACCTATCTGTGTATCAAAATAGAAAAGCGCCAGCTGATTAGTAACCATCAGTTATCTTTTGAAACCATTTGTAATGGTAGAACTTAGGCCTGAGCAGAGGAGCTTTTCTTCCTTCCCCCTCACCCTTTCCTAATTGGAGAGTTTAGTCTATGATGTACAAATATTAATAATGAATCGAATTCTTTGGACGAGGTTTACTATTATTCATATTTATTGCAATTAAACTGTGGATGTGACAAGAGTTTCTATAAGCTGTGGAACTGTTTTGGGAAATAATTAAAAAGTATGTGCCACCTGATGTATACAGTGTTGTCAGTTGTGACATCTGTTTGTAGTGAAGTGAGCCAAAACCTTTGTTGTTTCCCTCGGCATAATGATCTTCCTTTTTTATGCTAATAATTTTCTTTGTATCAAACCAGATGGGCAAGGATATCCACAAAATGCTACTCCAACTGTTTGTCCAACATGCAGGGGCTTAGGTCGAGTAAGTGCATTGAAACATTATTTTATATATATATATCGGCATATCAAGTGAGAGGAGTGGTTATTGTGAGAGATGAGAGGATTCATTCACAGCCGTTGGATTGAAATAAATTAACTTTGTTAAGATTAATGCATGCACACTATTATTTTCCCTTTCTTCTCCAATTTCATGGTATATCCCACTACCCATCTCCTGTTACATAAAACCAGTTCTGCAACTTACATCTTTGTGTTTCAATCGACATTGAATTTCTTTTCTTTATCCATGAATTACCAAAAATTAAAAATAGGATCTTTCATTTTTGCCTTTCCATTTGCTTAGGTCACACTGTTCCCCTTTTGTTCCAAATCCCTATTTAGGTTCAAAACGTTTCTCTGCAACCAGTATGTTTATTTTGACCTATTCATAAATTATTTGGTAGAAGAACATAGATTCTGACATTTTTTATTTGGGAAAAACGTAAAATATAGATTGTGGCTCGACAATTGGGATTGTTTGACATGCTATTTGTTTAGATTTATTTGCAGTCCAATTTTGATTTGACGCGAAGTGCAGCCATGGTAGTTTTAGACTTGAGATAATTAGGGAGAATGGAGAGCAGAGAAACGGAAATAGAACAGACGCAGGTGTTTGTGAGAGAGAAATAATTTTGTGATCAATGAACACACGCTTCATTGATCATTGATTTACAGGTTTAATCTTAATCGTTGATTTTGATCTGGCGGTTAATATTATGTCCTCTCGTCTCTCACAATAATTACTACTCTCACTTGATGTGCCCCCTCTCTCTCTCTCTCTATATATATATATCTATCTATCTATATATATATATATATATATATTCAAATCTCGTCCCTCTGTGAGAGCATATTTTATTGTGAGAGATGAGAGAGTTAAATCACAACCCTTAGATCAATTCAAATGCTTAAAATGTTTTACGCACGCGCACACACAAATATTCTCGCTTTATGTTTCTTCTATCTCGATTGTTTGACTTTTCCACTTCTTCTCTCTCACATCGCGTCTTCTTGGTTCCAGAATCCTCAAATCTAATCCCCTCTGTCACTAACAATTTCACTCATTTTTTTTTATTAATTAAATTATTAATGAAACAAAAACCCAGATTGAACAATCTAGGGGTGAAAACTAAAAACCCTAGCAACATCATTCATCGTTTTTGTCTCTTTGATTATATTTTTTCCTCTTCCCTCTGTGCACACCTTTCTCCCTGTTGCTGTTTCTTTTTTTATGCACAAGAGATCTTGTTTTTCATGATGGAGTAAATGTCGTATTATAAGAACATGGTTGAGTTTCAGTAAAACAAAGATAAAAAATAGGATTTTGGAGATCTAAAACGAGAGAAGACACAGAGAACGATTAGTGTCAATCTATGTTAATGTCAATTTTGAGACCCCTGGTTTTTTAAATTCTAGATCTGGGAAATCAACACTGGAACTAGTAAGCCATAACTTGTTTAAATTATAGATCTGGGAAATTAACACCTAACAATTTTTATTTGTAAATCATTGAACGAAACCTTTTTCTTTTTAAACGGATTGAACGGTGGTTTAGTCTATAATGATATGAGGGTTTTTTTTTGTCAAAAGAAAAGAAAAAAAGAGGACATTCAGGTATTCTTACTACTGTAATTATTTGGAACCCATCTCTCAATACTATCTTCAATTTTTCATTGAAACCAAAATGGAAGAAACATCTGGAAACAACACAAATGTGGATGACCTGCGATAGAATGAAAAGTGGAGGATGGATAGGGAGAAAAGGGGAGTGTTGATGTGCAAAAAAGGCACAATTTAATTGCAGCCGTTTGATTTTATCAGAGGGTCATAAATTAACCCTCTCATCTCTCACTATAAACTCTCCTCTCACTTGAAAGTTAAGTTCTCCTATATATATATATATATATATATATATATATATATATATATATATATATATATATATATATATATATAAATAGGTTTCGATTCATGCATGCGATGGTTTCTTTTTGCTGTATTGGAGTTTTTGAGTATTAATAAGGTCTTTTACCCTTGTTATCATGATATTCTTCCAGGTTACCATCCCTCCATTTACATCAACATGCATTACTTGTAAAGGATCTGGTCGCATCATTAAGGTCCTCCATAAATTTCACATCAAGTACTCTTGAGGTTGGTGGCTTGGTGCTCTGTATAAATATTTATTGTGTATCGATTTTGTGCAGGAGTTTTGTCTGTCATGTGGAGGATCTGGGGTTATTGAAGGGATTAAAGAGGTTAAAGTTACGATACCAGCAGGTTGGTTTATAATGCAAGCATGAAATTACCTGTAATTGTACCTTGGCAGCTCATTAATATATTTGATCGGAGATTATTGTTGTGGCAGCTATTATTGATATTGGAAACTCTTTACCACCAGAGTATCAACAACTCAACCTATTTTTTATCCTTCTTACTCAATTTTATGCTGAAATGCAATGCCCTTTGGTCCCTATTATTAAGGTGTAATTGTTATAAATTTAAATAGAATATTTTAGAAATGTAAAGTTTTATTTATGCTGCTGAACTATCCTGCCTAGATTTGGTTGACTATCTGTCATACATTTTTTATGCTTTCATAGAAAAAAGGTGGAGTTTTTCTGTTAAAACTTATCATAGTTTTCAATGAACTGGTAGGCGTGGATTCAGGAGATACAATCCATGTGCCAGAAGGTGGGAATGCTGCTGGAAGTGGTGGTCGACATGGAAGTTTATACATTAAAATAAAGGCAAAGTTTTTCCATTTCATTTGCTGTAGTTCACATACTCGTGCATACCTGTTGCTTTTGAATTTTTACTAGTTTCAACCAATCTTTGTATTATTAAAGGAAAATATACACATTAGACTCATTCAGTGCACACGATTATTTTGTCAAGCTTGAGCCAATTAATTAAACGTCTTAGAAAATATTAATCCTTACAAGTTAGAACTTAGGATTGCTTGCTAGCTTCCTCAATGAATACTTTCTCGTGTTATTCAAAAGTGTAATAGAAATGTAGAATCAGGCTCACATAATACCTAAGGGTTGTGTGTTACATTTAATTTTATAGGAAAAAATATTACCTTTTCTCATTAACCCTTTTGTATTTACTTCAGAGTATTTTCTACGTTTTAAACTTTTCTCATATTTAAGCATTCATAATTTATTATCTAGGGGACATTTGTTTCAAGGATGTTAATTCATTCGTAGTAATAACTTTCCTAGTTAGATAATTTAATGATAGGTATTCTTCAGAAAAAAGTGTTTTGGGAAGTACATTTAACATTTTGAGGAATTATTTTTAAGTGTTTGGTATGGTGGCAGTTACATAAAATTCATTCTCACCTTCATGGGAGTCTTTTTTTCCAACCCTTCCCTCAATTAAAATCATCATTATGTAAATAAGCTTAATGAGGTGTCCAAGATTTATTTTCCCCTCTAGTCTATTCAAGACAAAATTGTCCAACCTTTCCCTGGATCCATAGATAATTTACTATAGCTTAGTTCGAGGCAGTTAATTGCAACATCATAGAAGTGTTTCATTTTCCTTGATTTCTTGATCATGTAATTATTGCTGTTCAACACATTCTTACAGTTTAGCATGTAAGGTGTTCAGTTTTCTCAAAATAATGTTTCATTCTTCATATTTGTCTGACAGAGAACTGTCTCATTTATTCTTGTTATATAAGATCCATGTTGTTCATGTGTATGGAGGCATCACTTTTAATACATAGTAGTATATCTCGTGTAATATTTTTGTTGCGATTATATACTGCCTAGTAGTATATCTCATGTAGAAGATTATATACTGCTGTTTAAAACAGGAAAAGGTTTTCTGCTCTACTTGTTTATGTTTGTTGACCTGGTTATTATGTGTTATACTTACTCTTACTAGAGCATCATTTTTTTCCCGTTGAAATAGGTGGTTGAGGATCCAGTCTTTGCGAGGGATGGTGCAGATATCTACGTGGAATCTAATATTAGCTTTACACAGGTGAGAACTAAGTACTATTAGTGGTTTCTCATACTCACCTGGCTCTTCACCCAAACAACTCTTAGTACTTTACGTCTATCATCTGATTAAAGATAGGAAAGATCTAAGCATCCTTAATGTTTTGCCTACAATGGAGGATCACCAAGAAAACAACTTTTTGCTGCCTAGTGCAGTCAACAATTTAACTGCTAGGCTGAGGGAACAAATTTGTGCGAATGACATGCAAGGGAGGCAATTTTAGTTCGTCTTATGTTAGATTCCCTCTCTCTTGATATTGCTTGTTGATTGTAACCTCTTAATTATTTAGTTAGTATTGTTCAAAAAAGTAAATTATTTAGTTAGTAAGTCAGTTAGTTAGGCCTGGGAGATAAGGCACTATATATAGTAGATGGAAGGACGGAGTGAGTTTCTTTGATTTTCTAGGGGGGCTTAGAGTAGAAGAGCACCAGGTCTCTTGGATACCTGGAGTGTAATTACCTTTTTATCAACACACCAGGTCTATATTGGTGTTATTAATAGCGCTAAGTTTTAATTTTTACAGGCTATTCTTGGTGGTGAAGTTGAGGTGCCTACCTTATCAGGGAAGATGCAAGTAAAGGTAATACAAGATTTACACTGTCAGTTTTTTCCTCCTTTCCCTATTTATAATTGTGGAGAAATGTTTGTGGGAGTGTAAGTTACCCATTTCAAGGTTATGAACTATCAAATTGAAATTTGAATCACACACTTGATTAGCATACTCATTTGCTTTCACTTAAATCGAAGTTTTTCTGATTAGTGTGACTTATACACAATTAAATTCTTAGTTTTAGTGATTGACTAAACTAAATGCTGAAAGCATATAATTTGTGACGTATTCTCTATATTGGTCTGAGCTATTTTCAAGGAATATCAGTACTTTCTCTCAAGATGACACTAATGTCATAATGCATTCAACTTGTTTTGTATGAATGTTAACCTCAAATCCATAAAAGCATTAACCAAGGGAAATAATTTCTGATTGATCCTTAAAATTCACAAATGATGGTATTTTTCTGGCTAGAATCTTGTCATGAATGAAATGGTTTATGTTTTGTCTGTCACAAATAATTTGAATTGGAGTTGATGTGCAACAGCAACATGATTCTCACAAATGGGTATGACAGTTTAATTTATCTTGCTAAACTTTAATTCCTGATGCTGTTGTTTCAACCAAACACGTTGCATATGTAGTGAAAGTTGTAGCTCGATAATGTTAGTTTTGGAGTTGTAGTACATATATTCACAAATGATTGAATTGGAATTAATGTTAGTTTTGAGTTGTATCAAATATATTCATGTATATAGTTAGCCATCTACCTACTAGGCAGTATCATATGCACGCACGAAGTAGCAATATCATTAATATCCTTGAAAATGTAAATTATATTTACTGCTCAGAGTGTATAAACAGAGGATCTGTTGACTGCAAATCACTCAAGTATCACAAAAATTTCTATTTCATATATTCTCTCGCGTTTTTCTAGTCTTATAAGTAGTTATTTCCTATTATTGTCATAGAATTATTTTATTTGTGGCAAGATTGCTTGTGTTGACCTATTTTATCTAACTTTGTGCAATTATGATTCCTCAGATACCTAAGGGTGTTCAACCAGGACAGCTGCTAGTATTTAGAGGCAAAGGTTAAATGAAGAATTCTTTATCATGACAGTTTTGCACAAGTTTATTGTCGTTTGTCTCATCATACTGGATAAGTATATTTACTATGGTTGTTGATGCAGGACTGCCAAAACATGGGTATTTTGTACTCAATGGGGATCAGTATGTGCGCTTCCGTGTAAATTTTCCCATGTAGGTTATTCTTTTGTTAACTTTGTTAGAAATCTAAATACACATCTTGTTACATCATAAATTTTGTTATAAATTTGGTAGAGTATTTTACATTATCTATTTGAATTAGTATTTTCTTGTATATCCGATGTATTAGTTAAAGGTATGATATTTTTATAAATAATAATATTAGTATCCAACCTATCATATCAACATCAATTTTGTTATTCTTAAGTATTTCATGGTAAACTTCTTATAACCTAATATCTTCAGAGGAATTTGTTATTTATCATGGTAAAGAAGCAAAGAAATGCAGCTCCCTATTCTCAGATTTTGGTTGGGCTTAACTCAATCCTTATAAACCTGCTTGTAAGGTAAGAACTGCTTATAAACACATGTTTATGGCATATCCCATCCAATGTGAGACTTCCCCTCACACCCAGGACTGAACATCTGGAGCATGGCCTGATTGACCAGATAGCATGTGACCAAACAAATGGGATAAGCTCCTAAAGCATCTTAGAATTTGGGTTTGGAGTAACACAACCCTTACAAAACTGTCTTGTAAGGCGAAGACTACCTACCACATATAAACACATGTTCAGGTCACATCTCATCTAATGCGGGATTTCTCAACACTAATAATGTTGTTCTGATCTCAACTCCTTATGAATGTGTTAAAGAGGCAGAATATACAAGGGATAAATTGGAATAAGAGTGAATATAAATTCTGCACACTTTATTGATAGCCTGGCAGTTATTTACTACACAGGGCAGTTACACAAATCACAACTGCTCCACAATTATAGAAATTGTAATACTAAGACTGAAACTGACATAAATAACCACTCCTCTAGGTATTAGAGAGCATATCTCTTCCAAACCAAACCAAATGACAACCGGATGTCTATTATGAGTCATCCTTATTCTATTTAAACACAATACATACTAATAATTACAATTGGGCCTAAGTTAATTTGGGCCTGTGCCTGACATATACATGTCTAATAGGTGGCTTACTAACAGAATGTTGGTTGAATTTATGACATCATGAAAATGGTTATTTATAAATTTATAATTGGCCCTCATTTTTCCTGTTAGTTGTGTGCTACTTACATTAGCCATAAATATAAAAGGAAATTAAGTAATTGGTCAAGCAATGCTGCGCACTTTTGGTGCCGTTTAATACCATTCTACAATTTCATAGATGTTACTGTTTATGGTGGTTTAATACCCTTCTACAATTCCAATGTTGGCTATATATTTTTACATTGCTCAAAAATATAAATATAAATTTGCATCCAATTGATGTTCTTGTGCCATAATAAATCGGAATTTGTATTAAGTTAAAACCATTTTTCCATTTTTTCTTCATACACAAGTATGAGCCTGGTTATTGTTAATTATAATTTGCACCAATTTACTTTTGGTCCACTCTTCATGTTTTAGTGCAATCAATGAACGACAACGTGCTATACTTGAAGAATTTGCAAAGGAGGAAATAAAGGAGGGAAATAAGGAGGGAAATAGTTCAATATTAGACGGAAATTGGTAAACCCTTTATCTTAATTCCTAGTAGACAGTGCTAGTTTTAGTTGGCCTATGTCCAACTATGGTTTGATGGTTGCATAGTTTTTGAAGGCAAGCCATCAGTACTGACATATTATTGTAGAGTACAGTGAGTTAAAATGCTATCCAACTAGCTTTAACAATTTTTTTTTTATAAAGTGTTGTTTATTCATTAAACCTATAGCCATTTGTGGAAACAGAGTTGGGGATACATGTTCATTATGTTTACATATTCCAGTGACTGCATTGAAATACTTGTCTATCGATATGAATGAAAAGATCCAAATACCAAATATAGGTCTAGTTTGGTTTAATTTGTAGCTTATGGGAGCTTTACAATTAAAATAAGTTTAAATTTCTTGCGAATAAGTCTTTATATAACTTGCAAGTATTTGTTGGAAATTAAAATATATTATTTATATACTTTCCAAGAAGCCAAGGTTCATTGTACAACAAGAAGATTAAGTTCAATGTATCTTAGGAAATTGTGTTAGCTTAACTACTCCCTTGTAAATTGCATATTCTCATTTATTATTCTTCCTATTTTTCAAAGTATTTATGAAGTAGTTAAACGGAAGAGCTTTTGAAAAAATTAATATGCAATAGATAACTCTTATCCTTAAGCAGTTAATTAAAGAAACTTGTAGGTTCCATTGAAAAGAAACTTGTAGTTATTGCATGACTCTTTTAGACTCCATTTTCTATAAGTGATTGTGAAGAAGTGTATCTAAACTGGCTAGTTGAAATCCTCATTGGCATGTTTGTTTAATTTGCTTAGTTTAGTTGTGTTATTTATTTATCTTTTCGAGTGAAATCTTGTTGTAATGTAGATCCAAAATGGATAACAGGCTTTACCAGCAGCTATCTACTGGTTGAACTTACAGGTGGCAGCAAATTCTTGAATACACGACGAGCCCAAAGTTTATGCTGGAACTATCTATGCTGATATTTCTCCTTGTCTTAATGAACAAAATTTTGAGCTGACGGCTTGTACAAAGTTCAAACATGATTGAAGTGGACCTTACAAAAAACAAATTCTTCTAATTGCTGTATTTTCATCCTTTACTTATGCACAGTACAAGGTACACATCTGAATTATTACTTATATTCTCTTAACCAAACCTATCTCGAAGTTTTTAGCTCTTCTTTTTCGTTTGTTTTTCTTTGGTACATATAAATGAAAGGAGGAGCAGAAACAGTTGGTCTAGATGCTCATTGGATATTTTTTATGTGTCATTTTTTACTGCAAAATGTTCACAACTTTTGAAGGAGTTTCACCTGCAACCTCATAACTAATCTCCTAAAGAGATTTACCCCTCCTTGCCCCAGCCGAAAAGCTGTAAAATGGTAAAACTACAGTTGATTCTCTTCCCGTTGCTTCTTTCGCCTCATATCCCCCCTTTACATATGTATGTTCTGCCCTTAACGCTAACCAGTTTTAGATTACGGACCCTTAGCGCTAACCAGTTTTAGATTACGGATTTCAATTTGATCTGTAAACGGGGATCCCCGTGGAGATTGCCCCATATGGGGACCTGAAGATGGGGAATATTTCCCCGCGGGGATGGGGATGGAGGAGAAAGTCCCCCCAAGAGAGGTTTGAGGATGAGGATCAGATTTTATCCCCTCCCCACGGAGACTCCGTTCTAGAACAATTTATTAAAATAACATTTATAAATGTGTATTTAAGTACTTTATATATTATTTTTAATTATATTTCCACACAATGAGTATAAATTTGTTTATATATGATGTTTATTATATTCACTAGACTCACAATAATGGCTTAATTTTTGTATTTGTTTTATGATTTAACTTCATAATTTTTTTTACAACTAATTTGATTGAATATAATAGAAATTTAGTCCTTTTTTTAAGGTTGATGGAGAACTGTGGGGATTTGTGGGAATGGGGATGGGGGAAGAATACCCCCTCAAGCGAGAAATAGGAATGGGGATCATTTTAGATGGTGGAAAATGGAATGTAAAATACTCCTCGCATATTCCCTGCTTCGTTGACATCCTCGTTTTGATTCTCTTCATTGGGTTTTCGATTTCTGGTCATGTTGTGTAATGGTTCTAGTAGGTAATTCCATTCAAAAACTCATTTTCATCCCCTAGGGTAGGTCCCTCTTGACATCATAATGCCCCACAATCCCTTTCAGTGGAATAAGATAATTCACGAAATATTTGGTAAATTTATTGATAAAGCTGGTAAAATCGTATAGCAAGTTTAGGTAAATGCTCCTCTTAACTGTAAGAAAAAATAAGCCTGGATGGATTGATGCTGATTTTCAGGCTTCTAGAATAAAACGATGAGTTTCATCCCCTACGTGCACGCCTCCTTTTGGACTTCCAATCAATTATATCATTAATCCTGGGACTGCTTCATGAAGTAGCATATCTCAATTAAAAACTCATGGTTATGCTAGAAAGTTTGTGACTGCTCAATGTTTCCTACTTGCACCTTATATGTTAATTGGATTTTGTAGAACTTTTTAATTTTTTTAAATGTATTATAAAATTATCCTGCTAAAATTGAGGTTAAGAGAAAGGCTACTGGATAACTAGTTTCCCATGAAATGTAAATTGCAAGATGTTATATTTCCCCTGACAGTTTGTTAATGATTAGGTAGTTACCAGCACTAAGGAGATGTTATGTTACCCTAATAATTTGGAACTCCTGATTACTATGCTTATATAATTTTTGGTTTATGGCAGTTATTATATGGAGATCGGAGCAAGTGGAGTCTGAGATACATTAAATACAGAAATAAGTGAATGGACTACGGAAATCAAGGTTGTATTGCTGAAAGATGCTATTTCTTATAAACATGTGCAATATTGCATATGTTAAAGCAACTAAAAGTAGTAATTTTTTGTTGAAAAACAATTATTTATTAGTTATACCTTTAATATAGAAGAATCATTATTCGAATATGGTCCATTTTATTGTTGTTGAGCTATCAAAGAATAAGATTGTTTGTTTGATGAAGAATTCTTCCACAGTTTAACTGATTCATGCCAAGATCATCGAAGATTTCAAATAAAAGATGGAAACCAATTTTAACAGTTCAACTGGTTCTTCCGTGTATTTTTTCTCCAAAATATTGTTCTTTATTAATTTTGTAAACCCTTTATAACCATAATGGTTTATGTTGTATTTCATACAATAATATACCATAAATTATATATTTATTTTTTTTTGACAGAGTATACCATAAATTATATTATATTTTGAACTTCACGCGAATGAAATTGCAAGCGAATGAAATTTTAAGTTGGACCTTGACAGTGTTACTGTTAGCCCAATAGTTTGGGCTGGAATGAGGAATAGGTTCAGAGTTGAAAATTTCTCTTCCGACTCCGTCATTCTTTTATACCCAATATTTCAATTTTGCCTTTGCAGAAAAATTCGGTTCGCAGAAACTGAATTTTTTCTAGTACAAATTCAGAGCAAATTTCGGTTTCTAGAAACCGAAATCTATTTTCAAGGCAAAAAAAATTTTGGTTTTTAAAAACTTATTTTTTTTGCAAGGATAAAGTTGGAAATTCAGCGGGTAAATAAGAAACACCGGGGGTTGGTTGCGAAATTATCTTCAGAGTTTGATCTGTGCCACAACAAATTGAGAGCTTCTTTTGACACCCTACCAACTTGTGCGCTTTTCTTGTTGCTTATTTTATCCTTCCGCTACTTAAGTAGCGGTCATTATGAAAACAAGAAATTTGAGGAAAAAATACACCATAGCAAGAAAATTTCAAGATTTTAAATGTCAGCTACTTAAGTAGTAGTAGACGAATTTTTTTCTTTTCAATTACCCCCCAAAAAATAAACTATTTCCACAATACCACCCATTTGATTTTTTTCTCTCCGTAATACCTCTCCTTTTTGGCAGAAATTCCTGCGTAGCTGGGGACCACACATGGCGACAATGACAGTGTACCTATGCACATGCAGGTGGCGACACAGGCAGTGTCGCCATTGACCAACCTGCTTTTTTTCTCTTTGTCAGTCTCCAACAGTAGCGTGCTGGTGCTTTTGCAGGGCGTGAACATGGCGACATTGCCAGTGTAGCCATGCCTTGTAGGTGGCGACAATGGCAGTGTTGCCATTGACTAGAGTTTTTTTTTTTTTGTGTTTTACGTGTTCTGCATGGGGAACACATAGTTTGGTTTTTTTTTAAATGTTTAATAATATAATTAATAAAAAAAATTATGATAAAAAAATTTAAAATAGTATATACATTCCGAAATATATTTTATTACATTAAAAATATCTATGTGATCCAATGGCACAATTTGGATGATTAATTTGCCGATGTCCAAATCCGAGTAATTCTTCATTTTCATGGTTTTGATTCATTTCTTCTGTCTCATCCACTCCAAGAAAATTTATAGCTGGTGTGCGTGGAGAGGCGCCTTGACGCAGAGCCGACGTCGAACATTGACCATGAGCCCACGTTGAATTTACAAAATCGTCCGATGCAAATTGTGCTCCGTGAAATTTTCGGGGATTTTTAGGGTTGGTTGGGGGGGGGGGGGGTTGTGTAGATTCAGCGGAAAACAAAATATTTTCGTAATTCTCATTGAAACGCTGAGTTTCCGGGGATTCAAAGTTATGACGGTCGAAGTCAAAGAAATTCCGAGTTTTTGGTATTGGGGCCACAAAATCGGAATGACTATATGAAATTGGTTGTTGTTGGTTATATGGTTGATATTGTGAGGTAGAGGTGTGTTGTTGTTGTGGGGTACAAGATGGTGGGTCTATGATATGAGTATGTTATTGTTGGGTGTATGATGGTGGTTCTGTGATAAAGGTATGTTGGGTTTGTTGAGTATATGATGGTGGGAAGAAGGTATGTTGTGATTGTGAAATATTAATTATATTGTGGTTGTACATCTGGACGTGAATCATTTAAATAATGATCGCCAGACGCATATGGCATGTAGTTCCTTTGATATTGACTTAGAAACTCGGCTGAGTGCATCAGATTGTCGACTGGATCTCCTCGTAGAACATGAAGGTGGCTATGATTCCAATGTTGGATTTCAGTATGAAAACATGCGGCCCAATCATAAACATTTTTTTCACATGTCTACGTTGTGGTTTTCTATCATGATTTGGTGGTTGTCGCTTTCGTCATGCTGAAGTCCAAATTGTGGTTGCTGACCAACATTGAACGTCTTTTGGATACATTGAGTCAACAATCTCAAAATTGTAAGGATGCCAATTAAACTGGTAGTTAAAAAAAACAAATTAGAAATTTGTTAGTGTATGTATTTAGTTTAAAAATATCAATTGAGAAGAGAGTATATATATATATTACCTCATGTGGTCGCATATGATCTAGCATGGTATTACCGGCCACTAAATTGTGTCGTGGATTGTCGTTATACTTCGTCCCGGTACGAACGAACCTGAAATAATATGTGCTCTTCACAATTAATAACATAATAAATATACATGTTCATACTTATTATTAATAAATAGTACATACTTATTGGCTTTAACGTGGGTTAATAAAATCCCAAAAGAAAAATAGACGCAAGCGTTTGATGGAGGTCGTCGGTGGGGTCACATGGCGAGCAATCTTGCCGAGACAATGAACTCAGTGTTCAAGGACATCCGCAGCCAACCTATCACAACTTTGGTCCAATCAACCTTCTACAAGTGTGTATCACTTTTTACGAGGCGAGCAACAGAGGCAGCAGCTGTGTACGCTTCTCGTCAGGAGTATACAAAAGCATACTAGAAAAGGATTGAAGAGACATTGCTTAAGGATAACACACACGTCATCACTCGTTTTGAAAGGCTAAATCATACTTTCTCAGTACAGGAAACTGAGGATCCCCATGAAGGCTGTCCGATGGATAATTTTAAGGTAGACTTGCCAACAAGTGTTGCGACTGTGGCATGTTTCAATCTTTACATTTGTATTGTTCTCATGTTATTGTTGCATGTTCTCATGCTAACCTTGACTATCGTATCTTCATCGACGGCGTGTATAAAGTTGCCACTGTATGTGCTGTGTATGCTGACACCTTCCAAGTAATACAAGGCAAAAGATTTTGGCCAAATTATGAAGGAGACAAACTTTGTCCCCGTACCGTTATGAAAAGAGTCAAGAAAGGATGTCCACAATAGAATCGCATTAGAACTGAAATGGACGATTTCCACCAAAGAGAGAAGTTGTGTGGCTTATGTCGGTTGCCGGGTCATAACTCATAAGCCTAATGCTTGTCCTCATGTTGGGGGAACATCTGCGTAACTGTAGTTTTTTTTAAAAAAATGTAATTTTTTTCGTACGTGTTTTTATTATATTATCCATATAATAATATTACATTTTAAATTTCACCTCATAACACATAATTACCCACATTCATACGAAATTAGAAAAAAAATTAAAATTAGTAAATTGAAGACTTACAACTTTTTTAATGAAACAAAATTACACAAACATAAACCATGAAAAAATTTCATAATATAAAAAATAAACCACACACAACAACAACTTTACTACTTTTTTTTAAGGTCGTGAACAAACGATGTGGTTGTTCTTCATCTTTAACACAAGCAAACATGAATTGCACTTCGCAGTCACCCAACAATTTGTACCAATATTTAATTATGGTATGTTCGCGGGAGTCATCCATGATGTCCGTGCTTGAGAACTCAATTTGCCAATTGTTAATTTAAAATGTTCTTCGCAGTCTTCAAACTTCACCGAAAATAAACGGGTTGGTATTAAATAGTTATTGGAAGAAGATGTCATTTCTTATAAAATAAAGAGAGTGAAGAAAATGAAAAATAAAATGAAGAAGATGGAGTTAGTGAGTGGATAATGAAAGTATGAAGTGTGATATTTATGGAATGATATGAGTGAAAAATGATGTAAACATTGAAAAAAAGAAATAACAAAATTTGTGTTCCCCCATGCAGAACACGTAAAAGACAAAAAAAAAAACCCTAGTCAATGGTGACACTGCCATTGTCGCCACCTGCAAGGCATGGTTACACTGGCGGTGTCGCCATGTTCACGCCCTGCAAAAGCACTGTTGGAGACTGATAAAGAAAAAAAATGCAGGTTGGTCAATGGCGACACTGCCATTGTCGCCACCTGCATGTGCATCGCTATACTGGCAGTGTCGCCATGTGTGGTCCCTAGATTCAAAGGAATCTCTGCTAAAATGGAGGGGTATTACGGAATTTTTTTTTCAAATGGGGGGTATTGTGGAAATTTTTTGTTTTTTGGGGACAATTGAAAAAAAAACGTAGCGGACGTTATAAAAATGCGAAATTTGAAAAGAAAAAAAATCCATATATAATTTTTTTGAAATATTATGTCCCCTACTTACGTAGCGAACTGTATCCGCTACTTAAATAACATACATGGATATTTTGATTATTCTATAGGGCACATGATAAAATTGATAGGATGTCAAAAGAAATTCTCCAATAAATTCCCCTCCCTTTAACAAATTAATCACACATTTTCTTATAAAAAAAATTGTAATAGATTTTTATTATTTGAAATAAAGTTAAAAAGTAAAATGCTTAGTGAAAACCTGAGATGTAAGTTCGCATGATTTTTTTTTCTTCTGTTAGACGTTATTGAGTAAAATAGGTTTTTTGGGTAATGTAAAATAGGTTTTTTTGGGAACAAAAGAGGGCGCAAAGCCCCCAAAGAGGAAAGAAAAAACCTACAAAGTTAAGCGAACAATATGAAGTATGGAAGCGTCAGATATGTCATAAAAAAGAAGTCTCCAAAGATCTCTAGGACAATTATCCAAAACATGCAAATTAAAAGAATTTAAAGATAGACTAAAGTTAACTAGTCAATTAGCTGATATGTTTCCTTCCTGAATGCGCCGAATCAAGGGATGTATGTTTCTGTTAATGATACAATTGTATGTGTAATTCCTTGTCTCCAAGCCAAATCAATACCAAAATACATACCCCACATATCTGCATAGAGTGTATCACAAGTACCGAGTTTGCAGTCATAACTAACCAAGCAAACACCACTGCTATCTCTAAAAAGACTGCCACATCCTGAAAGGTTAGCTGAGTTTTTGTATGTGCCATCACAATTTAACTTGACCAATCAGTCTAGAGGTCGCTTCCAGCCATTGAAAATACTATCCTTCCGTTGAGGCCAACCAGTCACATGTGTTTTCTCACAGTTGACGATGTGCTTTGCCATCTTGAGGATCACTTGAGTTGGATTTATAGGGCGGTGGAAACCTTCTTCAAAGATAGTTTTATTTTTCCACTTCCACAATTGCTAACAAGTTACCCCATCAAAATAGTATGTCACTCATTCTTGGGTGCTCCTGCATTCTTGTTGTTCAAAATTATCAAAAATCCAATCCCTGCAAGTCAAAGAATAGAAATTAGTAATTTGATTCGAAGCTACTAATCTAATCCAAACCTAAGTTACTTGAGCACAATCCCGTAGAAAATGGATGATTGTTTCATCTTCATTTAGGAGACACACCAAGGCCCCATTTGCTTCTGCGGTAATTCGTAAGAAGATGCTCATGCGCAACAATCCACACAAAGGTTTGGATTTCGTGAGGACACTTCCACTACTACAAACTTTTGCAATTCCCATCAATGGAAAGATTGTGCTCCCGTTGAAGATTGTAGGCACTTTGCACTGTAAAATGGCGAGTATTGGTGCCACCCCCATCCAAAGAAATATGGTTCGTCTGTTGCCTTAGGTGTTGGAATGACCAAAATTTGGTTTATCGTATTTTGCAGCAAATGAATCATGAGTGATGAATGAATGAATGAGTCTAAAATAATATAATGGATGATTAAGTCGTATCAACTGATGTGTATTAAGTCTAGGGAGTTAATAAAATGATTTATGGTAATTTTGAGATCATCTGGGTTGAATCGGAGCCTTGGGCAAGGCTTCAAGGTCAAAACCGCATCAAAAATTTTGTTTTTCTAGGTTTTGGGTTCAAGTACTTGCTTAGCGAGCCTTGAAGATTTTTTTTTCATTTTTTAGTCCCTGAAGTTTTTTTCGCTTGTGTTTTTAGTCCATACTTTTAATCAAACTCTTGTATATCATGTATACTTTTACATTTTTGAATGATTTTTTGTAATCATGTTTATAATATTTTAAGAACATCTGTGATGAAAATTTAGAATTTTTTAACATAAGATGAATTATTTATGAATTTTTATATGCAAAAAACTAAAAAAAATCATATTTAATTCATCTCTTGTTAAAAAAATTTAAAATTTTGTAAGATAGATTCATATAATGTACTAAACATGACCGCATAAAAAATTTAAAATTTCGAATGATATGCACGAGTTGAATGAAAAGAGGGACTAAAAACACTGACAGGAAAAACTTCAGGGACTAAAAAGTGTGAAAAAAATCTTCAGGAAAGAAAAACAAAATTCGACAAAACTATAGGGAACAAAAACAAATTTAACCCTAGATTAATTAGGTAGTTAACAATTATTAGCAACACTCCATGTTCATGTTCCTCTATTCCCTTATGTTTTCTGTTTTTTGGGTTGTATGGGGGATGAGCGCGCACCGTTTTGGCGTGCTTCGGCACTTACGTGCTCCTGGCGTTGTCCGGTGGGCTTTCCATTTGACCCATCTTGATTGAAGGCTCGTCTAGCGAGCCTGATGTTCATCAATCCGAGTTTTGGTCTTGGGTCACCGCTTTGCGAGCCTGAGAGAACATCATTTTGCTGTTTTGCTTCGAATTCGATGATGAGATCTGTTTTTGGGGTTTCCAGAGTTCTATTTTGTCTTGAATTAAATTGTTTAGGGTCAGTAGAGGGTTATACCTTAATAACTACTTTCTAAAATATAAAATAAACATAATTGGAATTAGTTGTCGATGTTAGTCATAAGTAAATTACCGTTGAGTTGTTAATTCTTATTGTAACCGTGATTGTCCATAGGTTGCCGTTGTATAGTGATGTTGTCTAATGTAGTAGTTAGGTGACGAGGATTGTTTAGCCGTTGTACAGTGACATTGATATACAATTGCGAAGTTGTTTTTGTTTAGCCGTTAAGCAGTGACATTTATGAAATATTGTGAGTGTTGCTTATGTTGTGTGTTGTCTTAGTTTGTATATGTCTCATGCATACATTCATATTAGTCTAGTGGCGATGTTTTAGTTCTTCTGCACAGTGACGATGTAAAATGACGATGATGAATGTTCAATAAAATAACTCTAACTTCTAAATCTTGGTACCATATGCATTTAGAGTCTAGGGACGCACCTCATTGCATTTCATGAATTATTTTAATCTTCCATATGCTTGTGATTGACGAGTTTATGTTTTTATGTATCCTTATTTGTTAATGATAATTGTATGTTTTTTATATTCTTGTTATTTAAATTATTGGTCAGGGTTTAGGGTGTTACAGGCATTAGAAGATCATTTCATTCACCATCAAATAGAGGTCTGACACATTCACCTTCATCATCATAACATTTTAATCTGAGCACTCAATTCAACTATAGTCGATATATAAAGTCTACATTTAAATTTTGATGGCAATGAAAAATCGTAAAATTTTAAACAATCGGTATGTCTTGTCCGTTTACTAAAAAATTAGTAGCAAATTATTTTTGAAATTCCGACGAAACATGAATGTTTCTATACACATTTAAAGCTCATAAAATCAATGTGCCAAATCATAAAAGACACAATAAGATGCAGGCACAATCCCAACAAAGTTTCTGTCAAACAGAAAATTAAATAGTAGAGTGAAGACTCATTTTGGTCCCTCACAAAAACTACAGAACCCAAATTAGTCCCCGACAAAAAAAAAGTCCCTATTTAATCCCTATCAAAATTAAATCGGGACATGTTAGTCCTTCGTTATTATTTTTCTTAATCCGGTCTTTTTTTTCCTACTTTTAAACCATGACTGAACTGTTATGTGTATTATTTATGCCACGTGTATTATTTTTACAAACATTACAAACATAAGGGATATTTAGGTCCCTACATTATTTTATTTTGGAACAATTTGATCCCCATATTTTTTTTTAAAAAAATACGCAAATTAGACAATATTCATGGACAATATTTTTAAAATTTTAAGGGATCAAATCATCAAATTGACACCAATTTTTGCCCTTAACAAAAACTACAAAACTAAAATTTATCTCTAAAATTTTAAGGGATCAAATCATCAAATATCCAGTACGCTGTATGCCGTCTTCTCCGGTTGAATCATCTGACATGAATATCACCATAAAAAACTGATCTTGTTGGAAAGGAAAGAGTGTTGCCGTGTGGGAGGAGAAAAACCAAATACTGAAAGCCTAGAACTAGAAAACCCTAGTATTCTCTCTTTCTATTTTGTGAAAGAGAAAAACACGCATTGTTTTTTTTTTTTAAATCAGGGACTAACTTGTCCCTTAAGAATATTAAAATAATACACATGGCAGTCTAGTCACGGTTCAAGAGTAGAAAAAAATCATATTAAGAAAAATAATAACGAAGGACTAACATGACCCGGTTTAATTTTGTTAGGGACTAAATAGGGCCTTTTTTTTTGTCGGGGACTAATTTGGATTTTGTAGTTTTTGTGAGGGACCAAAATGGATCTTCACTCTAAATAGTAAGACAGATAAAACAAATAGCAGATTACCATTTAATATTTTTAAATTTTAATATCTGCTTCATTAATTCTATGATTCTTACAGAAAATAAAAAAAATATACTATTTTCTTTCTGTGCTCTTTGGAGGTCTGGGGGGCTTTGCTCCTTTTTATTGTTGTGACGAGTGTTTTATCGAGCTTTTACGACCTTTGACAGCTGCAAGGGATTTTTGTCAAAATTGAAACAGAAAATAAAAATAATATACTATGTACAGTACCACTGAACGTAAAACAAATTAATTTTGTAAATTAAATAGAAAAATTACAAGTTAAACACTCCATCAAGTGTTTCAACTTCTAAATTAATATAAGGAGACCGTGAATGAAATTTTTCTCCAAGAGATAAAAGAAGGACATGTTCTCTTTTCAATGTATGTCCTGCTTCTCCTTTAGGCACTAGGTTTGCAGTTAGAAAGCCCATATTTTTATTTTGGTTCTGCAGACGGTTACTTAGCTACTACCACCTATCAGTTTAGCAGAACGAGACAATCTCATTTGTGCATGGGAAAACCCCATTTAAGTGGCATTCATTTCAATTAGTCATATTGTTCCCAATTTGACCACAAAATCCCTCATCGATTATCATATCATTCTCAACCATGATAACTAAAGAACACCAGGTAGGAACAATATGAGTAACTGACGACATACTATGTAGGCGTTCTCACAAGAAATGACAAAAACTAAACAAACTAGGAAGAAGAAAAAAATAGAAGAGAAGAGGTGAGTGAGTGAAATGAGTGAGGAAGAGTGACAGTTTTCCAATTTATTTCATGGCCGCACAAGTAGCCAATACTTAGTAGGGCCTTTGACTGACGATGGAGACTTGAGCCCCGACCAATCTGCTACTTAAGTAACGGAATGTGGTTTTAAAATTTCTCCAAAATTTATTATTTTATAAAGTTCGCTATTTAAGTAACTGAGGGATAAAATTGAAAACTAACAAGACACGCGATAAGGATAGAGGACACAAAAAATAAGAGCTTGTTTGAAACAATTTTCTTTAGTTTTTAAAAACAATTTTTATAAAGCAAAACACCTATAATCCCTGTTTTTGTTTTTTAATTTTTAAAACAATAAAATGAGAAACAATTTTTAAAATGAGAGCTTCCAAAGATGTTTTTTCTTTTTTAATTTTTAAAAACTAAAATGAGTATTTAAAAAATGTTTCAAACATGCCCTAGGTCTCACTAACTTTTCATCTCTTGCATTATTGCATACTCCCTCCGGTCACATTTATAAGCAAAAAAACACTTAAAATTTTGGTCACTATTATAAGCAAAAGTTAACTACTTTTAAACTAATTAATATTGTTATTCCTAACATACCCTTACTTTTTCAAACACCACGCAAGTAGTTTTTTTTACTTATAAATGTGACCGGAGGGAGTATTTTCTTTAATCGTGTGCAAATCCAATTGCCCCTAAACTGGATGAATTCTCCATAGCTGATCTAAGATCATATACAGCTGCAGCATAAAGTAATAGCATTGTCCTGCATTTTCTAGATTACATGTTGCTTGAAATTTATATAGTATATTTTTTTATTTTAATTTCAAACCTCTACTCTTGAAAATTCATTTCTTATCTGAATAGGACTACACTGGAAGTATGATTGTGGGCTATTCAATTGAAGTACAGCAAGCACAGTCCAAGTGCAAATATTGTATTCTCAAATCCAATACTAGTATTATTTCAGATTTCTCCATTCTAACGTCAGGTAACTCATTACAAATTCTGACCCCTTCAGCAAGGAAATCTAGAGCAGAGGATTGATGAGAAAATCTTCCGCAGAGATATAACTTATATGTCCACAACTATATTAGCATCTAGATGAAAGAATTCCTGAAAAAAGGCCTTGAAATGTTCATATGAATATTTCACATCATCAACAGCGCACATTTCTCGGATGCTATGCATTGACAACTGCGGTGCACCAACATCAACAGTTCGAATACCAATGCCACTCGCAAGGATAGGACCTATTGTTGAACCACATGCCATGTCATTGCGCACCACAAAGTCCTACATCAACATACCACATTTTAATTCATTATCCCATGCCAATGCTCACATTATTACAATCCTTCAGTTTTTTTTTTTTTTGTAAACAGGTAACAATTTGCTCCTTGAAATACTACAAATATTAAAATGGAAAAGAATTTTGGCCATGATTATACAGAATATGTTCCAATAAAAGTGAGAAGAAAAAAGACGATGATAAAACTTTTCATTAAGCTGACCTGAATGGGAAGATTATGTTTTGATGCTATCTCCCTAAAAATGAAGGATGTGACAGCATTGGTTGCATAGCGTTGGTTTGCATTTTGCTTAATGACAAGTCCTCCATGTAGTTTAGGTTGATGGTTTTCTTCATGCCTGTCCTGAAGAAATTAAGCCCAAATCTCAATAAGCAACAGATTGAATTATTGGCAACATTAGAACAAGGCATACAAGAAGACTTACCATGTAATTCGGGTGTAGTGCATGTGCCATATCAGCAGATACAAGAAAGCTTCTTTGTACTGCTTTCTCAAGAAGCTAAAACAAAATTACAACAAAGAAAACTAGTTATATATGTGAAAACATAATTAGAATGCATTTATTCCACTTCCACCATTTAAATATCTGGAGCACTAATTTGTGGAATGGTGCTGTAAATCGTAGGTGCTGAAATAACCATAGCTGCTAACAAGATTTAAGTTACACTTAACTTCAATTTGAGTACACCAAAGATTAAAACCTTACACATTCCTTCACAAATGTTTCAGAAATATGCACTTCACCCCATTGAACCCCAAGGTTCAGAAATAATCAGACTATTAATCTGTAGTTAAAGTTAACAATGTGAAGGCCAATTAAGAGACTAGATAGCCTTTTTTTTTCCAATTCTTTAGTTTCAACTGGTCAAAATCAGAATTCGTAGCATTTTCCCCTTATTATCCTAGTTTATGCATATAGAATAGAACTCACAACCTTTTTTTTCTCCTTTTTTTCTTTCCTTTTTGAATGGTAAATTGTTCGTACGTTAATTGTTATATAGAACTCACAACCTGTTCGACTACTATGGGTTATAATACAAATATAAGTGCATCTTATTAATTGTCTGTAATGTAGTCATGAAACTATTGTATACATTATTAATGATATTCTTAACACACCCCCTCACGCCCAGCACTATTGGGCTTGGTGCGTGGATATAAACGGTGGGTGGCCCGATAGCGGAAACCTGATAACAGGTGGCCCAACAGATCATGGAGAGGCTCTGATACCATATTAGAATTTATGAGGCCTATACTCAACCACAAACTGTTAGAAGTCCCACATTGGCTAGAGATATGACATAGATAACCTTTATAAGCGTAGTGCAAAACTCAACTCTTAAGCTAACTTTTGTGGTTGAGTATAGGCCTCCCAAATTCTAATAGATATTTATGGCCCGTTTGGTTTGCACTATATGATAGTGACATGATAGGATATAAAACAGGATAACAATTATCCCATCATGTGTTTGGTGCACACAAAATAACAACCATGATAACAATTATATCATGTTTTTTATACATACTTCATAATAATATGATAAAATATATATCATATTTAAATGACAAAATTATTGTTCTAAAACAATTTTTTTTTCTAAATTATTTTATAGTAATTTAAAAAATTTATAAATAAAAAATTTAAATAAGTAATCAAATAATTTTAAATAAAAATCATGGGCAAATAAACAAGTTAAATTTTTTATATGAATCATGATCAAATAAATAACTCAATTATATATATTAGATAAGCTAAATAAATATAAAATATATCTGATATGTATATAATAAAACTATCATTGTCCCATGAGCTTGACTCAATTGGTTGGACACCGCATTATATATGCAGGGGGTCAGGGTTCGAACCCGGGTCATCCCACTTATCCACTTTAAGGGTGGAATTTCAAGCCGCTAGGCTACTTGATCAAAAAAAAAAAAAAAAAAAACTATCATTACAAGAAAATTATATTTAATTTGTTATAAAATTTAAACTTATCTCCCTATTTTGCAATTTTTAATAATTGTTTTACTTTTAAATATCGTAATTTAATATCAAATTATTTTATTATTTATATTTTATTAATTTTCATTTTTTTATTTTAAAATATATTTTATAGAATAAATCAGTAAATTATTTACTTGTCCCATCCTGCGGGTAACTCAGCTCAAATTCAGGATATCAATTTTAACCAGAGAGACATGATATGATAAGTTTTAGGATTAACTTATCATATTCTGCTGGGTCACCAAACACTGGATTGAGACAAGATATGATACAATTATCCTATCTTTTATCTTGCGCACCAAATGGGCCCTGCACTGGATAAGATAATTGTATTATATCTTGTCCCAATTCAGTGTTTGGTGACACAACACGATATGATAAGTTTATCCTGGTACTTATCTTATCCTCTCTCTCTGGTTAAAATTGATATCATGAATTTGAGCTGGGTTACCAGCAGGATAGGATAAGAAAATAATTTACTGATTTATTCTATAAAATATATTTTAAAATAAAAAATGAAAATTAATAAATATAAATAATAAAAAAATTTGATATTTAATTAAAAATAGAAGAATTAATTTTTAAATATGTAGTTATGTACACAATTATCTCACATGGGTAATTTTGTAATTTATATAATTAAAAAATCAAAATTCTACTAAAATTACAATATTTAAAAGTAAAATAATTATTAAAAATTTCCAAATAGGGATATTAATTTAAATTTTATAACAAATTAAATATAATCCTCTTGAAAAGGTAATTTTATTATTTACATATATATTTTATCCTATCTTGTCACTATCCTATCCTGCACACCAAACGGGCCCTTAAGGTTTTTTAGTGTGTTTTTGAAAACTCAAATTTAAATTCTAGGATTTCAAAATGGTGATTTGTCAAAAAATTATGAGGTTAATATACCCTAACACCTTGTGATAAAGTTAATAGCTTATGTTAATCTTCATAAGTTGTTTTCTCATAAACCACCTTGAAAAGCTTATAATAAATTAATAATACACAAGAGCTTATTTATTTGCATAAGTTGTTTCGCATAAGCTCAAAATAAGTCAATCCAAACGGGTCCTAAGTCACACATGAAAGTCCACGAGAACTAAAAAGGGAAAACAATTAAAAGAAAAAATGATACCTTCGAATTTGGGCTGAAGAAATCTGTAATCCTAGACATAGCATCTAGCACTACAGGAGAGCCAGCTCCTTGAGCAGAGTTAGACCCACATTCCTCATGGTCAAACAAAGCCACCATTCTAATGCCAGGCTCTTCCTCAAGACTGCTGTCGGAGGATGTAGCATCTATTAATGCCTGAAAGTAAAGCCAGGATGTTAGCATATTATAATAAGAAACAATTACATTACAAGACAAGAGAACTTCATACATCGTACACATGCACATTCTAATTTCAAGATATAGTTGTCAAAATCGAAATTCTACCAAGGATCCAGATTATCCTTATAACTCCCATATTTATTATTATATTAATAATATTTTAACCATTAAATCAATTTGACTTATTTATATTACAAGATAATTATTCATTATAAAGTAACCATATCTTGATCACATGCTTCTGCATCTTTTAAACACTTTCATTTGAATACTCGACTAAATTCACAAAAGGACGCACAAACGCAAGCGAAGAGTGGCGAGAATTTGCAGAGACAGAAAAACATTGAGATTCGAGAGGCTCTGAGACATATGCAAAATGGGCAATATGGACTGTGAATGGTGATGGTGGTGGGGGGATACTTAGTGCTACAGCGGACTCCAGTAATATGGTGTACTACCTAGTTTATTTTTATAAGCAGGAATCAAGCATACTAACACATTAACAAAAAAAGTTCTCTCTATAAAGATCCTTATCTCTATAGTAACAACCGGGTATGAATTCAAATAAAAAACATTCATGGGTCTGCAAGCAAAACATATCTAAGCATAATGTTACTTGGTAAGGGAGGGGGATTCTCCTTGTTAAAAAGCTTGAAGTAGGAGTATCATTAGGAAGCCACTTAACATTTAGGTACATACAAGGAAGGCATACAGGGGATTGAGGTCTCTAGTGCACATAGGGGAAGTCAAGAAGATTTGAAACGAACTTCCAGGCCAATGAGGCAATAAAGGAAATAAGGGAGGCACACTCTGTTAAGATTTGTAAAGAATAAAAGGAAAGAGGAAAGATAAAGAGTGGACAGCGTGTTAAGATTTGTGTTCATTTCACTTACATCAATAATTCAATATCTCAATCTAAAACAATACTCAACAAAAACCCATTTAATTGAGATATGGTCCAGTATAGTATCACCAAAAACGTTATTAATCTCAAATTCGTCCTTACAACATCGATATACTGCAACAAAGAAATTGATAAAACCATTTTGCTTTGATTAAATGATCCATTATTTCACAAGTTCATTGACAGAAAGATGGAGTTTGACCCATAATTCATTAGCACTATTCATTCCATTAAAGCATAAATCATGATGTTTTAAATTTCTCCATCCCTTACACTATAGATGAACAAGTCCAAAATGCATTTAGAGTAGCACATGTTAGACATTTTATTAACATTAAATAATTATTATAAGAGGAGAGGATGTAACTGACCAGCCATAACCGTCCACGACAGTTTATGTTATCTGTGAGCAGTTTTGGGCAGTTTTATGTTTATGCGTAATTCAGGTTCTATTAGGAATAATTATAAATAAGGAAAGGCCAAAATTAGGGGGTTATCAGGGAATTTATTGAGTGGTTAGTGGGAGAGACCAACTCTCGAACCATTGGGAAGGGAGAGATCCAAGACTCTCGAACTCTTTGGAGGAACAGAACTGGTTCTTGTCTTTCTGTTTGTGTGTACTTGTGTCTTGTCATTTTGTACTGTTTTCTATAATTATTGTAATGTGTCAGTAATATGATGGTTTAGAAAAAATTATTTACCAAAATTACTATCAATAGAGTGTTCGTATTGTGCAATTTGTTTCTGTTCAGTGGCAGTTTCTATCAGCACACTAAAGTCAAGGTTAAATTTCATAGTTCATATCTAAAAATATGCATTTATATCTTGACTAGAAGAAACAATCTAAATAAAACACAAACCTTCAAAGAACAAAATGACATGCAGAGGTTATCAAGCCGTCCCGAAAATACGAACTCCTTGGCAGCTCCAGCAACTATGCTTGGTTGTGTATCACAAGCTTGCAATTCAAAATCACAAATGTCATCTGGTTCACACTCAAGCTTACTTGCAAGCAACTGAAGAAGAGAAGAAAGAGGACAATCAATATAATTGTCATGTATGCATGCCTAGGCTCATGTTAAAATCACCTTACAAGTTAAAACTTAAAATCACCTTTGAAAGTGTTAATTCATCCCAGAAAAAACAAAAACTGAAATGCAATAAAAGTATTGTGAGGGCATTACAAGTTTCAAAGCCTATGAACCTGTAAAAGTATAGGGTGGTGCTTCGCATTGCTAGAGCCTGTTTTATCATTTTCTTTCTTTCCACTTTCAACTGAATCGTTTTCATAGGACACTTTATTAGCCTCTGCCTGCACAACAAAGTTCAATGAATTTATAAAAGCTAAATCCAAATCATTAAAAAGGTACACTTTGAAATAGAATAAGCACAATCCGTGGGAGCTTTATAAACAGAATCACAATGTATACGCACCCAAAGGATTGCGTCAAAGATACTAACTAACTAGCAACATTGCATGCTAATAAAAGTACAAATCATAATTATAATGTAGATATATTCTCATGCAATACAAAAAACAATAATTTAGCCAATAACTGAGCTGTCTAACCTCATGCAATCACTTGAATAATGGCTCCTATAACTTAACTTTAAGGTCAAAAAAGAAAACAAACTAAGCATTTGATACACAACTTGATGCATTAAAACACAGACATGACATCACAATCAGAAGAAAATTAATTTCCATCAAATATTCCATAAACAGCCAAAAAGCTCAAATGAATTAGAAATGCGGGATTACCTTTAGAGATGTGGCAAGGATGGGAAGAAGATGAGTCTGAGTGTTTACTTTGAATCCATCATTAACACCTCTGTACAGAATCAACCGAAGAAAAAACACCACAATAAATTGATAACCATAAATCAATCAAGCAAAACAAAGAGACGATGCATATTTTAAAAACAACAAAAACCTGTCTAAGTGAATTGCCAAAGTTGGGACACGCATTATAGGTTCCTCAAGTCTAACAAGGCGATGCGAGTACGAAACAGAACCTGCAATTTCTTTTCGTAATATAACCCTCCCAGCCACCGTCAAATCACGATCAAACCACGTGTGCCATAAACCTCCTCCATAGGTTTGAACACCAACCTCCAATATTCCACCCTTAACCACCTACAAAATCAACCCAAAGGTCTTTCTTACTCACTAATCAAACATCCATTGAATAAGGGTATGATTCGATTTATTTATATATTTATTTTGAATTTATCTACTCACCTAAGTACTTGTAAAGATTTTGTAGGACTTATATAAACATCTATGACATGTTAATACGTTGGCTCAATTGGTAATGAGAATGGATTGAACATGTTCTTCAACCCCGGTGTACGTGGTTCAATTCCCACGAAAGGCAAAAACTCTAAAACTAATTTTCATAAGTTCTACAGAATAGCCTATGAAAACAGGTTATAACTTATATGAAAATGGATTGACTTTATCATATCTTTCGCAGTAGAAAATGCACATGGATGACCACTTATATGATTAAAGTTTATGCAATCAACTAAAACAGTTAACTAAACATAATGAATCACCTTCGACACCGGCTTCAGTTTCAAACAAGGACTATCGGTGTGAGCACCAACTATGTAGAATCCATTTCCGGCAACAAATCTGAAAAGAGAATTGAAAAAAAATGAAAAACGTTACATTTGATTTCTATTGAAATAAATAAGATTGCACTGAAGTGAACCTTTTGCCGATGGCGAAAGCAACGATGGTTGAATGGTTTCTGGTGAAGAAGTATTTGTGGCCAGCTTTGAGTTCCCAATTTTCCTTCTCCGATATTTGTTGGTACCCTGCGGTTTTCAACTGCTTCTTGGCTTCGTCTGAAAAAAAAGGGAAACGGTGAGTGAATGGAGGAGTTGCGAATTGGAAGAGAAGCGGGGAGATGGTTATTACCGACGGCGTGAAAAGCAGTTGGAGATGCGTTGAGGAAGTTGATCAGATCGGAAACGACGGTGTGATTTCCCTCTTCCTTCGCCATGGTTTTGTAGATTATAGTTTGGCGGACTAAATCGGTGCGGTGTGTGTTTTAGTGTATGTGGCGGTGCTATTCCAGAGCTCGGAGCTGTTTTAGAGGTGTAATCCGTTTGGTATTGACCGCTTTTTAGTAAAAAAGAAAAAGTCTAAATTGGTTCAATACTTTAGGTCGGTTTTTTAAAAAAAAATTTTTTTTTTGTATTTTTTAAAACCATTTTTCAAAATATTACAAGTTTTTTTATATTTTTTTTTTTTTTAAATTCAAACACTAATTTTGACATCATATAACATAGACGTACATTATTTAAGAACAAAAAATAGTCAAAATCTCAATTTTTATAAAAAATGATTTTTATGAAAATCTATTTGAAATAGCTTCAAAAAAAGTGATTTTTTTGAAATTTTGATATCCAATTTTTTTTTCAATAAAATGATGAAATACCTAAATAACATTTTAAGAATAACTATTCAGACAAAATTTTCATTTGAAGCTTTTATAAAAAATTTCTTTGTAAATTTTTTTTATACAAAATTTTCTAACACTACAAAATCTATTTTCAAAAAAATTCAAAACAAACGGGTCATTTATCAATTCGATAGAGTGTTTTTGGATAAATTAATTAGAAATATTAGAGATTTGAAATTCTAAGCAATTCAAATGATTTTTTTTTTTTGACTAAAAGCAATTCAAATGATTTTTTTTTTTGACTAAAAGCAATTCAAATGATTATATTTAAATTATTTTGTTTTTACATTTTTGTGTATGAATGGAGTAATAAAAAATTCCATTCTGAACATTTTAGACCACTTTTATAAATTTGAAAAGTTTTGGGTTAATTTTTTAATTTTAAAACTGGGGACCAATTTACAATTTTAAAAAATATGATGGACCAATTTTGAAAACTTTAGGGACCAATTTGCAATTTTTGAAAAAATAGGGGTTGATTTGTAATTTTGGACCAATTTGAAAACTTTAAGGACCAATTTGCAATTTGAAAGAATTTTAAAATTTTAGCTTTTAGGTGTTATTTGAAATTGCTTAAATTTAGCTTCGACAAAATTCCATAAATTTCTTAAATTTTGACCTTAAATTACTCCTCTTGATAGTTTTTTTTTTTTTTTTTCATTTTATTTAAATAAGTGATATCCACATATTTTTAGGTTTCATTCAAGTTTTCTTCTTCGTGATTTTTCGTCTTAGTGCGGTGTTTTGTTTTGATTTCTCTTCTTGGTACGAGGTTTATTTTGTTCATATTGCAGATTTGCCTATATCTAAATAATTCTCTGCTATTACTTTTTCGGTTTATTTCTTACTACTCCCTTCGTCCCAAATCTTTGTCATTTTATCATTTTATTTTTATCTCAATTTTTTTTGTCATTCTAATTTATTTCTTGCTTGTTTGTGGTGGAACTGGAGGGCTAGAAATATTGTTTGTGCGGGTAACGAGTCTATCAATATTTTTCAGGTGTTGTTAGAGGTGACGAAACTTCTCTCATTTCAAATTGTTTTCCTCATCGGATTTCTGCCCCTAATTCTTCTAGGTGAGTTTGGTTGCATCCCTCTTCTAGGTGAGTTTGGTTGCATCCCTCTAGATGTGATGTCATTGTCCATAATGTGAATGGTGAATGTGTGAAAAACACAAGAAGGGGGGGTTGAATTGTGTTTTTAGAAATTAAAAACTTTTCAAGATATTGCTATCTATCAGAGTCTTTAGGCAGCGGAAAACTTAACACAATAAAACAAATAACAGAGAGAGAAAGAGATGAACACACATGATTTATACTGGTTCCCCTCACAAATTGAGAGTACTCTAGTCCCCTTGCACTTCCAAGGGATTTCACTAAAGATTACAATCCTAGTGCTCAAGCACACAAGCAAGAGTCTTTTAATGCTCAAGTTACAACTAACAAAATACTTCTTACACTTTTCTCAAGTTATAAAAAACAAGAGACTTCTAATTTGCTCAAGTTACACAGAACTAGAGACTTTTTCAAATTGAATAACTCACACAAGAGTATTCCTTAACTACTAAGCTTTTCTAAGAACTTAGGACACTTAACACAATAAGTGGATTACAAAAGATTTCTTCAGAGGCTTAGCCAGTTTTTAGTAGTTGTGAATGTGTGTATATCTCTGTATATTCGCATATATGTCACACTAATTTTTTTCCAATAAAAGACATCTATTTATATGAAGATAAAATAGAGACATTTGATGAATAGTTCCGTTGAAGATGGACAGTTGTAGAAATATCATTGCTACAAGTATGAAATTGAAGGTAATTCAATTCTACTACTTTGTCTTTGTTCCTTTGCTCCACCATTTGAAGTAATAATAGTACAGATTGTACAATACGCTCTTCCTTAAAGATAAGATTTTGAATTTAACCGTTGTGGAGAATTATCCTTTAAGCTTGTGCTGTCATCTATCAAGGAATGTCATAGAAGCTTGAGATTCATCAAAATAGCACACTCTGTTAAAAAACAGAGTGTCTTTCAGAGTTAAAAACATTGGCTTCCGAGATACTTGAATCTTCAGCTTCTGATGGTCTTCAGAGTCCAGCTTCTGAGGGTCTTTTAATTTCCAGCTTCTGATGGCTTTCAGAGTTAATCTTCTGAACGTCTTCAGAGTTAAAGATCTACAAAGTCTTCAGAGCTTCTTCATACAAAATGATCTTCAGTGTTTGTTTATCCTTCAGAAAGCTTTTATACAACACCAGTTCTGATAAAGTGTACTAAATTTCACAATGAACCTGCACACTTAATTCAAAACATTAGTACTACCAATTGTCCATTTAATACTTTGTTATCATCAAAACTTTAGGGTGTTTTTCAATAAAACTCATTTTGTTCCAACAATCTCCCCCTTTTTGATGATGACAAACATAATTATCAAATACAATTATTGTTGACAAAATTCAACTATGTTGACATTAGGTTTCTGAGTTTTGCAAGCTCCCCCTAAGTTTGATAATCCTAGGTTTAGGTTTGTAAGCTCTCACTAAGTTTAATCCATAATCAATTTTGATCAGTTTAAGATACAGTTTATTATAAGAGTTAGATTATTCACATTTTACTATTCAGATGCCTAGGTTTGTAAGTTTTTCCTCTTCAATAGTGAAATAATCTTATGAAAAAGTTGCACCCTTTTCATGAAGCTATTTGTGAATAATTAACTTCAAATAATAAATTTGCTCCCGTTAATAAAATTAAGCGTTAAAAAAATTTACAATAACTCATTGGTAAAACAAACATTATCAGAATCTCATTGGTAAAACATGTTCCCATTTGTCAAACATGTTTCAGAGTTTGACTAGCAATGCAAATAACAACAATTTTCACGTAGTAACAATAATTTTCTAACTTACCATTTCTCTCCCCCTTTTGTCATTATCAAAAAGACATTAACAACTAAGCAGTCAAAGCGTAACAACCAATATAGTCAAGTAAAAAAAAATTGTTTACAGCAATGTCCAATTTAATGAACTTGTTGTTAACAGTTGTGACATTGGCGTACTGAAGGCTTATAAAGGGAGAATATCCTAGTCATTTTATTCATCACAAATAATCTTAGGAGAGGATAGAAATTAGGTAACAATGAAGAGAATAGAAAGTAACACTTCAGTTTTTCACAGAAAGACTAAGAAAGAAGATAGCAAGTCAAAACAAGACAAAAACAAGACCAAAGATAGATCTAAATGCAAGAAGGGGGAGTTGAATTGTGCTTTTAGAAATTATAAAATTTTCAAGATATTGCTATCTATCAGAGTCTTTAGGCAGCGGAAAACTTAACACAATAAAAGAAATAACAGAGAGAGAAAGAGAGAAAGAGATGAACACAAATGATTTATACTGGTTCCCCTCACAAATTAAGAGTACTCTAGTCCCCTTGCACTTCCAAGGGATTTCACTAAAGATTACAATCCTAGTGCTCAAGCACACAAGCAAGAGTCTTCTAATGCTCAAGTTACAACTAACAAGAGACTTCTTACACTTTTCTCAAGTTATACAAAAACAAGAGACTTCTAATTTGCTCAAGTTACACAGAACTAGAGACTTTTCCAAATTGAATAACTCACACAAGAGTATTCCTTAACTACTAAGCTTTTCTAAGAACTTAGGAGACTTAACACAATAAGTGGATTACAAAAGATTTCTTCAGAGGCTTAGCCAGTTCTTAGTGGTTGTGAATGTGTGTATATCTCTGTATATTTGCATATATATATATATATATATATGTCACACTATTTTTTTTTCAATCAAAGACATCTATTTATATGAAGATAAAATAGAGACGTTTGATGAATAGTTCCGTTGAAGAAGGACAGTTGTAGAAATATCATTGCTGCAAGCACGAAATTGAATTTCTTGTCCCTAAAGAGGTAATTCAATTCCACTACTTTGTCTTTGTTCCTTTGCTCCACCATTTGAAATAATAATAGTACAGATAGTACAATACGCTCTTCCTTAAAGATAATATTTTGAATTTAACCGTTGTGGAGAGTTATCCTTTAAGCTTGTGCTGTCATCTATCAAGGAATGATCTAGAAGCTTGAGATTCATCAAAATAGCACACTGTTAAAAAATAGAGTGTCTTTCAGAGTTAAAAACATTGGCTTCTGAGATACTTGAATTTTCAGCTTCTGATGGTCTTCAGAGTCCAGCTTCTGAGGGTCTTTTAATTTCCAGCTTCTGATGGCTTTCAGAGTTAATCTTCTGAACGTTTTTAGAGTTCAACCTTTACAAAGTCTTCAGAGCTTCTTCATACAGAATGATCTTCAGTGTTTGTTTATCCTTCAGAAAGCTTTTATACAACACCAGTTCTGATGAAGTGTACTAAATTTCACAATAAACCTGCACACTTAATTCAAAACATTAGTACTACCAATTGTCCATTTAATACTTTGTTATCATCAAAACTTTAGGGTGTTTTTCAATAAAACTCATTTTGTTCCAACAGATGGTAGTTGTCTTGGTGACCCTGGCAGGGTTGGTTTCGGCGGTTTGATCAGAAAAGGAAACAGAGTTGATGGTTTTAGTGGATTCTTGGGTATTTCTAACACCACTTTTGCCGAGCTGATGGCAATCTTACATGGTCTTCGGATTGCTAGAAATCTCAGTTGTAATCATATTTATTGTTACTCCGATTCTCAAACCGTGCTTGATTTGATTTCTAAGGATTTTAGTACATTTCACCACTATGTTGCAATCATAGCCAAAATCCAAGATTTTCTTAAAATGGAGTGGGAAGCTCGCCTCCTTCATACTCTTAGGGAAGGTAACACCAGTTCAGACTTTCTAGCAAAGTTTGGATCAACAAATGATGATAAGCTGACCATTTGGGAGGCTCCATCCGAGGAGTTGAAGAATATCCTCTTATTCGATGCTTTAAGGGTGCTTCACCCTCGTGCTTAGATTTTTTTCTTTTTTCTCTCTCGTTTTTCTTTTTGCTAATGTACCCAAAAAATAGAATTAATGATGTTTATTATTTGTACCCTTACAAAATAAAAAGCCTCCATTAAATGAATTTTACTGTTGTCGTACCCTAAATTTTGCCCACCTTTTATTATCATATGATTTATGTCATACCCCATTTTTTGACCGATCGCTTTTACACGCCTTTTTTTAAGACGGATTTTCTTTGTTCGTTTCTGACGAAATTTCGGCAGAGAGGTATTTTAAAATACCTCATTTATTGGTTCTTTTTGTCTTTATGTTATTATTATTTTTATTTTTATCATATATTTTTATTTTGTTTTATTTATTTTGTTTTTATTATTATTTAATTTGTTTTTATCTCATTTTATTTTTTAAGTCATTTTTATCATTTTTTATCATTATTTTCGTTTTTTCATCAGTTGGTTTTTTTTAGTCAGTTTGTCAACAGTCCAAATGTGTATTTTTGTCCAATCCAAGCCCAAAAGGGCATTTTTGTCCAAATAGAGAAATTTTTTCATCTGCAAAACCTAGGTCTGACACAGTATTTATACTGTGCACAGTTTCCTAGTCAAGGGGTCATATTCATCAGCCGTAGAAGAAGAAAATTCCAACTTCTTCTTCCAATCAAAAATCAAAAAACAAACCAAACAAAAATCAAAACAAACAGAATCAAATAAAATCAAAAAAATCTTCATCATCAATCATCATCATCATCTTCCAAAACAAACCCAGAAATCATCATCAATTCTCCATAACCCACAGATCAAACCAAACTTCACCATCGACAAACCCAGAACCATCGTAATCATCATCAGCAATCCGAATCATTCGAAACCCAAATCAAAACCCAGGAAACGAAAAACAAAAGTTCAAAACCCAGAAACCCAAATCGATCCAAACCGAAACAAACACGAACCAAAATTTCTTTCCTTCGAAAAAATCAAACCGGAACCGAAAAGAAGAAGAAGAAGAAGATTAGAAACGAAACAAGAACAAAACATACAAAGGTTGAAAAATTTCCTTTTTTCGACCCGTCTCTTTTCCTTCTGATCCTTTCTTTTTAGTTCTTCTTGTGCTTAATTCGAGTTTGGATTCGGGTTTAGGGTTTAATGTTGTGTATATTTGATGATGAAATTATTTTGAAAACATGGGGTTTTGGTGAAGGAGGAGAAGCGGCCGAGAGGAAAAGAGATGTAGCCGCCGGTGAGAGAAGAGAAGAAAGAAGATTGAATTTGTTTTTTATTTTAGGGTTTTTTCTATTTATACCCTATTTATGATCCTGTGCGCGCAGGTGCACAGCCTTATCTTGCACATGTGCGCCTTTGTCCACTTGATCTTGATCTAATGTTTCTAATCTGTTTTATCTGTGATCAAATCAGAGCAGTCTGATCAACCAGACGGCTCTGATCTGATTTTTACATTTTACTTCACACACCCCCTCTGGGCCACGCCCCCCAGCTGGGCTTGGGCCCAGAGTTGCTATTTGCACCCCTTTCTGTTTTTATTGATATTTGCACCCCCTTCTGTCTTTTTATTTTATTTTTGCCTATGATAAAAGTGCTTATGGAATGTGCTTCAATAAGCTATTAAATCCAAAATAAGCACTTATTTGAGGTTCTTTTTATTTTTTTTACTACTTATTTCATGATTATTTGTGCTTAATCTTGCTCACTAACTTAACTTTTATTATTCATGCTTTATTCTTTATTATTACTAACTTACTAACTTATCACTATTATTGTCACTAACATACTTTATTATTATTGCTTGTTAATCCAATATTTAATTCATTTCCTAATTAATTAACCATTTATTTTATTGCAAGGACATTAGATTGTATTTTTAGGATTTAATGTAAATTTAAATGAAAATTGCATAGCATCCTCTTGCATACATCTCATATTTATTTTTCTTGCAAATACCTTAGAATGTAATTAGGAACAAGTGTACACTATAAATGAAAAAATTGCATCTCATGCATATTTATTTATCGCTTTCCGCAAAAACGTTAGCATATTTAATTCCGAGGGTAAAGACGCCGTTTTGATCAAAATATCATTACGGATTGTCTTCGCGCTTAATTTGCTTATTGCGACGTTAGTATTATTTTTAGCGCTACCTTTTTATTAATTTGGAACCCAACATTCCCATTGAAATAATTAGTCACTCTTTTATCAAAAAAATGAGGTCAACACCTCTTCAAAAAATAATTAGTCATTTTATTCTCAAAAATGAGGTCAAAACCTCTTTCAAAAAAATATCAACACAATTTCTTTTCAACATCATCAAGCATCAAGATATTTTGTCATCATACATTTTTCAAAACTTTGGACTTTAAACCAAACGTTTCTTTTATCGCGAAAAACCTTGGATTTTAACCCAAGAGTCTTTTTTACCACAAACTTGGATTTTAAACCAAGTGCCTTGGACTTTAAACCAACGGCATCTTTTTATCGTGAAAACCTTGGGTTTTAACCCAAGAGTCTTTTTTATCGCAAACTTGGATTTTAAACCAAGTGTCTTGGACTTTAAACCAATGGCTTCTTTTTTCGCTAAAACCTTGGATTTTAACCCAAGTGTTCCTTTTTTCTCGCAAAAACCTTGGATTTTAAACCAAGCGCATTTTTTTCATTCATACATTTTCAATCATGCATAAACCTTGGATTTTAAACCAAGTGTCTTTTATCACTCAAAACCTTTTCTCAACAAACCTTGGATTTTAAACCAAGTGTCCGCGTCTTATTTCACAATCAAACTTCAATCAATTTAACCATATAGACTTTCTTCACAAATTAACATCAATCAAACTCACATTTTGCCACTTTTGGCTTTTGGTCTTTAAAACCATTTTCAAAAACTTTAAAATCAAACAAACAAATTTACTCGTAACTTTTATCCCGAACGACGGTGGTTTGATCCCTCGGGTACGTAGGCATGAGACTTGTCTCTCCAATCAATAAAATCAACAAAAACATTTTTCCTTCTTTTTCGTCACCTTAAACTTCTTTTTTATCATCACTATAATTTCCCACTTATACAAGCAATTAAAATAAAGCGCAAAGTTAGAATAAGAACAAGAGGTTCCTATAGAGTACTATAGATACTTAGGGTGCTAGTACCTTCCCTTCGTATAATTAACCCCCGAACCTTGATCTCTAAAACATAGGGTTTTTTCGAACTTTTTCCCTTTTCCTCGGATAAATTAAAGATTGGTGGTGGAATATTAAATTGCGATTCGAAGTTGTCATACCCCATTTTTTGACCGATCGATTTTGTCTGGCGTTTAAAACCTTTTTGCCCTCTTTGTCATTTCTGACGAAATTTCGGCAGAGAGGTATTTTAAAATACCTCATTTTTTTTGTTCTTTTATGTATTTATTCATTTATTTTTTTTTTTATTATTATTATTATTATGATAATTTTAATTTATTTTTCCATTTCTTTTGTCCTTTTTTATTTTTTCGTTTTTATTATTATTTTTATTATATTATTATTACATTTTATTATTTATTTTATTCTGTTTTTATTTTAATTAAAAAAAATCAGAAAAAAGGTGTCCAAAGTCAACTTCTTCTTCTCTGCAGAAAGCAAAAAAGTATGGTACTTGTTTGTCCCAATTCAGATTTTTGTTCCCTCTTTTGAGTTTTTTCAAACCCTAGCTTGGAGTATATATCAGAAGCATAAAATCAGAGAGGGATTCATCAGCCTCAGCCGCAGAGATCACAAACAGAAAAGAGAAAAATCAAAAAAATAAATTCATCCCGTTTAAAGCAAAACCCAGATCTTCATCAATCATCATCATTCTCACCAAAACCCAGAAACCACTCCAAATCTTCGAAACAGAATCCATCAAAAACAAATAATCAAAACCGAATTCAAACCATCACATATCCAGATCTAGATTTAAATCATCGAACCGAAATCCATTGTCGTCAAAACGTTTTCAATCAAAACCAAAACCAGATTCAAACCAACCAAATCGAAAAGAAATCAAACAGAACCGAAAATCGCAAAAAGAAGGAAACGAAAACAGAATCCGAAAAGAACAAGGTTGATTTCTTCTGTTGCACTTCGTTTTCGTTTTAGCTTTTTATTTTATTTTCTAGGTTGTTTGAACGGTTTGATTTGAGTTTGAGAGAGAATAAGAAAAAACAGAACGAGAGAGAGGAGAAAGAAAGAAGACCAGCGGCGCTGGGGAAAGAGAGAAGAGAGAAAGATTTGTGAAATTTTTTTAGGGTTTGCCTTTTATACCCATTTGTAATCCTGTGCGCGCAGGTGCACAGCCTTACCGTGCACCTGCGCGCCTATGGCTTCCTGATCTCAATCTAACGCCTCAGATCTACTTTCTCTTTATTTAGATCAGGGCCGTCTGATCCATCAGACGGCCAGATTCGTTCCTGTTTGTTTGGTTCACGAATGGGCCCTTGTTGGGCTGGATTTTATTGTTTTGCTGCTTTGTGCACCCCCTTGTTATTTCGTTTTAATTTTCACACCCCCCTGTTTAATTTTATTTTATTTTTGTAGCTTATGAGATAAGTGCTTTTGGCATAAGCTATTTTAGCTATTTTTCAGCCTTGTAAAGCATGATGTCGAGGCTTATTTTTATCTTTTTTTAGTTTCATATTTGTTTATTTATGTTATTTATCCATGCATTTCATATTATTTCATTACGTCCATTTATTTATCATTTTTACCTTTATTTTTGTAATATCATTATTATCACAATATTGAGTGTTTATTGCTTTATTAATTGCCATTTATTTATGCTCTTGAATTTAGGATGTAAATAGGCCAAATGTAAACTCTAAATAAAAGTGCATAGCATACCCCCCTCTTGCATCATTTCATATTTATTTTCTTGCATAGATTTTAGAGTGTGATTAGGCCAATGTACCCTAAATGAAAAATTGCATCTCATGCATATTTATTTTTTATCGCTTTCCGCCAATATGCGTAACGTTAAATTCCGAGGGAAAAGGCGTCGTTTTGATCAAAATATCATTGCGAATTGTCTTCGCGTTTAATTTATTTGTTATGACGTTTTAGGTTAGTGTCATTTTGCGTGCGTAACCATTACCTATTTTCTTCTGAAAAAAACGAGGTCAACACCTCTTCAAAAATAATTAGTCACTTATTCTCAAAAATGAGGTCAAAACCTCTTTCAAAAAATATCAACACAATTTCTTTTCAACATCATCAAGCATCAAAAAAATATTTTGTCATCATACACTTTTCAAAAACTTTGGACTTTAAACCAAACGTTTCTTGTTATTGCAAAACTTGGATTTTAAACCAAGTGCCTTGGACTTTAAACCAACGGCGTCTTTTATCGTGAAAACCTTGGATTTTAACCCCAAGTGTCTTTTTTATCACCAAACTTGGATTTTAAACCGAGTGCCTTGGAATTCAAACCAATGGCTTCTTTATCGCTAAAACCTTGGACTTTAACCCGAGTGTCCCTTTTTTCTCGCCTAAAACCTTGGATTTTAAACCAAGTGCATTTTCTTCATTCATACATTTTAATCATGCAAAAACCTTGGATTTTAAACCAAGTGTCTTTTATCACTCAAAACATTTTCTCAACAAACCTTGGATTTTTAAACCAAGCGTTCGCGTCTTATTTCTTAACCAAACTTCAAACAATTTAACCATATAGACTTTCTTCACAAATTAACATCAATCAAACTCACATTTTGCCACTTTTGGCTTTTGGTCTTTAAAACCATTTTCAAAACTTTAAAATCAAACAAACAAGTTTACTCGTCTTTTTATCCCGAACTACGGTGGTTTGATCCCTCGGGTACGTAGGCATGAGACTTGTCTCTCCAATCAATAAAATCAACAAAAACATTTTTCTTCTTTTCATTCTTTAAGCATTTTTATCATCACTTTAATTCTCACACCTATACATTTTTACAAGCAAATAAAATTAAGCGCAAAGTTAGAATAAAAACAAGAGGTTCCTATAGAGTACTATAGATACTTAGGGTGCTAATACCTTCCCTTCGTATAACAAACCCCCGAACCTTGTTCTCTAAAAATTAGGGTTTTTTCGAACTTTTTCCCTTTCCCTCGGATAAATTAAAGATCGGTGGTGGAATATTAATTTGCGATTCGAAGTTAATTAATAACTCGATATCCAAAAATCACCGCGACAGAAGTTAATTAATAACTCGACATCCAAAAATCACCGCGACAGAAATGGCGACTTCACTGAGGACAACCAAGCAGGTTGAACCTAACTTGTTTTAAATTATTATCTTCGCACTTTTATTCTTTTAATTGTAAATATTTGTATATATTTGGGTTTGCTTTTGAGTGGTGAGATAAGTCCCCCACCCGGACTTGAGGGAACCATAAGATAGGATAGTGGTATAATCATAATGTCTATCCGAGAGTAAGTTTCGGCCGTGGCATATGTGGTAACCACACTCAATTGAGGAACCTTGGAGGTAATAGTGCCAACATGAGTAGTCGTGTTTGACATTCTATCTTCAAGGAACCGACGATGTTGAGGACCTTTAGTTACACCTAACCCATCTTGGCCTCTTTAGGGCGTAGTGCGGTGGCTAATCGAGAGTAAGTCTCGGATTGGTTGATACGCGATGCTACACTCAAATGAGACTTTTCTACGGATTTTGTTGGATCGGAAGTAGTTCCGTAACCCGATGATTTTCGGAGGAGGTCGAGGACTTTGAGAACTTTGTAGAACCCGTCCTGCAGGTACAAATGAACCCTAGTACATACCATATGGGAAGGTTTCACCTTTGACTCCAACACTATACCTTAACCCCACCATGTTTTCCGCATCATGCATGCATGCACTCATTCATAAATTTTTTTTCCTCATCCAATATCGAAGAACTTAAACAAATTTTTTGTAAACATTATAGAGAACATTCATTTCAAAATGACACATAATAAATTTTTCTCTTTTTATCTCCTTACAAAATCCATGTCTAAATGTTTACAACTAATTTGGGATAAGTCCTTCGATAACAAAAAAAAAACGCATTGCATATTTTAGCATAAACACATCATACATTATAATGCATTCATAAGTTTCCAAACTCGAGTCTCATATTTTCCCTTTTCTCTCCGCCTCAGTCAAAGTGGCCCGGCGTATCCATTACAAAGCAACCCGTGTCTACAATACTCGGTCTAAGTTGAAGAGCAAGATGAATAGTTTTGAGGAAGAAAATCATATGCTCCATGAACAGATGACAACCATGCAAACAAAAATCGAGAAATTGACTAGCATGGTGGCTTCTTTGATGGCTACCCATAATTAGGTGTCAGCACCAGCACCACAGTCTGGTAATGCTCTTGTACCTCCTCCTGTTTCATGTGCACCTCTTGGCACTCCTCAGTTTGTTATGCCCGAAGGTTACCCATGGGGCATGCCAGTTGGTTTTCTTGGGGAGGAATCACGTCCTGTAATATCTGAGGTTCCTCAGGTCCAATCGACGGTGCCTATTCCTCAGCTTGTTAATACACTTCCTCAGGTTACAACAACTGTGATTGCACCTTTGGTTCATACTATCCAGCAAAACCAGATGCCCATCTTTCATGCTGAAAGTGTGGGAGGTTATGACAGGGTTGATGACTTACAGATCAAATATGATGAGATACAGAGGGAAATGAGGGCTCTTAGGGGAAAAGATTTGTTCGGCCAAGATGCTCATGAACTCTGCTTGGTCCCTGATGTCGTGGTCCCTCATAAGTTTAAAGTTCCGGATTTTGAGAAGTATAAGGGGAGTACTTGCCCCAAGGCTCACCTGATAATGTATGCCAGAAAAATGTCTACTCAAACCAGTAATGACAAGTTGTTGATCCATTATTTTCAAGACAGTCTGACCGGTGCAGCTCTGAGGTGGTACATGGACCTTGATAGGGCTAATGTCAGCTCCTTTAATGATTTGGCTAGTGCTTTCATCAGGTAGTACAATTACAATTCATATATGGCCCCTGATAGGGATGAGCTACGAGCCTTGGCACAAAAATAGAAGGAGTCTTTTAAGGAATATGCTCAATGATGGAGGGAGCTTGCTGCTCAGATTCGTCCTCCAGTGGAAGAGAAAGAATTGTGTAAGTTATTTTTGCATACTATGAGCCCATTCTTCTATGAGAAAATGGTTGGTGTTGTATCACGAAGCTTCACCGAAATGGTGGAAATGGGAATGTGCTTAGAAGAAGGAGTCCGTCAGGGACAGTTGACAAGAGAGAAAGCTCCGACTAATACTGCCAAGAGATATGGCAACAACTTTTCAGAGAAGAAAGAATCTGAAGTTGGTATGGTGGCTCAAGGAGGACCTCATTCGAGAAACCCAGCTTATCAACATATTGCAGCCATAGCACTACCACTACAATACCCACAATCTCATCACCTACCATCTCCCCAACAATCATTCAATCATAACCGTGCTCAGAAAAATCAACCATTTGACCCCATACCCGTGAAATATGCCGACCTACTCCCCGCTTTACTTGCTAAAAAATTTGTCCAGACAAGGCCACCTCCCCCTGTGCCAGCAGTACTACCTCCCTGGTACCGCAATGATCTAACCTGTGTCTTCCATCAAGGGGCCCCTGGCCATGATGTAGAGCATTGATATCCTCTCAAAAAAGCCGTTCAGGATTTAATCCGCAACAAGGTGCTATCTTTCAAGGATGAGAACCCTAACGTTCAAAGTTCATCCTCTGCTTAATCATGGGTACTCTGTCATTTTCAAGATTATCAAGAAGTTTGTCCCTAGGATCACTAGGCCTTTTATGTTCCAATTGCAATTTCTTTTTTGCCAAGCATTTATTTGCATTTTAAAGTTGTATCTTTTAAATTAAAATTTCTAAACAATGAGCATGCATATTTTGGAATCCATCCATTCGTATTCACTCTTTTCTTGTGCCACCATAAATGACAATATTTTTCTATTGCACTTTTCCTGTTAGCAAACTTGAGGGGAGAATGATGTAAATTAAATGTTTAAAATTGCTGATATATGCTTTCATTAGTAAGACTCGGTTGATGATGTAAGGCATTGTTTCACTTCCCAAACACCGGAGAAATAAGGAGATAATCCGTAGTCAACCCATTTGAGCCAGAAGTTGGTGATCTTTCTATAAAAAAAAACCCTTAATCTTAACCCAGGGCAGGGTAGTCTTTCAATTAATTCAATGACACATCCCAATACAAGAGGATAAATCTGTTGAGATAGAGGAAGTCATGAGTAGACAAAACTCACAATAGCATGTGGCAGTCACAATTGTCCTACACCAAAAAAAAAAAAACACAAACAAAAACAACAACAAAAAGCCCGCTAGGTAAAAAGACTTAGGCAAAATTCAGGGCATCCCGATGGACCGCGAAATCCAAAAGAATTGGTCCATGCAAAAATAAGGGATTAAGAGCAAAAATGACGAAAACCAGCTTGTGAATGAAAAAGTGACTACCACTTCAAGAATCTCATCAAAACTTCGACCAAAGCGTCAACCTCAAAACATCGTTGTCAAAAGAAATCATCTTGTCAACCAAAGTGTGTCTGATGAATTAATTGAGTGTAGGAATGAAGGACATCAAAGAAGAGTGGGTGGGTTAAAACAGAATTCTGAGCCTAATAATCTTTTCTTTTCATAACCATGAACCAGGCCACGTTATTGAAGGTGAGAAAAACACAAGAAGGGGGGGTTGAATTGTGTTTTGAAAAATTGATTCTTTTGCTTTAAGAAATATAGAAATGCAGCGGATATGATAAATTATACTAAACACAAAACACAAATAAAACAGTGAGAGAGAGAGAGAGAGAGAGAGAGAGAGAGAGAGAGAGAGAGAGAGAGAGAGAGAAAGAACACACAGAAGTTTTATACTGGTTCCTCTCATAAAACGAGAGTAGTCCAGTCCCCTTGCACTTCCAAGGGATTTTACTATAATCACAAAGATTACACAACTAATGCTCAAGCACACAAGCAAGAGACTTCCTTGCTCTAATCACACAAGATTAGAGACTTCCTTGCTTAAGCACACAAGCTTAAGACTTCCTTGCTCAAGTCACACAAGACTTAAGACTTCCTGCTCTAAGTCACACAAGACAAAGAGACTTTACAAACTAACTTAATACACAGATTAAGTAGGACTGAACGTTCTAAGCAAGACTCTCTAAACACTAAGCTCAAAGTCTGTAATATCAAAAGATATTTAACTTAGAATATTACACTAGAAAGAATAACATAGTTCACAGCTTGAATATGATTTGAATCTTTCTGTGTTCAGATGATCTTCCAGTAGTCTTCTCTCTATCAGGATGTCTTCTATTTATACTCTAGGTATAAAGACGTTGAGAAAAGAACCGTTGGTTGTATACTCTCCTTTTTGTTGACAAGACGGTTGTACTCTTTTACAGGACCGTTGTACTATTGCATTGGTTATTAGCTGTCTTCCTTCAAAGAGAGTTCTTCAGGATCTGATGATATCGTTTCTTTGATCTTCTGAAGATGTACACACACTTCAGACTGTGTTTCTTTCTTTGGCCTCTGAGGACTTCTTCAGAGGCTCTGATGCTTCCAGCACTTTCAGAGCCTTAACACTTCAGACTGTGTCCTTCAGATGCCCAAATGATGATCTACGTGGATGATATTTTTACTTTGTTCCTGCACACTAGATCATTAATTAGTAATACCAATTGTCCATTTAATACCTTGTTATCATCAAAACTTAGGGTGTTTTATAATTAAAACTCATTTTGTTCCAACAATCTCCCCCTTTTTGATGATGACAAACATAGGTATTAAATACAATTGTTTGTTGATTAATTTAATTATGTCAACATCAGGTTGTTGAGGTTTGTAAGCTCCCCCTGAGTTTGATAAACCATTAGGGTTAGGTTTGCAAGCTCCCCCTAAGATTTATCCATAATTAAGTTGAATCAGTATAAGAACAATTTGATAAACTTGATTGTATCTACATACTTGACTCTCAGAGTGTGAGGTTTGCAAGCTCAACTCCTGAGTCTGATAAAAATAATTAAGAACACAATCTTAACTACCTTCATCTATGCAAACACAATTATGTTTATTAATTTGTTCCCCTTATCACTTAAGTTCATAAACATTTAGCAAGATAAAAGAATGAGATTCTTATTTCAGACAGTTTCAGATTATTATGTGAGTAGAAATAAAAACAACTGACAATTGTACAACTAAATAATACTCCCCCTTTTGTCATCAGCAAAAAGTTTTAAACAAATAGTAAAAAACAATAGGCAAAAAAACAAAAGGTGAAAAACAAGAATCCTAAGGGTGTCTGGAAAAGCGGAGAGTGAGAAGCTGTTGAGCCATTCTTGTAGATGCCCCTGAGTATGCTACCAGCTCTAGCAGCTTATCTTCTTGTTCAGCAAGCGTATTTCGTATTATTTGTAGAGCCGTTGCTATGAAGTCTGAATTATCTGCTCCTGGCTGTGCCACAGGTGGTGCAGATACTGATTGACTCGGACCACTAGGTAAGTGAGTCACATGATCAGTTGGTACATCAATTCTATCATTTATTGCAATTTCAGTATCTAAAAGCATCAGAGGTGATGAGGAGTTGTGAGAGTCTGATGGAATTGATTGAGATGGGTCAGATGATATGGCATTTGGTGGTTCAGAGGTTTCTTGGATTGGAGAAACTCTAAAAGAAGTTTCTTTCAGAATCTCTTCCTCAGTGAGAATTTTGGGTGATGACTGAGGGATAGAACTATTGGATGGCTCAGCTGTTTCCTCCTCAGGAATATGCTTAGCTTTGGAAGAGAATTGTGCAAAACTATCCATAAGGTCATCAAACGAGGAGTCAGAAGACTCTGACTCAGAGTCTGAAATTTGGATATATTCAGGTTCAGAGGATGTTGGATAGATGGTATTTAGGGGTTGGACATATTCTAGAATAGATGCTTCAGATATTTGATTGCAATAATTAAAAGAATGAGTATTACCTGTATCTGATCTTTGTCTCTTCTGTCCCCTAGGAGTGCAATACTTTGTGCGAGATCTTTTGAGAAATTTCGCACTTAGCAGGTCTTTCACAGTAGGTTCTGCAGCCACCGGCTCTTCTTCAACCTCTGGATGATCATCCTCTGACCTATTTACAGAAGCTTCTTGCATTGATGGTTCCTCAACCATTTCATCTTCCTCATAGTCACTGAACACCTCTTCCTTAACTGCTCTCATAATCTGTGCAAAAGTTGGGCCATCACCTCTTCCAATGTCCTTATGAGTGATTGGGGTTCCTCTTTCCTTCATTAACCTCATGTATTCCAAAATGACTTCAGGAGGTTCATTATCAAATATGAAGGCGTCACTGATTGGCTGAAATTTTGTCTTGTTTACCAGAAGAGGTTTTTGAGGATAAATAAGCTTGTCTGATCGCTTCAAACGCAGACTCACCAAGACTTTAGCATCAAGAATGGGAGCTCTAACTTGTTCAAGGTCGTCAGACACTCCAGCAAACATGAATCTATCAGGAAGACCAAGTTGCTCAAAGATGAAGCTTAGGAGCCTTGGATGAGAGATCAATTTGGAAGGATTGTCAAACTTTTGAGCCTCACATATTGTCTCATATAGATGTTGAAAGATGTAAGCAGGTAGATTCATTTTCCTTTTGGTGGAGAGGAAGTAGATAAAGTGTCTCTGATCCCAATTCAGAGAGTCACTGCCAGTATCCCTTGGTAGAAAAGATGAGAATAAAATCTTAGCAAAAACCTTTTCACGATCATTCAGATGACTAACCTTGTTGGACAGCTTCTGATCCTTGAAACAAAGTCTGGCAATATCATTTAGATACACTGACTTTCTTCCAGAAGCTGCAGTATAGAGTCTTATCATTCCAGTGTTGGGAAGATTTAGCATTTTGGCCAAATTGCTTCTTGTTAAAATGACTTGAAAACCTCCAACACTAGAGCGAATTTCTGTTTCAGTGAATTTTCTCAGACCCAATTCTTCTCTTGATTTTCCTTTATTTTCACTTGGGTTCTGATCAATTATGCGTTGAAGTACCAAAGTCACAACTTCACTCTTTCTCCAGAAATCAAACACTAAATTGGAGTAGATAGGTCCATTAAGCATATCCAAGTAGTGCCCCCAGCCTTATTCAGTGAAGAATTCCTTGTAGTCATGTCCATTGACTTTTAAGGCCTCAAAGTCTATTGGTCTTTCCATAACCAATTTACTTTCTTCAAACCTAAGATTCATAGTGGCATCTTTAAGATAAGAGTCCTGAGCATAGATGTTGATTGGAATGTCCTCTGGAAATCTTGGTACAGACGATGAACTTGCCATTGTTGAGGTTAGCGAACAGGGTTTTGCTAGTATGTGGGAGAAAGAAAGTGCTCTGGGTTTTAGAAGAGAAGGGCAAGATGTGAAAGTGAACTTGTGCGAGAAAGGAATAAAAAGATTTTGAAAAACTCTAGTAAAAACAATGATGGGGGAGTACATTCGTTGCAATAAAGAATTTCGTCATAAACTGCCTTTACACTCACCAATCACAGACTTAAGAGTAAAGACAAATCAATTGACACGTGTACTCCACATGGGTAAACACTTCAGAGTTTTAAAGATTTTCAGCGTCTGAAGACTTTCCAGAGTTCAGAGGCTGAATCTACAATTTTGTAAGTCAGAGCTTGATATCTTTAGAGACCAAAGTCATGTTCAGATGCTTTTTGATAAAATCTAGTCTTTCCACTGCTAAGGGTTTTGTAAATATATCAGCCCATTGTCTTTCAGTTTCAATGTATTGAATATTTACGCTACCCTTCTGAACAAGGTCTCTTATAAAATGATGTTTAATTTCAATATGTTTAGCTCTTGAATGCAAAATTGGGTTTTTAGAAAGTTGAATAGCTGCAGTGTTATCACAGAAAAGTGAAATATTGTGACTATTAACTTTGTAATCCTCTAACTGATATCTCATCCAGAGTAGTTGTGTACAACACTTGGCTGCTGATATGTATTCTGCTTCTGCTGTGGACAAAGCTATTGTAGTTTGTCTTTTGCTAGCCCAAGATATAAGATTTTCACCCACAAATTGACAATTGCCACTTGTGGATTTTCTCTCTATCTTATCTCCAGCAAAGTCAGCATCACAGAATCCTATCAGCTTATAATCATTTGTTTTCTTATAAAATAATCCAAGATTTGTGGTTCCCTTCAGATATCTAAAGATTCTCTTTACAGCAGTAAGATGAGATTCTCTAGGATCTGATTGGAATCTAGCACACAAACATACACTAAACAAAATATCAGGCCTTGATGCAGTTAGGTAAAGTACAGAATCTATCATACCTCTGTAGAGCTTCTGATCAACCTTGCATTCTGAATCCTCCTTGCTGAGACTGCTTGTTGGATGCATTGGTGTTGTCATTGGTTTGCAGTCATCCATGTTGAATTTCTTCAGCAGCTCCTTTGTATACTTGGTTTGATGAATGTAGGTGCCATCTTTGTCTTGGTTGATTTGTATTCCCAGAAAGAATTTTAGCTCTCCCATCATGCTCATTTCAAATTCCTCCTGCATAATCTTAGAAAATTCCTTGCACAAAGATGAATTAGCAGATCCAAAAATAATATCATCAACATAAATTTGAATAATTAGAATGTCATTCTTAAATGTTTTGCTGAAGAGAGTATTGTCAACTTGACATTTTTGAAAACCTTTTTCAACTAAGAAATTGCTTAGTCTTTCATACCAAGCTCTGGGAGCTTGTTTCAGACCATAAAGAGATTTCTTTAACTTAAAAACATGGTCAGGATGTGAAGTATCCTCAAAACCAGGAGGTTGTTTGACATATACTTCTTCAGAAATGTAGCCATTTAAGAATGCACTTTTAACATCCATTTGATACAAAATAATACTATGATAAGTAGCATAGGAAAGAAGTAGTCTGATAGCCTCAAGTCTAGCAACAGGAGCAAATGTTTCAGTGTAGTCAATCCCCTCTTGTTGACTATACCCTTGAGCTACCAGTCTTGCCTTATTACGAACAACTTCTCCTTGTTCATTTAACTTGTTTCTGTAGACCCATTTTGTTCCAATGATATTCTTCTTGGAAGGTTTGGGTACTAAGCTCCAAACTTCATTTCTTTCAAACTGGTTGAGCTCTTCTTGCATTGCAACAATCCATGCATCATCAGCTAGTGCTTCATCAGTTGAACTTGGTTCCACTAGGGAGATTAATCCAATTAACGAGTCTTCATTTCTGAAGCTTGATCTGGTTTTTCTTGGACCGTCCTTGTTTCCAAAGATTAGCTCTTCTGGATGAGAGGATTTGTATTTGAAAGATTGTTTTGGTTGCTCAATTCTGCTTGGACTGCTTCTGATAAGTTCTGATGCTGGGTGATCTTCAGAGTCCAAGGTTTCAGGAGTTGAATTTGTTTCTTCAGAGGTTGGTTGAGTTGGTTCTGATGTCTCTTCAGGTTCTGATTCTTCATCATCTAATAGTTGAATATCTGCAAAGTTCTCAACTAGCTATGACACTTTGTCAGGCTGCTTGTCATCAAATTTTATGTGCATACTTTCTTCCACTGTATGAGTTTCGGAATTATACACTCTGTATGCTTTTGAGCGTTCAGAGTATCCAATAAAGATACCCTTGTAAGCTTTAGCATCAAATTTCTTCAGATGAACTTTTGTATTCAGAATGTAACAGGTACACCCAAATTGATGAAAGTAGGATACACTGGGTTTCTTTCCCTTAAATAGTTCATATGCTGTCTTATTCAAAATAGGTCTAATATAGATTCTATTTTGAACATAACACGCTGTGTTTACAGCCTCTGCCCACAAATACTTAGCAATGTTAGTCTCATGCATCATGGTTCTGGCCATTTCTTGCAGAGTTCTATTCTTTCTTTCTACAACTCCATTTTGTTGTGGAGTTCTAGGAGAAGAGAACTCATGTAAGATGCCATATTTTTCACAAAAATTTTCAAATATTTCATTTTCAAATTCACCACCATGATCACTTCTAACTTTCAAAATGTGTAAACCTTTTTCTTTTTGTATCTGTGTGCAGAAACTTCTAAAGACATCATATGCATCATCCTTGTTTTTGAGGAATTTAACCCAAGTCCATCTACTGTAATCATCAACAATGACTAGTCCATATTTCTTCCCATTGATTGAGGCTGTACTCACAGGACCAAACAAATCAATGTGAAGCAGCTCTAAGGGATTGGAGGTAGAGACAACACGTTTTGGTTTAAAAGAAGTTTTCACACTCTTTCCTATTTGGCAGGATCCACAAAGAGCATCTGAGTGATAGTGTAGCTTAGGTAGGCCTCTGACAAGGTCAAGTTTGCTAAGCTTATAGATTAACCTCCAGTTAGCATGACCTAACCTCTTATGCCAAACCCACTTTTCTTCACTCAGAGTTAGCAAGCATTTTACCTCTTGGTCTGCCAAATCAGAAAGGTTTACTTTAAAAACATTGCCTATTCTCTTATCAAAGTTAACCACAAACCCACTGTCACAAAATTGACTGATTCTAAATAGGTTGTGTTTAAGTCCATCTACAAACCAAACATTATTAATAGAAAGGGAGGAATTACCTACAATACTTGTACCTTTGATCTTGCCTTTCTGATTTCCTCCAAAGCCGACTGTTCCACCATCTTCAAGTTTCAATGATGTGAACAATTTCTTATTACCAGTCATGTGCCTTGAACATCCACTATCCAGATACCATGATTGATTACTATTTTCTTTCAGTTTGGATAGCTGTAGAATAAACAAGGTCAATCATTGTAATAATATCCTTTACATTCATTGTGAAGTTTTCTCCAATAATCATTTGCTTTGTCCACTTCAGTAGCTCTGGAAGTAAAGTAATGTTTTGGAACATAAGCTTTTCTTCCACAGCTGATCACTTGCTTCCATTCATCTGATTTGAAATGATTTTTCCTACAATGAAAATCTGAATAGGAGACAATTTTACATCTTGGTACCCATTGTTTTTTGGGTCCAGTTTGGTTAGTTCTATAACCTTTAGTTCTTCTTTGCCTCTGTGAAAAACTTTGTGGACTATTAAAGAATTTTCTTTGAAAATTTGGTCTTTGAAAATTGACCCTCTTAGTCCATTGATTTTGAAATCTAGGCTTTGATTGATAATCACTATAGGACTTGGATTGCTTTTCTAATCTAGGATTACTTTTGCTTACCAGAGTCTTATGTTGATTATTTATCATCAGCTTAGATTGTTTTAGAGTCTGATTGGATGAGCTTCTGAGTCCCAAAGTTTTCAGAGTCTTAGACTTGATAGTCTCAGATTCTGAACACTCAGGTCCTGAGTTGCTCTCTTTGAGGTTCTGAAAAACAGCCTCTGATGTAGCTTCAGAACTTGTCTTGCAGACCCCAGAGATACCTTCAGAGTCTGAAACAATCATAGCTTTGCCTTTGTTTTTCTCAGGCACAAAGGTTGAATAAAGATTATCAAGAATATTATTTAAACTAATGTAAGGATTTTGTTTCCCATATGATTTACCATATGAGTAACCAATTCCTTCACCTACATTTTTACAAACATTATAAATCATAGACGCCATTTTACTTTTGTTGACGTTTTGATGAACAAATTCCTGAAGAGCAACCTCATGCTCATCAGTAGGTTTGTTACATCTTGTGCACCCATTTTCAAGTTCTTCAATTTTGATTAAAGAATTTTTATATAGAGCTTGAAAATGTTCAGCTTTCTTTGCTAACTCATCCTTTTGTGTTTTTAAAAGTTTTAGTTTAGAGGATGATTTAGCAAACTTGCTTAAAGACATGCCAAGGTAGGTTAAGAGTTGTTCTTTAGAATAATTTAACAATACCTGTTCAGATTCATCAGAGTCTGATTCATCAGAGTCTGATCCTTCAGAGTCTTCATCAGTTGTAGCCATCAGAGCCACATTTGCTTCTTCATCATCACTATCTGAGGATGCTTCCAGGTCTTCAAACGTTGCCATTAAGCTCTTCTGAAATCTCCTCTTGTAGCTACTGAACTTCTTGTTCTTGTCCTTTGATGAAGCTTCAGGACATTCAGCAATGAAGTGTCCTGGTTTGTTGCACTTGAAGCAATTCTTCTCTTCTCTGTTGGGAGTGCTCCTTGAACTATTTCCTTTACGACTTTTACTCATCCTTGCCCATTTTTGAAAGTTTCTGGTGAACATGGCAAGTTCTTCATCTTCTTCTTCTTCTTGATCATCTGAGGAAGAATCCTCCTCAACCTCCAGAGTTTTAGCTTTGACAGCTTTTGAAGATTTCTTGATTGAAGTTAAGGCTACTGATCTTTCCTTCTTCTTCACTGCATCAACATTCAATACCATCTCATGGCTCTTGAGATTGCTGATAAGTGATTCAAGAGAGATTTTCTCAAGATCCTTACCTTCCTCAATAGCTGTGACCTTGGGTCTCCATTTGTCAGTCAAGCTATTTAGGATCTTCCACACATGATCAGAGGTTGTATAACTTTTCTTCAGAATCCTGAGGCTAGACACCAGAGTCTGAAATCTAGAAAACATGGTCTCAATGTCCTCATCAGGTTTCATGGTAAAAAGCTCATACTGCTGAACCAATAGTCTTGCTTTGGCAGTTCTGAACTTGCCTATTGCCATCATAGTTTGAGCATAGAGAGTCATACATAGCTTTAGCTGTATATCTATCCATGATTTTGGTATATTCATCATGAGATATTGCTGACATCATGATTTGTTTGACCTTGTTGTGTTTAGAAAAAATCTTCTTGTTTTCAGCAGATAGAGCTCTTTTCTGAGCTATGGTAATCTTACCATCAGAGCCTATTCCATCAATAGGTACTCCTTCTTCTATCAGGTCCCAAAGCTCATCATCAATTCCATTGACATAGTGGTAAATGCTATCTTTCCACCATTCAAATCTTAGAGCATCACCACTAAAGATTGGAACCTTTTTGTTGCTAGAATCATGATTAGACGCTGAAGAGGTAGAGGTCATGTTGTCGTAGTTGTATTGAACGTTGGATAGATCTGAATTAGAAGATGTAGGAATAGGTGCAGGTGTAGATGTTTCTTCCCCAGACATACAGTGTTTTTCAAAGATCTTTTATTGTCTCACTGTGAAGTGATTAAAAGACAGAACCGGAGCTCTTGATACCAATTGAAGGTGAGAAAAACACAAGAAGGGGGGTTGAATTGTGTTTTGAAAAATTGATTCTTTTGCTTTAAGAAATATAGAAATGCAGCGGATATGATAAACTAGACTAAACACAAAACACAAATAAAACAGTAAGAGAGAGAGAGAGAGAGAGAAAGAACACACAGAAGTTTTATACTGGTTCCTCTCACAAAACGAGAGTAGTCCAGTCCCCTTGCACTTCCAAGGATTTTACTATAATCACAAAGATTACACAACTAATGCTCAAGCACACAAGCAAGAGACTTCCTTGCTCTAGGTCACACAAGACAAAGAGACTTCCTTGCTCTAATCACACAAGATTAGAGACTTCCTTGCTTAAGCACACAAGCTTAAGACTTCCTTGCTCAAGTCACACAAGACTTAAGACTTCCTGCTCTAAGTCACACAAGACAAACAGACTTTACAAACTAACTTAATACACAGATTAAGTAGGACTGAAAGTTCTAAGCAAGACTCTCTAAACACTAAGCTCAGAGTCTGTAATATCAAAAGATATTTAACTTAGAATATTACACTAGAAAGAATAACACAGTTCACAGCTTGAATATGATTTGAATCTTTCTGTGTTCAGATGATCTTCCAGTAGTCTTCTCTCTATCAGGATATCTTCTATTTATACTCTAGGTATAAAGACGTTGAGAAAAGAACCGTTGGTTGTATACTCTCCTTTTTGTTGACAAGACGGTTGTACTCTTTGACAGGACCGTTGTACTATTGCATTGGTTATTAGCTGTCTTCCTTCAGAGAGAGTTCTTCAGGATCTGATGATATCGTTTCTTTGATCTTCTGAAGATGTACACACACTTCAGACTGTGTTTCTTTCTTTGGCCTCTGAGGACTTCTTCAGAGGCTCTGATGCTTCCAGCACTTTCAGAGCCTTAACACTTCAGACCGTGTCCTTCAGATGCTCAAATGATGATCTACGTGGATGATATTTTTACTTTGTTCCTGCAGACTAGATCATTAATTAGTAATACCAATTGTCCATTTAATACCTTGTTATCATCAAAACTTAGGGTGTTTTATAATTAAAACTCATTTTGTTCCAACAGTTATAACCCTCAAAATACCTAATTGAAGCTAGGTTTACTTTGAAAGCATAATCAGCAAAATTATTGTTAAAATTGACTCCACCTGTTTGTTGAGTAACAATCTTTTACACACACCACATCTGTTTTATATCAAGTTTTGCGATTCCAAAACTTGCATGTACATTACATCAGAAATATTTTTCAAAAGAAACAATTTTATTTGCAAATTTATATTTGGCATCAAGGAAATTCAATCAAATGGTCTAATCAAGGACGAATCAACTCAAAACGCCCCTAACTTGGGGCAAATTACCTCAGGAACCTGCCAATCAGGGGCAAGTCTTTACATACAGTGCAATACACTTCAAAGATTCAAACTCAATGTTTCACTCACTTGGGGCACCTGAAGTGGTTTCCAGGGGTAATCCAGATCTGCCAAGATAGTTGTTATGTTTTTTCCTCCTTGAGCCAATAATCATCAAGTAGATATTTTGGGTTCTTATGGACATGTGTGTCACTATGATATGTTGAGCATGTGATCTAACATTCCTCAATTGAATACTGAACTTGACTGTTCTCTAGTAATCCCCAGCAAGTGGTTATCTTTAAGAAGCTTGTATGATTTTCTTTTCCCTAGTGAAAGAAGAAGCTGAGACCCGTTTTGAGAGACTCATTCAGCAGCAAATGACATCTCTTTGAGAAGTTTGCATATCATCAGCAAATGGCATCTCTTTGAGAAATTTGCATATCATCAGCAAATGGCATCTCTTGGAGAAGTTTGCATATCAGCATATCAATCTTATTTCTCTCTAGCAAAAAAAAGAGCAAAAAAAAAAGAATAAAAAAAAAGAACAGCTCGCTAAGTTGAAAACCCGAAAGGGCGGCTTAGGCAAAAAAAATGAGCGTCCCGGTGGATTAAAAACCTGAAAGGGCGATCCAGGCAAAAATTAGGGGCAAAACAAAAAAAAAGATATATATTCCCGGTGGATTGAAAACCCGAAAGGGCGGTCCAGGCAAAAGTTAGGGATTTCAAAAAGAAAAAAGCAAAAAGCATGACTGTTGAAACAAGACCATGAGAAAATATTCGGTTTCAGTGTACAAAATGGCGACTTCTGCCAAACCTCCGACCAACGGGCTTTACCCCAAGAAACAATCTTTCTTAACAGGAATTGACATACCATACCGGGTCTTACCCCGATAATATGATTTATTTCACCGATAGGGGTGCTGTCCCCAGTGGAGAACTATTGAGTGGTTGTACGGATACGTCGGCCCAATGCTCATCTTTCCTGATCAAATCTTTTGTCTCATCCAGTCATGTAAAAATACCATTCAATCATGCAAATACAAGCTTCATAACATATATTCATACTTACATACAATCATTCACATATACATACATACAATCATACATATATACATACATACATACATACATACATACATACATACAATCATTCACATATACATACATACAATCATACATATATACATACATACATATATACATACATACATACATACATACATACAGTCATTCACATGTCCATACATACATTCATATTCACATGCAACATGCAAACAAAATCATTCATACATACTGGATTGACCATCATGTGTCTTGCTTCAAACACAAAAAGAGTCATCCCCAGTGTATCTGGTCCAGAGATGTCTCCATCAATCATACATCACAAAAAGAGTCATCCCAGTGAGTCTGGTCCAGAGATGTCTCCATCAATCATACATCACAAAAAAAGAGTCATCCCCAGTGAGTCGGGTCTAGAAATGTCTCCATCAAACATATTTCAAGTGCCAGGTTTTGCAAACAATCAACTGCAAACTTGTGGTTAATTTCCCCAAAAGAGGTCATCCCCAGTGTATCTGGTCCAGAGATGTCTCCATCAATCATACATCACAAAAAGAGTCATCCCCAATGAGTCTGGTCCAGAGATGTCTCCATCAATCATACATCACAAAAAAAGAGTCATCCCCAGTGAGTCGGGTCTAGAAATGTCTCCATCAAACATATTTCAAGTGCCAGGTTTTGCAAACAATCAACTGCAAACTTGTGGTTAATTTCCCCAAAAGAGGTCATCTCTAGTGTGTCTGGTCTAGACAAATACATATTCTTGTTATGTCTCGCTTTCCCACAATGACAGCAGACAATTTATCCCCTCGTTGTGTCCTTACCATCCCACAATGTTGGTAGACACTGTCTGTACTTGTCCTTACCATCCCACAATGTTGGTAGACACTATCTTTACTTATGTCCTCACAGGACTTTACTGCTTTCTGTCTTTACTTCTGTCCGCACACAGGACTTTATCTGCTTCTGTCCGCACACAGGACTTTACTGCTTTCTGTCTTTACTTCTGTCCGCACACAGGACTTTATCTGCTTATGTCCGCACACAGGACTTTATTGCTTTCTGTCTTTACTTCTGTCCATACACAGGACTTTACTGCTTTCTGTCCGCATACAGGACTTTATCGCTTTCTGTCTTCATTACTTCTGTCAAATAATCTTCATTACATTCAAACACTTGTAAACATAACACTCATAAGCATAACACTCATAACATCATATCATAGCATTTTATAGTTCAATCCGGTCAAAAAATGGTGCACTCTGTATTTAAGTCTCTTCCATCGTCGAACCAAAACAAAAACATCATCAAAAATCATCTTTTTCTTTTTATCTCCGATGGAAGAAACTTAAATAGGGGCATCTGTCATACCCCATTTTTTGACCGATCGCTTTTACACGCCTTTTTTTAAGACGGATTTTCTTTGTTCGTTTCTGACGAAATTTCGGCAGAGAGGTATTTTAAAATACCTCATTTATTGGTTCTTTTTGTCTTTATGTTATTACTATTTTTATTTTTATCATATATTTTTATTTTGTTTTATTTATTTTGTTTTTAATATTATTTAATTTGTTTTTATCTCATTTTATTTTTTAAGTCATTTTTATCATTTTTTATCATTATTTTCGTTTTTTCTTCAGGTGGTTTTTTTTAGTCAGTTTGTCAACAGTCCAAATGTGTATTTTTGTCCAATCCAAGCCCAAAAGGACATTTTTGTCCAAATTGGGAAAATTCTTCATCTGCAAAACCTAGGTCTGACACAGTATTTATACTGTGCACAGTTTCCAAGTCAAGGGGTCAGATTCATCAGCCGCAGAAGAAGAAAATTCCAACTTCTTCTTCCAATCAAAAATCAAACAACAAACCAAACAAAAATCAAAACAAACAGAATCAAATAAAATCAAAAAAATCAAAAAAATCTTCATCATCAATCATCATCATCATCTTCCAAAACAAACCCAAAAATCATCATTAATTCTCCATAACCCCCAGATCAAACCAAACTTCACCATCGTGAAACCCAGAACCATCGTAATCATCATCAGCAATCCGAATCATTCGAAACCCACATCAAAACCCAGGAAACGAAAAACAAAAGTTCAAAAACCAGAAACCCAAATCGATCCAAACCGAAACAAACACGAACCAAAATTCCTTTCCTTCGAAAAAATCAAACCGGAACCGAAAAGAAGAAGAAGAAGATTAGAAACGAAACAAGAACAAAACATACAAAGGTTGAAAAATTTCCTTTTTTCGACCCGTCTCTTTTCCTTCTGATCCTTTCTTTTTAGTTGTTCTTGTGCTTAATTCGAGTTTGGATTCGGGTTTAGGGCTTAATGTTGTGTATATTTGATGTTGAAATTATTTTGAAAACATGGGGTTTTGGTGAAGGAGGAGAAGCGGCCGATAGGGAAAAAGATGTAGCCGCCGGTGAGAGAAGAGAAGAAAGAAGATTGAATTTGTGTTTTCTTTTAGGGTTTTTTCTATTTATACCCTATTTATGATCGTGTGCGCGCAGGTGCACAGCCTTATCGTGCACCTGCGCACCTTTGTCCACTTGATCTTGATCTAATGTTTCTAATCTGTTTTATCTGTGATCAAATCAGAGCTGTCTGATCAATCAGACGGCTCTGATCTGATTTTTACATTTTACTTCACACACCCCCTCTGGGCCACGCCCCCCAGCTGGGCTTGGGTCCAGAGTTGCTTTTTGCACCCCCTTTCTGTTTTTATTGATATTTGCACCCCCTTCTGTCTTTTTATTTTATTTTTGCCTATGATAAAAGTGCTTATGGAATGTGCTTCAATAAACTATTAAATCCAAAATAAGCACTTATTTGAGGTTCTTTTTATTTTTTTACTACTTATTTCATGATTATTTGTGCTTAATCTTGCTCACTAACTTAACTTTTGTTATTCATGCTTTATTCTTTATTATTACTAACTTATTAACTTATCACTATTATTGTCACTAACATACTTTATTATTATTATTGCTTGTTAATCCAATATTTAATTCATTGCCTAATTAATTAACCATTTATTTTATTGCAAGGACATTAGATTGTATTTTTAGGATTTAATGTAAATTTAAATGAAAATTGCATAGCATCCTCTTGCATTCATCTCATATTTATTTTTCTTGCAAATACCTTAGAATGTAATTAGGAACAAGTGTACACTATAAATGAAAAACTTGCATCTCATGCATATTTATTTATCGCTTTCCGCAAAAACGTTAGCATATTTAATTCCGAGGGAAAAGACGCCGTTTTGATCAAAATATCATTACGGATTGTCTTCACGCTTAATTTGCTTATTGCGACATTAGTATTATTTTTAGCGCTACCTTTTTATTAATTTGGAACCCAACATTCCCATTGAAATAAGTAGTCACTCTTTTATCAAAAAAATGAGGTCAACACCTCTTCAAAAAATAATTAGTCATTTTATTCTCAAAAATGAGGTCAAAACCTCTTTCAAAAAAATATCAACACAATTTCTTTTCAACATCATCAAGCATCAAGATATTTTGTCATCATACATTTTTCAAAACTTTGGACTTTAAACCAAACGTTTCTTTTATCGCGAAAAACCTTGGGTTTTAACCCAAGAGTCTTTTTTACCGCAAACTTGGATTTTAAACCAAGTGCCTTGGACTTTAAACCAACGGCGTCTTTTTATCGTGAAAACCTTGGATTTTAACCCAAGAGTCTTTTTTATCGCAAACTTGGATTTTAAACCAAGTGTCTTGGACTTTAAACCAATGGCTTCTTTTTTCGATAACCTTGGATTTTAACCCAAGTGTTCCTTTTTTCTCGCAAAAACCTTGGATTTTAAACCAAGTGCATTTTTTTCATTCATACATTTTCAATCATGCATAAACCTTGGATTTTAAACCAAGTGTCTTTTATCACTCAAAACTATTTCTCAACAAACCTTGGATTTTAAACCAAGTGTCCGCGGCTTATTTCACAATCAAACTTCAATCAATTTAACCATATAGTTTCTTCACAAATTAACATCAATCAAACTCACATTTTGCCACTTTTGGCTTTTGGTCTTTAAAACCATTTTCAAAAACTTTAAAATCAAACAAACAAATTTACTCGTAACTTTTATCCCGAACTACGGTGGTTTGATCCCTCGGGTACGTAGGCATGAGACTTGTCTCTCCAATCAATAAAATCAACAAAAATATTTTTCCTTCTTTTTCGTCACCTTAAACTTCTTTTTTATCATCACTTTAATTTCCCACTTATACAAGCAATTAAAATAAAGCACAAAGTTAGAATAAAAACAAGAGGTTCCTATAGAGTACTATAGATACTTAGGGTGCTAGTACCTTCCTTTCGTATAATTAACCCCCGAACTTTGATCTCTAAAAAATAGGGTTTTTTCGAACTTTTTCCCTTTTCCTCGGATAAATTAAAGATCGGTGGTGGAATATTAAATATCGATTCTAAGTTAATTAATAACTCCACATCCAAAAATCACCGCGACAATTTATTATTGCATTTTATATTAAATATGACTAATAGCTCGTTTGGTAGTAAATGGAGGAGTAACGGAGTTTTGTTTCTGAGGTCACGTGTTCAAATCCCACTATTGTCTTTTTTTGTTTTTATTTTTATTTTTTTTCATTTTTATATACACAAAAATCCAAAAAATATATTGATTTGTTTTATAGTTAGTAGCCTTTATTAAAAAAAAATTCAAAAAAATATGTTAACTATTTATTTTTTATGTTTTTCTTTAGTTTGTAAATATTACTATTATACTATTATTTTTTATTATTGTTATTATAATTGTTACTATTATCATTATTGTTATTACTAGTATCATTATCACTATTATTGTTATTATTACTATTAATATTAGTTTAAGAGTCAAACAAAAACAAGCAACAATAAGCAGCAACAACAAATAGCAATGCTGCGCTCCCTCCTCCATTCCCTCCATGATTCAGGCTTCTCTTTCAATTCCTTTCCAACTTTGTATCCATGTTAACCATTTGGATCACTCAAACCCTAATTTTGGGGTATAAAAGCAAAAGAAAAATCTGAGTAATGAGGGGCAGAGAGATGAGAACCAAAATAAACAAAATACAAATAACAGCAGCAAGTGCTGCATCTGCTCACTCAACTTCCATCTTTCTCAAAGCTTCAACTTTAACACAGACCACCAACCTTCTTCTTCTATATAGACCCACCACCATTACAACTACACGATCACCATTCTCCACCAATTTTCATCAACCGTCAACTCCATCACCGCCATAACAACCACAGAGCAACCATCATCTTAACTACCACTTCAAACCTTTCCAACTCTACCACATTCAATCAACCAAGAGGAATATTATAAACATAACAAACAAAATCAATGCAGAAATAAAAAAGAACAGAACAAGGAAGGAGGAGAAAGAAATCGTCGCCATCTTTCTTGAAAAGCACCGCACACCACCGGACAGTATATCTTTTCCATTTACCTTTTTATTTGATATTTTTCTCGTTGTATTGTTGTTTGGTCGAGAGTGATACTACCGGGAGAAGAGGAAAACAGCGACGGCGGTGGCAGGCGCCGGAGCCTCCGCCGCTGTTGTTACAGTGACCGAGAGAGAGGTCACGAGAGAGAACTTCGAGAGAGAGATAGAGAGAGTTCCAGAGAGATGAAAGCTTGAGAGAGAGGTTGACCGGCGCCGCTGGCCACCACCGGTGGTGAGGAATGAGAGATCGCGAGAGAGATGGGAATGAAGAAGAAGATGATACGTGAATGAAAGTCTGGTTTATATACTCCTTTCTTTCTATTATTATTATTATTATTATTATTATTATTATTATTATTATTATCTAATGTAAGTAGTAATTTTATTTCATTCAAAAATATAAAATGTTACAAAAATGTTTCATTGATTTCTCTGCTTGTAAATAAATGAAACAACAAAAACATCAATAAATAAAATTGGATTAAAAAAGAGACCGGCGGATATACTTCCGCTCATCTTTCAAATAATCGACGCTGGGTGTACACCTTGTCGACCAATTATTTGTCTTCCATAAAAAACATCAATAAATAAAAGTGGATTAAAAAGATACCGGCGGATGTACATCCGCTCATCTCTCAAATAATCGACGTTGGGTGTACACCTTGCCTACCGATTATTTGTCTTCCATAAAAAACATCAATGATAAAATTTTGGATTAAAAGGGGACTGGCGGATGTACATCCGCTCATCTCTCAAATAATCGACGCTGGGTGTACACCTTGCTTACCGGTTATTTGTCTTCCACATTTAAAATCAATCTCAACCAATCAAAACATTATTCTTTTTGCGCCCCCGTGCGCTTAATTATATTTTCCTAAGCGGGTATCATCGCCTAAGCGCGAATCCGTCTTTTCAATCAAACCATTTACCTTTTTCGCCCAAGCACAACCAAAAAACATTTTCACAAATAAAATCAACCAACACACAAACATTTTCTACCAGAACTGCGTGTAGCTTTGAATTTCCCATTGTACCTGGAAATATGTAGGAGCGAGATTCATACATCTTGTCAAGCACACTAATAAAAAACTAACTTTTTCCCCCTTGTACATATAATAAATCATTAAAAGCATGCAAGAAAATTGAACACTCTTTTAACCCTAAAATTAACGAGAAGGTTCCCGTTGAGTACAACGGATGTGAGGGGTGTTAATACCTTCCCCTCGCAAAATCGACTCCCGAACCTGGAAATGGTTGTGATGACCATCTTTCCATTGCTTTCAAGGTTTTATCGATATTTTCATTGTCCTTCGGGAATAAATAAAGTTCGGTGGCGACTTTACTGTCTAGCGAGCACTTTCCACTCGCGCATTTTTCCACCCAGTTCAGCTGGCGACTTCACTGGGGAATATTTTAGAGAGCCAAGCCTATCCTTTTAGTTTTAGGGTTAAATGTTTGTTGTTTGTTTGTTTGCTTGCTTTTATGTTATTTTTATTTTTTCTGTTGCTTCTTGTTTTTATATTTGAGCTTTATTATTGTTTTATTCGCATATATCAATTGTGGGTCGTGGTTGTTACTTAAGAGAAGATCTACACCCGAGCTTGAGAAAAACCTAAGTTTAAGTTAGGAGTTAGTAGTATGGGCCCATGGGATGTACTTCCTTATCGGCGATATACGAAAACTCCGCCTAGAGTAGATCTGTTCAAAATGTTCGCCTCGAATTGGCTTGCCCATCCTCTTGACGAAGTTTTGAACGTGATCGATGACTCTAGGGACCTTGTGTAGAACCCAATAATTCCACCTAAGGGATACCCTCCGAATTGGTCAGCCCAATCTTGTGGGGAAGTTCCGAATGAGGGCCATGATCTTGATTGTCGCCCTTGAACAAACAAAAACTCTAGGTCCTACACGTGAGGGGATTGGATAGTCAATACTTATAACTGACCTATGATTCCCCTATTTAGGTTATTTAATCAATTTTCAGTTACCCCACGGGCATGTCCTTGAGGTCACGCCTAGATCTTCTTTAGTCGCATCATGGCATTAAAAAAAACTTTTTAGCATGCTTTGAAAACAAAAGATTTTTGCATATCCATGCATTTTCATACATTTGCATCCATGCATTCCACATTCAGAAGAAAAAAAACTCATATCATTTCCCTTCAATCTCCCAGAAACTTTCAGAACAGCTAGCCTGCAAATCTAAACAGCTATCCTACCGGCCCACTCTCCGACACTCTCGCTGAACACGTGCTAACTGTAAGAGGAACATGGAAAATATAGAACAGAATCATAAGACACTAAGGGAAGATGTTGACTCCGTAAAAGGAAAGATGGACAAGCTCCTTGAGCTCTTCCAAACTTTGGCAAGCAAGGAAAATGACCCCCAACACGCTGTGAATGAGAAAGATACATCATGGCCTGACTACACCCCTCAAGAGGAAGAGGGTAACACTACTCAACAGCCACTGGTGCATGTCACAATACCGGTCACGAGTGTGGTCCCTACTCCACAAGGCGCTCCAATTGGTCGAGATGGAGTGACTCCTGTCAATGCCCACCAAGATGTCGAATCCATTCAAATGTATCGGGACTTAGAAGAGAGGTTAAAGGTTGTGGAAGGCTTTGATGCATATGGGGTTGACGCTTTGGACATGTGTTTAGTTCCGGATGTAGATATCCCTCCAAAGTTCAAAGTACCTGAATTTGGGAAGTACAAGGGGATTCATTGCCCAAGGAACCACTTAAGGATGTTTTGTAGGAAGATGGATGCTTATGCGACCGATGAGAAGCTCATGATTCATATCTTCCAAGACAGTTTGAGTGGGGCATCTTTGGATTGGTATATGCAATTAGAGAGAGCCCAAATCCAAACATGGAAGGACCACGCTGATGCCTTCATGAAACAATACAAGTATAATCTGGACATGGCTCCCAACCGCATGCAATTACAGAAGCTCGCTAAGAAGGGCGGTGAATCATTCGAAGAGTACGCTCAAAGGTGGAGGGAATTAGCTGCTCGAGTGCAACCACCATTGTTGGAAAGAGAACTGGTTGACACATTTATGAGCACTTTACAAGGGCCTTACTATGAGAAGATGATCGGGAGAATATCATCGGGTTTTGCTGACATGGTGATGATCGGTGAACAAATAGAAGAGGGGCTGAAGAACGGAAAAATACAAGGTGCCTACAATAATCATGCTGAGGAAAAGAAGTCCTTTAACAATGACGCAAAGAAGAAAGAGGGTGAGGCTAATGCTGTGGTGATAGGATCATCACAACCACCCTTCACTCAGATGCCGCACTTTCAATGTGGCAGCCATAGCTCAAGAGCAGTACCCACAACCAGCATATCATGTGTCTCCATCTCAGTAGCCATTGACAAAGCCTCGACAGAATCACCAGCAACAACAAGGGGGATATCAACAAAGGAATCAGTCCAGACCACGAAACACCTCTGAAAAGAAGGCTGTACACTTTGATCCTGTGCCCATGCCATACGATCAAATTTTACCCTACTTTGTTGAGAAGGGGATGGTTGAGCTAAAACCACTCAGACCTTTGGTACCGCCATACCCACCTTTCTTCGATGAAAATGCTAGATGTGACTACCACGCCGGGTCACCCGGGAATAACATCGACAACTGCAGGGCCTTTAAGCAAAAAGTGCACGAGCTTATCGACCGCAAGCTGATATCCTTCAAGGAAGAACCTCATTCGTAAATGTTCACCCCTCTTACAAATCAAAGAACATCAAGAGGAATTTTCAAAGCCGATGGGTAAACAAGGAGGCTCATCCCTAGGATTACTAGACTTTTCATTCTCAGTTGTAATTTCATTCCTGCTAAATCTTTAATGAAATTGTACTCCTTGATTAAGTAATTTTAATGAAAGTCACATGCATGTTTTTGGAATTCATCCTTCCATATTCACTCCTTTCTTATGTCATCACTCACTTTTCATTTCACTTCTCACACGTTAACAAATTTGGTGGGGAGGATGATGTAAATAAAATAAATTTGCTGACATATGATTTAATTAGTAAAAATCTAGCTGATGATGTAAGACATTGTTTCAATTCCAAAACATTGGAGATATAAGGAGATAATCCGTAGTTAACCCTTTTGAGCCTGAAGTCGGTGTTCTTTCTATTTTGCTAAAAAACCTTTAATCTTAACCATGGGCAGGGTAGTATTACAATTAATTCAATGATGCATTCCGATGCAAGAGAATCAATCCAGTTAATCACCTCATTAAGAGGTTTAAGCACATTATCTCCCTCATGTACATCATCAAACATGGAGGGAATAATGAGAGGATAGAACCCATAATCGTTGATGTGGCAGTCATAATCTTTGCTGAGTTAAAAGAAAAATCTCATGAGAGCTATTTAAAAAACATTGCCCGCTAAGTTAAAGACTTAGGCAAATTAGGGCATCCTGATGGACCGCATTTTCAAAAAGTTGGTCCATGCAAAAAAAAGGGAACAAGCTTGCCACTTCAAGTGTCTCAACAGTGCTTCGACCATTGTCTTTACCTCTATCAGGGTAACTAACAAAATTCTCTTGCCGACCAAAGACATATGTTGAGTTAATTGAACTTAGATTGGGAGGGTTACAATAATATTTTGAGCCTTATATCCTTTGTTTCTTAAAACCATGAACTAGACCGCGTTATAACCCTCAAAGACCTAATTGAAGCTAGGCTTAATATGAAAGCATATTCAGCAAAATTGTTAAACTGACTCCTCATGTTTGTGAATCATCAATAACAATCTTTTCTATCATTTCTATCGCTTTCAATTGTGCCAATCTTTTGGCCAAATGTCATCCATTGTACATAACTAAAAATTTCAAAACTTGCATGTGCATTATGTAAAAATTACTTTTCAAAAGGAACAATTTCACTTGCACATCAATCCTTGACGTCGAGGAAACTTCAACAAAGGTCTGGTCAAAAGGGTGAATTATTTCAAAGGGTCATGTTAATCGAGAGCAATTCCCTATAATCAAGGGACACATCACTCAGAGATCTTGTTGATCAGGGTTAACATGTTTCAAGAAAGGGTCAAACTTTTAAAGCACCAATCAATCAGGGGCATGCATTTCAAAATTCAAGTGTTGGGGCAGTCTAGGTCAAGGATTCAATCTGGGGCACACCTATCAAAGATTCAAGTATGAGAGCAGCCTGTATTTATCACCCCATGGATGGAGAGGAGTCTTCAACCTCATTCTGATGCAGCCGAGATACAATGCCTAGAAAAGAAAAAGAGAAAAATACAAAAAAGCAAAAGCTCGCTAAGTTGAAAACCTGAAAGGGCAACTTAGGCAATAGAGAGCACCCCGGTGGATCGAAAACCTGAAAAGGCGGTCCAGGCAAAAATTAGGGGCACCAAAAAAGGAAATACTCTCCCGGTGGACTGAAAACTCAAAAGAGCGGTCCAGGCAAAAGTTAGGGATTTTCAAAAAACACAGGGGCAAAATGAGCTAAAGCAAGGGGCAAGCCCTCTCCATACCTCCAAGCTGCCAAATAAACTCACCAACCTTTGAGTTCAACATGGGTGTCGGAGGAGCGCGCTAGCCAGATATTCCATAGCATCTAGCCAAGAAACCTTGTTGCAAAAACCTCATTTCACATCACAAGGAAACATTTGGGAAATGCTCAAATCATAATCATGCATCTTACATTAATCATGCTTGCATCACTCTAGCATTAAACTATACAATAAACTGCATCATTCCATCATTCATGCATCCTGCATCGGACTTGCATCTCGAGATCCCCAGACCTGTCATTAAAGGCAAAACAGATAACATCCAAAGTCCAATATTCATTGGCACCCCGAATTTGTTCTGTTCTTTCCATCTGCTGTGTTGTACTTTATTGTAGTTTGGCACCTGCGTGTGCTCAAATTATTACTCTATGTACTTGTAAAGTTAATGTACTCGGTACTTAATTATGTGCACTGTAATATATTCTAGACAATGTATTATGGGGTGTTATAATTGGTATCAGAGCAGGTCGATTCAGATCATGCCAGAGTCATAAGTATACAATACTCATATAAATGCGTACTCTGGGATGTCTTGCATTTATTCTGAATGCCATGTCACTTCGAGCCTAGCTAACTCAATTTGATCGTGACAGGTAGAGTAGTATGTCGGGAGTACCAAGAGGACGCGGATCCGGAGGAACGAGAAAGAATGTTGAGGAGGATCCAGCTGAATTCGAAAGGCGTTTGAGGAATGCGAGTTCGGTTGAACCAAGGAATGATGAACCCCGGGTCTAGATGGCCCAACAACAACGAATGATGGGAGTGATGCGGCAACACCCAGTGATTTCGGAACAACAGTTCGAAACGCAACGAATCATGCAAGGGCAGAGAGAGAAACAATTCGAAGATAGAAGTGAACAAGCATTTGGAGAATTTTGGAAATTGAGACCCCCAGTATTTAGAGGGAATGTAAGCCCGGATGATGCACGTGATTGGTTGCTGATTGTAGAAAGCATCCTAAGAGTAATACCATGCACGGACGATGAGAAGGTATTGTTCGTCACGTACTTGCTAAAAGCAGCAGCGGGGTATTGGTGGGATGGAATAAAGGAGAAGCTAGGATACAATATACCTAGAGAATGGGAACACTTCCGTGCACTCTTCCTTGGAAAATATTGTCCCGAATCTGGCAAGGAACGGGGTGAAGGAGAGCATAGTCAGCCTTCGAGTTCGCGAGCGCGTCAGTGTTGCGCAGAATGTGGGAAGCCCCATTCAGGACTGTGTATGCAAGGTTATCCAGGTTGTTACAAGTGCAAGTTGATGGGACATTACACGAAGGATTGCCCCTACAAGTAAAGAGGTAATCATCTCGCTCTTTATAGTGTAAGTAATTATAAATGGACTAGGTAGGAGATAGTGATATTAGGTATCGCTAGTCTTGGAGAACAACAATGAGTAGTGTAGTATCGATAGGAGACAGGAAACCAGAAACACTTTTGAATCCGTCTAATCATCACTTCAGCCTATCAGTTGCCTAAATACGTAGGTCGATTAACTTAGTTAATAAAGGAGAATTAACTAGATTCCATAAATTTCCCTAATGTCTGATGTTTGCTTATCGAATCATTATCATGAACCACTAATCGTTCCCAACTAGATGAATTCCATTTCTTAATTCATACTCATGTCAGAATCATAGAGACCATGTTCGTGTAGAATAATGATTGGGATTTTATTCTAATACCAGCAGTCGCCTAAGTTGATCTGCTAAGTGTCAGTATCTTCTAATTCGGGAGCAAATGATGTAGTCCAATAATAAACTCAGCTAATCGCCAAATAATTTCCCTGTCCAAACCTCTCGATTAGTAATCCAACCTATTCGGTTAAAACCTCTTGCGGGATTCTTTCAGCTAAATTCCAATATATATATATATATATATATATATATATATATATATATCCAGTTTGTCACCCTTCACGGGAACTGTCAGAGGAAAGAAAATTAAGAAGCACTTGTCGAAACTCAGTAGAATCCGAATCTTCGATCACTAATGATTCCTTGTGAATGCTAAATCCAAGCCAACCTATTGGATTGAGCGATGATTGATTTGTAACCGGTAAGCTTTAGAAAGTTCGAGCTATACGTTTCTGAACTGGTCCAAGTCTGATAAGAATAGATAAACCTTCCAGCATCGAAAAGCTCTGTCAGTACACTAATATAACAATTGCGATAAGCTGTAAACTTCTCTAATTTCCCAACCTTAGTAAGTCAAATTGATATTAAGAAACACTATTATTAAGAAGCATAAAACTCCAAATACTTAATATGGGACATGAGACAAATTCAAAGAAGTACCAAGTGTGTTACGAACCTGTCGGTTGACATCGTTAAATTATCATCCTTAAGTAGCTATGCCTAACATCCTCAACCTTTTTGATTTCGTTACCGGTAATCAGTGATAGTTTCTAATCAATAAGAGTTGCTTAAGTACAAGCAGAAATCCGGTTCAGGTTCTCACCCATCTCTCTTAACATGTTGTTTCCCAACTATGGATTGTTCCGAATAAAAAGTTTAGTTTAATACCTAACCAGTTAACCACTCGAACTTTCACCGGCCTAAAAGTTCGTAACCATTGCCTTTACCACTTTAGTTAACTCACTTTGTAAGACTTGACAATTTTTCGGATGAAATTCGGAGTCCAATCCGAGAATAGTAACTATGCCAAACAGTTAGTAATAGGGTCCCATAGTTTCCATTCTCAATAAACCGGCTTAAAAACCACACCAGCCTACAAATACTAACCAATAGCAATAAGTGTCCTTATAAAACTATTAGTAATTATTATGTCCAAGTAGGTAACCCCAATAAACGATCCAAAGATAAACAATTCACCCAACGATGGCGTAACAATCAAAAACCCAAGACCATAGTGTTCAGACTTTTTCCTCAGTAACTAAACTGCCTTACCCAGCTATCTATTGCGAGACTTCCTCAGACAACTTCATCCAATTCAAAACCTCGTGTATTCAACCTCGGAGAATTCAGAGATTTGACTACTATAATCAAACCTGCATTGAGATTGCAGTGGTGAACTATTCAGACCAGTCCAGCTCTTACCGATACGAGAGCTTTCGAACCAAAAATCACATACATGTGAAATGTATGATTAGATACATGGTCGAGCTAGGAAAGATTGTAACTGTAGGTGGAAAATTTTCCAAAGAACTACGAGTTCGGTCATGAATAATTTTAACTCATTAGAATGTGTAGTGTTCATGCATCCATCCACTCTTGTTATATTTCAATTAATCCTGGAAAGTTGAAGCAAAACATAGGCTATGTAGAGATACATACAACATGATGTACACTTGTAGTTTCAAGAAAGAGAATAACCATGAGAATGAAGATTTTGGAAGTATCAGTAGGATAAAGCCCAAGTTCGTACCTTTAGATAACTTTGTAATATTCATTAGAGTCTCGTTTCCAGAGTGTAACCAGGCCAGATACCGACCTATTAAGTTAGTAAAGCATAAGGTTAAGCAGAACCAACTCGCAGGTAACATTGGTAGAGTCACTAATGAATGATGTTAAGTCAACTAAGTTACCACAAGTGGATTACGGTGCAAAGAAGAAACATAGTGAAGAGCGCAGTACATTGAGGAGATAGAGTAGGAGTCAATGGCAGACGAGGTAAGTGACGTATCGCGAATGTATCAGATTGTAGTGAAATGTTGAAAGGCAGTGACACAAATAAGTGGATGGCAGAAAGTTGTCAAATCAGAGTGCGCAGCATGAGATCATTTGAAAAATGTGGTCAGGAGATTGATCTTTAGGCCAACAACTCTGTGAGAGAGGAAAGTTTTATTCCAAGGGATTGGATGTGGATGATTGTAAGAAACCAACCGATGAATTACGAAGCATCTTTGACGTCAAGAGTGTATCTAGGGAAAAACACAGTTCAGTTAAGAACTCTAACCTGAGTGTTTAAAACAAAGAAACTCGGTTCACGATATGTTGGACCATAACCAATTCTTAGACATGATGGTTCCGTAGAATATCAGCCACAGTTGTCATCAATCCTGTTACGGTACGGCATGTATTCCAGGTATCACAACTCAGAAAATTCATTCCAGATCCGTTCGTGCCGGTAAAATTAGAAAGCATAGATTAGAAGCCAGACTTAACCTATTCGCTGACCCTATTCGACTTGTGGACCGCGATGTTAAGATTCTTAGGAACAAGGAAATTCCGATAGTGAAAGTGGAATGGTCTCAATCACCGGATGGCGAATTTACTTGGGAGTTAGAATCCGAGATGATGAAAAACTATCCTTACCTTTTCTCAGATATGTTTTCAATTTCGCGGACGAAATTTCTTTAAGGGGGGTAGATTGTAACATTCCCAATTTTCTTTACTAGTATTATATACTATTAAGGGTATTTTTACTAAAACACCACATTCTTAACGTTTAGCACTAGTAGTAGGGATCAATTAAGGTGTAGTATTTGAATACTACAAGTCTAGTAATGTCTTGTCTTTCCATGAGGGAGTCATAGCAATGCAAAGACATGTGTCCGACTAGATTGGCCAAACCATGACACACCTCAACACCTCACAACACCACTCCAATTGTTTCTCTTTTGGCTGAAGAAAACTCAGCAAACTATTCCTTTCTTCTTTCTCTCGCCAAACAACATCAAAACACCAACAATCATTCTAATTCAATCCTTTCAAAAACTCATCTCTACCAAGCATGCATATGGAAATTCTTGTCTAGTAGGTTGTATTAAGTATTGTGGTAAGTTCAATTTCCTCAAAACTCTTCTCAATCCCTCTCAAATTCGTGCCCTAAAATCATCCTCTTTTGAACTAAAATTCTGTTCTTCACATGCATGTGTTGGAAACATGCTAAATTGTGAATTTGTGGTGCTATAGGAACTGGAAATCAAGACTTTAGCTCAAAGAGGAATTGAAGCTTGCCATTCAAACCTGCAATCAAGTGTTGGCCAGAGAATTCAAACTCAATTGAGGTGGGTTCTTAGGATTTAGATTAGTTAGAATTTTTCCCAAAATTAAACATTGCATGACAACATAGGTTTAGGGAAATTGAATTGTGTATGAGAGGAGTTTAACTCCCAAAACCCTCTCCATTTTAATTGTTATTATGCTTATGATGTTAATGGTTGAATTGGATATGAAATTGAATTGGAAATTTTCTGGTTTTTCACTGATTTCTGCAGAACAGAGCAGAAATCCCGTGTTGCTCGCTAAGCGAGCTCTAGCGAGCGTGCAACCCTGAGTTGCAGGTTTTGGTCGCTGGCAGTCGCTGGCTGGCCAGAACCTTCTGACTTAGGTCGCTAGCAGTCGCCAGCCTTCGCTAAGCGACCAGGACAAGATTTTGGCCAATTATTCTGTTTTTTAAAACTCAATATTTATCTTGAAATTTTTATCATTCCAGGTCTATTCTCCATTGGCATTATGAGTTAATAATAATTGACATGCTAATTGCACGTTAGGAATAATACAATTTAACTTAGGTTATGAACTAAGTTAGTTCCCCGGGTTTGGGATATATTGGTAGTATGATAATACCATAGAATTATGTACAGTTCAGTCAAGAGATGAGTGGTTGCTAGGCACCACCAAAGGGATTCGAGGGATCCATAGCGATAAAATATTAATAATAATAACTGTGATGCCTAGAGACTCCGTACCATAGTGCATATGATCACGAAGATTGGTGCGGAGTAGAGTAAGGCTCTCTGAGACCGGCTCACCTCAGAGTGTCCTTGCATAGTGAAAATGAACTCAGATTTATTGTGTGTTACACCTTTACTTTATGTTTAAAATATTGTATAGCACGACGAAAGTTTAGGACTGATTACAGGTTTCCCCATGGTGTAGTCACCACTAGGTGGGTAGTAGAATCCACAAGACTTAGTAGTCTTACCCCCCCCCCCCCCCCCCCCCCTTTCATGTTTCAGGTACTCAGGGTGATCGTGACAAGCAAGCTGCAGAGTAGATAGTTTGCTTGTGGTCGTGTTGTTCGTGTTTAGGATGTTTAGTTTACTATGTTCTGTTCTTTCCATTTGATGTGTTGTACTTTATTGTAGTTTGGCACCTGCGTGTGCTCAAATTATTACTCTATGTACTTGTAAACTTAATGTACTCGGTACTTAATTATGTGCACTGTAATATATTCTAGACAATGTATAATGGGGTGTTATATTTATACAGTAACTCCAAATAATAATTTATCTTTAACAAAAGTCAAAAAAAAAATTTAAAAGTGTCTGATCACATGTTTGTGTTCATATGGCTTGTTTCATGTTTTTTATTTTTGAAAGAATTTGTTTCATGTTTAAAATTGTCTCTTTGAAACATTAAATGTGTTTATAAATAAGTGGATGCAAATTAGCATGTTGGGGGTACATAATTTAATCAAAGTTACGAAACTAACGCTCAATTCACTACTTTTAAATATCAAAGATGAAAGATATTTTGGTCCAAAGTGAAAATGTGCGCATTGTTAATTTACACCTTAATATATATATATATACATGATTGTGAGTGTGACGTGTTTGTGTTTTTTGTTTATTGGCTGTGTGTTGATTGCCGGTGTTATACTTTGTATGTTGTTTATATGTATGTTTGTTTGGTTAATTTGCTTACTTTTGTTGTTTAATGTACCGTTAGTTAATTTATAGTGGATTCTAAATATATATAAAGAGAAAAAAGAATATGCACCAAGAGTGTAAAATAATTTTACATTGTCAACCAATGACAACCATGTATTCCGCCACATCACTCCACTCCACCTCACTTTTTTCATATGACATGGAAAATTGGTAGTTTCTTATTAGATGACCGTGTAAAATTATTTTACACCGTCAGTACATCTCCATTAAACTCAAATATAAAATAGATAGATGTTTTTTTTTCAAATTCAAAGTACAAATTTATTGGAGGATTATTTTTATGCATAATGAGTAGTAAATTTTAAAGGATTGAGTTTGATCTCCCCTTGTGGCAATTGTTCATAAGCTCGTGAAGATGTCAAACAATCTTAGTTTATCAATTGAAAAATTGTTATTAGGTACAATTTTTTTGTGTTAAGGCTCAGGTTCTAGGAAAAGGGCATGATAATTCAAAGTTCGGCAAGAGTCGAACTCAGATAAATAAAGTCTGCCAAGAATTTACTCCACAATAATTGAACTCGGGTTCTCTAAAACGATTCGTCCTAGAGAAACCTCATTAACCACTTCAGTCTTCAGCTCAATGTCTTGATTTATTAGATACAGTTTTTGACGACATACAAAATAATGATTTTTCTAACGGGATTCTACCAAAAAAATTCTTAACACTCATTTTTGCTCATATTTTGCTCATTTTACTTGCTCATTTTTGCTTTAAATCAAAGGAGATGTTACGTTTTTGAGGAATCTAAGAGTGACCCTTCTCAACTGCATCCTCTAGCATGGACCAGTCTGAAGAGTTAATTATTTACTAAGTAGAACATGGAATGCAGTCTCATAAAGAAAGTTTAATTTGTAGTGGTAGCTACTAGGCCATTATTGGAGGAGTTACCGTCTGGATTCTTCATTTCTCCACACATATAGTGCAAGTCTAGTCACAAAACAACTAAAGAAGAAAATCTACAGTATATGTCTATTAAAAATAATAGTAATATGATATATAAAAAAATCATATTAATAGTAATATGAAAAATTATGCAAGCGTTAAGTGCAGCTCTGAGCCTGCCTCTGACTCCATCGTTATATATATTAATCACAATTTGGATGAACCACTAGTTAGAGCAATATCAACTAATTCTCTTCTTAAAATTTTGCCAGCTGGAGATTTAGGAATAGAGTTAACAAAAGAAACACGTCGTATCTTCTTGTATGGTGCTACCTGCAACAACGATAAGCATATTTATAACATGACAAGAGTAACACTCTAAACTGTGACAGTGTCCAGACAAAGTCAATTGTATAACATGTGATAGTGTCTAGACAGAGTCAATTCTAGCTCGTCTTAAATATAAGCAAAAATGTACATTTATTTCGTGCAATTGCTTATATTTAAGACGAGATTCAATGGACAATCCATTCACCAAATGTCTGCATTTTAGAACAAACCTGCTTTGCCACATACTCCATGACCTGAGCGGCAGTGATGTTGCTTCCAGGCTTTCTTACCACAAAAGCCATTGGAATCTGCCCAGCATCTTCATCAGGATACCTGTCCCCCAAAGATTAGTAGTAGATTTGGTGAATCTTCTTATTAGATATAGTCATGTACTATGTTAAAGCAAGTGAATTATATCAACAACTTTTTCTTTTGGACCAATATACTTTAAATAACTGATTTTGATGACTTCCACGGGAACTAGAATTTTGAAAAGCATTGATGAAATGAACTGAAAACAAATTCTGATTTGCTTTCCAACACACAGACAAATTATATTATTAAAGCAGTATATACATACGGAATTACTGCAGCATCAGCAATTTCAGGATTTGTATGAAGTATGTGCTCTAATTCAGCTGGGGGAACCTGTAAAATAGCAAGGAAAATGTAAAGGCTGTAAAATGGTACTTGCAAAAAACGTGTTGTTGACAACACATCACCTGATAAGCTTTGTATTTGATCAATTCCTTCAGTCTATCTACAATGAATAGAAAACCATCAGAGTCAAAATAACAAAGATCGCCAGTCTTCAGCCATCCCTTTGAATCCAATGTCTCAACGGTTGCCTTGTCATCTCCTATATAACCTGCACTGGCACCAAAAGAATAACCACAGCGATAATTAGATGTCTCTAACTATATATATGAACTGCATTTGGTAAAAAACTTCACGCATCTTGCATATATGGCTTAACAAAAAATTGATATCTCTTGACAACAATCGTATGTAAAAGAAGGAGGTCAGAGAAGCAAACAGAGAAGAACTCTAATCATTAAACTAAAGTGAGAGATTGCAAAAATATGCCACCACATGTGTAGGTGTTGAATACATGGGTTTTTTAATGCACATCTTCACTGCAAAAGTTTATGCAAATGCAATGGGGTCCATAAATGGAGAAGCCTTTCAGCACCCCACTGAAATTTTATTTGGATTTTGCAATAGTGTTGTTGGTAAGTTACTACTTTTACTAATCAGTCACCTTTCATGATTGTTGGTCCTCGCAACCAAAGCTCCCCTTTCTGACCAGGAGATAATGCCTCTCCTGTAACAGGGTCAACTATCTTGGCCTCCATATTTTCTGCTAGTCGACCCACAGAACCATAGTGCTTAGCCTCATCAAACCCTATCATTCTTGATGCCCCTCCTCCACTTTCAGTTAGACCATAGCCCTACCAGTAAAAACACATCAATAGAAAACAAACAAATAAAAGTACATATCTTATTCTTCCATATTCCACACATCTTTTATTCAAACAAAAATACATCCCTTTTCATATCATATGTTCTATAGATTTGAATGAAACAGTTGAATACCATAATAATCAACGGAAACAAACAAAAATTTCAATGTTTCTATATTAGGACACATGACAAACAAATAATTCAGAATCTGAATTATTACACCACTTTATTGAATTAGTATTAAAAATAGTATTAGATTGACTAATAAATAAATAAATAAAAAGTATTAAAAATCTCACCATTACACCACTTTGTTAAATTAGTTCATAAAATAGCTTTCTCCAAAAAAGTTAAAATATCTTTCGAATGAACGTGATAAGGTCCAATTAGATTGACCTGACAAACTGTATACACCAGAAATATGCATACTACCAATTAAACTAAAAATATAAACTAATCATAAAAATTATGATGGTGGGCACGATGAAGTTGGATCCTCTCCTTCACTTTTCTCTCTATCTCTCTCCTTCCTCTCTATCTCTCTCTTAATCTCACTCTCTCTCATGATTATTTTTAAATTTTTTATTGAAGAGAGAGAATGAAATCAAGAGAGAGATAGAGAGGAAGGAGAGAGATGGAGAAGAAAGTGAAGGAGATGATCCAAATCCGGGCACGATACCTCAGAAGAACAAAAGTTATGATGGTGGGCCCCATACCTTAGAAAGGATACCAGTATAGTATTACTAAACAAAGATTAGCCGTGCTAATCTCAATCAACAAAACATGACACTATGTAATTTGGTTGGATGCAACCTAGTGGATAACAAAGTATAAAAGTCAATTGTGATTGTCACTTTTTTTTCTCTCTTTCTTGGGTTCTTGTTAGTTAATATTTTATTAGCAGAGAAATTCAACTAATGACATCCTGATCACACTAACCCACCAAGCCACCTAAGCACTCCAATAGTAAATTATGAATTATTATACAAATATATGATAAAGGTTGATTTTCTACTTTTAGGGACAATAATAACTTATTATCATCAGACAAATACTCCCATAGTTTCATACATAAGCAAATTTTTACTTTTTACATTCATTTAATAATTAAATGAATCTAAAAAATTAAAATTTACTTTTATTCTGCACAGGACTCAAGTTTTTATCGGAAGAGATAAAAGAGAGGTAGAGGGGATCAGCGGAAGGATGGTGAAGGTTTGTAAAATCTCGTCCAGAATAGCTTCATGAAGCTAGTGAGAGTAATTTAATAACTCATTATTATTCAAATGGCGTGATGATAAAAGACTTTTATCCTCTCCAAACTTGATCATGTTGAAAGTCAAAACGTGTGTGAATGGATAATAACATAACAGTAAAGAAGTAGAGGAATAGGGTCTTTATCTGTAAAGCACAAACACAACAAACATGTACAAAGGATACAATACAGACACGGACATTGAACATAACACATAACACAGACACCAGAAATAACACAAACACTAACAGTGGATACCGATAATAATTTGGGGGAAAAATATAATTTAATGTAATCATATCTTAATTCATGTCAACACTGACACATACGACAAAGGCACGGACACATATACGACAAAGGCAGAACGGATTCTCTCAATTGTAAAAATAAAATTGAGAGAATAATGAGGAATCTAAAGCATTTAAATTATAAAAAAATGATTGGAAGTTGAAAAAAAAAGTTAGTTAATAATTCGGTTTTGTAGAGTTAAATTAGACTCTACTTTCGATTCAAAAATGATATCAAAATTTCTCCAAAATCTACTAGTTATCACTTAAAAAAAAAAAAACATATTGCTAATGAAATTAGCCAGTAGAGTAAAAAAAATTAAAATGACAATCCATTGCAGTGTTGGTGTCCAATTTCGAACTAAATTCTCTGGTTAATTACATGCAACTGATGCAAGAGGTTAATTTCTAGTTAATTATAATATTTTTATATACCAACAAAAAAAAAAGAGTTGGTATGGAAAGTAAGTTTGTAACCTGCACAATTTCCACGTTGGGGAATTTGGTTTTGAAGCTCTCCGCAACTTCCTTGCCAAGCGGAGCACCACCGGACCCCAACAACCGAAGCGAACTAAGATCATATTTCTTAACCAACTCCGACTTAGCAAACGCCGTAACCAATGGTGGCGACACCGGCATATAAGTAATCCTATACTTCTCCACAGTCTTCAACATCCCTTCAAAATCAAACCTCTGCATCAACACCAGTGTCTCCCCCATAGCCAAAGCCCTCACCAACATAAAAAATCCAAACACATGAAAAAGAGGAAGCGGAAACAGCGACACCGGATGCGGTTCATTTATAACGCCGTCATCATACGCGTGCTTCAGGTAACAAAATCCTCCAATCAACGCAATAAGGTTACGATGAGTTAACAACACGCCTTTAATTTTTCCAGTTGTTCCCGAAGAGAAAAGAATCGCCGCTGTGTCTGATTGACTCGTTTCAACTCGGCGAGTTTCTGAGTTGGAGTTCGAATCGAGTATGGAAAGAAATGAAGGAGAATCGATTACGATTGTGCCGAATGGAAGATTGGGGATTTTGGAAGCGGTTGTGGAAGTAGCGAATGCGATGACAGGTTTCGTAAGTTGAATCAAGTGAGTTAACTCGGATTGGGAACTGAGTGGGTTAGCAGGTGCGACGGTGACGCCGAGGGAGAGGAGAGAGAAATAAAGTACGGGGACGTGTAAGGAAGACGGGGTGAGGATTAATGCCACGTGGCCTTTGATGAGAGGAGTGCGTGATTGTTGGAGGAAGGAAGTGAGGGATTTGATTTGGCGGAGGAAAGTGGGGTAAGTGAGGTGGTGGTTAGTGGCGGAGTCAATGAGAGCAGGGATGTTGTTTGAGATGGCGGTTTCAGGGAGGAGAGAGAGTGAGTAGTCGGTTAGAGAAAGAGGTTGAGAAAGTGGAGGGAGAGGGACGATTGGACGGAGGCTATGGAAGGTTTTAGACTGTGAACAGTAACCAGTATTAGGGTCGATGTTGTTGTTGTTGGCCATTATTATGTTAATGGAGTTTCTTGAAGTTGAAGTGCGATAACCAGAGAGGTTCAGACTTCAGAGTTCACAGAGAAGTTCTTTCTCTTCCCTTCAAGAAGGAACGCTTGTAGAACACACGATTATTACACGAATATCACGGATTTGGATTGGGTGCCGTGGAGATATCACGCCGTTATACGCTGTAGTGTATCTCGACCGTCCGATCAAGATCGAACGTCTGAGATTAAATATAGAATAAGTAATCATCAAATGATCTTAGACGTATGATCTTACTCGGACGGCCGATATACACTACAGCGTGAAACTGTGTGATATCTTCACAGCAGCAAATCCAATCCGAATATCACGATCAGGCTGACTATAATTATTCTCATTTTTTAATCGTTCTATTAATTGTGGTATTGTTAACCCTGTGGTATTGTTAACCCTCACACACGAGTAGAAATCCTCTCAATTTTTCAAATGAAATGACAAATGCAAGTATCAAAGTTTGAATGTATAAATATTTTGATTAAAAAAAATGTATAAATATTTAAATAATATTAATTATTCTCAAAACACGTGCATTAATATTTTTGATTTACATCAAAACTATAGTAATTGCATTTGTTATTTATTTGAAGAAATGAAGAGGATTCCAACTACACACACTCTTTAACTAGAGAAAAATGTACTCCCTCCGTATTATTATAAGAAAAAATATCATTCTTATGAAGTAAAAATGACACACTTTTATTATTTTCAAGATTTATATTTTTTTTATTTTATTCTTATGAAGTTTAATACAAATTGCATTTAACTTATTCTCTATCTTCTTTACCTCATAATCAATAACCAATAAAAATCCTTTTTATATCTTCGTATTAAACTTATTTAAAGGAAAACACAAAGAGTAATACTTCAAATTATCATATTTTACTTTTGTTAATAGAAATATATTTTTTTGCTTATAATACGAGACGAAAGGAGTATATGCACAGACAGTATAAACTAATTTTACACTGTCAATCAATATCAACCATATATTCCGCCTTCATCCCATTATATCCCACTATAATTGTATGACATGGAGAAATGTTTAATTCTTATTGGATGCCGGTGTAAATTTAATTTACATTGACACGGATTTCCATTAAATTCCTTTAGATATTATATTTTAAAAAAATATTTAATTAAAGAGTTAAATATTCTAATTTTTACTAGAAAAAAAAAACAATTTACAATATTGATGTTACATACTTTTAAAAAATTGGTGTTGCAAAATAGTGTCTCACCCACACTAGTTTCTTGAAAAGGAGAAAATAGAATAGACGAGTTTAAGACTTTTTTTACTATATTTAACCATTTTAGAGATTCGTGCATTCACACAGATTCATTGACATTTATTCGATATTTAAATTCGTCATTATATTAATGAAAAATTATATAGAATAAAATATTTTAAAAAATTATTATAAAATATTGTTAAAATATGAGTGAGATTATTGGTGGAGTCTTGGGTGAGGGATCAATTGAATCCCTCGCCAATGTACCATTTATAATTTCAACCGTTAGATTAAATAAACATATATGATTTCTTTGGACTTTACCACACTAGATCCCACGTTAAATATTATTGCTCCTCCTACCACTATGTCTTCTTCTTTTTTTTTTTCCCTTCTTTTGACGACCACTATGTCTTCCTTATTTTATACTCCCCCGTCCCAAAATTTAAGCAAAAATAAGCCAAAAACACTTAATTTATTTGATTAAAGATTTGAACCAAATAGATTCATTTTTGTCGACCATTATTGTGCTTGTCTTTTCCATTGGTTCTTCAATAGGGAAATTTTACAATTTCTAAATTATTTTCATAGTGCTTTAATGCTAAAATTCTTTTAGGGCATTTGTAGATCTTGACATAAGAAATAGTTTAATTGATTTAATTACTTTAAATACAACTCGTGGAGAAAATTGGAAACACACGGAATATATTATTGGAAAACACAAGGTTATTCATGGATTTTCTTTGATTCTTAGGTTATCTACGGTTCCAGTGAAGGAGACAAAGTGTTAAACTCCTCTATGAGTTTCTTGACTCTCAAAACCCATTTTATTTTTCTCACAAAATCCACTATTAATGAAGGCAAAATCAATTTACCAAAGTCTCAACTCCCTCCATTCTTACAATTTACTGGTTTTTGTCAGTTTGGTGTGTATTTTTTTTTTAAGGACGGTTGAAGCATTTAAGTCATGGATTAAAGAGTGATATTTGTTGTGGAGAGAGAAATAATGTGAATGGAAATAATGTGAATGGAGAGAGGAACACCAAATCCAGTGTGCTATGGTCCAAAGAAATCATATATGTTAATTTAATCTAACGGTTGAAATAAATGGTACACCAGTGAGGGACTTAATTGATCCCTCACCTTAGATTCCACCGAGATTATTATATTTTTTCTTGTAAAATTTATTAATTTAATAAATTTATTTGTCTAATGCTATTTTTATGTGTATATTTTTAAATACAGGAGGGATCTACCAAGCGTAACTTTAATTAATTACAATTAATCTAAATCTTAACCCGTTTTTTTTAACGAGCCAAAATGAAATATATTAATAAAAACAATCTCCTCGGCACAAGATGTATCGAATTAGACTACAACGGTTTACAAAAAGTCAAAGAAAGAGAACAATAAACAAATCATAAAAGGCTCAAACAAAGTAAGAGACTATACCACCGGCTATTATAGTTTGAAGCTAAAGTAACATTCATCGTTAGAGAGAGGTTGGAGGGAGAGAGACGTTTGGACGGAGGCTATGGAAGGTTTTAGATTGTGAACAGTAACCAGTGTTAGGGTCCATGTTGTTGTTGTTATGTGAGTGTGAGTGAGTATGTTTTGGTGGTGTTGGCCATTATTATGTTAATGGAGGTTGTTGAAGTTGAAGTGCTATAGCCAGAGATGTTCAGAGTTCACATAAACGTTCTTTCTATTCTCTTCAAGACGGAACTCTTGTAGAACACACGATTATTACGAATATCATGATTGTGTTGATTGTAATTACTCCATCCGTTCACTATTATAAAGGAACTTGACTTTTTTGTTACATTAAAAAAGTGATGATGTATGTGGCCCATATTATGAACCAAATACATCATTTTTTTAATGTAATAAAAAATTCATAATATAGAGTATCATTTTTTAATCATGAAACACTCTTTAAATATTACTCCCTCCGTTTTTTAAGTGTCTTTTTAGAATAGTAATTAGGAACATACCCGCCTTCGGTACGTTATATTTCGTGGGGGCGTTTGGTCGTTACTCGTGTGATACAAAATGCTTAAAGTGACGTAAACATTTTATTAGCAACTTCAATTTGGTCTAATAGGACAATAAAAAGAGATGAAATAAAATGCATAAATGAAATACAAATAATATAATGAATAAGATAACATTGATATACTTGGTCAAAAAAAGATAACATTGATACAACCACTCTCAGCCGCCATACCACTTAACAACCCTAATCTCTCTTTTGCTTTTTTCTTGTTTCATCCATTAGAGAAGGGTGATTTAGGATCAATTTTGATCCAGAATCACCCCTCTTGATCGTTTTTTTATTTCTTTTTTTATTCAAATAAGTGATACCCACATATTTTTAGGTTTTGTTCGAGTCTTCTTCTTCGTGGTTTTTTTTCTTTCATCCGGTGTTGTTTTAATCCCGTCTTAGTGCGGAGTTTTGGTTTTATCCCGTCTTAGTACGGTGTTTGTTTTGGTTTGCATGTGTGCTTCGTGAAGGTGGGAAAAACACAAGAAGGGGGGGGGGGGTTGTATTGTGTTTTGATCAATTTAAAATTCTTCTAGATTCAGAGATCTATCAGAGTCTAAATTTGCACCGGAAAGATCAAAACAACAATCAGTAAAGAGGAGAGAGTTAGGAAGAGATGAACACACAGAATTTATACTGGTTCCCCTCACAAAACGAGAGTACTCCAGTCCTCTTGTACGTACAAGAGAGTTCACTAATCACTAAAGATTACACAATTTGCTCAAGCACACAAGCATGAGACTTCACAATGCTCAAGCACACAAGCAAGAGAATTCCAAATGCTCAAGCACACAAGCAAGAGACTTCAACTGATGTTCAAACACACAAGCAAGAGACTTCAAAATTGCTCAAGCACGCAGGCAAGAGACTTCCAAATTGCTCAAGCACTAAAGCAAGAGGCTAGCTTAAATTACACCTATATGTTGGAACAAAATATGTGTTAATACACACCCTTAGGTTTTGATGATAACAAAGTATTAAATGGACAATTGATGGTACTAATTGTCGCGGTGATTTTTGGATGTCGAGTTATTAATTAACTTCGAATCGCAATTTAATATTCCACCACCGATTTTTAATTTATCCGAGGGAAAGGGAAAAAGTTCGAAAAAACCCTATTTTTTAGAGAACAAGGTTCGGGGGTTAGTTATATGAAGGGAAGGTATTAGCACCCTAAATATCTATAGTATCCTATAGGAACCTCTTGTTTTTTATTCTAACTTTGCGCTTAATTTTATTTGCTTGTAAAAATGTATAAGTGTGGGAATTAAAGTGATGATAAAAGAAGTTTAAAGTGATGAAAAAGAAGAAAAATGTTTTTGTTGATTTTATTGATTGGAGAGACGAGTCTCATGCCTACGTACCCGAGGGATCAAACCACCGTAGTTCGGGGTAAAAATTGCGAGCAAATTTATTTGTTTGATTTTAAGGTTTTGAAAATGGTTTTAAAGAGAAAAGCCAAAAGTGGCAAAAATGTGAGGTTGATTGATGTTAATTTGTGAAACAAGTCTAAATAGTTAAATAGATTGTAATTTGATTATGAAAGAAGACGCGAACACTTGGTTTAAAAATCCAAGGTTATTTTGAGAAAAAGTTTAGGTAAGGAAATCTCTTGGTTTAAAATCCAAGATTTTTTGCATGATTAACAATGTTTGATTTGAAGAAAATACACTTGGTTTAAAATCCAAGGTTTTTGCGATAAAAAGAGTACTTGGTTTAAAATCCAAGTTTTTGCAATAAAAAGAACACTTGGTTTAAAGTCCAAGGTTTTTTGCGATAAAAAGGATACGTTGGTTTAAAATCCAAGATTATTTGCGATAAAAATGGTATTTGGTTTAAAGTCCAAATTATTTGTGATAAAAAGGTATTTGGTTTAAAGTCCAAATTATTTGTGATAAAAATGATATATGGTTTAAAGTCCAAATTATTTGATATTTTGAAAAGAAAATATTTGGAGAGAGGTTTTGACCTCATTTTTTGAAAGAAAATTGGGCAATGGTCACGTGCAAAAAAAAAAGCAACAACTTAAAACATCGTAACAAAATAAATTAAGCGCGAAGACGATTCACGATGATATTTTGATCAAAGTGACGTCTTTTCTCTCGGAATTTAACGTTACGCATATTGGCGGAAAGCAATAAAAATAAATATGCATGAGATGCAATTCTTCATTTATGAGTACATTGGCCTAATCACACTCTAAAATCTTTGCAAGAAAATAAACATGAAATGATGCAAGAGAGGGAGTATGCTATGCACTTTTATTTAGAGTTTACATTTGGCCTATTTACATCCTAAATTCAAGAACAAAAATAAACGGCAATTAATAAGCGATAAATACTCAATATTGTGATAATAACGATATTACAAAAATAAAGGTAAAAAATGATAAATAAATGGATATAATGAAATAATATGATATGCATGGATAAATAACATAAATAAATAAATACGAAACTAAAAGATGAAAGTAAGCCTCGACATCATGCTTGTCGCGGTGATTTTTGGATATCGAGTTATTAATTAACTTCGAATCGCAATTTAATATTCCACCACCGATCTTTAATTTATCCGAGGGAAAGGGAAAAAGTTCGAAAAAAACCCTATTTTTAGAGAACAAGGTTCGGGGGTTGGTTATACGAAGGGAAGGTATTAGCACCCTAAGTATCTATAGTACTCTATAGGAACCTCTTGTTTTTATTTCTATCTATGCGCTTTATTTTTAAATGCTTGTAAAAAATGTATAAGTGGGAAATTAAAGTAATGATAAAAAAAATGCTTAAAGTGATGAAAAAGAAGAAAAATGTTTTTGTTGATTTTATTGATTGGAGAGACAAGTCTCATGCCTACGTACCCGAGGGATCAAACCACCGTAGTTCGGGGTAAAAAGACGAGTAAATTTGTTTGTTTGTTTTTAAGGTTTTGAAAATGGTTTTAAAATACCAAAAGTCAAAAGTGGCAAAATATGAGTTTGATTGATGTTAATTGGTGAAGAAAGTCTATATGGTTAAATTGATTGAGATTTGATTATGAAATGAGACGCGAATGCTTGGTTTAAAATCCAAGGTTTGTTGAGAAAATGTTTGAGTGATAAAAAGACACTTAGTTTAAAATCCAAGGTTTATGCATGATTAAAAATGTATGAATGAGGAAAATGCACTTGGTTTAAAATCCAAGGTTTTAGCGATAAAAGAAGCCATTGGTTTAAAGTCCAAGGCACTTGGTTTAAAATCCAAGTTTGCGGTAAAAAAAGACTCTTGGGTTAAAATCCAAGGTTTTCACGATAAAGGACGCCGTTGGTTTAAATTCCAAGGCACTTGGTTTAAAATCCAAGTTTGCGGTAAAAAGACTCTTGGGTTAAAATCCAAGGTTTTCACGATAAAGGACGCCGTTGGTTTAAATTCCAAGGCACTTGGTTTAAAATCCAAGTTTGCGGTAAAAAGACTCTTGGGTTAAAATCCAAGGTTTTAGCGATAAAAGAAGCCATTGGTTTAAAATCCAAGGCACTTGGTTTAAAATCCAAGTTCGCGATAAAAAGAAACGTTTGGTTTAAAGTCCAAAGTTTTGAAAAGTGTATGATGACAAAATATTTGATGTTTGATGATGTTGAAAAGAGATTGTGTTGATATATTTTTTTAAAGAGGTTTTGACCTCATTTTTTGAGAATAAACTGACTAATTATTTAAAATGGAATGTTGGGTTAAAATTAAAAAGTAGCGCTAAAAGAATAATAACGTCGCAATAAGCCAATTAAGCGCGAAGACAATCCGTAATGATGTTTTGATCAAAACGGTGTCTTTTCCCTCGGAATTTAATTTTCTAACGTTTTGCAGAAAGCGATAAATAAATATGCGTGAAATGCAATTTTTCATTTATGAGTACATTGGCCTAATCACACTCTAAAAATCTTTGCGAGAAAATAAATATGAAATGATGCAAGAGACGGGGTATGCTATGCACTTTTATTTAGAATTTACACTTGACCTATTTACATCCTAACTTCAAGAGCAAAGATAAATGATCATTAATAAAGCGATAAATATTCAATATTGTGATGATAATGATGTTGCAAAAAAAAGTAAATATGATAAATAAATGGACGTAATGAAATAATATGAAATGCACGAATAAATAACATAAATAAATACGAAACTAAAAAAAAATGAAAATAAGCCTCGACATCGTGCTTGATTGGCTAAAATAATAGCTAAAATAGCTTATGCCAAAAGCACTTATCTCATAAGCTAAAAAATAAAATTAATTAACAAGATAAAAACATGAAATAGTATCACCAATATCTAAATATCAAATAAATAAATAAGCCTCGACATCATGTTTGATTGGCTAGAATAAAAGCTAAAATAGCTTATGCCAAAAGCACTTATCTCATAAGCTAAAAAAAATAAAATAAAATTAAAACAGGGGGGTGTGAATAGTAAAACGAAATGAAAAAGGGGTGCAGAAAGCAACCCTGAGATTTGGGGCCTGGACTGTGGGGGGAAGGCCCAAAGGATATGTGAGAAAGTTCAGATTTAATCAGGAACGTCTGATTAAATCAAACAGCCACGATTTGATCATAACCAGATGAGATCGGGGACGTCTGATCAAGATCTGAAAGGTTCAAACGCGCTGGTGCACCGTAAGGCCATGCACCAGCGCACACAGGATTGGGTCAGGGTATATATACCCCAAACCCTAAAAAATTTGCCATTTTTTCATCTCCTTCTCTCTCTACCCGCCGCCCACCTTCTCTTCTTTCTTTCTCTCACCCTCGCCGCCGGCGAGTTCTTCTTCCCTCATCTCTCAACCTCCTTCCCTCAACCTTCTTCTCTCTCAATCTCGGCCTCCACCTCCTTTCTTCATCCCAAACCCATTTTCGAAAAGTTTCAACACCCAATATATGCAAAATCAAACCCCAACCCCGAATCTAAGTTCAAAACAATCAAACAAAAACCTCACAGTCCAGATCGTAAGAAAATGAAGGGGAAAAAGACATCAACCTCTTGGTGTTTTTGCTTCGGTTTTAGATTTGCAATTTCTTCTTCTTCTTTATTCTCCGTTTGTTTTCGTTTTTGGTTTATCTCGGTTTGTGAGAGTTCGATTTGATGATTTGGTTTTGAAACGGTTTGAAATTTCCGTTTTGGTTTCGTTTCGGATTTGGTACTGATGGTTTGTGTTTTTGATGAATTCTGGATTTGATTTGTGTTTCGTGATTCTGGAATTTTATTTCTGGATTTTGGAATTGTTGATGATGATGAACAGGTTTTCATTTTTTTTGTTCTATCCCCTTCTGTTCTGTTTTTTTCTCTGATATATACCCAAATACATGTTGAATTTCTGGACAAAATACTGCTTTAGGGAACCAAACTCTGAATTTGGACAAACAAGGACCTGCTCTCTGCAGAAAGTAGTGTGAAATGGGAAGTTGACTTTGGACAACAAAAAAAATGATTTTTGAATTAATTAAAAAACAGAAAAGGAAAAAAAACAAACAAAAAACAAATAAAAAACTGAAATATATATATATATATATAAAAATAAAAAACGAAAAAAAAACAAAATAATAAATAATAAATAATAATAATAATATAAATATAAATAATAATATAAATATAAAAAATAAATGAACACAAAAATGAGGTATTTTAAAATACCTCTCTGCCGAAATTTCGTCAGAACTGATAAAGAGGGCAAGAAAACGCCGAACAAAATCAATCGGTCAAAAAATGGGGTATGACAGATGCCCCTATTTAAGTTTCTTCCATCAGAGACAAAAAGAAAAAGATGATTTTTGATGATGTTTTTGTTTTGGTTCGACGATGGAAGAGACTTAAATACAGAGTACACTATTTTTTGACCGGATTGAACTATAAAATGCTATGATATGACGTTATGAGTGTTATGCTCATGAGTATTTGAATGTAATGAAGATTATTTGACAAGGGTAATGAAGACAGAGAGTGATAAGGTCCTGTGTACGGACAGAAGTAAAGACTGAAAGCGATAAAGTCCTGTGTACGGACATAAGCAGATAAAGTCCTGTGTGCGGACAGAAGTAAAGACTGAAAGCGATAAAGTCCTGTGTACGGACATAAGCAGATAAAGTCCTGTGTGCGGACAGAAGTAAAGACTGAAAGCGATAAAGTCCTGTGTACGGACAGAAGTAAAGACAGCGTCCACCAACATTGTGGGATGGTAAGGACAAGTAAAGGCAGTGTCTACCAACATTGTGGGATGGTAAGGACACATCGAGGAAATAAATTGTCTGCTGACATTGTGGGAGAGCGAGACATGACAAGAATATGTATTTGTCCGGACCAGACGCACTGGAAATGACTTCCTTTGGGGAAATAAACCAAAAATTTGCAGTTGATTGTTTGCAAAGCCTGCTACTTTGAAATATGTTTGATGGAGACATCTCTGGACCAGACTCACTGGGGATGACTCTTTTTTGTATGAATGATTGATGGAGACATCTCTGGACCAGATACACTGGGGATGACTCTTTTTTGTGAAATATGTGATTGATGGAGACATCTCTGGACCAGATACACTGGGGATGACTCTTTTTTTTGATGTATTGAAGCAAGACACATGATGGTCAATGTTGTATGTGTGAATGATTTGTGTGCATGTTGCATGTAAATATGAATGTATGTGTACATATGCGAATGATTGTATGTATGTATGTAAGAATGTATGTGTACATATACGAATGATTGTATGTATGTATGTACGAATGTATGTGTATGTACGTATGTATGTATGTATGTATGAATGATTGTTGTGAAGCTTGTATTCGTATGATTGAATGATATTTGTACACGACTGTATGAGACAAAAGATTTGATCAGGCAAGATGAGCATTGGGCCGACGTATCCGTACAACCACTCGGTAGTTCTCCACTGGGGACAGCATCCTTAAAGGTGAAATAAATCAGATTCTCGAGGTAAGACCCGGTATGGTATGTCAATTCATGGTAAGAATGATTGCTTCTTGGGGTAAAGCCCGTCGGTCAGAGGTTTGGCAGAAGTCGCCATTTCGTGCACTGAAACCGAATATTTTCTCATGGTCTTGTTTCAATAGTCATGTTTTTTTGCTTTTTTGAAGTCCCTAACTTTTGCCTGGATCGCCTTTTCAGGTTTTCAATCCACCGGGAATAATATTTCTTTTTTGTTTTGCCCCTAATTTTTCCTGGACCGCCCTTTCGGGTTTTCAATCCACCGGGACGCTCATTTTTGCCTAAGCCGCCCTTTCGGGTTTTCAACTTAGCGAGCTGTTCTTTTTTGCTATTTTTTTTTTTTTTTATAGAAAGAAACAAGACTGATATGATATGCAAACTTCTCCAAGAGATGTCATTTGCTGATGAATACTGACCGTTTGTTGTTGAATGAGCCTTCCAAAACGGGTCTCAGCTTCTTCTTTCACTGGGGAAAAGAAAATCATACAAGCTTTTTGAAGATAATCACTTGCTGGAGATTACTAGAGAACAACCAAGTTCAGTATTCAATTGAAGAATGTTGGATCACATGCTCAGCATACTATGGTAACACACATATCCATATCAACTCGATGATTATTGGCTCAAGGAGGAAGAAACATAAGAACTATCTTGGCAGATCTGAATTGCCCCTGGAAACCACTTCAGGTGCCCCAAATGAGTGAAACATTGACTTTGAATCTTTGAAGTGTATGCCACTGTATGTAAGGACTTGCCCTGATTGGCGGGTTTCTGATGTAATTTGCCCCAAGTTAGGAGCGCTTTGAATTGATTCGTCCTTGATTAGACCATTTGATTGAATTTCTTTGATGCCAAATATAAATTTGCAGACAAAATTGTTTCTTTTGAAAAATGTTTCTAATGTAATGTACATGCAAGTTTTGGAATCGCAAAAGTTTATGTAAAACACATGTGGTGTGTGTAAAAGATTGTTATTCAACAAACAGGTGGAGTCAGTTTTTAACAATAATTTTGCTGATTATGCTTTCAAAGTAAACTTAGCTTCAATTAGGTCTTTTGAGGGTTATAACGTGGCCTGGTTCATGGTTTTGAAAAGAAAGATGATTAGGCTCAAAATTCTGTTTTAACCCACCCACTTCTTTGATGTCCTTCAATCCTACATTCAATTTATTCATCAGACACGCTTTGGTTGACAAGAGGATTTTTGACAATGATGTTTGAGGTTGACACTTTGATGAGATTCTTGAAGTGGCAATCACTTTTCATTCACAAGCTTGTTTTCAATATTTTTGCTCTTAATCCCTTATTTTTGCATGGACCATTTTTTTGGATTTTGTGGTCCATCGGGATACCCTGAATTTTGCCTAAGTCTTTTTACCTAGCGGGCTTTTCGTTGTTGTTTTTGTTTGTGTTTTTTTTTGTGTTTGTTTTTTTGTTTTGGTGTAGGATATTTGTGACTGCCACATTCTATTGTGAGTTTTGTCTACTCATAACCTCCTCTATCTCGACAGATTTATCCTCTTGTATCGGGATGTGTCATTGAATTATTGAAAGACTACCCTGCCCCGGGTTAAGATTAAGGTTTTTTTTTTTTTTTTTTTATTATAGAAAGAACACCAACTTCTGGCTCAAAGGGGGTGACTACGGATTATCTCCTTACTTCTCCGGTGTTTGGGAAGTGAAACAATGCCTTACATCATCAACCGGGTCTTCACTAATGAAAGCATATATCAGCAATTTTAAACATTTAGTCTACATCATTCTCCCATCAAGTTTGTAAACAAAAAAGTGAAATATAAAAACATTGCCATTTGTGATGGCACAAGAAAAGAGTGAATACGAATGGATGGATTCCAAAATATGCATGTTCATTGTTTAGAAATTTAAATTTAAAAGATACAACCTTAAAATGTAAATAAATGCTTGGCAAGAAAGAAATTGCAATTGAACATAAAAGGCCTAGTGATCCTAGGGACAAACTTCTTGATTCTCTCGAAAATGACAGAGGACTCATGATTAAGCAGAGGATGAACTTTGAACATTAGGGTTCTCATTCTTGAAAGATAGCACCTTGTTACGGACTAAATCCTGAACAGCTTTCTTGAGAGGATAACAACGCTCTACATCATGGCCTGGGGCCCCTTGATGGAAGGCACAAGTTAAATCACTGCGGTACCAGGGAGGTAGTACTGCGGGCACAGGGGGAGGTGGCCTTGTCTGGACAAAATTTTTAGCAAGTAAAGCGGGGAGTAGGTCGGCATATTTCATGGGTATGGGGTCAAATGGAGGACTTTTTTGAGCGCGGTTATGATTGAATGATTGTTGGGGAGATGGTAGGTGATGAGATTGTGGGTATTGTGGTGGTAGTGCTATGGCTGCAACATGTTGATAAGCTAAGTTTCTTGAATGACGTCCTCCTTGGGCCACCATGCTAACTTCAAATTCTTTCTTCTCTGAAAAGTTGTTGCCATATCTCTTGGCAGTATTAGTCGGAGCTTTCTCTCTTGTCAATCGTCCTTGTCGGACCCCTTCTTCAAGTCGCATCCCCATGTTTACCATCTCAGTGAAATCACTGGGTGCACTAGCAATCATTCGTTCATAGTAAAATGAATCAAGAGTATTTAGGAAAATCTTGGTCATTTCTTTTTCTTCTAGTGGTGGACAAATCTGAGCGGCAATCTCTCTCCATCGCTGAGCGTATTCTTTGAAACTCTCTTTATCTTTTTGAGACATACCTCGAAGTTGATCTCTATCTGGAGCCATGTCTAGATTGTATTTGTATTGACGGACAAAAGCTTCGCCCAAATCATTGAATGTTTGGATCTTGGCACCATCTAAGCCCATGTACCACTTTAAAGCGGCACCTGTCAAGCTATCCTGAAAGTAGTGGATTAGTAACTGATGGTTGTCTGTTTGAGTGGACATCTTTCGGGCGTACATTACCAAATGGCTTTGAGGGCAGGAATTTCCTTTGTACTTCTCAAACTCGGGGACCTTAAACTTAGGTGGGATCCTAACGTTTGGTACCAAGCAAAGGTCATGGGCGTTTTTGCCGAACAAATCCTTCCCACGAAGGGCCTTAATCTCGAGCTGCATCTTATCAAACTGATCCTGAAGATTATCCATACGGCCATAAGTCTCTGGATCCTCCGCATGATAGACTTGTTCACTCACATAAGGAATGGTCATTGTTGACTGAGGGACACACATAGTAACTTGAGGAAGAGTCGTCCCAGGTTGGGGAACAACAGTAGCATGTGGCAAAGTAGGAGTAGGGACCTCGGGAACTTGGGGTCGAAGTCCTTCATTAAAATTCATAGGCATGCCCCAAGGATAACCTTCGGGCATGACATGCTGAGGTGTGTTGACAGGTACCACTGGAACTGGGGCAGAGACGATTTCAGAAATGACCGTAGCTTGAGGAGGAGGGGTTGGTGGCTGATTCTGCGCAGCCATCAACGATGTCACCATGGCGGTTAGCTTTTCTACTTCAGCCCGAAGAGTTGTTACTTCCCCATGAAGCTCAACATTCTCTTGTTCAACTTGGTCCATTCTCTTTTTTCTGTTTGCTCGAGTGTTGTACGTGCGAGATGGTTGTGGGCGTGGTCGTCGGGCCACTTTGACTGGGACACAGAGGAGAGAAAGAATATGAGACTCGATTTGTTTGAAACTCATGAATGTTATATGATGCATGATGTGTTTATGCTAATGTTTTTTTTTTGTTTTTTGTTTTTTTTTTTTTTTTTTGTTATCGAAGGACTTTACCTCAAATTAGTTGTAAATATTTAGATATGAATTTTGTAAGAAGAAAAAAAGAAAAATTTATTATGTGTAATGAATGTAATCTACAATGTTTACAAAAAAAAAAAATTTGTTTTAAGTCCTTCGACATCGGATGAGAAAAAAGAATTTTATGAATGAGTGCATGCATGCGTGATGCGGAAAACATGGTGGGGTTAAAGTATAATGTTGGAGTCAAAGGTGAAACCCTCCCATATGGTATGTACTAGGGTTCTTTTGTACCTGCATGACGGGTTCTACAAAGTTCCCAAAGTCACTGACCGTCTCATGGATATTACTGAGTTACGGGACTACTCTCGTTCCAATAACATCCACGGGATAATCTCGTTTGAGTGTAGTTTCGCGTGACAACTAAATTCAAGACTTACTCTTGATTAGTTACCGCACTACGCCCTAAAAAGGCCAAGATGGGTTAAAGGTAATCTAAAGGTCCTCGGCTTCTCCGGACACTCACATTGAAAGTAATAACACCATCATGACTTATCATGACGACGAGTACTACCGTCGTGAGGCCTCCACCGAGCGGGATCATATCACATGTGCTTCATAATCTAAAGACATGTCACTATGATTTCATCCCATCCTATCTTATTGTGTCCCTCAAGTCCGGGTGGGGGACTTATCTCACCACTCAAAATCAAACCCGAGTAAATATACAAATATCACAATTAAAAGAATAAAAGCGCGAAAATAGTAATTTAAAACAAGTTAGGTTCAACCCGCTTGGTTGTCCCCAGTGAAGTCGCCATTTCTGTCGCGGTGATTTTTGGATATCGAGTTATTAATTAACTTCGAATCGCAATTTAATATTCCACCACCGATCTTTAATTTATCCGAGGGAAAGGGAAAAAGTTCGAAAAAAACCCTATTTTTAGAGAACAAGGTTCGGGGGTTGGTTATACGAAGGGAAGGTATTAGCACCCTAAGTATCTATAGTACTCTATAGGAACCTCTTGTTTTTATTTCTATCTATGCGCTTTATTTTTAAATGCTTGTAAAAAATGTATAAGTGGGAAATTAAAGTAATGATAAAAAAAATGCTTAAAGTGATGAAAAAGAAGAAAAATGTTTTTGTTGATTTTATTGATTGGAGAGACAAGTCTCATGCCTACGTACCCGAGGGATCAAACCACCGTAGTTCGGGGTAAAAAGACGAGTAAATTTGTTTGTTTGTTTTTAAGGTTTTGAAAATGGTTTTAAAATACCAAAAGCCAAAAGTGGCAAAATATGAGTTTGATTGATGTTAATTGGTGAAGAAAGTCTATATGGTTAAATTGATTGAGATTTGATTATGAAATGAGACGCGAATGCTTGGTTTAAAATCCAAGGTTTGTTGAGAAAATGTTTGAGTGATAAAAAGACACTTGGTTTAAAATCCAAGGTTTATGCATGATTAAAAATGTATGAATGAGGAAAATGCACTTGGTTTAAAATCCAAGGTTTTAGCGATAAAAGAAGCCATTGGTTTAAAGTCCAAGGCACTTGGTTTAAAATCCAAGTTTGCGGTAAAAAAAGACTCTTGGGTTAAAATCCAAGGTTTTCACGATAAAGGACGCCGTTGGTTTAAATTCCAAGGCACTTGGTTTAAAATCCAAGTTTGCGGTAAAAAGACTCTTGGGTTAAAATCCAAGGTTTTCACGATAAAGGACGCCGTTGGTTTAAATTCCAAGGCACTTGGTTTAAAATCCAAGTTTGCGGTAAAAAGACTCTTGGGTTAAAATCCAAGGTTTTAGCGATAAAAGAAGCCATTGGTTTAAAATCCAAGGCACTTGGTTTAAAATCCAAGTTCGCGATAAAAAGAAACGTTTGGTTTAAAGTCCAAAGTTTTGAAAAGTGTATGATGACAAAATATTTGATGTTTGATGATGTTGAAAAGAGATTGTGTTGATATATTTTTTTAAAGAGGTTTTGACCTCATTTTTTGAGAATAAACTGACTAATTATTTAAAATGGAATGTTGGGTTAAAATTAAAAAGTAGCGCTAAAAGAATAATAACGTCGCAATAAGCCAATTAAGCGCGAAGACAATCCGTAATGATGTTTTGATCAAAACGGTGTCTTTTCCCTCGGAATTTAATTTTCTAACGTTTTGCAGAAAGCGATAAATAAATATGCGTGAAATGCAATTTTTCATTTATGAGTACATTGGCCTAATCACACTCTAAAAATCTTTGCGAGAAAATAAATATGAAATGATGCAAGAGACGGGGTATGCTATGCACTTTTATTTAGAATTTACACTTGACCTATTTACATCCTAACTTCAAGAGCAAAGATAAATGATCATTAATAAAGCGATAAATATTCAATATTGTGATGATAATGATGTTGCAAAAAAAAGTAAATATGATAAATAAATGGACGTAATGAAATAATATGAAATGCACGAATAAATAACATAAATAAATACGAAACTAAAAAAAAATGAAAATAAGCCTCGACATCGTGCTTGATTGGCTAAAATAATAGCTAAAATAGCTTATGCCAAAAGCACTTATCTCATAAGCTAAAAAATAAAATTAATTAACAAGATAAAAACATGAAATAGTATCACCAATATCTAAATATCAAATAAATAAATAAGCCTCGACATCATGCTTGATTGGCTAGAATAAAAGCTAAAATAGCTTATGCCAAAAGCACTTATCTCATAAGCTAAAAAAAATAAAATAAAATAAAAACAGGGGGGTGTGAATAGTAAAACGAAATGAAAAAGGGGTGCAGAAAGCAACCCTGAGATTTGGGGCCTGGACTGTGGGGGGAAGGCCCAAAGGATATGTGAGAAAGTTCAGATTTAATCAGGAACGTCTGATTAAATCAAACAGCCACGATTTGATCATAACCAGATGAGATCGGGGACGTCTGATCAAGATCTGAAAGGTTCAAACGCGCTGGTGCACCGTAAGGCCATGCACCAGCGCACACAGGATTGGGTCAGGGTATATATACCCCAAACCCTAAAAAATTTGCCATTTTTTCATCTCCTTCTCTCTCTACCCGCCGCCCACCTTCTCTTCTTTCTTTCTCTCACCCTCGCCGCCGGCGAGTTCTTCTTCCCTCATCTCTCAACCTCCTTCCCTCAACCTTCTTCTCTCTCAATCTCGGCCTCCACCTCCTTTCTTCATCCCAAACCCATTTTCGAAAAGTTTCAACACCCAATATATGCAAAATCAAACCCCAACCCCGAATCTAAGTTCAAAACAATCAAACAAAAACCTCACAGTCCAGATCGTAAGAAAATGAAGGGGAAAAAGACATCAACCTCTTGGTGTTTTTGCTTCGGTTTTAGATTTGCAATTTCTTCTTCTTCTTTATTCTCCGTTTGTTTTCGTTTTTGGTTTATCTCGGTTTGTGAGAGTTCGATTTGATGATTTGGTTTTGAAACGGTTTGAAATTTCCGTTTTGGTTTCGTTTCGGATTTAGTACTGATGGTTTGTGTTTTTGATGAATTCTGGATTTGATTTGTGTTTCGTGATTCTGGAATTTTATTTCTGGATTTTGGAATTGTTGATGATGATGAACAGGTTTTCGTTTTTTTTGTTCTATCCCCTTCTGTTCTGTTTTTTTCTCTGATATATACCCAAATACATGTTGAATTTCTGGACAAAATACTGCTTTAGGGAACCAAACTCTGAATTTGGACAAACAAGGACCTGCTCTCTGCAGAAAGTAGTGTGAAATGGGAAGTTGACTTTGGACAACAAAAAAAATGATTTTTGAATTAATTAAAAAACAGAAAAGGAAAAAAAACAAACAAAAAACAAATAAAAAACTGAAATATATATATATATATATATAAAAATAAAAAACGAAAAAAAAACAAAATAATAAATAATAATAATAATATAAATATAAATAATAATATAAATATAAAAAATAAATGAACACAAAAATGAGGTATTTTAAAATACCTCTCTGCCGAAATTTCGTCAGAACTGATAAAGAGGGCAAGAAAACGCCGAACAAAATCAATCGGTCAAAAAATGGGGTATGACAATGCTTTACAAGGCTAAAAAATAGCTAAAATAGCTTATGCCAAAAGCACTTATCTCATAAGCTTAAAAAATAAAATAAAATAAAAATAAATAAAGACATAAAGTAATATTAACAACTTTTAAATATCAAATAAATAGGAAAATGAAATAAGCCTCAACATCATGCTTGATTGGCTAAAACTAGCTTAAAATAGCTTATGTCAAAAGCACTTATCTCATAAGCTTAAAAAATAAAATTAACTAAAAATAAATAAAGACATAAAGTAATATTAACAACTTTTAAATATCAAATAAATAGGAAAATCAAATAAGCCTCAACATCATGCTTGATTGGCTAAAACTAGCTTAAAATAGCTTATGCCAAAAGCACTTATCTCATAAGCTAAAAATAAAATAAAATTAAAACAGGGGGTGTGAACATTAAAACGAAATAACAAGGGGGTGTGAAAAGCACTGTTGCAGTCCAAGCCCAGACTGGGGGGTGCAGCCCAAGGGGGTGTGTGTAGAAAATAAGCCAAACAGAATCAGAGCCGTCTGATTGATCAGACAGCTCTGATCTGATCACAGGCAAAAGGAATCAAGAGCGTATGATTAAGATCAAGGGGACATAGGCGCGCAGGTGCACGATAAGACTGTGCACCCGCGCGCACAGGATCGTAAACGGGGTATAAATAAAGAAAACCCTAAAAAACTAACAGAAATCCAAACTCTTTCTTCTCTCTTCTCTTCTCACGGCGGCTACTCATCCCTCACCTCTTAATCTTTGTTTTTTCTCATCTCTCTACCAAAACTCTATCATTTTTTCAAAACAATTAACATCAAAACTACACAAATTTAACCCACAAAACCAAATCTAAATTCGAATTTGACAAAATCAAAACCCTATAACCCGTATCGAACCCAAACGAAACGGAGAGGGAAAAAATGGTTCAACCTTGTTGTGTTTCAATCGGATCTCCTTCTTATTTCTCTGTTCGATTTGTTTTTTCGAGTTCGTTTTTTATCTGGGTTCGGTTTCGTTTTGATTTCGAGTTGGTTCTGTTTTGGTGTTTTTGGGTCTGGATTTTTTGAAAGAAAACAAGTATTTTTTTGTGGTTTTTTCTTTGAATCCGAAAAAAAAGAGTGAAATTTGTTGAATGTTTTGGTTTTGATTGAAAAAAAAAGATGTATTTTGTTTGTTGTTTTTTGATTTGGGAAAAAAAACAAAAAGGTATAATATTTTGTGTTGATGATGATTTTCTCAGATGAGAAAATTAGGGTTTGATGTATTTGTTGTTGGTTCTGCGGCTAAGCCAAAATTTCTTCCCCTTTGCTCACTGATTTCTATTCACTATATACCCAAAGATTAGGGTTTTGATTGTTCAATGGATTTGGTTTCAATCTGTATAATCCTATTGCTTGATGGACAAACTTGAATTTCTGGCAAAAATGTGCAGAAAGCTCTTCTGTGGAAGAAAGTTGACTTTTTATATTTTTTTAATAAAAAAAAGACAGAAATAATTAATTAAATAATTAATAATAATAATTAAAACAAAATTAAAAAAGGAAAAGGGAGTGGGAAGGGAGAAAGATTGCAGCACGTGCTGCTTCTTCTCTTTTATTTGTTTATTTTTCTTGTTTTTGTTTTAACAATAATAATCATAATAATAATAGTTAATAAAAATAATAATAATAAAAATAATAATAATAATAATAATAATAATAATAATAATAATAATAATAATTGGAAGATAAATACAAAAGAAATAAAAATGAGGTATTTTAAAATACCTCTCTGCCGAAATTTTACTTGAATCTCCTAACAAACGAAGCATTTTTAAAAAAATACTCATATGTCGAAACTTTTTGTAAAAGTAGCGATTATTCAGAACTAAAAATATGACTGATAAAAAATGTAAAATTTTAGGTCAAAATTAAGTGCAGGAGAATTCAACGTTATATCAAGAGCACACTTAATTTAAACTCTGATGAAACCTATGGAAGTCTGAACATTTACACTCTGAAGGAGTTCAGAAGCTACAACGTGGTCAGGAGCTAAACAAAGTTCAGAAGCTCAAAGAGGATCAGAATGTCTGAAGGAGTTCAGAAGCTCAGAGAAGTTCAGAAGCTCAAGGATGTTCAGATGCCTACAAGAGTTCAGAAGCTTTCTGCTAGTCATGAGTCATTCAGAGGATGAAGACGTTCAGAAGCTGAATTACGAAGGACTATCAGAGGCCAACCATTCAAGACCAATCAGACTCCAAGATTATCAAAGGTTCATAAGAAGCAAAGGAATTCCCCAAATCATCAGAAGGGCTACATCAACTACTCTTATCAAGCCTGATGATTTGTTCTAAGGACAACTAATTACAACGGTCACAAAGGATGTGATCCTACTCTCTCTAGGAGCTAGTTGTACCTTATTACTGTACTTTGGACAAATAGTAAAGGTGAAGCTTCACTGCAAAGAAGACGTGGCTTTACTCAACGGATCTTCAAACACTACAGCTGTCCATTTTACAACGGGAATTTCTCCAACGTCTCAATGTCTTTCTCAACTCATATAAATATGCCAAAGAAAGAATTGATGACTAGCGATCTTCATTAGAAAACATCTCTCAGAAGAAAGTGAGAATCTGAATTGTAATAGAAAATATCTCTCAAATGAAGTGAGCATAGAAACTAGCTTAAGCCTCTGAAGTTATTATGTTTGTAATAAGTGTAAGCTTATAAGTTAGTAGTAAGTCTTCTGCTTAGTGTAGAAGCAACAAAGTCTTCTGCTTAGTGTAGAAGCTATTCTGCTTAGTGTAGAAGTAAGAAAGTCTTCTGCTTAGTGTAGAAGCACATAAGTCTCAATCTTAGTGATTAAAGCATGAAGTCTTGAGCCTGTGTGCTTGAGCAAGGAAGTCTCTGATCTTGTGTGATCAGAGCAAGGAAGTCTCTCTGTCTTGTGTGACTAAGAGCAGGAAGTCTTAAGCTTGTGTGCTTGAGCAAGGAAGTCTCTGATCTTGCACTACAAGAAAATTGCCATTTACCAACAGAGGTTTCTAGTGACAGCCGCATATGCCGTAGGTATAACAGTGCTTTACCGCGGAAAAAATTATTAAATGTGGGTATAGATATATTTCATTAAAAAAAATTGATTAAAAAAGGATAAGTTTATGCTTTTATAGTTTATGCGATTCAATTTTTTTTTTTAATTGTGGATATAGATTTGATCCTACTTTTATGTATAGATTCAGTTTTTTTTTTCTTTTTTTTTCTTCTATTTTTATGTATAGATTCATTATAATCTTTCTATATTTTTTTCAATATTTTTTTATTAATAAATTTGGTGGTAATCATTTTTTTGTTTGTTTACAATGTTGCCAATGAGGATTTAACCTAGGACCTCATGCATATCCCTCACTACTATATTAAATCTAGTGGCTTTTGTGGTAAATCAATCTTATTACTTATATTGTATAGTATTATATTTTGTTTTAAGAAGTACAGTATTATATTAGGAAATATATATATATATATATATATATATATATATATATATATATATATAACTAAAAATTAAGGAACTTACGGAGAAAGAAAACAAACTCACTTTTTTTTTGGTTGGTGAAAACAAACTCACTTTATACAAAACAAAAAAATACTTTTTATAAAAAATAAAAATAAATAAAAAGAGAGAGAAAGGAACACTCAAAGCAGGATACGTAAAAAAAAAAAACAGGATATAACATCGCTACTCATCAATCTCTCAATTTCTATCTCGAACTCTCGCATGAATCCTTTTTTTAATTCTCTTATTTTGATTTCTATCCACGGCTAATGGTTTTTATTTTTATTAGGGTTTGATTTCTCAGTGAAAGGTGTTTTAGAGGATTAGATCAACACTCCCCTCTTTAAGCTCTACGTTTGATTTTGGGTAAGGTTTCTATTCCACACTTTTCTTCTTCAATTTTGTTGGGGTTTTTCTCTGTCATGTGTGTACTTTTGTTGTTTGATGCCTTCGATGCTCGTATTTGAAAGTCTCGTTGACCGTAAAAAACATTATGAACTCTTTATTCATAATGTAAAAGTTTCTTGATGCCTTCGATGCAATATCGATATGAATTGAATTTTATTCATTCATAATATATGGGGATGGATTATTAGATGCCTCGATGACCCGAAAGGAATCAAATAATATTATTTGTTATATAAATTGTTGCTAGTATTTGGATGCTTCATTGACCGTAAAAAAACATTATGAACACTTTACTCATAATGTAAAAGTTTCTTGATGCCTTCGATGCAATATCGATATGAATTGAATTTTATTCATTCATAATATATGGGGATGGATTATTAGATGCCTCGATGACCCGAAAGGAATCAAATAATATTATTTGTTATATAAATTGTTGCTAGTATTTGGATGCTTCATTGACCGTAAAAAAACATTATGAACACTTTACTCATAATGTAAAAGTTGCTTGATGCCTTCGATGTGATATTGATATGAATTGAATTTGATTCGTTCATAATATAAGCGATGAATTATTCGATGCTTCAATGACCCGAAAGGAATCAATGAATATTATTTGTTATATAAATTATTGATAGTATTTGGATGCCTCATTGACTGTAAAAAAACATTATGAACTCTACTCATAATGTAAAAGTTGCTTGATGACTTCGATGTGATATTGATATGAATTGAATTTGATTCTTTCATAATATAAGAGATGGATTATTGGATGCATCAATGACCCGGAAGAAATCAGTTAATATTATTTATTATATAAATTATTGATAGTATTTGGATGCCTCATTGACCGTCAAAAAATATTATCATAGTTGTTAATCAAAAGTTGCACGATGTATTGACAAGATTCCCAAACCGAAAAAATTGAAAGTATCTTTCTATCTGAAAATATAGAGTTGCGCGATAAACAATGGAAAATCAAGATAATACAAATGCGGTATTGGCAAATGTGTTGTCACTAATAATTTGTTGGAGAAGATGTGAATGACATTTTACGAGCTGCAAGACAAGTATATTTTATTTTACTTTTCGTGTTCATATTTCGAATATTATGAAAACATCAATTAACTTGAGTTTGTAATTTGATCTCTTTTATTTTCTATAGGTTACAGATGCTTCTAGTGCCCCCGACCAAACGGATTCTCAAAGTCCATACATTGACGAAGATTGAAGAGAGAGATTAGAAGTAAACAATGTAAACTGTTGTTTATTGCTTGGTAGAAATGTCATGTACTATGTTGTGGGCTGTAAGCCGTTGGAGTTTATTGTTTGGTAGGGATGTCATACATATGTATGTTTTTAGAGTTGTAATTTTGGGATGGATATGATTAGAAGTAACTAGTAGTTCTCTTAAGTTATTTGGTGCGATTTCAATTTTGGAAGATTTAGCTAGGTGACATTGTTTTGGTGTTTTAATGTACTCCGTTAGTTTGTAAAACTTACTAGTTTTTTTAATCAATATAATGGAAATTCTTTTTTATAATTATAGTTGACTTGGTGTGTAGAAAACATGCATATTGGCAAATTATTATTATTATTTAAAAAAAATGTACAATCTGTAAAAAAAAAAAAATATGCAAAAAAAAAAAAAAAATCAAACCTATACCAACGGACAAATTCGTGGGTAAACCGATTTACAATAGTTTGTAATGTCCGTGGGTATAGCTCCAAGGCTAGTCCAACGCCAAAAAATGCTATTGCTATAGGCTATAGCAACGGCAAATTGCCATTGGTACATCGAGATAAAGTAGACGGAACAAAACACCCGTGGGTATAGGTTTTATGGCCTGTACCCACGGATTTTGGACCTTTAGCAACAACATTTTGCCGTAGCTATATGTCAAGTTTCTTGTAGTGTTGTGTGATCAGAGCAAGGAAGTCTCTCTGTCTTGTGTGACTAAGAGCAGGAAGTCTTAAGTTTGTATGCTTGAGCAAGGAAGTCTCTGATCTTGTGTGATCAGAGCAAGAAAGTCTCTCTGTCTTGTGTGACTTAGAGCAGGAAGTCTTGAGCTTGTGTGCTTGAGCATCTATTGTAATCTTTGTGATTATAGTGAACTCTCTTGGAAACAAGGGGACTGGAGTACTCTCAATTTGTGAGGGGAACCAGTATAAATTGTTGTATGTTCTTCTCTCTCTCACTCTCTCATTTACTCCTTCATCATTCACTTAACCATAAGTTAATTGTGTTAATAATTCCGATGTGCTTAAAGACTCTGATAGATTTAAATATCTTGAAAAGTTTTTAAATATACAAAACACAATTCAATCCCCCTTCTTGTGTTTTCTCCACGCACCTTCAATATCTGCTCATACACTATCTTGACTACTTGTTAAGAGAATCCAGAGCCTCCACAATATCTGCTCATACACTATCTCACATGAACCTGCTGTCAGAACATGAAGTACAACCTTCAGATCCCTTGATACACCAGTCTCACTCAGAACCTTCCTTAGTAAAGAAATGGAACATTGAAATGCCTACAGTTTCTAGTGGCATTGTCAATAAGTATATTCAACTGCTGGATAACCTAGGAGAAGGGTTTAAGACTGAGAAGGAAGAATTGAAGAAGAAGAAGAGAAGAAGGCTAGTGAAAGCATATAAAGTTGAAGGCTCAGAAAGTGATGATGAACCTCTCAGTGTCAGACAAAAGCAACTTACCAAAGAGCCTGAGGAAAAGATTGCTGAAACCTCAGATCATAACAAATCAAGTGATGTATCTCTCTCTAAACCTGTTGTTAATTCTGCTCAAGACATTCATTTAAGCTCATCATCAACCCAACCCCTTTCAAATTATAACCAGACAAGTTCTGAAGATAATCTTACCATAAAACAACTTATATCAGAACTTGTCAAAACAACTCACCCTAAACCAATCTTTATCAACATCTCATCATCATCATCTTCCACTGATTCTGACCCTAATGAGTTAGATGAAATTCTAGCTAATTTTGAACTGCTTAATGCTAAATCTAAGCATAAAATAGCTCAGCCATCTATGACTCAAACATCTTCAGACCCTCATACACCCATACACCAAACCTCATCTGAACATGTTGCTTCAGAAGAAAACTTGAATCACCCACCATCAAACCCTGTTGAGGCTATGGTCAATGAACTTCTTTTAGAAGATTTTCATCTCAAAGGCTTTGTCTAAACCAATCCTAGTCCTCAACTCATCAACACACCATTAACCAATGAACCTTACCCATCAAAATCAAACAATCCTAATGTCTTGAGCAAATGCAATGACTTGTTTAAACAGATACATGGTCTTTATGACCAAAGACAAACTGATATGTCGTCATCTGAGTATGATGCTCAATGGATGAGTCTGACAGTGGAACTGGTGAAAGAATTGCACAATCTTCAGAAGGCAGCTGTGGAAGAACATAACAAGTTTGACAAAGGAAAAGCCATCAATGCTGAGAAGGACATTCAGACTCAAATGGACACAGAGAGGAATCATCCTGAATCCTCTACTGCAAGAGAAAATATTAGGCATAATCTTAGGGAAAGAATAGCCTCAATGGTGGATGATCTGAATGTACCAGACTCTGAACTGAGTTCTTCTGTGACAGACGTTGGCTTTGTTTTCATTGGTTTCTTCTTATGTTTTCTCCTATCTTGACTATCTCTCGTTGAAACTGCTTTCTTCTTCTCTGAGCGTTTTTTCTCTCAAGAGATCTATCAATAACCTAAGATTATTCTGTGTGAATAAAATGAATAGGTATCTCTCTCCTTTTATAAGCATAATTCAATGGTCGAGTATTAAATGTGTTCAACCACTCCTGATTTGACGGCATCGAAAGTTGAAATTTCTATTAATTGCTTATACTACCTTTTTGATAATGACAAAAGGGGGAGAAAGAATATTGGTAAATCAATTGTTGGAAGAAGCGAAATTAATTGGCTTTTTAGGGCCTTGTTGTGCTTCAGAGAGAGAACGTAGGAGAGTGGTCAAAATAGTAGCATGAGGTACATGCTTTGATATGACAATCTGATCTTTGAGGATTTCAAAATATTGTACTAAAGAGCTCTGAACTGTTTTAAAATTTTTGTTCAGGCTCTGAGCTATTTTCTTTGAAAAGATTTTTTTTAAGCTCTGAACTGTTTAAAAATATTTTGAACTCTGAAGCTGTTAATGATAACCATCAGAACCAAGTGTGTGTGTAGACGTCTCTAAGTGCCTCTGATCCTATTTTGTCATTCAATTTAAATATTGCTTCATCTTGCATCTGCATTAAGGGCTTAATTTCAAGGAGAATGCATTTATTAATTGAAGTTAATTATTCATAGTTAGTTCTTGAGTAAGGGTGCAACTTTATTCAAAGATTATCACATTATGAAAAGAAGAAGCTTGCAAACCTTGTTCTTTATATAGTGAAATATGAATAATTTAAGTCATATAATAAAGTATTTCTGAAACTGATTAAAATTAACTATGGATACAAAATAGGGGGAGCTTGCAAACCTAACCCTATGGGTTATCAGACTTAGGGGGAGCTTGCGAAACTCAGAAGCCTAATGTCAACATAGCTGATTTTTATCAACAACAATTGTATTTAATACTTATGTTTGTCATCATCAAAAAGGGGGAGATTGTTGGAACAAAATACGTGTTAATACACACCCTTAGGTTTTGATGATAACAAAGTATTAAATGGACAATTGATGGTACTAATGTTTAAATTAAGTGCAGGAGAATTCAACGTTATATCAAGAGCACACTTAATTTAAACTCTGATGAAACCTATGGAAGTCTGAACATTTACACTCTGAAGGAGTTCAGAAGCTACAACGTGGTCAGGAGCTAAACAAAGTTCAGAAGCTCAAAGAGGATCAGAATGTCTGAAGGAGTTCAGAAGCTCAGAGAAGTTCAGAAGCTCAAGGATGTTCAGATGCCTACAAGAGTTCAGAAGATTTCTGCTAGTCATGAGTCATTAAGAGGATGAAGATGTTCAGAAGCTGAATTACGAAGGACTATCAGAGGCCAACCATTCAAGACCAATCAGACTCCAAGATTATCAAAGGTTCATCAGAAGCAAAGGAATTCCCCAAAATCATCAGAAGGGCTACATCAACTTCACTTATCAAGCCTGATGATTTGTTCTAAGGTCAACTAATTACAACGGTCACAAAGGATGTGATCCCTCCCTTTCTAGGAGCTAGTTGTACCTTATTACTGTACTATTGGACAAACAGTAAAGGTGAAGCCTCTCTGCAAAAGAAGACGTGGCTTTACTCAACGGATCTTCAAAGACTACACCTATCCATTTTACAACGGGAATTTCTCCAACGTCTCAATGTCTTTCTCAACTCATATAAATATGCCAAAGAAAGAATTGATGACTAGCGATCTTCATTAGAAAACATCTCTCAGAAGAAAGTGAGAATCTGAATTGTAATAGAAAATATCTCTCAAATGAAGTGAGCATAGAAACTAGCTTAAGCCTCTGAAGTTATTATGTTTGTAATAAGTTTAAGCTTATAAGTTAGTAGTAAGTCTTCTGCTTAGTGTAGAAGCAACAAAGTCTTCTGCTTAGTGTAGAAGCTCTTTTGCTTAGTATAGAAGTAAGAAAGTCTTCTGCTTAGTGTAGAAGCACATAAGTCTCAATCTTAGTGATTAGAGCATGAAGTCTTGAGCCTATGTGCTTGAGCAAGGAAGTCTCTGATCTTGTGTGATCAGAGCAAGGAAGTCTCTCTGTCTTGTGTGACTAAGAGCAGGAAGTCTTAGGCTTGTGTGCTTGAGCAAGGAAGTCTCTGATCTTGTGTGATCAGAGCAAGGAAGTCTCTCTGTCTTGTGTGACTAACAGCAGGAAGTCTTAAGCTTGTGTGCTTGAGGAAGGAAGTCTCTGATCTTGTGTGATCAGAGCAAGGACGTCTCTCTGTTTTGTGTGACTTAGAGCAGGACGTCTTGAGCTTGTGTGCTTGAGCATCTATTGTAATCTTTGTGATTATAGTGAACTCTCTTGGAAACAAGGGGACTGGAGTACTCTCAATTTGTGAGGGGAACCAGTATAAATTGTTGTGTGTTCTTCTCTCTCTCACTCTCTCATTTACTCCTTCATCATTCACTTAGCCATAAGTTAATTGTGTTAATAATTCCGCTGTGCTTAAAGACTCAAGGTCTTGAATTTGGAATTGATACTTTAGAGTTGTAGTCTTGTGCAGATATCTTCAATTAAGCTTTTTGTGAGAACACTTCTTTTTGCAGTTGATAGGAGCTTCTGTGTTTGACGATTTTTCTAGTTTTCTTCTATTGTTCTGCACTAGTTCGTTCTCGACACCAACTCGACACTTTGTCCATTCAAAGAGGTCTTCTATTTATAGACAGTTTGAATAAAGACGTTTGGAATGTGACCGTTGAAAGTATAGCAGTTTGCTTGGAAAGTTATCTTTGTCTTTTTCCCAAAATTAGCAAACAACTTCTGCTCCTTTGTTCCTCGAAGGTAGATGTTTGCACAGAAGAGGTAATATTGTACCGTTGTCTTAAACTCCCTTTTTGACTGATTCAGATGACATTGATTTGTCTTCGCAATGGTCATCTCGTAATTCTTTTAAACTTGAAGGGAATGTCTTTGAGACTTGGCCTTATCAGAGTTGTTATTCTAACGATCAATGCAACTTCTGAGTGCATACTGTATTGCTTCTGATAAGCTCTTCTGGCTTCTAAGAGTCTTTGTCCTCTGACAGGTTGTGAAGCATTTCTTGGTGCACTCAGATCCTTCTGAGTCAATCAGATGTTATCTTCTATTCTTGACTTCTCATATTCTATCTTCTTATAATCTGCACACTCAAGTAAATCATTAGTGTTCTCCAATTTTGCATTAATACTTTGTTATCATCAAAACCTCATTAAGATCAAGGGTTTGTGTGGAAAATCATTCTTGTTCCAACAATCTCCCCCTTTTTGATGATGACAAACATAAGTATTAATTGCTAATTTGTTGTTGTAATAATTTATCATGTTCTCCTCAGATTTAGAGTTTTGCAAGCTCCCACTGATTTAGATGCAATATAGGGTTAGGTTTGTAAGCTCCCACTACGTTTATCCATGATTAATTAAAACAGTTTAAGAACTAATCATTATATCTTTAGATCAGATCCTCATATTTTAACACTCAGAGGCTAGGTTTGCAAACTCTCCCCCTATGTCACGTAAGATTAAGACAAGTTCGCAAGTTGTCTCAGATCCTACATATGATTTTCCAGTCATAAGATTACAATTAGATCTCCTTCAGTTTATAGCTCAAATTAATCAACATAAAGAGAATTAACACATGCTGAAACTTAAAATACTGAATGAAAGAGAATTCAATTTCTTGTTAAGCAGTTTCAGTTACATAGAATTCATTTAAACGAAAACAGAGAATTTCCCTTTGTTTGAAAATGAATGCAATTTTTAAGTTTTTCTCCCTTATTGAAAATAAAACATTTTCTTACCCTTTAAGAAATATTTGCTCACCAATTCTCCCCCTTTCTCAAAAGAGAAAAAAGAATTTATGCTTTCTGCTACAATGACAATTAATTATCCAACAGTTTTTTGGTTTCTTTAAACTTAACTTATTACGTTGCCACTTAATTACTCCAATTAGCAATTAGTTACCCCTAAGTTTTTTTTCCCCCTTTTGTCATCAGTCAAAACGGATGGTATAAACATAGATGGTAAGCGTGCAAACCAATGTGGTCAATGTAAGTTTTAGTTGGATAATTGGATTTGACGTGTGTAATGAAAGGAGTGCTACAATTGTGATGGTCCCCATAAATTAAGGGAATACCCTAAGGAAATAGTAGGAACTCGTTTTAGGCTTTGTAGCTAAAACATGTGATTGGGAATTGTTTCTTTGGACAAGGATATCAAGTAAGACTAGTAGCAACCGATTATGGAGTATAAGTAGTCAGAGCTAGGTATTTTGGAGAAGTGATGGAAATGAGATTACAAGGTTAAGGAGAGGTAATTTGGAAGTAAGTGGAATAAAGAAGCTATTAGACTAAAGTGTTATACCTCAAAAGTCGATGTTGTTTATTCAAAAGGAATGAAAGATCGTCGGTGTGCATAGATATGAGAAATCATTTAAAGTGGTTATTAAGATTGACTACTCATAGTCTAGGATTGACGATTGAATAGGATCTGATAGAGGAAGCATGGATATTGTAGAGACTAATTGGAATTGGATTAGAGTTAGATTATAAGAAAGAGATCTTTCACACTTAGATTGGAGAAGTTAGGTTTGATGATAAGGCAAGTTGTAGGATCTTGTTGAAAGAATTGGAGTTTGAGAAGTCGTTGCAGGTTAGATTTTTGGTTTAAGAGAAGTGTAGTTTGTGTGGATAATATGGAAGTAGAGAACTATACCCATCAAATGTTGGTGAATTGTTGAGATGGAAATGTTCTTGGATAGTTGGGGAATTATGTTGTTCTCTTGGACTAGAGAATGACATATTGAAGGGTCATTGTAGAATTCATCTTTTGAGATGCAGTTGTATAGGAAGAGTGACACTGTTTGATTGGTTAGAAGAGTGTTCAATAAGTTTAGGAATTGAAGATTAGCTTCATAGAAGTTTTCATAGTTTTCTAGATCCTTCAGAATGATTTGATAGGTTTGGTAATGCAATCTACTATGGATTTGATGGTATTAAGATAAATTAAGTTTAAGTGGTGATATATTATTTAAGGCAATTTTGTAGGAGAAGGACTATTTTATTGGAAAACAAGAAGGATCAGTGATCGGAGTTAAGATCGAAAAATTATAGTTGAGTATGTGTTTGGATTTAAGAAACAATGAGTAAGTGGAGAAATTTAGGGAGTGATTATATAGAAGAATGCTCAGAGTAAATTTAGTTTTTGGCGGGAGTTTAAAAAATATAACAAGTCTTAAGGAAGAAACTATGAATATTTAGTAGTACGGATCCTTTGGAGTCTAGACTGTTTACGCTGAAATCATCGCGTATTGAGTCTGGCCAACTCAGTATCGTGTATGGTAGGTAGGTTATTACGATTAAGAACCGAAGTGGACCAAGGAGAGTAGTAAGAATGCAGTATGAGTGCAAACTCGAAAAGAAGTACGAAGACGAAGATCTTATGAATTTAATATTGCAGCTGCAGTAGTTAACCCCACAAGAGTAAGTAGGGTGACACCAACAAGTGGTGTGAAGAATTCAGGAATAATACGTGGTACAATACCAGTAGTAAGAGCTATGTCGAGACACGAATCAGTATGGAATAAGGGTATTATGATGAAATAAAAAATTTCAATCGTGATGTCTACTGAAAAGGTAATAGTAATTTATAGAGGAAATAACGTGATAAGAATGTGGTTTGGATTTATTAGTTGAGGCAAGGGATGAGTCAAGGATATAAGATGGAAGGATCATCGATCAATTGATCTATTGTAGAGTGGTTGGAAGTCTTAAGAAGGTAAACTAGAATTGGTTTGGTTGGAGGCATTTTGTAAAGCATGGAATTTTCAGTACATAAGATCATGAGTGATAAATTTTGAGAATGATTTAACATGTAAGTTGAGAATTCGAGAATTATCTCAGCCTAGTGGTTAAACTATCGGTTTTATAGTTCGATTGGTTAAAGCCTTCCGAGAGTTATTATACACAGGTAACTAAAGCCGTTATTTTATTTAAGGATATGCTATATGTGATTGCCATTTTATTCGTAGTGAAAGTAGAATCTTTGGAGATCATGGGTATATTGGAATTATTTAGATATGAGAAATTGAAAACTGGGGAGAATATATAGAGAAAAGATTAAGGAAGTTAAGTAAGGTAACAAGTGAAGAAGTGTCTTAGAATCTTAGAGTTATTTTTCTACACCATAATTGATCGGATTGGGAAATTGCAGAGCGGTAAGATTAAGAGATGATTTGGATTAATGTATTACTTATTTGGATAAAAATTGAAAGATCGATTTGTTCCAATAGTGAAGGGAGTTCGGATAATATTATTAGCATAAGGCTACGAAGGAGGAAGATGACAAGTTGCGTATTAGTTTACGGGTACGTTAAATTTCGAGGACGAAATTTCTTTTAAGGGGTAGTAATGTAACATCCTGATTTTCATACGTCGATATATTTTATTTTACTTAAAATCTCGATATTTTATTTCTTTATAATTTGGTCGTTTTTGCCATGTTTAATATATTTTTCGTTCTCAGAATTTTCATTTAAATTTTTAACGGACTTGAAAAGGGATAATTATTTATATGAAAATAATATTTATTTATATTATAGTTTGGAGAAATATTTATCATGAAATTAGAAGAAATATTTACACAAGCAATTTATATTAACCTATTATGGGCCTGTTTGTTTTGGATTTTTTTGAAAATAGATTTTGTAGTGTTAGAAAATTTCGTATAAAAAAATTTACAAAGAATTTTTTTATAAAAGCTTCAAATGAAAATTTTGTTTGAATAGTTATTCTTAAAATCTTATTTTAGGTATTTCATCATTTTATTTAAAAATTTCAAAAAAATCACTTTTTTTGAAGCTATTTCAAATAGATTTTCATAAAAATCATTTTTGAAATACAACTTTTTATAAAAATTGAGATATTGACAATTTTTTGTTCTTCAATAATGTACGTCTATGTTATATGATGTCAAAATTAGTGTTTGAATTTAGAAAAAACGAACACAAAAAAACTTGTAATATTTTGAAAAATGGTTTTACAAAATCTATTTTAAAAAATACAAAAAAAAAATCTATTTTTTTAAAGTTGAAACAAACGGGCCCTATATATATACGGGCCCTATATATACGTTAGTTTTAAGTATATAAGCTAAGTTAGTTCAATTTTATACCGTATGTTAGGGGTGTTCGCGGTGCGGTTTGGTTCGGTTATGAGCCAAAAAGTCATCCTAACCGCGAGATAAAAAAGCATGCGGTTCGGTTTGGTTCGGTTGATTTTTAAAAAGTCATCCAAACCAATGCGGTTAGGATCGGTTCGGTGGCGGCGGTTTACCGCATTATAAAAAATATTACAATATTACTAACTTGTTACAAAATAAACATAGAAAATTTTAATTTATTTTATTGTTTATATGATATAATATGCATATATAGAAATTGTATATATATAAGAACTTATTTTTAATACCAACAATATAGTTTTGTATTGCATGGAATTATATGTTTGTACATCTTACTGTTTTATGGACTCAATTTAGGTTGAGTTTGCTAAGTTGGACTAGATAATAGGTTGATTGCTACTAGTTGATAGAGTTAAGTTAAGTATTGCGGTTTGGTTCAGTTTGGTTCGGTTTTATGAAATGAAAACCGCAAACCAAACCAAACCGTGCGGTTTAAAAGAAACATGATCCGTGCAGTTTATACTAAATGCGATTTTTGCGGTTTCGGTTTGGATTGGTTCGATTTTACGGTTTTATTTTTGGTTCGGTTCGGATACGATCACCCCTACCGTATGTATATGATCCGTTAGTTTTTAAGTATATCAATTCCTATTTTTATGGTATATTTTAATGTTAGTTGTGTGTATAAATAAATATATTAACTACTTACTATGCATATGGATTATCATATCATACACCTCATACGTAGAAAACAAATATAATTTAACCAATGACTATTAAGCCTATGAAACACCTCATATATGAAGTTCCTATTTGTTGGAACAATAGGAGTCTTCCACACAATCAAACTTTTGAGTCATAGGTCTAAAAAATTCCACATCTCTATACTAATATATACACCTCCGACTATTTACAATGGTATAACCCATTCAACACCCACTTTTTCACTCCACATCATTTTCTCTTTCATTCACATAATCATTCAACACCACACTCAACTTTTACCCTCTCCAATAGTTTTTTCATTCAACACTCAATCCCACCACTTTCTCTACCCCACCACTTTCTATTTCATATTCTTATTTAAATTTAAATTTAAAATTTTATGATTAAATAAAATTATAATTATCGATTAAAATTAAATTAAAATTATACGATACAAATAATCGATTAAAATTAAATTAAACTCTCGATGACAATTTTAATAAAAACAAAATTTATTTAAATAATTGATACAATACAATCATCTTAACTTAATTTAAAATACGACCATTAAACATAGGTGTTTGATATGGAGTTCTCATCATGGATCCATAATATGGATGAAAATTTTGAGGATATTGGTTGGAATTTGGTGGAAAACCAAAATTAGATGTGTTTTGAGGATGTTGGTTGGAAAATTGATTTGGATAATTGTTGGGATTTTGAAGATTTTGGTAGTTGTTGGGATTTGGATAATTGTTGGGATTATGATAATTATTGGGATAATTAGAAGAATTTTGGGTGTTCAAAGGATTATTGGGATCCATTTCACTTAAAAAAAGACTAAAACTTCAAGATTAACACTAATAAAAAGATTAAGATAGTGAAAAAATGCGTTTTTTTTTTCTGTGTCCAAATGAAATGAACCAAGTCTCTATTTATAGAGGAAAAAAATCACGAATTTAGGTAAAAAAATAAAAAATAAAAAATAAATTTTCAATGAGATAATTGAGTTTAAAGGATAAAAATCAAAAAAATTCACCGGCCCAATCAGCAGCAGCCACGTGGCTGCCTTTTATCCAAAGGAGCATTCTCTCTCCGCGTACCCTGCTGTTCACGCTCTCTGTCCGCGCGTGTTGCACACGCGCCAGAATGAGCGAACCAGAAGCTGTCACGCGTCTCCCGTGCAGGCTTCATCATGTGTTGAACGGTTTCATCTTTTCTCTCCGCCAGATTGAATTCAACACATGCCCACAATGGATTCAACACTTAATGGCACCTTCAACACCTTCAATTCAACACCCATTGCACATAGTCTTACTTACTTTTGTGCCGGAAGAAGAAGATAAACTTATGTGAGTACCTTACTTCTAATTGTTACACGTAGAATCATGTACTCGGTGAAAAAGTAAAAAAATATTTGACTACTTTCATCCCAAGTGATTTGGTACAAGTATAAATAGGTGAACCTATAACCCCATTTCATTCATAAAAAATCAGCATCTAGTACATATGTCGTTCCACACATGCTCTCTCTAAAGCATTCTATCTTAAGTGTGTGTCAGTTTTGGTGAGATTATTTCGGTTCAGTTTTTTGCGAGTAACTTTATGTGTATCATTGTGCTGCTGATATATTTAGAGTATTGAATTTTCTTCCGAAGATTTGCAAAGGTATTTTCCACTTAATTTAAATATTTTTCTTAATATTATTAGAATGTCGGGATTATGCCCAAATTAACTCATTTACTCTCAATTATATTTTATATAATATAGTAGAGTTTATAAAGGTTTTTATAATAAAGATTTTTATGTCGTTACTAGGCTTCTACTATATAATTTTATTAAAAGTGTTATGAAACTAATCTAAATATAAGAAGAAGAAAGGAGATATAGAGGAGAGAAAGAGAAAAGAGAACTCTGTATATTCTATTCACATCCCTCATTTACATTGTAACATAGGTCCTATTTATAGGACAATATAATGGGTCAATGATATGGGCCAAAACCTATATGGACATCACTAAATATTTATAACACTCCCCCTTGATGTCCATCGATGATATGCCTCATTAAAACCTTACTAGAAAAATTCGGTGGGAAAAAATTCTAGTGAAGGAAAAAGAGTACAACATCCTTTGTGTTTGACCTGCCTCATTAAAAACCTTACCAGGAAAACCCAATGGGACAAAACCATGGTGAAGGTTCTCCCCCTGATAAATACAAATATATCTGAGAAGAAAAATGTCTAATAATCTTCAATATTAGTTGCTCCAAAGCTTTGAAAATTGATGATGACGTGTTGACAATCCTCTATCTTCGTTATTATATTTTTCTTCAAATTAGCAGTGTTTGCGATATGATATTCATGTTGAATTGTTGCAAAAATCCTTTATAAGAAAAATCACAATCCCTTGTATCTGATGAATAGCATACTTCAAACAAATCACATTCTTCTGTCTTCTCTCGTGACGCCAAAGTTTCTTCATCTTTTCATAAGATTGTTGTTGTGGTTTGTTTCACATATATCCATGACTGGTTGCATTTCCTCATGTATGATCACATAATTTGTTTGTGATCGTTACCGTTATAAGGATTAGACAAATAACCTGCATATCTAAAATAACAAAATATATACTGACAAATAATATATCATAAACTCATTTGTCCCAAATTCAACTAAAATATGGTACTTCTGGACCAATTATTTCTTCATCATTTAATCAATCTCTTAAAGGACATTTGTTCACAATTTGTGACCACAATTAGAGTACATAAATAATATGATTTTTCACATATAATCATTTTACTACCTTTGCTATATAAGCTTCTTAATGAACAAAGTCTCATTGAAATACTAAATTTGCAATTCCAACAAACATTAATCATCCAACATATTTCGTTTCAAACTTTTCTTTAATCAACCGATTTCGAAAGCTCTTCAGGCATTCTAATCAAATTTATATCATCATATAATAAATTCATTTCCAAATCTTTTCTCTAAAAATGGTCAAATGTTGTCATTCTCATATTCCTCATTTGAAAATGTTCACTAAAATTATTATACAACATGTGTTGGAACAAAATATGTGTTAATACACACCCTTAAGTTTTGATGATAACAAAGTATTAAATGGACAATTGATGGTACTAATGTTTAAATTAAGTGCAGGAGAACTCAACGTTTAATCAAGAGCACACTTAATTTAAACTCAGATGAAACCAATGGAAGTTTGAATATTTAGACTCTGAAAGAGTTCAGATGCTACAACGTGGTCAGAAGCTATACAAAGTTCAGAAGCTCAAAGTAGATCAGAACGTCTGAAAGCTGTTCAGGAACTCTGAGGAGTTTAAGAAGCTCAAGGATGTTCAGAGGCCTACAAGAGTTCAGAGGCTGTCTGCTAGTCATAAGTCATTCAGAGGATGAAAACGTTTAGAAGCTGAATTACGAAAGACTATCAGAGGCCAACCATTCAAAGACCAATCAGACTCCAAGTTATCAAAGGTTCATCAGAAGCAAAGGAATTCCCAGTCATCAGAGGGCTACATCAACTACAACTTATCAAGCCTGATGACTTGTTCTAAGGTCAACTAAAATGCAACGGTCACAAAGGATGTGATCCCTCTCTCTAGGAGCTTGTTGTACCTTATAACTGTACCATTGGACAGACAACAAAGGTAAAGCTTCTCTACAAAGGAAGACGTGGCTTTACTCAACGGATCTTCAATGTCTACAACTGTCCAAGTTGCAACGGGAATTTCTCCAACGTCTCAATGTCTTTCTCAACTCATATAAATATGCCAAAGAAAGAATTGATGACTAGCGCTCACCATTAGATAAAATCTCTCAGAAGAAAGTGAGAATTTGAATTGTAATAGATAATATCTCTCAAATGAAGTGAGCATAGAAACTAGCTTCGAGCCTCTGAAGTTATTATGTTTGTAATAAGTTTTAAGCTCTTAAGTTAGTAGTAAGTCTTCTGCTTAGTGTAGAAGCAAGAAAGTCTTCTGCTTAGTGTAGAAGCAAGAAAGTCTTCTGCTTAGTGTAGAAGCACGTAAGTCTCAGTCTTAGTGATTAGAGTAGTGAAGTCTTGAGCCTGAGTGCTTGAGCAAGGAAGCCTCTGATCTTGTGTGATCAGAGCAAGGAAGTCTCTTTGTCTTGTGTGACTTAGAGCAGGAAGTCTCAAGCTTGTGTGCTGGAGCAAGGAAGTCTTTGATCTTGTGTGATCAAAGCAAGGAAGTCTCTATGTCTTGTATGACTAAGAGCAGGAAGTCTTGAGCTTGTGTGCTTGAGCAACTATTGTAATCCGACTGATTATAGTGAAACTCTCTTGGAAACAAGGGGACTAGAGTACTCTCAATTTGTGAGGGGAACCAGTATAAATTGTTGTGTGTTCTTCTCTCTCTCACTCTCTCATTTACTCCTTCATCATTCATAATGCCATAAGTTAATTGTGTGAATAATCCGCTGTGCTTTTAAGACTCTGAAAAGGTTTAAATATCTTGGAAAGTTTTTAAATATCCAAAACACAATTCAACCCCCCTTCTTGTGTTTTCTCCACGCACCTTCAATTGGTATCAGAGCTCCGGTTCTGTTGGTAAATCACTTAACCGTGAGACAGTCAAGATCCAAAGGAGAAAACCTCCATGGCTCAAAACATGGATGAGTGGAAGCAGAAGCTACATCAACAAGTTTCTGATCTTAGCAAGATATTTGAAGATGAACTGAGCTTAAATGAAGATCTGAGCAACAATCAAAATCCTTCCACTTCAGGGGCTAATCAAACTTCTGGTATTGGTTTTACAGCTACTTCTCTGTGCCTCATTAGTGATGATAATGAAAGCATTCAGTGGGCTACAGTAAATGGCTTGTTAGATCAATATGAGGAGTTTAGGATGGAGGAAAATGAGAGCATTGAGAAAATGAACATAAGGTTTCAAGCTATCACAAGCAAGCTTGAAGAGCACAACAACAAACTCAGCAACAAAGAGCTTGTAAGCAAGTTGCTGAGAAGTTTGCCTCTAGATTGGAATGAAATTCCACATTCTATAGAGGAAACTGAAGACATCAATTCAATGAGTCCTGAATCATTGATTGATTTACTCAGAGTCCATGAATTGGCTTTGAAGGATATGCAAGAGTTGAAACGTGAAGAAGCAGAAGCAGCAAGGAAAGGAAAGCAAGCATTGGAGCATGAAGATCTTGTTGAAGAACCTGATGAAGAGTATCTTGAAAGATTTTCAAGAAAAATTCAAATATGGTACATCTTCAAGATGAATGGAGGAAGACTAGCTAAAGGAATGACAACATGGGATGTACTAGACAACTTCTCTGAAGATGAGTCTGAAAGAGCACCAAGAGCTGAAGGATCAAGTTCTGAAGATGAGTCTTCAAACATCTTCTTAACAAAATTCTCTTTAGTTTTTAAGCAAACTCTTCACCCTAACTTTCTGTAATGGCATCTACTTCTACATCAGTCTCAGACTCTTCGTTCACTTTTCCTAAAGATTTTCCAATCAACACCATCGCCTGCAAAGAAATGTTTTCTACAGATTTGTCTCTTAAGATGGAGGGAAAATCTTTGAACCTGGTTATGGAACAACCAATGGACTTTGATAGTTTGGAAAAGAATCAGTTTGATGTTCTAAAGTTCTTTTCTCATCATAAAGGGAGCTTTAGATACATGAATCTTTTAAATGGTCCAATCTATCCTGCTCTGGTAAAAGACTTCTAGATCAGAAGCAAGGTGAAGACAGTTGAAGATTATGATAAGGAGCTAGCTGCAAGATGAAAAGAAAGGGCTGAAAATAAAGACAAAACTCCTGAAGAGTTAGGTTTAAGAATCATTGAGGAAGATGAAGTGCATTCTGTTGTGTGTGGTTTTGAAGTAATTCTCACTGCTTCAAACTTAGCCAAAGTGCTATCCATTCCAAATGAAGGATTTCACTACACCTGTGGTCACAATAAAGTAAGGAAGACTGAGTTTCTAAAGATCATAACAAGACTGAGTTACATCAAAGGAAAAAGCTGTGAGAGCGACAAGTTAGAAGATCTGAAGCCCACTCAGAGAATATTAGCCAAAATAATGTTGAGTTCCATACTTCCTAGCAATAATGACTCTGACAAATTGTCATGGGATCATAGGCATTTTGCTTATTTTCTCTCTAGGAAATATAACTTAAATTGGGCTGAATATATCTTCAAACACCTTTGCAAAGCAGTTTTAAGCACTCAGAATCAGGACAAGCCCATTGTAAATGTCATCTACCCTAGGATACTTAGTGAGATCTTCTATCAATGTGGGGTAATTAACATAATGAAAGCTGCGGGTCATGACTGCTTGTTAAGGGAAATCAGAGCCTCCACAGTATCTGTTCATACCTTTTCTCACATGAACTTGCTGAAGTTCAACCTTCAGATCCCTTGATGCCTCAGTCTCACTCAGGACCTTCCTTGGTGAAGAAATACAACATTGATATACCTACTTCCTCTAGTAGTATTGTCAATCAGTAGATTCAACTACTAGACAACTTAGGAGAAGGGTTTGAAGTCAAAGAGGAAGAAGTGAAGAAAAAGAGAAGAAGGATAGATGAAGCTGCAAGTGAAGAAAGACATTCAGACTCAAAAGGACACAGAGAGGGATCATCCTGAATCTTCTGCTGCAAGATAAAATATTGGGCAAAAACCTTAGGGAAAGGTTATCCTCAATAATGAATGATCTGAATGTACCTTTTAAGACAGTCTGAAAGGCGATCAAGGCAATCAACAAGCTCTTGAAGAATCCCTGTCTATGGAAGTGTTATTAGAAGGTTTAAGGGCAAAGTGGACAAGCTTATGAGAATGATGAAAAAGTAGATGCTAATCAGAAAAATATCATGATAACCCTAACTTCTATCTCTAGACAACCTCAACATTAGGATTATCTTGTTTTCTTATATGATTTTATGAACTAATTAATACTTTAAACACATTAATAAAGTTCATATGGTTATATGCTTTTCATTTCGGTGTTAAGTCTATTCTGATTAGTCACTGTACTTATATGAATATTTTGATTAACAATATCTGATTGATTGCTATATTTGCTTGATGAAACTAAAAAAATTTCTTTTGTTAAAACAAACAAATCCTGTACAATCAATACTTCAAACTCTTGAGTTTTCACTTATAAAATTTAATTTTCAATAAGTACAATATAAGGATATTCTTAAAGTATCAAATTACATAACAAGAGAAGACATAAAAGTAAGAAATCAAAATTAAATAAGCCAAAGTAATGAATTTCATTTCATTAAGAACATAAGTCCTGAATTACAGACTAAAATTTCTAAGAACTATCTTCTGGATGCTCTAAAAGGTCATGTTTGTGGTTACAAGCCTACATGACCTTTGCAGAGGGGAAAAATTGAGGTTTTGGCTGAAGCCATCCAACCAATAGTCCGTCTTGAAGAAACCAACTCTGTTGCATCATTTTGGTTTTCCTCAGGAGAGGACTCTAGCCCCTCCAGAGCCTTGGATATCAGTTTGATTTTCTTCAGGAAGATATGTCTTCAGAACTTAAAACAGTCAGAGTCCAAAGATTTCTCTTCAGACTCTGAACTGAGTTCTTCTGGAAAGGACACTGGCTTTGTTTCCATTGGTTTCTTCTTATGTTTTCTCCTATCTTGACTGACTCTCACTGAAACTACCTTCTTCTTCTCTGAGAGTTTCATTTTTCTCTCAAGAGATCTATCAATAACCTAAGATTATTCTGTGTGAGTAAAATGACTAGGTATCTCTCTCCTTTTATAAGCAAAATTCAATGGCCGAGTATTAAATGTGTTCAACCACTCCTGATTTGACGGCATTGAAAGTTGAATTTCTATTAATTGCTTATATTACCTTTTTGATAATGACAAAAGGGGGAGAAAGAATATTGGTAAATCAATTGTTGGAAGAAGAGAAATTACTTGGCTTTTTAAGGCCTTGTAGTGCTTCAGAGAGAGAACGTAGGAGAGTGGTCAAAATAGTAGCTTGAGTTACATGCTGTGTTATGACAATCTGATCTTTGAGAATTTCAAAATATTGTACTAAAGAGCTCTGAACTGTTTTCAAGTTTTTGTTCAGACTCTGAGCTATTTTCTTTGAAAAGATTTTTTTAAAAGCTCTGAACTGTTTGAAAATATTTTGAACTCTGAAGCTGTTAATGATAACCATCAGAACCAAGTGTGTATGTAGAAGTCTTTAAGCGTCTCTGATCCTATTTTGTCATTCAATTTAAATATTGCTTCAATTTAAATATTGCTTCATCTTGCATCTGCATTAAGGGCTTAATTTTCAAGGAGAATGCATTTATTAATTGAAGTTTATTATTCATAGTTAGTTCTTGAGTAAGGGTGAAACTTTACTCAAAGATTATCACACTATGGAAAGAAGAAGCTTGCAAACCTTGTTCTTTACATAGTGAAATATGAATAATTTAAGTCATATAATAAAGTATTTCTGAAACTGATTAAAATTAACTATGGATACAAAATAGGGGGAGCTTACAAACCTAACCCTATGGGTTATCAGACTTAGGGGGAGCTAGCAAAACTCAGAAGCCTAATGTCAACATAGCTGATTTTTATCAACAACAATTGTATTTAATACTTGTGTTTGTCATCATCAAAAAGGGGGAGATTGTTGGAACAAAATATGTGTTAATACACACCCTTAAGTTTTGATGATAACAAAGTATTAAATGGACAATTGATGGTACTAATGTTTAAATTAAGTGCATGAGAACTCAACGTTTAATCAAGAGCACACTTAATTTAAACTCTGATGAAACCAATGGAAGTCTGAATATTTAGACTCTGAAAGAGTTCAGATGCTACAACGTGGTTAGAAGCTATACAAAGTTCAGAAGCTCAAAGTAGATCAGAACGTCTGAAAGCTGCTCAGGAACTCTGAGGAGTTTAAGAAGCTCAAGGATGTTCAGAGGCCTACAAGAGTTCAGAGGTTGTCTGCTAGTCATAAGTCATTCAGAGGATGAAGACGTTCAGAAGCTGAATTACGAAAGAATATCAGAGGCCAACCATTCAAAGACCAATCAGACTCCAAGTTATCAAAGGTTCATCAGAAGCAAAGGAATTCCCAGTCATCAGAGGGCTACATCAACTACAACTTATCAAGCCTGATGACTTGTTCTAAGGTTAACTAAAATGCAACGGTCACAAAGGATGTGATCCCTCTCTCTAGGAGCTAGTTGTACCTTATAACTGTACCATTGGACAGACAACAAAGGTAAAGCTTCTCTGCAAAGGAAGACGTGGCTTTACTCAACGGATCTTCAATGTCTACAGTTGTCCAAGTTGCAACGGGAATTTCTCCAACGTCTCAATGTCTTTCTCAACTCATATAAATATGCCAAAGAAAGAATTGATGACTAACACTCACCATTAGATAAAATCTCTCAGAAGAAAGTGAGAATTTGAATTGTAATAGATAATATCTCTCAAATGAAGTGAGCATAGAAACTAGCTTAGAGCCTCTGAAGTTATTATGTTTGTAATAAGTTTTAAGCTCTTAAGTTAGTAGTAAGTCTTCTGCTTAGTGTAGAAGCACGTAAGTCTCAGTCTTAGTGATTAGAGCAGTGAAGTCTTGAGCTTGAGTGCTTGAGCAAGGAAGCCTCTGATATTGTGTGATCAGAGCAAGGAAGTCTCTTTGTCTTGTGTGACTTAGAGCAGGAAGTCTCAAGCTTGTGTGCTTGAGCAAGGAAGTCTTTGATCTTGTGTGATCAAAGCAAGGAAGTCTCTATGTCTTGTGTTACTAAGAGCAGGAAGTCTTGAGCTTGTGTGCTTGAGCAACTATTGTAATCCGTGTGATTATAGTGAAACTCTCTTGGAAACAAGGGGACTGGAGTACTCTCAATTTGTGAGGGGAACCAGTATAAATTGTTGTGTGTTCTTCTCTCTCTCACTCTCTCATTTACTCCTTCATCATTCATAACGCCATAAGTTAATTTTGTGAATAATCCGTTGTGCTTTAAAGACTCTGAAAAGGTTTAAATATCTTTGAAAGTTTTTAAATATCCAAAACACAATTCAACCCCGCTTCTTGTGTTTTCTCCACGCACCTTCAACATGTATTTTGATTGTATGCATACAGAAAGAGACTTATTCATTTTATCAAGTCGTCTCTTCAATAGTTTGAATTACATGTCTAATGGAAATAAAATCTTTCAAGGAGTTTCATAATATAATGTGCACTAACAACAAGTTGGCCATACAAATATATTTTAACACATTTTTCAAATAAATTGAGTCTTGTTGTGTTACTAAACTTAATCAAGTAAGAAAAATATTTTGATTTCACTTCAGGTGAATATTTTTCATTTCACTTGAATATGGAAGCTCATATATGCTTTATTGGATTTATACCTTTGAGGTATAGAGTTCAAGTCCAAACACCATTATATTTTGCAAATGAATTGCTTCTTTATATTTTGGCAAACCGCATGCATTAATTTGGGTTCAATATTCTTGCACTTATAATATTTAGCGCTACCTCATTTGTCGACAATTTTTCAAGTTCTTGGTTCCTTATTTTAACTGGTAGAGATATAATCGATTGAGATCTCTTTATATCATAAATGACAGGTACCTGAACCTCTTCAGGAGGTATAAATATTTTGCAATCTCTACACTTTTCATGATAGCTTTCCTTGCCAACAAGACCATCTTCCTTCTCTAAGATTTATCTTTGAACCAAGTTTTAGGCATGCCTTAGTCTAATAAAATTTCAATATAGAAAAGGACATTTGCAGCATAAAGGAATTTAGAAATCCCTTTTAGGTCAGAGAATGCATATTTTGATGAACTTCAGGTTCATATTGTTGTGTGCGAGTATTTGTATGCATTCTAAACAAATTTTTCATAGCTGCTTATTTTATTTTTTCTCTGTCACCCTAATGCTGATAACTAATAACAAGATATGAAATATCTTATGGTAAAGACTCAGATTCATCACGTAATCTCAGTTTTCTTGTAGTTTCACCTAACGTTGTCTGCTGGACAATGGAGAACATATAGTTCACATAAAAAACTTAGATGAGATATATTATGTTCCTGACCACGAACAAATTGTAATGGGGAGAATTTTAATGATTCATTGGCTTGATGCACATAGATGTTGCTACTAGAAAAATAACATGTCCAAGTAAGGGCCTTTGTTCTCATAATAATTGTCTAGCTATAAATATGAAGCATTTAGCTAAATACATTTTCTAGACCATTCTAAATATAAACATGTGCAACTCGACATTCAAAATCATGTCACACACCAACTTGATCAAGGTTGATGACATTTACTTGGCCAATTAGTCGATGCATCAATAAACTTATATAATATTCAAGTGGCCCACCAAAATATTGGAGATACGCAAATGTATCACATCAAATCATGGGAAAGAAATTCAAACCCGCTTATTTCGCCTTTTATTAGCTTTGAGAACAACATCTGAGAATTCATTATTTTGAAGAATGTTCATGTTCTTCGATTGCATCATAAGACTCGGGATGGTCTAACCGGTCATGCCAATCATATTCGTTTTTCCATACGTAGAATTTTGTCATTAAACAAAATGATACTTAAATATTTCAAATAATATTTTCTCACAATTTGAATCCTTCAGGGATTTTCATATTTTCTCAATTTATCTTCGTACTTTGATAGAATAGTGTGGGAAAATAAGAGAGTTCAAAGTAAGAGAATCTCTAAATTACACTTTAATTCTCAATATGCTTCCCCCAAGTGTGATTTCCACCCCATCGTCATAAACATTGTTTTGGAATTTCATAGATCTCTATCAGAGAATCACTAAACAATTTCGTATACACCATCACGTCCTTCTGGGACAATTTAATCATACTTTGATAAAATACCACAACTTAGATGAAATATTTGCTTTAGGAAATATCTCAATAGTACATAAAATACATACCAATTTACAATCAATAATGATTGTAGAATGACGCGGGATCTTGTATTTCATTTTACAAAGATAATAACATCATTTGACAAATAAATAAATAAATAAATCATGTTATATATTCATTTGTGCTATGTTCCACAATGAGACAAACATTTTCTCTATGAAAATCAATAGTCATAGCTTAACAAATATTATATATTAAGCATCAAATTTTTCTAGTGCATTTCAATGCTTGCACTCTTTCTTTTTTGGAACTATTTATGATTCTTCTTGATTCATAGTTCTATTGTATCATACTATGGTACTTCGGGACTCATAATTTACATGTATTGTATAATGAATCGTCCGTATTCATAATTTATGTTTATTTTACTACAGTTCTTCTGGACTTGAATGAATCTTCAGGATTTATAGAAATCTTTAGTATTTCAACAACTATATATTACAAATAATCTTCATAATGATTAAGAACAAGTTGCTCTTTGCGCGATCCTTCGGGTTGCTCGGTATTATTTTTATTTTTTTTAGAACTAATCACAAATAATAATAATAATGACAAGAAATAAACTTATCATAAAATCTTCAGCTTTATTTTTATGGATCCAAAAAAATAATTTTGCAAAATAGATTCGCATAACCCGCAAAATTTGGCCTAAAATTTATTCTCCCAAATAGAACGGTGCATTGTAAACAAACAAAATGTAGTTACTAGTCCACTTAATGTTACTATTTAAAAGGAACCGTATAACTATTTGTTTTCCATCCAATGTTACCATTTTTTTTTTGACTTGATACAAATTGATAAAGCTATATTTAAACAAATAATAACTTTATTATTTCTTCTTTTTTTGTTGATAATAACTTTATTATTTCATGAAGAAGAAGAAAAAAATCGATATATAAAAATAAATAAGTTAAAAAAAACGACAAAAAAATGATAATGACCTGGTATGATAACTTTTAAATTGAAAAATTCAAATTAATTTGTTTAGATAGGCCTTAATAATAGATGGTTTTGTCATCTGATGCCATCAAATTAGGTAACTTAGTTTAACATTAAAAATGCACATGTGTTTGACCATGTAAAATAAACAAGTTTAGAAATTGGTATCCGAAAAAATTTGGTATCTGACAAAAAAATTGCACACATGTGTTCCCTTTTTTTTTTTGTTGAAAAATGCAACAATATTAGGTGAGTTTGTTTCCCCTTTGTTTTAAAGTTACTACATCATGCTGATAAAAAATGGTGCATTTCATAATTAGGTTCTCTGTGAAATTTACCTAGCAATACAATTTTACAACATCAGTTCTTCGTGAACTATATAATTAATCACTATCATAGAGGAGAAAAAGAATTTATTTTATTAGTTCTTCAAGAACTATATAATGAATAAAATCATTTTTATGTGCAATCCATCATGGACGCATGATCAATGAAATTCTTCTGGAATATTCCATAATAAATGGTGATACTTTTAAGTTCTTCAGGAACTAGATTTGTGATATTTTTATGTTATTCAGGAACTAATTGGTGAATTCTTCTGGAATTCACGATGGAAATAAATTGAGTTTACTAAGTTCTTCATGAACTAAGTTAGTTGCATTCTTCGGGAATTCATAGATTAAATTTCTAAGTTCTTCAGGAACTTTTTATGTTATTCAGGAACTAATTGGTGAATTCTTTTGGAATTCATGATGGAAATAAATTGAGTTTACTAAGTTCTTCATGAACTAAGTTAGTTGAATTCTTCAGGAATTCATAGATTAAATTTCTAAGTTCTTCCGGAACTAAGATTATTGAATTCTTCGGGAATTCATGGATTAAATTTCTAAGTTCTTCGGGAACTATATGATAATATAATAATATCTTTTGCAATCCCCTTCAAAGAAGGATGAATATATTCTTCTGCAATATATAGGAAATAAATGAATTACAAAAAATAAAAACATAATTAAAAGTACATGCAAGAAGATTGCATGTGTATTTTTATAGCATATATTGAATTATCAATTATAATAAAAACAGTGGCTATGAAGCAACACAAATTAAATGAAATTGTTCGGTTTACATACCTTGATTGCTTACCTTGGCAGCTATGAAGCAACAAAAATGAAATGAAAGAGGTTTCGGTTTACATACCTTTGGAATGATAATTTGGTAGAGTCTCGTGCTGATAACGTGTTATGAAACTAATCTAAATATAAGAAGAAGAAAGGAGATATAGAGGAGAGAAAGAGAAAAGAGAAATATGTATATTTTATTCACATCCCTCATTTACATTGTAACATAGGTCCTATTTATAGGACAATATATTGGTCAATGATATGGGCCAAAACCTATATGGACATCACTAAATATTTATAACAAAAAGAGATTTATAAGCCTTTGAAAATTATTTTTAGTCACTATAGTTTCCGAGAGTTATTCTATATTTTATTTACTTACATATTTTAACTACTAGCGAATTATCGGCAATTACACTGTTAGCAGGATTACTACCGGAGGTGCTATTTTTCAAGACTACTATCAACAACTAAGGTCGGGCAAGATTTCGTACACGTTGGGACGGTTAGCGTAAAATAGCTTAATATATATGTGTAGTGGTGTCGACACTCACTACAAGCGATAAATAACTAAGGAGAGCTTATTCTCTTTTAGTGATTTTCACGAATTGCTAGACGAGGGTACGCCGGCCTTAATTATTTATCATAAGAATGATCTATGATAATGTCTGTTTGTATTGTGCTTGCATTACTTGATTAATTGTCTAAATGTGTATTTGTGAATACTTGATTGATTGTGATCGTTAGACTAAGGAAATGATCTATTGCTCTTTAGGGTGAGAAACATCGGTAGATATGTAAGATCCCTAATAACATAAGGGCAGTTTGTTACTTCGAGTAGTTGTAGTCGGTTGGGTTCTGGCTAAGGAAAGACTTGGTAGACTATGTCTCTTACGGTTACCTCTCTTTCCTGGGAAGTCAACCATACACTATTCATTGTATGAATTGAACTTATTGTGTAGGAGTGCGGTTTGTGTGAGGAAAGAATGATAAAGATGCTTTGAGGTTATTGATGGTAATTGGCAGAGCATAAATCAAGTGTGCTCATGTATGTTCATAAGATTATCCTGCACACTTAATTTAAACATTAGTAACATCAATTGTCCATTTAATACTTTGTTATCATCAAAACTAAGGGTGTGTATCAAAACACATTTTGTTCCAACAGAGCCAACCATAGCTCTACTCTTCTCATCACCACCAAATTTTAATTTCTCACCTTTGTTTAATGAAAATCTTCAGCGCAACTTTTTCAATTCATCATCTCAAAATATGTTTGATCAACCATTTTTCAATGACATTTTGAATCCTCCTCCTGTTACTAATATTCCACCCATGCAAGCTATGGCATTCATGAATGATGATGGTCCTTCTAATCCTCAGCCTCAGCCTATGCCTAACTTACCAAGGTCTAAGACTGAGAGAAACACAGAAAGGATTAAGAGAGACATTAAGAAGCTGTTTCAAGGGCAATAACTTATTGACAATCATCTCTCATACATCACTATGGAGAATTTTATGATGAGAGATTGGTTTAGGAACGTGGTATGTTATCTGTACAATCTGCCATATCCAGAACTTAACCCTTATCCACCTCCTGTTCATGTTATGCCCCAACCTTCTCCTTCATCATCTTCTGGTGATTCAACTCCCACTAATCAGGAGCCTTGAATTCCTTTTTGATGACAAAAAGGGGGAGAAAGAAAGAAGAAATGGAAGCTGCAGGAAGACAGTTGCAGAGCAAGCTTCAGATGCTAGCAAAACATGTTTTATGCTGCTTATGGCGTATTTTGTTTATTTTAAAAAACTTGCCATAATTATGTGTTCCTATCTGTATGCATCTGTTTTTGGTTGTATTTTTCTACTGCTTTGAACTTCATTATGTTATGTTTTGATTAAGTACTTTGATTTGCTAGTAATCCATTGTGATACTATGCAATGCCTTTATTTGTTATATGCAATTTCTATTAATCATGCTTGGATCATCTATTAAGTTTATAATAAACACTGATGTTTTATAATGTGAAGGTGCGTGGAGAAAACACAAGAAGGGGGAGTTGAATTGTGTTTTGGATATTTAAAAACTTTTCTAGATATTTAAATCTATCAGAGTCTTTAAGCACAGCGGAATAGTTTACAGATTCAATTTAAGGCTAAGTGAATGATGAAGGAGTAAATGAGAGAGTGAGAGAGAGAGAAAGACACACAACAATTTATACTGGTTCCCCTCACAAATTGAGAGTACTCCAATCCCCTTGCTTCCAAGGGAGTTCACTATAATCACTAAGATTACAATCAGATGCTCAAGCACAAAAGCATGAGACTTCCTTGCTCAAGTGACACAAGACTTAAGACTTCCTGCTCTAAGTAACACAAGACAGAGAGACTTCCTTGCTCTAATCACACAAGATCAGAGACTTCCTTGCTCAAGCACACAAGCTTAAGACTTCCTTGCTCAAGTCACACAAGACAAGAGACTTCCTTGCTTCTACACTCAGCAGAAGACTTCTTTGCTCTAATCACTAAGATTGAGACTTACTTGCTTCTACACTAAGCAGAATACTTTCTTGCTTCTACACTAAGCAGAAGACTTATCAATTACTCACGCAGGAGTAATACTAACATCTAAGCTTAAACTTATTACAAACATAATAACTTCAAAGGCTCTAAGCTAGTTTCTATTCTCACTTCATTTGAGAGATGTTTTCTATTACAATTCAGATTCTCACTTTATTCTGAGAGATGTTTTCTAATGAAGATCGTTAGTCATCAATTCTTTCTTTTGCATATTTATATGAGTTGAGAAAGACATTGAGACGTTGGTGAAATTCCCGTGGTAAAATGGACAGCTGTAGTCTTTGAATATCCGTTGAGTAAAGCCACGTCTTCTTTGCAGTGAAGCTTTACCTTTACTGTTTGTCCAAAATACAGTAATAAGGTACAACTAGCTCCTAGAGAGAGTAGGATCACATCCTTTGTGACCGTTGTAATTAGTTGTCCTTAGAACAAATCATCAGGCTTGATAAGAGTAGTTGATGTAGCCTTTCTGATGATTTGGGGAATTCCTTTGCTTCTGATGAACCTTTGATAACTTGGAGTGTGATTGGTCTTGAATAAATGGCCTCTGATAGTCCTTCGTATTTCAGCTTCTGAACGTCTTCATCTTCTGAATAACTCATGACTAGCAGATAGCTTCTGAACTCTTGTAGGCATCTGAACATCTTTGAGCTTCTGAACTTCTCTGAGCTTCTGAACTCTTGCAGACATTCTGATCCTTTTTGAGCTTCTGAACTTTGTTTAGCTTCTGACCACGTTGTAGCTTCTGAACTCTTTCAGAGTGTAAAGATTCAGACTTCCATAGGTTTCATCAGAGTCTAAATTAAATGTGCTCTTGATATAACGTTGGATTCTCCTGCACACTTAATTTAAACAATAATAACATCAATTGTCCATTTAATACTTTGTTATCATCAAAACTTAAGGGTGTGTACTAATACACATTTTGTTCCAACAATCTCCCCCTTTTGATGATGACAAACATAAGTATTAAATACAATTGTTGTTGATAAAAATCAGCTATGTTTACATTAGGCTTCTGAGTTTCGCAAGCTCCCCCTAAGTCTGATATCCCATAGGGTTAGGTTTGTAAGCTCCCCCTATTTTGTATCCATAGTTAATTTTAATCAGTTTCAGAATTACTTTATTATATGACTTAAATTATTCATATTTTACTATATAAAGAACAAGGTTTGCAAGCTTCTTCTTTTCATAGTGTGATAATCTTTGAATAAAGTTGCACCCTTACTCAAGAACTATCTATGAATAATAAACTTCAATTAATAAATGTATTCTCCTTGAAATTATGCTCTTAATGAAGATGCAAGATGAAGCAAATATTTAAATTAAATGACAATAGGATCAGAGGCACTAGAAACGTATACACACACACTTGGTTCTGATGGTTATCATTGAAATACAGTTTCAGAGTTCAAAATATTTTTTCAAACAGTTCAGAGCTTTAAAAAATCTTTTCAAAAAAAATAGTTCAGAGCCTGAATCAAAAACTTGAAAACAGTTCAGAGCATAAAGCAAAACTTTTTGAAAATAGTTCAGAGCTCTTTAGCACAATATTTTGAAATCCTCAAAGATCAGATTGTCATATCAAAGCATGTACCTCATGCTACTATTTTGACCATTCTCCTACGTTCTCTCTCTGAAGCACTACAAAGCCCTACGTTCTCTCTCTGAAGCACTACAAAGCCCTAAAAAGATAAATAATTTCACTTCTTCCAACAATTGATTTACCAATAAACTTTCTCCCCCTTTTGTCATTATCAAAAAGAGTATAAGCAATTTAATTAACAAGTACAACGTCCAATACGGTCAAATCAGGAGTGGTTGAACGCATTTAAGACCTTGTCGGTGAAATGAGCATATAAAAGGAGAGAAGCCTAGTCATTTTATTCACATAGAATAATCTTTGGTTATTGATAGATCTCTTGAGAGAAAAAATGAAACGCTCAGAGAAGAAGAAAGCAGATTCAAAGATAGTCAGTCAAGATAGGAGAAAACATAAGAAGAAAACAATAGAAACAAAGCCAGTGTCTGTTACAGAAGAACTCAGTTCAGAGTCTGAAGAAGAGTCTTTGGACTTTGACTGTTTTAAGTTCTGAAGACATATATTCCTGAAGAAAATCAAACTGATAGCCAAGGCTCTAGAGGGGCTAGAGTATTTTCCTGAGGAAAACCAAACTGATGCATCAGAGTCAGTTTCTTCAAGAAAGACTACTGGTTGAGTGGCTCAGCCAAAACCTCAACCTTTCCCCTCTACAAAGATCATAGTTAGGCTTGCAACCTCAAATATGACCTTTGGAGCATCCAGAAGATAGTCCTTAGAAATTTTGATATGTAATCCAGAACTTATGTTCTCAATGAAACAAAATTCATTACTTTGGCTTGTTTATTTTTGATTTCTTATTTTTATTTCTTCTCTTGTTATGTAATTTGATTCTTTAAGAATACCCAAATATTGTACTCATTGAAAATCAAATTTTATAAATAAAAGCTCAAGAGTTTGAAGTAGCAATTTTCAAATTGTTTGTCTAAAGAAAAATGAACGTTATTTCCAGAATTAAATCAAACAAAAATGCTAAACAGAATCAAAACAGACATATAACCATTCAGATAAACATGGTGAATATATATGTCAGATTAAAAAAATTTTAACACATACAAAAGTTGAACCTAATACTGTGCCTAACAAAATATTAAACTGCAGATAGACACATAAGCATTAAAGAGATCCTAAGGGTTTATTGGGGTTGGTTACAGAGAGAAGCTTAGGTTTTCATAATCTCTATTTGGTTTCCATTGACTTTCTCTATCATCCCAATATACTTATCCATCTGGGCTTTGATTTCTTTAATTTCAGCCTCATATGCTGGATTTATCAAGTGCTCTTGATTGCTCCTTAGATTTTCTTGGGTAGGTTCATTCAGATTACTAGCTCTTACAGTAGAGGATTTAGGTTGATTCTGAAGGTGCGTGGAGAAAACACAAGAAGGGGGGGGGGGTTGAATTGTGTTTTGGATATTTAAAAACTTTCCAAGATATTTAAACCTTTTCAGAGTCTTTAAAGCACAGCGGATTATTCACACAATTAACTTATGGCGTTATGAATGATGAAGGAGTAAATGAGAGAGTGAGAGAGAGAAGAACACACAACAATTTATACTGGTTCCCCTCACAAATTGAGAGTACTCCAGTCCCCTTGTTTCCAAGAGAGTTTCACTATAATCACAAGGATTACAATAGTTGCTCAAGCACACAAGCTCAAGACTTCCTGCTCTTAGTCACACAAGACATAGAGACTTCCTTGCTCTGATCACACAAGATCAAAGACTTCCTTGCTCAAGCACACAAGCTTGAAACTAACTGCTCTAAGTCACACAAGACAGAGAGACTTCCCTGCTCTGATCACACAAGATCAGAGGCTTCCTTGCTCAAGCACTCAGGCTCAAGACTTCATTCATCTAATCACTAAGATTGAGACTTACGTGCTTCTACACTAAGCATAAGACTTTCTTCCTTTTACACTAAGCAGAAGACTTACTACTAACATAAGAGCTTAAAACTTATTACAAACATAATAACTTCAGAGGCTCTAAGCTAGTTTCTATGCTCACTTCATTTGAGAGATATTATCTATTACAATACAAATTCTCACTTTCTTCTGAGAGATTTTATCTAATGGTGAGCGCTAGTCATCAATTCTTTCTTTGGCATATTTATATGAGTTGAGAAAGACATTGAGACGTTGGAGAAATTCCCGTTGTAAATTGGACAGCTGTAGACTTTGAAGATCCGTTGAGTAAAGCCACGTCTTCCTTTGCAGAGAAGCTTCACCTTTGCTGTTTGTCCAATACTACAGTTATAAGGTACAACTAGCTCCTAGAGAGAGGGATCACATCCTTTGTGACCGTTGCAATTTAGTTGACCTTAGAACAAGTCATCAGGCTTGATAAGTTGTAGTTGATGTAGCCCTCTAATGACTGGGAATTCCTTTGCTTCTGATGAACCTTTGATAACTTGGAGTCTGATGGGTCTTTGAATGGTTGGTCTCTGATAGTCCTTCGCAATTCAGCTTCTGAACGTCTTCATCCTCTGAATGACTCATGACTAGCAGACAGCCTCTGAACTCTTGTAGGCCTCTGAACATCCTTGAGCTTCTAAACTCCTCTGAGTTCCTGAACAGCTTCAGACGTTCTGATCTACTTTGAGCTTCTGAACTTTGTATAGCTTCTGACCACGTTGTAGCATCTGAACTCTTTCAGAGTCTAAATATTCAGACTTCCATTGGTTTCATCAGAGTTTAAATTAAGTGTGCTCTTGATTAAACGTTGAATTCTCCTGCATTTAATTTAAACATTAGTACCATCAATTGTCCATTTAATACTTTGTTATCATCAAAACCTAAGGGTGTGTATTAACACATATTTTGTTCCAACAATCTCCCCCTTTTTGATGATGACAAACACAAGTATTAAATACAATTGTTGTTGATAAAAATCAGCTATGTTGACATTAGGCTTCTGAGTTTTGCAAGCTCCCCCTAAGTATGATAACCCATAGGGTTAGGTTTGTAAGCTCCCCCTATTTTGTATCCATAGTTAATTTTAATCAGTTTCAGAACTACTTTATTATATGATTTAAATTATTCATATTTCACTATGTAAAGAACAAGGTTTGCAAGCTTCTTCTTTCCATAGTGTGATAATCTTTGAGTAAAGTTGCACCCTTACTCAAGAACTAACTATGAATAATAAACTTCAATTAATAAATGCATTCTCCTTGAAATTAAGCCCTTAATGCAGATGCAAGATGAAGCAATATTTAAATTGAATGACAAAATAGAATCAGAGACGCTTAGAGACTTCTACATACACACTTGGTTCTGATGGTTATCATTAACAGCTTCAGAGTTCAAAATATTTTCAAACAGTTTAGAGCTTTAAAAAATCTTTTCAAAGAAAATAGCTCAGAGTCTGAACAAAAATTTGAAAACAGTTCAGAGCTCTTTAGTACAATATTTTGAAATCCTCAAAGATTAGATTGTCATAACAAAGCATGTACCTCATGCTACTATTTTGACCACTCTCCTACGTTCTCTCTATGAAGCACTACAAGGCCCTAAAAAGCCAAGTAATTTCGCTTCTTCCAACAATTGATTTACCAATATTCTTTCTCCCCCTTTTGTCATTATCAAAAAGGTAATATAAGCAATTAATAGAAATTCAACTTTCAATGCCGTCAAATCAGGAGTGGTTGAACACATTTAATACTCGGCCATTGAATTATGCTTATAAAAGGAGAGAGATACCTAGTCATTTTACTCACACAGAATAATCTTAGGTTATTGATAGACCTCTTGAGAGAAAAAATGAAACGCTCAGAGAAGAAGAAAGTAGTTTCACTGAGAGTTAGTCAAGATAGGAGAAAACATAAGAAGAAACCAATGGAAACAAAGTCAGTGTCTGTCACAGAAGAACTCAGTTCAGAGTCTGAAGAGAAATCTTTGGACTCTGACTGTTTTAAGTTCTGAAGACATATATTCCTGAAGAAAATCAAACTTAAGTCCATAGCCTAAGAAGGGCAAACTGACATTCCTGAAGGAAACCAAACTTATGCATGGTTTCTTCAAGAATATCAGTCCCTTCTCCAAGGTCATCCCTTGGAGTCTTCCAGAAGTAGTATTTAGGAGATAGATATGTAGTCAACAACTTTAGTTCTTAATGAGATAAAACTCATTACTTTGGCTTGTTATGTAATTTTGATTTCTTACAAATATTTCTTATCTTGATATGTAATTTAATCTTTTAAGAATATCACATATTGTTCTTATTGAAAATCAAGTAAGTAATAGCTCAAGAGTTTGACGTATTGATTTTCCAAGAATTGATTTGTTTTTAAGAAATAAAAACATTTCTAGAATAAAACAATGCTAAACAGAATCAATTAAGAACACATAATCAGTCAGATAATCATGAAACAACTTAATATTTACACACAAGTTGAACCTAATAATGTGTCTAATCAAAACATTTAATCAGCAGATAAACACTTAAGCATTCACAGAAATCCTAATGGTTTTGTGGTAATTGGTTAAAGAGAGAAGTTAATGTATTTAAGATTTCTGTTTGTTTTCCATCGACTTTCTCCAACATCCTTTTAGACTTGCTTATCTCAGTTCTGATTTCTTTAAGTTCAACCTCATACACTGGATTTCTCATATGCTCTTGATCACTCCTTGAATCTCTTTGAGTAGATTCATTCAGATTGTCGTTTCTTTCAGTAAAGGATTCAGGGTGATTCCTTTCTGCGTCCTTCTTATTCTGAATGACCTCTTCAACCACCTTATCCTTCCTCTTTTCAATCCTCCTCAGTTCTTCAACATCAGCTCCTTGAAGACTATGCAGCTTCTTTACCAAATCCTCTGCCAAGCTTACCCATTTTGCAACAAGTTCAGATGATGATATGTCAGAAAGTCTTAACTCAGGAAGACTATGTATCTGTCTAATCAAGCTATTGCATTCACTCAAGATTTCAGGGTTAGTTGAGTTAGTTGGATGAGGTTCAGAGTTTGAGGGTGAAGAGGTGTGTTGAGGTGATGATTGAGGTTGTTGTTGCTGTTTATCAAAAGCTTTAAAATGAAAATCATTTACATGAAGCTCTTGGACCATATCATCAACATAGTTCGATGATGGGGAATGTTGGATGTCTTCAGAATGAGGTTCAAGTTCCTCAGTATTTTATTGTTCAGGTCGTGGTTTGATAGACTCAGATGTGAGTTGTGGTTCAGTGTGGATTATTTTTTATGTGAGAGGGTCTGAATGAACATGTCCTGACACAATTTGTTTTAGCGTGAGATTGTCTTCAGGACATGTTTGGATAGAGATGTTCTGAGTATGCTCAGAGGGTGAATAGGTGATTGGGTTCTGAGCAGGATTTTGGTTTGTTTTTGATTGGGTTGATAGTGGTGTTGGTTGAGTTTCTTGAGTGTTGAAAGCCTTCAGTAGTTTTCTTTCTTGGCTCCTTTGTAAGTTTCTTCATTCTGACACACAGAGGTTCATCATCATCCTCACTTTCTTCAACATCTACTGCTATCACAGTTGATCTCTCAGCTTTGGACTTGATTTTCCCTTTGCTTTCTACCCTTTCAGCTTCATTCTTCTCCACTTTTATCTTCACCAGCCTCTTCCTTTTCTTTTTCAGCTCTTCTTCTTCAATCTCAAACCCTTCACCTTGACTTTCTAGCAGTTGTATATATTGATTGATAATACCATTTGAGACAGAAGGTATGTCAATCTTAAATCTCTTTACCATTGAATCTTGAGAGTGAGGTAGAGGTTCAAATGGATCAGAGAGCTGTATTTCTTTTCCTGCTAGTAAGTTCATGTTAGAGAGAGTGTGAGCAGAGATTGTAGAAGCTCTGATTTCCCTAATCAGATTGTCATGACCAGCAGCCTTAATTGCATCTATCACTCCACACTGATAGAATATCTCACTCAGGATCCTAGGATAGATTATATGAACATTTGGCTTAGACTGCTTCTGAGTAGCGCTTACAGCCTTGCAGAGGTGATTGAAGATGTATTTTGCCCAGTTCAAATTGAATTTTCTTGTGAGAAAATAGACAAAGTGTCTATGATCCCAAGAAAGTTGATCAGTACTTCCACTTCTTGGAAATATTGATCCTAGAACTATTATGGCTAATACTCTTTGAATAGGCTTCAGATCACCCACCTTGTTGCTTTCACAACTCTTTCCTTTAGAGTAGCACAGCTTGGTCATGTTTGCTAGAAATTCTGAGTTCTTTGCTTCACTCTGGCTAAAGGTATGGTAAATACCTTCATTTGGAATGAATAATACCTTAGCCAGATTTGAAGCAGTAAGAATTACTTCAAATCCACAAACCACGGAATGCACTTCAGTTTCTTCAATTGTCCTCATTCCCAACTCTTGAGGAGTCTTGTCTTTATTTTCTAGCTTTTCCTTCTTCTTTTCATCCAGCTCCCTGTTGTAGTCTTCAACCGTCTTCACCTTACTTCTGATCCAGAAATCCTTTACTAGTGATGGATAGATGGGGCCATTTAGCAACTGCATGTATTTAAAACTCCCATCACGTTCAATAAAGTACTTTAAGACACCAAAATGATTCTTCTCCAAGCTGTCAAAATCCACTGGTTGTTCCATAACCAGATTTAGAGATTTTCCCTCCATCTTTAGAGACAAATCTGTGGAGAACAATTCGTCGCAAGTAATAGTATTGATGGGAAAGTTCTTTGGAAACACAAATAGAGAATCTGAAGACGATGTGGATGCTGTCATTTCTATAGTTAGGGTTTTACTAAAATTTTGACGAAAGAGGGTTTTTCTTTTAAGTTTGAGACAATCGAAAGTGTACGTTGTGAAGATGCAGTGTGTGCAATTGATTTAGTGAATTTGATTAAAAACAGTAAGACAAATTAAATCACACATAGAAAATAAATCAAAAGAAAAAGAACTAATCATTAACTGTTTTAAACCAATCAGAAGGTGTGTACGTGTTGTCTATTTAGCGCCAAAACGTTTTAGTAAAAATACTTAAACGTTTCCAATTCATTTTGTATTCAGAGGCTTAACCATCAGAGGTTGAAACGTTTCTCAGAGTCTGAGATTCTTCAGATGCTGAAACCTGAAGAACTTCAGAGGCTGAAAAACATGTCTTTCAGGACACAAGAAAATATGTTCAGACAGGATTTTTCAAGGTTTTTAGTACTGAACAATGTGTATCCTAAGAAGACATTTTCAAACCTTTGAAAGTTATTCCTCTGAATATGTCATTCAGGAGTTAAGCATACTTACCTTGCATTGAAGCTTTCTTGATTAGGTGTAGTCAGAGTCATAGCCTGAGCAATCACTCCACCACACTTGAGTTGTAATCATCTTCAAAGCAAGCTTCAAGTTCTTCATGCTCCCTCCTGCTCCTTATGTACTCCTCTTCATCTTCTTCTCCATCCGACTCTTCAATGTGCCTTCTATGCACAATTGCTCTTCTTCCATTCACAGTCACATGCATCCATGTGATTGGAAGGTTCAGAGTCTTAGTTTCACCTGCAATCAAGTAAACAATTTTGTCTCTTGGTACCCACTTGCTTGAGGGTCCTAGATTGTTAGTTGCCAAATCTTCATCCTCCATTTGTTTCATCTGAGTGCTATCAGATACAGATGTAGTGTAAAGATTTGGAAGTGAGAAGCTTCCATCAATAACTGATGAGCTTGGTTCCTCTACTGTTTTACTACTAGAGTATCCAATCCCATTAGTATTGTTGGTCTTAAGGTTGCAAAGCATGGAAACAATTTTATTTTGATCAGCATTGATGTTACAGTACTCTTTGAGAACTAGAGAGTGCTCAAGGGGTTTGTAACATATAGCAAAATCATTCTCAAGGTCTTTGGTTTTGATAAAATCATTTTTGTTCAAGACCTTCAGAGTGATTTGCTTGCTTACTTAAATTCTCATAGTCTGCTTTAAGCTTTTTATACTTCTGCTGACTATTAGAGAGTTTAAGTAAGGTCTTATAAAGATGCTTGATCACTTTAGCTTTGGAAAGACGAGAATATACCTGATTTATTGTTCTCTGGATACTTTCTTTGCTCTCAGGTTCTGACTTTTCATCAGAACTTGAGTCTTCAGAGTCTGAGCCATCTTCAGAACTTGATCCTTCAGCTCTTGGAGCTCTTTCAGACTCATCTTCAGAGAAGTTGTCTAGTACATCCCATGTTGTCATTCCTTTAGCCAGTCTTCCTCCATTCTTCTTGAAGTTGTACCATTTTTGAATTTTTCTTGAAAACCTTTCAAGATACTCTTCATCAGGTTCTTCAACAAGATCTTCATGCTTCAATACTTGCTTTCCTTTCCTTGTTGCTTCTGCTTCTTCAACGTTCAGCTCTGGCATATCCTTCAGAGCCAATTCATGGACTCTAAGCAAATCAATCAATGATTCAGGACTCATTGAATTGATGTCTTCAGTTTCCTCTATAGTATTTGGAATTTCATTCCAGTTAAGAGGCAAACTTCTCAGAAACTTGCTTACAAGCTCTTTGTTGCTGAGTTTGTTGTTGTGCTCTTCAAGCTTGAAACCTTATGTTCATTTTCTCAATGCTCTCATTTTCCTCCATCCTAAACTCCTCATATTGATCCAACAAGCTATTTACTGTTGCCCACTGAATGCTTTCATTATCATCACTAATGAGGCAAAGAGTAGTAGCTGTAGAATCAATTCTAGAAGTTTGATTAGCCCCTGATGTGGAAGGATTTTGATTATTGCTCAGATCTTCATTTAAGCTCAGTTCATCTTCAAATTTCTTGCTAAGATCAGCAACTTGTTGACATAGCTTCTGCTTCCACTCAACCATGTTTTGAGCCATGGAGGTTTTCTCCTTTGGATCTTGACTGTCTCACGGTTAAGTGATTTACCAACAGAACCGGAGCTCTGATACCAATTGAAGGTGCGTGGAGAAAACACAAGAAGGGGGGGGGGTTGAATTATGTTTTGGATATTTAAAAATTTTCCAATATATTTAAACCTTTTCAGAGTCTTTAAAGCACAGTGGATTATTCACACAATTAACTTATGGCGTTATGAATGATGAAGGAGTAAATGAGAGAGTGAGAGAGAGAAGAACACACAACAATTTATACTGGTTCCCCTCACAAATTGAGAGTACTCCAGTCCCCTTGTTTCCATGAGAGTTTCACTATAATCACAAGGATTACAATAGTTACTCAAGCACACAAGCTCAAGACTTCCTGCTCTTAGTCACACAAGACATAGAGACTTCCTTGCTCTGATCACACAAGATCAAAGACTTACTTGCTCAAGCACACAAGCTTGAGACTTCCTGCTCTAAGTCACACAAGACAGAGAGACTTCCTTGCTCTGATCACACAAGATCAGAGGCTTCCTTGCTCAAGCACTCAGGCTCAAGACTTCATTGCTCTAATCACTAAGCAGAAGACTTACGCGCTTCTACACTAAGCTGAAGACTTACTACTAACTAAGAGCTTAAAACGTATTACAAACATAATAACTTCAGCGGCTCTAAGCTAGTTTCTATGCTCACCTCATTTGAGAGATATTATCTATTACAATACAAATTCTCACTTTCTTCTGAGAGATTTTATCTAATGGTGAGCGCTGGTCATCAATTCTTTCTTTGGCATATTTATATGAGTAGAGAAAGACATTGAGACATTGGAGAAATTCCCGTTGTAAATTGGACAGCGGTAGACTTTGAAGATCCGTTGAGTAAAGCCACGTCTTCCTTTGCAGAGAAGCTTCACCTTTGCTGTTTGTCCAATAGTACAGTTATAAGGTACAACTAGCTCCTAGAGAGAGGGATCACATCCTTTGTGACCGTTGCAATTTAGTTGACCTTAGAACAAGTCATCAGGCTTGATAAGTTGTAGTTGATGTAGCCCTCTGATGACTGGGAATTCCTTTGCTTCTAATGAACCTTTGATAACTTGGAGTCTGATTGGTCTTTGAATGGTTGGCCTCTGATAGTCCTTCGCAATTCAGCTTCTGAACGTCTTCATCCTCTGAATGACTCATGACTAGCAGACAGCCTCTGAACTCTTGTAGGCCTCTGAACATCCTTGAGCTTCTAAACTCCTCTGAGTTCCTGAACAGCTTCAGACGTTCTGATCTACTTTGAGCTTCTGAACTTTGTATAGCTTCTGACCACGTTGTAGCATCTGAACTCTTTCAGAGTCTAAATATTCAGACTTCCATTGGTTTCATCAGAGTTTAAATTAAGTGTGCTCTTGATTAAACGTTGAATTCTCCTGCACTTAATTTAAACATTAGTACCATCAATTGTCCATTTAATACTTTGTTATCATCAAAACTTAAGGGTGTGTATCAACACATATTTTGTTCCAACAGATTCCTCTCTGTGTCCTCAACCATTGTAGCTTTTCCCTTGTCAAACCTCCTCTGTTCTTCAACATCAGCCTTCTGAAGGTTATACAACCTCTTCACTAACTCTTCAGTTAAACTCATCCATTGAGCAACATATTCAGACGAGGGCATGTCAGATTGTCTTTGCTCATGAAGGCCATGTATCTGACTTAACAAGCTGTTACATTCACTCAAGATATCAGGGTTGTTTGGGTGAGGTTCAGTAGTTGAGGGTGTAATGGTGTGTTGAGGTGATGGTTGAGGTTTTTGATGTTGTTGATCAAAAGCTTTTAGATGAAAATCATCTACATGAAGCTCTCTGACCATAGCATCAACATGGTTTGATGGTAGGGAAATTTGGATTTCTTCTGAGACAACAACTTCAGTACGTTCTGAACCATCAGAGTGAGGTTCAAGTTCCTCAGTATTTTGTTGTTCAGGTTGTGTCTGGTTATGTGATGGTTGAAGTTCAGGATGTGTTTGGTGATCAGAACCTTGATTTTCAGAGGGTTGTTGTTCAGGTGATGTTTGGATAGGTTCTGATGAGGGGTGTGGTTCAGTGTGGGTTATTTCTGGTATGGGAGGTTCTGAGATGAGTTGTTTTAGTGTGAGATGGTCTTCAGGACTTGTCTGGGTGGTGTTTGGGTGGGGGTTTTGAGTTTGTTCAGAGGTTGAATGGGTGAATGAGTTATGAACAGAATTTTTGGTTATATTTGGATGAGATAATTCACCACCTAAATGTTCCTCAAGGAATTGTAGAGGTGAATTTCTGGGTTGGGTTGATGATGGGTTTGGTTGAGTCTCTTGAGTATTTACAACAACAGGTTTAGATAGAAATACATTACCTGAGTTGTCTTTGATTGAGCCTTCAGAAGTTTTCTTCTTCTTGAGTCTGACACTCAAAGGTTCATCATCATCTTTACTATCTTCATCATCTATTATTACCACAGTTGAACTCCCGGCTTTGGGCTTGATCCTTCCTTTACCCTCTGCAGCTTCACTCTTCTCCGTTTTTATCTTCACCAGCCTCTTCCTCTTCTTCTTCAATTCTTCTTCAATCTCAAGCCCTTCACCTTGACTTTCTAGCAGTTGTATATATTGATTGCCAATACCATTAGAGATAGCAGGTATGTCAATCTTATATCTCTTCACCATTGAATCTTCTGAGTGAGGTTAAGGTTCAAATGGATCAGAAGGTTGCATTTCTTTTCCTGCTAGCAAGTTCATGTTGGAGAGGGTGAGAGCAGAGATTGTAGAAGCTCTGATTTCCCAAATCAGATTGTCATGTCCAGCAGCCTTGATTACATCTATCACACCACATTGATAGAAGATTTCGCTAAGGATTCTTAGATAGATGACATGAACATTTGGCTTGGATTGTTTCTGAGTAGCACTCGCAGCCTTGCAGAGGTGATTGAAGATGTATTTTGCCCAGTTCAAATTAAATTTTCTTGTGAGAAAATAGACAAAGTGCCTATGATCCCATGAAAGTTGATCAGAACTTCCACTTCTTGGAAATATTGATCCTAGAACTATTCTGGCTAATACCCTCTGAATAGGCTTCAAATCACCCACCTTGTTGCTTTCACATCTCTTCCCTTTTGCGTAGCACAGCTTGGTTATGTTCATAAGAAACTCTGAATTCTTTGCTTCGCTTTGGCTGTAGGTATGGTAAGTGCCTTCATTGGGAATAGATAACACCTTAGCCAGATTTGAAGCAGTGAGAATCACTTCAAATCCACAAACCACAGAATGCACTTCAGTCTCTTTGACTACCCTCAATCCCAATTCTTGAGGAGTTTTATCCTTATTCTCCAACTTCTCCTTCTTCTTTGCATCAAACTCCTTGTTATAATCTTCAACCGTCTTCACTTTGCTTCTGATCCAGAAATCTTTTACAAGCGTTGGGTAGATTGGACCATTTAACAACTTCATGTATCTAAAGCTCCCACTATGCTCAATAAAGAACTTTAGAACGTCAAAGTGATTCTTCTCCGAGCTATCAAAGTCCACTGGTTGTTCCATAACCAGGTTTAGAGATTTTCCCTCCATCTCGAGAGACAAATCTGTGGAGAACATTTCTTCGCAAGCAGTAGCGTTGATAGGGAAGTTCTTAGGAAACGCAAATAGAGAATCTGAAGATGATGTGGATGCTGCCATTTCTGAAGTTTAGGGTTTTGGGTTTTGCTAATTTGTGGAAGAAAGAAGGTTTTCTGAGGTTTCAAGAAAATGAAAGTGTAGGTTGTGACGAAGTAACGTGTGCAAGTGATTTTGATTAAAAGCAAATAGAACATACATAGAAAATAAATCAAAAAGAAAAGAACTAATCATTAACTGTTTTAAACCAATCAGAAAGTGTGTACGTGTTGTTCTTTTAGCGCCAAAACGTTTCAGTAAAAAATATTTAAACGTTTCTAATTCAATTCCTATTCAGAGGCTTAATTTTCAGAGGTTAAAAAGTTTCTCAGAGTCTGGACTACTTCAGATGCTGAGATCCAAAGTACTTCAGAGTCTGAAAATGTTTCTTTCAGGATATTTAAAAGAATATGTTCAGACATGATTTTTCAAGATTTTTAAATCTGAACATTTTTAGAAATAAATCAAGTATCCTAAGAAACCTTTTTAACTTTGAATGTTATTCCTCTAACTTGTCATTTAGGAGTTGAGAGTTACTTACCTGATTTTGAAGCTCTTTTGTTTTGATGACATTTTGTTCAAGATCAATCTCTCTCCAGGTCAAATTCTGAACATTCATCCCACCAAAGAAAGTTGCTATCATCAAAGTCTCTTTCAAAACAATCTTCAAATTCTTCATACTCCCTCATATTGCTTATGTACTCCATTTCATCTTCTTCTCCATCTGACTCTTCAAAAATGTGCCTTCTATGCATCCATGTGATTGGAAGGTTCAGAGTCTTTGTTTCACCTGCAATCAAGTAAACTATTTTGTCTCTTGGTACCCACTTACTTAAGGGTCCTAGACTGTTAGTTGCCAAATCTTTATCCTTCATTTGTTTCATCTGAGTGCTATCAGATACAAATGTAGTGTAAAGATTAGGGAGTGAGAAGCTTCCATCAATAACTGATAAGCTTTGGTTCTTCTAGTGTTTTATTACTGGAGTATCCAATCCCATTAGTATTGTTGGTTCTAAAATTGCAAAGCATGGAAACAATTTTATTTTGATCAGCATTAGTGTTGCAATACTCTTTGAGAGCAAGAGAGTGCTCAAAGGGTTTGTAACATACAGCATAATCATTCTCAAGATCTTTTGTTTTGATAAAATCTTTTTGTACTTCAAGACCTTAAGAGTTATTTGCTTGCTTACTTAAATTCTCATAGTCTGCTTTAAGCTTTTTATACTTCTGCTGACTATTAGAGAGTTTAAGTAAAGTCTTCTCAAGATGCTTGATCAATTTTCCTTTGGAAAGATGAGAATAGGGTTTTACCCCCCTGCAAAGTCTCGCGAGTTTTTGATTACCCCCATGCAAAATTATTTTTTTAGGATTACACCCCTGTAAAATTGATATTCCATCAATTTGCCCCCTGCCTGTACACAATCTTGATGTGGCATGACACGTGGCGATTATTTTACTTTTTTATTTTTTTTTAAATTGCCACGTGTAAAAAAATTATTTGTTCTTTAAAAATAAAAATTGAAATAAAAAAAATTATTTTAAAAATGAGAAAATTGAAATTAAAAAAAATAATAATTATTGAAAAAAAAACATTTTTTTAAAAAATCAGAAAATTGAAATAAGAAATAAACAAAATTGATTTAAAAAAGTAAATATTTTTTTTGATATTTTGATTTCAAAAATAATAATAACATGATTTAGACAAATAAATATTTTTTTGACATTTTTTTTTAAAATTAGAAAATTGAAATAAGAAATAAAAAATGATTTCAAAAAATAATAAAAATTTATTTAAATGATTTTTATTATTTTTTTAAATCATTTTTTTATTTATTTCAATTTTTTATTTTAAAAAAAAAAAACGTCACATGCTTAGGTGTGCAGGCAGGGGGCAAATTGATGGAATCTGAATTTTACAGGGGAGTAATCCTAAAAAAATATTTTGCAGGGGGGTAATCCAAAACTCGCGAACTTTGCAGGGGGGTAAAACCCTATTAACCCATGAGAATATACCTGATTCATTCTTCTCTGGATATTGTCTATGTTCTCAGGTTCTGAATTTCCATCAGAACTTGAATCTTCAGAGTCTGAACCATCTTCAGAACTTGATCCTTCAGCTCCTGGTGCTCTTTCAAATTCATCTTCAGAGAAGTTGTCTAGTACATCCCTGGTTGTCATTCCTTTAGCCAGTTTTCCTCCATTCTTGTTGAAGTTGTACCATCTTTGAATTTTTCTTGAAAACCTTTCAAGATACTCTTCGTCAGGTTCTTCAACAAGACCTTCATGTTCCAATGCTTGCTTTCCTTTCCTTGCTGCTCTTGCTTCTTCACTTCTCAACTCTTCTTTTTCTTTCAGAGTCATTTCATGGACTCTGAGTAAATCAATCAATGATTCAAGACTCATTGAATTGATGTCTTTAGTTTCCTCTATAGTTTTTGAAATTTCTTTCCAATTCAGAGGTAAACTACTCAGCATTTTGCTTACAAGCTCTTTGATGCTGAGTTTGTTGTTGAGGTCTTCAAGCTTGCTTGTGATAGCTTGAAATCTTAAGCCCATTTCTCCAATGCTCTCATTTTCTTCCATTCTAAACTCCTCATATTGATCTATCAAACCATTTATATTTGCTCTTTGAATGCTTTCATTATCATCACTAATGAAGCAAACATTGGTGGTTGTAGATTCAATATTAGACGTTTGTTCAGCTCTTGATGTGGAAGGATTTTGATTGTTGTTCAGATCTTCATTTAAGTTCAGTCCATCTTCAATTTCCTTGATAAGATTAGCAACTTGTTGATGAATCTTCTGCTTCCAATCATTCACTTGTTGAGCCATGGTGTTTTTCTCCTTTGGATCTTGACTGTCTCACGGTTAAGTGATTTACCAACAGAACCGGAGCTCTGATACCAATTGAAGGTGCGTGGAGAAAACACAAGAAGGGGGGGTTGAATTGTGTTTTGGATATTTAAAAACTTTTCTAGATATTTAAATCTATCAGAGTCTTTAAGCACAGCGGAATAGTTTACGCAATCAACTTAAGGCTAAGTGAATGATGAAGGAGTAAATGAGAGAGTGAGAGAGAGAGAAAGATACACAACAATTTATACTGGTTCCCCTCACAAATTGAGAGTACTCCAGTCCCCTTGCTTCCAAGGGAGTTCACTATAATCACTAAGATTACAATCAGATGCTCAAGCACACAAGCATGAGACTTCCTTGCTCAAGTGACACAAGACTTAAGACTTCCTGCTCTAAGTCACACAAGACAGAGAGACTTCATTGCTCTAATCACACAAGATCAGAGACTTCTTTGCTCAAGCACACAAGCTTAAGACTTCCTTGCTCAAGTCACAAAAGACAAGAGACTTCCTTGCTTCTACACTCAGCAGAAGACTTCTTTGCTCTAATCACTAAGATTGAGACTTACTTGCTTCTACACTAAGCTGAAGACTTTCTTGCTTCTACACTAAGCAAAAGACTTATCAATTACTCACGCATGAGTAATACTAACTTCTAAGCTTAAACTTATTACAAACATAATAACTTCAGAGGCTCTAAGCTAGTTTCTATTCTCACTTCATTTGAGAGATGTTTTCTATTACAATTCAGATTCTCACTTTATTCTGAGAGATGTTTTCTAATGAAGATCGTTAGTCATCAATTCTTTCTTTTGCATATTTATATGAGTTGAGAAAGACATTGAGACGTTGGAGAAATTCCCGTTGTAAAATGGACAGCTGTAGTCTTTGAATATCCGTTGAGTAAAGTCACGTCTTCTTTGCAGTGAAGCTTCACCTTTACTGTTTGTCCAAAGTACAGTAATAAGGTACAACTAGCTCCTAGAGAGAGTAGGATCACATCCTTTGTGACCGTTGTAATTAGTTGTTCTTAGAACAAATCATCAGGCTTGATAAGAGTAGTTGATGTAGCCCTTCTGATGATTTGGGGAATTCTTTTGCTTCTGATGAACCTTTGATAACTTGGAGTCTGATTGGTCTTGAATAAATGACCTCTGATAGTCCTTCGTATTTCAGCTTCTGAACGTCTTCATCAGAGTGTAATTTTGACGGCACAGGGGCCAATTAAAATTGGCCGCAGAGGAAGCTGATGGCATCTATTCATCACTCCCTTCACTTGTAAGTCTCTCAACCTTACTATGTAGTTGTAAGTCCCAAATAGCATACCAAAGCCAGACAGATATCTTAATTTTCATTCATCAATATTTTTATTCCAATATTTTCCTCTGCTCGAATAAATTTTTATAACGACTTCAAGAAAGTTATTTTATTCTAAATATGTATGTTTCATGAGTTCACCATGATCTTGGTTGTGACACTGTCATCTCATCACCTATTTTAAATGTTTTTTATATGCCATTTAAGTAACAGTTGAATTCTTCCCAAAAGTTTTGAGAAAATTGATAGTTAAAATGTGAACACTTAATATACTCCCAAATAAATATTCCATTCATATCATCATATTATTAATATAAAACCTACTTCAACACACAAAGTCAACTTCTTTAGAGGCATGATATAAGACCCCCAAAAAAAATTATGGTTCAAACCACAACTCTAAATCAAGCATTCTTCATGCTTTCCCTTGTTAAATTATTTTTCACTAGTTTACCAATTTAAAATAATATTCTAATAATAACCATATGCTTTATGTTGCATTAATTCTATATATAGAGACTAAAACACATACAAATTATATATTAGATTAAGATTAAAACACAAACATGGCTAAGATGACTGAACTTAGAACTGATTCAACAGATTACAGAACTGAGCTTCTTTCTCCAAATATAGCTGCAGAGAATGTATCTATGGCTAGACAACCTTCATGGAGAATCAGCATGGATGAACATCAATTGCCAGAAAGGCAAATGGAGTCTCATTTTGGCTTTGGATTATTCTTAAGAACAATGAGTACTACAATTCAACAACCCTTTTATTCACATTTCATATTTATATAGTTCTTTTTTAATGTTTCTGAAATGAATTTTGCATTTGTATTTCATAGAGAGACAAAGGAAACTTTCCAAGTATTATAAGAGGCAGGAAGTGCTTCTTAAAGGGTACCAAGAAGTGGATTCCTATATTGATTTGGGAACCTTACCTGGAAACTTAACAGAGGTTATGAATATTTTCTTTTTTATATTGTCAATTAGTCATAACCGTTGATCGTAATCATAACTAATTTTCAAGTCAGAAATATGATTAGTACTAAATTGTTGACAGTGTAAAATATTTTACTATAACGCTGTATCAAAATTAAACTCTTATTAAAATGGCGTCTCTAATGCATGGAAGGGAAGCTTTTTTATTTTCAGGATGAATTGAAGAAACTTGAAAGGAATGAGAAGGTGGCAATTTATTTATCTAACATAGGGAATATGATACTATTTGTTGCAAAAGTTTATGCTTCCATTCAAAGTAGATCTTTGGCTGTGATTGCATCAACTTTGGACTCACTCTTGGATCTCTTGTCTGGATTTATACTATGGTTCACTTCTTATACTATGAGTAAACCAAACTATGATCAATACCCTATTGGCAAAAACAGGATGCAACCTGTGGTAAAACCTTCTTTCTTTTTTAACACACCTAAATAAAAATTTTACAATATTATTTATTATTAATGCTATGTTACTTTTTGAGTAAGTGTTATATTGATATCTTACAAAATAAATGCAATTATAGGCTCTTTTCAAAAGAGTCATTCAGTTTAATAAATTTTGGTTTGCAAATATATATTGACAGGGGATAGTTGTATTTGCATCTGTCATGGCGACTCTTGGATTACAAATACTATTTGAATCAATGAGGGAAATCATCGTAAAGGTAGAGAAATATATAACGTTTAAAAAGTAAATCATATCTAAATGGATTTGGATCCTCTCCTATAATGCAACAGAATAACAACTATTTTAAACTAAGACAACATAGCATTGCGTGCAATACCACTTTTAATTTGCACACGAAAAAAATGTTGCACCGTGGGAGAGCATCGGAGTCCTTTGTAAATACTATTGTGTATTAGATTTTATAGACCTACTACATGTACTAATTCCAACAACACTACTCAACAATCATCTAATTCAAATTCATTTATTGATAGGCTCAACCTGATAGGAATCCTACAAAAGAAAAATGGATGATAGCAATTATGGTGACAGCCACTGTGGTAAAAGTTGGGCTCATGACATATTGTCGCAGGTTCAAAAATGAAATAGTTAGAGCCTATGCTCAAGATCATTTCTTTGATGTCATTACAAATTCAATTGGTTTAGCCACAGCAGTGCTAGCCATCAAATTCTACTGGTGGCTTGACCCTCTTGGAGCAGTCTTGGTATGTCCTTTCAATTCATATTTCATACAGCAGATCCAACATTTTTTCACCATAAAAACATGACACATCTAGATTTAGTTGTACTTTTTTTCACCATAAATTTGATGATAAGATATACAGTTGACTTTGCTCATAATGCAAAGTATAGTGACATATATAATATAACATCAACTAATTGTGCAGATAGCTTTATATACAATAAGCAACTGGGCAAAAACAGTGATGGAGAATGTATGGTCATTGATTGGAAAAACAGCTCCACCAGAGTACCTTGCAAAGATAACATATCTTTGTTGGAACCATGACAAGGAGATCAAGCACATTGATACATTAAGAGCCTACACATTTGGGTCCAATTATTTTGTTGAGGTGGATATAGTTGTGTCAGAAGAAATGTCACTTTTTCAAGCACATGATATTGGAGAGACACTTCAAGATAAGCTTGAAAAATTACCTGAAATCGAGAGAGCTTTTGTTCATGTTGATTTGAATACTACTCATAAGCTTGAACATAAGCAACTCAAGGTGGCATAGGAAAGCTATTCAATATTGTTGAAGACTTAAAAGTGTGATTAGTGATGGATTTGATTTTTTTTTTTAAATGTTAGTAACGGATTTGATTAGCATATTGATTTTGTTCTAGTAAAATGTTGTTAAAAGATATCAATGAAATATGCATCATAGCATAGGTTTGGAATGGTGAAAATGACCACCAATATGGAGAATATGTGCGAAACAGCCAATTTTAATATGAACTAAACTTCAACCAAGATAGTGAGTTGAATGAAAAATTTTGAATTTTAAATATAGATTTTGAAGTTTAAATTTATATTTCTACGTATGATTTCTAACATAATCGTGAAAAAAATTTTAAAATTTTGAATGATATACATGAGTTGTGCATCCGGGGACGTTTTAAAAAAAAAACGATACACGCACTAAAACCAAAAAAGCGCGTATATACAGGAACGTAAATTTCAAAAAAAAAAAAAAAATGAAACCATTTCGAAACGTAAATTCCAAAATTAGTTAACTTTGGAACGTATAACTAATTTTGGATTGTAACTTCCGAAATATATAAAAAAAAAATGAGAAAAAAAAATCATTTCGAAAAGTAGAAAGCAAATTTCTAAATAGAGCAAGTTAAAACTTTTTTTTCTTTGACACAAAGTTAAAACTTTTTATAAGCCTATATAATTAGAAAGTAGAAAGGTCATCTTGCATGCCATAAAAAAATCTCTTAACCATGAATAATATTTTTACTATATAAATTATAATTTCTCAATTTAAAAAACTATATTGTGCTTTTACTATGCTATTTATTTGATGTCATTAAATGTGTTTGCATGTACATTAAGGATTTTATCTTATCTTAGAATTGATTGATATGCACATGATAACATTTTCTCCTAAAGGACTCATTTTAATATTACTTTTTTACTACAAATATTTGGTCCGCTAAACCGTTTAATCTTGTTCGCGGGTTAGTTCTGATATTAAGTGGTTCCACCTCTCTCGATCGTAGTTAAGGAAGATCGAACCGTAACCCTCTCTATCAATTCTAGCGTCAATCACCTATGAACTAACTAACAATTGGTAGTCATTTTATATTTTTATTAATTAACTTTAATTAAATTTACAATTTTTAATACGAACTTTATACACATGGCGCACATCTTATGCGAATGATATTGTATGCGAGAATACAATGAGCACACAGTAGCCACCAAATTAAATCTCTTAAATGGATCGCAGTTACCTCGAGGGAATTAGTCTTCGTAGTTGCGCGCGGAGGATACTTTTGGTTTACCAACAAAAAAATTAAAAGGAAGGTTGTCTTCCTTGACCAAAAAAAAAAAAGGTCGTCTTCTTCGATAAAAACTTCATGAATAAAAAAATGGTCTTGCTAATGAGTACTTCCGGATAGAGATGGGAATAGGTCAGGTTGGCTTACATGGGCCTGCGATTTAGCCTACATAGGCTCAGGTTAAGCCATCCTATTTCTTTAAATAGAGCAGACTAATGTTTTTTTATAAGTCTATTTAACTAAAAAGGTCATACTTCAGGTCATTAAAAAAGCCTTTAAAGCCTACTAGGCCGGCCTATTTAAGTAAATATGAATAATAGTTTATAACTATCGTTAATATATATATTAAAATTTGTATTTTGATTAAATTATAAATTTATTAACTTTTTCAATAATTCAAGTTTATTAATCTATATTAATTTTTCATATATATAAATATATTATTATAAACTAAAATCGAAATAAATTATTTAAAAAGCGGTGCTACACAGCACGACTCCCTTTGTCGTCCATTCTGCACGACCGTTGGATTTTTTCATTTCATGCTACCTTGTCTTTTTAAAAGTGAATTAAACTATTACTGCTACCAAAATGTGGTTAGATGATTTATCTATCTATTTTTATAACAAAACACCATGCACTTTTACAAGAGTTACACGTAGTATTTTTTTAAAACCAAATGTCAACTGGTTGATAAATAATTTTCTAAAATAAATAAATAAATAACTATTTCCTATTTTTTTAAGAAACTAAATTAGTCCACTCACCTAAATTGACATTAGAGAGAATCGAAACATTGATATTAAGGAGGAGTATACATCCAAATCCCAAGTCATTTGATCATTTTTATAAAAAACACTCTTTAAATTTATTCTTGATTTAATACACAATTCCATTTGTCCTCTTATTAAATAAAATAAAACAATTCATTTAAATACTGGTGCGTAGAGAGACTTATTTTTCATGATAGTCCAAGATAAGTTTTGAAATCAAACATAAAATTTTAGAATTAATAACGAAAAAAATCGTTTCATTGATCTGTGTGATTTTTTAAAAATATTTCTTATAAAATGGACTGGAAAAAATAATTTATAATAGGATTGACTTGGAGTACCACTAAACCAATGGTTTTTGTCAAATAAAATAAGAAGAAAAATTAAATTTGAAAAAACACGGAATGGTCGTGCAACATGGACGACAAATTCTGTCGTACCATCTAGCATTTTTCTTATTTAAATCATTGCACAGTTGATCGGATCATGTAAAGCATTAAGAACAAATAATAATTAATTGAAACTAACTTCGTAATTCATTAACATAACATATGAAAATCACATGGTTCAAGACAAATTCAAATTAGAATCCCCTAAAGACCAATCATAAGGATTTAGCCAGACATAATTATATTCATGAAATAAATAACATGAAAAGAATAAAATAAACCGAAGACAATTTCTTCTAAACTGCTACTGTTTTCAATCGCACAAGCCAGACCGTCTTTTGTATTTCCCGTTCTCTCTAGTGATGCGTCCCCTCGTTCTGTTGGCCTACGTGATCTTTTATATCAACTTGATGAAGGAAAACATAACTGTTTATCAAAGATAAAACGCAGCGGATTTTAAAATTTTATTTTCCTTCAATGGATCCATGTGAAAGATCATGGTCAAGAATATATTGTTACCTTGAAGAACTGATGCTTTCTTTCGCGAACAAGGAGCTTTCGATCACGAACAGAAACTGCTTACGATCACGAACACGAAATGCCTTTCGATCACGAACAAGAAACACCGTATGATCACGAACAAGAACCTTCAATTGATCACGAGCACCACAATTGTAGCGCCTCCACTTAGTCCACACGAACAGGAACCTTCAACCTTCGGTGCTAGCCGTTCTTGGATGAAGAATGAGGGAACTTGAGCGGATTAGGGTTTAGAGAAATTCAGAATTTCCCAAATACGAATTAGGGTTTAGAGAAATTCAGAATTTCTCCCAAAGTGTGAGAGACTGAACTTCATAAGGCTCTATTTATAGAGTTTCTTATGTGAGCTTCAGTTCACACGAATTTGGACTTCTTAAGCCCAATATTCGTTTTTCACTAATTGCACCCCCGCAATAAGTCTTACTTATTTTTCCCATTTTAACTGTCCTTATGTGTGTGACCCTGTAGGTTCTTATAACGTTGGCAATAATATTTATCTTAATATTATAAACAGTGAGCGGTATCTAGCAACACATCACTGTTACCCAAGTTATAAGAATGTCATGTGATCTGACTAACCTTTCTGTGATAAACATCTTGTGCATAATTACCCTTTTGTCCTCATGTCTATATTGAACACAAGGCATAGTATGTCATCCTTGTCTAGTTCAATATTGGGCCCATAGACATATCTCCCGTTATGTAGGAGGGACAAATCTCATCTAGGTCACTCATGTCCCTCAGCATGATTCGTGGGATACCCATCAACCAACTTTATAGTTATCCAGTTACGGATAACGTTTGAATGACAACAAGGTATTACACTCCTACATCTAGGGTACACAGTGGTTTCAGGTCGAAGGATGGAATGCACATTTTATCACTATGAGAATAACTTATGACATTTCATAACATTCTATGCAGTATTCTCATGGTGGGTCAATCCGATATAAAGTTACCCTTAACATTTATATCTATGTGAAGACTTGATAACTCATTATCTATGATCAGTGAGACGTGATCATCAGTCTACCAACATAATAGTCTCTCTGATTTAATGTTATCCCATTTCATATTAAAGCTTGACTACGGATACTTTAAGAATAGTGTTCTTAAGTTAATGTAATCTCACGATTAAGTCTCACTTAATGTTTCATTACATGAACAATCTATTCTAGGGACTTTATTATTTTGGAAAACAAACATAATAAAGAAATTCCTTATTATATATATTTAATATATATAAATCATGTCACAATACAAAAGCAAATGTTATCAAATAGATTGGCTTTTAGGGCTTACTCCAACACTTGAAACCTAATATTTTCTTAGTGTACGTGTGGGCCAAGTCACACAATTAAACTCACCTTTGTTTCTTTCTTTAATTATTGTCACGTGGCCAAGAGTAAAAGTGACCCACATATGCTAAATAACATATATATATATATATAATATAAAATATAATATTATTTGCAACTCTTTCATCTCACAACGCTTGATTGTGTGATCGGTTACGCCATGATTCTTGCAGAAAATTTTCAATTTCTGACAGCTAAAATTTGTGTCATGATGTTGATGGATCGTGATGCAGTTTTTCTAGAAATTTACTATGTTTTGTTATTTCTTCAAATTCTTTGAGATGTCTCAACTCCTACTATAATTATCTTTGAACCATGTAATTACACCTAAAAACTTACTAAAGTACTATGAACTTTCAATTAAAATTAACAAATGACTGACTGTCATCACAACCCCAAACTTGAACTTTTCCTTGTCCTCAAGGAATATCTTCATCCATCGGAAAACCTGGCACTATCATCAACAACTTTATCCAAAGCTACCAAAATCAATCAAGTTAGACACTCACAATTACCATTTCAATGATCATCATTATCAAAAATTTACTCGCACATAGATTTATAACGAAAAATCAAGAACTTTTCACAAATATTGACCAAACTTTAATCACTTCACTCCCTCACATTCTCTCCTGTTTAAAGATGGTATATATTTCACTCAATCAACACAAATATAGCCATTCTACCATAGGCTTGCAAATATTCTAGAAATCAATCAACATGCATAAGAATTCACACCTTTAGAGGACTTGATGGTTATAACGGGGCTAAGGTTTTAGGGTGGATGTTTTTGGAAGGTAAGCATAAAAACTTGGAGTTTCAAAAGATCACCTATTTCACAAGATTGAATTATTCAAACATTTCCCCCTTTTAAATTAATCAATGTCATACTAGAGAACTTCTTTATCAAACATCTTTCTTTCTTTTTTCATATATCCTTTACACCATTTTTTTTTCCTTTTTTTTTTTCTTTTTGTTCGTAGTTCTCCAGTACCCCACCCCAAACTTAATCAGTTGCAAATTCTAAAAGCAACCCCAAACTTAATGATGAGCATTGTGCTCGAATCAAAAGTAAAGTGATCTAACTCCAAGAAAATCATTTTTTTTTGTTTTCTTTTCATAATTTCAAACTTGGGTTATCAAATAAAGAACATTTTTCTTTCGGCTCAAATGGGGTTTAACGAAGGATATAATATAAGTGAAGGTGGCTTCAAAAAGGCTCAAGGTACAAACAACATGCTTCGGTGTGTAACTCATAGCAATCAATCAACTAAAAGAACAAAAGCAAGTTCTAGAGAATTAGCTAAGTTGTGGAATCTCTCATAACAAGAAAATTTTATGTGTTTGGGCTCAAATTCTCACGGCTTGGCCGGATTATCGAGTGGTCAATGTTTGAGAAATTTTCTCAACTTTTCTAATTACAATTAAATATGAAAAACAATCAATTAAGGGAGTCACAAATTCATGTATCATGATGCTAACCTAGCTGACTTATAATAACATTCAAACAAAATCATTCCGATAGTGCGCAAGTTTTCAAATAGTCAAAAACATTCATCAAAGACAAAATTAAATTCAAGTTAAAAGGAAGTGAGACTTACCTTGGATTGCCTCCCAAGCAGCGCTTGTTTAACGTCAATAGCTTGACGGTCCGTGACCACTGTTAGGGTGGCCTAAATGATAGCAAGAACACATCACCTTTCTTCCTCCTCTTGTTTGGTAGGAACCCCGTGAATTTTGCATAAGGAATTACATGTTCCCATGGTCCAACAACTAAGCTCTTCGAATATGGGCTCTCCCGCTTTAGAGAAGGATTAGACTTCTTTTGCATAGGAAATCGCTCTTCAAACTCCGTTGGTCGAGATTCAACTGTCACATAGAGATCAATACGGTTCACTTTTCTCATGCCATCATTCTTGTTTCTCAATTTTTCTCCTTCTACCACAATAGCATGATGTTGCATCTCGGTGTCAACTAACATCTTCTCACACTGATTAGCTCTCTCCATGAGATTTCCACATTGCACTTCAAATCTATCAAAGGAAGCTTGATTGGACCTCCAAAATTCATCCACAATACTTTCGAGTTGTGAATTGTAATTGATCATAATCACTTGTGGCTCTTCATTCTTACTACAAGGTTTCTCACAATAGTCATTGTGATGCTTCGCTCCACAAAATCCACATCTCTCTTTCAAACGCTTGATTCTTCTATTCACATCTTCTTGCTTATATTCTAGTAGACATAGTTGATAACAAATAACACCAATTCCTTCACAATCAAGCAATATATTCTCAAACCATTTCATTGCTACAAAACTTAGACAAAATTTTTAGTAGCAAAACAAAACAAAAAAGATATGAAGAGAAAATTTTATCTATTCAGAAATAAAAATAAAAGAAGAGAAAAAAATAAAAATAAAAATCCTAAGTAACGAAAATTGCCTTGTTGAAATTAATCAACAATCCCCGGCAACGGCGCCAAAAACTTGATGACAATTTTAGCAAGTGTACTAAAGTCGTCGTTAAGTAATAAATCAATGTTCGTATCCACAGGGATTGTTTTAAACTCGACAAAACAATTGAATTATATTTAGGAAGTAAATGCAATAAAAGGGGGGTTTTCTTGATTTGTTGCTTAATAATAAGCGTTGGAAAGAAAATAGGGTTTGAACTAATAAAAGCGAAGCGATTGGCCCTTTTGGTTCATCTAATTCAAATTCGTCTTTGTAATATCATGTATGTTAACAAAGTTACTAAATTTGTTTCAAGATTTGATTAAAAAAAGTGATTATGCCCAATGTCTTGGTAACATAGTCCTCTCCCTTAATCATAAATCTCTAATGTCTTAGGATGATTTATGATCAAATGAGGAATTTGAACTTTAACCTTTCAATCTCAATTAACAACCAAAATATCTTAAGTGAAGATTAATTGAACAATTATTCCTAAGTCGATGATTTGTTCCTATTATCATAGTAAAACAAATTATTTAAATCATCGCACAATTGATCGGATCATGCAAAGCATTAAGAACAAAGAATAATTAATTGAAACTAACTTCGTAATTCATTAACATAACATATGAAAATCACATGGTTCAAGACAAATTCAAATTAGAATCCCCTGAAGACCAATCATAAGGATTTAGTCAGACATAATTATATTCATGAAATAAATAACATGAAAAGAAGAAAATAAACCGAAGACAATTTCTTCTAAACTGCTACTGTTTTCAATCGCACATGCCAGACCGTCTTCTGTACTTCCGTTCTCTCTAGTGATGGGTCCCCTCGTTCTGTTGGCCTACGTGATCTTTTATATCAACTTGAAACCTAATATTTTCTTAGTGTACGTGTGGGCCAAGTCACACAATTAAACTCACCTTTGTTTCTTTCTTTATTGTCACGTGGCCAAGAGTAAAAGTGACCCACATATGCTAAATAACATATATATATATATATATATATATAATGACATATATAATATAAAATATAATATTATTTGCAACTCTTTCATCTCACAACGCTTGATTGCGTGATCGGTTACGCCATGATTCTTGCAGAAAATTTTCAATTTCTGACAGCTAAAATTTGTGTCATGATGTTGATGGATCGTGATGCAGTTTTTCTAGAAATTTACTATGTTTTGTAATTTCTTCAAATTCTTTGAGATGTCTCAACTCCTACTATAATCATCTTTGAACCATGTAATTACACCTAAAAACTTACTAAAGTACTATGAACTTTCAATTAAAATTAACAAATGACTGGCTGTCATCATGTAATATGCTTTTTAAACAAACTAATAGGTCATGTTTTTTTTTTAATCAAACAATCTTACTGCATTTCATTAATTACTAAATGTTCAATACATAAGGGAATATTCTCAAATCTATGGAAGCTAGACCAAGAATTGGCCGCCCTAGCAAGAGTATGAGCAACCGAATTCGCTTGCCTCCTAACAAACTTAACCTCAAAGTTTAGAAAAGACGACATAAAACTAATAATATCATGAACAATTGACAGAAACTCAGAATTGCCTCTACGCTTCATATGAATAGCCTCTACCAACACTTTCGAGTCACTTTCAAATTGAACTCGATCAAGTCCTCTATGTCTAGCTTCTTCCATTGCTAAAAGTAAAGCCCATGCTTCTCCCTCTACAGAAGACATCACATAATAGGTCATGTTAGACTTTCAAAAGTGTAGATAGACCACAGGTCAGGGTTAGGCCTTCAATTTTTTTACAGTCAGGTTCAAGATTGGCAAAGCCTAGCTCGGCCTAGCCTATTTCCACCTCTACCCCCGGGGTACTCTTTAAGCATTCCATTTAAAGATATTTTTTATTCAAAAAGTTAAACACTACAATATCCAATGCGTTGACTTTACGCATTTTCATAAAAATTCTATAAAACCTTATTCCTCTGGTCCTATATAAGAAAAAGTTTACTTTTTAGACTAATCGTAAAATAAATGTATCTAGACAACAATATGGGCTTTGTTTGGCAAGTACAATAAGGTAACTTATAACTTATGTCTTACAGCTTATAAGCTAAAAGACTTGTTTAGTAACAGACTTTTTATCATGAGCTTATAGCTTATTTTACTAGCTTATAGTATTTTTCAGCCGCTATATATTTCAATTAGCTTATAAGTTTATAGTTTATAACTTATCAATTTTTCATCCATTTTTACCTTATTATTTTAACTAAAATCCACTTTTACCCTTATTTTTTTTTTTTAAAGTGACCATAAATATGCAACGCTCTGCTCTTGTTTAAAAATGAGCTTCTTTATAGTTTTTTTTATTAAGGAACGTTGCACTGATTATTTGTTTTAGCACGTTCCACTTGATTTTATTTTATTTTATTTTTGGTTACAGGTTCCACTTGATGTTAGTGTTTCATCGCATATTTCATTACATGGAGTCTTTTATTTTATTTTGCATAGATCATTATGTTTAATTTTTATAACGTATAAAAACTAAAATGTAAATAAATTTAAAATAAAATTTCAGCAAGTAAAAAGTAATTTAATAATAATATATAATTTTTCTTTTGAAGTAATTTAATGATCCTTTGCTACCTTTGAAAATAGCCCAAAGTTCAGCCATAGTAATAGTATAAGCCCCTAAGTTACAAGAAAATCCAAATAAAAAGGCACAATCAGCATTTCGAACTACTCCTCCACAGTCCGCGAGAGCTCCATGATTAGTAATAGAATCATCACCATTTAATTTAACAAAACCATCCTTGGGTGCACTCCAAGAAAAAACATTTTGACGAATTGAACTTTCTCAAACTTGATTGAGGGAAATATTTAAAGGAATCAAACTCTATCTCACCAAATATCATAGCTTCCTAGCCATAGCCACAACTGATTGAACACTATTAGTAACATGAAAAAATATTGATTCATTTCTTGACCTCCAAATTCCTCAACCACCAATTCAAAAGACCTTGCCAATCTTTGTCCCATTAGCAAAAACTCCTCTTATATTACTAATTAACCATTCTTGAATATTTGAATTCCAAAATTCCTCTTGCAAGTTATTTCCATAATATATATAAGCGGTACATTAATCTTTTACATTTAAAAAAGAAGAAGTCAATATTGACTATCATGATAAATAAAAATACAAATTTTTGTTGTTGATATTTTTAACGGTTTTGATAAATAATATTTAATTACTATATTTCTTTTAATAATAGAAAAAATATTTGGAGGGAGATAAATATAACCTGTTACCTTTATAAGTGTTCTTTGAGCCCTAAGACTTTCCTTATCTTAGACTGGGACATCATTCCCTCACATTAAAATTTTCTTAAGTAAAAAAAAAAATAATGGAAAAAATATTTCTTTCCGTTTCAAAGTTTACTCATGTAGTTATTTATTTAATAACCTAATGTAGGATACATTCAATTTTTTTTAATGCAATGTATAATTTGCTTATTAATATTTTCGTGAGCTTAGCTCAGTTAATAAAGACATTGTATTTTGTATATGCTTGTAGTTCGAACTTCATATACTCTAATTTTTTTTTGGTCGATAGACGAAATGACAAAGTCACTGAAAACTTACACACACAAAGTGGAGTGACCGGGGTTCGAACCCCGGTCATAATGTCCGACACTAACAATTTTGGCATTCTGCCGGTTGAGCTAGGATTTGTGGACACTTCATATACTCTAATTATCCAATTTAAAGATGAAATTTCTAACCATTACCCATAAAAAAAAGAATTTGCTTATTAATAAAAATGGAATTCTTTATAAAAAAAAATATGAAAAAGAGCAGAAATGAGGTTGAGAAGGTAGAGAGTGAAGGGTGCGTATAAATGAACAAAGTAGCATCCTTTCAGTGTCTGACGCCGTCGTTCAAATTCTCACTCTCTTCTCTTTCTTTCTTCTCTCATCATCATCATCACTCACCACGCTCCTTTCTCTCCTTTTCTCTTCGTGCTACTTCTATTCGGTTTGTTCTCACCTTTCTACTATCTTCTCATTTTTTCAATTTTTTGTTTAATACTTTTACTGTCAGAAATGAATTTTTGTGTTTCAGATTGCCCTTTATGTTCTTTCTTTTTTGTGGCCTTCAAAATTTGATTTTGATGCTTTCTACATGTTAAAGTTCATGTTTTGTAGTAATACTTGTATTTTAGTGTTATCTGTTAAAGTTGTTGGTCACTTGATTTTTATTTTTTATGTTTTTTAATTTTTATTTTTTAATAACTTGCATGAGTACCCTTTAGGTCTTTATCTCCATTTCATTAGAGTAGTTTAAGTTTTTCATTTGGGTTTATTGTGAACTAGTTGTTACTTGTTGTTCTATATGATTCATAGCTCTTAATATGCTATGAATCTTATGATTGAAATTTACAACTTTTTTGCTATGTAACACAGACACTTCAATTGTCTGTTCGGTGTCAAATACCTACACATACAATTGTATTTGATCACATCCATTTCTTAAATTATAATTGGAATAATGTCAGTGTCGTGTGGAGTGTTTGTGCTTCATATCTCTTTTGAATAATAGGAACGAGCGTTGGTGTTGTAATATTTCCAAATTCTTCATTTCTAACTGCATATCTTAGGATTCATAAAAGAAACATTGTTCAATTTGGTTCCTACAGAGATAATATACATGCAAACTGCTGCACTGTGCCTTATGATTTGATCTTCACCGGTTTTCTTAATGAATCTTGTGTTTCATAGATTTATTTGTCTGTGTTGAACCCCCCAATTTCTGTGAACCATGACTGCCAAATTTCTCATTGATTTTGTCATCATTTTACAAATCTGTAGTAGATTTACTAGAAAGCATTTTTTTAGCATAAATGAGTTGTTCATTCAGTATTCAAATTGTGTATTTGTAATAACAGAGCGATGGCATCCCATATTGTTGGTTATCCCCGCATGGGACCCAAGAGAGAGCTTAAGTTTGCCCTGGAATCATTTTGGGATGGAAAGAGTAGTGCTGAGGAACTGAAGCAGGTTGCTGCTAGCCTTAGATTATCCATCTGGAAGCAGATGGCCGATGCTGGAATTAAGCATATTCCTAGCAACACCTTCTCATACTATGATCAAGTATTGGACACAACAGCAATGCTCGGTGCAGTTCCTGACAGATATAAATGGACTGGTGGGGAGATTGGCTTTGATATTTACTTCTCCATGGCAAGAGGAAATGCATCTGTGCCAGCTATGGAAATGACCAAGTGGTTTGACACAAATTAGTAAGTCACCCGCATTAGAAAAGTTTTTCTAAATTTGAAGTTATACATTTCAATTTTATTAATAAAACTGAAGAAAGATGTAGTTTAGTGTATCAATGCATTTTGGTGCATCACTATAAATAATGTTGTAGTAAATAACTGCAAGAATGTGACAAAATCACTGTATTTCATTTAAATATATGAATACAAGTTGAATTTGGCAATTTGAATTGATATTCATCATAGTTGTGACAAAATCATAATCTATCATGGTACAGCCATTTCATTGTTCCTGAATTGGGTCCAGATGTTAAGTTCTCCTATGCATCACACAAGGCGGTGGATGAATACAATGAGGCCAAAGCTGTAAGTTTAAAATTGCTTTTGCATAAGTATATTAATTTTGATTTAAATTTTTTGAATGAACTACTAAATACTCTGGTCTTGGAAGAATCTCCACTACTGACCAATGATATACTAACGAATATTGAAACCTATGAAGAATGTTTATTGCATGAGAATTTTGTTTTGAATCATTTATTTCATCGACTGATGTTTATAAAATGTATTTTGTTCTATGCAGCTAGGAGTTAATACCGTACCTGTACTTGTGGGACCAGTATCATACTTGTTGCTGTCAAAACCGGCTAAGGGTGTTGAGAAGTCATTTTCCCTTCTTTCCCTAATTGACAAGATCCTTCCTGTTTACAAGTAAGGCCTTGATGTAGTGATATGTTCTTTAATCATGTATTTTAGTTGTTTTAAATTTTAATCGTACTTTGTAATTTATCATAGGGAAGTGGTGGCTGAACTGAAGGCAGCTGGTGCTACTTGGATCCAGTTTGATGAACCTACCCTTGTCAAGGATCTTGATGCTCACCAGTTACAAGCATTTAATTATGCCTATGCAGAGCTAGAATCAACTTTATCTGGTTTGAATGTTCTGGTTGAGACTTATTTTGCTGATGTCCCCGCGGAGGCATACAAAACACTCACCTCTTTGAAGGCTGTTACTGCATATGGGTTTGACCTTGTTCGTGGAACAAAGACCCTTGATTTGATCAAGCAAGGATTTCCATCTGGAAAACTTCTTTTTGCTGGTGTTGTTGATGGAAGAAACATTTGGGCCAATAATCTTGAATCTTCGCTGAACACCTTGCAGACACTTGGGGACATTGTTGGAAAGGGTACTTATTATTTTCTGTCTTTTGTATATTTTATATATTCAACACGCTACAATCTAAATATGAATTATTATTTTCTTCTGCAGAGAAAGTTGTGGTTTCCACATCCTGTTCTCTTCTTCACACTGCAGTTGATCTGGTGAATGAGACCAAGCTGGACCAAGAGATTAAGTCTTGGCTTGCATTTGCGGCACAAAAAATTGTTGAAGTAAATGCCTTGGCCAAGGCTTTTTCTGGACAGAAGGATGAGGTACACCATATACTTGAGGATGTTTTGACTCATACTGTATATTTTTTAGCTTCTTAATGCGTGCCAGTTTGCAGGTTTACTTTTCTTCTAATGCTGCCGCTTTGGCTTCAAGGAAGTCCTCCCCAAGGGTGACAAATGAGGCTGTCCAAAAAGCTGTTAGTGCTCTTTAGGATTTCAATTCTGTTACTTCCGTATTCAATAAATTTTAAGCTATTAGGATTATTCTTAAATTGTTGGTTTCTTTTCTCAGGCTGCTGCTCTTACGGGCTCTGATCACCGTAGGGCCACTAATGTCAGTTCCAGATTGGATGCGCAACAGAAAAAATTGAATCTTCCCATTCTACCAACCACTACAATTGGATCTTTCCCTCAAACAGCAGATCTTAGAAGGGTTCGCCGTGAGTTCAAGGCCAACAAGTAAGCAAAAGTCTTCTTAAAGTTATCTACCACATTCCATGATTATCACATTTTAACACTTAACCTGCTATATGCCACTATATGAATAGGATCTCTGAGGAGGAATATATCCATTTCATTAAGGAGGAAATTAACAATGTCGTGAAGATCCAGGAAGAGCTTGACATTGATGTCTTGGTGCATGGAGAGCCCGAGGTATGGAGCTGATATTTGTTACCTAGTCACTGGCTTAATGGGGGCTTCTTTCTTGTGTGTAATTTGTAAGTATGATTCAAAAATATTTATTAGTAATATTTTTTGCCAATTCAGAGGAACGACATGGTTGAGTACTTCGGAGAACAATTATCTGGCTTTGCTTTCACTGCCAATGGGTGGGTGCAATCCTACGGATCCCGCTGTGTCAAACCACCCATTATCTATGGTGATGTGAGCCGTCCCAAGCCAATGACTGTCTTTTGGTCTTCAACAGCTCAAAGTTTGACCAAACGGCCAATGAAGGGAATGCTTACCGGCCCTGTTACTATTCTGAACTGGTCCTTTGTTAGAGATGACCAGCCTAGGTATGCAAAATCACCCTTATTGTTGATAATTGACATGCAAGTTTAGATGACGATCATTTTTCGGTATACCAGTTTCATTTAACATTGTCTATTTGTTATCAGATTTGAGACTTGCTACCAGATTGCTTTGGCTATAAAGGACGAGGTTGAGGATCTTGAAAAAGCTGGTATTACCGTCATTCAGATCGATGAGGCTGCTCTGAGAGAAGGTTTACCTCTAAGGAAGTCAGAGGAGGCTTTCTATCTAAACTGGGCTGTTCACTCATTTAGGATTACAAACTGTGGTGTGCAAGACACTACTCAGGTTCAACTTCACTGGCTCTAATCTTCACTGATGATTACTGAGCTTAAATTAATTTTACTATATGGTGTTGTTTGGCAGATTCACACTCACATGTGCTACTCGAACTTCAACGATATCATTCACTCGATCATAGATATGGATGCTGATGTTATCACCATTGAGAACTCTAGATCAGATGAGAAGTTACTATCTGTCTTCCGTGAAGGAGTTAAATATGGTGCTGGCATTGGTCCTGGTGTTTATGATATTCACTCACCAAGGATTCCACCCACAGAAGAAATTGCTGATAGAATAAACAAGATGCTTGCAGTTCTTGAAAGCAACATCCTCTGGGTCAACCCAGATTGTGGCCTTAAAACACGAAAATACACCGAGGTTAAGCCTGCTCTCACCAACCTGGTTGCCGCTGCCAAGCTCATTCGCAACCAGTTAGCTAGTTCCAAGTGAATTGATAGTCAGACAAAGGAGTCATCTATGTTAGAGGACATGCTCCAGTTAGGAAACTGAAAGCTTTATATTTTGAATAATGTTTTGATATAGGATTTTGTCCGATGTTCTCGCACATGATGCTCTTCTGTGCTTTTTCATTATTGGTATGCATTTTATAATAAATAAATATGCATATGGATAACTTGTTCAATTTGCTTATCAGTTTTTTTTAGTATGTTTTGTTAGAGTCTATATACTAGAATCAAAAGGAAAATGCACTGTAGTTACAAGTGTTCAAGGCCTAATGGAATTTTTTTTAAAGAACAAACTAAATTCTGGAATTGATCAGAAACAATCTTTACGGTTTTCTAGCTCAACTCGGAACAAAAAATTGAGTTGAGACTTTATAGGAGTAATAATTAACATCTGCATACATATTAAGTGCATTTTTTTGTATGATTTCAAAGTTCTGTTTTTGTGAGAAAACATTTATGTATTGTTTTTGGTTAGTTTTAAATGAGTTTTTTATCTACTACTAAAGAAGGCTAGCAAAAAAAGAGAGAAGAAATGTCATGTGCATTGGCAAGAATAAATAAAATGAGTAAAATAACAAAAGAATAATGAATTGACACACATGGTTGAACCTTATACATGTTTTCAAGTCTAAAATTTTCTAATTGATAGCTTATACTCCTATGTTTGAGAATATAGGTCGTTTTTGGTTATTTTCCACCAATTAAAGTTATAGTTAAGTTTATATGGAAAATTAGAGAGATGAGAGAGAAAGTCAGAGAGAGAAAAGACACAGAAAGTGCGGGAAAGGGATATTCAAAAAATCATCAGAAACACAACCCAGAAATGGTTGGATATAGAAATCAGGAGCATCAAACAACAACATTCTTCATCACTAACTTCCCAGATGAAGTAACAGAAGGGGATCTTCGGCGGACTTTTGCAAGGTATTGGAAGGTTGGAGAGGTTTACATACCAGCAAAACGGGATAAGTTCGGTAGAAGGTTCGGTTTCGCAAGGTTTGCAGAGGTCCAAGATGTCCAAACGCTGCTGGAAAAGATAGAAGGTACATGGATTGGGACTTATAAGATAAGAGCAAATCTGTCCAAGTTTAGAAGGGGTGAAGATGGTGGTCGTAACCAAAGCACCCAAGCTTTGGAGAAGCCTAGGGTGAACAGGGGAATTTTGACGGAGGTTCGGAAAGGGATATCCTTCAAAGATGCGGTTATGGAAGATGACAGAGGAGGTAAGCGGGATCTGGAAGGTGGAAAAACATTGCCGGGAGGAAGGGAAACACTGAAGAAACCCTTTAAGGAGGCTAAATATGACCTTGAAGGTGTTTTAGATATTCCAGTCGTGCCTGCAAATTTGGAGAGATTGAAAAATAGCTTTATTGGTGTTCTTTGGGAATTAAAAGATGCAGAGAAGTCAAATCCATAGTGAAGTCAAATCAAACCTGGTGGGAAAAGAGATTTTCAGAGATAACACCATGGAGATCTTCGTTTCGCCTCAGAGGTAGACAAATATGGGTGAGAATCTTTGGAGCACCACCACATGCTTGGGGTGGGAGTGTTTCCATAGGATTGTTTGGAGTTTTGGGAGCTTGCTTCGTCTAGAAAAACAAACAGAGAGGCAAGACAGGTTGGATGTAGCTCGGGTTCAAATAGCGGTGACTTCTTGGGAATTTGTCGATGAGGTACAGATGATTAAAGTTAATGAAGAGGCTTTTACCGTTAGAGTGGTGGAAGAGCGATTTGGAGATATTGATTTTGGGCTCAGACGACAAGCTGCGTCTCAAGCTTACAGCGAAGGTTCGATGGATCTTACCGGATCTGAGAGGTTGGGTGAAGCTATGGCCGATGAAGGGTGGCAGGAGGGGTAGTCAGAGGAAGAAGAAGGAGTGAATCAAGAGCGACGAACGACAGTTGTTGTTGATGAACAACGAAGCATCTTCGATGTTGACGGTGGAAGTGGCGAAATTGATTTAGTGGGTAAAGACCAAGGGTTAAAAACCACTAACTGCAGATCTGGCTCAGAGGAGAGAGAAATAGTAATTCCAGTGACAGTCAGTGTGAATACAAAAGAGGTAGTTGGTGATGGTGACAGACTTTTGAATTCTGGAGGTGAAGGGGACAATACGAACGAAAGGCAAACTCTACTGCTAACACAGGTACAGAGAAAGGGGGAGGAAGAGACAAAGATGACAGAAGGGGTAGATGAGCTTTCGGCGGTGGAGACGTTGGGTGAATACTATACGAGGTTAAGAAATCAGTGTGAGGGTAACAAGAATATTTGTTTGGCAAAATTGGATAATGGGCCAGATATGGTGGACTTGGGTTTGGAGAGACCCATAATTGAAAACTTAATGGACCATGGGGTCATTAATAATAAAAACAAAAATAAAATTATTTATGAGGACCATGAGGTGATAGGATGGGAGAAGGGGTTGTTAAGAGGAAGTGGGTCAAAATGGGCTAACTCCTCTGCTGGGCCTGAGAAAGAAAACAATTGGGTTGTAAAACTCAAAACTAAAGAAGTGTCCAAACTGGCCTTTGAACATCAGAAAGATACATGCGGGAATACAACAATGACGGTGAGAAACAAAGAAGCACTCACGAAGACGAAGAAGCAGAGTTCGGTGGGTGGAGGAGGACGTGTAGGCACTGTGGGGTGGCTCGGAGGCTCGAGAAAAAGTGAGAGATTTTTAAAAGCTGTTCAAGGTAAGGGGAGAGGACATGGACGTGAGAAGAAAAAGAAGCAAAGTAAGAAAAATAAGTGTCATATGGGAGCTATAAATATCGGATTTTGACGATCTTTGCACCGTTGGAAAGCTAAGACAAATTACTACAATTTTGTGTTTCACAAGCGTTGTCAAATTCAACTTAAATCTACACGAAACTGGGCTCCAAAGCTGCAGGTCGTTGCTGAAAAGTGGTCAAATACCACTCCTCACTAAATGGGTCAGTAGTCTCTCATTAATGATCCAAATTCTACAAAATTTGTGGCCCAAGTTAATTAAAAGATAGAGCAGCTGGTGTCACTAAAAATGAAGAGTATTATTGCATAAGAAATGGAGCTGGTTGCACAGCAAACAAGAGGTTGGCGGTGATGAAATACAAATCCACAAATCCACTTGATTCATTCTCTCTCACAAGTTGGCAAGTGCTTAAGACCTAAGAAACTAAGGAGCTGGATAACAACTACAAGAGGCGGTCAATGTTTTGTATAAATAGAGAAGCAAGGCTCGACAACAAGACATGTAGAATTTTGAGAGCTTTCTCATATTCTTACTTTATCTTTAGGTTTCTTTTAAATACTTTTACTTTTGTAATTTTGTATTCCATTAGTTCTATAATCTCAATGGAAGGCTAATTTTCTTAATCAATCCTTGGGTGTAGACATTATTGAGGTTTGATTTATGAAACCTTGTTCTATTTAGTTTATTCATATGAATTTCATTTTCTTTGTTCTTCTCTTTTTGAATGTGATTTTATTTGCTTAAATGAAATTAGGTTCTTGAATGATTGTGTTAGTGGCTTCATTAACTCAATTGTAGGGAGAAGATATAAGAACTAGATATTGCATTGAAGGTGTTTGATGTTATGTCTAGCTTGGTTAATTTTGGGTCTTAAAAGTTTATTCTTGGTTAAATGTTTGCTTAATTCATTTTCCTCGACTAATCTTCATCCTAGAAGCTTTTCTTGTATAAAATTGTGGATTATGATAGAGCTTATCATTGTAATCCAAAACCAAGAATGAGATTAACATATGAATATATGTATTTGTGGTTAAGGATTAAGTTAAACTCAATAATGTTGAACCTCATGGATTGATTGTTTTTAAATCTTTGTTTTCAAATTTATTTGCTTTTGTTTATGTTTATTTCTTCTACAAACTTAAACCCCCCAAAAGCTTTTATTTTTGTTTCTAAATTTGGTTAGATTTCAAAGTTGGTCAATCGGGAAACGACTCGGGTTGTCATTAATACTACAAGTAGTGTGTTAACTCGGTTATATTAATTTTGGTGAGTTTTGCGCTCGTCAGAGTAACGACAGAAGAAAGTGAAGATTCAATTAGGGATGATTCAAACGACTCTTTGATTGGGGTGGCCAAGAACAGGGAGAGCGAAGGGTCAACTGTTGTTATGGAGGATAATTTGGGAGAAGGAGACTACTCGAAGCATACTGAAGAAAATAATAGCACATATAGATTGGAAGTAGAGAGACTTTTTTGTATTGGCATGAATCTTGGGGTTTCTAGCAATGAAGACAGAGTAACAATGGTAGAAAGACTATTGGAATTGGAGAGGAAAGAAGGTGTGATGGTTGATGTTGAAGGAGAGGAAGAGGTGGACCAATGACACTATGCTCTTGGAATGTTAGGGGGTTGGGGGGGAGAATAAAAAAGAAAAAAGTCAGACATTTAATAAGTAGAGAAAGGGTGGAGGTGTTAGGTCTTCAAGAAACAAAATTGACAATGGTTGATAAGAACTTGTGTGTCAAGCTTTAGGGTGGTGAGGAGGTGGCGTGGCGATGGATGCCGGCAAGCGGGAGAAGTGGAGATCTCATTACTTTGTGGGATCGCAATTTGGGTACATTTGTATCTTCGTTCCAAGGAACAAGCTATATAGGAGTATGTTTATTGTGGGGAGTAAAGAAGGTGAGATGTGTGATAATCAATGTCTATGCACCTTGTGTTCTTCAATCAAAAAAAGAGTTGTGGGTGAATTTAATGGTGGCGCTTAGGGCTAATGCAGCAGAACACTATTGTATTTTGGGGGACTTTAACTCGGTCCGTAATAGAGAGGAGCGGAGGGGTGTGGAGGGTGGGGAGGTGGGGGCGGTAGATACTCGATTATTTAATGTATTTTTGGATAACATCAACTTGATTGATCTACCTTTGATGGGTAGAAAATTCACATGGGTGCAACCAAACGGGAGATGTATGAGTAGACTAGATAGGATCTTAATCTCACAAAAGTGGCATGACGAATGGGGAAATCCTACACTATGGGGTCTAAAACGAGATGTGTCCGATCATTGCCCCGTTCTTGTTCGGTATGATGATAATGATTAGGGCTCTAAACCGTTTAGGTTCAACAACTATTGGCTTAGTAATAAGACTTTTATGAAAGTGGTTGAGGAAGCTTGGGCGTCGTTCCAAGTCAATGGGTGGATGGGATATGTTTTGAAGGAGAAGCTAAAACTGCTCAAAGGTGTACTTAGACAATGGAATAAGGAGGTGTACGGGAATGTGGATACAAAAATAGTGGAGCTAACCGATGCGATCGAAGCATTAGATTTGAAAGGGGAGACGGTGGGATTGTTAGAGGATGAACTACAACAACGAAAGGATATGTTTAGCCGACTTTGGCTATTACTAAAAAGTAAAGAGACCATGGAATTTCAAAGGTCTAGATCAAGGTGGCTTCGAGAGGGTGACGCCAATACCGGATTTTTCCACGCATGTGTAACAAATAGGAGGAGGGCAAATTCGATTGTGGCTATAAAGGAAGGAAATTCGTGGTTGACAAGACCGGATGAGAGTAGAGGGGAGATAGTGACTTACTTCCAGAAGCACTATCAAGAGGTGACATGGGAGAGACCTTGTTTGGACGACATTATGTTTAAAAGTCTTTCGGAGAGTCAAGTCTTGGGTCTAGAAGGGAGTTTCTTGGAGAGTGAAGTAGTGGAAGTAATCAAACAAGCAGATGGTAATAAGAGTCCGGGGCCATACGGATTCAACTTTGCCTTTTTTAAGAATTGTTGGGGGATAATTAAGGGGGAAGTGCTTAGACTGTTCGCGGAATTTCATGATTCATCCAAGTTAGCGGCTAGTCTTCACTCTTACTTCATCGCGTTGATTCCAAAAATTTCAAATCCGCAAAAGATAGGCGATTTTCGGCCTATTTATCTTCTTGGAAGCCTATACAAGCTTGTGGAAAAAGTACTTGCCAATCGCCTTGGTAAGGTGATGGACTCTATTATTTCCCGAAATCAATCGGCTTTCATTAAAGGTCGTTATTTGGCGGATGGTGTGGTGGTCATCAATGAAGTGGTCGACTTTGCAAAACGGGCGAAGAAAGAATGCGTCATTCTTAAAGTTGATTTTGAGAAGGCTTACGATTCGGTGAGTTGGAGTTTTTTGGAATATATGTTGAGAAGAGTGGGGTTTGGGGCAAAGTGGAGGGATTGGATGAGGGAGTGTGTGTGTCATGGAAGCCTTTCGGTCTTGGTAAATGGTTGTCCAACGGAGCAAGTGAACATTGAAAGAGGTCTTAAGCAAGGGGATCCACTTGCACCATTCTTGTACTTACTTGTAGCGGAAGGCTTGAGCGCACTCATGAGTAAGGCGGTTTCGATGAGGTACTTTAGAGGTTTCAAGGTCGGGGAGGAGTGCTTGGTGTCTCATTTGCAATACGCGGATGACACCTTATTTATTGGAGAAGCTTGTGTGGAGAACCTTTGGTTTATGAAAGCAATTTTGAGATGGTTTGAATTGATCTCGGGCTTAAAAGTGAATTTCTCAAAGAGCAATTTGTATGGAGTGTACGTGGAGAGGAATTTCTTGGAAGGGGCGGCCGAGTTTCTCCATTGTAAAGTTGGCAATTTCCCATTCATATACTTAGGGCTTCCGGTTGGGGCGAATCCTAGAAGAGCATCAACTTGGCTCCGATGGTGATGGCGATCGAGAGGAGACTACAATCATGGCAAAATAGATATTTGAGTTTGGGCGGGAGGGTCATTCTTATTAACTCCGTCTTGGCTTCGATCCCTATTTTCTTTCTCTCTTTTTTCAAAATGCCGGTAAGTGTTAGGAAGGTGATTGTACAAATTCAAAGGGACTTCTTGTGGGGTGGAGCGGCGGGGGATAGGAGTAAAATTCCATGGGTGAGTTGGAAAGAAGTGTGTTAGCCAAAAGCCGACGGCGGATTGGGAATCAAAGATCTTAAAATTGTTCAACTTATCCTTGCTAGCAAAATGGAGGTGGCGATTGTTGGTAGATGGAGAGGCATTATGGAAACATGTGTTGGTGACAAAATATGGTGCCGTGCGGAATCCAAACCCCGTGTGTATGAGAGATAGCAAAAACTCGCTATGGTGGAAGGATTTGGTGGGACTTGGTGTGGTGAGAGATGTAATAGGAGATTGGACTCGTGATATTTTCACAAGAAAATTGGGTAATGGCGGGCATACAAATTTTTGGAGTGACCCGTGGTTAGTGGCGGCCCCTTTAAAGGTAACTTTTCCGCGATTATTTCTTGTTTCAACTCAAAAAGACTTGTTGGTTAGCCAAATGGGTGATTGGGTGAACGGATGTTGGGTTTGGGATCTAAAGTGGAGAAGAAACTTTTTTGAGTGGGAACTACGATTGTTGAGGGAATTGAAGGAATTAATTGAAGGTGTGACACTAAACTTTTTTGAGTGGGAACTACTTCTTGTTGAGGGAAAGTGGTTTGGTGCGGAGTGTGTATTGCCTAATACATTGCATTCCCTCCTTGATTGTTTTCTTATGCCATTAAATAAAGGGAAATCGGGGCATAAAGGGATTTTGATGATTTGGCATGCCACGATTTGGATGATTTGGCGTGCACGTAATGAGAAAATCTTCTTGGCCATTGAGATTCAAGTAAATGACATAATTGAGAGGATTAAATTTGTGTCGTGGAAATGACTGCTTGCAAAGAAAGCTCATTCGCCTTGCCTTTTTTATGAATGGTGTGTGAATCCACTAAATTGTATAGCTAGATAGCTTTTTGGGTGTGATACGGGTAGGAAATTATTATGTTTGAAACATGGTATTCTGTTTAGACGTAGCATATTTGGGGTTGAGTACCTCTTGTACTTTCTTCCATTTTCTGATATATAATATATAATTTTTGCTGTTCAAAAAAAAGTTAAGTTTATATGGAAAAGTGAAATAGGAGTGCACATTGATAATACGAGAAAGAGAAATTAAAATAATTAAAAAGAGAATTTTTTTTTTTTTGTGAAGTGATTTACAATTTGGAACTGAGGTGGTGCTAAATACTTTTTGGTTCTTAGTATAAGAAACAAAAGTGTCAATTTTTTTTAATTATTTTTTATAAAAAGCATTAACCAATTCTCGAATATATTAAATGTTAAAAGTTAAATTTTATTTGTACTTTTAATTATTGTGAGAGAGAATATTAAAAAGTTAAATGTTATAAATTTCATTTGTAGTTTTTTATTATAAGAAAGATGAACCAATTCTGAAATGCATTAAATGTTATTTGTTTTCATTTTGAGGGCATCATTAAGGTCCATAAGCTCTTTGAAATTCAAGTACCTCCTTCCCATTTTCTTTTCTTGTTTTTGGTTATGCATGCATGAATATACTTGACTAATTTAAAATTGTTAATATTAAATCTATGTGAATGAAACAAAGAATCCAAAAAATTTAACCAATCAAAAGTAGTCAAAAAGAAAGTCATGTGTGCAGACTGCATGGACTGAGAGTAGTCTCCATTTTTTAGTAAAGGATCAAATTTGCTTTTCGCAGTATCACCTGTTTAGTTCCATTTTGGTGAAGCAAACAAAACAAAGTTTGCATTGCAGTTACCATTGTCTCCTACAAATCATTTTTGGCTTGGGTCTTCCCTCTTCTTGCAACAATTTGTATCAATCAATCAATTCCAAATGTATCACACTTGTTTTTCAAATAAGCTTCAAGATATAGATTATATGGTTTAGACAAAACACTAAAATGATAATTACAAGTTATAACAAAATCATTTAAAGAAAAATAAGTTATAACAAAACATTAGAAAATAGTTAAAAAGAAAGGTATATTATGCAGAGAGAGTAATCTCCATTTTGAGAATCTCATGCTTTGCATAAAAGATACATTAATTGTTGTCTCTTACAATTTGTACCAATATAGTAGCTACTCTTTCTCTTCTCTCCAATAATTTGTACCATAGTAACTCCAACAAAATCTGCATGTGGGTCTCTTGTACAATTTTCTTGCAATATATATGAACAAAACTCTCTCCTCCCTCCCTTATATATATACACGATTTGTCTATGCTTTAGTTTTCTTAATGTTTGTTTTCTAGAACATTATTCTCACAAGGTAATGTTCATATTCTTAAATAACACAAACACTCTTTTTAGTTTTAAGCCAAACAATAACCTCCCTTATTTTATTATCACATTCACAAACACCTCCCTTATTTTTGTAAATTTCTTACTTTCACTCACACTACTATGAACTCTTTAACTTTATTGTTGAGTATTTTTCTTCCATTGTTGCATTATAAGTTTTCCTTTCCTTCTATCATAGAAGTTATTTTTGAAGTTTTCTTTGAAGTTCTATGTTTGTATGGATTTAACTCCTTTCACTCACACTACTATGAAAACTCTTTAACTTTAATTAACAACTCTCTTTTTAGTTCTATTCTTGTATGGTTGTGTATGTTTTATGGATTTTATTAAATTCATATATGGGCATTACTTTATTATAAGCTAGAAGGTGATTTTTTTTTAATAAAATATGGTTTTGGAAAATAACCAAATTATATGAGTCCGGAACCATAACCAAATATAAAATCAGTTATAGTAGTATATAAATCCTATTTTGGGAAAGAGAAATGTGGTTTTGTTTTCATAGCTAATATCCAAGTGATGATTAACATTTGAAAAGACAAAGTTGATTCTAGTAAAAATTCACTAGAAGGTAAAATAATTTATGTTTCAACATTTTTATGAAAAGTGAGTTGATTGATAAATTTTAGAATTAAAAGTTATAATTTTTTGTTTCAATTAAAATTAATTTTAGAGACAAAATCAATATTATACTCTAAAAATAATTAAACATGTCAAAATTAATTTTAAAATATTGTTGTGGTTGATTTATTTGAAGATTCAAGCATGGACCAGGACCAGAATGAGAACGAGAACCTAGCTGAGGTCGTTTTTGTTATAGTCTCGAATGAGATATATTGTTACATGGTTATGGACCAAGAAATCACATTTGGTTACACATTCAAAACACAACAAATTAGTAATCATTTAAAAAGCATATATTATTTAATTATTCCTTTTTCTACATTTACTTTTTTTTTTGTTTAAGAAAGAGGTCCAAACTTTTGGGTCTATATAAGAATTATTCCTCGAAACAATACAAGGATTTGGTCACGCACATGTTTAATAAAAATAACCATTAAATAATATATGTATATATTTAAAATAATTAAATGATATCTTTATGTGAGTGTGACCAAATAATAAATCTAAATAATTGTGCCATATAAATATTTTTCGTGCATCTTATACTATTATATTAAAAGTATTACTTAAAAATAATAAATAATAGTCCCATGAATTTGACTCAATTGGTTGGATGCAGGGGTCTGGGGTTCGAACCTCAGTCATCTCACTTATCTACCTCACTAGGTTACTTGACAGATCCATAAAATTATCTAACCGGGGGCCAAAATATATAAAGTTAAAGAATAAAAAAATGTTGGTCCTTAAATATGTCTCTTTTGTTAGTAATTAAATTGACAAAATTTCACATTCGAGGACTAAATTAGTTGCCTAAAAATATATTTAAAGATCAAAATGACTAATAAAATAGAAACTTGTGAATATGTTCATAATTTTAATATATTTAGAGACTATTGTGATATCGTCTCACACATTCTGATATGAAAATAATTATTCCCCCTAAAATTAAATCACAATAAATTTTTTGACAAGAAACATAACAAAAAATGAATTTTTATAAGTTATTTTCTGATAAAGCTTATCACTTGTTTCCACATCGTTAGTGTTAATTATTTAGGTTTTTTTTTGGTATATGAATTTTTTTCTGATAAAATTTAAAGAGAGCATATTTATTTTTATTTAAGAGAACATATTATTTATGAGAAAAATATATATGCACAAACAGTTTTAATCAATAACAACTATGTATTCGTCAAATCACCCCACTACACTCAAATACAATTGTATGACATGGATAAGTTACATTGACAGAGCATGTCCATTAATCTCTTTTCTTATCGTATATAAATATAAAAATATTCTTGCAATGTTTGTAGATTGATTTACGAGACACCGGATATCTTAATCCCGTAAAGAATCAAGGTCAAGGAGGTTAGTAACGACATATTTATTTATTTTTCGCTTAATTTTTGAGTTGAGGTACACTCCACTCTAGTATCAGTTATCCAATTCCGTATGCTAAATGGAGGGAACCTGAATATCATTATTGTTATTTTTAATACACAGCTTGTTAATTTATTTATTTATTTATGCAGAATGTTGTTATGCGTTTGTGGTTTGTGAGGCGATTGCACATTTGCACCATAAGGAAGGAGGCAATCGTGCAATCCTTTCTCCACAAGACTTGTACAATAATCTAGCCTTCAACCCAAATGTAATTGTTCAGGATGATGGACAACCCTTGAATCAAACTTTAAATTGGATTATTCATAATGGATGCGTGTTAGAATCTTCATGTCCATACACAGGAATACTTCAACCACCTACACCTTTAATTTATGGGAGCGTGAGGTTAAGAATTGGAGCCTCTATACCTGTAAAACTTGATAATATAGAGAGATACTAAGGAGAAAAAGAGAACCTGTGATGGTGCCATTGGACTGGATTGATGAAATGAATGAGTTGGGAGATGATGAGGTACTAAAACTTTAATTTATTTATTTTTAACAAAAATTCAATTTATTAATTTTTTTACTACACTTATAGGATGAAATATATGCTGGGCCCGATGATGTAGAAGCATTTGATAGAGCAGAAGGACATGGACTTCTTATTGTGGGTTTTGGACCAGATTATTGGTTGGTTCAAAATTCTCATGGACCTGGTTGGGGGAATGGTGGGTATGCTAGGTTTACCCGAGCCCAAGTCCATGGTAGGTTTCTTATAAATGACGGATGGGCACCTGCTGGAACATATGAGGATTTCAATGGAGACCCTTATCCTACCATATGAATCTTTAATGTTAAGTATAGGTTTCGTTAATTTAGTTGTTTATGTATGTTTGGATTACTTGTTATCTCTGCACTCTTTTTTCCTTCATCAAGGTTTTATTCCATCGGATTTTCCTTGATAGGTTTTTAACGAAGCAGAGACCCTCCAAAGTTTCTTTGTATCTTTTTAATATATATGTCATTATAGTGTACTTCTTTGATCGCTTATGGGGATACCAACATAGCTAAAATACCTTAATTGTCACATACCTTTATTTTTAAATGAACTCAGATTTCACCTCAATATGCAAATGTTATCCAAAATTATTAAAATTTGCATAAAAGAGCATCAAATTTGACCTCAATATGCAAATGATATTCAAAATTATTAAGATTTGCATTTTTTTTTAAAGAAAGCATAAATTTCACCTCAGTATACAAATGATATCCAAAATTATTACGATTTGGATAATTTTTACAAATTCATTGAGTTGTTATGATATATCTATACTTTATTGCTGCTTCAATGTGTGTTAATTGCTTTAAGGCGTATATGTTTTTCCTTTCCTCGTTTGTAACGGTTAAAATTTAATTTTGCCTCTATATTCCCCCACTCCCTCGAAAAACGCATCTGACCACATTTCCCAAAGTAGTCTAGTCAAAGGTAGTAACTGTTTTTCCTAGAAACGCGTGCTTGAACTTATCCCTTTAAGGGTTTTGAGATTGGTATAAAAGGAGGCAATCCCTTACATAGATCTTCATATTCTAAAAACTTTGTTATTTTTTCTTCTTTCTTTCTTTAGAAATCATAGAAAAATCTTCCAAGAAACACCATAGTGCTCCCACACGTAGGAGCCCTAGGGTTAATTCCTCTCAACTTCTTTCTTCCAAACCCAAATCTTCTAAGAACACTTCTTCTTCCAAAATTAAAAATTCCAAAAAACTTAAACATCTGATCATTGAAATAGAAATTTCTGAATCTGACAAGGCCGATTCAGATTACGTTGAATATTTAAGGACTTATCGTCCTGAAGATGAATCCTGAGATTCAGATCCAGAAAACTCCCAATTAATAGCGGATAAGAACCCTCTTTGTGGAGGAGTCATTCTTGCCAGTCTTCCTCACTACGGTTTGGGCCTCGTGATGCGACTAAATCGTGACTGCAAGTATACAACCTTGTCGCGTGTGTTGAGGCAAAATCCCTAATTGATGTTTTAAAGATAACAAACCTCTTAATTATTTTTTAGTGTAATTCTAATCTTTTTGGTATCTAACAAGTGCTCTTGAGTGTTTTTATTAAGCTAGGAACAATTGAGCTATTTAGATCAAATATCATGTTTTTACATTGATAAAAACAAAAGCTTGGAGAACGGTCTCTGATTGGTCTATGAGACCTGCGCAAACATCATTTTCACACAATCAATGCAAAATGACTTATGGATAAGTCAACTATGTACAAGACAAATGATCACTTTTCTCTTGGGCCTCTCTCACGAATTATCTACACATCCAAGAGATCATTTAAGGCAAAGGTTTCTCTCATGAATACAAAACTTACTTCTTTTACCAAGTTCTATGATTTAACTATGAGAAGATTGAGCATATGACATGAGGACATTTTTATACTCAATAAATGGAACTGATATTATATGGACCATGGAGAAGTAGACAGCACAACCTGGTCTTGAGAATGGACTTGTACTTTAAAGAATAAAGAAGGAACATTCTCCAAGGAAGCTTCTCTTTCCATATGACAATTGTACTTGCAACAAGGACACTATGGAACATCAAGTACAACATCCAGCTGCTGTTCTTATCCATAACAGCTGGACTTTTCGTGCTTTAGCTTCATTGCTCCAAAAAGAAGAAAGTCATTCACGCCAGAATTGGGAGATTGATCTCAGACCAATGCTGGAAAGAGAAAATCATCACTTGGAGTGACACCAGCTTGCTACAGTTGTTTAAAGGTTATCCAAAAGCTGCACAACGGCTATACTTGTTTGTTAAGCAACGTACAGCAAAATTACAGCTCAACAACAGCTAGCAATACGCTCCTCTCTTAAAAGTCAGAAGAAGAAACTTTGGAGATCAATCTCAGACTGATCTGTTTTCTTCAAAATACATGAGCTGTCATCTGCAGAGCAACTAGCCGTTATTTTCAAGCCTCCAACGGATATACTTCATGGCCAAGACTCCCTGATCATCACTCATCTATATATATAGAGGTCTTTGGCAACTTTGAAGAGCAAGAGTCTCTACTACAACTTCAACACTTGTTTTTGCATTACAAGTTTTATCACGAGCTCTTCGTTTCTCTCTCACTCAAATCTGTAATTCATACATATCTAGGATTAGAATATCCAGTGAGTGTTTTGAGAGTTTATCCATCCATTTTCAAAGCTTCTCATAAGTGTATTGAGTGAATAGGCTTTGATTCCAAAATCCTTCATCATTGTAACCATTGGCTCAAGTTAGTACGTAACTACTAATTGAGTGACACCTTCATAGTCAGTGTGACTGAGGTAGATTAAGCTTGTAGGGCTTAGAAGATTATTTGATCTTAGATCTAGATCAAAGGGAGTGTAATTTGAGATCATTAGCATCTCCTAGTGGACAATCTCACAAGGAGTGTGGGGACTGGACTAGCCCAAGCTTTTTGGGTGAACCAGGATAAAATATTGTGTGCATTCTCTTCCCTTACTCTGATTTAATTTGTGCAATCACTAATCACACACATCACAGTTTAATAGTTATATATATACTGTCAGAGAGTGATCGGGAGATCGATCTCCAGACTGCAACACTTTTGGTTATTTGGTTTAACTAACAATCTAATCATTTTCTTCAAGTATATTGTGATTGATAATTTTTATAGGGAATATTTTAAAGGTTCACAATTCAAACCCCCCCTTTCTTGTGAAAAACTTTGCTACTTCAATTGGTATCAGAGCCTGGTTCTAAGGAAGCATCTAACAAGTGCTAGAGGAAAAGATTCAGGAAGGAAGTAATGGCTAAGAATGCAAAGTTTATATCTGAAGGAGGATCATCAAACAGACCACCTCTATTTGATGGAGATAACTACTACTACTGGAAGGACAAAATGGAGCTCTTTCTTAGATCACAAGATAACAACATGTGGCATGTACTTGAAGTTGGAGAATATGTTCCATTAGCTAAAGATTCAACAAATCCTAAACCTCAAGCTGAATGGACAACAACAGAAGCTGATAGAGTACTCCTCAATACTAAAGCTAAATTGTTTATTAAAAGTGATTTGTGCAGGGAAGAATATGACAGAATAATGGAGTGCAAAACAGCAAAAGCAATATGGGAAACTCTGCAAACTCATCATGAAGGAACCAACAGTGTCAAAGAAACAAGAATAGACATTGGTGTGAGAAAATTTGAACTGTTTGAAATGAAGGAAGAAGAAACCATAGATCAGATGTATGGTATATTCACAAGCATCATAAATGAACTCAACTCTTTGGGAAAATCATATACTACACATGAAAGAATAAGAAAAATTCTTAGATGTTTACCAAAGACTTGGAGACCAATAGTCACAGCCATCACAGTGGCAAAAGATCTCACTAAAGTTTCACTGGAAGATCTGATTGGATCATTAAAAACTCATGAATCTGTTCTTCAAGAAGATAAACCAAAAAGGAAGATAATTGCTCTTGAAACTCAATCTGGAGAATGCTCTCAGAAAGATGAAACACTTTGTGAAGATGAAGAATCACTTCAAGAAGATGATGAAGAAGAATTAGCATTCCTGTCAAGAAGAATTCAGAGACTGATGACAAGAAGAAATCAACTCAAGAAGAATTTTCAACCCAAAAGGAATGGAGCTAAACCAGAAGTGGATCTAAGCAAAATACAATGTTATGGATGCAATCAATTTGGTCATTATAAGAATGATTGTCCAAAGAACAAACAGAAGAAGCCCTTCTTCAAAAAGAAATCCATGATGGCTACTTGGGATGATCTGGAAGAAGCTCAATCAGAAGATGAAGAACAAGAAGCAAATGTATGTCTCATGACACACTCAACTGCAGAAGAGGTAACACTTGATCCTTGCTCATCTTGTCAAAAAACTGAACATCTCTTTGATAACTTACTATATGACTCTCAAATCTTAAATCAGAAAAATGCTAAACTAAGAGATGAGATTACTGTTTTAACAAAAGAAAGAGATGAAATTAAGAAAGAGAGCAGTCTTAAAAGTGAAGTTATCAAAGGCATGCAAACTGCTCACACAGAACTTTCTAAAAGATTTGAAATTCTGAGAAATGATCAAAAAGAATGTTCTGAGGTACTAAAGGAAAATAGTGTTTTGAAAAAGACTGTTTCAAAATTGGAAAATGATTTAACAAAGTTTATTAATACTACTACAACTTTTGAAAACATTTTGGGAACACAAAATGCATTTTATGATAGATCTGGTCTAGGACATAACCCTTATCAAAACAGAAAGCTATATGAAAAATGTCTCATTCCAAATAAACAAAAGAATTTTCAAAAATACAAATGTGATTTCTGTCACAAGGATGGACATCTTGAAGCCTTTTGTTTCAAAAAGAAAGCAAGAAAACCAGTTTTCTATAGAACACCAGAACATTCTCAGATCGGTCTCAGAAACAAGAATTTTAGAAAACCTGTACATAGACATTCTCTAAACACTCTCAGAAGAGATGTCTATAAGAGAACACCTTATAAGAGATCATCTTATTCTCAGAGAATCCCTTATAAGAAATTTGAGACTAACATTCAAGGACCCAAGAAACTGTGGGTACCTAAAAACTTATTAAACCCAAATGTAGGAATGCCTTCTAGCAGTCAAGAAAAGGCCTTGGTACTTGGACAGTGGATGCTCAAGACATATGACAGGAGATAGGAACAACTTTCTGTCATTTGAAACAAGAGAAGGTGGATCAGTCACCTTTGGAAACAATGAGAAAGCAAGCATCAAAGGTATAGGTACAATTGGTAAGTCTGATTCTGCTAAAATTGAAAATGTTCATTATGTGGATGGCTTAAAACATAACTTAATAAGCATAAGTCAATTATGTGACAATGGCTTTGAAGTTGGTTTTAAATCAAACTCATGTGAAATAAAACAATCTTCATCTAACAAAGTCCTTTTTAATGGATCAAGGATAAAGAATGTGTATGTATTATACTTAGATGAACTACCTCCTGAGTCATGTTTTGTTTCTCTTGAAAAGGACAAATGGATTTGGCACAAGAGGGCTGGTCATGTAAGCATGAAGACTATGTCAAAACTTTCCAAACTTGATCTAGTTAGAGGTTTGCCTAAGATTAGTTTTGATCTAGATAAAGTATGTGAATCTTGCACAAGAGGGAAACAAGTTAAAAGTAGTTTTAAACCAAAAGAATTTATTTCCACAAAAAGACCTCTTGAGTTACTTCACATAGACTTATTTGGACCTGTCAAAACTACAAGTCTTGGTGGCAAAAATTATGGCTTTGTCATAGTAGATGATTTTTCAAGATTCACTTGGGTGTTATTTTTAAAACATAAAGATGACTGTTTAGAAGCTTTTAAAACTTTTTGCTTGAGAGTTCAAAATGAGAAAGGTATCAATATTATCTCTATAAGAAGTGATCAAGGTGGAGAATTTGAAAACTCTCTCTTTGAATCATTCCTTGATAATAATGGAATCTCTCATAATTTTTCTTGTCCAAGAACTCCACAACAAAATGGAGTTGTTGAAAGGAAAAATAGAACTTTGCAAGAAATGGCAAGAACAATGATTCATGAATCAAATGTGGAAAAGTATTTTTGGGCTGAGGCCATTAACACCTCTTGCTATATTCTGAACAGAGTCACCATTAGAAAAGTTTTAAACAAAACACCTTATGAACTTTGGAAAGGCAGAAAACCTAGTATTTCTTATTTTCATATATTTGGTTGCTTTTGTTACATTTTGAATATCAAAGACAACTTAGGTAAGTTTGATTCAAAGTCAGACAAGGGAATATTCTTAGGATACTCTCTGACCTCAAAAGCTTATAGAGTCTACAATTTGAGAACTCAAACTTTAGAAGAAAGCATGCATGTGAAATTTGATGAATTTGAAGATCAACCAACTGTGCACACTGCTGATGAAGAAGAAGAAAAACCTGTCATTGTACAAAACCATGATTCAGATGAAAACCCTACACCTCAAGGACCACCAAAGACCTGGAGAATTGTTGGCTATCATCCTCCTGATCAAATTACAGGTAATACAGAAGATGGTGTTAGAACCAGAAAAGCCTTGCAGGAAGTAGAGACCAATCTGGGATTGATCTCCCAAATTGAACCAAGATCCATAAATGAAGCAATCATTGATGAGTCATGGATTAAGGCTATGAAGGAAGAACTGCATCAATTTGAGAAGAATGAAGTTTGGAACCTGGTACCATTTCCAAAAGATAATTCAATCATTGGAACAAGATGGGTCTTTAGAAACAAACTTGATGAAAATGGTAAGGTTGTCAGAAATAAAGCAAGACTTGTAGCACAAGGTTATAATCAACAAGAAGGAATTGATTATGATGAAACCTTTGCTCCTGTAGCCAGGTTAGAAGCTATTAGAATACTGCTTGCATATGCATCACATAAATGTATCAAACTTTTTCAAATGGATGTAAAAAGTGCATTTTTAAATGGATTTTTAAATGAGGAAGTTTATGTGCATCAACCTCCTGGTTTTGTTGATAAGCATAAACCAAATCATGTTTATAAACTTACTAAAGCTCTTTATGGACTTAAACAAGCTCCAAGAGCCTGGTATGACAGATTAAGCACCTTTTTACTTGAAAATGGTTTTTCTAGAGGAAAAATTGATACTACACTTTTTACAAAAAATGAAAAGCATAATTTACTTATTGTACAAGTGTATGTTGATGATATTATCTTTGGTGCTACTAATGAAAATATGTGTGAAGATTTTTCTAACCTTATGCAAAGTGAATTTGAGATGAGCATGATGGGAGAACTTGGTTTCTTTCTTGGCTTGCAAATCAAGCAACTAGAAGAAGGAATTTTTATCAGTCAAGAAAAATATGTGAATGATCTTCTCAAGAAATACAAGATGAATGAAGCCAAGATCATGTCAATTTCAATGCATCCTTCTGCAAGCTTGGACAAAGATGAAAAGGGAAAAGATGTTTCTGAAAAAGAGTATAGGGGAATGATTGGATCTCTCCTCTATTTAACAGCTAGCAGACCTGACATAGTGTTTGCAGTTGGTCTTTGTGCTAGATTTCAAACATCTCCTAAAGAATCTCACTTGATTGCTGTCAAAAGAATTTTTAGATACTTAGTAGGAACACCTGATGTAGGATTATGGTACAAAAAGGGATCACACTTTGATTTACAAGCATACTGTGATGCTGACTATGCTGGGGATAAAATTGAGAGAAAAAGCACAAGTGGAGCGTGTCAATTCCTTGGAGAAGCACTGGTAAGCTGGTGTTGCAGAAAACAGAACACAATTGCCCTCTCAACCACTGAAGCAGAATATGTTGCTGCATCAAATTGTTGCTCTCAAGTCATTTGGATTAAAAATCAACTTGAGGATTTCTCACTAAGGTACACATGTATTAAAATTTTATGTGATAACACTAGTGCTATTAATTTGTCTAAGAACCCTATTCAGCATTCAAGATCAAAACATATTGAAATCAAGCATCATTTTATTAGAGATCATGTTAACAAAAAGGATGTGGAATTAGTTTTTGTTGATACTGAAAATCAGCTTGCTGACATTTTTACTAAACCATTAGTTGAGGATCGTTTTAATTTTATTAAAGGAAAATTGAAAATTATCAAAAATCCCAATCCTACTTGATGTTTGTTTATCTGTGTGTCTGGGAGACCGTTCAGAGATCAATCTCTGGATACTGCGCTGAAGCACATCAGTACATATAACGGTCATTTGATTTAAATGGGCTCATGAACATGGCTTTAAATGGCAAAATTGATTTGGGCTTCTCTCTCTCCTCACTCATTGGGTAACGGTTTTTCCTTTCTTTCTCTTTCCCACGTTTTTATCAAAACCTAAAGTACAAACCTACTATTCATCTTTCTCATCAAAGTACACCTAGCCTATATTCTTCCTCTTCCCCAAGCTTCTGAGTTTTTCGTTTTATAATCTCTCAAACTCTTTCAACTTCCAATCTCAAATTTTCATCAATGGCTAGAACTAAAAACGCTGGTTGTAGAAAAGTCCCACGAACCAAAAACCCTTCAACTTCATCCTCACCACCAAGATCTTCTTCACCTCCAAAACCACCTACTCCAAAATACTCATCATCATCATCCTATGAACCTGCATCTGAGTCTTACAAATCCATCCAAGAACGAGAAACCACTCCTGAAATTCAATCTATTCCTGTCTCCACTAACATGCAAACCACTGTTGAAAATCCCCAAATTTCTCAAAACTCTCCAAACACTGTTTTCCAACCCTCATCATCAAAATCTCCAGAAAACTCACCCATCAATCTAACTCAAAATCAACCATCACCACTTGTTGATTCACCCAAACACTCACCAGAAATTAAAGATGTTTCTCCATCTCCTACTACTACAATACCAAGTCCAAAGGACTCTCCACCTGTCCTTGTTAAAATGAAGAAATCCAAGTCATTTGATTCCTCCAAAATTAGAAGATCGTCAAGGATATTGTCTGGTGCTGGCAAGAAACCTGTGGTGGACACCACAGTGCATGTGATAGATCAATCTGACTCTGAGATTGATCTTTTCGAAAAAGAGATTGATGAGTTTGAACTAGAGCCAGTTACATCCACTAAGTCTGAACCTGTCAAAACCAAGAAATCACCAACTCCAAAGAAGAAGGAAGTCAAGACTGCTGTCAAGGCACCAAAAACAAAGAAGAAGATTGCTGTGAAAAAATCCAAAGAGAAATTGCTACCTGCTCCTCTCATTCAACCTAAAGATGAAGAGATTTTTCAAAAGTATTGGATGACCAAACCTGTAGCTGTGTCAAGATTATACAATTTTGCTGAGCTATCCATTGGAGGTGTTGATTTAGAAAAATTTGTGGAACCATTTGAGTGGAAAAGCTTTTTTCAGATCAAAGAAACTGTTTACCCTTTATTGGTACAAGCATTCTACTACAATGCTCAAGTCTTCCCAGATAAAGATATGATCACTTCAAACATCAAGGATGTGGAGTTAGTGATAGATCTATATGTCATTGGAAGCTTAATTGGAATCAAGAGTGAAGGGCTAGAGGTCTATGGAAATGACTGGTATGACCAAGTCAAGATCAGCAAAGAAGAATTGAAGAAGAAAATGTTCACTGAAGAAGGAGCTAAGAAGAACTCTCCTCCATCCTCCCTGCTGAAAACCGAGTACAAACTCCTCCACAACATGTGTCAACACTCATTTTTCCCTCGTACAGGGAGCAAGGATAAGGTAACTGATCTTGATCTTCTCATGATGTACCATATGGCCAAAGGAGTTAAATTGAATCTTCCATACATTATTCTTCACCACATGATTTATGTTGCCACCTCTGGTTATAAGAAAATTGCACTACCATATGCCATGCTTTTGACTAGAGTGTTTAGGCTTTATTATGCTGATATGACAAATACAACCTCTGAAGATCATTATTACACCTTTAGTTTGAAAAATGTTCATCATATGAAGAAAGATATTGAAACCCCTGCTGTTGATGTTGGAAGTAAGAGAAAGAGAGATGATTTTGAGAAAACAAATTTGAATGTTCTTGCTGATGCCTCTGGAGACCAATTGGAGAATGATCTCCAGACTGGTGAACAAACTCAAATCCGTAATGATGTTAATCCTACCACTGAGAGTGAGAAACTGGTAACCACTGCTGCTACTACTCTTCAAGGTTTTAAACCTGTGTCTGCCCCACAAAATACCACCATGTTTTCACCTTTAATGACATCAAGCCAAGGAAGTTTGTCTTCCTTTTGCACCTCTGAATTCATAAGAAACATTCTGTCATCTGACACCCCTGAAATTTCCACCATTCCTATTCCAAAACCTACAGATAGTACCTTGCCATCCATACCATCTTCATTTGCTACTTTTGATTCATTTTGCTCATCTGTTAATGCTACAAATGCTGGAACTCAACAATTAGTGTTTGAGGGAAATGTCAACTTTTACTTTCCTGGCCCTTCAAGGCCCTCCAAACGCTTTAGGCTTGAAACTGATATGGAGCAAATGAGAAAAGACCTGGATACTGTGATTAAAGGCATGTCTGTTCAGCACTCCATGATGAATCACTTGATTTTGGAATCTAAAACATTGAGGGATTGGTTTACCACTGTTGTGTGTCCTCAACTCCACATTCCACCACCTCCAGCAATTGAAACTCCACTTTTTGATCCATTTCCTGCTACTGAAAATTCTGAAAATGATGATGAGAATCCTGCTACTTCACCTGCTCCTGATGGAGCAAATGTCTGATAAACTTTGCTTATGGTTGCTCCTGGATTACCCTTTTTACTGATGACAAAGGGGGAGAATGATTTGATAGATCAAGGGGGAGCCCAATGATGTTTTGAAGTTTGAAGATGTTTTGCAGCCTGTCCTGTTATTTGATATTTGATGAACTTGTCTTTAATTTTAATGAACTTATGCTTTAACAGTCCTATTTAGTGATAGATATTTTGGGAAGTTTTCTTTTGTGATATTAAACTTCTCCTACTATGTACTAATGGTCTAAAACAGGATTTGTGTGTTTAATTTGCTTTTGATGCATGTGTGAATCTTTTTGTATTAATCATGAGCTGTTAACTGTGTTTGGATGCTCACATATGTGAGATTGATGATTAATGGTTTATGCTTGATTCAAATTTTATTTGTGTTACTCAATTCTTTTAAAGTCATAAGCATGATCATTTTGGAAATTGAATGCTTGAATTGAGGGGGAGCTTACAAATTAAAAACACTAGACATTTTATTTCAAGCACTTTGAATTTTGATTAAAATTAGAATTCCATCTCAAAACATAATTCAAGAAGTTTGTCATCATCAAAAAGGGGGAGATTGTTGAGGCAAAATCCCTAATTGATGTTTTAAAGATAACAAACCTCTTAATTATTTTTTAGTGTAATTCTAATCTTTTTGGTATCTAACAAGTGCTCTTGAGTGTTTTTATTAAGCTAGGAACAATTGAGCTATTTAGATCAAATATCATGTTTTTACATTGATAAAAACAAAAGCTTGGAGAACGGTCTCTGATTGGTCTATGAGACCTGCGCAAACATCATTTTCACACAATCAATGCAAAATGACTTATGGATAAGTCAACTATGTACAAGACAAATGATCACTTTTCTCTTGGGCCTCTCTCACGAATTATCTACACATCCAAGAGATCATTTAAGGCAAAGGTTTCTCTCATGAATACAAAACTTACTTCTTTTACCAAGTTCTATGATTTAACTATGAGAAGATTGAGCATATGACATGAGGACATTTTTATACTCAATAAATGGAACTGATATTATATGGACCATGGAGAAGTAGACAGCACAACCTGGTCTTGAGAATGGACTTGTACTTTAAAGAATAAAGAAGGAACATTCTCCAAGGAAGCTTCTCTTTCCATATGACAATTGTACTTGCAACAAGGACACTATGGAACATCAAGTACAACATCCAGCTGCTGTTCTTATCCATAACAGCTGGACTTTTCGTGCTTTAGCTTCATTGCTCCAAAAAGAAGAAAGTCATTCACGCCAGAATTGGGAGATTGATCTCAGACCAATGCTGGAAAGAGAAAATCATCACTTGGAGTGACACCAGCTTGCTACAGCTGTTTAAAGGTTATCCAAAAGCTGCACAACGGCTATACTTGTTTGTTAAGCAACGTACAGCAACATTACAGCTCAACAACAGCTAGCAATACGCTCCTCTCTTAAAAGTCAGAAGAAGAAACTTTGGAGATCAATCTCAGACTGATCTGTTTTCTTCAAAATACATGAGCTGTCATCTGCAGAGCAACTAGCCGTTATTTTCAAGCCTCCAACGGATATACTTCGTGGCCAAGACTCCCTGATCATCACTCATCTATATATATAGAGGTCTTTGGCAACTTTGAAGAGCAAGAGTCTGCACTACAACTTCAACACTTGTTTTTGCATTACAAGTTTTATCACGAGCTCTTCTTTTCTCTCTCACTCAAATCTGTAATTCATACATATCTAGGATTAGAATATCCAGTGAGTGTTTTGAGAGTTTATCCATCCATTTTCAAAGCTTCTCATAAGTGTATTGAGTGAATAGGCTTTGATTCCAAAATCCTTCATCATTGTAACCATTGGCTCAAGTTAGTACGTAACTACTAATTGAGTGACACCTTCATAGTCAGTGTGACTGAGGTAGATTAAGCTTGTAGGGCTTAGAAGATTATTTGATCTTAGATCTAGATCAAAGGGAGTGTAATTTGAGATCATTAGCATCTCCTAGTGGACAATCTCACAAGGAGTGTGGGGACTGGACTAGCCCAAGCTTTTTGGGTGAACCAGGATAAAATATTGTGTGCATTCTCTTCCCTTACTCTGATTTAATTTGTGCAATCACTAATCACACACATCACAGTTTAATAGTTATATATATACTGTCAGAGAGTGATCGGGAGATCGATCTCCAGACTGCAACACTTTTGGTTATTTGGTTTAACTAACAATCTAATCATTTTCTTCAAGTATATTGTGATTGATAATTTTTATAGGGAATATTTTAAAGGTTCACAATTCAAACCCCCCCTTTCTTGTGAAAAACTTTGCTACTTCAGCGTGTAGTTATAAAAGATTATCGATCCCACAGAGACCAATAGTCGACCTACCGTTATCTAATATTACGTTGTAAATCTAAGGCTAAATAGTAAAATAGAGGGTTTAGAATTGTAAAATATTTTTGGATTCTTTAAATAAATAAAAGAAAGTATTTTTAGATTGTCATACCCCATTTTTTTACCAATATTTTTTTTACATAAATCATTCTTTTCTTTCTTTAAATCAAAAAGTCAAAAAATAGTATTTTATTCCTTTTACGTTGCTTATTTTCGTTTGATTTTAAACTCTCAAATTTTTGTCCTTTTTGCATTTAATACATTACAAATTTCAACATTTCATTTTAAGTAACATTTTTTTTCATTATCCAATTATTTTATTCAAAAAAAGTTAGTGTTCTGTTTTAGTTTCAATTATCATTTATCTATTTTAAAATTCCCAAAAAAAATCTTTTGTGAGCACAATACTTTCTTTTTTCTTTTTCTTTTTTCCTCTCATTTTCTTATCTTCCAAGTGTCTAGATGCCTCTATGCATCACCACCTCACCACCTCATTTAATCCATTTTTTTCTTTTTAATCAAAAAATCACAAAAATACAAAAAAAGATTCCATTTTTACCAAAGCATCTAAACTACCATTTACCCTAATTTCTCCCCACTCTCCCTATAAATAAATCTCATTTCCTTAGTTTTTGAGGCTGGAAAAAAATTCTAGAAGTCTATGTCAAAATCACCAAATTCATAATTCATACAAAAATCAAAGAAACTCATCCAAATCCCTTCCAACTTCAAAAATTTCGTGCATCTCACTACCATAAACACTTTTATCATCTCAAAAAACTTCATCAGATACACAAGAAAAATCACAAAAAAAAGCTCAACACAAAACTCTTCTCTTTTTTTTTCCAAAATTTGATTAAGACCATTTCCATGCTTAACTAAGGTAGATTTTCCTTAATCTCTGATTCTGGACATATTCTAATAACTTCCTTTGGTTTATTTTGTTTGATTTCGTTCAAATTTGGGTTTTCAAAAATTTTGGGTTTTAAAGTTTGATTCGCATTTTAAATTTTATGCCTCTACTGTGAAATCCGAGCTTGGATTCTTGAATAGTGAGAAAAATCATGCGAAAAAGTGTTTTCGTTTTTTATTTTTGATGAAAAATCGAATTTTTGTGTTGTTGGCCAATGAAGCTCGAAGCTTCATCAATGGTTGCCAATGGCAGTTTCTTCGTTGAAGAAGACGAAGATTCATCTTCATCAGGCCAAGATTAAGTCACAGCCGTCGGATCATTACACGTAAATAGACAGCCCAGATCTGTTTGAAATATTTAAATATCAGCCCTCCGATGAATCAAACTGTCCATATTTGCTTGCTGCATTACGCGTGACAGATCTGAAACGCATTAAATCGTTTTCTTTGATTTTTCTGTTTTTTTTGTTTGAAAACGGACTGGGCTTCGGCCTAGATTCTGTGTTTACTTTCTGCACCTCGCTGACTTACGTACTGCACCCCCTCTGCTTGCTTATTTTTGTTTTAGCTTATGCAAATAAGTGCTTATTTGAACAAGAGCTTATTTAGGCTTTTGAGTCAAATTCTTGCACTAACATGAAAAATCTCTTTAGATCACAAATTCTTAATTTATTATCTTATTTAAATAAGTCATTTTTATTCCTTTGCTTTGTAGCTTATGAAATAAGTGCTTTTGGCATAAAGCTATTTTTAGCTTATTTTATCCTTGTAAAGCATGATGTTGAGACTTGTTTTTGTTTTTGTTACTAACTCATCTAATCTAACATTTATTTGTGCTTATTTATTTAGTCCTATTATATCATCTCATCATATTTGTTTATTTAATTGTTCTTATATTTATTTTTTTGCACCATTATTATTATTGTTGTATAATGTGTATTTTGCTTTATTAATCATTATTTATTCGTTGCTTTAGAACTTAGAATGTCATTAGGTCAAATGTAAGTTATTAATAAAATTGCATAGCATCCCCTCTTTGCATCATTTCATATTTATTTTCATCGCAACCGAACTTAGAATGTATTTAGGGTTCATTGTACTCCATAAATGAGAATTTGCATATCATGCATCTTTATTTTTTATCGCTTTCCGCAAAATGCTAAAACGCTAAAATCCGAGGAAAAGGATATCACTTTGATCCAATATCATTGTGAAATTCCTTCTACGCTTAGCTTTACTTTTAGGATTGTTTAGTGTATTTTTCGCTTAAGCTCGCTACCCTTTTTTGTAATTTGGAACCCAACATTCCAATTGAAAATCTCTTTTCATATCCTCTTCAAAAATGAGGTGAAAACCTCTTTCAAAATACCAAAGCAATTTCTTTTCGAAATCATCAAGCACAAATTATTTTTGTCATCAAACATTTTCAAAACAAACCTTGGATTTCAAACCAAGTGAACGCGCTCTTTTTCTCAATCAAATTTCAATCGAACTTTTTTTTAATCATGCAAAAACCTTGGACTTCAAACCAAGTATTCTTTTTCTCGCAAAAACCTTGGACTTTAAACCAAGTGTCTTTTTCTCACTTAAACTTTTTATCAAATAAACATTGGATTTCAAGCCAAGTGTTCGCGTCTTCTTTCATAATCAAACTTCAATCAATTTAACCATTTAGACTTTCTTCACAAATTAACATCAATCAACCTCACATTTTTGCCACTTTCGGCTTTTATCTTGTCAAAACTTTTTTTTCAAAACTTTAAAATCAAACAAACAAATCACTCGGCTTTTTACCCCGAACTACGAGATTTTGATCCTTGCGAATCAATAAAATCAACAAAAACATTTTTCTTCTTTTTCGTCAATAAAAAAACTTTTTTTTATCATCACTTTAATTCCTACGTTTATACCTTTTTACAAGCAAATAAAATTAAGCGCAAAGTTAGAATAGAAACAAGAGGTTCCTATAGGATACTATAGATACTTAGGGTGCTAGTACCTTCCCTTCGTATAACTAACCCCCGGAGTTTGATCTCTAAAAATAGGGTTTTTTTTCTAACTTTTCCCCTTTCCCTCGGAAAAATTAAAGATTGGTGGTGGAATATTAAATTGCGATTCGAAGTTAATTAATAACTCGACATCCAAAAATCACCGCGACATAGATTTTTTTAAAATTAATAATAAAGCGTATTACTAGGATGAGCTCTTAGTTGCTTCGCAGGGTTTAATACTTAATTCGCGCTTTGATAAAAGGATAGTTTTCGAAACTATATTGATTTAAAAATATCAATCTCAGCTCTCGCAAATCTTGACTAGTATTGTAGATCATAAAGGTGATGCGGAACTCTCATCCTCGCATCCGCTAATAACGTACTTTTTGGAAATCAAATATAATTTAATTAACTCCAACCCTAACTCTCGTTGCAAATTAAAGTCAATGTTCAGTTTTTACTATCTAGTAGAAATCTCACGCTCTCGCTCTATTGATTTTTACTTTAATTAATTCTCACTCTCGTGACAAATTATAATCATCGTTAAATTAAAAACTGCTTAAGAAAACTATAAGTTCATTAATCCTAAATAGCTCTCGCGGATTCTAGAATTAATGCTCGGTTTTTACTATCCGGTATAAACCTCAACTCTCGTCTATGTTGGCTTATGCCTTAAATAATCCTCACTCTCGTGACAGATTATGAAACGTATTATTAAAAACCGATTGTTAAAAACCGATTGTTAAAAACAGGCGCGCGAACTAACTACCGAACCCCTACTAGCTCCTAATTACACATCCTAGCAATATTAAATTAGCTAGACATAACTAAAACTAAAACTAAAAACGAAATAAATAAATAAGCAAGAAAAATAAACATAAAGCAAATAAATAAATAAAGCATAAATAAAGAAAAGCAATAAAGAAAATAAAACAAGAAAATAAGAAAATAAGAACCTGAATAAAACTCCGAGTATAATGCCGGTACAAAAGAAAATAAAATTAAACTATGAAAATGGGGTCCGCACGAATGCAGGATCCTCTCTTCTCCAATTGACTATCACAAGTGGTGTGCTTGTTTCAAGTCAACTATTAAAAATTGTGTGTTTAGAATGTGGAAAAAATGGACCTATTTATACTAAAATACAAGTGCCAAAGGTTTGTCTTTTTTCGATGTGGGACTTTTTCACGGGTGCAATATGCACCGTTTGATTCGTGGCGACCGCCAGGATTGTTTGCTTTTTGACCAAGACATGTGGCGTGCGCCACAAGTGTGTTCAGTGAGGCTGGCGTTCGCCAGCTACATGTGTGGCGTCCGCTGGATGCCTTGCTGGGTTTGGCGTGTTGTGGGCTGCGCTGGTGTGGCCCATTGGTTGCACTTGTGTGGCCCTTTTTGTGTCTTTTTGGTCCGTTTTCGCTCCTTTCTTCAATTCTATTAATTTTTATCTGTTTATATAAAATAAGAGCATTTAGTAACGATTCATAATATAAAACTTCGAAATCATAATAAAAATAATTGAAATATTATATTAAATTAACTAAATAAATAGCACATTTTCCGGTGTATCACCTCGCCCATAAATTGTTCTGTGGGGAGGCCTCCGTTGTCGGTCTTTCGCACTACGGTCTTTTATCGTTTTTTTCATTTTGTTTTCTAGGTTTAGGTTCATTGTAATGATACCTTGTCTGTGCTTTCAGATTTATAATGGAAATACTGTTATGTAATGGTGATAAATCATATTCAATGAATAAATTACTTTTAGCTTTATTTTTGTCTTGCCTATTTATTTTTCTTCATGCTTTTTACGCAATTAAATACGTAAAATTATATTCATAGTTCTTGGATAATGAGTAAAAGAACAGAAATACCTTTCTTCCTTGGCGATGCACTTCCTCTTTGGGGCTCGCCTTTTGACTTTCTTTTATATAAATTCCTGGTGACGCCGTTTTTGCTCACCTGTAAATTTAGCTCGCCAAAGCCTTAGACTTACATGACGGCCTTTAATAAACCAGTCGCCAAAGCCGTAGACTTACATGACGGTGCTAGTAATATTGCTCGTCAAAGCCGTAGACTTACATGACGGCATTTAATAATTCACTCGCCAAAGCCTTAGACTTACATGACTGTGTTTGTATATACATTTTTTTTTATCGATGCCTTAGACTCACATGGTTTTTACTGGGTACTTGAATTCGCCAGACATAAATTTTTTGACATTGATGCCTTAGACTTACGCGATGGAAAAATGGGTACTTAAATTCGCCAGAGAAATTCACACATCAAAGCCTCAGTCTTAGATGACGGTGCCGACATCATATGAATCTTACTACCGGAAAATTAGCTCGCCAAAGCCTTAGACTTACATGCCGGCCATTATAGTTCACCATCAAAGCCATAGTCTCACATGATGGTGCCAGTATTATATATTTCTTTTCTACTGGTTTTTCCACACACCAAAGCCTTAGACTTACATGGCGGTGCTGGTATTATATAATTCTTTTTTACCAGATTTTAGCTCGTCAAAGTCTTAGACTTACATGGCGGCCTTTATAACCCACACATCAAAGCCTTAGACTTACATGATGGTGTCAGTATTATATATTTCTTTTTTACCGGTTTTTTTTTAGCTCGCCAAAGCCTTAGACTTACATGGCGGCCTTTATGATTCACACGTCAAAGCCTCAGACTTACATGACGGTGTTTATTTCTTTATGGCTGAGGCCTTAGACTTATACAACGTTGATCTATTTTTGCGATTTTGCTGAAAACTCATAAATGAAATAATTAAATAACACACTGCAATCTTTCTGAAAACGGTGGGCCTCAATAAAAACTCTTGCAATTGCAAGAGAAAAGAGTGTCCCACCGTTCTATATTCATCAGTTTCTTGATTTCAGTATACATAAGATATTTAAAATACATATAATAGAGATGTAGTTCATTTATCCTAATGTATCAAAAATCAAACATAAACGTGAGCTCGTCTTGGCGAACTCACTCACAAACCTTTTCAGCTGTAATAAAATCTCAGGTTGGCGATGTTCCACGTTCTGGGCATGATCTCGCCCTCCATTGTCTCTAGCCTGTAAGCGCCTCCCTCAAATGCCTCCTGGATCCTGAAAGGTCATTCCCAGTTGGCTACCATCTTCCCACCTTTGTCTCTGCCCATGGGTCTCTTTAGAACCAGATCGCCTTCTTTGAATTTTCTCTGGATGACTCTAGTGTTGTATTTTCTTGCAGCTCTTTGTTTGGTATAAAATTCTCTAAAGTGAGCCTTCTCTCTTAATTCTGGAAGCAGATCCAAGCTTTCTTCTAAAGCGGCGTTGTTTTCCTGCAAAGTTAGAGTATCCCTTCTCCAGGTTGAAGGTTGTATCTCTACAGGGATCATAGCATCTTCTCCATAAACCATAGTGAAGGGCGGTTCTCCTGTTGAAGATTGTGGCGTTGTATGATATGACCACAATATTGTAGGAAGGTGTTCCACCCAACTTTCTTTCTTTGAATTGATCCTTCTTTTTAGGGCTCTAAGGATAACTTTGTTGGCTGACTCTGCCTGCCCATTGGCTTGGAGGTGTTCTACAGAGATAAAGGTATTTTGGATTCCATTCCCTCTGCAGTATTCCACCACTCTTTCATTGGCGAACTGTGTGCCATTGTCTGAGACAATGTACTTAGGCAAGCCAAACCTGCAAATAATTTTCTTCCAGTAAAATTTTATTACCTGGTCTGATGATATACCTAAGATTGGTTCTGCCTCCACCCATTTGATGAAATAATCAACTACTACAATGATCCACTTTGCTTGGGTCGTAGATATGGGGAAGGGTCATAGGATGTCTACCCCCCACATGTAGAACGGCCATGGCGATAGAACTGACTTTAACGGCTCGCCCGAGGCATGATGCAGGTTTGAATAGCGCTGACATTTGTCACAGGTTCTGACGTGCCTGACTGCGTCGTCGTGCAGGTTGGGCCAGTAAAACCCAGCCCTCATCACCTTTCCTGCCAGTGATCTGGATCCAATATGGCTTCCACATGAGCCTTCATGTATTTCTTTTAGAATTCTGCATGCCTCCGTGTTACTTACACATAGAAGCATGGGAGCTGAAAATCCTCTCTTGTAGAGCGTGTCTCCCACCATTGTGTACCATACTGCCATTTTCCTTATCTTTGTCGCCTCATCTCTCGCCAGGGGGAGGGCGTCCCTTTGTAGATATCTAATTATTGGGCTTCGCCAGTCCTCCTCTTCTACCACCATCCCTACTTTTGCTTCATTTATACTTGGTGATTTCAAACTTTCTTGAATGACAGTGCGATGATTACCTGGCTTCTTTGTGCTGGCGAGCTTAGCTAGTAAGTCTGCCCTTGCATTTTGCTCCCTGGGTACATATGTTAACTTGAACGTGGCGAACTGTTTCGCCATTCCCTTGACCTTTTCCAAGTATTTGGCGAGTTGTGGATCTTTGGTCTGCAATTCTCCTGAGACTTGATTGGCGACCAACTGTGAGTCGCTTTGCACCTTGAGCTCTTGTACTTCCATTTCCTTAGCCAATTTCATTCCGGCTATCAGCGCTTCGTATTCTGCCTGGTTATTACTCGCCTTGAAGGCGAATCGCAGTGATTGCTCTATAAGCACTCCTTCTGGTCCTTCCAGAACTACGCCTGCTCCACTACCTCTCAAATTAGATGACCCGTCCACAGAGAGAGTCCATGGTTGGGCTTCGCCTTCACTTGGAGGATCTATTAGTTCTAGTACAAAGTTTTCTAAGGCTTGGGACTTGATCGCCCCTCTGAGTATGTAGGTGATGTCAAACTCTGATAGTTCAACTGACCATGCTACCATTCTTCCAGCTAGGTCCGGCTTGCGTAGCACATTTTTGAGGGGGTAATCGGTCTTCACTACCACTTGGTGGCTCTGAAAATATTGCCTCAACTTCCGAGCTGTTATAATCACTGTTAAGCACAACATTTCAATCTTTTGATATCTTGTTTGCGCCCCTCGCAATGTCCTACTCATGAAGTATATGGGCTTCTCTTCTCCTCCTACCTCTTGCACCAGCGCTGAGCTGAGTGCCTTCTCAGATACTGCCAAATAAAGGTATAATGTTTTGCCCTGTTCAGGGTGAGTGAGGATGGGAGGTGAGGCTAAGAATACCTTTAGTTTTTGAAATGCCTCCTCGCACTCAGGGCTCCAGGTGAACCTTTCGCTCTTCCTTAATGTGGCGAAGAAATGGCATGCATTCTCGCCTGAACAAGATAAAAACCTGGACAGTGCTGCTATTTGACCCGTTAGTTGTTGTACTTCTTTAACGGAGGTAGGGCTCCTCATGTTGATTATGGCTTGGCATTTATCTAGATTCGCCTCTATCCCTCTATGAGTGAGCAAAAAACCTAGAAATTTACCAGCCTGAACTCCAAAAGAACATTTGGCCGGATTAAGACGCATGTTATACTTCCTGACTGATTTCAAAATGTCATCTAAATCCTTATCATGCTTGCCTTCTTTCTGAGTCTTGACTACCATGTCATCGATGTATACTTCCAGATTCTTCCCTATTTGCTCCACGAACACTCTATCTATCAGTCGATGATAAGTGGCCCCTGCATTCTTCAGGCCGAAAGGCATAACATTGTAAAAATAGTTACAAGTGTTGGACATGAACGTTGTATGCTGGGCGTCCATGGGATGCATCTTGATTTGGTTATAGCCGGAGTAGGCATCCATGAATTAACCTGTCAATGTTTGGCAGTGGATACAGATCCTTAGGTCAGGCCTTGTTTAGATCCTTGAAATCCACACACATTCTCCACTTGCCGTTTGCCTTTTTCACCATTACTACATTCGCTAACCAAGTGGGATATTTGATTTCTTCTATGAATCCCGCCTCTTTCAGTTTAGCCACCTCCTCGGTGATGGCTGCTCTTCGTTCTTCTCCAAGTTTCTTTTTTCGTTGGACCACTGGCTTGTTGACGGGCGAGATGGATAATTTATGCGTGATTATGCTCTCGTCAATTGCCGACATGTCAGATGGCTGCCATGCGAACAGATCTTTGTTGTTGCGTAATTAGGTGACGATTCTATCCCTTTCTTCTGATTGGAGGCTTGTTCCGACTTTGGTCGTCTGGTGCGGCTGCTCGTCAATTTGGACATGTTCCAGATCTTCAATTGGACTGACCCTTATGTCCTGGAACTCTTCTCTTGGGTCCAAATCTGTGACGCTGGCCATATTTATCCCGCTGGTTCGCTCTCCGCTGTCTGGGGGCGAGACGGACTTGGACAGTTTGTGCCGGATTTTTAAACTCGACTCATAGCACTTTCTGGCCAATGTTTGGTCGCCTTTAACCACTCTGCTCTTACCATTGTTCAGAGGGTATTTGATGGACAAGTATAGAGTAGACATAACCGCGCCCAGCACGTTGAACGCCGATCTCCCAATGATAATTGTATGAAGTGAAGGGTGTCTTAACCACCAGATATCTAACCTTAATTGTCTTGGCATTCTCCTCCTCGCCAAAAGTAGTGTATAAGGTGATATGACCCATGACGTCCACTTGTTCGCCTGCAAATCCTACTAACGTACCGCAGTAGGGGTTCAGCTGTTCGTCGGATAGGCGCATCGCCTTGTAGGCGTCCCAGTATAGGATGTCTGCGGAAATCCCTGAATCAATGAGAACTCTCTTGACATCAGAGTTCAAAATCTGAACTTGTATTACCAAAGGATCGTCGTCGTGAGGAATGACGTCTCGCTCATCCTCCGAGTTAAACGAAATCTCGGGGGTGTGGGGAAAAGTTGAACTTCCCACCGAGCATATTTCAAACCTCGATCGCCTGACATAGCGCTTTCTAGCCGAGTTGGACTCACCTCCTCCTGCAAATCTTCTAGATATTGTGTTAACTGCCACCTGATGTTTTTCTCCTTTGTTTCTTCCGTCGCCTTCGCCTTTCTGTTGGTTGGGAATTTGTTTTGGGAGGGCGATTTGTCCCTTGGCGGCGTCCTCTAGGAACTTCCTCAGATGGCCGCTTCTGATCAGTTCCTCAATCAGATCCCTCAACCGAAAACACCTTTCAGTGTCGTGGCCTTTGCATCTGTGATAGGCACACCACGCCTCGGTGTCTGGCCCCATGACGATGTTGTTCATCCTAGGAGTAGGTAAAGGTGTCAATCCTGCTTGTAAAATTTCGTGCAACACATGCACTCTAGCCCTGTTTAACGGTGTGTATTCTCTATCTGCTGGATACCGCCTGTATTGGGGATAACCCATTCCTCCACTGACGTTATGAGGGTGGTAGGGCTTAGCACGATACCCTTGTTTGTGGGTGTCGTTGCTTTTCTAGTTTCGCTGGGGTTGTGAATTTTGCCCCTTGCTACTGTTGTTCCTTAAATCCTTTTCTTTGGCGTCTTTGGAGCGCTTTTCCGCATTGCTCTCTTCGCCCTTGATGTAGCAGCTGGCTCTTTTGACGACTTCCTGCATTGAGATAGCGGGCTTCTGAGCTAAAGACTCGTTAAAGTGTCCTTCCTTCAACCCTTTTGGAAAGTTGCAACGAACATCTCCAGGTTTGGATTTGACATTTTGATCGTTGCTTCGCTGAATCGAGCGAGATATTCTCGAAGAGTTTCAGCATAATTCTGGTGGATTGTGAATAGACTGGTCGCCGTGACCTTTATGTGTTTGGTTCCAGAGAATTGGTGTATGAACTTTTTGTGAAAGTCAACATAACTTTCAATGGAATTATTGGGTAAGTTCATGTAGTTATTGGGTAAGTTCATGTACCAACGTAATGCAGTATCTTTCAAAGTCCCTGAAAGGAGATTGCACCTTAAATGCTCTAGTGCTCCTATGATGGCAGTTTGAGTCCCAACAGCGATCAAATGCTCAACAGGGTCTATCTTACTGTCAAAGGTTGGTAAGTGGGGTGATTTGAAGTTATCTAGGACTTTGGAATCCTAGATTGATTGACGAAGGGGCTGAGATTCAACGAGACTCTCATCATCAGAATCCAAGTTTTGTTCAGCCCTTTCTTTCTCCATTGTGGTTACTTTCCTCGGCAAACTTCTGATCTCTTCCATTGCACCTTGAAGTGAAGGATTTCCATGATTGGTTGCCATGGTTTGATCTTTGCTTGCAGCGTTGCTTTCTCTCTAAGTGGTAGGCTGGGAATCGTTTTACCGCAGCCCCACGGTGGGCGCCAAAATGTTCTGGTGAACAAATAAAGGGGTGTGAAAAGTAAATAACTTGGACCGTCGAATAAACAAAATAATCAAACTTGTTATACAAGTATTTATAGGGTATACAGGAAGAGAGTTCTTCCCGCCCTTCTTCTTCGTTGGCCAATCCCACGTTCCTTCTATACATGTGATCACATGCCTATTTGCAAGGTGATCATGGGGAACGTCGTTTGAATACAATGGTCTCTCTTAAAATATGCTCCTAGTCGTACGAAGAATGGAGATAAATGAGTGAAATCGTGGAGAAAATGACAGATACAGTGGAGGATGGGGAGATCATAGGATTGTGGGCATCTCACCCTTATGACCATGTCTCGCCATGAGGGATAGGTGTCTCGCCCTCCTAGTCTCGCCCTTATGAGAAATTGTGCTTGACTCTCGCATATGTATTGGGCCGTTGTAAAAATCACCAAATAACATTTGGGCTTTTGCTAAATACACCATTTATATTTACACCCGGTCCATATATATATATATATATATATATATATATATAAAATCTTGGTCGTTTTATTACATTGAATTGAATTACTTATAAAATAATACGGATTTGGATCCTCTCCAATTTTTTCTCTCCAATTCCCTCTCCAATTATTTTTATGTGTCTTTCTCTCTCATCATTTCTTCTCTCTCATCATCACTTGTTTATTTTTTATTATTAATTTCTCTCTCTTCACACTCACAAAAAGGAAAATTGGAGAGAGAATTGGAGAGAAAAAATTGGAGAGGATCCAAATCAGAATAATACCTACATTCATATGATTGATCAACTGGCAGTAAACCCTTTTAACCACTAACACCCTAGGTGGAGGTGAAACTCACTGAGGCTTTGTCTCAACCCACTCCCTTTTATTTTTTCAGATAAACAAGTCGATCAAGATAAGGGTAAGAAGGAAGTTTGCGAACGGAGTTGTTCACGTGTTCATTGACACACTCCTATTGGTTTGTTATCTTCCATATTTTGTATAGATTGAACTATTTGGATTTATGTAGCGATTTTCCGCTGTCTGTATTTGAATTATTACTAGTGTTGGTGTTACCATGTAATTAAGACTAGGCCCCGTTTGGCCCGGCTTATTTTCTACTTTTCTACTTCTTTTTAAAAAAATTAAGGAAGTAAAAAATAGTTTTTGACCCTATTTCTACGTAAAATAAATAGAGAAATAAAGTAAAGAAGTCAAAAGCAAGAAGAAATAAGGTCAAACATAATTTTTTACTGATCTACTTCATTTAAAGTGAAATAGAAGAGTAAAAAATAAGTCGGACCAAACGGGACCTAATTATCCTTGTAATTCTAATGTATTCGATTTCAATTATATATGTACATGTCGATATTCTAGACAATTGATATGGAGCGTTATAGTTTAGTTAGTAGTTATTAAGAAGATTATTGAAGAGGTCATAGATTGAACTTTGAATTTTTCACTTTTTTTATTAACGTCTTTTTTGGTACAATATCTATTACTTTTTAAATAATGCACTAGTTAAGGAACTAAATAAGATATTAATATATTAAAACTTATATAATCTACTTTTCTACTTCTAATAAGGCTAAATTAGATAATTGGTCCCTTAACTTATTTATTGGTTTCATATTGTCTCTTAACTAATAAATGTTACAAATTGGTCCTTTAACTAATTAACGTTACAAATTGGTCCTTTAACTTGTTAAAAAATGAGCGTTCATGTAGAAAATGACTATTGACATGTTTGTCTTTTTAACAAATCATCTATATTAGTGTGTTATGTGGTCACATCAGTAGTCACGTAAGCAAAGTTAACGTTTTTTTTTAAAAAAAATTGACGGAAATGACCAATATAGCAAACAAAATTAAAGTTAAGGGACCAATTTGTAACATTAAATAGTTAAGGACCAATATGATGAAACCAATAAATAAGTTAAGGGACCAATTTGTAACATTAAATAATTAAGGGAACCAATAAATAGTTAAGGGACCAATTGTCTAATTTAGCCCTCTAATAATAATATAATAAAAGGACAAAACTTACATGCATTTCTATACATGCATTTCTTGTTGTTCCACTCACAAAGAGTTGGTTTTTGGTGTTTTTTCTTTTTTAAAAAATAAAATAAAACTATTTTTTAATTAAAATAACTACCTCTTTGTGAGTGGAACAACAAGAAATGCATGTTTGAAAATGTATGTAAGTTTTGTCCATAATAAAATTGATCACTACCAAATTTACTATTTTGTCCTTATCTTTTTTAATAATATTTCAAGTTTTGTATCCTTCATTGTACTAATTTAAAAAAAATTAAATTTTTTTTAGAAAGAATAAATAAAATAAATACAATAAAAAGAAACATTTCTACGCTTTTTTTTTTTTTGACCAAAATTCTAAGCATTTGTTAACTTCCAAATTTCACCACCCTACACATTGGCACCAATTTAACTTTATTTAATTATAATGACTAGCGGGCCAGACAGGCGCGTTCCGCGCGCCTGCCTGTGTCTAACTTATGTCAAAAAAAATGTCTTATGCCATATTTGAATTTCAAGAGAGGGGTAAATTTGTCCAAATAAAAAGCCAACCCAAACTCCTCTATCCTCTTTATATATTGGTATAGATTAGAATATCTCTAAGGAGGGAGGCGAAAACAATCTTTGAAAGGTAGGGTCATGGTAATGAGACAGCAAAAGACGAGGAAAAATTAATAAACAACTTTGAGAGAAAAAATTTAGAGGGGTAGTTTTTCGGTTTTTAACCTTTAGTTCCAAGAGAAAGGATCTCGAAAAATCTAGAGTTCAACCGCGAAAATTCTTTCCACCAGAAATCAAATTCGTATTCTCCCAAACAATTGAAGGTGCGTGGAGAAAACACAAGAAGGGGGGTTGAATTGTGTTTTGGATATTTAAAAACTTTCCAAGATATTTAAATTCTTTTCAGAGTCTTTAAAGCACAGCGGATTATTCACACAATTAACTTATGGCGTTATGAATGATGAAGGAGTAAAAGAGAGAGTGAGAGAGAGAAGAACACACAACAATTTATACTGGTTCCCCTCACAAATTGAGAGTACTCCAGTCCCCTTGTTTCCAAGAGAGTTTCACTATAATCACTAGGATTACAATAGTTGCTCAAGCACACAAGCTCAAGACTTCCTGCTCTTAGTCACACAAGACATAGAGACTTCCTTGCTTTGATCACACAAGATCAAAGACTTCCTTGCTCAAGCACACAAGCTTGAGACTTCCTGCTCTAAGTCACACAAGACAAAGATACTTCCTTGCTCTGATCACACAAGATCAGAGGCTTCCTTGCTCAAGCACTCAGGCTCAAGACTTCACTGCTCTAATCACTAAGATTGAGACTTACGTGCTTCTACACTAAGCAGAAGACTTTCTTGCTTCTACACTAAGCAGAAGACTTACTACTAACTTATGAGCTTAAAACTTATTACAAACATAATAACTTCAGAGGCTCTAAGCTAGTTTCTATGCTCACTTCATTTGAGAGATATTATCTATTACAATTCAAATTCTCACTTTCTTTTGAGAGATTTTATCAAATGGTGAGCGCTAGTCATCAATTCTTTCTTTGGCATATTTATATGAGTTGAGAAAGACATTGAGACGTTGGAGAAATTCCCGTTGCAACTTCGACAGCTGTAGACATTGAAGATCCGTTGAGTAAAGCCACGTCTTCCTTTGCAGAGAAGCTTCACCTTTGCTGTCTGTCCAATGGTACAGTTATAAGGTACAACTAGCTCCTAGAGAGAGGGATCACATCCTTTGTGACCGTTGCATTTTAGTTGACCTTAGAACAAGTCATCAGGCTTGATAAGTTGTAGTTGATGTAGCCCTCTGATGACTGGGAATTCCTTTGCTTCTGATGAACCTTTGATAACTTGGAGTCTGATTGGTCTTTGAATGGTTGACCTCTGATAGTCTTTCGTAATTCAGCTTCTGAACGTCTTCATCCTCTGAATGACTTATGACTAGCAGACAGCCTCTGAACTCTTGTAGGCCTCTGAACATCCTTGAGCTTCTAAACTCCTCTGAGTTCCTGAACAGCTTTCAGACGTTCTGATCTACTTTGAGCTTCTGAACTTTGTATAGCTTCTGACCACGTTGTAGCATCTGAACTCTTTCAGAGTCTAAATATTCAGACTTCCATTGGTTTCATCAGAGTTTAAATTAAGTGTGCTCTTGATTAAACGTTGAATTCTCCTGCACTTAATTTAAACATTAGTACCATCAATTGTCCATTTAATACTTTGTTATCATCAAAACTTAAGGGTGTGTATTAACACATATTTTGTCCCAACAATCTCCCCCTTTTTGATGATGACAAACACAAGTATTAAATACAATTGTTGTTGATAAAAATCAGCTATGTTGACATTAGGCTTCTAAGTTTTGCAAGCTCCCCCTAAGTCTGATAACCCATAGGGTTAGGTTTGTAAGCTCCCCCTATTTTGTATCCATAGTTAATTTTAATTAGTTTCAGAAATACTTTATTATATGACTTAAATTATTCATATTTCACTATGTAAATAACAAGGTTTGCAAGCTTCTTCTTTCCATAGTATGGTAATCTTTGAGTAAAGTTGCACCCTTACTCAAGAACTAACTATGAATAATAAACTTCAATTAATAAATGCATTCTCCTTGAAAATTAAGCCCTTAATGCAGATGCAAGATGAAGCAATATTTAAATTGAAGCAATATTTAAATTGAATGACAAAATAGGATCAGAGGCGCTTAAAGACTTCTACATACACACTTGGTTCTGATGGTTATCATTAACAGCTTCAGAGTTCAAAATATTTTCAAACAGTTCAGAGCTTTTTAAAAAATCTTTTCAAAGAAAATAGCTCAGAGTCTGAACAAAAATTTGAAATCCTCTCAAAGATCAGATTGTCATAACACAGCATGTACCTCATGCTACTATTTTGACCACTCTCCTACGTTCTCTCTCTGAAGCACTACAAGGCCCTAAAAAGCCAAGTAATTTCGCTTCTTCCAACAATTGATTTACCAATATTCTTTCTCCCCCTTTTGTCATTATCAAAAAGGTAATATAAGCAATTAATAGAAATTCAACTTTCAATGCCGTCAAATCAGAAGTGGTTGAACACATTTAATACTCAGCCATTGAATTTTGCTTATAAAAGGAGAGAGATACCTAGTCATTTTACTCACACAGAATAATCATAGGTTATTGATAGATCTCTTCTGAGAAAAAATGAAACGCTCAGAGAAGAAGAAAGTAGTTTCAGTGAGAGTCAGTCAAGATAGGAGAAAACATAAGAAGAAACCAATGGAAACAAAGTCAGTGTCCTTTATAGAAGAACTCAGTTCAGAGTCTGAAGAGAAATCTTTGGACTCTGACTGTTTTAAGTTCTGAAGACATATCTTCCTGAAGAAAATCAAACTGAAGTTCGAGGCTCTAGAGGGGTATGTGTCTCTTCCTGAGGAAAACCAAACTGATGCATCAGAAATGTTTTCTTCAAGAAGGACTGTGGGTTGAATGGCTTCAGCCAAAAGCTCAACCTTCCCCCTCTACAAAGATTATAGTTAGGCTTGCAACCTCAAAAATAACCTTTGGAGCATCCGAAAGATAGTTCTTAGAAATTTTGATATGTAAACCAGAATTTTTGTTCTTAATGAAATAAGATTCATTACTTTGGCTTGTTTAATTTGATTTCTTACTTTTATGCTTTCTCTGGTTATGTAATTTGATACTTTAAGAATAACCAATAAACAAAATAACTGTTTGTAAGAAAATTAACTTTAATTAAAAAGATAAACAGTTTTTAGCAGTTTAAGATAGCAATACTTGGATTATCATATCATGAATAAATATTTCAGATTAGCACAAAGAGATTACAGAAACATACAGAGATATGATCTTACTTCTATCAATGTGCCTAACAAAATATTAATCAAGATATTTATTTTAAGCAAACAAAGAGATCCTAGGTTGTTGATTGGGGTTGGTTACAAAGATGAGCTAGGATTCTCAAGATTTCCTTCTGCTTGGCATTTACTACCTCCACCAGTCCTCCATGCTTTTTCATTTCTGCCCTAAGGTCTTCAATTTCAGCCTCATACAGTGGGTTTCTGATGTGCACTTGACTTGCTCCTAGATTATCCACAATAGGCTCATTCAGTCTTTCCTCAAGTGATGCTATCTCTTTCATTAGATTTTGCTCCTCACTTGTTCTTACAGAAGAGGATCCAGGTTGACTCCTCTCTGTGTCCTTGTGAATCTGAATGTCCTCTTCCACCATTGCGTTCTTTCCCTTGTCATTCCTCCTTTGTTCTTCACTACTGACCTCTTGGAGACTGTGTAGTTTCTTTAGCAGTTCTTCAGTTAAGCTTACCCATTGTTCAATATGGTCAGATGAAGATATATCAACTTGTCTTATCTCAGAAAGACCATGCATTTGTCTTATCAAACCATTGCATTCACTCAAGACATCAGGGTTTATGAAATTGGTTTGAGGAGGGTCAGAGTTTGAGGGTGTGATGGTGTGTTGAGGTGAATTTGATTGAGGTTCTTTTTGGTTTATATCACAGTCATATACTGAAGATATCCCAGTTTTTTGGAGTATCTCAGCAGACTGATCATGTTGATTGATTGGCTGTATGGTTTGATCAGTTTGACCAAGAAATAGGGGGACCAAAATCCATAATTTCTTTAATTAGGGGGACCAAAATTGCTTATTTAAAAATAGGGGGACCAAAATCCAAAATTTGTTAAAATAGGGACTATTTATTTATATATTAAAATTTGTACTTTGATTAAATTATAAATTTATTAACTTTTGCAGTAGTTTAAGTTTATTAATCTACATTAGTTTTTCATATCTATAAATGTATTTTTTTTTTTTTGGTTAGTAGACAAAATGGCAAAGCCATTGGAAACTTACACATGGCGTCCGATAAGTATATGATAACATATATATCATGTTAAATATCAAAAGGACATTGGTTTATTAGTTCATAAGTATATTTAAAAATAAATATAATTATTTATTTAAATATGTTCATGTAAAATAGGCTTTTAAACAGGCTAATAGACCACATTAGGCTTTCAAAAAGCCAGACTCAGACCCTCGATTTTTTGACATGCCAGGCTCAGGCTTGGCAAAGCCTAACTCGTCCTAGCCTATTTCCACCTCTATCAATTTATTTCCAATGTTTACTATGTGCCAAACATGAAGAGCAACATCTTGAGTCTAGGACAACTCTTAGAGAAAGGTTATGACATTCAATTGAAGAATAATAACCTTTCTATAAGAGATCATTCAAACAAGTTCATTGTTAAGGTGCCAATGTCAAGAAATAGAATGTTCATGCTCAACATACAAAATGATGTCGCGCAATGTCTCAAGATGTGTTACAAAGAGGAGTCGTGGCTTTGGCATCTTCGATTTGGGCATCTCAATTTTAGAGGATTAGAGTTGCTCTCTAAGAAGGAAATGGTTAGAGGATTGCCTTACATCAACCACCCCAATCAAGTATGTGAAGGATGTCTACTTGGAAAGCAATTCAAAATGAGATTTCCCAAGGAGTCAAGCACAAGAGCGCAAAAGCCATTGGAACTCATACACACGGATGTGTGCGGTCCGATTAAGCCAAGATCACTCGGTAAGAGTAACTACTTCCTTCTCTTTATTGACGATTTTTCAAGAAAAACATGGGTGTACTTAAGGAGAAATCAGAAGTGTTTGAGAACTTCAAAAAGTTTAAAGCCCTTGTTGAGAAGGAAAGTGGTCGTGTGATCAAAGCCATAAGATCCGACCGAGGAGGAGAGTTCACATCAAATGAATTTTTGAAGTATTGTGAAGACAACGGCATTCGGAGACAACTGACGGTGCCAAGATCTCCCCAACAAAACGGTGTACCAGAGAGAAAGAATAGGACAATACTTGAGATGGCGAGGAGCATGCTAAAAAGCAAAAGACTACCAAAGGAACTATGGGCAGAAGTTGTTGCATGTGCGGTTTATCTATCAAACCGTTCTCCGACAAGAAGTGTATTGGGAAAAACACCACAAGAAGCCTGGAGTGGAAGAAAGCCTGGAATTTCCCATCTAAGAATCTTTGGAAGCATAGCTCATGCACATGTACTAGACGAGAAAAGAAGCAAACTGGATGACAAAAGTGAAAAGTACATCTTCATTGGTTATGACGGCAACTCCAAAGGCTACAAGCTCTATAATCCTGATACGGGAAAGACTATCATCAGTCGAAATGTCGTTTTCGATGAAGAAGGAGAATGGGATTGGACATCTAGTAATGAAGATTAAAACTTCTTTCCACAATTTGAAGAAGAAGCATCTAGAGAAGTTCAACAAGTGCCCAACTCACCAACATCGCCCACATCTGAAGACACTGGAAGTGAAAGGATTGTGACGCGTACAAGAAGTCTCCATGATCTCTATGAAAACACAGAGGCCTTATCACCGCGAAGACTTGAAGATCTCTATGAAGAAACTAGGGAAATGGAAATCCCACACTATTATGTCTTTCCGCAAACTATGAATCAGGAAACTCTGAAGAAGTTGTGCCAGATAAGAGATGGAGAGATGTAATGGACAAAGAAATTAAAACCATCGAGAAGAATGATACATGGAAATTCATCTCGCTTCCGAAAGATCGTAAGACAATCGGTGTTAAGAAAGTTTGCAAGGCAAATAAGAATGACAATGGAAAAATTAAAAGATACCAGACAAAACTAGTCACAAAAGGCAACAAACAGAAAGGTAAGAATGGTAAGGCGTTTAGTCATAGTCGCTCACCTACATATCTTAAGAATCATACTTTCTCTAGTATTTCAACACAAGCTAAGAATCCATCATATCGAAGGGAAGCCTCCCTGTTTGAATGGAATCCTCGAAGACGAAGTGCACATCGACCAACCATTGGGATACAAGGTGAGGATAACATTTTATGGACAAATCAAGTTTAAGGGGGGGTGTTGAATAATAAACTTGATTTGGTCCATTGGACTAATCAAATGTTAGGCCCAATTTACTAATAAGATAGTAAGTCCAAGGAATGTTCTAGAGATATGTAGAAATAACTAGTAGTTGGAAGTCATAGTATTAAAATTATGTAGTTGAGAGAAGTGTGTAGAACTCTCTCTACTTAGAAGTGTGTAGAAGTATTTCTTGATGTATCTAGAACTTTCCCTTGAAGGTTATAAATAGGGGAGAGCTAGTCATTTGTGTATCAAGCCAAAAATTACAAACACTCAATAATATAAGTAGTCTTCCCTTTCTTAAAAGTTTCCTATTCTCTCTCAAATACTTAAACACTTTCTCCACCTATTAAAACTTCCTTCCAACAAACTGGTATCAGAGCTTGAAGGTCCACCTCAAGATGGCGAATAATTGTGTTCCTCTCCAAGTCCCGATGCTCACAAAGAGCAACTATGACAATTGGAGTCTAAGAATGGTGGCTCTCCTTGGCGTACACGACGTGTGGGAGATAGTCGAGAAAGGTCTTGTAATCCCAGAGAATGAAACTACTTTGTCTCAAACTCAAAAGGATAGTTTGAGAGATTCAAGGAAGAGAGACAAGAAGGCTCTTTGTCTAATCTATCAAGGATTAGATGAAGACACGTTCGAGAAGGTCTCGGGAGCAAAGACGACTAAAGAAGCATGGGAGAAACTCCAAACCTCTTACAAGGGAGTCGATCAAGTGAAGAAGGTACGTCTTCAAACACTAAGAAAAGAGTTTGAAGCCTTGCATATGAAAGAAGGTGAACTTATTTCTGATTACTTCTCACGAGTTTTGACGGTTACTAATAACCTAAAAAGAAATGGAGAGAAGTATGATGATGTAAGAATCATGGAGAAAGTTCTTAGATCGTTAGATCCAAAGTTTGAGCATATTGTCACCGTCATCGAAGAGACAAAGGATTTGGAAGCCATGACAATAGAGAACTTCTTGGGTCGTTGCAAGCTTATGAGGAAAGGAAAAAGAAGAAGGAAAATATTGAGGAGCAAGTACTCAAGACACGAGTTGATTCACCTAGAGAAGAGCATGGTCGAAGTAGCCAAAGACGAGGTGACGATCGAGGACGTGGACGTGGTCGTGGATATGGAGGCGGACGAGGATGGAGGTTTAATGATGACAACAAGTAAAGAGGAGAAATCTCATCAAGAGGTCGTGGGAGAGGATCTCCAAAACCAAGGTACGATAAGTCACGGGTCAAATGCTACAATTGTGAAAAGTTTGGGCATTATGCTTCCAAATGTAGAGCTCCTAGCAATCGTAAAGTTGAAGAGAAGGCCAACTATGTTGAAGAAATAAGCCAAGAAGATGGAACATTATTGTTGGCGCACAAAGACAATGAAAGAGGTGGAGATAATCAATGGTACCTTGACAGCGGTGCAAGCAACCATGTGTGCGGGCGAAGAAGCATGTTCGTAGAGCTAGATGAATCAGTGAACCGAAACGTGGCTTTTGGAGATGAATCAAAAGTGCCCCTGGAAATCACTTCAGGTGCCCCAAGTGAGTGAAACCTTGACTTCGAATCTTTGAAGGGTATGCCACTGTATGTAAAGACTTGCCCCTGATTGGCAGGTTCCTGATGTAATTTGCCCCAAGTTAGGAGCGCTTTGAATTGATTCGTCCTTGATTAGACCATTTGATTGAATTTCTTTGATGCCAAATATAAATTTGCAGATAAAATTGTTTCTTTCGAAAAATGTTTCTGATGTAATGTACATGCAAGTTTTGGAATCGAAATTTTTATAGAAAAACACATGTGGTGTGTGTAAAAGATAGTTACTCAACAAACAGGTGGAGTCAGTTTTAACAAAAGTTTTGCTGATTATGCTTTCAAAGTAAACCTAGCTTCAATTAGGTCTTTTGAGGTTTATAATGTGGCCTGGTTCATGGTTATGAAAAAAAAGATTATTAGGCTCAAAATTCTGTTTTAACCCACCCACTTCTTTGATGTCCTTCATTCCTACATTCAATTAATTCACCAGACATGCTTTGGTTGACAAGAGGATTTATTTTGACAATGATGTTTGAGGTTCACACTTTGGTCGAAACTTTGATGAGATTTTTGAAGTGACAATCACTTTTTCATTCACAAGCTTGTTTTCATCATTTGTGCTCTTAATCCCTAATTTTTGCATGGACCAATTCTTTTGGATTTTGCGGTCCATCGGGAGGCCCTGAATTTTGCCTAAGTCTTTTACCTAGCGGGCTTTTTGTTGTTGTTTGTGTTTTTTTTTTGTTTTGGTGTAGGATGTTTGTGACTGCCACATGCTATTGTGAGTTTTGTCTACTCAAGACTTCCTCTATCTCGACAGATTTATCCTCTTGTATTGGGATGTGTCATTGAATTATTGAAAGACTACCCTGCCCCGGGTTAAGATTAAGGGGTTTTTTTTTTGTATAGAAAGAACACCAACTTCTGGCTCAAAGGGGTTGACTACGGATTATCTCCTTATTTCTCCAGTGTTTGGGAAGTGAAACAATGCCTTACATCATCAACCGGGTCTTACTAATGAAAGCATATATCAGCACATATCAACAATTTTACACATTTAATTTACATCATTCTCCCCTCAAGTTTGTAAACAAGAAAAGTGAAGTAGAAAAACATTGTCATTTATGATGGCACAAGAAAAGAGTGAATACGAATGGATGGATTCCAAAATATGCATGCTCATTGTTAGGGAATTTTAATTAAAAGATACAACTTTAAAATGTAAATAAATGTTTGGCAAGAAAGAAATTGCAATTGGAACATAAAAGGCCTAGTGATCCTAGGGACAAGCTTCTTGATAATCTTGAATATGACGGAGGACCCATGATTAAGCAGAGGATGAACCTTGAACATTAGGGTTCTCATCCTTGAAAGATAGCACATTGTTACGGACTAAATCCTGAACAGCTTTCTTGAGAGGATAGCAATGCTCTACATCATGGCCAGGGGCGCCTTGATGGAAGGAACAAGTTAAATCATTGCGGTACCAGGGAGGCAGTACTGCTGGCACAGGGGGAGGTGGCCTTGTCTGGACAAAATTTTTAGCAAGTAAAGCGGGGAGTAGGTCGGCATATTTCACGGGTATGGGGTCAAATGGTTGATTTTTCTGAGCACGGTTATGATTGAATGATTGTTGGGGAGATGGTAGGTGATGAGATTGTGGGTATTGTGGTGGTAGTGCTATGGCTGCAATATGTGGATAAGCTGGGTTCCTCAAATGAGGTCCTCCCTGAGCCACCATGCCAACTTCAAATTCTTGCTTCTCTGAAAATTTGTTGCCATATCTCTTGGCAGTATTAGTCGGAGCTTTCTCTCTTGTCAACCGTCCCTGACGGACGCCTTCTTCTAAGCACATTCCCATTTCCACCATTTCGGTGAAGCTTCTTGATACAACACCAACCATTTTCTCATAGAAGAATGGGCTCAGAGTATGCAAAAATAACTTACACAACTCTTTCTCTTCCACTGGAGGACGAATCTGAGCAGCAAGCTCCCTCCATCTTTGAGCATACTCCTTAAAAGACTCCTTCTCCTTTTGTGTCAATGCTCGTAACTCATCCCTATCAGGGGCTAGATATGAATTGTAATTATACTGCCGAATAAAAGCACTGGCCAGATCATTAAAGGAACTGACGTTAGCCCTATCAAGGTCCATGTACCACCTCAAGGCTGCGCCGGTAAGACTGTCTTGAAAATAATGGATTAACAACTTGTCATTACTTGTTTGAGTAGACATTTTCCTGGCATACATTATCAAGTGAGCCTTGGGACAAGTGCTCCCCTTATATTTCTCAAAATCTGGGACCTTAAACTTTTGTGGGACCACGACATCAGGAACCAAGCAGAGTTCATGCGCGTCTTGGCCGAATAAATCATTTCCTCTAAGAGCCCTCATCTCTTTTTGTATCTCATCATATTTGATCTGTAAGTCATCCATTCTGTCATAACCTCCCACACTTTCGGCATGGAAGATGGGCATCTGGTTTTGTTGGATAGTATGAACCAAAGGTGCGGAAACGGTTGCTGTAACCTGGGGAAGTGTATTAACAAGCTGAGGAATAGGCACCGTCGATTGAACATGAGGAATCTCTGACACTACAGGACGTGATTCTTCCCCAAGAAAGCCAACTGGCATGCCCCATGGGTAACCTTCGGGCATAACAAACTGAGGAGTGCTAAGAGGCGCAGACGAAACCGGAGGAGGTACAAAGGTCCTGCTAGACTGAGGTACCGGAGCTGGTGCCTGATTCTAGGTAGCCATCAGAGATGCCACCATGCTAGTCAACTTCTCGATTTCTGCTTGCATAGTTGTCATCTGTACACGAAGCATATGATTTTCTTCCTCGAAACTATTCATCTTGCTCTTCAATTTAGACCGAGTATTGTAGACGCGAGTTGCTTTGTAATGGATACGCCGGGCCACTTTGACTGAGGCGGAGAGAAAAGGGAAAATATGAGACTCGAGTTTGGAAACTTATGAATGTAGTTTGATGCATGATATGTTTATGCTAAAATATGCAATGTTTTTTTTGTTATCGAAGGACTTATCCCAAACTGGTTGTAAACATTTAGATATGGATTTTGTAAGGAGAAAATAAGAGAAAAAATTATCATGTGTCATTTGAAATGAATGTTCTCTATAATATTTACAAAAATTTGTTTAAGTCCTTCGATATCGGATGGGAAAAAGAATTTATGAATGAGTGCATGCATGCATGATGCGGAAAACATGGTGGGGTTAAAGTATAATGTTGGAGTCAAAGGTGAAACCCTCCGATATGGTATGTACTAGGGTTATTTGTACCTGCATGACGGGTTCTACAAAGTTCTCAAAGTCCTCGACCTCCTCCGAAAATCATCGGGTTACGGAACTACTTCCGATCCGACAAAATCCGTAGAAAAGTCTCATTTGAGTGTAGTATCGCGTATCAACCAATCCGAGACTTACTCTCGATTAGCCACCGCACTACGCCCTAAAGAGGCCAAGATGGGTTAGGTGTAACTAAAGGTCCTCAACATCGTCGGTTCCTTGAAGATAGAATGTCAAACACGACTACTCATGTTGGCACTATTACCTCCAAAGTTCCTCAATTGAGTGTGGTTACCACATATGCCACGGCCGAAACTTACTCTCGGATAGACATTATGATTATACCACTATCCTATCTTATGGTTCCCTCAAGTCCGGGTGGGGGACTTATCTCACCACTCAAAAGCAAACCCAAAAATATATATACAAATATTTACACAAATAAAAGAATAATAGCGTGAAGATAGTAAATAAAACAAGTTAGGCTCAACCCGCTTGGTTGTCCCCAGTGAAGTCGCCATTTCTGTCGCGGTGATTTTTGGATATCGAGTTATTAACTAACTTCGAATCACAAATTAATGTTCCACCACCGATCTTTAATTTATCCGAGGGAAAGGGAAAAAGTTCGAAAAAACCCTATTTTTTAGAGAACAAGGTTCGGGGGTTGGTTATACGAAGGGAAGGTATTAGCACCCTAAGTATCTATAGTACTCTATAGGAACCTCTTGTTTTTATTTTCTAACTTTGCGCTTTATTTTAATTGCCTGTAAAAATGTATAAGTGTAGAAATTAAAGTGATGAATGAAAAAGTTTAAAGTGATGGAAAAGGAAGAAAAAATGTTTTTGTTGATTTTATTGATTGGAGAGACAAGTCTCATGCCTACGTACCCGAGGGATCAAGCCACCGTAGTTCGGGGTAAAAGTTACGAGTAAATTTGTTTGTTTTGATTTTAAAGTTTTTGAAAATGGTTTTAAAGACCAAAAAGCCAAAAGTGGCAAAATGTGAGTTTGATTGATGTTAATTTGTGAAGAAAGTCTATATGGTTAAATTGATTGAGGTTTGATTAAGAAATAAGACGCGGACACTTGGTTTAAAATCCAAGGTTTATTGAGAAAATGTTTGAGTGATAAAAGACACTTGGTTTAAAGTCCTAGGTTTATGCATGATTAAAGATGTATGAATGAAGAAAATGCACTTGGTTTAAAATCCAAGGTTTTAGCGAGAAAAAGGAACACTTGGGTTAAAGTCCAAGGTTTTAGCGAAAAAAGAAGCCATTGGTTTAAAGTCCAAGGCACTTGGATTAAAATCCAAGTTTGCGATAAAAAAGACTCTTGGGTTAAAATCCAAGGTTTTCACGATAAAAGACGCCGTTGGTTTAAAGTCCAAGGCACTTGGTTTAAAATCCAAGTTCGCGATAAAAAAGACTCTTGGGTTAAAATCCAAGGTTTTCACGATAAAAGACGCCGTTGGTTTAAAGTCCAAGGCACTTGGTTTAAAATCCAAGTTCGCGATAAAAAATACACTTGGGTTAAAATCCAAGGTTTTCACGATAAAAAGACGCCGTTGGTTTAAAGTCCAAGGCACTTGGTTTAAAATCCAAGTTCGCGATAAAAAATACACTTGGGTTAAAATCCAAGGTTTTCACGATAAAAAGACGCCGTTGGTTTAAAGTCCAAGGCACTTGGTTTAAAATCCAAGTTTGCGGTAAAAAAAGACTCTTGGGTTAAAATCCAAGGTTTTCGCGATAAAAAGAAACGTTTGGTTTAAAGTCCAAAGTTTTGGAAACGTTTGATGATGAAATGTTTTTGATGCTTTTTGATGTTGAAAAGAAATTGTATTGACTTTTTTTGAAGAGGTGTTGACCTCATTTTTGAGAATAAAGTGACTAACTATTTTTTGAATGTTGGGTTCCAAATAAAAAGGTAACGCTAAAAGAATAATAACGTCGCAATAAACAAATTAAGCGCGAAGACAATCCGTAATGATACTTTGATCAAAACGGTGTATTTTCCCTCGGAATTAATATGCTAACGTTTTTTGCGGAAAGCGATAAATAAATATGCATGAGATGATTTTTTCATTTATAGTGTTTATTTGTTCCTAATTACATTCTAAGGTATTTGCAAGAAAAATAAATATGAAATGAATGCAAGAGGATGCTATGCAATTTATCTAAATTTACATCAAATCCTAAAAATACAATCTAATGTAAAAAATTAAAAAAAACAGAAGGGGGTGCAAATAACAATAAAAACAGAAAGGGGGGTGCAAACAGCAATTTTGGGCCCAAGCCCAGCTAGGGGGCGTGGCCCAGAGGGGGGGGTGTGTAGAAAAAAGTAAAAATCAGATCAGAGCCGTCTGATTGATCAGACAGCTCTGATCTGATCACAGGTAAGTGAAATCAGAACCACGTGATTAACAACAGACGGCCAAAGGCGCGCAGGTGCACCATAAGGACGTGCACCTGCGCGCACAGGATCAGAGTGAGGGTTATATATACAGAAACCCTAAAAAAAACAGAAAAAAAACATCTTCTTCTCTCTCTGCTCGAGCCGCCGGCGATATTCATCTCTCATCTCTCAAACTTCTCTGTTTCGTTTGATTACTTTGATTTCATGTGATTCGTGATTTGATTACTTTGATTTCATGTGATTCTGTTTTTTTTGTTTTTGAATGATTGATGGTGGACGATGTTGTATTTCTGGGTTTGGATTGTTAGAGGATGATGAACAGATGGTGAAATTGTTTGAGTTTCTGGATTTTGATTTTTTGTTGTGATTTTGATTATTTTATTCAAAAGCTGCGGCTGAGGAAAATTCCCCTAACCTTGGGAACTGTGCACAGTATAAATACTGTGTCAGACCTAGGGTTTGCAGATGAAAAATTTCCCTATTTGGACAAAATTGCCACTTTGGGCCTGGACAAAAAAACGCATCTGGACTTCTATATAAAAAAAAATGGCAAAAACACCAAAAAGGCAAAATACACAAATAAACAATTAAAATAAAAAATAATAATATATTAATAATAATAAAAAAAGAAAATGAATAATAATAATAAAATAAAAATCAGAAAATAATAAAAAATAATAATAAAAGGAAAATAAAATGTAACCAAATGAGGTATTTCAAAATACCTCTCTGCCGAAATTTCGTTAGAAATGAACAAAGAAAAATCCGTCGTAAAAAGACGCATAAAAGCGATTGGTCAAAAAAATGGGGTATGACAGATATCATGAACAATTGACAAAAACTCAGAGTTGCCTCTACGCTTCATATGAATGGCCTCTATCAAAACTTTCGAATCACTTTCAAATTGAACTCGATCCAGTCCTCTATGTCTTACTTCTTCCATTGCTAAAAGTAGAGCCCATGCTTCTCCTTCTACAGATGAAATCACAGTTTGATGCCATTGTGTCATACCAGCCATGAAGTGACCACTATTATCACGAAAACACAATCTCATCGAGGTCCTTCCAGATCCAGACACAAAGGCAACATCAACGTTACATTTTACCCAGTCTAGAGTTGGTTTCTCCCATCTTACCAAATCTGCTTCTGTAGTCCCGCTCACAGTATTACTCTGTAACTTATGTACTAAATACCAATCAAGCCAAGCATCAAAAGCATGTCTTCCAATTTGACGTGGCATTTGGACATTATCATTCCAAAGCTTATCATTACGATTGTGCCAAATGCACCAGAGTAACATAACCACTCTACCAACATTATCACTACTTTCATTGCTGCAAAGAGCGAAAATACGATCCATAGCATTAGTTTGTTGGTACGTAGCATTATGTAAAACAGACGACAGACCAGCTGCACTCCAACTATCCCGGGCTACTGCACACCTAAAGAATATGTGAAGTTCATCCTCAATCTCCTCATTACACGAATTTAAATCTATGTTTTACTATTATTTTTTCTGGAGCCAAGTTTGTTTGTGGCTGGGTGTTTTTTCTAACTTACATGAAGGGGTTTAGAAGCATTTTTTGCACTATGGTTCTCTTATTAGAAACAAGAAACGGTACGAAGGTTACACACCTAACTTGTTTAGCAATAATTTAGTGTTTGTGGCCAATGAGAAATAACATTCTATTTAAATGTGGGAATGATAATTTTTATGGTGCATTTTGTTAAGAATATAGTTTGTTAGATAATTAGTTAGAAAGTAGTTATAGTTAGTTATTCATTAGTTGGAGCTTAGACTCTATAAATAGGACTACTATGTACACTTTTCATTCATTCTTTTCAATCAATATTCATTCAATATGAATTACTATGAGTATTTTCCTCATGAATACTCTTATGCTCTATTCCTTGCCTATGAGTATGATCTTCATCCCTATGATTCCATGATTCTCAACACATTTGATCAAATTAAATTCATCTCTTGACTTTGGTTTAGTGGTAGAGCGGGACACAAAACAGACTATTCATTTTATAACTGGTGTAGTAACTATCTATGTTGTTTACAAAGTATTTTACTTGAAGCTTTATAGCTTCTTTTTGTATCGTAAGAATTGAGTACTCGTTGTACTCATAGTTAGTTAGTCTAGTTAGTTAGCCTATAAATATGTTTTGTTATAGTTATTCGTACATATTGTTCTCATTATTGTATTTTCATTTAGGATTTTTCTATCATGTGCAAATTTGCACATGTTAAGAAGTTTTAAATAGTAAGTTTGTATTGATACTTGCACATTTTATATTAAATATATAATATTTTAATAAATAATTGTTGTTTTTCATTAAATAGTTACTACTTTTGGTTAATTTATCATGTGCAATATTGCACATGTTAGACAAACCCTTTCATTTATTACTATCAATAAGACTTTTAATATTAGAGTTTCTAAAAAAAAAAATATAAATGCCAACATACTAAAATTTGTTTTTTTACAACGGAGCAGATGATCGAACCTAGGATCTGATGCTATGCTACTACCCAAACCTCTTACCACTAGACCAAACCTAGTGGCTTACATACTAATACTAATATATAAATATAGGTTCTAGTATAAATTACATAAAAATAGACTATTTAGTAGATATATATTGGTCTTCATATGTTCTCGTAAACAAGTAAACTAGTATGCAAAGTATGTAATGTAGTAAAAATGGACTGTCTTTCTTCATTATAATTGCAGGTATTTATAGGTGTTGCGTTAAAAACACACTCAGAGCAAGTGTACTCTAGCGCAGAAGTAGTATAAAAGATTATCGTTTCCATAGGGATTAATTATCAAGTACTAAACTACTTAAGATTATTTATTATTTAGACTGACGAAGAGTTGAATTGTTTGCGGTAACTAAAAGAAGTAAACAAATAACAACGAACATGAACAAAAATGCAAAGGGTCATGGTTTCACTCGCAATGTCTGATTCCTTATGTCTAATTCCACTTGAATTCCATTATTTTAACTCAATTATCAATCCCTTTACTAAAACTATTAATCTGTTTGGTCATTCGTGATTAGTAATCTTTTTCCTAAATTAACCCCTTGTTTGGTCATGCAAAAAGTTGAAATTCAAGAAAAGCATAAAGCACAAAAAGGTTGAATAATTGGAAGACTAAGATGAAGGTTTGGTCATGCAATAATCTAAGTCTCATTTATCATATAGGTCAATCAATTAACTGCAATACGATTGTTGATCAGTCAATTGATTATAAACATTCATAGGTTTGATCATTCCTACTTATGTGATAAAATCAATAGGATAAAATTAATTGAACTAAAAATAGAAATTCAAACATAAAACTAAGACATAGTATAAGGAATTTCAATTGCAAGATTCACCATAAACCCTAGAAAAAGATTTAATTATACATAGTAAACAAGAATAGATTCGTGAAATTAAGAGGAGAGAATAAAACCCAAAAGATAGAGATAGAAATGTTGTTGCTCAATGGTTTGAATCTCTTTTCCCCAAAATCTCTTATGTACAGCGTATCTTCTTCATTTGAAAACCCATAAGCTCTATTTATATCTTCAATCGCCGACTGTGTACCACTTTTGCTTCAGCAGGAAGTCTTTCATTTCTCTTCTCACCGCCTAATCAACTTGGATCTTCCAATTTGCAATTTCTAAATTTTCTCTTTATTTCCATTGTGAAAATTTGGAAGGATTGTTGGTTGCCCAACAATGCTGGATTTCAGAGTCTGCAGCCCAATTAATGTCTTGGAGGCTGATGCTTGTGTTAGTCAGCTTATTGACTCTAATACAAGGAGCTGGAACAGGAACCTTATCAGTCAGATTTTCTCCCCTTTTGAAGCTCAACAGATCCTTAACATTCCTTTGTCTTGGAGGCTTCCGAACGATAAATTAATTTGGCATTGGGAAAAAGATGGAAACTTCTCAGTCAGATCAGCTCACCATATGATCAAAGAGACCGATAATTTGAACATACCTGAAGCTTCATCATCAAATAACCAAGAGATTTGGAAGGCGGTTTGGAAGATAAAGGCTCCTCCTAGTGTTAAGAACTTTTTGTGGAGATTAGCTAGAGATATTCTTCCAACGAGAGGTAGGCTTAAAAGAAAAGGCTTGAGCTTAGATACTATTTGCCTTCTTTGTTTTGAAGCAGAAGAAAATCGTGACCATCTGTTCATGAGATGTAGGCTTGTGCAACAAACTTGGTTCTGCTCCAGTTTAGGACTCCATATTCCATCTCAAAGGTCTTTGCAAGATTGGTTGGTTGAATGGCTATCCAATAAGAATATTTTAGCCTCTCAACTCTTTGGTATCACCCTTTGGAAGATTTGGCAGGGTAGAAATCTCTTGGTTTTTCAAAACACTCCTTTTGATCCTAGATTCATAGCCTCTGCAGCGGCTGATTTCACTTTTGAATTTAATGGTGCTGAAAATTCAGAAATTGTTGTTGTCCCGACTAGTCACTCTATTGATCCTTGGTGTCCTCCCCCTCCAGGTATGTCAAAACTGAATGTGGATGCTGGTTGTTTTAATGATGGTTTTATGGGTTGTGGGATGGTTATTAGAGACAATTTAGGGAGTGTTTTGTTTGCTGCAACAATGTTAGAGAAAAGACAAGTCTCCTCTACACTTGCTGAAGCTCTGGCTCTTAGATGGTGCCTCCAATGGATTCTAACAACCAACCAAAATTGTCACTTCATTATTGAAACAGACTCTGAAGTTGTTGTGAAATGTTTGCAGGGTGCTATATGTGTGTCATTAATTGAGAATTTTATTCTTGATTGCTCTGATATATTGTCTAACCTTAGTAATTGTAATGTAGTTTTCATTCGAAGATGTAAGAATGTTGTTGCTCATTGTTTAGTAGGAATAGCAAAACAATTTGGTTCTCGTTCTTGGGTGGGATATGTCCCAAAACCCGCAGATGCTGCTGTTTGTATGGATTTACTTTCGTTGAATTGATAGCATACTTGACCGTCTAAAAAAAAAAAAAATTGCTCGGCTGTGTATTTGTGTTGCCACTTGATGAAAAAAAGACAAAAATCCCTAATACATCTTTTAATTGTTCACCGCCACAGCATTGTATGAGTTGTATTGTATCACTATTTCTTTCTAATTTCAATGACAAGGCACAAGCTATTTTTTATTTGATTTGGGCCATCGTGTGTGTTGGGCCTATCCAACTTAATAATTAAACTTCTTTTGTACATAATTATACTTTTTCACATTGTTTCTTCTATTTTCATTTCTACATAAAACAAGGCAAAATTGATAAGTATCTAACTAATAATACCACAAAATATATTAAACTATATCCACAAATTCTATTATAAATTATATAATCATGTGATTTATCAATAGGTTATATTAGGGGGGAAAATTAGGGTTATGAATAGCAAAACGGACCAAACTTAAGAGATAATAAATAAGATATAAGATAATAATAATAATAATAATAATAATAATAATAATAATAATAATAATTGAAAGTGATGGTTGATTTTCTTTTCACGCTCATATATGAAGTCATATAATAATAATAATAATAATAATAATAATAATAATAATAATAGGAAGCTAATAATAATTTTAATTTGCTGAGAGATATATAGAATTTCATATTTATTATATATTGATTGCAAATTTATATAAAATTGATTAATCTAGTGTAGTGGCAAAATACACAAAATAGATCTTAAAGGTTGCGGGTTTGATTCTTGGTGAGGTAAAAATTAGGGTTAAGAATAGCAAAACTGAACAAGCTTATAATATAAGATATATCCTTTATCATTCATGGCTGATAATGTTACTCAATTTTTTTCATATACCTTTCAATATTGCAATTTTCATATTTTAGACCCGTGCACCACATGGGTCGAAGTTCAAGTATATAATATGACAATTGTATATTAATTTCATGTTTGTCAATAAAGGAATTGACTTATTTTTTAGCTTATGCCAAACAGATTATGCAAATAAATAAGCTTTTATGCATTATTATAAGCTTTTCAAGGTAGTTTATGATAACACAACTTATAAAGATACAATTTTTGTTACTCTTACGAATTAACATAAAACTTTATTTATTTGCATAACCTATTTTCATAAGTTCAAAAATAAGCCAGATCCAAACGAACCCTAAGTGTCATATTTAATATCAAAAGAATCAATATCGTTGTTGAACCTTGTTTTTCTCAGTTTTACAACTTATAAAGATACAATTTTTGTTACTGAAAACTTACGAATTAACATAAAATTTTATTTATTTGCATAAGCTATCTTCATATTATAAGCAAAAAAAATCACTTTTTCTTGTCCCAAATTATAAGCAAAAAAAAATCAACTTTTACCATTTCCAATATTTACTTTTACTTATTCTCATAAAATAAAATGTAAATTGCATTAAACTCTCTCTCTTCTTTTCCCCATAATCAATTACCAATAAAAAAAAATTTTACATCTTTTCATAAAACTTATTTCAAGGAAAACATAAAAAATCACACTTGAAACTATCACATTTTACTTTTCTTAATACGTATAAAATTATTTTTTTTTGCTTATATTAAAGGACATTAAAGTACAGAGGGAATATGTCAAATGCACCATATCTTTTAATGCTCCATTTTCCCTTTTACTACTTTCATGTTTGTCAGAAATTATGTGAATAAGTAACTATGGGTGATAGTAAAAAGAGAAGCTACTAATATGGGACATAATCAGTAACTATGGATGCCATAAAAAGAGAAGCTACTAATATGGGACAAAATCATCAAGTGTATGTTTGCACATTTTACACTTTTGGACAGATAACATCACAATATATGTTTCAAAAGGTAATCAATCAGCCCTCTTGTTTGATAAAAATAGGGATTTTTAACCACCATGGAAATAGGTTATTTGTTTGGATTGATAATGGGTTCTCTGTTTGTGATTGTGACAACATGAAGGACCAACTAAAGAAGTACTTTTAGATTCTGTGTTGATAAATATAGTTTGCATTAAGATCATAATTATTAATCAATGCATATTTAAGTCTCAGCTTATGTTCTCAGTTTTGTTGATAATTTGCTTTAGGAAGCTGTTATCTGATGCTAAGCTCGTTATCATTCCATTCCATCACGCTGCTCTTCAAAACTGATAGATTGCCACGTGGTTCACGACAAAGTGCAAAAAGGAATTCTTCACTTGCTCCCAGTTTCTTCAAAAGATCAAGTGGCAGACATATTGACTAAATCCTTACATCGTGAGGACTCTTCAATAGAGGAAGAGTCAGTTACGTGTCAAACAAGTTAGTTGGTGTTTATTACCTATAACTAACTAATTTGTTAGGAGTTTGTTAGTTTACGGTTAGTAGTTCATTAGTGCATTGATTCGTGTGTAATGAACTTGTAATAATCAAATTTGTGAATTAATAGATGGACCTATGACGCGCTCATTCTCTGCATTCATCACCAAATACTATTTGAAAATTGTAAGTTAACAAACCGTTGAACTCTTAAGCTTGAATATATAAAAAAAGAATGCAGGGCTAATTATTATGAATGTTAAAACTAATATAAAAAACTATTCTCACCACCATGATAAAAATATAATTACAATGAACGTGATTTGTGATCAAACTCAAAATATGAGATTTGTTCCAATGTGTTATATTTCAATTTTAAGATGTTTTGCTTCTTCCTCTCTAGTCTCTTCCCATACATGATTTACAAATTTTTGCATGCTTTAAAGTTATATCTGCGGAAACAAAATGAAAACTCATGAGTTTATTTGATATCACTTTTAATGATTCATGTTCTCTCTTCAAGCCATGTGGACTTATATGAGTTTGCCCAACATTCATTTTATTTTTAATTGCACTTTTGGCTCTCTAATCAGTTGTGCGACTTTAGGCCCTTAATTTGACTCCCTTTAATTTTGACCAAATGAGCCTAAATGATAAGCCACGGCACAATTCGGACGAGTGATAGGTTCGGAGTACTGAGCCATTTGGTGTGAAAATAACCAAAATGGTTTGGGTGACCAAACAACATACAGTGGCAAGATGTAAAGTGTGAAGAAATCTAAGTTAAAGTAACACCTAACAGACATAATTTGCTAATTGTGAGTAACATTCTAACATGTAAAATGATCTAACATAAGACTATCATATACAACTACTATTTCATCATGTAAGGAAAAAAATATTGATAAAAACAGGAATAAAGTGAGATTAAAATATAAATAGAAGGGTTAAATATATAGCTAAAGTAAGTGATTTTTCTAACAACTTGAAGAAAGCCACAAATAAAGATAATCAAAATGACATATTATGCAAGCAAACTAAGCATGCATATTTCCCACATCTTCCACTGCCATATGCTGTTGCAGAAACAAATCTAGTTCCTTATTTTGTTCCTCCAAAATCTCACCATTTCTCTTGACCATCCTATGCACTTGCTTCATTTTGTCACGAACACCAGTAAGGCCATTTTCAAGGGAATCCTCAAGGGTCATAAGCTCATTGAAATTCAATGAGGTAATGTTCTTACCCTTCAAGTGCCTCAGCTGAAGTTCCATGTTTTCATTCTCCTTTTTGATTGTATCAATTTCATTGCTAAGACTCTCAAGCTCAGCATCCCAAAGTGTTTTCCTTGTGGCTCTCTGGTATCTGTCTAGGACATCAATCAATGTGGTGGAGGGACTGATGTATTCATGGATCTTTCCAGATTCACTAGAGAGAATAATGGAAACTTGAGAATCACAAAGAACACTTATTTCTTTTGCCTTCTTAAGGATTCCATTCTTCCTCTTTAAAAAAGTAACTTGTCTGTTGCTTGATTTTTCAATCCTTTTGACCTCAATCTTACACCTCCCCATCTTCTTCTCTTGTTTTTGGCTTTGCATGAATATTAGATCTATGTGAATGAAACTGACAATACATAACAAAATCACTTAAAAGAATCCAAAATTTCAAACCAATGGAAAGTAGTCAAAAAGAAAGACATGTTCTGCAGTGCAGAGTAAAGAGTCAAATTACTTTTTAGGGTATCTCTTAGTTTGTTTCCATTTTTGGTAAAGCCAACAACACATTTTACTTTGCAGACACCATATTGGTATCATACCTCTAAACAATCTTCTTGCAGACTGAGCACTCTTTGTCTATTATGCAACAATTTGTACCAATAGGCAATTGCCTCTCTGTATGGCTTGATATAGTATAATAGTATTATTAAGTATTAACAACTACTTGTCTAACACGCAATTCCAAAGTGTATCATATTTGTTCTGAAAATGTTATAAACTTGTAAAAGAAGACAAAAATACCACAAAACACCAAAGTAGACAGACTTTAATTTAGAGACCACATGGCTTACACACAAAAGTGTCAACACTTATCCTCCTACTAGGAAATGTCTGATTTTTCACTAACAGAATCTACAATGGATGTCTCTAGTTTTGAATATTTAACTGAGTTCCATATGTACACACCATTGATTATGTTAATCAAATCACTCGCTTAAATTTGCACAAGTATATATATTTGGCTAGTTTAAAATTATTGATATTAAAACCTATGTGAATGAAAATGATAATTACAAATTTGAAACCAACATTAGAAAAACCAATCCAAAATAGTCAAAAAGAAAGATATAGTATACTATGCACAGAGAGAGAAATTCCATTTTAAGCATAAGGTCAGATTTACTTTTTGGAGTATCTCCAATTTATTTCCATTTTGGTGAATCCATGTTTGCTTTACAGAAACCATTGTCTGCTACATATATCAAAATCATATTATATTGTATCGTACTAGCTAGTTGTCTTGTCTCTTACAATCTTTCTTGCAGGCCACTCTTCCTTACCTCTGTAACAATCTGTACCAACAATTAATATTAATACTAATTCACAATATACATATACATGTGAATGTGATGTGACTCCTCGATCATTACTTAAATGCTTCATAACTTTAACTTTTCTTCAAACTAATTTCATCTTCAAGGAGTGAAAGTGAGAAAATGTACAAGACTCAGCTGCAGCAGCTATGTCACCGGCAAAGGTGGAGCTTGCCTGAGTACTCCAAACAAAATGAAGGTTTACCGCACAAGCCAAGCTTTAAGGCTTCTGTTGTTGTCAATGGAGTTACTTTTACTTCTTCTGATGCCTTCAATTCCGCCAAAGAAGCTCAGAACCAAGCTGCTATGAAAGCTTTCTTCAACTTTTCTTCTCCTCCTCCTCCTCCATCAGGTACTCTTTCTTTTTTTTTAATCTTGCACTGTTGGTAGTTGAGACTTAGTATTTTTTAAATGATTTTTCTGTGCAAGTTCTTAGATTGTTTAGGTATAAGTTATGAGTTTCATATGATAGAGGGACCATTTGTTACAAAATCTTTTTTTGAAAAATGAAATTACTTTTACAAGTTTTCTTCAGTTTTTTATGGATTTTTAAAAAAATGAGAATCTAAAACAAATAAGCTGAAAACTACTTCAAATAGAAGCTGTTTTCTCTAGCTTCTCTAGAAATCAGTTTTGATAACTGATTTTTTTTTTTAAAAATGTGATTTTCATTTTGGTAAACAAATACAAAATAGCTTCTACTTTTTTTAATCTTACCTTTGAGATCATGATGGTGTTGTAGTTTGAGATTTTTGGTGCTTTGAAATGAGTTTTCTGTTTGAGTTCTTTAGAGTGTTTACTTATGAGCTTCATATCATAACTATTAAAAGTATTTCTGTTTGAGTTCTTAGAGTGTTTACTTGAGTGTTGTATTATGAGATTTATGTTTGATAATGATAATTTTATTCAGTGAATATGATAAAAGCTTTTAGAATATTCAAACTGTTTGGTAAGTAGAGATGATATGCTGACTTTGTAGTTTGTATCGAAGGGTTCTTATTGTTTCATAATAGACAAAAGAGAACCATGTCATGAAATTAAGCATAATTTTCTGTATTTTAGAATCACATTTTTCAAGTCACTTTTGTTAGAATGTTTTCTTGTGTACTTTTCAAGAACTAGTAGAATATGTTGCCCTATATTTATGCAATTTTGCTCTAATGTTTATGCTTCATGACATCAGTGATGGCTCTTAAAACACAAACAGATGAATATGGTTCAAAAGAGAAAGTTGAAGTTGCCAAACCTCAAGAGAGTTTAGTTACTTCAAAACCCCTAGTTATTATAACTGGTAAACAATTGCTTTCACTTTATTCACTAATGTGTTTGCAAATCTTACTTACTTTTGCTACTGCTTCAAGTGATTACTACTTTACTTTTTTATTTCAACATCTATATATCTAACAAAGATAATCAACACATTTTTCCAGCTACGGATCGTTTGAGCAAAAGCCATCTGCATAACTATGCTCAAAAGAACAATCTTGATCCACTTGTTTATGAAATTAAAGCTGAGGGGCTACCTCATGATATTCACTATAAGGCTATTGTTTCTATTGGTGGAAAATCATTTGAAAGCCCAACATTTTTCAACACTGTCAAAGAGGCAGAGCAGGCTGCTGCAAAAGTTGCTATGATGGAATTGCCAATTTCAGTTGACTTGTTTCAGAAGGCAAGTGTCCTTGTAATTTCTTATGCAATTCCAAAATGACTTTTTCTTTGGATATTTTATGATAATCAAATTGATAACTAGATTTTGAATGTAACATAACATATTTCTGAGCTTAAGTTGGCAAAAATCAAAGATGAGTTACAAAAGACATTTAGATCTTAATAGATAATAATCTGACTACTTGCATAATCACTTTTGGCATGTCCATAAATTGTTTCCGTTTATTATCATAAGCTCTCCAGGATAGTTTATGGAAATATCTTATGACTTATATGATTTTTTATTTTATTTTACTTTACTTAGTTTGTATTATAGAAATAGCTTATACATAACTACTTATATGATAAGTTTTTTATCGAAACAAAGTCTAATAGTATATCAACTGTGTTTGAAGGTCAAACTTATGGAAGTTTACTTGTATGTTCCTGCTTTATCTGCATTACAAATAGTTTTAATTGAATATTGGTTTGTATCCTGTTTATTCAGGATGAATCTTGTCCATCCAAGAGTTTACTACTTGAATTAACACAGAGAGAAGGTTTTTCCAAACCAACATATAAGACTACAGAGTCTGGTTCTTCTCATTTGCCAACTTTTTTCTCAACTATCGAAGTAGAGGGCTTGGAATTTCATGGAAAGGCATCCAGATCCAAAAAACTGGCAGAAAATGATGCTGCAAAGATTGCTTACATTGCATTAAAAGAGTGTAAGTTCATTCATAAGAATTACTAACAAGTCCGGCTTCTATTATTACGTCAATATCGCTGATAATTTGAAAAAAAAAAGCCATTGATTGAATATGATAATATGTTTGAGTACCATGTTGGTGTTGAACGCCAACACGCCTTAAATTTGAAGTGTATGTATATAAGTAGAATATCCATTAATATGATTGTGCTTTGATAACATTGATGTGTTGCACAGGTGGACGTGATATGTATGCTGCTTTTTCTTCCTCTTTCGTAGAAAATCAAGCGCTACAATCAACTCATAAATCAGACATTGTTAAACCCAAGCAGATCCGCAGCTTTGAAGGTTTGTTTCTCCATCTTCATCCAAAAATATATCTTATCAATAACGTTTTCTGAATCATCATTAAACTATTTTACTTTTTTCAAAAGTTGTAATTTGCTAACCATTACGCATGTTAATGACATTTGTGTTTATTCTAACAGATGAACTTTTGGATAAGGAGATAGTAACTACTGATGAAAAAATTAACAATGGCACACACAATGAATCTTTTCCACTTCCCCCTAACAAAAAATTCAAGACGAGCAACATGAACTCTTCATCTTCACCTACTGACCTTCCTTCTGTATCAATTTCTGAGTCGAACAAGGAAACAAGAAGTTACCTGATTTTTGACAGGTGCAAAGGTTTTTACAAGTTTTCCGGATACTGTATTCCCAGAGGGGAATAACGGTTCTGCCTATTGGTGACGATAAATGGGTTGCAGCGAGTCTGGAATTTCCAAATGTAGATAAGGACTTTTGATTCTTGTGAAAGTTTCATTTCATATGACTTATGCTTTCAGGTATTAGAAACCATGTTAAATGTAAGAAGATGCTACTAGACTTCAATGTAAAACTTTTTATGGCTTATTTAGATGTTGTCATGTTTGAATTCAATTTCGGGAGAAACAAAGTATGACATAAATTAATATAAGTTAGAAAAACAACTACAGCACTTGGATTCTTGAAGTATGTTTGCACCATTGATCCTCCAAAGGTCATGTTAATTTTAACGAATTAGATATGGTCATGATCATTATGATGTTATCTTGACAAATTGAACATATAATTTACCCTTTTGAATGATTAAGTAACACTCCATTACACATATGAGATAATATACCAACTATGAAGTAAACAAGTTAAGAGAAGCAGCATAACTTTTAAAAAGAGACAAAATAGAAGAAAAATAGAGAGAAAACCAAAATTGTAAAAGTGATCTGATAAAAAAGCTAATTACAAAGAAAATAGTGTGCATGTCAAAATATATCACACTAACATTCTCAAAATGCTATAAAAAAAAGAGAAGAAAAAAGTACACAAAATGAAAATACCAAAATAGTCTTCAAAATAAACCAGACCATGTGGCAAACAAAAAGTATCAACACAAAACTGTCCTCCTAGTTGGTAGGAAATGTCTATTTTATCATAATATCAAGACCCTTCTTTCCTTCATGCCTAATGCATTTATCAACCGCATATCATGTACTATTAATTTTCTTCACATGGTTAATATTATTAATTTCAGTCATTTCAATCATAATATATACTACATATTAATAAGTGCTTCACTTTAACTCTTCTCCAAATTAATCAATCTAATTAGTAGTGGGAGTGTGAAAATGTACAAGATGAAGCTGCAGGAGCTGTGTCACCGGAGACGGTGGAGTTTGCCGGAGTACTATGCCATGAATATTGATGGTCCACCGCACAATCCGAACTTTAAGGCCTATGTTTTTGTCAATGGTGTCACCTTTAGTTCTTCTGATACCTTCAATTCCTCGAAAGAAGCTCATAACCAAGCTGCTATGAAAGCTTTCCTCAACTTTTCTTCTCCTCCATCTGGTACTCTTTGTCTCTTTCCCTTCATGGATTTTTTACAATGAACTTCATGTAATAGAAAGATAGATAGGTGATTTTTTATAACAATTTATTCATTTCTTTTTTGAGAGTGATAACTTTATTGAGTAATTTTGAGAAATTTTCTTAGAATTTATCAACTGTTTGATCATTGAAGGTTTATTATTTTTTCATAATAGACAAACTGAAATCCTGTCATTGAATTAAGTATGATTTTCTTTAATTTAGAATCAAAGTTTTAAAATCACTTTTGTTAGAAAGTTTTCTTGTCCATTTTCTCTTTTAGTACTATTGTGTCTTGAAATACAATTTGATGATAGCAATTAGTAGGTTACATCAAATTCACATGTTGCATACAATTTTAATCTAATGTTTGTGCTTCATGACATCCATCTAGGCTCTTCAATACCAAAAAATGAATATGGTTATAAAGAGGAAGTTGAAGCTGTCAAACCAAAACCTATGCAGAGTCCAATTCCGCCACAATCTCAAGTTATTATGAATGGTAAACAGTTTCTTGAATAAAACATTGTATTATATATGAAGGAACTACTTATGAACTTGAATTATTGGATTCTGGTTGAGTCTTCAGAAAATGTTGTTAACTTTATTTCACATTCTCCTAAAATAAAACTTCATTTCATATTACTCGCAAATGTTTTTGCAAATCTTTGATATATTTTACATCTATATATCTAACAACAATAATCAACTTATTCTTCCAGATACGCATCGTTCGAGGAAACTTCAGCTGCAAGACTATGCTCGAAAGAATGATCATGATCAACCTGTTTTTAAGGTTAAAACGGAGGGGATACCTCATGACATTCACTATAAAGCCAATGTTGTTATTGATGGCAAATCATTTGAAAAACCGACATTATTCAACACTATAAAAGAGGCAGAACAGGCTGCTGCAAAAATTGCTGACATGTTTCAGCAGGCAAGTGTCATTATAATTTCTTATGTGATTCCAAATTTACATTTTCTGTGTGTGTGGATATATTTTATGATCATCAAATCCATAACTAGATATTCGAGGTTATATATCAAAATAGAACTGATCTCATTGACCTATTAGTGTTGTTAGTCCTTTTATATAAGAAACTCTTTCGCGAAAAATAGTGAACTAGACCTTTAAACGTAGATTTTTTGTCAGATTCATCAGTAATTATAATATTATATCAACTTCGTTTGAAGGTGTGTCAAACTTTTTCAAGTTTATTTGTATGTTTGTGTTTTATCTGCATTAAAAATAGTTGAATTGAATTTTGACTTGTATCCTACTTATTCAGGAAGAATCTTGTTCATTCAAGAGTTTACTTCATGAATTAACACAGAGAGAAGATTTTTCCAAACCAACATATAAAACTACAAAGATTGGTCGTCCTCATATGCCAACATTTTTCTCAACTGTGGAAGTAGAGAGCTTGGAATTTCATGGAAAGGCATCTACATCCAAAAAACTGGCAGAACAAGATGCTGCAAAAATTGCTTACACTGCCTTAAATGAGTGTAAGTTCAGTCACTTTATTTTGCTTTCATGCACATAAGAATCGCTTTGATGGAGAACTTCGATATAAAACCATAAATTTAGCCTTTATTATTACGTCGACACAAGTAGTAATTTAAGAAAGTAAAAGTGTGAATATAACCGTATGTGTCAGTGTCGGACAGTAGACTCACTTTCAATCTAAAGTGTTTGTGATTATAATTTGATATTATTGATGTCTTGCATAGGTGGAATTCATATGTATGCTGCATTTTCTTCCTCTATTAAAGAAAATCAAGCAGTGGAAACAACTCATGAATCAGACTTTGTTAAATCCAAGCAGAAACTCAACCTTGAAGGTATGGTAATTTCTTAGTCATCAATCACTTTTTTGAATCATCTTGAAATATTTTACATTTTTCAAAGGTGTAATATACTAACCATTGAGCATGTTATTGACATTGTGTTTATTCTAACAGATGAAGATGAACCTTTGGATGAGGAGATAATATTATCTACTAATATCAAAGTTAACAATGGCATGCACAATGAATCTTTTCCACTTCCTCCTAATAAAAAAATGAAGATGAGCAACATGAACTCTTCATCTTCTTCACCCAAATCATATCAATTTTCAGATACTGATGATACAAGTCCGGATCAAGCCTCTGGATCAACTTGCATTGAATCGAGCCCAATTGAACTCACCAAGGCCAAACGTACCAGAAAGCCACCTAGTTGGCTTGAGGATTATTATTAGGAATAAGGTTCCAGAAGAATAGCAATCTAATTTGTTAGTATTTTCCTGATTTGTGGAATCATTGTACACTTAACAATGATTGATTTGGCTATATAATTGAGAATCTCTATAAAAGAAACTTGAAATCAAACATAGAAAAGCAGAAACTTTTGGACAAAACTTATCTACTTCTCTTCTCATGTGTGAGTTATTCCTACTCTAAAGGAATCTTTCTATTGATCTTGCATCGATTTAGTGCTTTCATCACCTGTCTTAATGCCTTCTCGTGTTGATCGCGGCAATGATGATATCCTTCAAAAATTGCGCGAAATGCAGCAAAGGTTGGAACAATCCCTCTAAACCTTCGACCATGATCAAATATCCACCTAACTTTCATCCCAAGTTACCCTTTTCCGTGAACAGATTTCCTATAAAACCTCTCATCAAACACCACCACCCCCACCACCTCTCCTTTCAACCACCCAACATCCGCCTTCAATCCTTCGACAACTCCAACCCTTTGGACTGGATATTTTTTAATAACCGTAGAAACCTATTAAGCTCTTGTTTTTTGGATATTTTTTAATGTTTATGATTTGGTGAGATAATTTATGTTTCTGATACAAGTTTATGAGAATGACTATTAATTTTAATCGATTTTAGAAGAAAAACAGAATGAGAAAACCAAAATTATAACAAGTAATCTGATATTAAAAAAAAAGTACAAAAAATAAGGTGCATAGCATATGATAATATATCATACTATATAGTTAAAATGCTGTTAAAGAAGAAGACAAATGAAATGAATACGCAAAACAACAAAATAGTCTTCAAGAAAGACTAAACCATGTGGCAAACAAAAAGTACTAACTCAACACACTATACTCCTTGGTTCACATTTTCATGACCCTTCTCTCATTCATCCAAAAGCCTAATGCATCTGCATGCAACCGTATATCATGCATAACTAATGTTCTTCAAAATTCACATGGTTAATATCATTCATTTCATTTCAATGTCATTTCATGATTGGAAACAAAAACTACTTATCATATAAATATGTGATCATTCCTCATTAATAACGTGTTCAAGGAGTGTAAGTGAAAATGTACAAGTCCAAGTTGCAAGAGCTGTGTCAACGGAGACGGTGGAGATTGCCTCGCTACTCTGCCACGAAAGCCGGTCCACCACATAATCCAAGTTTTAATGCATCTGTTTCTGTCAATGGTGTTACCTTTACTTCTTCTAATACTTTCAATTCCTCCAAAGAAGCGCATAACAATGCCGCTATGAAAGCTTTCCTCGACTTTTCTTCTCCTCCATCGGGTACGCTACCCTACTTCTTTGTCTTGTAGTTAAGTTAAGACTTTTGGTATCATTGAAATGTGCTTTCTGTTTTCAGCTGTTCGAGATTGTTTACTTATGAGTTATGACCTTCATATGATAAAAACTTAGGTTAGCACGAATTAATTGTATATTGAAATTATGAGTAATTTTGAGAAATGTGTGTCTAAAATTTACAAACAGTTTATTGGACATTTTTCCTTTTATTAATTTAGGTTACATCAAATTCATAGGTTACATTGCATACAATTTTACTCTAATGTTTGTTTTTCATGACATCCATCTAGGCTCTTCAATACCAACAAATAAATATGGTCCAAAAGAGAAAATCGAAGCTGTCAAACCTCAGGAGAGTCAAGTTCTACCACAATCTCGAGTTATCTTAACTGGTAAACAATTTATTTCACATTATTCTTTAACTAATTATTAATATTTTAATATCTATATATCTAACAAAAATAATCAACTCATTCTTCTAGATATGGATCGTTCGAGCAAATTTCAGCAGCAAAACTATACTCGGAAGGACGGTCTTGATCCAGCTGTTTTTACTGTTAAAGATGAGGGGCCACCTCATGACATTCACTATAAGGCTACTGCTGTTATTGAAGGAAAATCATTTGAAATCCCAACATTTTTCAACACTACAAAAGAGGCAGAGGAAGGTGCTACAAAAATTGTTGACATGTTTAAGCAGGTAAGTGTCCTTGTAATTTCTTATGTGATTCCAAATTTACATTATTTTATGATCACTAAATTCATAACTAGATGTTGGAAGCTAGATATTAAAATAGAACTTAATTTCATTGATCTATTAGTGTGATAGTATTTTTATGTAAGCCTCTTTCAAAAATATAATGAGATGACCTGAATATATGTTTATAAAGTAGAGGCAATCTTCACTTTACAAGCTGGTTTTGTAGGATTGAGTTAGGTTGAACTCTCAATTCTAAGAAGACTAATAGTATATTCATTGTGTTTGAAGGTCAAACTTATTCAAGTTTACTTGTATATTTTGTGTTTTATCTGTGCATTAAATAGTTATAATTGAATTTTGATTTTTACTCAGGAAGAATCTTTTCCATCCAAGAGTTTGCTGCTGGAATTGACAGAGAGACAAGGTTTTTCCGATCCAACATATAAAACTACAGAGATTGGTTCTCCTCATATGCCAACCTTTTTCTCAACTGTGGAAGTAGAGGGCTTGGAATTTCATGGAAAAGCATCTAGATGCAAAAAACAGGCAGAACATGATGCTGCAAAGATTGCTTACATTGCCTTAAAAGAGTGTAAGTTCATTCGCTTCATTTTCCTTCATGTACAAGAATCATTTTGAGTGAGTACTTCGATATAACACAACAATTTTGGCCTCTATTATTACGCCGACACAAGTAATAATTTTAGAAAATAAATGTAACTCAATATAATCATATGTTTCAATGTCATATACCAGACACGTCTTCAATCTGAAGTGTCTGTGCTACATAGATGCAACATACATATAGCATAATATTATTATTAATAATCATGAATATGATTATGCTTTGATAACTATGATGTCTTTCATAGGTGGACTTCAAATGTACGCTGCATTTTCTTCCCCTATCAAAGAAAATGAATCAGGCATTGTTAAATCCAAACTGAAACTCAACCCTGAAGGTATATAATATACTCTTCAATCACTTTTTTGATTCATCATGAAACTATTTTACTTTTTCAAAGGTTCAATATGCTAACAATTGAGCATATGACATTGTGTTCTAACAGATGAAGTTTTGGTGGATAAGGAGATATTACCTACTAATATCAAAATTAACAAAGACATGCCAAATGAATCTTTTCCACTTCCCTCTAACAAAAAAATGAAGATAACCAACATGTGCCCTTCATCTTCACCTACAGAACTTCTTTGTGCTAAAATTTCTGAGTCCAACAAAGCAATGACTCCAAATACAAGTAGTTATCTACTTTGTGACAGGTTCAAGGTGTATACAAGTTATCCAAATACTGTATTCCCTAATGGGATTACAGTTATGCCTATTGCTGAAGATAAATGGGTTGCAGTGAGTCTTGAATTTCAAAATGAAAAAGACTTTTGATTCTTGTGAAACAAGTTTCACATATGACTTTGCTTTAAGTTAGAAAACTTGATGTTAAATTAATGTATGTTACCTTCAAGTAAAACTCTAGATGACTTATTTAAGATGTAATGTTTGTTTGAATTCAATGTTTGGTGGTTCTTGACTTCTAGTAAAAATATAGAATTGATTTTCATATTTTGAATTTGAATAGAATTTGATTTTGCTTATATAGAATTTGTATCATTATGTTAGAGTACAAGATATAAGCAGGGAAAGAGGACATTGATTAACAAACAACACATAGAATTTTGATTAATTAAATATGTGTTGTGAATTCGGTTAAAATCACACCAATAACCTTAGTGTGTGGAGCAATCCGATAAAGCAATCAAAATAAGTGAGAATAAGCAATATCAATACTAAACAAATAAACCGCGAAAACGTAAAGAACACAATCACAATTGTTTACCCAGTTCGGTGTTAATGAACCTACTCTGGGGGAGAGGGCAGCTCTCCGTTCCACTATCAAACTTTGTTTCTTGATTACAAAAGATTCTCACAAAGGTTACAAGAATTAGAAACCCTAAATCTACCCTTGTCCCAAATCTCTCCCCGTGATCAAGAGATTTCAGTGATATGTGTTTTCAAGGTGAAAGAGATTATTCCCAACCCTAAGAAATATTCATAGCCTTTTGTTGTTTGAGAAAACCCTCAAAAAAACCTCTTTTCAACCGTGACGGCATAGCAGAAAACGCACCCCTATAAATAGGATTCGCGCGCCGCGCCAGTGAGGCTGCGCGGCGCGCCACTGCCAGATATCCCAATCTGTTTCTTCTCGAGTATCTGCGCGGCGCGTGGGGGGAGCTGCGCGGCGCGCCAGCTCCAGAACCTGTTTTTCTGCTTCATCCAATTTCAAGGTAATTCTCCACAAATCTCCACCTTGCCTTTAAATTGATGGCGGTGCCAACTTCCCACCAACCACCATGCTGCCCTCTCCAATCTTCGTCTACTCTTCAAAGTTAATCAAGTCCAAGCAATGCTTGAACTTGACTCTTGGTAATGATTTGGTGAACATGTCTGCTGGATTTTCCTCCGATGCTACTTTCTCCACTATGATTTCCTTTGTCTCAATCATATCTCTAACAAAGTGCAACCGGATGTCAATGTGTTTAGTTCTTTCATGATACACTTGATGATTCGCCAAATGAATGGCACTCTGACTGTCACAATGTATCTTCGCACAACCTTGACTAATCCCCATTTCTCCAATCATATCCTTCAGCCATATAGCTTCCTTGACTCCTTCAACAAGAGCTATATACTCCGCTTGAGTTGTCGACAAGGCCACAACTGACTGTTGATTAGCCTTCCATGTTATCGCTGTACCAAATAGAGTGAATACAAAACCAGATAAAGACTTTCTAGTATCCACATTACCCGCATAATCCGCATCCACATAACCCTCCAAAGCATCTCTTCCTGGATCAGTTCTTCTATACTTCAGACCTCCCTTCAAGGACCCATTCAAATACCTCAGAACCCACTTCAAAGCTTGTCAATGAACTTGGCCCGGATTTGCCATAAACCGACTTACCACACTTATTGCATAGGATAAGTCCGGTCTACTACAAACCATGCCATACATGATGCTTCCAACTCCACTTGCATAAGGGGTAGTTTCCATCTTCTTTCTTTCATCCTCGGATAGAGGACACTGTTTTATTCACAATTTTGAATGGTGACCAAGTGGTGTATTCACTACATTAGAATCTGTCATTCTAAACCGCTCCACCACTTTCTTCAAATAACCGTACTGAGATAGGAACAATTCACCTTTACTCCGGTCTCTCGTGATATCCATGCCAAGTATCCTCTTTGCATTACCAAGATCCTTCATCTCAAATTTACCATTTAATTTCTCCTTGAGCTTTAGAATCTCCTGCTTTTCAGAACCTGCAATAAGAATATCATCTACATAAAGAAGAAGGTAGAGAATGATTTTCTCATTCCTCTTCATCATGTACACGCAACTGTCATAGTTGCTTCTCACGAATCCAGCCTTCAATAAGAAATCATCAAACCGACGATACCACTGCCTTGGACTTTGCTTCAACCCATACAAAGATTTCTTCAACAGACATACTTTAGAACTGTCTTCCGCAAAACCTTCAGGTTGTTGCATGTAGATGGTTTCATCTAACTCTCCATGTAAGAATGCGGTCTTCACATCCATTTGTTCCAACTCAAGATCATACTGATTCACAATAGCCATAAGTACCCTTATAGAACAATGCTTCACCACCGGTGAGAAGATTTCGTTGTAATCAATCCCCTCCACCTGAGTGAAACCTTTTGCTACAAGTCTCGCCTTATACCTTGGTGCTTCAACTCCAGGAATGCCTTCCTTTTTCTTGAACACCCACTTGCTACCCACTACCCTTTTATTCTTAGGTAATGGCACAAGTTCCCAAGTCTGGTTCTTCTCCAATGATAGTAGTTCCTCATTCATTGCATTCAACCAGTCCTTGCCTTCTATGCTTTTTGATGCTTCCCTGAAGTTCTTTGGTTCCGAGTCTTGCACCTCTTCAGCTGCATTCAAAGCATAACAAATAAGGTCAGCATAACCGTATCTATTAGGTGGACGGATATCTCTTCTTCTCTCCCTATCTCTAGCTAGTTGATAGTCAGAAGTAGTTGTATCATCACTTCCACTTTCTTCAGGGACTTGAGTCTGCTCCTCTGTTTCCCTCCTATCAGTGAAAGGCTCCACCTCAAACTGGAAATTCTCCACCCCCGTTTCTGGACTCTCATTCAGGTCTTTGCACTTCATCCCCATCCGGGTCTCATCAAAAGTGACATCCCTGCTTATTATAAACTTTGATCCTCCCGGTCCCATCTTCCACAGCTTGTAACCTTTCACACCATCTGGATAACCAATGAACACACACTTTACAGCTCTAGCATCAAGCTTATCTTGCTTGACATGAGCAAATGCTAGAGCTCCAAAGATTTTCAACTTGGAGTAGTCTGCCGGCTTGCCACTCCAAACCTCCATAGGTGTCTTCAGATCAATTCCTGTTGATGGACATCTGTTGATCAAATAGGCAGCAGTGTTAACTGCCTCTCCCCAGAAACTCTTGGGTAATCCAGCTCCCAACAGCATACATCTCACCCGCTCCAACAAGGTCCTGTTCATTCTTTCTGCAAGACCATTCTGCTGCGGTGTGTATGCAACGGTCTTATGCCTCTTTATACCTTTCTTCCTGCAAAACTCATTAAATTGCTCTGAAACAAACTTCAGGCCATTGTCAGTTCTTAAAACTTTCAGTTTGGTTCCAATTTGATTTTCTATCAGGGTATGCCATTCTTTAAATTTTTCAAAAGCATCACTTTTATTTTTAATGATGTGCACCCATACCCTCCTAGAGTAATCATCAATAATACTAAGAAAATACGAACCTCCACCATGAGTAGGAACCGACGCTGGACCCCAAAGGTCCGAGTGAACATACTCAAACGGTCTACTAGACTTATGAACTCCCACCCCAAACTTCACCTTGTGTTGTTTGCCTAGTGCACAGTTATCACAGAAATCTAGTTTGTTCAATTTTTCTTGTCCTAGCAATCCTTGTTTTGCTAGCTCAACTAAACCTCTCTCACTGACATGCCCTAACCTCAAATGCCATAGTTTAGTTATGTTTGCGTTTTCAACACTATTTACTAATGCATTAGAAATAACGGTGGAACCTTCTAAAATGTAAAGACCATTCATTTTAGACCCTTTAGCTATTACTAATGCACCACGAGAAATTCTCATCACACCACGTTCAATTCTAGTGCAATACCCTAGATTATCAAACATGCTTATCGAAATTAAATTTCTCTTAAGTTCAGGGATATACCTCACATTTTTCAAAAGAAAGTCGCGGTCATCATACATTTTAAGACGAATAGAACCAGTACCTTGAACCTTGCACGCCTTATTGTTACCAAGACGCACAACTCCACCTTCTTTCAATTCCAAGGTTTCAAAGTACTCCTTTCTTGGACAAATGTGATAAGAGCATCCGGAGTCCATGACCCAGCTCTTCTCCGGTTCCCAACTAGTAACTGTCAGTGCACCTGCACTCTCATAACCTTCCTCTTCACTAACAGCAATCTGAGCCGACGAACTATCACTGCCCCTTCTCTGGGGACAGTCCTTCTTGAAGTGACCCGGTTCATGACAGTGATAGCATTTGAACTTGCTACCACTATCACCCTTTGCCCTAGACTTAGACCTGTGTTTCTTCCCTTTCCCTTTACCTCTGTTTTCACTTCTGCCCCTTGTGACATTCAAGCCTTCTCCACTATCATCAATCTTCAATTCATTGAGCTTTGTCAGCTCCTTCGTTCTCAAAGCCGCTTGGACTTCATCCAAGGTGATAGTGCCTTCTTTGCCATATAGCAATGCATCCTTGAGATGCTCAAGAGACTTAGGTAAAGCACACAACAAGTGAAACGCCTGGTCCTCATCTTCTATCTTCACATCAACGTTCGCCAAATCATCGATAATCTTATTGAACTCTAAGAGTTGCTCCGACACCGATTTATTCTCCACCATACGGAAGAAATAGAGTTGTTGCTTCAGACACTGCTTATGTGCCAGGGACTTAGTCATATATAACTTATCAAGTTTGGCCCACATAGCAGCTGCACTTTTCTCCTTTGCCACCTCCCTCAGCACCTTGTCTGCAAGACACAAGATGATAGCACTCAATGCTTTGCCATCCATCTCGGCTTTCTCCGTGTCTGAGAGAGTAGTTGGCATGGCTGCCACTCCCTTCAACGCCTCATCGCACTTTTGTTGAGTAAGTATTGCCCTAACCTTCACCTTCCAAAGACTGAAGTCGTTACTCCCATTGAACTTTTCAATGTCCCACTTAGAACCCATGATACTTTAATCGTTTGATCCTTGCCCCACGGTGGGCACCAATTGTTGTGAATTCGGTTAAAATCACACCAATAACCTTAGTGTGTGCAGCAATCCGATAAAGCAATCAAAATAAGTGAGAATAAGCAATATCAATACTAAACAAATAAACCGCGAAAACGTAAAGAACACAATCACAATTGTTTACCCAGTTCGGTGTTAATGAACCTACTCTGGAGGAGAGGGCAGCTCTCCGTTCCACTATCAAACTTTGTTTCTTGATTACAAAAGATTCTCACAAAGGTTACAAGAATTAGAAACCCTAAATCTACCCTTGTCCCAAATCTCTCCCCGTGACCAAGAGATTTCAGTGATATGTGTTTTCAAGGTGAAAGAGATTATTCCCAACCCTAAGAAATATTCCTAGCCTTTTGTTGTTTGAGAAAACCCTCAAAAAAACCTCTTTTCAACCGTGACGGCATAGCAGAAAACGCACTCCTATAAATAGGATTCGCGCACCTGTGCGCCGCGCCAGTGAGGCTGCGCGGCGCGCCACTGCCAGATATCCAATCTGTTTCTTCTCGAGTATCTGCGCGGTGCGTGGGGGGAGCTGCGCGGCGCGCCAGCTCCAGAACCTGTTTTTCTGCTTCATCCAATTTCAAGGTAATTCTCCACAATATGGTTATGATCATTATGATGTAACTTATGTGTTATTTTGATGAATTGAAGATGTAATTTTTTTTTTTAATAATTAAGATTTTTTGTAACCTTTATGATTAAGTTAAAACTGACAAATGATTCTTGAAATTTTAAATTAAGTTAAATGCTTATAGTGTAGTTTTGCCTAATTTTAATTAGACTTTATGGTTTGAATTTTTTACTTTAATGTTGTTAGAAATTTTGTTATAAGACAAATGAGAAATTTAGATAGGATGAAATTAAATTGTGAGGATTCATGCTTGTTCCAATATTTATAAACTAAAGTAATTTTTACGGTTGTGCATGGAAGATATCTTAAGAGTACTAAAAAAAACGTTTAGTTCTAAATGATCTCTAATATATATATATATATATATATATATATATATATATATATATATATATATATATATATATATGATTTTTCTTCATAGAATAATCATATATAAAATTAAAATTGTGAACTAGTGTTTCTTATTTAAAACATTAGGTGACAATTCCTTATATATCTCTAAATACCAAGAAGTGGAGTGGTACTATAGAGTCGTGCTTTATTATTTGAATTTGTAAAAATGAATGGAATGATATGCAATCCATTTCATCTTATATCTATTATCTCCTTCAATTTTTATTCCTCAACATCGGGTGTATGCAATAAAACAAAGTCTTTCAATTAAATAATTACTCTTTCATCTCCAATATTTTTTTTTTGTCAAGTACTCTTTCATCTCCAATTTTTATTTGGCTTAAATATAGTTTTAGTATTTTATTTTAACAAATCCGTAATTTTAATCTTCTTATTTTCAATTTCGCAATTTTAGTTCTACTTTTAAAATTTTAGACATTTAGTCCTCCCATCAATTTGACTCAATTTTAATGATGTGACAATTTAATTAAATGACATGGCATTAGTAGTATATTTTAAAAAAGAAAATCATAATAAACAACCTCTTATTTATTTATTTTTGTTTACGATAGAGCTGAAAATTGAATCTAAAACCTCTAACATACTAATTAAATCTCTACACCAAATCTACTATAGCTCAAACAACTCTTAATTTAAAATTTCATTTCTCTACGATGAATTTTAGAAAAAAAAAATTTCTACCCCTACAAACCTCTCTATACCCCTACAATTTTTTAAATATTCCAGTTATACCCTTATGTTACTTTTGTATTTTTTATGTTTTTTACTTTGTCTTTTTATCACTTTGCCGGTAAAATCCGTACACCCTTTGAAAAGTGCACCGATCAGACCAGATTACTTTACCGGTACGTTAAATTTACCGGTACACTTTTCCTAAGTGTACCGGAACGCTTTTTTTTTTCAAAGTATATTGCGGTACACTTGTATAAGTGTACCGATTCTGGAAAAAATTTTGAACACCGCGGTATACTTTTTTTCAAGTATACCGGTTATAAACATGAAAAATGGGAACCGGTACACTTTTATAAAGTGTACCGGAATGTTAACGTGAAAATTAAAAATTTTGCTTTTTTTTATTTTTCAACAGATATGGCGCAATCCGGCGACACAGGTCAAAACTCGGTTGATACTATGGATGTATTTACTACGAATGATAAATTTGATACACGATAAGATGTTCTTAAATGGGCGGAAGATGTTGGAATTGCCAACAAAGTCAGTATTATTTTTACAAGGTCAGATAAAAAGAACGGCGTAAGAGGAAGGAATGACAAGTTGATTTTGGGCTGCGATAGAGGTGGAAAATATGACACTTCACAAAGTTCGACGTCAACTGCATCAAAAAAGTGTAACTGTCCATTCAAACTTAGAGTCACACCTTCGATAGATGGTTCAGGATGGAAAGTTCAAGTTCAATGTGGAATTCACAACCACGGACTACCTGACCAATATGCAGGTCATCCTCGTAAGGCACGTTTAACTGCAGAAGAAAACAAACATGTTGAAGAACTGACAAAGTGTCGTGTAGCACCAAGGAACATCGTTATTTCTTTGAAAGAAAAAAATCCAGAGTATGTTGTTGATGCCAACCAAATATATAGGAAGAGAAACAAACTACAAAAAGAGGAAAAAGGTCCTAGAACAGACACTCAACACTTGCTGCAAAGGTTAGATGATGCTAATTTTGTCACCTGGAATAGAAGAAGAGATGATGGCTCTAATGTTTTGAGTGATATTTTTTTGGCACATCCAGATTCAATAAAGTTGTTGAACTTGTTTCCCACTGTGTTGACGATGGACTGCACATACAAAACTAATAAATACAGGCTACCACTTCTTGAAATTGTTGGTACCACGTCAACTAACTTGACATTTAATGTTGGTTTTGCTTACATGGAATCTGAGAAGACGGATAATTATCGTTGGGCATTAGAGAACTGAAGGGTTTGTTTACTAAGCAAGAGATATTGCCACAAGTAATTGTGACAGACAGAGAACTTGCTTGCAATTGAATCTGTATTTCCGCATGCTGTTAATTTGCTTTGTACGTGGCACGTAAACAAAAATGTGTCTGCGAGATGTTCAGTGCTTGTACCTAAGGATATGCGTGATCTAGTAAAAAAATTGTGGAATAATGTTGTATTCAGTTCAAATGAGGTTGAGTATGGGCTGAATTTGAATGAGTTTAAGCAAGCATGTGTTAATTCAAGCAAGTTTCTTGACTATGTCAAGAATTCATGGTTGAACAATTATAAAGAAAGATTTGTTGCAGCATGGACCAATAAAGTGATGCATTTAGGAAACACAACGAGTAATAGGTATGATTTGTTTTGTTTGAAAATTGTAATAATTTGTTTTGTTTTGTTTTTAGGTATGATTTAATTTACTTTTGTGTGCAATTTAATATTTAGAGCTGAGTCTGCACATTGGAAACTAAAGCAAATGTTGGAACACAGCAAAGGTGACTTATGCAATGATTTGGATGCCATGAATAAAAATATAATTCTACAAGTTGGCAAAATTAAGGCGTCATTTCAAAAAAGTTTTTACTATACAGAGCACATTCATAGTGGTCCATTTTATCAGAATTTAAGAAGTTTTGTCTCCAGGGTTACTATGACACTAATTTCTGATGAGTTTGAGAGGGTAGGCGCTATTAGAACTAATAAGAACCTTTGCAGTTGTGCACTTAGGTCAACACATGAATTGCCTTGTGCGTGTGAATTGAGTGGGTATACACTAAAAGGTGTACCAATATCGTTAGATTCAATTCATGGTCATTGGAAGAAACTAACTATGGAAGCTCCATGAAAATTTATTCAATGTGGACAAATCTCTAAACATGGGTAACCATTTTGCGTTGACTCGTGTGTAACTCTTATCAGTTAGAATGGTACATCCAACCAACAACAACAAATACGCCCTGCCAGCACAATCATATCTGTGGTACATATGTAGATTCCTCTGCCAGCAATCATATACCCACTGTTGTGTAAAAGTTCCTCCCCTCTGTCGTGATGTCTCCAAATATGTCACTTCATACGGGACTCACAACAACTCAGTTGCAAGTGCCGCAGCTTCTTCCATGGAAACTGGTGCAGGCGTGTAAAATATACCTCTAACAGGTATATGTAACAGACACGTCACATCATCAAGTGTAATCATCATTTCACCAAACGGCATGTGAAATGACGATGTCTCTGGATGCCACCTCTCAGTAAAGGCTGATAAAATATGCGGATCCACCTTACTTAAACTAGTCCGCTCAAGCCATTTCAACCCGGATTCATCCAACCAGCCTTGAATATTTGGGTGATGTTGACCAGGACCAGGAACCCAACCAGTAAGCTTGGAACCAAGAGATGCTATACGTAACTCAGGTTTCGCTCCTTCAATACGTTCCTACATATATTTAAACGAAATCAATATCACAACTAGAATGACATTTAAACAAAAACATTATCAGAGTTATGTTGATTTCATCAATATAATTAACAAATAATAACAACGCAAAATAATTTATACCGTGTCAAACCATATATAACGAGCAACATGGTCTGAGTAGCGCGTCAGAATACTCGTATCAAGCGGTCCTCCAGGCCAGGCATGCTGCGCAACATCCTCATCCTCCTGCATCATAGGCTGCTTGACAAACACAGGCTGCTCAATTTCCTGTTCCTGCTCAATAGGAATAGAAACTCCTCGTCTGACGCCGGCATGTCTAATTTTACCGTCTCTCCCTCTTGTACGCACCACTGAAATGGAAGAAAGAAAAAAATTAAAAAAAAACGAAATGCACTGCGGTACACTTCAAAAAAAGTGTACCGACAGTTATAAAATTTAAAACACTCGGTACACTTGATAAAAAGTGTACCGCAGTGCATTTGCGATCGGTACACTTGATAAAAAAAGTGTACCGCAATGCAAAACGAGCGGTATACTTTTTACCAAGTGTACCGCAATGTAAACAGGCAACGAATTTGAATTACGGCGCTAGCAATGTATATTGCGGTACACTTGAAAAAGTTTACCGGAATGAAAAAAAAATTTTACTCTCTGCTTTTCGAAAATTTTCTACTAGATACACTTTTTCAAAGAATGATGAAAATGAATTTTTTTTGACAGTTTTACATTTTATATGAGGGCATATTTGTCTTTTCAACATTAAGTGTAGGGGTATAGAGAGGTTTGTAGGGGTAGAAAAAAAAAATTGAATTTTATACAAAGAAATTGATGTCTTGATGCAAATGTCATTTTCAAAAATTGGTAAACCCTGATTATGATTAGTCTTCGCATGCGCCCCCCATTCAAGGCACAACGGCACACTAATTTGACAAATTTGAAATTAAGATGCACGTATGAATGAAGAACTAAAAAAATAAACACGCTAAGGCATGTTGGCCACTTGCTTTTTTCTCGGGAGAACATCGTCGTTTGCCGTGCATGGGTCTAATTAGTCATATGTAATAACATTATTACAATATTGAAAAATATATTAAAAAAGTTGAGTAATATTAAATAATAGTTCAACAATAAATTTGAATAAATATTCATGCAAAGAAAATTATGGTATATTACAAAAGGATTAACATATGTGATACTTAACTTTAATCACAATTGGAGTTCATGCTCTAGTGGTTAAAAGACTTTATTGTAAGTCCGGAATGCTCGAATCTCATACTAGACAAATTTATATTCTTTAATATAATGGTAATACTTTCTCAGTCATTTTTTTTTTTAAACAATACTTTTTCCGTCATTAATCTTTCATCCTTTAGTTTTTTATTTTGTCATAAAAATTTGATTTGGTTAAGAAATTAAGAAACCACTTGCCTATACAATTTTTCTCTCTTTACTTTCTTTTTATTTTTATGCATTTTTTAAATCAGGTGTGAAATATTTTTTGGAATAGTTAAATAACTCCCGATTGAAAAATAAAATTTATCTTGATCGTAATCATCTAAAGGAAAAAAATTATTGTTAAAAGTTGACGGGAGTTATGAACCAATTTTACAGCTAACTTTCAAGTTCAAAACAAATTACTAATAAATTATCACCTGGTACTATACAATCTTTTTCACGTTACCAGAAAATACAAAACCTCTTTTTAAATCCAAAAAATGCATGTCTTGCGTGCAACCTTCTGCTATTAGCTAGATTCCGATCCAGAAAGAAACATCTAAAAACAAAAAGCAACCTAATCATTAAATTAAGCATAATCATGTTAACCAGCATTGTTTTAATATTATAAATGGCTAAATTCACTTTTGATACTAAAGTTTTATAATTGTGTGATTTTATCTTGAACTATTTTTGTCAATTATTTTAAAAAATTTATACACTATTTTTTTTTAAAACAATAATTATTAAACCTATTATTAAAAAATAATTTTAATATTTTTTTAAAACATATTTTTGTTTTATAAATGTTTTTTAATATTAAATAAAATGCCACATAAGCAATTTTTAGTCAAAAAAAGTCAACGAGGGGCTAAAATCGAACAATTGTGAAACCTAGAGGTTAAAATCGCACAACTAAAACTCACGAGGTCAAAATCGTACAATTATAAAACTAGAAGGGTCAAAACTACATTTAAGCCTAAATTATATTATTCATTCGATTTATAATTCATTCCAAATCAATTTAAACATGCTCTATATATAATACTCCCTCTGTCCCTCATTATAAGATCATGTTTGACAAAAATGTACTATTCATTTACCTTGTTTTGACTGTATTATATATATATATGGCTTAAATATGAAAACAGTCCTTGCAATTATGACTTGTTTTGATTTTAGTCCCTGCAAAAAAAAAAAGTTTGATTTTAGTCCCTGCAAAATTTCAAAAGTTTTAAAATAGTCCCTGAGCAGAATTTTTTGATGACATGTCTCATTTTTTATGATTTGGCAGATGCTGCCTAGGATTTATTGATGACATGTCCCATTTTCGATGATGTGGATTAATACATTGATTTTTCATTTAATTTTTAAATTAAAATTAAGTTTACCATTTTTCAGAAAAACAAATTAAAATTAAAAAAAAATAATTTAAAAGCGAAAAATAGAAAAAGGGAATGAGTTAGCAATTAGGGTTTAATTTATTTGTACGCGATTCAGTGAGGATCATTTATGTTCGCCATCTTCAATTTCAAATACAAATTTAAACCATCATCATTATAATCTTCACTACTACCACCCATGAACAACTATGCTGCATTATCCTTAATCCATTTAAAACTTTTTCTAAAAGAACCTTTGAGTTTACCTTCGACAGAATAAACTTTGTAACTAGCAACCCTATTTTTTCTCTGCAATTCAGGATCACTAAAGCTCCAACTTTTTGAGGTTGAACCATTTTTTTATTTTCCTTTCTTGAACTTAGCATCGTTGTTCATCTGGGTTTGTGTCGGATAAACAAAGAAGCATAAGAGGCACTGTAGCAACGTAGATCTTGCATGCCATAGACGTTACAAGCTCCATTTCCATGTGCAGGTTTCAATTTGATTCCTTCCAGCACCGTACGGCTTGGATCTGAATTCTTTGTTTTGATTAGTGTGTTGGGGATGTTATTTTTCCCTTCTAACCTTTTTTTTAAATATTAATTTGTTTTTTAGAAAAATGGAAAACTTAATTTTAAATTAAAAATTAAATGAAAAATCAATGTATTAATCCACGTCATAAAAAATGTACCATGTCATCAATAAATCCTAGTCATTATATGCCAAATCATAAAAAATGGGACATGTCATTAAAAAATCCAGCTCAAGGACTATTTTAAAACTTTTGAGATTTTGCAGGGACTAAAATCAAACTTTTTTTTTTGCAGGGACTAAAATCAAAACAAGTCATAATTGCAGGGACTATTTTCATATTTAAGCCTATATATATATATATATATATATATATATGTAAATATTAGCGTATAAGGTCTTGTTCAATTTGTTTTGATGAGTATTAATTTTCAAAATATTAAGTTTTTATAATTTTTACTAATAGACAATTTAAGATATTAATGATTAAAATTTGTAGTAGTCAAATAGAGTCTTGTAATTAGGGACGGAGAGAGTATTATTTACAAATTATGGTTGAAAAGTTTTCAAATTCATTCATCGGTTTAACCAAATAAGAGTATTTCTAAACTTGTAACAATGAAAGACAATTGATTTACGCCTCTACGTAGGAGTGGATAATGGGTTGGGTAGGGCGGGTTCGAGCTCAAAAACACCATCGAGTACTACCCACGGTTGCAATAATGAGGCCCAATCCGATACTTTTCCAAGGTTTGGTTTGTGTGGATTGGGTCTACCGCAATCGATCATCTAGGTACCAAACATATATTTTCTTTTTCAATATGTACTAACTACACATTTAGTCTCTTACGTTTATTTTAAGTTTCAAATTGATCTCTTACGTTTAAAAAGTATCAATTTGATCCCTTACATATGTTTCCTTTAGGTTTCAATTTAGTCATTTCCGTCAGTTTTGTCACATGTGGCAGCCAATTTGCATATGTGGACAAACACATGAACACTTGGTCTTGGACACACTGACACGTGTATAGTTCAAATGATGTTAATGACAAAACTAACGGAAGAGGAGTTCTAACACACAACACACTATATCTAATTGGTTGAAATTCAAATAGATCCCACTAAATCATGTAGGCCCCACATAATTTTGGTGGGGTCCATTTGAAATTCAACCAATTAAAAATAGTGTATTGAAAAGAGTTGTTAAATGGTGTGTTGCTAGCATAATTCCTAATGGAAATGACTAAATTTAAACTTAATGGAAACGTAAGGGAACAAATTGATACATTTTAAACGTAAGGACCAAATTGAAATATAAAATAAAGGTAGGCAAACCTATAAATTAAAGATAGCAAGTCATAAATTTTAATTTGCTGAACAAAACCTTAAAATAAGTACAAGCAAAAATTTCGATCATCTGGATCTACCGCAATCGATCAAACAAATAAAAAATTTTGGCCCATAAAATAAATTTCGTCTAGTGGCGAGAAGTTTAAATAGTATTGTAGGTTAGACGTACTAGGTTCTATCTTCATCGATTGCAAAACAATAATCAACATTTTAAAAATGATGATGAAAACCGAAAAGCAGCCGTAACATGTAGTTTATTGTTGAGTTTATTTTTTTGACTTATGCAATACGAAAATTTGAGTGAATAATGGGAATGGGAACTCCATTTCCACCGGCGCCATATAAGCGGTTTTTAATGTAGTCAACTCGTTTTCCAACTTGTCCAAAATGTCTTGCAAAAATAAATAAATAATCAAAGCAAATTAATTTTTATTAATAATTTGAATTTTTGTTTGGCATTTACCTCACCTCTGGTTCTCACATCAAGGGTCACGGTAATTCAGAGTTCGACCGTGAGATTAAATAAGTCTGACCAAAAAATATTCCAGAAATCAAACTAGTGTTACTAATTTGATTTTAATACTACGTAATAAACAATGTAAATCTATTAAAAATACAAGGTTAAGGGTCTGTTTATTTAAACTTTTAAAAAATGATATTTTTGAAAAAAATCTAGAGATTTTTTTGTAGAGATTTTGGAGAAAATCTAAAGCTATTTTCCATTTGTTTACAATCATAAAAATTTATTTTTTTAGAAAATGATTTTAAAAAAAATAAATTTTGAAGAAATCTATTGAAAATAGCTTTTCATTTTAAAGGAAAAATAGATTTTTTACTAAAATAATTATTGAAAAAATCTGAAACAAACACATGTAAAATAAAAAAAAGTGATTTTTTTTTTTAAAAAAAAAAACCCTAAAACAAACGGGGGGCTATATTCTTTCCAAAAAACAAACCAAATTAAATTGCATAATTAATTTCTTATGTATAATTTAGATTTTAATTGATCTCTTAATTTAAAAGTTGTAAACTGGTCTTTGTGTTACTAACATTACAATAAATTCTATCCAAAAAAAAATTACAATAAATTTTTCATTTTAATGTTATTTTTTAAAACATTCACGTGACTAACAAAGATCGAGATATGCGCATGTGGATCATTTTGAAGGAGGCCACATGGATGTTTTAAACGGAGTTAATTTAAAATTTAACGGAATGATGAACTTATGTTCATATCAGTTGAAACTTTTTAATCAAGATCAACTTAATTAGATTAAAACCTAAAATAAATATAAGTGATCCCAAATATGCAATTTAACTAAAAAAACTAATAAAACAATAAACGGGAGTTTTAGTTTTAAAAAAAAGAAAGAAGAGGTAGTAATATATTCCTAATCAGCTAATGTATAATTTTGTTTCCAAAATTTTCAAAATTATTGAAGTATAAAAATTAATTTTAAATAATCTAATAACATATACAAAACGTTATTTAACTTTGTATCACCCTATGGGTAGACTTGCAGTCTTGCACTTCTATGTGGTCTTTCTGGGTCAGGTTTTTATCCCCCAGTTTAATCTCTTTGGAATTACTTTTTTCTTCTTTCTTTTATTATATATTATTATGAGAATAGGGTAGAGGATGCGTGTTATGGGTGTGTCCTTACTAGAACTTCTAAAGATCCTTTAATATCCTAATATTCTCTAAACTTAGAAAGAAAAAAAAAAAACTTTATCCTTCAAAATGAAAATAATAATCCAATGACATGTATATTTTTGGAGGAGAGTTATAAGGATGATTTAGGAAATGTGTTAAGGAGTGAAGATGAAGAGTTTAAAAGTTCAATTCTCACCCTCACCATTTTTTTTATCAAAAAAACATATATATTTTTGGAACAATAATATTAAATTATATTTTTTTTTCTGCCTTTACTTATTTTTGAGACTATAAATAAGGTAGTAATATGTTTTCTAACAAAAATATAATGAAAAGAGTCGTATAACTGTTGTGGCAAGTGTGAGTTGAGTTAAGTTTCGTATTGCTTAGAAAAGTGGAGGTTAAACACTCTATAAGTGAAAAAAATACATAAACCTAATGCCTTAAGTTTTGAGTGAAAATGTGGTGTCCAACTCACTCGTATAATTGCTCTGAGCATAACGTGGATGATCCTTCGGCTGTCACTTCTTGACCCAATAGTTGTTTGGATAAAATAAACTTTCGCTTGAGGGATAGTATGATGAATTGATGACTCACATTTGAGGGAGAGATTGTTGTAGCAAGTGTAAGTTGATCAGTTAAATCATATATTGCTTAGAAAAAGGGAGGTTAAACTCTTTATAAGTGAAAATATTCATAAACCTAATGTCTTAAGATTTTAAGTAAAAATATGGCATTCTACTCACTTATATGGTTATTTTTACGCTCAATGTGAATGATCCCTAGCTAGTTTGCTCCTCACGACCAAACAATAACATCCCTTAAAAAATTGAAGACATAAATTCGTAGCCTCCTTACATATGAAGAGAGGAGATGATGAAACAGTTCTATTATGTATTTCACGTCATTTTATATTTTTTTTTGTCAAATAACTTAGTGACTAAAAATTTTATTTTTAATATAGATAAGTGAGATGACTGAGGTTCGAATTCCGACCCCAACATATATAATACAATGTTCCTGTTAAGAGAACTAAACTTAAAAAACTATTTCATACATTTTTAAAAAGCTCAAACAATAAAATCATGTTTCATACCACTTCATTTTGATCATAGTCCATCAATTGGAAAAGTCTAAGTTACAATGAGTGTGAATGGAAAATTCATTCACATGTGTCATAATCAGTTGACCAAACAACTTTAATTTTCTGGCTATCAATTAACTTCCAATAAAATCAAAATTTTAAAGATGATAATGATAAAAAAGTGAAAGCAGCCATAACACAAACTATTGAGTCTTTATGATATGCAATACAAATTAAGAAAAATTATTAAATAGTGGGTGGAACTCCTCTTCCACAGGCAAGAATAAACATTTTTAAGTCCCCCTCTTCCAGCTGGTCAAAAAGTCTTCCAAAAACAAAAACCCTACCTTTTTTTTTTCTCTCCGTATTTGATAATCCACTTTTTTGTTAAATTTTATTAAATCTTGATTATTTATTTTTTTACTTAAAAAAGTATTGATTCATTTAAATTGTTAGTATAAAATACATCAAGAATAAATATTAATGATAGAACTGACCTCTAAATCAGATTAGGTGGTCAAGTAAATTAGATAACAGTGGTGAAAACAAGAAATAAAAAAATATTGATTCATTTAAATTGTTAGTAGAATACATCAAGAATGTAGCAAATACAACCGTTATTAATACTTTTTTTTTACACAATGTCATAAATACCTGAGAATAAAGAATTTGGAAATAATCTTTTTTTTTTTTAATCAAACAAACTTATTGCATTTCATTAAATACTAAATGTTCAATACATAAGGGAATATTCTCAAATCTATGGAAGTTAGACCAAAAATCTTATATTATATACAAATTAATAGCATAAAGAAAATCTCTAAAAAAATACAATAAAATGATTGAAATATTTATAACTATATTTGAATCTATAACATTAGCGCTCAAATTATTGATTGAATATAGGGTTAAATATGTTTTTATTCCCTATAATTTTTCAGAATTTCGTTTTTAGTCCTTGAAGATTTTTTTTACACTTTTTAGTCCTTGAAGTTTTTTCCGTCGGTGTTTTTAGTCCATACTTTTAATCAAACACTTGTATATTTTTACATTTTGGAATGGTTTTTTGTATTTATGTTTGTAATATTACAAAAACATCTATGATAAAAATTTAGAATTTTTTAACATAAAATGAATTATTTATGATTTTTTTTGTGCAAAAAACTAAAAAATTCATATTTATCTATTGTTATAAAAATTTAAAATTTTGTAATAGAGATTCATATAATGTACTAAACATGACCGCAGAAAAACTTTAAATTTTCAATTGATATGCACGAGTTAAATGAAAAGTAAGGACTAAAAACACTGACTGAAAAAACTTCAGGGACTAAAAGGTTAAAAAAAAATCTCCAAGGACTAAAAACAAAATTTGAGAAATTATAGGGATCAAAAACATATTTAACCCTTAAATATATAATACGTTAAAGCGGATTTGTATTTTTTTTAGTTGCCCCTGGACAAAATAAAAGTCCATATTGCCCTACCTTTTAATTTTTTTACTTCCCAAATTACCCTACTTTGTGGTGTGAGGGGAACACTCTATTGAGAAGGTAGCATCCTACAGAGGGACAGCTACCGTCAGTGTATCGTTCACTTGGAAAAATATGTTTTTAATTTATTTTAGCAAATTAAAAAAAAAAAAAACTTTTCTTAATGAAAAATACATTACTCTTTCTATAAATACAATACCTTACAACTTTATCCTCCACTTCTCACTCCCAACTTGTCACTTCTTATTTCAAATATTTCTTACTCTTTATTTTTCAAGTTCCAAAGATTTTAATTTTATCTATTCATTCTCATAATGTTTATATAAGTTTCAAGTTTGCTAATTTTGTTTTCAATTAAATGTAAATTTTGTACTAAAAATGTAGAATATTTATTTTTACTAATAATGGAAAAACCCCACGAGGTAATACACAAACGAAAATATGAGATAGAGTAGACAAGCTATAGTTACATGGAGGACCTCCTCAACATTTGGACAATTGTTGCGTCTGTGACTCGGGGTTCGACATAACCTGCATCTATGCGTTGTATCGATATCGTCCATTTTTGTCTTAATGTTGGTACTTTGCAGGCGTTCTTTCTTACTTGTTTTCATCTCCGGGTCCGGCCAAAGTTTAAGGCCTTGGTTCAGGACAATATGCCTTACCTTGGATTATTGAGAAGATTTTATTGTAGACACATGATACGGTGACAACTTTGTACACATCATGTATATGCATCTGATAAGCTTGTCGAACATGAGACCATGTATTTACAATAAACATGTGAGCGAGACAAATATAAACATTACGAGAATTAATTGATAAAATTAATTTTTTTGAAACTTGAAAAATAAAGAGTAAGAAAAAATTGAAGTAAGTGAGAAGTTGGGAGTGCGAAGTGTGAAATGAGAGTGAGGGATGAAGTTGTGAGGTGTGTGATATTTATAAAAAGAGTAATGCATTTTTAATTAAAAAAATATTTTTTTAATTCTCTAACCCTAAAAGAATTACTCCCTCCGTCCCAAAATAACTGACCTAGTTGACCACTGTCACGTTTGCCAATGTTTAACTTTAATTGTTAATATCTTAAATTATATTTTATTAAAAATTATATATTTTGAAAATACTTATCGAGACAAATCAAACAACATCTCACATGCTAATATTTGTATATATATTTTAGTAGAAAAATATAGTCAAAGTAGATCATATGAATAGTACTCAAAGTCAAAAATAGGTCAGTTATTTTGGGACGGAGGGAGTAATTTTTATATGTATTGTATTTATATTAATTAATAAAAAAATTAGTATTTTTTTAAAATGAATTTTTCACTATGTAGAAAATAGAAATACTAATTTTTTTACTAAAAAATTACACACCCTAAACCCAATGCCAAAATCCTTCAAACTCTAACCCTTAACCCTAGAAAAAATGAGAAAATAGAGTTGAACGTTACACACTACACAGACAGCAACGCATCCCTTTATATGATGTTACCTTTCCACTAGAGTAATCCCCTCATACCACAAAGTAGGGTATTTTAGATTTTTTTTATAAAAAAACATGGTAATATCGATTTATTTTTTTGTTGAGGGGCAATCAAGTTAAGAATTTCCAAAATTGTCGATGTAAATCAAGTTAAGAATGCACTAACACAAAAAATAAAACAATGTTGCACGAAAGTGGCATACAAAATAACGATGCGCTCAGACTAAAAAATCACAAATAAAAATATCTATGTAAAAATTAATTATTTAGATTAAAAAAATGAAAAATTAATGCAAATGTGTGATTTTGGGTATAAAAGAAAAGAAAGTGTTAGTAAAAAAAAAGTTTGTCCTTTTCTTTTTTTTAAAACAAGTTTGTCCACTTTTTTTTTTGTCAGTAGACGAAATGACAAAGTTATTGAAAACTCACACACACAAAGTGGAGTGACTAGGGATCGAACCCCGGTCATAACGTCCGACACCAGCAATTTCGATATTTCTACTAGTTGAGCTAGGATTTGTGGACAAGTTTGTCCACTTTTAATCTAAATAATAAAAGATACAAAAAAAAAACTGAGTAAAATGTCAAATACCCCTGAAATTTCAAAATTCATCAAATACTCCCTGAAATTTGGAAATATGCAAATATCCCTCTAAAATTGTCAAATGTCAATCAAATTGCCCCCTGCTTCATTTATTCCGTGTATTTTACTTAGGAAAAGAAAGAAAAAGATGGATGAGACAAAAATTGATAAAGAGTATGATGTTAGTGATGTGTGTTTCTTGTTTGGTTCTGAATCTGATGACTCAGATTGATCTATTGGGTGGTTAGAACCTCTTTGGTTCTGATTTTTAAAGCAATAATAATGATGATGATGATTCTGGTGATGATAGTTTTATTGTTTTTATTCCTTGTTATTAACCTGGTTGTAAGGATGTTGAACACTCAAAAAATGGGCTTTTGAAGGTTCAAAATAGACGGAGTAAACGGAGCATGGGGCAATTTGATTGACTTTTTACAATTTCATGGGGGTATTTGCCTATTTCTAAATTTAAAAGAGGTATTTGACGAATTTTGAAATTTGAGGGGGTATTTGACATTTCACTAAAAAAAAAAAAACTATTGTAAAAATAAATAAAGTGATTTAACTTTGTCGTTTTTTAAATAAAAAATAGTAATAAATGACATTACCTTACCTGCATAGACCCCAGCCAGAATGTGGGACCCGTCCCCTGTAGTCTCTATCTCTCAATATTGACTATTTAGTACCACCTTACTCATCATCATCACATCTCCCACTACCTCACAATTCCAACTTCTTTCTCTTCTCTCTTCCATTTAGTACCCACCTTTAACAAGAGGTACACAATTTCCCTTTTTCCTTTTTCAGCTTAACTATTACATTTTGAGTTTTTTTTTGTTTTGTTTAGTTATTGTTGTGATTATTAACATTGTTTAGCTTTCAAACTCAATGTTTGATTCTTACTTATCATGTCAATGCAGATCACATATTAACTCTTTTTTGCAAAGTTTTATAGTTCTTCAGTGTCTGTTTTAGTTGCTTTGTTTGATCCATTTGTTGATTTTGTTTTATCTGATTCTGTTTTATATATCTGCAGTTGGATTGTTGAGCTTTTGAAATGGGGAAATCTTCAATCCCTATTGTGGGGGTTCTGTTGCTGTGCTTTCTAGTTTCATTTTCAGAAGCAGAATATAGAAAGTATAAAGATCCTAAAGTTCCATTGAATAGAAGAATCAAAGATTTGATGAGTAGAATGACTTTGGAGGAAAAGATAGGTCAAATGACTCAGCTTGAAAGAAGTGTTGCTACTCCTGAAGCGATTAGCAAGTACTTCATTGGTAAAAATCACTCATCATTTTGTTACTCAAATCTAGTTCTTTGTTTTGTTTGATGCTTTAATGTTTTCTATATCTGAGTGTGTTGTTGATGGATTTGTGTAAAGGGTACTATATGTAGCACCAGACACGTGGTTACATTTCGGTGTCGATGTGTCAGTGTTTCATATGGTTTTTTTGTATATTGTTTTACTTTAATGAGGTGATGTTAAGGATATGTGACTTATGATTGATGAGCAGGTAGTGTGCTGAGTGGAGGAGGGAGTGTTCCGGCTCCAAAGGCATCTGCTGAGACATGGGTGAAAATGGTGAATCAGATCCAAAATGCAGCTTTATCGACTCCCCTTGGGATTCCAATGATTTATGGGATAGATGCTGTTCACGGTCACAATAATGTCTACAATGCTACTATTTTTCCTCACAATGTTGGTCTCGGAGTTACAAGGCAAGTTTATGTATATGAAGGAATTTGACTAGTCATGAAATGATTAAAGAAAAAAAGAAAGAATGAGTAGTGTCATAAGTCATTAATTTAATTGATAATTTGTAACTGGAATGATCTTGTTTTTCCAAATCCTAATGAAGTAATAATTTTATTGTAATGGAATCTACTGTTTATTAGGGATCCAGTGCTCATAAAAAAGATTGGAGAAGCAACTGCCCTTGAAGTTAGAGCCACAGGAATTCCATATGTTTTTGCTCCATGTATTGCGGTAAGGAAACGATGTTTCAATATTCTGCTGTTTGAATCACATATAGCATTGATCAAGTTTGCTAATATGTTGATGGACTATTCATTACCAACAGGTATGCAGAGATCCAAGATGGGGACGTTGTTACGAAAGCTACAGTGAGGATCCTCGGATTGTTAAAACTATGACTGAAATTATTCCTGGTCTGCAAGGAGATATTCCTGGAAATTCGAGGAAAGGAACTCCCTTTGTTGCTGGAAAGTAAGTTTTGTTTTGAAAAGAAAATTTTGTGGTCATTAGTCTTGTTGTACGGTTGGTGATTTTCTATGAAGGGCAATTGTTTAATTGCTAGAAAATATTTCAGAACATGACATGCATTTATAAATTCTTTTGAACATCCATAACTGAAGTTTCTCTGGTTTTGTTTTTCCTGTTTCTGGGTATAAGTTTTTATATTTTATCATTCAAGCTTTCGTCTGGACAAATTTGGTTTTTTAATGGTGTAGACCATACCGTAGACACTAGTTCCCCACCATCAATCAAAGAATCAATTATTTACAGTAGATAAGATTATGTTCCACCGGCTTTTGCATTCATAAAAATAAAAGGAAGAAAAAGAAATAGAAAACATGGTGAACCCAAAAGCTGCTTTTTGGATGGTCCTATACCATTATGATGGTCCTACACATTTGGGTTTTTCTAATGATTTCGATGGTTGGGCTCACCACCTTGTGCATCCAAATGGCTGGACCATCTATAAACACGATCGTGCATGCACACACCAAGATATGAACTTCTAAATTATGTATTAGGAACCTGATTACGCGAAAAGCCTTGGCCATGAAACATGCATGCCATGTCCTTATCACACATAATACAGAAAATTAAATAACTCAATCATTTTATCTTATAATTTGGAAATGATATGTTTAGATTTAATTTTTGTCAGTGTCTGATTTTTGAATGACAAAGTTTCAGATTTTCATATTAAATTACATAATGAATTGCAGCTCATTTACTGTATGAAATGTATAGACCTTAAATAAAAATCCCCCTTCATTTTAATTACTTTGACTCAGGAACAAGGTTGCGGCTTGTGCTAAGCACTTTGTGGGAGATGGTGGCACTACCAAGGGTATCAATGAAAACAATACTGTGATAAGCTACAAAGGATTGCTTGGAATTCACATGCCAGCATACTATGACTCTGTTATCAAGGGTGTTTCAACAGTGATGATCTCCTACACTAGCTGGAATGGGAAAAAGATGCATGCTAACCGGGATCTTGTCACTGGTTACCTCAAGAACAAACTGCGGTTCAGGGTAATAAAATTTATTGAAATAGTTCTTGAATGTAAAAAATTAACTTATAAGTAATAATTAAAAATACAGATGTAAATAGGGTCATATTATGTATAATTTTTCCTCCATCTTTCAGGGTTTTGTCATATCAGATTGGCAGGGTATTGATCGGATTACCTCTCCTCCTCATGCTAACTATTCATACTCAGTTCAAGCTGGTGTTAGTGCTGGAATTGATATGGTGAATATTATTTTCATTTCAAGGAGTAAAAGAAACAAATCTAATTGTTTGTTGTTAGTCTCAGTTTGATATATTATATATGAAAATTACTTTCTATTTAACATTCATTTCACATTGTTTTCAGATTATGGTTCCTTATAACTTCACTGAGTTCATCGATGACCTAACCTTTCAAGTAAAGAACAATATTATCCCAATAAGCAGGATTGATGATGCTGTGGCAAGAATCTTAAGAGTAAAATTTACCATGGGCCTTTTTGAAAATCCAATTGCTGATCTAAGCCTAGCAAACCAATTGGGTAGCAAGGTACATTTTCTTATGAATAACATTTGAAACTTGTGTTGGATACTTCATACATTTCGAGTTTGTTTTGTTGATTGCATATCATGTCTTAAACAGGAACATAGGGAGTTAGCAAGAGAAGCTGTTCGAAAATCCCTAGTGTTGCTAAAGAATGGTAAATATGCTAAGCCACTGCTTCCCCTTCCCAAGAAATCTTCAAAAATTTTGGTTGCAGGAAGTCATGCTGACAATTTGGGTAATCAATGTGGTGGATGGACAATTACTTGGCAAGGGCTTAGTGGTAGTGATCTTACATCCGGTAAGTCAACACATTTAATGTGTGCAAACATTACTTCTTAATGCTACAATTCTAGAATCATCACTTATAATTGTATGTGTTTTTATATTTATATATATTACAGTGAGAATATCTATAATCTAAAATTAAAAGTCTAATGCTAGTAAACAGGGATTGACATTTTGTCTCGCATCAAATCTATATCAATTACAGATTATTCAATCTCTTTTAGTCCAATATGATTCTCTAATTTCTTTCTTGCTTCATTGGTTACAAATTACAATACATAGTAATAGTATGTAGTCATTTACATGTTAAAATGTCAATTTCGAACCGTCTAAACCGCAAGTGGGGACATGGAAAATTACAGCACATCTAATAGAGTTAATGTTTGATGACAGGTACAACCATCCTCAATGCTATAAAGCATACAGTGGATCCTGCAACTGAAGTTGTCTATAATGAAAATCCTGATGCCAACTTTATCAAGTCAAACAAATTTAACTATGCCATAGTTATTGTAGGAGAACCCCCTTATGCCGAGACATTCGGCGACAGCTTGAATCTTACAATAGCTGAACCAGGTCCAAGCACCATCACCAATGTATGTGGCTCAATTCAATGTGTAGTTGTTCTCGTCACTGGGCGACCGGTTGTGATTCAACCATATCTGTCAAAAATTGATGCACTTGTAGCTGCATGGCTTCCTGGCACTGAAGGCCAAGGTGTTGCCGACGTTCTCTATGGTGACTATGCATTCACCGGCAAGCTGGCAAGGACATGGTTCAAGACAGTTGACCAGCTTCCAATGAATGTTGGTGATAAACATTATGACCCTCTATTTCCATTTGGATTTGGTTTGACTACAAACCTTACCAAATATTGAAACCTCGTATAACATGTTCAAGAATACAACACTTTATCACTAGGAAGGAGCCTTGAAACTGTCAATTGCTGAGTTATTAGTTCATGTTTGCCTTTCTAATATTGCAATTATGAGATTCAACACTAGATTAGAGACGTGCTGTATCTGTATGGTACCTTGTTAATTTTAGTAGTATAAACATGTCATTTTATTTGGTTTTTGGTTTTTTAATAAAATGATTGTCGACCTTGAAGAACTTCTCTTTCAATGGATGATATGGTTCTTTGCAGATAGTTTTTTTTTTTTTTTGTATTTAAACAAAAATAAAACTAGTAGTTTATTTTAGCAAAAAATAGCAAAATAGCTGATTGAATTTGTATTTGAGACAAAAAAATTGTCATATGATTTAGTGAGGAGCAAAAATTTCAGTTTTTGTCCAACTCTTATCCTCTACATGTCCTGTCCTATAATCAGATATATAACTTGAATTTTCTTGTCAAAATCCTTATTTTTTAGCAAATCAAAATTTGCACTAGAAAAAATTCAATTTATGCGTACCGAATTTTTTTGTAAAGGCAAAATTGGAATATTTGAGATATAAAAGAATCACGGGGTTCGGTTGGATGCCTCATGTATTTCGAGTTTGTTTTGTTGATTACATATCAAATGTTGTGTTATTAATTAGTTCATGTTATGCAATTATGAGATTCAACACTAGAATAGAAATGTGGTCTATGCTACCTTGACAACTTATTTTATTTCAGTTGTGAGCTCAAGAGCCATGACTTAGAATATGATAAATATATCCTTAATTGTTGTAATGTCTCGCACTAATTTGGTTGATAGTTGATTAAAAACTAAAAATGGCCAAATGGCACAACTTGTAACATCATAATATATAAGGGTACACATTGATTAATTATTAATAAATATTATCAAAAGCAAGACACAAAAGAACTTGGAAGATTTCTACAATGGTAAAGCCTCTAAAAACATTATTGATTGATGTAGTTTCACATTGAAAGACTGCGTCAATGGATACTGCTGTGGTGAATGAAGGTTACACCATCAAGAGAAATAACGTTTAGACTCTTCTAGAAGGTGTTTCAACAAAAGACCTGTCCAATCATCACAATTTATCATTTAAGTCCTTCTCCTCTTCTTTGGTGGAATAAGAAGTTGGTATTGGTCATCTTCATTTTCATTTGAAGAGCCTCCAAATTCAGCTCCAATTGCTTGATATAGTAACTCATCAATATCAAACTCATCAATGTCCAACTCATCAACAGGCTCATCAGAGACTTGAGCACTGGACTGTAATTCAACAATTTCAACTCCACTACTACTGCTTCTACTACTGCTTCCTCATCATCAAGAACATAATGTTTGAATTCAAATGAAAGGTTGTAATCATCAAACTCGAGCGGAACTTGGCCACCTGGAAGGTAACAGATATCACTAATATCTTCCATTCCATTCCCGAAGTTGAAGTGAAATCCGTGTAATGTGTTTGAGTCTAGATAAGTGCAGTTAAAAGCTGTCAATTGTTTCAAGGATTTAGGAAGCTTTGGTAGGGACTTAAGTTTACTACATTCATCTAATTTAAGAATTTCCAACAATGAATTGTTTTGGATGTTATTCGGGAGAGTTTCTAAGTTGCAGCACTTACTCAAATCTAGCTCTTTTAAAGATGGCATGCCATCAAGGAAGAACTACAAATTCAATGTATTGATTTTTGTGCATCCTAAAAGGTACAAAGTTGTAAGAGACCTCAATCCTAGATCAGTTGATAACTTCTTCCTAACAATGTTAAGCTTCTTACATTCTCTTAGATAGAGATGAGTGAGCTTGCTATTATGCCATATCGATGAAGGAAATTCATGTATAGCGGTACCTTGTAACAACAGGCTCGTCATTTCATCCGATGCCACCGAAAATTCCACAAGAGATGAACAATTAGAGAGATTGACCGATTGGAAAGATTTTGAATGAATGTTAGTTTTCAGACTTTCAATCATTTTGCAACCAATTTTTTTTTTTTTTTGAACTGCTAAAATATTTATTAAAAAAGGCACAAAAATGTACAAGGGGTACATAATTGACCACAGAGAGGTACAAGTACAATAACCAACAGCCAACACAAGGCTAAACAAAAGACTATACCACAACTCAACTAATAAAACAAATAAAACAAAAACAGAACACTAGCACCCAAGGCTGCAGCACACAACACGCAGCAAAAACAACAGCTAAAACACCAGGAGAATGAAACAGAACCTGCACACACCATAAACAGAAGCCGCAAACCCCCAACCCCCTAAGCCAACAAACAGAACAGGCTACAAGCCGAGACCTCATCTAAGCATACAATCCCCCGGATTCCAAACCCATTCGTATAAGAGGCAAGGACCTTTTGCCGTGTTACTCAAAAACCACCGCCAAGACAAACGTTGAATATACACCACAACCTCCTCCACTTTCACCTCCTTATTATTAAACACACGGTCGTTCCGCGCCTGCCATAGAGCCCAAACAAACGCAAGCCAAACGATAGAAAAACCTTTCTTCCGCTTCTTATTCGAACCACAACCAACAAAGCCCGCATATGACTGAGCCACAAGAGGAGGAAGAACAACCACCACCCCTAACCACCTAGTTAAGCCGTACCAAATGCTAGCAGCCACCCGACAATGCAAAAAAAGATGACAGGAAGTCTCTCTTTCCTCCTCACACAGAGGGCAAAAAACCACCTCCTCACTAATCACTCCTCTACGGCAGAGATTATCTCTAGTAGGGATCCTATTCAACAATAATTGCCAGGCCAGAGCACTCACCTTAGATGGAACACAACTCTTCCAAATATACTTGAATACAAAAGTTTCCAAAGCGGACCTGGGATTATGCAGCATCAGAGTACCTTCGAGAAAGACGTAGCAAGATTTAACCGAGAAGCCGTCAGCACTACCCAAAATCCATGTCCACCGATCCTCCGCCTCCGTAATATTCGCATGTGAAATCACCTCAAGCAGTTGCTGCAGTAAGGCTTCCTCCCACACAAAGAAATGCCTACGCCAAAGAAGCCCCCAGGACCAGACACCGCCCTCCCACCTTCCCACCTCTTCTACTACCTCATCTTGTTGGACAGAGATCTGATACAAACGTGGAAAACTCGACTCTAGGGTCTGATCTCCTATCCACACATCCTTCCAGAACTTCGTTTAGTGGCCGTTCCCCCAACTTCTTGATCGCAACACGAGAGAACCAACCGAGACCCTTATCCAAATTACACACATCACGCCACCAAACCGAAGCCCGTGCCCACCGATTCTCCTCACCCAACAACGCAACTCCCAAAACACCAGCACCATATCTCGCCACCACCACCTTTTTCCAAAGTTCATCCCCACCCAAAAGTAATTTCCATCGCCATTTAGTGAGCAAACTAATATTCATAACCCGTAAATCCCGAACGCCCAAACCACCCTCCCTTTTAGGCCTACAAATATCCGACCACTTTACCGAACACAATTTCCTTCTCTTCGACAAGCCGGCTCAAAGAAAATTTCGTTGTAACTTCACCACTTCCCGCCAAACTTTGCCCGGCATCTTTGCATATGAGAGGAAAAAAATAGGGAGGGAATTCAACACCGCATTTATAAGGACAATTCGACCACCAAGACTAATAAATTTATTTCCCCACGAACCAAGTCTTTTTTTGATAGCAACCACCATTGGTAACCAAGTAGAACACAAACGCGGGTTCGCCCCCACCGGGAGGCCCAAATAAATAAACGGTGTCCGGCCCACCCGACAATTCAAAAAATCGGAAGCCATAACAAGAAAATCATTCGCCACATTAACCCCGAAGAGACAACTTTTCCAAAAATTAACTTTCAACCCGGAGGCCATCTCAAAACCCCTAAGAATCGCTTTAAGTGCCCATAAATTCTCCACCGACGCTTGACCAATACAAAGCGTATCATCCGCATATTGAAGGATAGACACCGGCAAATTCCCCCTCCCAACCAAGAATGGTTGGAACCTCCCTATCTCCACCGCTTTCCTCATAAGTGCCCCTAAACCTTCCGCCACAATTAGGAAAAGAAATGGAGCAAGCGGATCCCCTTGCTTAAGTCCTCTTCGAATGCTTATTTCTTCCGTAGGACTTCCATTAAGCAAGACCGACATATTACCGGAGCAAACACACGCCTTCATCCACGCACACCATTTCGCCCCAAAATCAAACCTCCGCAACATGTAATCCAAAAAACCCCAATCCACCGAATCATATGCCTTTTCGAAGTCAACTTTTAGAATCAAACAATCTTTACCCGCTTTTCTCGCAAAATCAATCACTTCATTGACAACTACCACCCCATCTACGAGTTGTCTCCCTTTAAGAAACGCCGATTGAGAATTAGGAATCAACTCATCCAACACCTTTGATAACCGTGCCGCCAAGACCTTAGCAATCAACTTGTAAAGACAACCAAGAAGAGAGATCGGACGAAAATCGCCGAGAGCTTGAGGGGAGGACACCTTTGGAATGAGGGTAAGGAAATAGGAACAAATCCCCTTTGGGAGGCACTCATTCCCGTGAAATTGATCGAACATAATCCGCACATCAACTTTCATTAAATCCCAAAATTCTTTAATAAAGGCAAAGTTAAACCCATCCGGGCTTGGGCTTTTGGAGCCATCACAACTTCTAACTACCTCCGTAACTAGACACCGACCCGTGCTATCGCACGAGTTTTGTAGATTTTCATATATTATATAAAAAGAAACACAAATTTGTGATAGCTAAACTTGAGATATATATAGAGGAAAATATAAAACGCGTTGAGAATGAATAGTTAGAGTAAAAATTTGTGAAAGCTAAACTTGAGATATATATATATATATATATAGAGAGAGAGAGAGAGAGAGAGAGAGAGAGAGGAAAAACAAAACATATACGATAAATATTCATAAGATATCTTTATAAAATAAAAATTGATTTCTATTTAAACAAATTAAATATTTGCAAAACAGTGAAAAAAATTAAATTATATATTGTTGGGACACGGCATGAGTTCGATTTCTACTGAGGTAAGTGTATAAAAAATTGGAGACTTAGAAAAAAAAATTGAACATGTATTCAGAAAAAATTGATTGGATTGTTTCTTTTTTTTTTTTACGGAATTGATTGGATTGCATATTCAATACATGTTGGTTACAAAAGTATTTCAAATTGATTGATATTAGTGGTTAATATATGAAGCCTTTATAAAAAGTGTTGGTGTTTTGTATGTTGGCCTCATTTTGCAAAAACATGTTCAAGCAAGATGTTGGACCAGATGCCGTAGCATGTGGGTACAACATCTGTCTTGCCGGTATTTAATGCTCTATTTGCGCGCCATATCTTTGAAGATTATCTAAAGCATTATTTTCGCCTTACTTGCTTATCAAGACGCACGCCTTTAAACAAGGGTTTATTAGGTGGCTGGACCAAGATATACTTTCCAGAAGATGCTACGCCATTTATGGAAACAAGTGATTCTTTCCATTACATGTGTGCTGGACTTTGCAAAAGGACAGCTGAAGATTAAAGCCCAATATGAAGACCTAGCCCATGCTAACTCAGGTCATATAAATATGTGAAGACTAAAACCTAAAAGACTACTGAAGCCGTATTTCAAGAACATAGTTTTAGGGTTTGAGTCTTGTTAATTGTAAGCCTTTTCTTGTGGATTCTATAACACAAGCTTAGGCCTGTTTGGTTTGTTATTTGTATAACTTCTCCCAAGCTTTTAAGCACGGAGACTGTTTTGTTGTTTGGTTAGTGAAACCGCACTGTTCGTAGAACTGAATAATCACGAGGTTCGTGATAGAAAGGAAGTGAGACGGGGTCTCAAACTTAGGAGTTCCTAGGTTGAGTTAGCACGGGTAGAGTCTAGGTGATAAGTCGTAAACTTGTATGTTTGCTGTGGGCTTAGAACTAGATCTATTATAGTGGATTCCTTCCTGGCTTGGTAGCCCCCAGAGTAGGTCGTTGTGTACGCCGAACTGGGTTAACAATTCTCTGTGTTATTTACTTCATTGTCTGTTGTTTTTACTTGTTGATTATAATCTACTGTGGACATACGCTAGAGCATTTGTCTTAGCATTAAAACTGGTTACGGACGACAATTGCTATAGCTTCTGTCTTAACATCTGTCCTCAGTAGGTGCCAGAATTTCAATTGGCATCAGAGCAGGCACCCTGTTCTGCGTGGGTGAGGACCAGGGAAGTTACTTTCTGGCATAATGAACAAGGATGGTGGCTATGTCAACAGACCTCCACTTCTGGATGGATCAAACTATGATTACTGGAAAGCCAAAATGGTGGCATTTATTAAATCACTTGATAGCAAATCTTGGAAGGCTATCCTAACGGGATGGGAGCATCCAGTGATACGTGACAAAGATGGTAAAACTACAGGTGAACTAAAACCAGAAACGGATTGGACCAAGGAAGAGGATGAGCTTGCACATGGTAACTCCAAGGCGCTAAATGCCTTATTCAATGCTGTGGACAACAACATTTTCAGGATGATCAAACAGTGCTCAGTGGCTAAGGAAGCATGGGAAATTCTAATGACTACACATGAAGGCACCGCTAAGGTGAAGAATTCAAGGCTACAGCTTCTGACCGTAAAGTTTGAGAATCTAATGATGGGTGAAGGTCAATCTGTTCATGACTTCCACATGACCATTCTAGATTTTGCAAACAACTTTGATGCTCTAGGAGAAAAGCTAAGCGAGGAAAGAATGGTAAGAAAAATGCTTAGATCTCTTCCTAAGATGTTTGATATGAAAGTCACTACCATAGAAGAAGTACATGATATAGGAGTGATGAAACTTGAAAATTTGGTGGGTTCATTACAAACCTATGAGCTGGCTGCTAAAGAGAAAACCGAGAAGAGGAAGAAGAGTATAGCTCTTGTAACCAACACCACTGAAAGTGAGGAAGTAGAAAATGGTTTAGAAACTGATGAAAATTTATCTGAAACTATGGCACATCTAGGCAGGCAGTTCAACAGAATATTAAAGAAGATGGATGGAAGAGGCAGGACAAATGCTAAAGGCAATTTCTCTGATAATAACAGAAAGTTTAATGGTGAAAGAAAATACAGACCTAAGGAAAAGGCCAGTACTGGAAAAGGTGTTCAATGTCATGAATGTGAAGGCCATGGACATATTAGAGCTGAATGTCCAACATTCCTGAAGAAACAGAAGAAGGTTATGGCTGTCACTTGGTCTGATGAAGATGACTCTGAGGATGATGACTACTCTGAGTCTGCAAATCACATTACTGCACTTACTGGATTTATTGAATCTGAATCAGATGATGAAGAATTGACCTTTGATGAACTAGCTGCGTCCTATAAAGCACTGAGTCAGAAGAGTGAAAAGGTTTGTCAGCAACAACAAAACGTTATAAGTAAATTGCAAGATGAGAAGCTGAAGCATCAGACTCAAATATCTCAACTCACAAAGCAGCTACAATCTGAGAAGGCAAAGCATCTGTCCGAGGCTTCTGCTCTTAGAGATGAGGTAACCACATTGAACTATCAGCTGACTAGTTTAAATAAACAGCTTAGACTGCTAAATAATGGAACTGAAAGATTAGATATACTGGTTGAGGGTCAAGTTGCTGGGAAACCTAAGGGTATTGGAGTAGAATATAACTATCCTAAAAAGAAAAATGTTACTTCTACTAGTACATTTGTTCCTGCTAAAGACACTTATGATCCCACTGAAACCAGACAGATGCCACAGCATGTTCAACAACATCAGCCTGCCAAAATCATTCGTAAACCTAAGGGATGGATCTGTCATTACTGTGGTAGAAGAGGTCACATCAGACCTTTCTGTTTTAGATTGTATGGGTTTCCAAGATGGTATAATAATCCCAGGTATGAATCTGATTCAAGCAATACAAAGAAAGAATGGAAACCAAAGGCAAATGATGTTGCTCACATAGCTCATACATCTCTGAGAGTTTCATCCAGAAATGATTGGTACTTTGATAGTGGTTGCTCAAGACATATGATTGGTGTTAAAAATTATCTAACCAATGTTAAAGCTTACACTACCAGTTATGTTACTTTTGGTGATGGGGCCAAAGGTCAGATCAAAGGCATTGGAAGTCTCATTGCAAATGGGTTGCCTAAGCTTGAGAATGTTCTTTTAGTGGAAGGATTGACTGCAAATCTCATAAGCATCAGTCAATTGTGTGATCAAGGAATGAAAGTGAACTTCACGAAGTCTGAATGCATTGTCTCAACTAAAGATGGTGAATCTGTTATGAAAGGAGTTAGGTCTAAAGATAACTGTTATTTATGGATTCCTGAAGAAAGTGCTCAAATTTCTTCCTGTCTCATCACTAGAGAAGATGAAGTCAAGTTATGGCATCAAAAGATGGGTCATCTTAATCTAAGGAGTATGAAGAAAGTCATAGCTGAAGATGCAGTAAAAGGAGTACCTAAACTGAAGATAGAAGAAGGAAGCATATGTGGTGAATGTCAAATTGGGAAGCAGACAAAGATGCCACACCCAAAGCTGCAGCATCTGACTACATCAAAGGTGCTTGAATTACTTCATATGGACTTGATGGGGCCTATGCAGGTTGAAAGTCTAGGAGGAAAGAGATATGCTTTTGTTGTTGTAGATGGCTACTCAAGATTCACTTGGATCAACTTTCTCAGAGAAAAGTCATACACCTTTTGTGCTTTCAAGGATTTGTGTAAACAACTTCAAAGAGAAAAAGATAGTGTCATTGTCAGAATAAGGAGTGACCACGGTAGAGAATTTGAAAACTCAAGATTCTCTGAGTTTTGCACTGCTGAAGGAATAGGACATGAATTTTCTTCACCTATTACACTTCAACAAAATGGTGTAGTTGAAAGAAAGAACAGAACTATACAAGAATGTGCTCGTGTCATGCTACACTCAAAGAAACTGCCTCAACACTTTTGGGCTGAAGCTATGAATACAGCATGTTACATTCTCAATCGTGTCACTTTAAGAGCTGGAACCACTAAGACCTTATATGAATTGTGGAAAGGTAGAAAACCTACTATCAAGTATTTTCATGTATTTGGAAGTAAGTGTTACATTCTGATAGATAGAGAACAAAGGAGGAAGATGGATCCAAAGAGTGATGAAGGTATATTCTTGGGATACTCAACTAACAGCAGAGCCTACAGAGTGTATAACTCCAGAACTCAAGTAATGATGGAATCAATGAATGTTGTGATAGATGATGTACCATCTGATGCTAAGACAGATGAAAGTCCAGATGCTGAAGCATTTGAATTCCAGCCTGAAGAAACTGCTAGTATAGAGGATTTTGAGGTAACGCCTGATAGTCCTACCACTGATGATACTACTGCTCCAGTTAGTAAAGGACCATCTATCAGAGTCCAGAAAAATCATCCCAAGGATCTGATCATAGGGAATCCTGATGAAGGTATTACCACAAGAAGAAATCAAGATATAATCTCTAACTCTTGCTTTGTGTAAAAAATAGAGCCAAAAAATGTCAAAGAGGCTCTCATGGACAATTATTGGATTACTGCTATGCAAGAAGAGTTGAATCAGTTTGAAAGAAGTGAGGTTTGGGATCTAGTTCCTAGACCAAAAGGGTTGAATGTAATAGGTACTAAATGGGTTTATAAAAATAAATCTGATGAAAATGGAACTATTACAAGAAACAAGGCGAGGCTTGTGGCACAGGGATACACTCAAGTGGAAGGATTAGACTTTGATGAGACTTTTGCCCCATTTGCTAGATTAGAGTCTATACGGCTGTTGCTTGGTGTTGCATGCATTCTGAAATTTAAACTTTTCCAAATGGATGTTAAGAGTGCCTTTCTCAATGGGTACTTAAATGAAGAGGTGTATGTGGAACAACCTAAAGGCTTTGTGAATCCAGATCTTCCTGATCATGTCTACAAGTTGAAGAAGGCTTTATATGGGTTGAAACAAGCTCCTAGGGCTTGGTATGAGAGATTGACTGAATTTCTTGTCAATCATGGATACAGGAAAGGAGGACATGATAAAACTCTGTTTGTAAAAGAAGAACATGGTAAACTAATGATAGCACAAATTTATGTTGATGACATAGTGTTTGGTGGGATGTCAAGTCAGATGGTGGAGCATTTTATCAAACAGATGCAGTCAGAGTTTGAAATTTATGTTGATAGCACTAACGTTTTTCCTTGGACTACAAGTGAAGCAAATGGATGCGACAATATTTATCTCTCAGAGTAAGTATGCAAAAAATATTGTCAAGAAGTTTGGAATGGATAACGCTACTCACAAAAGGACTCCAGCACCTACTCATTTAAAGTTGACAAAAGATGAGAAGGGTGTTAGTGTTGATCAGAGTCTCTACAGAAGTATGATAGGGAGTCTCCTATATCTTACAGCTAGTAGACCTGATATTAGCTTTGCAGTGGGTGTGTGTGCAAGATATCAAGCTGATCCAAAGATGAGTCACTTAACTCAAGTGAAAAGAATCCTCAAGTATGTTAGCGGCACATGTGACTACGGCATGATGTACTCACAAAGTGACAATTCTCAACTCATTGGGTATTGTGATGCAGATTGGGCTGGCAGTGCTGATGACAGAAAAAGCACTTCTGGTGGTTGTTTCTTCTTGGGAGAAAATTTGATATCATGGTTTAGTAAGAAACAGAACTGTGTGTTTCTTTCAACTGCTGAAGCTGAATACATTGCAGCTGGGAGTAGTTGTTCACAACTTGTCTGGATGAGACAGATGCTGAGGGAGTATAATGTTGAGCAAGAAGCTATGGCCTTGTATTGCGATAATCTGAGTGCAATCAATATTTCAAAAAATCCTATACAACACAGTAGGACAAAGCACATAGACATTCGTCATCACTTTATCAGAGATTTAGTAGAAGAGAATGTGGTGGTTTTAAAACATGTTGCTACTACAGAACAGCTCGCAGATATATTCACGAAAGCACTAGATGCTAACCAATTTGAGAAGCTAAGAGGCAAATTGGGAATTTGCCTGCATGAGGATTTGTAGCAGTTAATGTCTGAAAAGCGTGCAGCAGTTATTTTCTCTTTTTATTCTTATGTTGCGCACGCTAATTTAGGGAAAGTCTTAAAAACTTCCCTTAACCACTTCATCACACGCTACATTAGTGTGATAAGTTCTGATACTGTTGATACTCCTGTTGTCCAGAAGCAACAGTTGAAGAGAAAGGCTGTAGAGAGTAACTCTGTCTTTGAGGAAGAAGTGTTTAAAGATGAAGCATCTGGTGAAGCTTATGTTGGCAGACAAAGTGTAGGTGACAAGAAGGTACTTGCTAATGTACCCGAGGTTGCTATTGATAATATTTTCTTTCATCTTGCTAGCTGTGTAGACAAATGGAAATATGTTCAGAGAAGGGTAGCTCTGGAAAGAGAGCTTGGAGAAGAAGCCCTGGAGTGCACTGATATAGTGAGCTTGATTGAAGAAGCTGGTGCTGGAAATAATGATGTTGATGCTGATGGTGAACCTATGATAGAGAGCTTTGATGAAAGCTCCTCTGAATGATGTCCTTGCTCCTGTGTTTTACTGCTCCTATTGTTTTTGTCTGTCTGAACCTTGAGGGCTACGCCCAGGATATCTTGTGCACTCCCATGTGCTGCTGGTCTGTAATTATGCTACTATGATGTATTGCTCCTTCTGTTTGTCAATGCATGACGCATTATGTTTGTCAAAATTATGGCTAAAAAGGGGGAGTAGTAGTAAAGATGCATGTTCTGTTCGTGATAATGCTGTGACATCTGATACAACATCTGTCTGTCTTTGTGTGTGCTATGATTGAGGGGGAGCAAGTATGAAAGTATGATATATCCAAGTATGAAAGTATGATATATCTGTATGTGTATGTTTGTTCTGTTGAGGGGGAGTATTCTCTACTGTGATATATGCATGAACTCAGGGGGAGCAATCTACTTTTGTTGTGATGCATGTTGTGTGTGACAGATGCCCTTCCAAATGCTAAGGCATCTTGTCTGTTTCAAAGGAATCCACTTTTACTTGTTACCGGAGAATTTATTTGTCTCAGTGGTGTAGGAATTTATTTTTCCTATGGTGATTCATATTTGTGGGAATTTATTTTTCCCTGGTTTAACTGTATGGCGCTTATGTGTGAGAGTTTATTTCTCTCCTATCTTGTACCCTATGAGGCTAAGTTGTGTATTTCCGCTGTTGCATGCCTCTGATGCTGCCTGTTCATTATTTCTCACTTGAAGATCTCTTTTGAAAATAATGTGACAATGTATTATCTTCTTTCTTAGCTGTGTGTTTGCGTTGACTTGAAGGAAGGTATGTACTGCATCTCTCCAGAACTGGTCTTAGTTTGTTTTAGCCAAAATTTGCCAAAGGGGGAGATTGTTGGTGTTTTGTATGTTGGCCTCATTTTGCAAAAACATGTTCAAGCAAGATGTTGGACCAGATGCCGTAGCATGTGGGTACAACATCTGTCTTGCCGGTATTTAATGCTCTATTTGCGCCCCATATCTTTGAAGATTATCTGAAGCATTATTTTCGCCTTACTTGCTTATCAAGACGCACGCCTTTAAACAAGGGTTTATTAGGTGGCTGGACCAAGATATACTTTCCAGAAGATGCTACGCCATTTATGGAAACAAGTGATTCTTTCCATTACATGTGTGCTGGACTTTGCAAAAGGACAGCTGAAGATTAAAGCCCAATATGAAGACCTAGCCCATGCTAACTCAGGTCATATAAATATGTGAAGACTAAAACCTAAAAGACTACTGAAGCCGTATTTCAAGAACATAGTTTTAGGGTTTGAGTCTTGTTAATTGTAAGCCTTTTCTTGTGGATTCTATAACACAAGCTTAGGCCTGTTTGGTTTGTTATTTGTATAACTTCTCCCAAGCTTTTAAGCACGGAGACTGTTTTGTTGTTTGGTTAGTGAAACCGCACTGTTCGTAGAACTGAATAATCACGAGGTTCGTGATAGAAAGGAAGTGAGACGGGGTCTCAAACTTAGGAGTTCCTAGGTTGAGTTAGCACGGGTAGAGTCTAGGTGATAAGTCGTAAACTTGTATGTTTGCTGTGGGCTTAGAACTAGATCTATTATAGTGGATTCCTTCCTGGCTTGGTAGCCCCCAGAGTAGGTCGTTGTGTACGCCGAACTGGGTTAACAATTCTCTGTGTTATTTACTTCATTGTCTGTTGTTTTTACTTGTTGATTATAATCTACTGTGGACATACGCTAGAGCATTTGTCTTAGCATTAAAACTGGTTACGGACGACAATTGCTATAGCTTCTGTCTTAACATCTGTCCTCAGTAGGTGCCAGAATTTCAAAAAGGTTATAAGTTCAACTCCTGCTAAAGACATTTTTATCATTTTTTAATAACTAAATTAGGGTTTTAGTAGGATTAAATTAGGGTTACTTGGAGACTTAACTACTTTTATATATATAATGATTTCTTCTAAAGTGAAGATTGCCGTTAAATCTTCCACCTTATTGGCCGAGAGTTGGGGGAAGACAATACCATCCAAAGTTGGGCGATGCCACCTCCCATTATCAAAATGATTTTTAAAGTAAGACACCACCGCTTCTCTCACAAGTGTTGGACCCTCCACCCATCCTGACGGGGTTCTAAGAGCCAACAAGTTATTCCTTCTCTTCCTAGCTTTAACACAATTATGGAAGTACCGGGAGTTCGAGTCACCTTCCTTAATCCACCTTGAACGTGAGCGTTGAAAGATCAAAGCATCCATATTCCTAAGTAGGATCCATAATTCTTCGAATAATTTCTTCCGCAAAACCACTTCTGCATCCACAAGCCCAAGTCCCTCGCTCTTCGAATCCAACTCCGCAATCTCTATAGTCAACCGCTTCTTCTTACCCTCCGCATCACCAAAATTGCGAACAGTCCACTCCTTAATGACCCCTTTGAGGCCTTTAAGACGCTCCTTAAGAATGAAGCCCATCCAACCAATAAATTCTTGGGACGCCCAAGTTACCTTGATAACATCTTTAAATTCTCTACTTTGGAGACAAAAATTATTAAATCGGAAAGGTTTAGGGCCCCAATCCACCGAACAATACCGAAGCACCAGAGGGCAATGATCCGACACATCTCTATCCAACACCCGCACGAACGAATCACCCCAAGAATCAAGCCACAGCGGAGATACAAGCAATCTGTCCAGTCTACTCATCGCGATCCCATTAGGGTGGAACCACGTGAACATTCTCCCCACAAGAGGCATATCAAATAGATCCAAATCACCTACAAATTCATTGAAAGACCTCATCTCAGCAGAAGGGTCATCACGGTGAGAGAGATTCACCCCTCTTCTTTCACTAGAGTCTCTAATGGAATTAAAATCACCAACAATACACCACAGGCCGTCCCCAAAGCCCCTCTTAGACATCAAAATATTACTCCATAAAGTCCTCTTGTCACGACTACTGCACTTAGCATATACATTAATCACAAAGCATCTCTTATTCTCAGTTAATAAATCCAAGCAGACTCCCACAAACCCATCGCCAATAAACGTAAAAACAAGGGATGCTTTTACCTTATTCCAAATCGAAAGAATGCCGCCACTATTGCCCACTGACGGGAGATACGACCAACAACAATCATTGTTCCCCCAAAGAGCCAAAACCAGAGCATCCGAAATAACTTCTAGCTTCGTTTCCTGTATCGCCAAAAAATCCAGTTGTTCATCACGCACCATATCCCGAATTTTCCTCCGTTTCACCCTACTCCCCAAACCTCTAACATTAAAAGAGCACACAATCATTGATAACCTTGACCATTCACCCAATCGGCCTTCTCCTGTTTATCCCTTCCTTCATACCCCATACTTCTAACCACATCCTCATCACCCTCCCCATGAAAGTTCATCCCCAAATCTTCCTGAATATCAATAATATGATGAGCATCCCCTCTCTCTTTATCAACCAAGGTACCTGGGATAGACACCCCTGGAGCTAGAGGCAGTTGCTCCCCCGCTAACATATATCCAATTGAGTTGCCAACCACCCCCCTACTCGCAAGAGAACAAGGAACCAACGAGCAATTCCCCACCTCACAATCTTCAACAGGTTGAGACAACACCACCTCCAAGCCAATTCCTTCTAAATCACAAACAGTTTGTCGAATTCCATAGCACACCTCTACCGTCGTCGTTTCAATTGGATCTGACTCACCCGAACAACAAGCACGACCCTGCACAGTCTTTCTCTTGCTAATCTTCTACTTGACTGGAGCATCACCCTTGCGCTGCCTATTCTCAAGAAATTTGCAACCAATTAAAGATAGTTCTCTAAGCTTGGGGCGAGTGAAAACGGATGGATGGAGTTGACGGAGACTCACACAACCAGAAAGATCCACTTTTTGAAGATTTGGTGCCCTTGATAGGTCTGAGATCTCAATCAGGTCTCTGAAGTTACATAGATCAAGAGTAATTAATTTGTCCAACTTCTGTAAGAAGAAAGAAACATCACATTGTTCAGAAATCATTAAAATTCACTAATATTAATCATGCACAAGTCTTAACCAAAAGATAATCAAAACACAATTAAGCATATATAGAAACATCACATTGTAGTTGTGTGAATGATTTTATACAAATACACCTCTACGAACTAACAATAACAAGTATATAAAAAACACATTAATTAATTTGTACCTGAACTCCATTCCAAAGCTTTCTAAGCTTGCTATGTCGCATGCTAAGTATAACAAGATTTTCAGCACAAAAGGACGATGGCAAAGACGCAAGTGGAAATAGATCCCAATAAAGGTGCCTCAATTTATCAGACAACTGCTCAAGACCTTTAGGAAGGTGTGTATAACTGGTGATATGAAGATATCTTAAGTTGATCATGCTTTTAAAGGAATCAGAGCTCAAAGATAGATTCTCAATTTTGGAAATATCAAAAAATAAAACTTCAACAGCTTCAGTTCCCTAAAAAACAAAATTTAGAACAATAATTAGCAAAGGTTGTCCTGCATATTTTTCTTTTTCTATTTAATTATTGTTCACGTAAGTAAACACAAAGTTAATACAAAGGGTGAGCTGCTCTATCTAGTTCTAGAGCACTCAAGAGAAAATGACTATTACAATACACTGTTTTTTACGTAGAATGAATCTCTCCTATTTCTTCCTAAGTGCCTCCTTTTTATAGTCCAACATCCCTTGACATAATGGGCCTTCATTGGTGTTGAGGTATCTAGGCCCAATCAGTATGACACTGAGATCCAAAAGTAGCTCGTCCGTACAGTACACGTGGAATTTAGAAGTCACGTGACTCACGTCACCTATCCGTGCAGCTCACGTGGAGGTGGAACAAGTCTAGCTCACGTCACTCGTCCGTGCAGATCACGTGGGGGTGAAACAAACCTAGCTCACGTCACTCGTCCGTGCCGATCACGTGGGGGTGAAACATGCGAAGGTAGAGCTCGTGATGTGATTTAGCTATGCCTGTAAGAGTGGAGCTCACAACGTGGTAGAGCTAAGCTTCTAGGAGTGAAGCTCGTGGTGACCTGAATGGTCAAACTATAATATTATTTCATGATATGGTCTCCATATCAGTCCACCAAGCGTCAAGCCAGTTAAGGTGCAGACGTTTGTTTCTTTATCCGGTCGACCTATATCAGTCCACAGTCCACCAAGCGTCAAGCCAGTTAAGGTGCAGGCGTTTGTTTCTTTATCCGGTCGACCTATATCAGACCACAGTCCCCCCAAACAGCCTGCCCATTAATGAATATAGTCTTGTCACATCAGTCGTCTTGTCTCGTCACATCAATTGTACTTTCATTCCTTTTTTTTTTCTTTTCTAATATTATATTTTTACCATGACTCTGTTTTCTAGAATCAACTCTATCAATATTTGTCCATCCTTACTCATTTTTACCATTTCACTTATTACTTTCTCACATTTTCTTTTCACTCCTTTGAATTTCCTCTCCTTTGTAGTTTCCTCTTTGCCTCCAAATTTTACCAGGAACAACGACTCATTATCAGGTATTGTCTCTTCTACTCTCTCCCTAGCTAGGCCTTATTGACCCATGTGTGCCTTCCTATGCTGGTTCCGCCATGAAGATTTTTATCTTCTACATTACAATTATTTAGTACAAAATATTGACCTCTATGAGTTGACCCATGTGTGTACATGCATTATGAGCTATAAAGCTAATTTAAATATTTTACTTTGTATGCCAGAGGTGTAAATGAACATAGTTAGCACTCCAAAGTAAGAAACAAGGAAATAAGGGTAGCTACTACTCCATATTTCCTTCGCATAGAAATAAATAAGATAGGACAAACATCTAGCTCTCAATAACTTAAAGCCTAGCCATTTCTACCATGCTCCCATAACAGCTCGACAACACCACAAGGTGTAGATATTAAAGTAGAATTCATCTACTCTTCTTCTCTTTATGTTTCTCCATCTCAAACTTGAACTTATCAGCTATTATGACCACAACAGCTTTGCTCGGTCCCTCTCTCACGTTTTACTTACTACCGAATACCACCTCCATATAATTAAAATACTAATAATAAAATAAAATAAAAATTGAAAAATAAATAAGCCGGGCCAAACACAATTTTTTACTTCTCAACTTCGTTTGAGAAAAAGTAAAAAAGTAAAAAATAAGTCTGGCCAAACGGAGCCTAACTCCCATCACAGCTCGGCCACTTCTAAGCACTTGTGTTCTTTTATCAAAACAAGCTACCAAATCAATTCTTTATAATTATCCTTACTTTATTTTAAATCTATCCTCCACTATTTTGACAACAAGCTGGTGCACGTGATAGATAAGAAGGGACATGACCTTCTTATAAAGGTGACTACTTTTAACGAAGTCCTTTGATGAGACTAGACCTTGTAAACAAAATATTGATAGTTGTTACTTAAAAACAGTCCATTATATCTCTTGTTCCCAACAACTAGCACATTGAAATCTCTTGTATCCCACCTACTTGGTTTAGAATCTTGTACTTAAATTTTAATAATACAACAACTCATATGAAGTTATGAACATAGCAAATCACCTCCTCTCTTTTCTGCTTGGCATACTCCTCCTCTTCCATTAACGTTGAATTTAACCACTAAATATTTAACTCACCAGCTACAAGACTCACCGTAGAAACATTCATCAACTCCTTTTCAATCCTTTTATCAATGGAAGATCCATAACCCTCTTTCATCAAAACTTCAAAAAAAAAAAAATTAGCTAACTTTTTCAGCTTCATATATCTCTCCTCGGCCTTCTCTCTTAGCTTGACCTCTCGTAGCTTGTTCTCTCTTTACAGCTTAACAACATCAGCTCAGCTTGGTTCAAAACCGTTTGAAAACGAAGTACGTATATTAGTGTGTTTTTTTTTTGTGTCACGAGGTTCTCCTTAAGGTTTGTGAGCTAGGCAAGTTGAAATATTAACACTCTTTTGAATCAAGACTACCTCAACATCCTTTATACTATATTGGTACCATCCCCATACTTGTTGCTGTCGGTTGCTATGTACTCAAAATGAAAACACTTTAACAATTTGCATTACCTCCTATGAGTCAAACAAATGAAAAATATGGTAAAGTGGTAGGCCTAAAGATTTACTCTATTTCACCTTATCCAGCTCGGCCATCATCAATAGCTTTATTATTTGTTCATTTGTTCACTAAATGACAAAAATATGAGTGCAGCTTTGCTCCATTTCCATAAGCTCCATTTATTCCTTTTCTTTACGTAGATAAATGACATGTGGCAAAAATAAATTGAATGGCTGAGATTAAAAGTTATAATTAAAAAACAAAACAAAAAGAAAAAAGATGCAGAAAAAGAAACACAATGTCTTCTTCTTCTTTGTCGCTGTTATTGTCCTCTCCGCCGCTCCTTCCATCTTCTCTTCTAGTGTTTTTCTTTTCTCGTATTTTTTCCTCCTTTCTGTTTGTTACATCCAGAATAAATCCTATCTAGTATAATAGAACTTTGTTTGTTGTTATTTTCTTTTCCACCATTAATCCTTTTATTCTTGACTCTATTTTTCTCCGGAGAACATGAATTTTTGCTCTCTGTACTCAGGGCATGAAATTGCAGAAGCTTACCATCCTTAAATTGAAACTATAAAATACATCATAGAATTAATTACAGCCAAACAATGTTTTAATCAATTTCCAATACTCAAACTAAAAAGGGGAAAATGAAAGCAACGAGACACTGCAACTGTGAGGCATAGGAAAGAAAACGGCGAGTCAACAACGAGGAGTTAAAACACAGAAGCGGCGACCGGGTGACACAACGACGGAGAATCATTTTGGCCTTATTAAAAAGGAATCAGAAGGGAGAAGCGAGGATTGGCGGCGTGTGTGGAGAAGGGAGGAAGAGCTTCGCTGCCATGACATACAATAAGAGGCGGCCGGCGGCTTGAGGGAGTAGCAGCAACACGTGGTCAAAGATGGAAGGACATCTCTGTTTTGCATCAGAGAGAGAAACCATGTTACTTTTGTTTTTTATATTAAAACAAATTAAAAACTTAATTATAACTTTTAATCTTGTCCATTCAATTTATTTTTGCCACATGTCATCTATCTATGTAAAGAAAAGGAATAAATGGAGCTTATGGAAATGGAGCAAAGCTGCACTCAAAACTCCAAAAATATGTTACTAAAATATCACAGTTCGGTCCTTTTGTTAGTTCCCCCATATCATAGCTATTACTCCACAAAGGAAATAAGCATAGCTCACCTTTATAACAAGAATAAACAAGAAAACCACAATTATCTCCTTGTAATTTTCTACTCAAAACAGCTCGGCTTACCCCCTTTTTAGTCTTTACCTGAGCTAAACCATAATAGCTAAGCTCTTTTATAAAATAACTCATGAACTTAAACTCTTAATCTGTAAAAAATGTGCTCTTATAATAACAGCTCTACTCGGCCTCTGCCCCTGTTTGACTTCTCTCCACTTTCCAGCTCTGCTTGGTCGAGTTTTCACCTATGTCACTCCTTTTTCCAATGTTGGTATGCCGATACGACCTCTTTCATCCTTTCTCACAGTTTTATACTAGCACTCCAAATGTCCTCAAACACCGCTTTTATTTAAATAGCTCGGCCTCTCACCTCTCCCTCCTTTTTCTTCACTTGAGCTCAAAATCAACATTAACGTAAATAGTCCCTTTGCCATTCATGTTACTAATTCATGGCCACGACAACTATAATCTTTATAAGTGGCAAAACACCTCTTCACCCTTTAATTAGGAAGCTCGGTTACCAAATGTTTCCCTCATCACTTTTTGTTCTACTTTAGCTCAACTTTTTCTTTTTATTTTTTCACTTATTAGAGTTTTTACCTTAGCTTACTCTTCACGTCTTTGCTCCACCTTAGCTTAATTTTCACCTACTAAATTTTTTTATTTTTTTATGTTAGGATAGGAGGTGGATCCAAGCTACCCATGTCTCGTTGGGAGAGACAAAGGTTCGAGTCACCTGACTCATATACATCTCCATCCTCTCCTGGGTCTAACATAGAGGAAGGAGATGACTTTAATCCTCTTCAGATAGAGCTAACCCGGGAAGATTGGGCCCATGAAGAAGTTCGTAATGTTACCTCTAAATATTCCGACTTCAATTCAGCTTTGGCATGTTTTACAAACTTGAGTCATCCTTCTACACGTGCTCTCTTTGATATTCGACCTTGTTACGAAGGAGACGATGTTTGTGACGCTCCCTCAGAAGGAGAGTGTGCTTGTTTTACATATGTGTACTACTGTATTTTTTCAAAATTGGGAGTTCGCATGCCGTTTACTGAGTTCCAATGTGAGATTCTTCGTACGCTCAACGTCGCGCCCACCCAATTACATCCAAACTGTTGGGGCATTATTAGAGCATTTGAAATCTTGTGTGGTGGCTTAGGTCTTCATCTCTCCGCCTATTCTTTCTTTTCTTGCTTCCAAGCTAAAAGTCTTAAGAAAAATTCCTAGATTTATATGAGCAACAGAGCTAAACACACTCTCATTACTCCCCTCACCTCCTCTTGGAAACACTTCAAAAATAACTTCATTCGTATTTCACCTAGTCCTAAATCCTCACTATGGTATGATGATTTTGGAGCTCCATTTTTTCCTTTTCATTGGACCAAAAGACCTGTGATGAAACCTAACCTTCGTACCTTGCCTCACTCACTCGAGGACCTGGAAGTTGTTGTAGAGTTATGTAACACCCCACTTAATTCTACCCAAAAATTCGCGACTAAACAGCAAATGAAATCAAGTAAATCAAGTAGAGCGTTACATGTATAAATTTAAAACCAACATAGCAGGTCGTATCATACAAAACATGATTAAGAGATCATCACAGCGGAACAACATAACATATCATCATGGTTATATCATCACGAATATAGTTTAACTCATAAACACTAGTCATGGCTAAATAATCCATCAACATAATAATCCACATCCACATAATCCAACTACACATATCGTGTCATCAACAAATAGATCATTAAGTGCTTGGCATAAAGCCTTACAACATCATACAAAATAAGGTCTAAAAGCGACGCTAGACATAAGTTCGATAAGACTAAACCCCAACACGGTATTACAACTACCAGAGCAAATGGACAAGACTCGATACTAGAATAGCGACTCGTTTCCTCACCCTGAATACTAGCAACAAATGCCGGGTACTCCTCCTAAGAAAGCAAAGCAAATCCTCACGCCTGAGAATCTGAATCGCCCAACGATCCATTACATACAAAAATAGAGAGTTAGTTACTTATAATCAACATATAACAAATGAAAGGAAAGTACTAACATTTAATCCAGTCCAACATATACCATGTATATATTAATCCATCATACATATATTTAGCATGTATGTAATAGCAATCCAACAACATCAATAAGACATGTACTTTTAATCATTTAATATACATATAAATATTCACACCATCAATGATCAACAACTTATATGCATAATCACTTAGCACATAATTGGACAAGTATCACAACATCATCACATATAGCACATTTAAGGTTCACCTTCCTAAATGCATCTAATGTCACCTTCATGCCATGTCCCCTAGACACGACTACATGCATGCGGTACCATTCACCAAAATAAGGATACAAGAATCCTATGCGTTATGGATCAAACGTCCAAGCTTCATCAATTCGTTATGGGTCAAACGCCCAAGCTTCATCAATAGACTCAATCATGATGCATGAACATATATATGACGTATGTTATTCACCACTATTATGTAACCTCATGTATACATAATCTTCACCATCAATTATTCATCAACGCATAACATACTTATATAATTCATCATCATCATCATCAATAAATATTAACAATCATTCATATAGAAACATCACCATCCGTCATATTCATTATAAATCCAACATCAATCATTTATGTACTAATATAATACTAGTAACCCATACATCAACTACACCTTCAACAATTAATAATCAAGTAAGCCTGACTACTTCGCCAGCTCTCGCTAGCTCTCGCCATAGCGAGGCAAGTCAGAGGCTTCTTGCTATCCCTCGCTAGTTCTCGCCGTAGCGAAGCAAGTCAGAGAGCACTGGGCTGGCTGGCGAGCACTGGCGAGTTCCCTCGCTAGCTCTCGCTAGTTCTAGCCTAGCGACGCGTGCCCAGAATTGCTACTCTGTTTTACGACCGTTCGGATTCCACTCCCAAAATCATCCGAAACGTGTTCCAGTTTTAAAAAGATGTTTTCTTTAGGTCCTACACATGTTATCATACATAGAAGTACAAGTTTCATAACTTAAAACCATTAAAATCATCATCAATTAGGATTTATCACATTTTTCATCAAAAGCTCATGAACATGCAATTTCAAACCAACAACTCTAGATTTTCGAAATTGAAATCATCCACATATATTTTTAGCATTATAATACATGAATAACACTAAATCAACAAGAAAGATAACATTTTGATTCATAGAAACTCATAAAGTTATGAACTTTAGAGTGTGAAAGGTGAGAGGGTTTGGGCAAAGAGAAATGTAATTTCTCCCCCCTCTTGGTCACCACAATCATAAATAACTACTCTCTTACCTCTAATTCTTCAAGAATTAGCTCTCCAAATCTTCCCCTCTTAGTTCCTTCTTCTATGCTCTTCCTCTTCTTCTCTAGCTTTCTCTCTCTCTATTTCTTCTCAAACTTATGACAAATGATTCCTCTCTCTAAGTTTTCAAAACTTATACCTAGGTTAAAACCCCTTTCAATTTACTAAATTACCCTTCCTCATAAGCCCACTCAAATCCTCTATTCACACCTCCTAAAAACACTACTATTCTATTCACACCACTATACTAAAAGCCACATATTTAAATAAATCACACAACAGGGAATTTAAATAAATAAATTAAATCGAATAATTAATTAAATAAAAAACGTGATGTTACAATCTACCCCCCTTAAAGAATTTTCGCCCTCGAAAATTTACCTGAAAACAATTCGGGATACGAACCCTTCATCTTGCTCTCCAATTCCCAAGTTGCATTCTCTCCCGCGGGGCCTCCCCAAACAACTTGCTCTCCGATTCAATTACATGACATGGATCCGAAACATATTTTCTTAATTGTGACACATGGAACACATCATGCAAATTAGATAGCGTTATCGGCAATGCAATCCGATAAGCTACTTTTCCAATCTTCTCCGAAATCTGATACGGTCCAATGAACTTCGACGTCAACTTCTTAGATTTCAATGCTTTCTCCCCACACCGGTAGTGGAAGTCACTCTTAAGAACACATGATCCCCCTCTCGGAATTCCACATCCCTTCTCCTCTTGTCATGGTAACTTTTCTGCCGACTCTGAGATGCTTTCATCTTTTCTCGAATCATTCTAATCTTCTCCGTAGTCTCTTGCACAATATCGGGACCCAAAACTACAGTCTCACCGGATTCATACCAACAAAGGGGCGTACGACATTTTCTTCCATACAAAGCCTCAAAAGGAGCCATTCCAATACTTGAGTGAAAACTGTTATTGTAGGTAACTCAATCAAAGGTAAACATGAATCCCAACTTTCCCCTTGTTCCAACACACACGCTCTCAAAAAATCTTCCAAGGATTGAATCGTCCTTTCGGATTGACCATCCGTCTGAGGGTGATAAGCAGAACTCAACCTCAACTTAGTTCCCAACGCTTCTTGCAAGCTCTCCCAAAATCTAGAAGTGAACTTCGGATCTCTATCTGACACAATACTAGATGGAATACCATGTAATCTTATAATCTGCTCAACATAAATCTCTGCCAACTTAGGTACCAACGCTCTGATCTCGATAGCAATAAAATGAGCCGACTTCGTCAAACGATCTACTACAACCCAAATCACTTCGTTCCCTTTCGCTGTCTTTGGTAACCCTCCAACAAAATCCATGGCAATACTATCCCATTTCCATTCCGGTATGAACAACGGTTGCAACAAACCAGACGGTTTCTGATGTTCAATCTTCGATTTCTGACACACCAAACAAGCATACACATATTCCGCAATTTCCTTATGCATTCTAGGCCACCAAAATAACTTCTTCAAGTCTTGATACATCTTAACCAATCCAGGATGAATACTTAATCCACTTTTATGACCCTCATCCAAAATCATTTTCTTTAACTCAGGCACATCGGGTACACAAACTCTTCCTCGGAATCTCACTACTCCATTCTCATCCATTTTAAAATCATTCTCTTGTCCTTCAATTACTAGTGCCACTCTCTTCATCAATTTCTCATCTTCTTTTTGACATTCTCTAATCTTCTCAAGAAAAGGGTTGGTCAACTTCAACATTCCTAACTTCACACTATTGGAAGTGACTTCACATACCAAACTCAAGTCTCTAAATTCTTCAATCAACTCCAACTCCTTTACCATAAGCGATGACATGTGCAATGACTTCCGACTCAAAGCATCCGCTACTACATTAGCCTTTCCAGGATGATAACTCAACTCAAAATCATAGTCCTTCAAGAATTCCAACCATCTACGTTGCCTCATATTCAATTCTTTCTGATCAAACAAATACTTCAGACTCTTGTGATCACTAAACACTTCAAATCTTGACCCATACAAGTAGTGCCTCCATACCTTCAAAGTAAATACCACGGCCGCTAATTCCAAATCATGGGTGGGGTAGTTCCTCTCATGAATCTTCAACTGACGAGATGCATAAGCTACCACTTTTCCATTTTGCATGAGCACACCACCAAGTCCCAACTTTGATGCGTCACAATACACCACAAACGATTCCTTGGCATCAGGCAAAATCAACACAGGCGCGGTAGTCAATTTCTCTTTCAGCTCTTGAAAACTTTTCTCGCATTTCTCATCCCAAACAAATGCTTGATCCTTCCGAGTCAACAAAGTCAATGGTAACGCCATTTTCGAAAATCCTTAAATGAACCTTCTATAGTAACCAGCTAATCCAAGAAAACTTCTTATCTCTAAAACAGACTCAGGCGTTCCCCATTTCATCACAGCATCAACCTTTGCAGGATCCACCGCTATACCTCCACTAGAAATTACATGACCAAGAAAACTTACTTCTCCCAACCAAAATTCACACTTAGACAACTTGGCATACAACTTCTTCTCCTTTAAGACTTGTAATACAATTCTCAAATGCTCTTTGTGCTCTTCCTCCGACTTAGAATAAACCAAAATATCATCAATGAACACTACCACAAACTTATCCAAAAATGAATGAAAGATCCTATTCATGTACTCCATGAAAACACCAGGCGCATTCGTAACTCCAAAAGGCATCACTGTATACTCGTAATGACCATATCTTGTTCTGAAAGCAGTCTTAGGAATATCCTCCGTCTTCACTCTTATCAGATGGTATCCGGACCTCAAATCAATCTTGCTAAACACACAAGCTCCAACTAGTTGATCCATCAAATCATCTATCCTCGGAAGTGGATACTTATTCTTGATTGTTACCTTATTCAACTGGCGATAATCAATGCACAACCTCATACTCCCTTCCTTCTTCTTAACTAACAACACTGGTGCACCCCAAGGTGACACACTTGGACGTATGAACTTCTTTTCCAATAACTCTTCGAGTTGCTTCTTCAATTCATTTAGTTCTGATGCCGACATACGATACGGTGCCATTGATATCGGGCTAGTACCAGGTACTAAATTGATACCAAACTCAACTTCTCTTTCAGGTGGTAAATCAGATATATCTTCCGGAAATACATCCGAAAATTCACGAACAACTGGAATCCCTTCCAACTTAGCTCCACTTTCAAGCTTCAATGATCCAAACACCATGAACAACTCTCCGTGATCATTCGAAGATTCCTTCAACTCTTCCCCATTCATCAAGGGTAAACTTCCTTCCGACTTCGGGAAAATCACAGTCTTCTCACAACAGTTAATATGAACTTGGTTAAAGACTAACCAGTTCATCCCAAAGATAACATCAATACCACTAAGTGGAATACATACCAAATCATACCAAAATGTCTACCAAACACAGAAACAGGACAATTACGACATACAAGACGAGTAACAACTGAACCACTAGCAGGAGTCTGGTTATTCATACAACCAGACATTTCATAAACAGGAATATTCAAACGCTTCATACAGTCCATAGAAATAAAAGAATGTGTTGCTCCGGTATCAATAATCGCAATTAAAGGAGTGTCATGAATGAAACACGTACCTCTAATAAGATTATCAACTTGATCAGCTCCTTCTCCATTCAAAGCAAACACTTTCCCGGTAACCTTCTTCGGCTTCTTACATTCCGGACTCTTGTGACCTTCTTCACCACAATTAAAGCAAGTAGGAGTAGTTGCTTTGCACTCCTTAGACTTATGTCCTTCTTTTCCACAACTATAACACACATCTTTATCCTTCTTACACTCAAAAGAACGGTGTCCAATCTTGCCACACCTATAGCACTTGTCACCATCCACCTTCTCCTTTCCCTTTCCACCTCTAGCACTTCCTCTACCCTTAACCTCATAAGGTTTGGCACGGTCTTGACTCTTTCCTCTAACCGCCTTGAAGTAGTTACTCTTAGCTTTCCCATCTTCATCACAAATTCTAGACTTTGCCACCAAAGTAGTGAAGTTTCTAATCTCCGCAAATCCAATGATATGCTTGATGTCGGGGCGTACACCACTCTCAAACTTAACGCATTTGTCGTTCTCCGCCTCCGGGGTATTGTAGTGAGGACTAAAAGCACACAAGGACTCAAAATTAGCCGCATACTCCGCTACCGACATGTTCCCTTGTTCTAATTTCATGAACTCTACCACCTTCTTATTCTTCACATCCGCCGGAAAATACTTGTTAAAGAATTCCCGCTTGAACATTTCCCAAGTGATGACAACATCTCTATCACCTATCCTTAACTTAGCATTCTTCCACCATTGGTTTGCTTCCTCCCTAAGCATATAGGTTCCCAATGCAAGCTTGTTCTCATTAGCACACTCCATAGCATCAAAAATAATCTCAACTTCTTCAACCCACTTAACCGCTCCATCCGGGTTAAAACCTCCAACAAAGAAAGATGGCTTGTGCTTCAAGAACCTATCCAAACGCTTCTCTCCATCTCTAGCTGGATCATCACCTCTTGCCAAAAGATGAGTCAAGGTAGCAAGTGATTCCGCGATCTGAGCATTAGCACGTGCCGCCGTCATGGTCCTGAACAATCAATCCAATCAACAAACAAACGTCACAACAAAAGTACAAACAGTGCACCCTACACATGTTGTACAACGGGTTACTAAGCCTAATTGATTCCAATGAATCGACCTTGCTCTGATACCAATTGTAACACCCCACTTAATTCTACCCAAAAATTCGCGACTAAACAGCAAATGAAATCAAGTAAATCAAGTAGAGCGTTACATGTATAAATTTAAAACCAACATAGCAGGTCGTATCATACAAAACATGATTAAGAGATCATCACAGCGGAACAACATAGCATATCATCATGGTTATATCATCACGAATATAGTTTAACTCATAAACACTAGTCATGGCTAAATAATCCATCAACATAATAATCCACATCCACATAATCCAACTACACATATCGTGTCATCAACAAATAGATCATTAAGTGCTTGGCATAAAGCCTTACAACATCATACAAAATAAGGTCTAAAAGCGACGCTAGACATAAGTTCGATAAGACTAAACCCCAACACGGTATTACAACTACCAGAGCAAATGGACAAGACTCGATACTAGAATAGCGACTCGTTTCCTCACCCTGAATACTAGCAACAAATGCCGGGTACTCCTCCTAAGAAAGCAAAGCAAATCCTCACACCTGAGAATCTGAATCGCCCAACGATCCATTACATACAAAAATAGAGAGTTAGTTACTTATAATCAACATATAACAAATGAAAGGAAAGTACTAACATTTAATCCAGTCCAACATATACCATGTATATATTAATCCATCATACATATATTTAGCATGTATGTAATAGCAATCCAACAACATCAATAAGACATGTACTTTTAATCATTTAATATACATATACATATTCACACCATCAATGATCAACAACTTATATGCATAATCACTTAGCACATAATTGGACAAGTATCACAACATCATCACATATAGCACATTTAAGGTTTACCTTCCTAAATGCATCTAATGTCACCTTCATGCCATGTCCCCTAGACACGACTACATGCATGCGGTACCATTCACCAAAATAAGGATACAAGAATCCTATGCGTTATGGATCAAACGTCCAAGCTTCATCAATTCGTTATGGGTCAAACGCCCAAGCTTCATCAATAGACTCAATCATGATGCATGAACATATATATGACGTATGTTATTCACCACTATTATGTAACCTCATGTATACATAATCTTCACCATCAATTATTCATCAACGCATAACATACTTATATAATTCATCATCATCATCATCAATAAACATTAACAATCATTCATATAGAAACATCACCATCCGTCATATTCATTATAAATCCAACATCAATCATTTATGTACTAATATAATACTAGTAACCCATACATCAACTACACCTTCAACAATTAATAATCAAGTAAGCCTGACTACTTCGCCAGCTCTCGCTAGCTCTCGCCATAGCGAGGCAAGTCAGAGGCTTCTCGCTATCCCTCGCTAGTTCTCGCCGTAGCGAAGCAAGTCAGAGAGCACTCGCTATCCCTCGCTAGTTCTCGCCGTAGCGAAGCAAGTCAGAGAGCACTGGGCTGGCTGGCGAGCACTGGCGAGTCCTGGCGAGTTCCCTCGCTAGCTCTCGCTAGTTCTAGCCTAGCGACGCGTGCCCAGAATTGCTGCTCTGTTTTACGACCGTTCGGATTCCACTCCCAAAATCATCCGAAACGTGTTCCAGTTTTAAAAAGATGTTTTCTTTAGGTCCTACACATGTTATCATACATAGAAGTACAAGTTTCATAACTTAAAACCATTAAAATCATCATCAATTAGAATTTATCACATTTTTCATCAAAAGCTCATGAACATGCAATTTCAAACCAACAACTCTAGATTTTCGAAATTGAAATCATCCACATATATTTTTAGCATTATAATACATGAATAACACTAAATCAACAAGAAAGATAACATTTTGATTCATAGAAACTCATAAAGTTATGAACTTTAGAGTGTGAAAGGTGAGAGGGTTTGGGCAAAGAGAAATGTAATTTCTCCCCCCTCTTGGTCACCACAATCATAAATAACTACTCTCTTACCTCTAATTCTTCAAGAATTAGCTCTCCAAATCTTCCCCTCTTAGTTCCTTCTTCTATGCTCTTCCTCTTCTTCTCTAGCTTTCTCTCTCTCTATTTCTTCACAAACTTATGACAAATGATTCCTCTCTCTAAGTTTTCAAAACTTATACCTAGGTTAAAACCCCTTTCAATTTACTAAATTACCCTTCCTCATAAGCCCACTCAAATCCTCTATTCACACCTCCTAAAAACACTACTATTCTATTCACACCACTATACTAAAAGCCACATATTTAAATAAATCACACAACAGGGAATTTAAATAAATAAATTAAATCGAATAATTAATTAAATAAAAAACGTGATGTTACAAGTTACGTTCGATGCAAACTATTACTGTAGCCAACTTACTTCTTTTTGAGAACAACGCAGCTCAACTATCTTCATATTTACGTAATTTTTAAGGCTTGAACTATTATTACAGCTTTGTTGTATTTGAAAAATCTATTGTTAATGCTTACATTTGGTTCCTTTGCATCTGCAGGATCGAAAGGAATGTTGAGTAACGCGGAGCGCGCTCGAATTAGGAGGATAGCTGGTGAAGAGGACCAAGGTTCACAACAAGATGCACACAAAGATCAAGGTGCCTCCATTCTTGTTAGTGAAGCTAGCTCTACTTCTCCTCAGAAAATAAAGGTGAAGAGAAAGAACACTCCTAGAAATGAGATCGTTTTGGCAGCTACTTCAGCTCGTGCGAGCCCTCATATTAGTCCACGACCTATTCCTCAGGTTCCTATCCCTACCAGCACCTCCACTCTTCCCTCAAACAACTGGCGCGCTAAGCTGGCTCTTGATGATCGCGGTGGCGAAACTCAATCTGCTTGGGATGTGCATTTTTCAGGTGAGAGAGTTATACCTCATTACATTACCCCTTCGGACGTAGAGCTAATTAAAGAGCTCGGCTTTGAACAATCCTTGGAGGCTGTTAGGACATATAGTTTGTCGTCAGCTTCCCTTGCTCATGAGACCAGTAAAACTCTCAAGGAGGAGCGCAGTCGCTACATTGAAAATCTTCGCGTAAAGACCGATGTTATCACCGCCCTGCAGACGTCATTGAAAACTACTGAAGATGAGCTCGCAACATCGCATTCGGAGTTCTCAGAGTTGGAGTCAAAGATGAAGTCCCTTCAAGTATCACATACAAAAAAGGAAAAGAAATTTGAAGAGAAAGTAAAGGAGCTTGAGAAAAGGAACAAACAAATTGGGGAAAATATGAAGGAGCTTGAGAAAAAGGACAAGCGAATCTATGCCTTGGAGATGTCAGCTGTTAAAGAGTACGATCTTGGGTTTTCGCGAGCTCTTGAGCAGCTTGAGGTCCTGCACCCCGGACTTGATACCAGTAGAGCAGATTCGAGATTCGTGGTCGAAGAGGGTGAGATTGTGGATCCAGAAGCTAGGTCTACATTTGGTGTTGTGACTAGCCATCGACCTTCTTAGTGGTTATATCTAGCATATCTTGCTTTTCTACTATTTCGTATTCTCTTTTGGTATTTGCAGTATCGTTTTGTACTTATGTATGTGGTCACTTTTGGGCCCTTACTATGTTGTTTTGTACTTGTATGTGGTCACTTTTGGGCCATTACTATGTTGTTTTGTACTTGTATGACTCATGACTATTTGAACTTTAAATGTCCGAGCTGAACTCGATTGTGCTTCACATATGATATCATGATATTTATTATTTCATGCTTGTTTGTTACTTGCCTTGTCGTATGTTATTATTATTTGCATTATAAGTTTCTCAAATGCATGACCTTGCTAGTCCATCCTTATTGAGAAGTCAACGAAAGTCTCTAAGGGTCGGGTCTATACCGAAACTCGCTCATGTCTTTGAAGGCATGGCTCTGCTCGGCCATCCTAATAGAGACGTCAAAGAAAGTCTCTAACGGATCTTTCCCTATAACGTAAATTTGCCTAAGGGTCGGGTCTATACCGAAACTCGCTCAGGTCTTTGAAGGCATGGCGACGTCAAAGAAAGTCTCTAACGGATCTTTCCCTATAACGTAAATTTTCCTAAGGGTCAGGTCTATACCGAAACTCGCTCAGGTCCTTGAAGGCGTGGCTCTGCTCGGCCATCCTTATTGAGACGTCAAGGAAAGTATCAAAGGGATCTTTCCCTATAACGTAAATTTGCCTAAGGGTCGGGTCTATACCGAAACTCGCTCAGGTCTTTGAAGGCATGACTCTGTTCAGCCATCCTTATTGAGACATCAAAGAAGAGTTTCTAACATAAATCTGCAAAAAGTACTATAGAAAGCAGCTTTGATTTTCATATCATAAATATAAAGCATAACATTACATGGGCCTAAAAGGTCTTGGCATAGTAGCCTTCGTTACTACTACATAATATAACTTCAAAATAAATTAGACATAAAAAATATAAATAGATACTTGCTCGCTTTCTTTCATCTAAATCTTCTTCCCCCTTTAACTAAAGTAGTAGCAGAGGTTTGCCGCATTCCAAGTCCGTGGTACTTTCTTACCACCTAAATGCTCCAAGCGATAAGCTCCTTTTCCCACCTCTTCTTTTACTCTAAATGGTCCTTCCCAGCGTGGAAAAAGCTTTCCTGGCGTCTGCACTCCTGGTTTCTTTCTTAGTACTAAGTCACCCTGTTTGATGATCCTCTTCTTGACTTTTGAATCATATCTTCTAGCTGCTCTTCTTTTACAAGCTTCCTCCTTCAAATGAGCTCGAGCTCGCACATCTTCCTGGAGGTCCAAATTGGCTAACAAGTTGATAGAATTCTCTTCCATGCGAGCAAAAAGGACTCTCGCACTAGGTTCATTGATTTCAATTGGAATCATAGCATCTGATCCATACACCATCTTAAATGGGGTTTCTTGTGTGGAAAAGTGTGAAGTAGTATGATAAGACCACATAACCATTGGTAATTCTTCTACCCATAATCGTTTAGCTGCGTCTAACCTTTTCTTCAAACCTTGCAAAATTACTTTGTTAGCTGACTCAGCTTGGCCATTTGCTTGAGGGTGCTCCACTGATGTGAAGCTAAGTTGTATTCCCCATTCCTTGCAGAAATCAGCTACACTCGAGCTGACAAATTGTGTTCCATTATCAGTCACCAGCACCTTTGGGAGATCAAACCTGCATATAATCTTCTTCCAATAAAACTTTCTGATCCTTTCAGCCGTGATGGTAGCCACTGGTTCCACTTCTATCCACTTAGTGAAGTAGTCCACAACAACTATTAAAAACTTCACCTGACCCGCTGCTTCTAGAAATGGACCCAAAATATCCACTCCCCATTTGAAAAAAGACCATGGGGAAACAACTGAGCTTAGATGTTCTGGAGGAGCTTGGTGGAGATTTGAGTACCTTTGACACTTATCACATTTCTTTACATAATCAGCACAATCCTCTTTCATCGTCGGCCAATAGTAACCTGCCCGAAGCACTTTTGACGCAAGAGCTCGACCTCCGATATGACTGCCACATGCCCCCTCATGTACCTCGGCCGTCACATACTCCGCCTGCTTTAGAGCTAAACATTTCAGAAGTGGGCTGGAGAAACCTCTCTTAAAAAGTTAATCCGCAATGATAACAAATTTGACCGCTTTCTTCTTGATCTTTAATGCCACATCGTCCTGTACTGGAAGTTGATTTTCTTTCAGATACCGTATAATCTCTCCCATCCACGACTCCAACTCTTCTGTTACAAACAAGAGCTCTTCCTGGTCTATACTTGGGCGTGCCAAAGTCTCTTGAATCATAGATCAATTATTCTCTGGTCGTTTGCTACTGGCCAGCCTAGCCAACAAATCTGCTCTTCCGTTCCAATCTCTCGGCACATGCAACAATTTGAAACTTTCAAATTTCTGAATTAACTTAGCCACTTTTTCAAGGTACTTCAAAAGTTAAGGGTCCTTTGTTTGAAAACTTCCTGTCACCTGTCTAGTAACTAGTTGTGAATCACTTGTTGCTTCGAGCTCTTTAACCCCGACTTCCACTGCCAAGCGCATCCCTGCTACTAAAGCTTCATACTCAGCCTGATTGTTACTCGCTTTATATTCAAACCTCGAGGATTGTTCGATCAGAACACCATCAGGTCCTTCCAATGTCACTCCTGCTCCACTTCCCTTTAGGTTGGACGAGCCATCTACCGATAAAATCCAACTAGCAGCTACGGGACTTCCTTTTTCTGTTAAGGTTGGATGAGTCATCTCTACTACGAAGTCGGCTAAGGTCTGCGCCTTTATCGCTCCCCGTGGCTCAAAAATGATGTCAAACTCAGACAGTTCTACTGACCACGTAACCATCCTCCCCGCCAAGTCTGGTTTTTGCAATACTTGTCTGATTGTTTGGTCTGATCGAACTATTATAGTGTGACTCTGGAAATAAGGTCTGAGCTTTCTAGCAGAGGATAGCAAAGCTAAGGCAACTTTCTCAATTTTTTGGTAACGTAGCTCAGCCCCATGTAATACTTTACTGGTGAAGTATACTGGTTTCTGCTCCTTACCCTCCTCTTGAACAAGCACCGAACTGCAAGCCTTCTCAGATACAGCCAAATATAATATCAGTGGAGTGCCCAACCTGGGCTTTACAAGGATGGGTGGTGTTGTAAAAAATTCCTTCAACTTCTGGAAAGCTCCTTCACATTCTTCTGTCCAACAAAACTTTTCATTTTTTCTGAGCAACTGAAAGAAAGGTAGGTTTTTGTCTGCAGAACATGATAAGAATCTTGTGAGTGAAGCAATTCGTCCTATCAACTTTTGAATGTCCTTGGCATTAGCTGGGCTCTTCATCTCCATGATGGCCTTGCATTTTTCTGGATTCACCTCTATCCTTCTCCTAGTTAGCATGAAACCTAGAAACTTTCCAGCCTGAACTCCAAATGAACAATTTCCAGGGTTTAATTTGATGTCATGCTTCCGCAATAAGCGAAACACCTTACTAAGGCTACTTTGGTGATCCTCTTCTCGGGCTGATTTTACTACCATATCATCCACGTACACCTCTATGGTCTTGCCGATGTCGTACTTGAAAACTTTATCCATCAATCGCTGATAGGTAGCTCCAGCATTTTTTAAACCAAAAGGCATAACCTTGTAGCAGAAATTAGCCCTATCGGTCATGAAAGTAGTCTTCTCCTCATCCTCTGGATGCATTCGTATTTGGTTGTACCCTGAATATGCATCCATAAAGCTGAGTAAACCATACCCTGAAGCATTGTCCACCAACTGGTCGATGCTAGGTAGCGGGTAAGCATCTTTAGGACACGCCTTGTTCAAATCAGTATAGTCAGTGCACATTCTCCATTTTCCCGAAGCCTTTTTTACCATCACCATGTTTGCTAGCCAGGTCGGGTATTTTACCTCACGGATGAACTTTGTGAAGGTGCGTGGAGAAAACACAAGAAGGGGGGTTGAATTGTGTTTTGGATATTTAAAAACTTTCCAAGATGTTTAAATCTTTTCAGAGTCTTTAAAGCACAACGGATTATTCACACAATTAACTTATGGCGTTATAAATGATGAAGGAGTAAATGAGAGAGTGAGAGAGAGAAGAACACACAACAATTTATACTGGTTCCCCTCACAAATTGAGAGTACTCCAGTCCCCTTGTTTCCAAGAGAGTTCCACTATAATCACACGGATTACAATAGTTGCTCAAGCACACAAGCTCAAGACTTCCTGCTCTTAGTCAAACAAGACATATAGAGACTTCCTTACTTTGATCACACAAGATCAAAGACTTCCTTGCTCAAGCACACAAGCTTGAGACTTCCTGCTCTAAGTCACACAAGACAGAGAGACTTCCTTGCTCTGATCACACAAGATCAAAGACTTCCTTGCTCAAGCACTCAGGCTCAAGACTTCACTGCTCTAATCACTAAGACTGAGACTTACGTGCTTCTACACTAAGCAGAAGACTTTCTTGCTTCTACACTAAGCAGAAGACTTACTTCTAACTTAAGAGCTTAAAACTTATTATAATCATAATAACTTCAGAGGCTCTAAGCTAGTTTCTATGCTCACTTCATTTGAGAGATATTATCTATTACAATTCAAATGCTCACTTTCTTCTAAGAGATTTTCTAATGTTGAGTGCTAGTCTTCAATTCTTTCTTTGGCATATTTCTATGAGTTGAGAAAGACATTGAGACGTTGAAGAAATTCCCGTTGCAACTTGGACAGCTGTAGACATTAAGATCCGTTGAGTAAAGCCACGTCTTCCTTTGCAGAGAAGCTTCACCTTTGCTGTCTGTCCAATGGTACAGTTATAAGGTACAACAAGCTCCTAGAGAGAGGCATCACATCCTTTGTGACCGTTGCATTTTAGTTGACCTTAGAACAAGTCATCAGGCTTGATAAGTTGTAGTTGATGTAGCCCTCTGATGACTGGGAATTCCCTTTGCTTCTGATGAACCTTTGATAACTTGGAGTCTGATTGGTCTTTGAATGGTTGGCCTCTGATAGTCTTCAGTAATTCAGATTCTGAACGCCTTCATCCTCTGAATGACTTATGACTATCAGACAACCTCTGAACTCTTGTAGGCCTCTGAACATCCTTGAGCTTCTGAACTACTCTAAGTCCCTGAACAGCTTTCAGACATTCTGATCTACCTTGAGCTTCTGAACTTTGTATAGCTTCTGACCACGTTGTAGCATCTGAACTCTTTCAGAGTCTTAAATATTCAGACTTCCATTGGTTTCATCAGAGTTTAAATTAAGTGTGCTCTTGATTAAACGTTGAATTCTCCTGCACTTAATTTAAACATTAGTACCATCAATTGTCCATTTAATACTTTGTTATCATCAAAACTTAAGGGTGTGTATAAACACATATTTTGTTCCAACAATCTCCCCCTTTTTGATGATGACAAACACAAGTATTAAATACAATTGTTGTTGATAAAAATCAGCTATGTTGACATTAGGCTTCTGAGTTTTGCAAGCTCCCCCTAAGTCTGATAACCCATAGGGTTAGGTTTGTAAGCTCCCCCTATTTTGTATCCATAGTTAATTTTAATCAGTTTCAGAAATACTTTATTATATGACTTAAATTATTCATATTTGACTATGTAAAGAACAAGGTTTGCAAGCTTCTTCAGTCCATAGTGTGATAATCTTTGAGTAAAGTTGCACCCTTACTCAAGAACTAACTATGAATAATAAACTTCAATTAATAAATGCATTCTCCTTGAAAATTAAGCCCTTAATGCATATGCATGATGAAGCAGTATTTAAATTGAAGCAATATTTAAATTGAATGAAAAAATTGAATCAGAGGAGCTTAAAGACTTCTACATACATACACGGTTCTGATGGTTATCATTAACAGCTTCAGAGTTCAAAATATTTTCAAACAGTTCAGAGCTTTAAAAATCTTTTCAAAGAAAATAGCTCAGAGTCTGAACAAAAAATTTGAAAACAGTTCAGAGCTCTTTAGTACAATACTTTGAAATCCTCAAAGATCAGATTGTCATAACAAAACATGTACCTCATGCTACTATTTTGACCACTCTCCTACGTTCTCTCTCTGAAGCACTACAAGGCCCTAAAAAGTCAAGTAATTTCGCTTCTTCCAACAATTGATTTACCAATATTCTTTCTCCCCCTTTTGTCATTATCAAAAAGGTAATATAAGCAATTAATAGAAATTCAACTTTCAATGCCGTCAAATCAGAAGTGGTTGAACACATTAATTATTCGGCCATTGAATTTTGCTTATAAAAGGAGAGAGATACCTAGTCATTTTACTCACATAGAGTAATCTTAGGTTATTGATAGATCTCTTGAGAGAAAAAATGAAACGCTCAGAGAAGAAGAAGGTAGTTTCACTGAGAGTCAGTCAAGATAGGAGAAAACATAAGAAGAAACCAATGGAAACAAAGCCAGTGTTTGTCACAGAAGAACTCAGTTCAGAGTCTGAAGAGAAATCTTTGGACTCTGACTGTTTTAAGTTCTGAAGACATATATTCCTGAAGAAAATCAAACTGAAGTTCAAGGCTCTAGAGGGGTATGTGTCTCTTCCTGAGGAAAACCAAACTGATGCATCAGAAATGTTTTCTTCAAGAAGGACTGTGGGTTGAATGGCTTCAGCCAAAAGTTCAACCTTTCCCCTCTACAAAGATTATAGTTAGGCTTGCAACCTTAAAAATAACCTTTGGAGCATCCGGAAGATAGTTCTTAGAAAAAAATATGTAAACCAGAACTTTTGTTCTTAATGAAATAAGATTCATTACTTTGGCTTATTTAATTGATTTCTTACTTTTATGCTTTCTCTGGTTATGTAATTTGATACTTTTAAGAATAACCAATGAACAAAATAACTGTTTTGTAAGGAAATTGACTTTAATTAGGCATATAAACAGTTTTTAGCGATTTAAGATAGTAAGTCTAAAAAAAAAATTATCATATCAGGAATAAATATTTCAGATTAGCACAAAGAAATTACAGTAACATACAGAGATATGATCTTACTTCTATCAATGTGCCTATCAAAATATTAATCAAGATATTTATTTTAAGTAAATAAAGAGATCCTAGGTTGTTGATTCGGGTTGGTTACAACGATGAGCTAGGATTCTCACGATTTCCTTCTGCTTGGCATTTACTACTGTTGGTGTTTTGTATGTTGGCCTCATTTTGCAAAAACAAGTTCTAGCAAGATGTTGGACCAGATGCCGTAGCATGTGGGTACAGCATCTGTCGTGACGGTAATTCTCGCTGTATTTATGCGCCATATCCTTGAAGATTCGCCTAAGCAATATTTTCGCCTTTCCTTATATACCAAGACGCACATTTTCATTGAGGTTTTATAAGGCGGCTGCACCAGGTTATATTTCCATAATATGCTACGCCATTTATGGAAACAAGAGATTTTATCCAAGAATATGTTTGCTGGACTTTTTCAACGACCAGCTGTAATGTGAAGCCCAAAAACGAAGATCTAGCCCATGCTAACTCAGGGTATATATATGTGAAGACTAAAACCTAAAAGACTACTGAAGCCAACAATGTAATATTATTAGGGCTTAGTCGTGTAGCCACTCTCTAGGAGAGTCGGTGTAAAAGTGAACCACTCGGATTGTGAGTTGGTCACTATTGTCATTGGAGGAAGCTTGTAAGCAACTCCAAGTTTGTGTAATCTCTCCTAAGCTTTTAAGTACGGAGAAGGTTTGTTTTCTTGGTGATTGAAACCATTTTGTTTGTATTGTTGTTATAATCACATGGTGTGTGATTGAAGGGAAGTGAGATGGGATCTCATATCTAGGAGTTCCTAGGTAGAAGTTGCATTGGGTAGGGATTAAGTGAGGAGTTGTAAACGGGGGAGTTTAGCTCTGAATTAATACTGCTAATAGTGGATTTCCTTCCTGGCTTGGTATGCCCCCAGAGTAGGAGAGTTGCTCCGAACTGGGTTAACAATTTCGGCGTGTTCTTTAATTTCTGCAATTTATTTTTACCTTGTCTGTCTTATTCTGTACTGAGACGAGATGCTGTAACATCTGTCTTAACATCACGTTATTATAAATAAGACAAGTGCTACAGCTTTGTATACGACATCTGTCAGCACTTCGCCAGAATTTCAACTACCTCCACCAGCTCTTCATGCTTTTTCATTTCTTCCTTAAGGTCTTCAATTTCAGCTTCATACAGTGGGTTTCTGATGTGCACTTGACTTGCTCCTAGATTATCCACAATAGGCTCATTCAGTCTTTCCTCAAGTGATGCTATCCCTTTCATTAGATTTTACTCCTCACTTGTTCTTACAGAAGAGGATCCAAGTTGACTCCTCTCTGTGTCCTTGTGCAACTGAATGTCCTCTTCCACCATTGTGTTCTTTCCCTTGTCATTCCCCCTTTGTTCTTCACTACTGACCTCTTGGAGACTGTGTAGTTTCTTTAGCAGTTCTTCAGTTAAGCTTACCCATAGTTTAATATGGTCAGGTGAGGATATATCAACTTGTCTTAATTCAGAAAGGCCATGTATTTGTCTTATCAAACCATTGCATTCACTCAAGACAACAGGGTTTATGGAATTGGTTTGATGAAGGTCAGAATTTGAGGGTGTGATGGTGTGTTGAGGTGCAGTATGTGGCTCAGTTTGTATGGTTGTTTGTATGGTTGTTTGTATGAAAGGTTCTGGATGAACAGGTCCTGGTGCAGATTTTCTTAGAGAAAAACTGTTTTTAGGACTTGTTTGAGCAGTGTTTTGAGTAGGGTTCTGAGTTTGTTCAGAATTTGACAGAAGGTTCTGAACACTATTCGTAGTGACTTGTTGATGAGGTAGTTCACCTCCTAGGTGTTCTTCAAGAATTAATATAGGTGAATTATAGGGTTGGATTGGAGATTTGTTTGGTTGAGAGTCTTGAGTGTTTGCAATAGCAGAGTCAGACACTAACACTTTACCTGAATCTTTCAAGATTGATCCCTCATCAGCTTTCTTCTCTGGCTGCTTAGTGAGTCTCTTTAGTCTAACACTTATAGGTTCATCATCAAAGTCACTCTCTTCTTCTTGAATCATTTCCCTAGATGACTCATCAGACTTGGTTTGAATCATTCCCTTCTTATCTGTCCTTGTAGCTTCATTCTTCTCAGTCTTAATCTTCACCAGTCTCTTCCTTTTCTTCTTCAATCCTTCCTCTTCAATCTCAAACCCTTCACCCTGGCTTTCTAGCAATAGAACATATTGATTAACAATACCATTTGAGAGAACAGGTATATCAATCTTATGTCTTTTTATTATTGAGTCCTCTGAGTGAGAGAGAAGTTCAAAAGGATCAGATTGTATCATCTCTTTTCCAGCTAGTAAGTTCATGTTGGATAGGGTGTAAGCTGAGATTGTAGAGGCTCTGATTTCCCTAATCAGATTTTCATGTCCAGTAACTTTAATTACATCTATCACACCACATTGATAGAAGATTTCACTAAGGATTCTTGGATAGATGACATGAATATTTGGCTTGGATTGTTTTTGAGCAGCATTGACAGCTTCACACAGGTGATTGAAGATATACTTAGCCCAATTTAGTTGATATCCTTTTGTGAGATAGTAGATAAAGTATCTATGATCCCACGAAAGTTGATCAGGACTTCCACTTCTTGGAAAGATTGATCCTAGCAGGATTCTGGCTAAGAGTTTCTGAGTTGTCTTCAAGTCACCACTTTTGTTGCTCTCACAAGTTTTCCCTTCTTCATAACACAGATTCGTCATATCACTTAAACAACCTGTGTTCTTTGCTTCAACAACACTGAAGGTATTGAATTGTCCTTCATTGGGAATTTGAAGAATACTGGCCAAGTTTGATTGAGTCAAAACTACTTCAAAGCCACACACTACTGACCTAATTTCTTCTTCTGTTACTTCTCTTAGACCTAATTCGGCTGGTGTCTTGTCCTTGTTCTCAGGTTTTGAATTCCTTAAGACACCAACTTCTCTGTTGTAGTCTTCCAAGGTCACTACCTTGCTTCTCACCCAGAAATCTTTAACAAGCGTAGGGTAGATTGGACCATTTAGAATCTTTATGTATCTACCCCCTCCATTTTGGTCTGAGAAGAACATCTCAACATTGTGTTGATTTATCTTAAGACTTTCAAAGTCAACTGGTTGTTCCATAACCAAGTTAAGTGATTTTCCCTTCATGTCAAGCGATCTTTCTTTGCTAAAAACCTCAGAGCAGTTGATAACATTTACTGCTAAATCCCTTGGGAACAAAAACGAAGCAGAAGAGGTTGATGAGGTAGAGGTTTCCATCTCAGAAGTTAGGGTTTTGGGGTTTTTCTCAAAACAACGATAAAGAAGATTTTTCAAAGATTTTAGAAAACTAGAGTGTAGATTGTGGAAGTGCAAAGTGTGTAATTGCTCAGTGATTTTGATTAAAACAGTAAGACAAATCAAATCACAACATTTTTAACTTATCAAAAATAAGGCAAACCATCATTAACTGTTTCAACCAATCAGAATGTGTGTACGTGTTGTCTCTTTAGCGCCAAAACGTTTTAGTAAAAATAATTAAATGTTTCCAATTCATTTTGTATTCAGAGGCTTAACTGTCAGAGGTTGAAACGTTTCTCAGAGTCTGAGATTCTTCAGATGCTGAAACCTGAAGAACTTCAGAGGTTGAAGAAACCAGTCTTTCAGGACAAAAAAAATATGGTCAGACAGGATTTTTCAAGTTTTTTTTTTTTTAGTACTGAACACTGTGTATCCTAAGAAGACATTTTTCAACCTTTGAGAGTTATTTCTCTGAATATGTCATTCAGGAGTTAAGCATACTCACCTTGCATTGAAGCTTTCTTGATTAGGTGTAGTCAGAGTCATAGCAATCACTCCACCACACTGAGTTGTTATCATCTTCAAAACAAGCTTCCATATCTTCATACTCCCTTCTGCTCCTTATGTACTCTTCTTCATCTTCTTCTCCATCTGACTCTTCAAGAATGTGCCTTCTATGCACAATTGCTCTTCTTCCATTCACAGTCACATGCGTCCATGTGATTGGAAGGTTCAGAGTCTTAGTTTCACCTGCAATCAAGTAAACCATTTTGTCTCTTGGTACCCACTTGCTTGAGGGTCCTAGACTGTTAGTTGCCAAATCTTCATCCTCCATTTGTTTCATCTGAGAACTTTCAGATACAAATGTAGTGTAAAGATTTGGAAGTGAGAAGCTTCCATCAATAACTGATGAGCTTGGTTCCTCTAGTGTTTTACTACTAGAGTATCCAATCCCATTAGTATTGTTGGTCTTAAGGTTGCAAAGCATGGAAACAATTTTATTTTGATCAGCATTTATGTTACAGTACTCTTTGAGAACTAGAGAGTGCTCAAGGGGTTTGTAACATATAGCAAAATCATTCTCAAGGTCTTTGGTTTTGATAAAATCTTTTTGTTCAAGACCTTCAGAGTGATTTGCTTGCTTACTTAAATTCTCATAGTCTGCTTTAAGCTTTTTATGCTTTTGCTGACTATTAGAGAGTTTAAGTAAGGTCTTATTAAGATGCTTGATCAATTTAGCTTTGGAAAGACTAGAATATACCTGATTAATTATTCTCTGGATGCTTTCTTTGCTCTCAGGTTCTGACTTTTCATCAGAGCCTGAGTCTTCAGAGTCTGAGCCATCTTCAGAACTTGATCCTTCAGCTCTTGGTGCTCTTTCAGACTCATCTTCAGAGAAGTTATCTAGTACATCCCATGTTGTCATTCCTTTAGCTAGTCTTCCTCCATTCTTCTTGAAGATGTACCATCTTGGAATTTTTCTTGAAAAACTTTCAAGATACTCTTCATCAGGTTCTTCAACAAGATCTTCATGCTCCAATGCTTGCTTTCCTTTCCTTGCTGCTTCTGCTTCTTCACGGTTCAACTCTTGCATATCCTTCAGAGCCAATTCATGGACTCTGAGTAAATCAATCAATGATTCAGGAGTCATTGAATTGATGTCTTCAGTTTCCTCTATAGAATGTGGAATATCATTCCAATCCAGAGGCAAACTTCTCAGCAACTTGCTTACAAGCTCTTTGTTGCTGAGTTTGTTGTTGTGCCCTTCAAGCTTGCTTGTAATAGCTTGAAACCTTATGTTCATTTTCTCAATGCTCTCATTTTCCTCCATCCTAAACTCCTCATATTGATCTAACAAGCCATTTACTGTTGCCCACTGAATGCTTTCATTATCATCACTAATGAGGCACATAGTAGTAGCTGTAGAACCAATATCAGAAGTTTGATTAGCCCCTGAAGTGGAAGGATTTTGATTGTTGCTCAGATCTTCATTTAAGCTCAGTTCATCTTCAAATTTCTTGCTAAGATCAGCAACTTGTTGATGTAGCTTCAGCTTCCACTTATCCATGTTTTGAGCCATGGAGGTTTTCTCCTTTGGATCTTGACTGTCTCACGGTTAAGTGATTTACCAACAGAACCGGAGCTCTGATACCAATTGAAGGTGCATGGAGAAAACACAAGAAGGGGGGTTGAATTGTGTTTTGGATATTTAAAAACTTTCCAAGATGTTTAAATCTTTTCAGAGTCTTTAAAGCACAACGGATTATTCACACAATTAACTTATGGCGTTATAAATGATGAAGGAGTAAATGAGAGAGTGAGAGAGAGAAGAACACACAACAATTTATACTGGTTCCCCTCACAAATTGAGAGTACTCCAGTCCCCTTGTTTCCAAGAGAGTTCCACTATAATCACACGGATTACAATAGTTGCTCAAGCACACAAGCTCAAGACTTCCTGCTCTTAGTCACACAAGACATATAGAGACTTCCTTGCTTTGATCACACAAGATCAAAGACTTCCTTGCTCAAGCACACAAGCTTGAGACTTCCTGCTCTAAGTCACACAAGACAGAGAGACTTCCTTGCTCTGATCACACAAGATCAAAGACTTTCTTGCTCAAGCACTCAGGCTCAAGACTTCACTGCTCTAATCACTAAGACTGAGACTTACGTGCTTCTACACTAAGCAGAAGACTTTCTTGCTTCTACACTAAGCAGAAGACTTACTTCTAACTTAAGAGCTTAAAACTTATTACAATCATAATAACTTCAGAGGCTCTAAGCTAGTTTCTATGCTCACTTCATTTGAGAGATATTATCTATTACAATTCAAATGCTCACTTTCTTCTAAGAGATTTTCTAATGTTGAGCGCTAGTCTTCAATTCTTTCTTTGGCATATTTCTATGAGTTGAGAAAGACATTGAGACGTTGGAGAAATGCCCGTTGCAACTTGGACAGCTGTAGACATTAAGATCCGTTGAGTAAAGCCACGTCTTCCTTTGCAGAGAAGCTTCACCTTTGTTGTCTGTCCAATGGTACAGTTATAAGGTACAACAAGCTCCTAGAGAGAGGGATCACATCCTTTGTGACCGTTGCATTTTAGTTGACCTTAGAACAAGTCATCAGGCTTGATAAGTTGTAGTTGATGTAGCCCTCTGATGACTGGGAATTCCCTTTGCTTCTGATGAACCTTTGATAACTTGGAGTCTGATTGGTCTTTGAATGGTTGGCCTCTGATAGTCTTCAGTAATTCAGATTCTGAACGCCTTCATCCTCTGAATAACTTATGACTATCAGACAGCCTCTGAACTCTTGTAGGCCTCTGAACATCCTTGAGCTTCTGAACTACTCTGAGTCCCTGAACAGCTTTCAGACGTTCTGATCTACCGTGAGCTTCTGAACTTTGTATAGCTTCTGACCACGTTGTAGCATCTGAACTCTTTCAGAGTCTTAAATATTCAGACTTCCATTGGTTTCATCAGAGTTTAAATTAAGTGTGCTCTTGATTTAACGTTGAATTCTCCTGCACTTAATTTAAACATTAGTACCATCAATTGTCCATTTAATACTTTGTTATCATCAAAACTTAAGGGTGTGTATAAACACATATTTTGTTCCAACACTTTGCATTCTCTAGCTTCTGAGTCTCTTCTTCTATCGGCTTCTGCTTTTCTAAGCTCATCTTCCTTTTTCTCTGTTGCATAACCTTAGCATTTGAGTTAACGGCTAAGCGATGACATATGAAGTTCGGATCTATTCCTGGCATGTCCTTAGCAGACCATGCAAATAGATCTATATTTTTTCCGAGTGTAGTCTTCAGTTCCTCCTCCATTGTTCTTAACAGAGAGGTTCCCACCTTGGTTCTTTGTCCTGGCTCTGCCCCAATCTGAATTTCTTTCACCTCTTCAGCTGGTCTTGGGCGCCACTCCTCCTCCTCCCTGTTGAAATCTCTTGGATCAAGATCCAAAAAGTTACAACGTTGATCGTTAACTATCTTCCTCCTTTCAGCCCTTCTATTTCGCAGACTATCCTCATAGTATTTTCTTGCAGTGGATTGATCTGCTTTGATAATCCCAACCTCATCTCCTTCCAGTGGGTACTTGATGCACAAGTGTGAGGTGGAAACAATTGCTCCCAAACCATTTAGCGTTGGTCTTCCTAAGATAAGGTTATAGGCTGATTGTCCATCCACTATAATGTATTTTACCATTATAGTTTTTGCATTTTCACCTTCTCCAAATGTGGTACGTAAGTCCACATACCCTATAATTTCCACTGACTCTCCAGAGAACCCTAGTAGAGCTCCTCGGTGTTCCCTCATGACCTCTTTAGGTAAACCCAATTTTTCAAAGACCTCCCAAAATAACACATTCGCTGAGCTTCCTGTGTCCACCATTGCCCGCTTGATTTGAAAACCAGCTGTGACCACCAATATGACTAAAGGATCATCATCATGAGGATATATTCCCTCAAAATCCCTGAAAGTAAAGGAAATCTGAGGGTGTCGTTTGAACGTGTACGCTCCCACTATATTACAAGATAAAGATGAACGCGAGTATCGTTTCCTGGCTGAGCTGGTAGCTCCACCTCCCGAGAATCCTCCAGCAATGGTATTCACTACACCACGCTCATTCCTTTCATGCCCTCCTATGGACTGTTTGTCTCGTGATTCCTCTTTTCCGCGTCCACGTTTCGGGGATCGACTTGAGTGTTTGTTAAGAGCTGACCTCTTGTCTGACCTCTTGTCATGATGACCTCCACCTCTTCCTTGCACGTACCTTCCTAGATGACCCTCTTGTATCAACTTCTCAATATGCATACGGAGAGTTCGACAATTATCCGTGTTATGTCAATATGCTCGATGGTAATCACACACCACTGACCCGGTTCATCTCCCATGGGACGAGGATTTGGGGGTGGCCGCTTGATGATCTGAGTATTCATCACCTCCTTAAGTATTTGAGATCTCCTCTTAGTTAAAGGAGTGAAATTTTCATCCCTAGGATTTACTCTTGGTGGTGCCTCGCGTTCTGGTCTATCTCTCTGCTCCTGACGAAAATTCCTCGGCACCCCATCTCTTCCCAACCTCTTCATCATCCTTTCTCTTCGGTCTTCAGTTGTTTGGTCCTTTCCTCTTATCTCCCTGGACCCTTTCTCACGAGCAATTTCTTCAGCTTCAATGTGCTTTTCAGCTCTCATTCGAATCTCATTCATGGAATTCGCCTTACGCAAAGTTAAAGCTTCACTGAAAGTCCCCGAGCTTAACCCTTTCTCAAAAGCCATGACAAAGATATCCTCATTTGGCTCTGTCACTTTGAGTGTGGCGCTGTTGAAACGAGCCAGGTAATTCTTCAACGGTTCAGTCGGGCGCTGCCGTACATCAAACAAGTCAGCTACCAAGAATGGCTTCTCACTATTCGCTGCAAATTGGGCCACGAAGCGAGTGGCAAGGTCTTCAAAGCTTGTAACTGATCTAGTAGGAAGCCCTACAATCCACTTATGCACCACATCTTTTAAAGTACCAGCAAAGATCTTACAGCTCAGTGCGTCGTCAGCTCCGCTTATGAACATCTGCGTCTGAAAAGTTGAGACATGACTTTGAGGATCACCTGATCCGTCATAGGAATCAATTGTTGGCTCACGAAAATGACGAGGAACAGCTACTGCTTGGATTTCCTCCGAAAAGGGCTGGAAAACCTTTGGCATCATTCTAGTTGTTTCCGCACCAGCAACATTGTTTCGTAGGAGATCGATCTGTTGCCTCAGCTCCCTCTCCCTAGCCTCCAGCTGTTTCCTGAGCTCACGCTCACGTTCCTCTAGTTGCAATCTCAGCTCGGTCTCTCGAATCCGAGCTTCCTCTTGAAGGCGTTGATGTTCCTCGTTCCGTTGTTGCTGCACCAAATTTTGTTCTTGGAGCACTCGCACTAATGCCAGCAGGTTAACCAGTTGTGGATTAGGGTCAATGTCTCCTAACATGGAATCTGAAGAAGTCGCTCCACGACGTGTCACCATGGTTATGAGTAAAATGAACAACTGAATATTGGAGCTAGGTCGTTGGAAAGCTTTACCGTAGCCCCACGGTGGGTGCCAATGTTCACGTAGGTAAACACAAAGTTAATACAAAGGGTGAGCTGCCCTAGCTAGTTCTAGAGCACTCAAGAGAAAATGACTATTACAATACACTGTTTTTTACCTAGAATGAATCTCTCCTATTTCTTCCTAAGTTCCTCCTTTTTATAGTCCAACATCCCTTGACATAATGGGCCTTCATTGGTGTTGAGGTATCTAGGCCCAATAAGCATGACACTGAGATCCAAAAGCAGCTCACCCGTACAGCACGCGTGGTATTTAGAAGTCACGTGACTCACGTCACCTATCCGTGCAGCTCACGTGGAGGTGGAACAAGCCTAGCTCACGTCACTCGTCCGTGCAGATCACGTGGGGGTGAAACAAACCTAGCTCACGTCACTCGTCCGTGCCGATCACGTGGGGGTGAAACATGCGAAGGTAGAGCTCGTGATGTGATTTAGCTATGCCTGTAAGAGTGGAGCTCACAATGTGGTAGAGCTAAGCTTGTAGGAGTGAAGCTCGTGGTGACCTGAATGGTCAAACTATAATATTATTTCATGATATGGTCTCCATATCAGTCCACAGTCCACCAAGCGTCAAGCCAGTTAAGGTGCAGATGTTTGTTTCTTTATCCGGTCGACCTATATCAGTCCAATTATCAAATATGTGCATGCATTTTCATATAGAAGTAATCGAGTCTTCAACTTACCTTGTTATATTTCAATACATCATACACATCCTCAGAATCCCACAATCTACTTCTTCTTCCGGGGTTTTCAGGAGATTCTTGCTTAACAATCTCTCGTCCCATTTCTACTAACAAATCATGCATTTTAATTATATCACCACTATAATAAAAATTAACCGCAATGAGCGCTTTACGTAGGAGGGCTTCTATCCCACATACCGCATAAAACTCGCAAGCATCGAATAGAACTGTTAGGTAATCTCGTTTATGATAAGAATCAAAACTGGAAAATCTTAAGCTGAGGAAGCATACAATGTCTAGAAATACGTCCTGTTCTTTACGATCTAAGTCATCGAAACTCAATTTTAACACATTGTGAATACTCATATTAGGAATCTTTTTGAGCTTCTCCAGTTCACTTTCCCACACTTGTTTGCTTTTTGTACGGAAATTTGCACCTAACACTTTTAAAGCTAGAGGATTGCCTCCGCAATACCCAATTGCCCTTTCTGAGAGTTCTTCATATCCAACTTGAGCATATTTTTTCTGGAAAGCATGCCAACAGAATAGTTGAATAGAGTCATCTTCGTTCAGTCCTTTAACCTCATAAATTTCACATTCATTGAACTGACTAAATATTTGCTTGTCTCTAGCTGTGACAATGACTCTACTACCCGATCTCAAGCACATTTTAAGATTTTCTGCTTGCTCTAAAGTTGCTACATCATCCAACACAATTAAACTTTTTTCACCTGCAAGTCTTCTGTCTGAAATTCGAGTTTCGACATAAGGTTCATTAAGTGGAAGCTCAAACAATTTAGAAAGACAAAGTTTATGTAAACCTGAGGGTCCGCACTCTTTAGATACTTTCGTTACATTGTCCAACAAACAACGACGTTCGAATTGAAAAGACAGTTTAACACATGCATATTCAGCTAGAGTGGTCTTCCCTATGCCACCCATGCCCCATAAGCCAAGGGTTCTCACATCAGCTGATTCAATTTTCAGTAACAATTCAATCTCTTTATACTTTTTCTCAATTCCAACAATTTCCTTATTAACTTCAGATGGGAGTTTCCGATTCAATTGTGTAACAACCTCTTCAACAATGTCCTTGATGAAATCTAATTCAATCCTACCATATGAATGGAAGGGGAAAGAAGGTCAACATTAATTGTTGTTGCACAAATAATAACAATTATATGAAATTTATGTTCAATCTCAATAGAGCAAGAAAGAAATAACAATCAATTTAAGGTGCGATTGTTTTAACTATAATTTTTTTTTAAATGATTTTTATGATAACTTAAATAAGAATGGTAAAAGTTATTTCAAATTCATCTTTTTATAAATTAAAAAAATGATTTTCATATTCAATAATTTAAATATTCTTGTTAGAGAGTTAAAGTAATAAAAATCACAATGTTTTTCAAAATGTATCTCTCAAATAATTTTTATGAAAATCTATTTAAAATATTGAGGCCTACTCTACTCTATAATTTGAAGACATTTACTCATCAACAAATAAGAACAAGCCACATAAATTGATTTGCATGTGGTACCAACAACTAACTTGTAACAAATTTTTGGATTTGCATATGACTTGTCTCATTGGTTGATGGGTAAATACCTTCAAATTATGAAGAGGTAGATTAGAAAAAACCATTTAAAATAGGTTTTTTTTTTATAGACTTTTTTTGAAATTTTATGATTCAAATTTTATGATCCAAATTATGCCAGGATTAGAATCATTAGATATCAGGTTCAGGTTATGTTAGAAACTATTAGTTTTAGTTGCCCCTGGTGTAGTCACCATTAGTCTGGTAGTAGGAGCTCACTGAGGCTTAGTAGTCTCATCTCACGCCCTTTATTATTTTTTTTAGGTAGATAGGTTTATCGGAGCAAGGACCAGACAAGAACTGATGATCGAGTCTGAGCTTTGATTATCGGATTAGAAGACTTCGTCTTCTTCTTTGTTTTGTTTTAACCTGTTTATTTAGAATTCGAAAAATCATGTTGTTCTCGTGCTAATTTGTAATTTTAAGAAATTACTCTGTAATTTTAATGTACTCAGATTCAATTATGTATATCTCGATTAAATATTCTAGACATTTTAGTTGGGGTGTTATACTATTGCTCCTGACCATTCAAAGTAGTCATTCTTGGAAAATAATGCATGGCATGCTCTGTGTTCATGCCTCGTATTTTTTATGCTCGCTTTATTTTATTGCTTGGTAGCTTTTCAAAATTTTCCGGATAGTAACCGCGCCATTCATAGCCATCGGGGTCAGTGGGTTCCGTTTATTGGAACTCTGTTTCTATTTATTTTTGTTTCGAATTGGTCGGGGGCTCTTTTGCCTTGGAAAATTATAAAGTTACCTCATGGAGAGTTATTTGTTCCCACAAATGATATAAATACTACTGTTGCATTAGCTTTACTTACGCCAGTAGCCTATTTCCATGCGGGTATTTAAAAAAAAAAGGATTAGCGTATTTTGGTAAATGCATCCAACCAACTCCAATACTTTTACCGATTAACATCTTCTGTTCGGAGGAAATCATTGTTTCTCAATCAATCATGCCTCAACTAGATAAATTCACTTATTTCACACAATAAACGTCACACATCCATCACCTACTTGCCGTTTAGGTGGCACCAACGAGATCCAGCTAAGGTAAGGAACTCGTGTCGCGGCTGGTCCACTCCGCCGCGGTCTCATGAACTGAACTTCGTAGCCCTCCCGCGCGCGAAGCAAATTAATGGGTGATGTGATGTGATTACCAGGTTAGGCAAGTCCCCAGTCAATGAAAGACGAGCGATTATGGATATTGATTGCGCCAAACATTGTTGTAGAGGCTCTTACTAGATAGGGTGGCAGAATAGGAGTCTCAATAGTAGTAGTATTAAGCGGACAGCGGTAGGGCAAGTGAAACATTTCATCTTTGTCAGGCATAAGCTAAAGTGCATTAGAGAAAGAAAGTTCTTGTTTTCGGGCATATCGATGGGAATAAGAGCAGGCAGTAAGTGAGGTAATTCCTTCCGGTAGTGCATGTTGGTGGATCAGAGTCAAATCGTTCATCATAATAATCCGATTCTCCGACACACAATATGAAATGGAAGTGCTACCAAATATAAAAAGAACATTTCATACAACAAAGAAGATTCAAACTCGTCTTCCTGACGGACACTGAAATGATGAACCGATGCATACCAAGTGTGTGAATCTGTTCAAGCATGGATTTTCCTAACTTTTTGCTTACGTGTCGATTTTGTTATAACTTTTGAAATTGCAATTGAGAGCAAATTCAAGAGAGCTTGGTGAGTCTTCTGTTGGAACCAGGTTGGTTCTACAATTCTTGGTGGGGAGTTTTTATGAAATAGTTGATTCAGAGATAAATGAAAGAAGCAGATTTTGTACTCTCAAAACAACACTGGACTCTGAACGTTAAGACTCTGGACTCTAGACTAGGTGAAGACTCTGAACGAGTGAAGTTCTGATATCTGTCACTAGCACTGGCCTACAGGCTCTGATCAGAAGTTCAAGACTTCAAAAGAATCTCAATCTCAGATAAATGAAGGAATCAATCAATTATCTGATCAAGCTTCAAATCAATTATCTACATGAAGTCAACTATCAATAGAAAGACGTTGGAAGAAGATCTAAAGCAATCAATGCAGAAAGAATTGTTTCTTTTATCCTGAAAACTTGCGATTATGCAATCAAAACAAACACTCTCAAATAAAGTCGTTGTCATGATTGTACACCTTCTTGTCATGATTGAACCGATACCAATTATTGAAACATATACAAGATACTTTGTAATTTGGGAGAGAAAACAAAATGATTTTGGATAGAATACAAAAAAAAAAAAAAAAAAGATTTTGAATATGCTTTTCACTATTGAATGGATTACAACACATACATTACGTAGACAAACTTATTTATACTATGCTAACAAGTCTAACTGTAACTCCACAAAACAGTTACTAACAAACTTGAATTAACTAACTTTCAACAGTATATCAAAAACATTCAGCTAGCTATACTCAGTCAAATCTAATGGCTTGAAATATTTGCCATCAATAATATAAATTCCAATGCTGAGCCGCACTGCCCACACATCATTTGACTTTTTTGAAACAATTCTGCACCAAATGTGATATATAATTAATTTTATATTGATGCTCACATAATTATATATCATCATCAAACAAAGATTGAATTTAACATAATTATATTAATGGTCACATAATTATAAAAAAAATGATGAAAAGTTAAGAGATGATGCAAAATATATACCTTCCAACATTACCACGTTTGACTAAGCCAAAATTTGGCCAAGGAACTGAAGAAGCTGCAGTTTTGATCACCTTTGGAGCTTCAATGATAATAATGGGAGACCCTTTATTCAACATGAAACGTTTCTTTTGCAACTCATTCTCCTTTGATGAGTCTTTTGGTTCACCTTTGGACCTCGACAATGTAGCTGAATTATTTGGTATTATTAGTTGTGGAATATTGATTTTGCTGTCCACCTTCAAATATGGCTTGGTAGTAGACCAAGAAATAGACAAAGATGTAGCGTTTTTGACACTACGTTTAACTTTAGCATACAAATCTTCAGCTAGAGTGGTCTTTCCTATGCTGCCTTTCTGTAACGATCCGATCTCTTCGTACTTTTTTTCAATTTCAACAAGTAACTTATTAACTTTTTTCAAAACATCTTTGACGATGACTTCAATGAGGTTAGATTCGGTCCTACCATATAAAGGAGACAAGGAAAAGAAGGTCAACATTCTTGTTATGCAGATAATAATCATATGAAACAGTTGACCTTTTAAATTGATTGAATAATTAATGTATCTGATTTATATTATAGATCAGATACATCATTTATGAAATGAACCTAAAAAGTTGATTGTTTATGCGTGTATAAAAAGTATCTGATGGAGTAGAAAACAAAAGATGCTCATGATATGAAGTAGTTTATATTACAGGTAATTTTCGGAGTGCCATCCAGCTAACTCGGCTGCTTCTTTGAGAGCATCTTGCCATTTGTGCAACTTAACTTTATTGTACTTTAAATATTGTTCATGTTTTACGAAACCTAGCCCGAAACTCCCAATCTGTAATTTCACATGCGATGGATTTACTTTGTAGAAAATAGGTATCACAATTTGTCCCTGGTCTTTTTTGCATTCTAGAATCTTGACAAGTTCATTCAAGCACCATTTTGAAGAAGCGTAGTCTTCTGAAAAGATGACTATAGATACATATGACTCCTCAATGGCTTTGATTAGTGCTGACGAGATCTCATCTCCTTTTTCAAGCTCATTTTCGTCAATAAAGGTTATAACTTCTTTGCTCAGAGCAGCTTGTAGATGGCTTGTGAAATTTTTACGAGTATCCTCACCGTGAAAGTTTATAAAAACATCATACTTTTTCAAAGATACCACTGTAGAAGAAGATGATGAAGAAGAAGAAGAATCATCTATGGTTTGTTGAATAGTCATCATAAAATTCCAAGTGTTGCACTGCACTAATCACAATGTTACACTCAAAAACAAAAACTGGGGATGAAAAATAAGTAGTAGATGATAAATACTCTAATACCATTTAATTTCCATCATCTGGTAGAGATAAAACTAAAAATAGGAAAAATAAAATGAACATACCACAGATAGTCCCGATCAGTCCAACTTCTTGTAACTATTAGATGTGATGAGAGAAAAGGCAAAGGTAAATAATTACCTGTTTAAGATGCAGCAACAGAAAAATAAGGGAAATTAATGAGGCTGATTATGTCAAGAAAATTATTTGGCCAAATATCAAATTAGAGAAAGATAAGAGAAATAATAAACAAATTTGATCACTTAGCTAATGAGGTGCATATTGTATGTATATATAGCAGATCGATCGTTAATGTCAATGTTATATCACACGCAGGTCAGGGGCGATTCTTCCAATGATACCATTAAAAACTATGTTATATAGAAACTTACTAAGATAAGCATGACATAAAACAATGTTATATAAGATATTACTAACATAATCCACATAGGGGAAATAAATTTGGTGCAGTAACTGCGTGACGCAGTTAATCACCTGGACCGTCCGATGGAATTGATGGATAGGATGGTTTTTAATTGATTTGAATATTTGATGATATGTAATTTTAACCATCCGATATATGATCAATGGCTAAGATTAACTATTGCGTGAAAACTGTGTTGTTTTCTATAGCAATGAATCTCAATCCATACGATAAGCATGCCATGGTACCTGATTAAAGAAATTGTTACATAGGAAATTACTAAGATACCCCCAAATTTTAAATTCACTACCACTCTCTCAGGCACTCTACTTTTCCTGTAACTAAGATACTCCTTTGTACTCTTTTTTAATGAATCTAAAAAATCTATTTTTGCTTATATGTGAGACTAGAGGCAGTAGTAATTAACCAACAATGATTTGGTTCAAGTGACAAGAGATTTAAACACCTTAAATAATTGATCATGAGTTAGATCATTAACTCTTGCCTGTGAAAATTACAGAACATTTAATAGATTTAATGTTTGATGACAGGTACAACTATCCTTGATGCTATAAAGCATACAGTTAATCCTACAACTGAAGTTGTCTATAGTGAAAATCTTCCCTTGACCAGTGAATGAGCCTATACCAAGAGAAATGCGGGTAAGCGACGAGGGAAATAACCCCTCCAGTTAATTCTGGATCTTACTCCCGATAATGAAGATCATAATCTCTATTACGAGCATAGCATCAGAATCTCACTATCGATCTGTAGTTAGCCAGTTATCAAGTCAAACAAGTTTTCCTATGCAGAGACATTATTTTGGTGAAAAGATTGAAAATAACAATAGCCGAACCATGTCCAAGCACCATCATCATATATGTGGCTCAATTCAATGTGTAGATGTTCTCGTCACTGGGCTACCGGTTGTGTTTCAGCCATATCTAGCGGAAATTGATGCACTTGTAGCCGCATGACTTCCTAGCACTGAAGGCCAAGGTGTTGCCAACGTTCTCTATGGTGACCATGCTGCATTCACCGGGAAGCTGGCAAGGACATGGTTCATGACAGTTGACCAGCTGCTCCCAATGAATGTTGTCAAATGCTGATTATGTTTACCTTCCTAATGCAATTATGAGATTCAATACTAGAACAGAAACGTTTTGTATGGTACCTCGACGTTTTTAGTAGTATAATCATGTAATTTTATTTGGTTTTTGGATTTTTAATAAAAAAATATTCTTGTCCTTGAAAAACTTCATTTTGAAAGGGTGATGTGGTTCTTTGCAGAACTTCTTTTGTTGTGAGCTGAAGAGCCTGGCTTACAATATGATATCCTTTATATGCTTGTAAATTGTAATGTCTCACACTAATTGGGTTGATTGATAGTTGATTAAAGAGAAATAAATGGCCAAATGTCACAACTTGCAATATATCATGAGTACTATTTTTCAAAAAAATATAAATCAATTTCTTTATTTGAAGGATTAAATTCTTCTTTTTTTAAAAAATAAATAAATAAGGAATTTATAATTAGAAAGTGGGTGAGTTTATAATTATAGAAACTCCATTTATGAGATATACTTAACAATTAGACAGAAAAGGTTTGAAATGAATAAAGTTTGAGAAACCTTAACTAAGCATGCACTCAATCTTATATACCATTTTAGTATCACTTCCTTGTTAATAAAAAAGCCATAGTTAATCAATCTATGGTGTCTGAACATTTGAGTCCTTAGATTTATTCTCTGAATCAGATTACCGGATCTTTTCGATCATTCTTATCACTTCTACCATGTTAGGTCTCATATCAGGCATCTCTGCTACACATAACATGGCAATTCGCAACATTTGCACCATTTCTTCTTCCATGTTTTTCTACATCTTTAGCTCAAGATCGAAAACCTCGGCTGTCCATTCCTCCCGAACAACAGAGTGAACCCACCTAGGGAGATCAATGTCCATATCATCATGTCCAGGAGATTGTAGAGGCACTTTACCTGTAAGCAATTCGAGAAGGAGGACACCAAAGCTGTAGACATCTGATTTATGAGAGTGCTTACCGGTTTTAATCACCTCAGGAGCGCGGTAACCTGCAGGTCTAGAAGGGTTTGCAGGAACATTGATAAGTGAAGTCAGGCCAAAATCAGAAATACAACCGTCGTTATCTTGGTTGAGGAGGACATTTGAGGACATGATATTTCCATGTGTGAATTTCGTACCTCCAACAGAATGGATGTGCGCAATTCCTCTTGCAGTTCCAAGAGAAACTTTTACTCTCAAGTCCCAATCTAATGGAGTTCTTCCACCCGATCGACTTCCATGCAAGAGTGTCGATAAGTTGGCAGCTGGGACATAGTCATATACCATAATTTTTTCATCTTTCGAAAAATAATAAGCGCCAAGTGGCACAACGTTTGTGTGTTGTCCGACCCTTTCCAAAATCTCCATATGTTGTTCAAACTCCTTTTTGCCTACCACAACTTCTTCCAACCTTATCACCACAACTATCATTGCCTCCTCCTCCTCCAATAATAAAGTAGCCTTATATGAGCTGCCATAGCTAACTTTTCCAAGAACTTCTCCTGAAGCTCTAAGTAAGTCTTCAAGATCGAAATTATAAGAACTTCCTTCAAATAAAACAAACTTGTTCCTATCATTTTTACCAAAGAATGTTTTATACTACCCATGTGCATAGGGTTTTCATTTAGAGAGATGAGTGAGAACCACTTTTAATGGATCACACTAATCTTCGTTCGTGTTTATCTCTCTAAATAAAGAACAAATTGAGGGATGATAAATGGTTTATTTCGTTGGTCATCATGATTGACAAATTATTAGTATAATCTTCTCTTTAGTTTAGATTAATATAGCAACAACCCGTTTTTATATTTGTCTTTTACCTATTGATATCTTCATTATTATATTAACGTTTCTTCCACCATAGTTAATCTTTTTTCTTTTTAACAAGCAAAAATGATATATATATATATATATATATATATATATATATAATTATCAATCATGTAGTCCCTTTAACATAAGGTGTGGTAAAGAAACTATAAGAGTTTATAAGAACAATAATCGGATAATAAAAACAAAGTTACCAAGTTACATCAGGCCTAGACATGTGAACGGGCTCGACCACCATAATTAATCCTAATTAACGGTTCCAAATATAAAATGTAGAAAACTACAGTATATTTTTATTTTATTTATTCAAGTAGCATGGATGGTTAGAATTATTTATTTTTTTTAGGCTTAAATATGAAAATAGTCCCTGCAATTATGACATGTTTTGATTTTAGTCCCTGCAAATAAAAAAGTTTGATTTTAGTCCCTACAAAATCTCAAAAGTTTTAAAATAGTCCCTGAGCTAGATTTTTTAATGACATGTCGCTTTTTTAATGATTTGGCATATGCTGACTAGGATTTATTGATGACATGGTCCATTTTTTATGACGTGGATTAATACATTGATTTTTCATTTAATTTTTAATTTAAAATTAAGTTTTCCCTTTTTCTAAAAAACAAATTAAAATTAAAAAAAGAAAGGTTAGAAGGGAAAAATAACATCTCCAACGCACTAATAAAAACAAAGAATGGAAGATTTCAGATTCAAGTCGCACGATGCTGGAAGGAATCAAATTGAAACATGCACCTGAAAATGGAGCTTGTAACGTCTATGACATGCAAGATCTACGTTGCTACAGTGCATCTTATCTTATGCTTCCTTTGTTCATCCAACACAAACCCAGTTGAACAACGATGCTAAGTTCAAGAAAGGAAAATAAAAAAATAGTTCAACCTCAAAAAGTTAGAGCTTCAGTGATCCTAAATTGCAGAGGAAAAAAAGGTAATTGCTAATTCATGGGACAGAAATGCTAAAGTTGGAGCTTTAGTTGATGCTGAACAAAAATGTTCCTCACTGAATCGCGTACAAACAAATTAAACCCTAATTGCTAATTCATCCCTTTTTTCTATTTTTCGCTTTTAACTTTTCTTTTCTTTTTTTAATTTTAATTTGTTTTTTGAAAAATGGTAAACTTAATTTTAATTTAAAAATTAAATGAAAAATCAATGTATTAATATGCATCATCGAAAATGGGACATGTCATCGATAAATCATAAGCAGCATCTGCAAAATCATAGAAAATGAGACTTGTCATAAAAAAATTCTGCTCAGGGACTATTTTAAGACTTTTGAAATTTTGCAGGGACTAAAATCAAACTTTTTTTTTTGCAGGGACTAAAATCAAAACAAGCCATAATTGCAGGGACTGTTTTCATATTTAAGCCTTTTTTTTATAAAGTAGAGGGCCTAAGCCCGAAAAGGAAACAATTACAGCATGGATTTAACTTTTATAAAGTCCAAAAACGTTAAAAGTATCTCATAAATTATAATATTTTGCTTAACTAATATTCCATAGATTAAGAGCAATTTATATGTGTGTGATTATTATTCAGCAATATCTAAAGGCTTAAAATATTTGCCATCAATAAGATAAGTTCCAATGCTGAGCCGCACTGCCCACACATCTTTTGGCTTTCTTGAAACAATTCTGCACCAAAGTGTAGTGATATATAATTAATTACATAATTGTCATTTTATACCTTTCATAATTATCACATAAATTTAATTTTCTAAATAATAATGATGAAAATACCTTCCAACATCACCAGGTTTAACTAAGCCAGAATTAACTCTAAGGCAAGGGACAGAAGCTGCAGTTTTGATCATCTTTGGAGCTTCAATGATAATAATGGGAGACCCTTTATCCAACTTTGAACGTTTTTCTTGCAACTCATTCTCACCTGATGAGTCTTTTGAAATTGATTCACACCTCACTAATGCTAATGAAATATTTGGTCTCTGTTGTTGATATTTCAAGGTGCTGTTGAACTTCAAAAATGGTTTTGTGATAGCACAAGAAAGGGACAAAGACATGCTTGATTTTTGTTCTGGAAATTTGGTATGGGTCAAAGGGTTTGTACCATTTGCAGTGTATGTGTGAGGATGGAAAATTAGGATAGATAGAAGATAAAATGTGTTTGGATAATGTTATTTTTTATTGGTTTAGTGGTCAATGAGAAAACAGGACAGATAGAAACACCTCCTATGCAAAACACATTGTATTTGTACCTTTAATAGCCCGTTCAAATCATAGTTTCTATGTAAAAAAGTTGTATCTTATAAATTTGTTTTTTTTTTAAATTGAACAGAAATATAATTATAATGAAAATCTACTTCAATAATTTTTAAGAAATAATCTTATTATTATAATGAGTGTGGTAAATGAGAAAAAATATTAAAAATTATTTTTTACTGTCCTAAATAAATACAGTACGTATTAACTTTTCTACTTTATACTCACCGAAAAAAAATTAACTTCTTTTTTTATGAAAAAAAACCACTAAAAAAACTTTTATAATTATACAATTTTTTTTTTGGAAAGAAGAAACTTTTATATATATACATATATATATATATATATATATATATATATATATATATATATATATATATATATATATATATATATATAAGTCATATTTATTAGAATTAAATAATAAAAAAACTTTTAACTATATTTGGATCGATAGAAATGAATATAATGAGTCACGAGTCAGGTTGAAACTCCGGACACTTTATTTATTCACTTATGAGTAGAATTCTAACAACTAAACCTGACAAAAAAAAAATGCAATGCAATGAAATGAAATGAAATAAAATCAGTATAAATTGTTAAAGATGTTTAATTAACTTTCTAAAAACTTACCTTGCATTTTGGTATACTACCAGCATTTTTTTTTTTACGGAACCAGCATGTTTTGTTAGGCTCCCCTTGTGAATCAAAACCAAGCCATTTTGTGTGTTGACTGATTAACTCATTAGAAACGTGAAAATTCCGTTACATGAAGCCTAGTTTTGAATTTTTATCCTCATTTAGAATTAATATGAAGTTGTATCTCGTTTAATTATTTAACTATTTACTTGTTAAAAAATTGCCATATAAATCAATTGTGAGTATATGCTAACATAGCCATAGTGATTTAAACATAATGCACATGACTAGAGAGATGCAAATTGTTAGCGTGTTGGTTTGCCTCTACAATAACGAGACCATAGCACCCTATCTTTTTATGTCTGCATATGCAATTTCACACCTATTAAAGCTCTAAAAGATGGCATCAAATTGATTATCATTTTCAAACGAAAATGTGTCCCAAGTAAACCAGCCAAGAGCAATGATTGATGATCAGAGTCAAAAGTGGTTACCTTTCGTAAACCTATTTTGTAGATCAATCCAAAGATCTACAGCATGCTCAAATACATGGCACTTAGAGCTATCTCTGCATGGTACAGTCGATCTTACAACAGTAACATTGCATCTTTATCAAGCATCAAGAATTGGATCATCAAATGAAAGAATGCGTAGATGGTTTTTGACAACAACTATGAAGGAATCTGGGAGGGATCAACAAAATCAGGAGTGTTCTGTGGTTGTGGATTCTGATTAATTCCAGCAGGAGTAATTTCTTGAGTCCACCATAATGAAAGTGTGAAACAGTTTCCAAAGAGCAAAAAGTGATTAGGTATGCAGACCCCTTGAAACCAAGGAAGTTGAAAGAGTTTGACACCCTAAAACAATAGAAAACAGATTGATTGAATGTAAAAAATGATTGCTTAATTTCATTGCTGAGCCAGAGGCTCAATATATGTACAAAAGAGATTTGACAGATAAATTATACCCTCCAAACTTGACAGATAACTAACAACCTCCAAGATACCAAACCAACTAACAAGAGGATAAAGGGAAGAAAATAAATATAGTACAGGTGTAGTAAAAGGTTAATGTTCAAAACATACCCCCGCTAAAAAGTTACAAACATAATAGGTACCAAAGGTGAAGACTTTATGCCCTCAACACAAATGATAGACAGAATTGCAAGTATTATGACAATTGTATTGAACACACCGGTACTCAGAATTATGTTGGGTACCAAAACATCATCCAATTATTTAATGTCATGTCATTTTTTTATTTAATAATTATTTTAAACGTAAATTTAAAGTTTGAAGTAATTTTGCCTTCATGATTTCGATACCTATAGGGTACTAAATCATTTTCCAAATATTAATTTAAAACATGAAGGCAAAAATTGAATATTATTAATTTAAGGAGAATGTTAACTTGTGCCCTTAAGGCACATGATAAAAAGGCAAAAATAGAAATTATGTTTTGGAATTTTGTGTATTTTTACTTTTGATGCATTAAATGTCTTGACTTATTAAATGCAAAATTTCCATATAAGGGTGTCTTATCATGTGCCCTAAGGGCACAAGTTAACATGACCCTTAATTTAAAACACTTGCAAAAGTATGTATCGTTTTAACAAGTTCACAGATGGAACTATAAAGAACGTGAAGGTGAAGGCTACCACCAATTATTTCTCCTATATTCATCACCGCTAGAGTTACCAAACCTTGATGCCGAATTACTTCTCCTATATCCATCATCATTGGAGTTGCCAAACCGTGATGCCGAATATCTATGATGGAAAGCCTCAGCTGATCCATGGAAATATGAGGCTTCAGGTTGTTGACCATTCCAACCAGGAAATCGACTTCCACTACCACTCGCATGCATATTAGGACTATTAGCATATGGTGTCCCCGCAGACCTCCAATTGCTCCCATTGGACTTAGAATAAGAGAATTCTCCAGGGTGCTCAGACGTCCAACCGCTTCTGCTATTGAATTTCATGGAAGTTTTAAAATCTCTTTCTTCTGCAGGATGCTCCATTGTCCAGCCACCTCTACTCTTTAATTTCTTGGGGGTTGTAAAGCCTCTTTCTTCTGTAGGATGCTCCGTTGTCCAGCCACCTCTACTCTTTGATTTCTTGGGGGTTGTAAAGCCTCTTTCTTCTGTAGAATGCTCCGCCATCCAACCACCTCTACTCTTTGATTTCTTGGGGGCTGTAAAGGCTCTTCCTTCTGTAGGAAGCTCCCTTGTCCGGCCACCTCTATGCTTTGATTTCTTAGGTGTTGTAAAGCTTCTTTCTTCTGTAGGAAACTCCGTCATCCAGCCACCTCTTTTCTTTGATTTCTTAGGTGTGGTAAAACCTCTTTCATCTGTAAAAGGCCGTTTCTTTTTGTGGATCTTACCCATGTCAGGAGGTGCTGAAAAATGTCCCGTGTAATCATTTTCTTTATAGGATCTCCTATTTTTTGTGTTTGAGAATTCACTAACCTTCCTCCCAGCCTGTGGAGGAAAACGCAGCAGTCAAGAAACTACTTACTCTATGACACATGTGAACATTAAAATTATACAGCAAAAAGAAAAGGCAAACAGCTGTATTAATTTTAGTAACCTGACTATATATTTCAATGTACCTTGATAGAATTTGTGCATTCTCGGGCAAAATGTCCCCCTTCACCACACCTATAGCACAAAGTAGGTGTGGCGGCACCAGTAGTCTCACCTTGAAACCTTGAACATGCCTGCATCAATTGTACCTTGATAGAACTTGTGCATTCTCTGGCAAAATGTCCCCCTTCACCACATCTATAGCACAAAGTAGCTGTGGCATTACCAGTAGTCTCACCTTGCAACCTTGAACATGCCTGCACCAATTGATTCTCAGATTTATATTTGGCAGTTGTTTTATTTTAAAGGAAGCATTTCATATGTTTTGGGTCAAAACTTTACAAAATTATTCATAAACATACAGTTGAGAAAATGGAATTCAAGTTCAACCCCTCAAGGTTTAAGCCCCCATTGAATTCACTATTTTAATAAAGCTAATGTAATATATCCAGATATTTTTAATACAGCATTATATTTTAAATTTTTAAAATACAAAAATATGGCAATCTTTAACCTCACAAGAGGATAGTTGATGAATATCAATGATGGTCATTGGATTGGAACAGTAAAGGAGGAGGAGGTGCAAAGTATTATTTCACATATTTTCTTCTCTTCAATCTAATTGTGAATTATTAATATCCTAATATCCTATCATGAATCATGCCTAAAGATGAGATGACCCATTTAACTCCAAGTTCTCAATGGTTTGGCCTATAGTTTTCAAATGTTCTCCCTCGACGTGTAACTATTGGACTACCCTCCATCTAGCCTACCCTTCTTACTAATGCTTCTACAAGACTTCTCCGCATATACCTGAACTAGCAAAGAGAAGGCGCTATCATATTTTATATACCATAGATGCCAATATAACTTTCATTGTAACATCTATGTAAATGTATGTATTACCTACATCAAGCTTTAGCTTGAGTCCTCTTTGGTTACCAATACAGGAAATATATTACAATTAAAGCAATGTGAGTATAAGTTTCAGAGGGAATCAAATAAGTTCAAAAGTTAATGATTAGAATAATAGGTTTCCTTCACAAAGTCCCTTTTTTGTGTTACTCATTAGTCATTACCAAATTCATTACAAAACATGCCACAGTATCATCAAATTGCTAAGTGCCTTTTGTTTGGGTTGATGATGTCAAAATTATTGGATTCAGCTTTGCAGGTTTAGCTTTGATTTGGTGTTATAGATAGTTTTGTTGGGGTGCATCAGTTAACTCCTCATATTTGGTGTGGTGGATTTGTTGTAAACTTGACTTGGTCTTGACATTGTACTTAGCCTTCTAGTACTGCTTGTACTAGGGGTTTGGTTTTTGAGTAATATATGTATCTTTTGCCTCAAAAAAAAAAAAAATAGCAGTTATAGAGGCGTTTTAGTGTTGTAGCATAGCAGAATCTGAACAACCTGCTATATTTTGCAATCCACGGACAACACTAAAAATGTCACCACAAAATTTAAGGGTAATGATTGTAAGAGATTTTCAGGACTTTATTAGTTTTTATTATATTATATTTACATATTAAATGAAATGTTGAACTTGTAAGCAAATAATTTTTCCCTTGTAAAGAGAGATACAGGAACAGAAGACTACATTATACAAAAGAGAGATGCATATCTCCCGAAAGGCACATAAATTACTAAATATAATTTATTAAATAAAACTTACCAAACCGGTATGACCCATCTGACCGCATTTGTAACAAGAAATTTCTCCCAGTACTGCATCAGCAGTATTGACACAACATAAGTGGCCAAATGTCTTGCAGACATAACATTGGATCTCCTAATAAGACAGAAGAAATAAAGAATCACTAACTGAGAAATTCAAATCCTATTCTAGTGCAAACTCAATCAAGAATCTTTAGCAAATTTGTAATAAACGAGAAAAAAGAACAGAACAACCTTCAGATCATCCGGTGAATAATCATTCCTGCATGAAAACATATCATGACCAGAATTTCCACACTTCAAGCATACCGTCAGGCTTTTAGAAGCACGTGCAGTCATGTGCTTCTCTGGACAGTCTTTGGCTCGGTGGTCACCTTTCTTGCAGATGTAGCAACTCTGGGCCTACAGGAGCATCAACCAGATCTCAGTATACACACATTCAAACCTTCATAAACCAATAGGAAAGCAGACATACCTTAGTACATTGTTTTGCAGCATGTCCCAAACCACCACATACATAGCACGGTTTCTTCCGCTTCGCTGCTGTACAGTTTACAGCAGCGTGACCTTCCTCGCCACAATTATAGCATGCTCCCCAACTACTATCTGGAGTGTCAAAATATCTTGGACCCCGCTGATAGAAAAGAAACATCGAGTGATATACCCAACTAAGCATTCCTCAGGGTACAGTATTTTGAAAATCAATCACATTTCAGATCAAATATATCAATCAACTCACAAGCAGCTTTCGCAGAACCATGTTGTCACTTATCTGATCAGCACTTGCTTCCACAGACTCATCGTTCTCTGTGGTTTTCATCATCTCTTCCACCTCTTGTTCTGCAGCTATAATAACCTAAAGAAAAAGGAAAACCATTAAAAAAAATCCAAGATTTCCTTCCCAAAATGTGATTCTAATATTTGATTCGTTTGTATTCATTGCATTCATAGATTCTAAGCTAAAAACTCCTTGAAATGTTTGTCAAAAACATGTTACAATTCGATTTTTTTGAACAAATATTTCAATGTTCCAGATATCCTACCAAAAACTCGATACTCCAATTAGGTGTTATTAAGATTTTATCCGTTTTCATTCATTACATTGATTCTCAGCTAAAAATTACTAGAAATTTTAATCATAAGCTTATCAAAAACATGTTACATTGCAATCTTTTTGAACAAATATTTCAATGTTGCAGTTCCAATCTTGTCCCTCTAAAAAACTGTTTCAATTTTCAATCTAATCATAATCTGGTTAATTTACAAAAGGGTAATTTAGGTATGTATTTCAATCTATCAAAATTGAGTTAAAAACTAAGTTCAATTCTACATGAAATCAAATTCGAAGACATACACTTGGATTCCCGGATTCCACCATCAAATTCTCCATTTTCTTCTCCTCCATTACTTCCAAATCAGCTATCCCGTTCATCCCACCCAAAACGTCGTCGTTTTGCGTCACCACAAATTTAGATTGCTGCGAACCGATACCATTCAAAACGGCGTCGTTTGAGGCGATTTTTTCCTCTCGTGTACGTAGTGCCTTTTCCACGATTTTGAGGGTCAGATCTTGATTGGCTTCCTCGTCATCATCATCGTCGTCGCCGCTGAACACGAGTGATGGAGTGGAAGCACCGTCGAGATTGTCGCTAATTTCGTCGAGTTGTTCTTGGTCTCTTGCCTTGGCTTTGGACTTCTCCTTCCTTCCCATGCCGCTGAGATTTCAGAGGTTCAAACTGCAAACCCTAATCACACACAGCTTCAGATCTTCAGTTTTTTTAATGAAAGTGTTTTATTTTTTATTGGTACACGCATAGAAAGTAAAAAACTACTACAATATTTTTTTCGCACTTTTTAATTTAGTTTAATGTTTTGTTTTTTCAAGTAAACAAAACTACTGCATTTCATTAACAATTAAAGATTCAATACATAAGGGAATATTCTTAAATCTATGGAAACTAGTTCAAAAATTGGTCGCGCTAGCAAGAGTATGAGCAACCGAATTCGCTGGCTTCCTAATAAACTTAACCTCAAAGTTTAGAAAAGACGACATAAAACTAAAAATATCATGAACAATTGATAAAATTTAGTTTAGTTTAGTAAAAAGTAAGGACTAAAAACATAGATCAATAAAACTTCAGAGAATAAATGTGCGAAAAAATTCTTTAGGACTAAAAACGAAATTGTGAAAAAAGTCTTTACGACTAAAAACATAGACCAATAAAACTTCAGAGAATAAATGTGCGAAAAAATTCTTTAGGACTAAAAGCGAAATGTGCGAAAAAATTCTTTAACCATTTTAACAAAACAAATTTATTAATTTAATACATTTTACAAGAAAAAAAGCATAATATATCCTTTAAGTTTTACGTTTGTATCATATAAGTCTTTTAAGTGTTTTAAGTTACAACTAGGTCTTTTAAGTATTATGTTTGTATCAGATAGATTTTTTAAGTTTTTTATATAACAAATCGATCATTTAAGTTTTACGCTTGTAAACATATAGGTCCTTAAAAAATAGGACCGATATGTTACAAATTACAAACTTAAAGGAGGTTTTGTTCCCTTTATTTATTGCATAGTTCGATAATGCGGAACATGGAGGTTTTGTTCCATTTTTTTAGACATTGGTACATTTTGCTAATTTAATTCATTGTCATTATTTGTTGATGTTGGAATGACATTCGAACCAACGTTGTCAATAAAGTATTCAGTCTTTTTGTAAATTAAACACAATATGTGTTGGATAATTCATAGTCGAGAGAAGAATGTGATTTGGCAATAAAGGGTTTAGTCTTTTTTGTAAATTATACATGAGAGAAGAATGTGATTAAATGGAAGTGTGGAACCTGAAGGTGTTTCCAAAACTAAAGATAAGCTAAAGGCGTTGGAAACTAAGTTAAGGTTGAGTTATGCTTATAATCCGCAGACTGATGGACAATCATAGAGGACTATTCAATCCTTGGAAGATTTGTTAAGAACTTGTGTATTGGAACAAAGTATAAATTGGGATTCGTGTTTACCGTTGATTGAGTTCACTTACAATAACAATTTTCATTTTAGTATCAGTATGCCTCTGTTTGAAGCTTTGTATGGAAGGAGATGTAGGACTCCATTATGTTGGTGTGAGTCAGATGAAAGTGTGGTACTTGGGTCGGAGATTGTTCAACAGACTAATAAGAAGATTAAGATAATACAAGAGAAAATGAGAGCCACTCAGAGTAGGCAGAAAAGTTATCATGATAAGAAAAGGAAGAATGTAGAATTTCAAGAAGGTGGTCATGTATTTGTATGAGTTACTCCAACTACTGGTGTGGGAAGAGCTTTGAGGTCTAAGAAGTTGACACCACATATTATTGGTCATATCAAATTTTGAAGAAAGTGGGACTGGCTTACAAGATTGTGTTGCCACCATCTTTAGCGAATGTGCATAGTGTATTTCATGTGTCGCAACTTCGAAAGTATGTTTCAGATTCATCTCATGTGAGCCAAAAACAACAACATAGTAGAGAAACATCAGAAACGCTACACAGAGGGCAACACAACACAAACAAAACTAAAATAACAAGGAAACGAAACAAGAATCAGCGCACACCATCAGCAAGAGGCCAGAAGCAACCAAACTACCACCGCTATACCCGGGGGAGAAGAACATCGACAGACGCTGAAGGAGGACGAAACCTCTCTGTTCAAATTCATTTGCAAGATCTGTTCCTAAACTACTAGTCTTTTTCCAAATCCAAAAAATCATCTCTATGTTTTGTTTGCAAGATCTGTTCCTAAACTACTAGATTTGCTTGTTTGTTGTTGTTGTTGTTGTTGTTGTTGTTTTGAACGTGTTCTGTTTCTACGAACGTGGGTGTTGTGTTGTTGATCTTCTTTGTATGATTTGACGGATCTGGAAAATTAAATTTGAGTTGTTGCTTCTTCATATCTGAAATAGAAAACAATATTTTATTTTCTTTTAAAACAAATAAATAAACAGCAGGACAATTGGTTTTTTAAAATATATATATAAGGGCCGTATCAAGTGAGATGAGTTTTTATTGTGAGAGATGAGAGGGTTAAATCATAACCATTGGATCAATCTTTACCATGCTCTTTAATTTTTAGAAATGCAAGCAATCTTTTCAGCACCTTCGTCTTCTCTATTTTCCTTGTGCCTCTGCTCTCACCGCCTTCACCTTTCGGTGCTTATCCTTGCTGCAAATTTTCTTATAATTTCTTCTTCAAATTTCACTTCTTTGATTCTGAACAAGGCTATTTTTTCTAGCAGCTCTATTTGTTATAAAAAATTATATAAAAAAGAAAGTGTTGCTTCAGATGAATTGGAAAGGTTGATGCACCTCCATAACCCTTTATCGGTACCATCTCCGTCGTCGCTGCCGCCGAGATCTCAAAAAAGAGGAAGATCTGATGCAATCTCCGTCGTCGCTGCCGCCGAGATTTCAAAAGTTTCACTATTAATCGATAAATTGTTCCCAATAATAAATAAAAAGGAGAGATTGATACATATGCTTTAGTTAATTTATGATTGATTTCTCGTTCAAAAAAAATTTATGATTGATTTCGTTTTTTCCATGACAATCTGACGAGATTCTCAGAAGCTTGTTCTTCTGCAATGGTCACAACTTTATACAATTAATAAAAAAACAATTAATCACTTGATATCAGCTTCATGCAAATATATCCAATGTCATCCCTTGAAAATGTTCCATAAGACTTTGGAAAATATTGTTCTCTGGATTACGTAACCACCCAAAAGCCTTAGAACAAGATATCAGCTCCTTGTCACTAACAAAAACATCATTTGAAGGGAACACATAGACAAAATTCGAAGGCAAAAGCATGTTGAACAATTGTTTGCCACTCCAAAATGAGGTATTGCCTGAAGCGGCTTTTATAATTGTAGGAGGTGTTAATTCTCTATCACAAAGCATTTGAAGCTGCTGCATTTGGTAAACATTCAAACAGACCCCATCTTCCAACAACAAATATGCAAAGTTAAACAATCCTGACAAAGTGAAAGCAGATTTATACCACTTTGCCCATTAATCAGATGACTATCCAAAGCAACCAACTCATTAAGCTTCACTCTTGCACCAACAAATTGTGGAATACCCATTGAAATCTGGCACGCCCAGGAACTAATGTTGAATACAATGTTCCAACACTTATGTGAACACAGTGTTGTAACCAATGTTCCAACCTTGTACGAAGCAGCAGGAAAAATAATTTAAATGACAGAAAACAGTAAAAACACAAATGATTTGTTAACCCAGTTCGGCATAAACGAACCTACTCTGGGGGATACCAATCCAGGAAGGAAATCCACTAATGTAGTGCTAGATCTAAGCCCTCAGTAAACGCCCCGTTTACAACTTATATCCTAGACACCTACTTGTGCAACTTCTACTTAAGAACTCCTAAGCATGAGATCCCATCTCACCTCCAACTATCACGCACAGTGATTACAGAAACACAATAATGTTTGCGAAGACACACTTCAAAACAACAAGTTAACTCCGTACTTAGAAGCTTAGGAGTAACTAACACACACAACAAAATCAGTCCTTAGCTTGTGTTATAGAATCCACAAGAAAGGCTCACAAAATAGAACAATACACAAAACCCTAGAATGCTATTCTTCAATGACGGCTTTGATAACCCTATTGGGTTTTTCGTTCTTCATATATATGAAGGTGCGTGGAGAAAACACAAGAAGGGGGGTTGAATTGTGTTTTGGATATTTAAAAACTTTCCAAGATGTTTAAATCTTTTCAGAGTCTTTAAAGCACAGCGGATTATTCACACAATTAACTTATGGCGTTATAAATGATGAAGGAGTAAATGAGAGAGTGAGAGAGAGAAGAACAGACAACAATTTATACTGGTTCCCCTCACAAATTGAGAGTACTCCAGTCCCCTTGTTTCCAAGAGAGTTCCACTATGATCACACGGATTACAATAGTTGCTCAAGCACACAAGCTCAAGACTTCCTGCTCTTAGTCACACAAGACATAGAGACTTCCTTGCTTTGATCACACAAGATCAAAGACTTCCTTGCTCAAGCACACAAGCTTGAGACTTCATACTCTAAGTCACACAAGACAGAGAGACTTCCTTGCTCTGATCACACAAGATCAGAGACTTCCTTGCTCAAGCACTCAGGCTCAAGACTTCACTGCTCTAATCACTAAGACTGAGACTTACGTGCTTCTACACTAAGCAGAAGACTTTCTTGCTTCTACACTAAGCAGAAGACTTTCTTGCTTCTACACTAAGCAAAAGACTTATTACTAACTTAAGAGCTTAAAATTTATTACAAACATAATAACTTCAGAGGCTCTAAGCTAGTTTCTATGCTCACTTCATTTGAGAGATATTATCTATTACAACTCAAATGCTCACTTTCTTCTGAGAGATTTTTCTAATGTTGAGCGCTAGTCTTCAATTCTTTCTTTGGCATATTTATATGAGTTGAGAAAGACATTGAGACGTCGGAGAAATTCCCGTTGCAACTTGGACATCTGTAGACATTAAAGATCCATTGAGTAAAGCCACGTCTTCCTTTGCAGAGAAGCTTCACCTTTGCTGTCTGTCCAATGGTACAGTTATAAGGTACAACTAGCTCCTAGAGAGAGGGATCACATCCTTTGTGACCGTTGCATTTTAGTTGACCTTAGAACAAGTCATCAGGCTTGATAAGTTGTAGTTGATGTAGCCTTCTGATGACTGGGAATTCCCTTTGCTTCTGATGAACCTTTTATAACTTGGAGTCTGATTGGCCTTTGAATGGTTGGCCTCTGATAGTCTTCAGTAATTCAGATTCTGAACGCCTTCATTCTCTGAATGACTTATGACTATCAGACAGCCTCTGAACTCTTGTAGGCCTCTGAACATCCTTGAGCTTCTGAACTACTCTGAGTCCCTGAACAGCTTTCTGACGTTCTGATCTACCTTGAGCTTTTGAACTTTGTATAGCTTCTGACCACGTTGTAGCATCTGAACTCTTTCAGAGTCTTAAATATTCAGACTTCCATTGGTTTCATCAGAGTTTAAATTAAGTGTGCTCTTGATTAAACGTTGAATTCTCCTGCACTTAATTTAAACATTAGTACCATCAATTGTCCATTTAATACTTTGTTATCATCAAAATTTAAGGGTGTGTATAAACACATATTTTGTTCCAACAATCTCCCCCTTTTTGATGATGACAAACACAAGTATTAAATACAATTGTTGTTGATAAAAATCAGCTATGTTGACATTAGGCTTCTGAGTTTTGCAAGCTCCCCCTAAGTCTGATAACCCATAGGGTTAGGTTTGTAAGCTCCCCCTATTTTGTATCCATAGTTAATTTTAATCAGTTTTAGAAATACTTTATTATATGACTTAAATTATTCATATTTCATTATGTAAAGAACAATGTTTGCAAGCTTCTTCTTTCCATAGTGTGATAATCTTTGAGTAAAGTTGCACCCTTACTCAAGAACTAACTATGAATAATAAACTTCAATTAATAAATGCATTCTCCTTGAAAATTAAGCCCTTAATGCAGATGCAAGATGAAGCAGTATTTAAATTGAAGCAATATTTAAATTGAATGACAAAATAGAATCAGAGGCGCTTAAAGACTTCTACATACACACTTGGTTCTGATGGTTATCATTAACAGCTTCAGAGTTCAAAATATTTTCAAACAGTTCAGAGCTTTAAAAAAATCTTTTCAAAGAAAATAGCTCAGAGTCTGAACAAAAAATTTGAAAACAGTTCAGAGCTCTTAAGTACAATATTTTGAAATCCTCAAAGATCAGATTGTCATAACAAAGCATGTACCTCATGCTACTATTTTGACCACTCTCCTACGTTCTCTCTCTGAAGCACTACAAGGCCCTAAAAAGCCAAGTAATTTCGCTTCTTCCAACAATTGATTTACCAATATTCTTTCTCCCCCTTTTGTCATTATCAAAAAGGTAATATAAGCAATTAATAGAAATTCAACTTTCAATGCCGTCAAATCAAAAGTGGCTGAACACATTTAATATTCGGCCATTGAATTTTGCTTATAAAAGAAGAGAGATACCTAGTCATTTTACTCACACAGAGTAATCTTAGGTTATTGATAGATCTCTTGAGAGAAAAAATGAAACGCTCAGAGAAAAAGAAAGTAGTTTCAGTGAGAGCCAGTCAAGATAGGAGAAAACATAAGAAGAAACCAATGGAAACAAAGCTAGTGTCTGTCACAGAAGAACTCAGTTCAGAGTCTGAAGAGAAATCTTTGGACTCTGACTGTTTTAAGTTCTGAAGACATATTTTCCTGAAGAAAATCAAACTGAAGTTCGAGGCTCTAGCGGGGCTTGAGTCTTTTCCTGAGGAAAGCCAAACTGATGCAGCAGAGTTGGTTTCTTCAAGAAAGACTACTGGTTGAATGGCTTCAGCCAAAGCCTCAACTTCACCCCTCTGCAAAGGTCATGTAGGCTTGTAACCACAAATATGACCTTTGAGAGCACTAGAAGATAGTTCTTAGAAATTTTAGTCTTGTAAACCAGAACTTATGTTCTTAATGAAATAACATTCATTACTTTGGCTTGTTTAGTTTTGATTTCTTATTTTTATGCCTTCTCTTGTTATGTAATTTGATACTTTAAGAGTATCCACATATTGTACTTATGAAAAGTGAATGAATTTCAAGAGTTTGAAAGATTATTTTTGCAAGATAAAAATCATTTAAAAAGTTAAAACAATCAACCAAACAACATACCAAACAAGATTAACAACTTGCATTTTCATCAGATAAATATAGTGGATAGGTATGTCCAATTAAAAATTAGACCTTATCCTAAACAAAAGTTTAACCTAATCAAGATGCTTTGCAAATTATCAATCATAAGGTCAGATAAGCAATTTTAACAAGTCCTAAGGTTGGGGTTGACTACAGAGAGATGCTAGGGTTGTCATGATGTTTTTCTGATTGGCATTTACTTCTTCCATCAATCCCACAAACTTGTCTACTTTTGCTTCAATCCTTCTGATGTCATCTTCATAGAAAGGATTCCTTAGAAACTGTTGAGTTGCTTGATCATCCCTCAGACTGTCTTGAGGAGGAACATTCAGATCGTCCACCTTTTCTCTTGCAACAGAGGATTCAGGATGATTCTTCTCTGTGTCCATTTGATTCTGAATGTCCTTCTCAGCATTGATAGTTTTCCCTTTGTCAAACATCTTCTGTTCTTCCATAGTTGCCTTCTAAAGATTGTGCACTTCTTTCACCAGTTCCTCTGTCAGACTTATCCATTGAGAAGCATACTCAGATGAAGGAATATCTGTTTGCCTTAAATCATAAAGACCATGTAACTTTCTAAACAAGTCATTGCAAATGCTCAAGACATCAGGATTGTCTGATTGGGTGGGATGAGGTTCATTTGGTAAGAGTGTATTTGTGAGATGGGAATTGGAGAGGGTAGGCAAATGTTGGGATTGTTGAGGACTAGGACTGGTATGATCAAAGTTTTTGAGATGAAAGTCTTATGAGGAGAGTTCTTTGATCATAGCCTCAACATGGTCTGATGGTGGGAGGTTCAGGTTTTCTTCTGAAACAATATGTTCAGATGAGGTTTGATATGTGGATGTATGAGGGTTTGAAGAGGTTTGAGCCATAGATGATTGGGCTATTTTATGCTTAAAATTGGCATTAAGCAGCTCAAAATTAGCAAGAATCTCATCTAACTCATTAGGGTCAGAATCAGTTGAAGATGGTGATGATGATATGTTGATGAAGACTGGTTTAGGGTGAGTTGATTTAACAGATTCTGATATGAGTTGTTTGATGGTAAGATTATCTTCAGAATCTGTCTGGTTATAGTTTGAGAGAGGTTGGGTTGATGATGAGGTAAACTGAATGTCTTGAGTAGTAGCAACAACAGATTTAGATACATTACCTGATCTGTTATGATTTGAGCTTTCATTAATATTTTCCTCAGACACTTTGAGAAGCTTCCTTTGTCTGACGCTGAGAGGTTCATCATCACTCTTTGAGTTTTCAGCTTCATATGCTTTCACTAACCTTCTTCTCTTCTTTTTCAGCACTACCTTCTCAGTCTCAAATCCTTCTCCTAGGTTGTCCAAAGGTTGAATATACTTATTGACAATGTCACAAGAAATTGTAGGCTTGCCAATGTTCCATTTTTTAACCAAGGAAGGTTCTGAGTGAGACTGATATGCCAGAGGTTCTGAAGGTTGTTCTTCATGTTCTGACATCAGGTTCATGAAAGCTAGTGAATGAGCAGAAAATGTGGGAGCTCTGCATTCTCTTAACAAGTAGTCATGCCCAGCAGCTTTGATTATATCTATCACCCCACATTGATAGAAAATCTCACTGAGGACCCTTGGGTAGACTACATGTATATCAGACTTGGCCTGATTTTGAGATAAGAGCACAGATTTGCATAGGTGATCAAAGATGTATTTAGCCCAATTTAAATCATATTTCCTTGTGAGAAAATAGACAAAGTGTTTATGATCCCATGACAAATGATCAGGATTTTCACTTCCTGGAAATATAGATTTTGACATGATTTTGGCTATCATCTGCTGAGTGGGCTTCAGATCACCTATCATGTTGCTCTCACAGCTTGTCCCCTTGACGTAACATTGTCTTGTCATAGTCTTCAGAAACATCGAGTTATGTGCTTCATTGCGACTAAAGGTGTAGTAGATGCCTTCATTTGGGATGGATAACACCTTAGCCAAATTTGAAGCAATGAGAATTACTTCAAATCCGCACACAATAGAATGCACCTCCGTTTCTTCAATGACTCTAAAACCTAACTCTTCAGGAGTCTTGTCTTCATTTTCAATCTTTTCTTCTCTCCTTGCAGCTAGCTCCTTGTGATAGTCTTCAACAGTCTTCACCTTGCTTCTAATCCATAAATCTTTCACCAGAGTGGGATAGATTGCACCATTTAATAAATTCATGTACCTAAAGCTCCCTTTGTGATTAGAGAAGAACTTTAGGACATCAAGATGGTTCTTTTCCAAACTATCAAAGTCCACTGGTTGTTCCATAACCAGGTTCAGAGATTTTCCCTCCATCTTGAGAGATAAATCTGTAGAAAACATCTCCTCGCAAGCAATGGTGTTGATCGGAAAGTTATCAGGAAAAATAAACAAGGAGTTTTGAATTGGTGTTGAAGTAGATGCCATTCAGAAGGTTAGGGTGTGGAGGATGCTAAAGTGAGAGATAGAGTTTGTTCTAGCTTTGAAGAGCAATAGTTTGATAGTGTAGGGTGAGTGTTTAAGAGTTTTATTTTAGAAAACATAAAACATATTAAAAACCCAATACATTAAATTAATCAAGAATATAAACCATCATTAGCTGTTTCAAACCAGTCAGAACGTTTCCAAAACGTATGCGTGTTGTCTCTTTGACGCCAAAACGTTTTAGTAAAAATACTTAAACGTTTCCAATTCATTTTATATTCAGAGGCTTAACCGTCAGAGGTTGAAATGTTTCTCAGAGTCTGAGATTCTTCAGATGCTGAAACCTGAAGAACATCAGAGGCTGAAAAACAAGTCTTTCAGGACACAAGAAAATATGTTCAGACAGGATTTTTCACGGTTTTTAGAACTGAACACGGTGTATCCTAAGAAGATATTTTCAACCTTTGAGAGTTATTTCTCTGAATATGTCATTCAGGAGTTAAGCATACTTACCTTGCATTGAAGCTTTCTTGATTAGGTGTAGTCAGAGTCATAGCCAAAGCAATCACTCCACCACACTGAGTTGTTATCATCTTCAAAGCAAGCTTCCATATCTTCATACTCCCTTCTGCTCCTTATGTACTCTTCTTCATCTTCTTCTCCATCTGACTCTTCAAGAATGTGCCTTCTATGCACAATTGCTCTTCTTCCATTCACAGTCACATGCATCCATGTGATTGGAAGGTTCAGAGTCTTAGTTTCACCTGCAATCAAGTAAACAATTTTGTCTCTTGGTACCCACTTGCATGAGGGTCCTAGACTGTTAGTTGCCAAATCTTCATACTCCATTTGTTTCATCTGAGTGCTATCAGATACAAATGTAGTGTAAAGATTTGGAAGTGAGAAGCTTCCATCAATAACTGATGAGCTTGGTTCCTCTAGCATTTTACTACTAGAGTATCCAATCCCATTAGTATTGTTGATCTTAAGGTTGCAAAGCATGGAAACAATTTTATTTTGATCAGCATTAATGTTACAATACTCTTTGAGAGCTACAGAGTGCTCAAGGGGTTTGTAACATATAGCAAAATCATTCTTAGGGTCTTTGGTTTTGATAAAATCTTTTTGTTTAAGACCTTCAGAGTGATTTGCTTGCTTACTTAAATTCTCATAGTCTGCTTTAAGCTTTTTATACTTCCGCTGACTATTAGAGAGTTTAAGTAAGATCTTATTAAGATGCTTGATCAATTTAGCTTTGGAAAGACTAGAATATACCTGATTAATTGTTCTCTGGATGCTTTCTTTGCTCTCAGGTTCTGACTTTTCATCAGAGCCTGAGTCTTCAGAGTTTGAGCCATCTTCAGAACTTGATCCTTCAGCTCTAGGTGCTCTTTCAGACTCATCTTCAGAGAAGTTGTCAAGTACATCCCATGTTGTCACTTCTTTAGCTAGTCTTCCTCCATTCTTCTTGAAGATGTACCATCTTTGAATTTTTCTTGAAAAACTTTCAAGATACTCTTCATCAGGTTCTTCAACAAGATCTTCATGCTCCAATGCTTGCTTTCCTTTCCTTGCTGCTTCTGCTTCTTCAACGTTCAGCTCTTGCATATCCTTTAGAGCCAATTCATGGACTCTGAGTAAATCAATCAATGATTCAGGACTCATTGAATTGATGTCTTCAGTTTCCTCTATAGAATGTGGAATATCATTCCAATCCAGAGGCAAACTTCTCAGCAACTTGCTTACAAGCTCTTTGTTGTTGAGTTTGTTGTTGTGTTCTTCAAGCTTGCTTGTGATAGCTTGAAACCTTATGTTCATTTTCTCAATGCTCTCATTTTCTTCCATCCTAAACTCCTCATATTGATCTAACAAGCCATTTATTGTTGCCCACTGAATGCTTTCATTATCATCACTAATGAGGCACATAGTAGTAGCTGTCAATATCAGAAGTTTGATTAGCCCCTGAAGTGGAAGGATTTTGATTGTTGCTCAGATCTTCATTTAAGCTCAGTTCATCTTCAAATTTCTTGCTAAGATCAGCAACTTGTTGATGTAGCTTCAGCTTCCACTTATCCATGTTTTGAGCCATGGAGGTTTTCTCCTTTGGATCTTGACTGTCTCACGGTTAAGTGATTTACCAACAGAACCAGAGCTCTGATACCAATTGAAGGTGCGTGGAGAAAACACAAGAAGGGGGGTTGAATTGTGTTTTGGATATTTAAAAACTTTCCAAGATGTTTAAATCTTTTCAGAGTCTTTAAAGCACAGCGGATTATTCACATAATTAACTTATGGCGTTATAAATGATGAAGGAGTAAATGAGAAAGTGAGAGAGAGAAGAACACACAACAATTTATACTGGTTCCCCTCACAAATTGGAGTGATTTTACGGTTTGCAAGGAGAAAGAAGTTTGAGAAGTTGGAGAGGTTTTGTGTGGAAATAGAAAAAGGAAATATGAAAAGGTTTAGGAAAGTGTATATTTGATTTCCTAGATTTGCGTGCAGCACTAAAGGGAGGAAGTTGGTTATAACTGCTGCACCCCCAAATAACTGTAATTGCTACAGTTCTTCAAATAGGCAAATTCCTAATTTGCCCCTTAATTTCTCAAACTGATTTGCATCTAATGCCTTAGTAAAAATGTCTGCCAACTGTTCTTCTGTAGACACATGTTCTAGAGTTACAATTTTGTCTTCAACTAAGTCTCTGATGAAGTGATGACGAATATCAATGTGTTTGGTTCGACTGTGTTGAACTGGATTTTTTGAAATATTTATGGCGCTCAAATTGTCACAGTACAATGTTAGAACATCCTGCTCAACATTGTATTCTTTCAACATCTGCTTCATCCACAACAATTGAGAACAGCTACTTCCAGCTGCTATGTATTCAGCTTCAGCAGTTGATAGAGAGACACTGTTCTGCTTTTTACTGAACCATGAGATCAAATTACTTCCAAGAAAGAAGCAAGCACCTGATGTGCTTTTCCTATCATCAGCACTTCCAGCCCAATCAGCATCACAATAGCCAATTAGTCTAGAATCATTACCATGTGAGAACAGAATACCATAGTCACTTGTCCCATTCACATATTTCAGAATCCTCATGACTTGAGTGATATGACTAATCTTGGGCTCTGCCTGGTATCTTGCACAAACTCCTACAGCAAACGTGATGTCAGGCCTGCTTGCAGTAAGATACAACAAGCTGCCAATCATACTCCTATAGAGACTTTGATCAACCTTGTACCACTTTCATCCTTAGTAAGCTTTAGATGTGTAGGTGCAGGTGTCATTTTGTGTGCAACATTTTCCATACCAAATTTCTTCTCAATGTTCTTGGCATACTTGCTCTGAGAGACCAAGATGGTTTCTTCCATTTGCTTCACTTGAAGACCCAGAAAGTAAGTTAGTTCACCTACAAGACTCATCTCAAATTCAGACTGCATCTGCATAACGAAATGTTGGACCATCTGATCCGACATTCCACCAAAAACAATGTCATCCACATATATTTGTGCAATCATCAATTTACCATTTTCTTCCTTAACAAACAGAGTTTTGTCATTCCCTCCTTTTCTGTATCCTTGACCAATAAGAAAATCAGTAAGACGTTCATACCAAGCCCTTGGAGCTTGCTTTAATCCATATAGAGCTTTCTTCAACTTGTAAACATGATCGGGATGAGTTGGATCAATAAACCCCTTAGGTTGTTCAACATAGACTTCTTCATGTAAGTACCCATTAAGGAAGGCACTTTTCACGTCCATTTGGAATAGCTTAAACTTAAGGATGCAAGCTACTCCTAAGAGTAATCTTATAGATTCTAACCTAGCCAGAGGAGCAAAGGTTTCATCAAAGTCAAGACCCTCCACTTGAGTGTATCCTTGAGCAACTAACCTGGCTTTGTTTCTAGTCACAACTCCATTCTCATCAGATTTATTCTTGTACACCCACTTTGTACCAATCACGTTCAAACCACTAGGTCTAGGCACAAGATCCCATACCTCATTACGCTTGAACTGATTCAATTCATCTTGCATAGCACATATCCAGAATTCATCAGTAAGAGCTTCTTTTATGTTCTTAGGTTCAAATTTTGAAACAAAACATGAATTAGAAACCACATCAATTGATCTTCTTGTGGCAATTCCCTGATCAGGATTACCTTTGATAAGCTCCTTTGGATGATTTTTCTGAACCCTTACAGATGGTCCCTTGTTAGTTGGATTATTCTGAGACCCACCTATAGATTCATCAGCCTGCTCATTTGAGTTTTTATCACTGCTGTCAGCTTCTTCTGATGGTTCAAATGTTGCAGCACCTTGTTCAACATCCTGTACATTTTCTGATGGTGAGTCATCCACTACCACGTTGATTAATTCCATCATAACCTTGGTTCTTGAATTAAAAACTCTGTAGGCCCTGCTGTTGGTTGAGTAACCAAGGAATATTCCTTCATCACTTTTAGGGTCAAGCTTCCTTCTTTGTTCTCTATCAGCCAGAATATAACACTTGCTTCCAAACACATGAAAATGTTTTACAGTGGCCTTTCTTCCTTTCCACAGTTCATAAAGAGTCATGATGGTTCCTGTTTTTAGTGTGACTCTATTATGAATATAGCAAGCTGTGTTTATTGCCTCAGCCCAGAAATTTAAAGGAAGATTCTTTGCATGAATCATCACTCTAGCAGATTCTTGCAATGTTCTATTCTTTCTCTCAACAACACCATTTTGTTGAGGTGTGATGGGAGAAGAAAACTCATGCTTAATTCCTTCTGATGAACAGAATTCAAGAAACTTAGCATTCTCAAACTCTCTCCCATGATCACTCCTGATTCTTACAATTCCACTACTTTTCTCCCTTTGTAATTGTTTACACAATTCTTGAAATACTTCAAAAGTGTCGGACTTTTCTCTAATAAAGCTCACCCAAGTAAACCTTGAATAATCATCAACCATTACAAAGACGTACCTTTTTCCACCAAGACTTTCTACTTGCATAGGTCCCATTAAATCCATGTGCAATAGTTCGAGTACACAGGAGGTAACAGAATGTTGGAGCCTTGGATGCGACATCTTGACTTGCTTCCCAATCTAAAATTCACCACAAATGTGTTTCTCTTTAATATGTAACTTAGGTAATCCCCTGATAGCTTCTTCAGAAATGGCTTTCTTCATTCCTCTGAGATGGAGATGACCAAGTTTCTGGTGCCACAACTTTACTTCTTCTTCCTTGCTTAATAAACATGTGAACGAATTAGCTTCCTTCTGAGATGTCCATAAGTAGCAGTTATCTTTGGACCTTTCCCCCTTCATTATCATCACTCCCTCTTCATTTGTGACAATACATTCAGCTTGTGTGAAATTTACTTTGTATCCTTGATCGCAGAGTTGACTAATACTGATCAGATTAGCTGTAAGACCTTTGACCAACAAAACATTATCAAGCTTTGGTAAGCCATGATTGATTAGCTTCCATGTACCCATGATTTCACCTTTAGCTCCATCTCCAAACGTGACAAAGTTGGTGGCGTAAGGTTCAATATTTTCAAGGAACCTGCTAATTCCTGTCATGTGACGTGAGCATCCACTATCAAAGTACCAGTCTTCCCTTGATGAAGCTCTAAAAGAAGTATGAGCAATGAGAGCAACACTTTCTCCTTTAGGTTTCCATTCACTTTTAGTCTTCAAAATAGGAGGTTCAGGAGGAAACTCCCTGACGTGTTTGGGGGGGTACCCATAGAGTTTGTAACAGTAAGGTCTGATATGTCCCTTCTTACCACAGTGATGACATATCCATGAACGTGATCTGTTCATGTGAGTCTTCTGATGTCGCTTAGGATGTTGAAACATCTGCCTGGGCACTGTAAAGTGATGATTACCTTCAGCAGTCATAAACTTCGTATCTGGATCATACATCTGCTTTTTGTTGAGAGCTTCATAATCAAGCCCAATGGGCTGTGGCTTGACAACCTGTTTTTCCAGAATCTCATCTAAAGCATGTGTACTATGGTGCATCATTACAACTTGCTTCTTTAAGTGCTCAAGTTGAGAGTTTAATTGAGTTACCTCATCATTCAAAGTTCCTATTTTGGCAAGATGATTTTTTCTTTCAGTCTTTAGTTGAGTAACCAATTTCCTTTCAGCTTCAAGTTGCTCACATACCTCCTCACTTCTGATGCACAGAGACTTAAAAGATACAGCTAGCTCATCATATGACACTTCCTCATCAATTGAATCAGAATCAGATTCAACTACTCCAGTTAAAGCAGTTACATGTCTGGCTGCTTCATTCTCAGCTTCTTCTTCAAATTCATCCTCTTCAGACCATGTAGTAGTCATGCTCTTTTTCTGTCTTTTGAGAAACGTGCCACACTCAGCTCTAATGTGCCCAAAACCCTCACATTCATGACACTTTACTCCCTTGGATTGTCCCACTTTGTCATCAGTTTTTGTCCTTCTGAAATTGTTTCCAGGTTTGCTGATGTCGAATCTGATGTTTGGAACATTTCCTTTTGTCTTTTTATCCATGCGCCTCATAACCTTGTTGAATTGCTTTCCCAGCAGGACCATGGCATCTGAGATACTTTCATCAGTGTCAATGTCATCTTGATGATCTTCATTATCAGTATTTGACACAAGTGCTATGCTCTTGTTCTTGCTACCATTACTTCCATAACGCTCATTAGCTGACATTTCAAATGTTTGAAGCGAACCCACCAAGTCATCAAGCTTAATAGTGTCAAGTTCTCTAAATTCTTCAATGCATGTGACTTTCATGTCAAACTTCTTTGGTAAAGATCTCAACATTTTCCTGACCATTTTCTCTTCTGAAAGCTTCTCACCTAGAGCATCAAAGGTGTTGGCATAATCTAGAATAGTCATATGAAATTCATGCACACTTTCATCCTCCTTCATCATGAGTTCTTCAAACTTTGTAGTGAGCATCTGCAGTCTAGAATTCTTTACCTTAGTTGTTCCCTCTTGAGTGGTTATCAAGATTTCCCAAGCCTCCTTAGCAACCTTGCAGCGTTTAATTAGTGTAAACATATTTTTATCAACTCCATTAAACAATGCATTCAACGCTTTATCATTACCAAGAGCCAATTCATCTTCCTCTTTAGACCACTCACTTTCAGGCTTCAGCTCTTCCAGTTTCTTTCCATCTTTGTCCTACAATACTGGTGGTTCCCATCCAATTAAAATAGCCTTCCATGTTTTGCTGTCAATAGACTTTAAAAAGGCTTCCATACGGGACTTCCAATAGTCATAATTAGTTCCAGTCAACAGAGGAGGTCTATTTACGAACCCTCCTTCTTTCTCCATTTCTACCAGATGTATACGCCCTGAATCTAACCCAATCCAGAACAGGGTGCCTGCTCTGATACCAATTGAAATCTGGCACGCCCAGGAACTAATGTTGAATACAATGTTCCAACACTTCTGTGAACACAGTGTTGTAACCAATGTTCCAACCTTGTACGAAGCAGCAGGAAAAATAATTTAAATGACAGAAAACAGTAAAAACACAAATGATTTGTTAACCCAGTTCGGCATAAACGAACCTACTCTGGGGGATACCAATCCAGGAAGGAAATCCACTAATGTAGTGCTAGATCTAAGCCCTCAGTAAACGCCCCGTTTACAACTTATATCCTAGACACCTACTTGTGCAACTTCTACTTAAGAACTCCTAAGCATGAGATCCCATCTCACCTCCAACTATCACGCACAGTGATTACAGTAACACAATAATGTTTGCGAAGACACACTTCAAAACAACAAGTTAACTCCGTACTTAGAAGCTTAGGAGTAACTAACACACACAACAAAATCAGTCTTTAGCTTGTGTTATAGAATCCACAAGAAAGGCTCACAAAATAGAACAATACACAAAACCCTAGAATGCTATTCTTCAATGACGGCTTTGATAACCCTACTGGGTTTTTCGTTCTTCATATATATACTCCAAGCAGAAACGGGTTGAACACAGTTTGGGCTTAGAACACACATTAATCAAAAATCAGAACCATACATAAAGTTTCCTAAAATGTCAGAACATCTTTAGGAAAATATCTCATCGCTGATTCTTTACAAAAGTATACTCCTTGGCGCACAAGAATAAAACGTGGATTCCTTTTAAAAACGCGCTTTCCTTATTTAAAACACGCGCGCAAATCATTTGGACACTGGTTGTACCAATGTTGAAACATTTGGTCCAACATCTTGCTTGTATATTTGTTTTAGCAAAATGCGGCCAATTCAAATATCCAACACCCATGAAGGCAATCGCCATCAAAATCCCCACAAAGAGGTGAATAACATAGTGGGTTAATAGAAACTACAGAAGTAATTGGAAGAACCCTAACTGTGAAAGCAATCATAGAATGTTGATGTATGAAAGGAGGCCTATTTATCAACATTATTTCTCCATCAACAAGAGGCAAATAAAATATGTCTCCTATCTGTAAATATGATTATATGATTTGATTTAATTACGAAGGGAGATATATCGTAATTGATATTTATTAATATGAATTAGATCACCTAGAACATATAATAAATAAAATAATGGTTTGAAAAGTTACCATTTTGCTTTGGAACATGGCAGAGTAACAATAAGAATGAAAATAATTAAACTGAAACATGAAGATGATAAATATAAGGACAAAAACAATACTATATAACCCCCGTGCTATAAAAGTTGAACAATAAAAAGTGGTAAAATTTTGAATGATTAACAATATACAAAAAGGGTATATCCAATAAGTTCATAGTTTTTAATCTTAATCCAACGGGGAGAAAATTGGATAGATAGTGTAACATAGACTAAAAAAAGGATTCTTCACATATGAAATTAAACATAATTCAAGAGAAAAGAACACACCACAATCTAAAAAAATAAAACAAATACCATAAAATAAGAAAATTGAAATAAAGAAGATTAGAAAAGTTACCATGTATCGCTGTCATTTGTAAATGGAACTACAAATGACAAAAATTTGTTTCTTAGTTTCTACATCAAACAATATTTCATATATAGACATGCAATCACTCTATTAAAGTTGCTCTAGTGACTTGGGAGGTATAATGAAGTATACATATTCACAGCGGCAGAGCCAACATTTTAATAGGGCCTAAGCAAAAAAATTAACCGCAAATTCAAATGTAACATAATATATAAATAGTAAAAAAATTAACTGCAAATTCACATGTAACGTAATATATAAATAGGCAAATGCCATTTTTGAGACTTTTTGCGGTGAATATTCGAATAATATCAACATCATCAAGTAACTTGAATATTTCCCGCTTGGTGTAACATATCATTAAGTCATTGAACCACACATCGTTGATCTTGTTGCGCAATTTAGACTTGATAATCTACATTGCTGAAAATGTTCTTTCAACGGATGTTGTCGACATCGGCAATATCTAAGCCAACTCAATAAATTTGTAGACCGGTATGGTGGAAATACCAAATGTTTCTCAGTTTGAACAATCTACAAAGCCAAACTTTGAACATCTTCACAAGTAGGAAATGAAGCATATCTTTTCCCTTTAATTACATAAATGTCAAGTTGCTCCCTGTAACGCCCCAAATTTTATATATAGTTAGTTTATTAGAGAAAATAAAGAAGAAAATAGAAATAAAAATTAATAGAAATATTTTTATTTTATTGTTTTGAAAATATATTTTTTTTTCCACATAGCTTGGGATATGTTTTAAATTATATATTTTAGAGATATGCTTTAGGAATATATTTTAGAAACAAAGTTTGTTAAGATATGTTTTGAAAACATATTTTGGAAAAATATATTCTATTTTTTTTTAAACAAAATAATAGATCTTTTAGGAAATTAAATTTTGAAACAAACTAGTAATAGATAGACATTACTTTTATGATTAAGAAAAATCATTATAAATAGAAAATGTTAAAGAGGAATTAGCATGAGCGACAAATAAGAAGGAGAGAAATCATCAACATTAGGGAAGAAGAATCTCTGCATAAACCTAAGGTAAGGGGGTGAGTGAGTTCACATATAGGGCTAGTGTCAACCGTGAGAGTAGTCGAGGGGACCTACCTTCCCCTCCTTCCTTTTTCCTTTTTTCTTTTGATTCTCATTATGTTTTTATTATGCCATGTTTATACGTGTACTGTATGAATGTTAAGTAATTGATTATATTGTATTAAATTTTGTCATGGTTGATAAATTATATGATATATGTTTTGTGACACTTGGAAAGAAGTCTTAGAGTCTATGATAGTTTATTACTTGCAATCTCATATAGTTATTCTTTTTTATAAAGACAAAAATTTAGTCATACTTTTTAAGGAAATAAAGTCCATTTTTTAAGTTATTTAATTGTTAACAGTTTGGGTTGTTACACTCCCTTATTGTTCCATGATCATTATCAGAAAAGTCTGCATGATAAATATCAGCAAGACGAGCAAGCTTACCAACATCAAACTTGGAGAAAGAGTTCTTAAGGTCAAGACATGAGAAGCAATCAAGCATAATGTTACTTCCTTCACTAAAGCGATGATCCATCTCCATAGATATTTTGTCAATAGCAACATAAAAAATCTCTGTATAGTAACGGTGAAGATTAGTGACAGTTATCCCTTCTAGTCTTGAACGACCCCGAACTGGTATTTCTTCATCCATATTTGGCTCCGAAATACCTTTAGCAACACAAAATTCTTGGACATCAACAAATAAATCATCCCAACCATTCTCTCTCAATGTGGCCAACCGAGCTTTGACGTCGTCAACTAATTCCATGGCAAACACAATATTAATATATTTTCTTTGCAAGATTTTTGAAAGCTCGTTTGTGATACCAAACAACTTTAATATAAGCTTCAAAATGAAAGCAAATTTAAAGTTCTCTATTTTTTATCAAACCCACCGCTTGAGATGGTCCACATCCAACTTCGTCAACCATACTAAGCACCTTTAACGCGGAGGACCACATCTGATCCAAACGATGCAAGGTAGTATGATGTGAACCCCATCTAGTATCCCTTGGTCTAGTGGGACTAGATGATTGATGTAATATCTTTCCTTTAGATATCTCACCACTTTGAAGTTTTTTCAAAATATCTTTGTGTTGTGCTTCCGTCAAAACATCACTTCTCTTTTGCAAGATGCACTTGTTGTGTTTATAATCAAGAATATGTAATCAAAGAAATCGTGAATAGATGAGCAACTACTAGCAACAGACACAACCACCAACAACATACAATGAGCATAACAATGAACATAGAAAGCATAAAGGTTTTCATCTAGAATCTTTCTTTGCAAATCATTAAATTCACATCTCATATTAGAAGCCCCGTCATATCCTTGCCCTCGTATCCTTGAAATAGATAACGTGTGACGATCAATAATACCATAAAGACCATCTTTTAGTGCCTCAGATGTAGTATCTTTGACATGATGTACAGGAAGAAATCGTTCCACAACTTTCCTTTTGTTGTTCAAAAACATATAATACAAATTTTCAACAAGATTACATGGCGGTATGAAGGCTAATAGGTAATATAAATTTGGAAAATACATTGTTCAAAAAAGGAAATTGGAAAATACAAATACTAACCTCAACATCGCCGTCATTTGCTCTTTGACGGATATATCACGTGACTCATTAATAAGCACGAAGAATTGTCTATCATCAAGCTCTTCCATAATCACCTTGGTAACTTCATGTGCACAAGACTTTGCAAGGTCATTTTGAATGTCACCGGAAAACATGCAATTGTTTGGACCACGATGAAAAGCATCTCCCACTTGTTCATTCTTAGATATCTCCCACGGTGAAAAGCATGGGCCTGAGTCAAATGTCACATTGCAGTTCTTAACCCGACTTTGATATCATGTCAAATATGTTTGGATCTCAATCCCAAAAGTTAGCTCATAGGGTGAGGTTGCCATCACATATTTATACACTCAACAATTCGGGAACTTAAGCAATGTGGGACTTCAAACAAACTTGAATCACACAAGTACATATTCAACATCCACCCTCACCCTCACGCCTAGCGTGAGCATATATAGGTCAAATGTCCACATTGCAATCCTTTAACTCAACTTTGATACCATGTAAAATATGCTTGGATCTCATCCCCAAAAGATAGCTCATAGGGTAAGGTTGACCTCACATATTTATACACTCAATAGCCCAGAAACCTATGCAATGTGAGACTTCAAACAAACTCCAACAACAAAACTTACATATTCAACATCCAACACCTTTAAAACCTTGATCTCCAAGAAATATCAAACCCAAGCTTCTCCAAAATCCTCCAATTTCACTCCTTGTAGCAAGAAATTGATCTTCACCAAGATCCTTATCTTCTACTCGAGCTATGGACGAATCTATGAACGAATGTTTGTCACAAAATTACTTCAATTTCAGATTGAAGTGAAAACTATAGGTTGTTGCTTGAGAATCTTTAAACTTAATCCAACCCAAAAGCTAATTTCAATTAGCAACCATGGACATTATCTTAACACACTCTTATCAGATCAATCGTTTGAATGACAATAGAGAGAGGGTGATCGAAGATGATGAAGACGATGAATGGGAAAAGTCTTGGTATGTTCTCTCACAAAATGCTTCATATAAATTCTTATGATTTGTGATTTTTGCAACGTGTTATTCACAGCAAAGATAAAATGAAGTGATACATAAACAACATTTTAGTCTAAGTGACACTACAACATTTTGAAGCTTAGCCAATCGTCAAAAACCGTTGCGTAAAAACAAAAAACCGTACCTATATCCTAAGGCAACGGTTCTGCAACGGTTTTTGTAGTGTGCTCTATACGGCCGTGGCCTTTTCTTTAGGCAACGATTATTTGAGTTTCGCCCACACTAACACATAACCGTTGCTTAAACCTGTAAAAGGCAACAGTTTGTCACAACCCAATTGCAACGGTCGACAATGAGGGTCGGTTTTTGGATTGTTGCTCCGTAGCAATGGTTTTACGTATTTTTAGGCAACGGTTATTGCATGTTGCTTGTCTTTATAGGCAACGGTTTCAAACTTTTTATATAGCAACGGTTATAGTAATAGGAACGGTTATTGAATTGTTGCTTTATGTATGTTTTTAGGCAACGCTTATTGCGTGTTGCTTATCTTTATAGGCAACAGTTTCCAACTTATTATTATGGCAACGATCTTTTTAAAAAAAATACTTTTTTGTTACTTTTAAATACATTTATTTGTAATAACAATTAATTTTTAAAAAAAAATAAATAAATAGCACATAATACACATTTAACTAAAATAAAAAATACTCAATTTGAAAAGCTTAAATAAATTAGATAACATTTTGCATAATTTAATATTTCAAGTTTTGATATCCAACTACACTTTGATTTAAAAAAAATATACATATAACTACACTCTTGCATCATAATGATGTTCCAAGTAAGGAAATTCGAAACATACAAAAATTAAAATAACACACATTTGCTTCCTTCAAAAGAATAACCAAAATGTCATTGCTGAAAGGTGCAAATAATATCACTCATTGTCTTTGTCTTCAGACTTGACCTTCTTAACTAGTTGGATTAATTTCCTACATTTACAAGAAAATTGTAAGTCTATGTCAATTCTCCCACAATTTATCCAAACCAAATTGTTAATGGTTAGTCAACACCCAAAATAAATCGGCAAGCACCTGATAAATATTCAATAAAGGTACATACAATCAATAACAAGAGAACTAGGGTTGAAAAAACAAGATTACCATGAAAATGGTCTGTGATCAAGATATACACCCTAGCCCCAATATTATAACTACATGTTATAAATGCATAGGTTGAAAATTTTCAAATTCAAAAGCACTGTGTTTTGAATATATGCATATACACCTCAGCCCCCTCATTCAGCAGGTTTTCCAAATTGTTTATAAGTGTCAATACTCAATATCATATGATAGTTAGCTGTAATAAGTTTAAGGACAACAACTTAGTAGAATCTTGAACCACCAATATTAACATTAGTCCAATTTAGACTCAAATGAAAGGAATCTATCTATCAAACTTATTATATCTACAAAGAGATAGCATAGTTTTAGTAAAAGTTAATACCATTATGTTTTTGCATGTTAACATGCAAGCTATAAAAATTCAATCTAAAACACTTGCTACTCCCATTACTTAAATTTGATTGAAACTGCATACCTAGAAAGAGTTGGCATTGACGATTTCGCCGTTGAGCAGGTTTGCAACAACGTCTTGGATGACACCCTTTTTAATAATCAAATGCATCAAGTGTGATGGATGGATCTAACTTTTCCAAATGTCATAATGCTATTAAATTTACAATAGCCTAGAATGACACCAATACCTATAATGTAAAACTGGAGAATCATTTTGCAAAATGTTCACAAGCAATTCCACAGTGGTTTTATCACCAACACTGATATTAGTCGTGTGAGTATGTTGAACCTGGATATTCGCAGATAACACATGAATGAACACAAAATTTTACTTATAAAACTCTTGCTCGTATTAATGCACATGAAAAGTGAATCATAATGTTCTTAATAATAATAAATAACCCAATAAAGTTGACATCAATTACTGATGCTTATGATAGAAAGAGTAAAACATATGGGTTGTCTTTTATGTTTGGTACATATTAAAAGTAGATAAAACCAAAGTAGTCTATTATGAAAGTATATCAAACACTACCCATAACTTGAAAAGAACAAAAGTCCCATAATGCACAAGATAAATCATATAAACATGATTAACAATATTCTTTGAAGGAGAAAGAAAACCTAACTAAAATCAAAAGCTCAAATCTGAGTTTTTACATAAACATAACTATAATTATTTGAGGGTTTGACATTACCTTTTTTGATCTTGAAATCAAAACCTAGATTGAAGCATTAACTTTTCCCTTTCCTTCAACAAACATTGGGCCATCGGAAGAGAACGAAACCTGTCCAAATGAATAAAGGAACCAAAACCAAAGTCACTAGTTACCATTAGTAAGAGAATACAGTGCCAAAAGTAGCAGAAAAACTCTCCACTCACAAAGAAAAACAACTTCTTTTACATTTTTCATATTTCTTCGTCCTCTTCTCATATCTACAAAAAAGATGCTACTGCTATCTTTAATTTGTTCCTAATATTTCTCAGTTATTTCTAGATTTCTATAAAAAATCCACAATGTCACATGACCAAAGTCAAATTGAAAACTGTTCTAAAGCAATAGAAATTGGTAACAATTAGGTTCAAAAGAGGGAAAAACCCAAATGTGAAATAATAAGAAATTGGTAACAAATTGGAACCAGTAAGGAACACAGAGAGAGTATAGTTACCTGGATTTTCGAAAATCACTACATAGAATATGTGGAGCGGCGACCATTGGAATAAGTCAGTAGCGTCGGCTCAAACCGACGCTAAAGACTTCCTGCAGCGGTTAGTCAAGCGTCGGAAATGGAGGCGTCGCTATGACAACCAGCGGCGGGTCTGGCAAACCGTTGGAATAACCGCCGGTAGGGCGTTAGCGTCGGTTGTTGTGCTTTTGCGGCGGCCGTAACTGCCGCTATTTGTCCATATTTCTGGAAAAATTTTGTTGCTTTTAGCGACGGTTTGACCGCCGCTATTTACATTTTATTTTTAAAAAAAAATTACACTTTTTCCCCCACAAATTTTTTTAGAAACGCTTTTTTTTTTCCACAAAATATGTTAAAAAATAATAAGTAAACATAATAAGAAATTTAACATAATCTCAAGTACTTCAAAATATTAATGTTTCCCTAAACACTTCAAATACTAAGTAATTCAACCTAAAACAAAATATTACAATATCAAAAGTGAGCCAACATAAGACATGCTAGGATACCATCAAAGCAAAGTACAAAAGGTACTCAAAAGTGAGCCAACATAATAATGAACAAACCAAAATTAAATGGCAAAGAATCTGCAAAAACAGAAGAAAAAAAAAACACAAGGGGAACAAAAAAGCCAAGCGCATAAGGCCCCTCGAGAAGCACGAAAACAAACACATAATTTCGCCATCTCCAAAGGTTCCAGACCACCGAATTGCAGATCATAATCAACCCCCTTTTCACTTTGGATTTCCTGCCTCCAATAGACAATTGAAAGAAAATTGAAAACAAGTTATGAGGGAGACCAAAAGGTACCTCTAGCTAAGTGAAAACCTCCATACCTTCTATTTTGTAGCAAAGAATGAGGGGAAAATTTTACCTTAATATGATCATCAACTCGAATTGTTTGAGTACCAATTATAGGTCCAGCACCGAGTGCACGAATAGTGAATGCTAAGGATATTCAAGTTTCTTTAACACCATCCTAGTCTACAAATAGAAATGAATATATAAACAAATGAATCTGAAGACTTGGCAATTAACAAGAGTAAGATCAATTAATCTACATTTTTCCACACATTAACTTATCTATTAAATCATCTAAAATATGAGTGATTATTGATTGTGAAGCATTGGAATCAAGTTTGAGTATTGTGATTAGTCTATTTAAACATCATGTAGCAAAGGACTTACATCTCTTTCTTCCTTCCACTGCATATCAACACCTTCCTCTAGCATGAACTTGCCTCTCATCATTTCACTTCCAATCCAACCGTGTGTTGCTATCGTTACTCCAACCCCGTCTCTCAATTCAAAACGCAACATCTCATAGAAGTTTATTTGTGCTGCCTTTGCGGCCTTACTTTACATGCACAAAAAATATATAGAGAATCATAAACCAATAAAACATTACGTCAAAAAAAAAACCAATAAAACTTCAAAGTTAAATTAACAAAAACAACTTAATTTGAAGAAACTAAAAGAATCATCCATAAACAAATCAGTGAATTAATGTCATATACACCAAACAAACTCATCCTTGGCAAAGGTAACCAGCTTTCAACAGACGCATTGATAATAACGCGACCATGGCTTTGGTGAAGGTAAGGAAGAGCCACCAAAGTTGGATAAACATTCCCCAAAAAATTAATATCCTGAAAGACCACAGTTAGCTTCTCAACCTTAACAATCTATATCTTTTAATTTTCATTGAATTTGGAAGTGACAAATGACATTTCAACTATGCAAATTCGAATTCTTACCAAGAGAACAGGGAAAACTGAGGGGCCAGTAACTTCTTCAAAGTAGAATGTATGTCCCAATTAGTTACTGTATTTACAAGGTGATCTACTGCACTCAAATAAACAAACAAAATTTTCTTTATTAATTGGAAGTGTCAATAGTGATATTTTAAATGTGCAATCAAACTATAATGTGTACAATTAGAGTATAAACTTTAGTCATTAATTAATTAATTAATTTCATATTGATGTGAAAGGTGGTAGCTAGCCTTAATGCAATAAGCTTACTATTTGAACTGTTACTTAATTAAGCACTTTAGCAACTCTTATCATATAAGAGCATATATATAAGCTATTTTTGGTAACAAAGCATAAAATAAAGTCCAATTGTTTTCATATAAGCTATATAAGTAGAGAACTTATAAAAATAAGTTGAAAAAACTTATTGGATATGTCATAAATTAAGGTCTCGCAAACAGTCTCACATTACTTATGTTAGTAGATAAGTTCAAATAAGTCAATTCAAACGGGACTTACCACGACCGAGTACATTAATGGCTTCATTAAGTATCTTCTACAATCATCTTCCTTAACAACATCTGCTGCCATAATGATGTCATGCCTTGCACCCATTCGCCTTGCATTCTCAACAATTCCCTTTAACATAAAAAAAATGCAATAAAAACCAACAAATACTATTACTAAAAACTAAAGTGGCCAAGTATAAGTTGTACAAGGGACACAAAGATACTAGATAGAAAAACTGATATAGCAGTAAGAGAAATCTTAAATCACTTACCAAAACCAACCAAGAAAACAATCAAATAACACTACACACGACCTGATATACAACAAAATCAGACCTGCAATCTTCAATTATGCACACATACACCACACAGACATATAAAACAAGGAAGGAGCTATGAACCCTGGAAAAAAAATAAGAAATAACTATAAAACAAGAAACAAACTTAACAAAACCAAGAAACTAATAAAACAAATATAGCATTAGATACACATAGCTAAGTAGAATTTCTTGTGTACAACATACACCCATAAAATTGAGTAAATATGAAAAAAAAATAGAAAAAATCAAGTGAACAAAACCATCAAGCACAACAAGATCATATCTAATTTACAAATACACCTATTTGTAAAGTTACAAATTTTTGACGTGTCGTTACTGCACGAGCTTGCTTATCAGACTTATCAAAACCCTAAGAAAACAGATCAAAGATAATAAACAAGACAAGGACTTATTATAAAACAAGCTCAATTAAATAAAAAATATCATTACCCTTTTACCATCCTTCGAATCAGAATTAACTTTCTTAAAGGTTTTTCCTAAAATCATCCCTACAACAAAGTAAAACAATTAATAAAAACACTCAAACTATAGAATCAAAATAGCACAAACAGCAAAAATATAAGAAACCCTTAAGCATGTTATGATCCTTAACCTTTTCCCTTTCCCAATCTTGAGCATGAGCATGTTAGGAGGACGCTCGAGCATGTTAGGATCCTTAACCTTTTCCCTTTCCCAACCTTAGCCCTTTTAGCACTTGGTTCTTTCAATTTAGGCTTCTTCCTACAAAATTTCAAAAAATTAAAGAGAATCAGAAGCCAATATAAAATATTAATAATCACAGACAGTTAGGTTACAGCTACTGAGTAACATCTTCAGAAAACCTGGCATTAAAAGGGGTTGAGGGATGTGAAAGAGTCGAATTACAAGAACCAACTCCAGAGCCATGCTGCAATTCAATCACAAGTGCGGTATCTACCGCTGCGTTTTTAAGGGCACTAGAACTTTCTCTAGCTTCAAGAACAGTTGCTGCTGCATCAACAAAACCTTGATAGGCACTATTTAGAGAATCAACCACACTGTCCATTGAGCCTGTTTATTTGTGTTAAAAAAAGTTAAGATTCTTGAAGCACAAACACAGACATTAATTCAAATTTTCATGAACACCACACACACCGTAATATTATTATAGATTATCAATCATAAAATTTCATCTTTATTTTTCAATTTTTATGCATGATCAAAAAATAGAAGAAAAAATAAAAGAACAAAAGTATTCAAGTAAAATAATCAAAATTTCTTCCACAACCACAACAATAAACGGGATTAATGAACAATTCAACACAAATGAAAAGAGAAAATTATGTTTGATTGATGAACAATTCAAATAGGGTTGAAATTTTATGAAAATAGGGTTGAAGATTGTGCAAAATTTGTTACTAACCTGTTTGTTACTGTGTACAGAAATTGGTATGGAGCGAGATTGATGAAGCAAGAGAGAAAAAGGAGCGAGATTGACTTGAAGTGAGTTTAAGAACGAAGAGAGAAGATGTGGTGAGTTAGGGTTTCATGGGGAAGTGAGTTTCAGGACAGAAAGAGAACCTGGTGGAAGGATGGGGGTGATGAGAAGCTACAGAGCGAGAAAGTGAAAGTTTCGATTTGGAGAGGTAAAGGTGAAACCTCTGCGAGATAGTGAAAGTTTTGATTGAAAAATCAAATTAAGTAGTGAAAATAAGTGAGGGAATGAACTATTAAGATTTAAGAATGCATCGGCAGTTCGTAACCGCCAGAGTAGATCTGAAAAGCGGCGGCGGCTTCCCAACCGTTGGTTTATAGGGAAGCGGCGGCGGTTACTGTTCACCTGCCTCAATATGACTGTCGCTGTATTCTATTTTCCTTGTAGTGAATGAAGATTCGTGCTGCAAGAAAGACATATTAATGTAATCTTCTCGAAACTGAGATGGCGGTGAAGCTTCTCGAAGCTGAAGATGAACACCGAGATAGAGGCGAGATAGAGTTTGAGCGCCAACTAGGGTTGATGACGGCAAGAGCAGAGATGAGCGTACGGTGAACCTTTCTAGATTGTGAACTACTGAAAATTAAGAGTGGTTCAAACAAGAAAATCTAATGCAAATCCTGAACTGAAGGTGTTATTATGGTTACTAAGAAAAGCTTCACATAAATATCTTTGTCACAGTAGCAGCTGGAACAACCGCACAGAACTGCCCCACAATCCTCAAAAGCTTCACATAAATATCTTTTAATCCCAAACCAATCAGAGATACTAACTTACAAATTATCCCAAACCAATCAGAGATACTAACTTGCCAATTCAATGGTCAAATAATGGAAGGAATATACATAGGCAAATGTACAAAGCCTATTCTGTTTTTTCAGCACACGGGAAAAAGCATTGTACAAGTTACAATAACAAGAAGTTACATGGAATTAGTTGTTCCACAAAACCAAGACACTAAGTTACATGAACGGACAGCCCACAATTTTTCTTGAATAAGTCTAAATTAACATTTGAAGAGGAAAAGTCAGCCCAAGTACTTTTACAGATGAAAACACACAAACCAAAACACACAATTGTTAACAAAAAGTGATTTGCAAGATAACCAAAATCAATTGGTACCAAAATCATAGGCTAATTTCTTCAATAAGGAGAAATCATAGAGGAGTACAGAGATTATAACTTACTTGAGAGAGTCGTCGACAAGTGATTCGAAGAAAAAGCTTGAAGACGCAATTCACGCGAGAAGCTTGAAGAAGACCAATTCACGCGAGTGATTCAGAGAGGATTATTGAGAGTCGACGAAGCTTGAAGAAGAAATTCACGCCAAAAGAAGCTTGATTCAGAGAAGCCGCACGCGAGATTCAGAGAGAAATTTCTTAACCCTTTTTAGAAGAAGCCGCACGCGAGTTTCAGAAGAAGCTCTATTCAAAAGTAGGCGGTACTGTAACCCAGATCTTTTTAATTTTTTTTATCTTTTGATGATTTTTTTTCTATTGTATTTGTTTTTTTTTACTAATCAATAATAACATGATGAAATTTATTATGAAAAAAAAATAACAAGTTGAATTTTCACTTTCAATTGAGTAGGAGTCCCAAATATTTTTGAGTGGGGATAGATTTCCAGTTAAATTTATTTTGTCATTTAATATATTTATAGGAATGGTTTTAACAGTGCGGCCAATTTATATTTATAGAAGCATTTCTAAACGGGTTGCTTATACATAATTATAGGAATACTTATTCCACCGTTGCTAAAAAAAAAATTCTAACGGTTGCCAATAATTTGTTATAGGCACAGTTTTTTTACCATTGGTGAGCAAATTGCATACGGTGACAACACCGTTGCTTTTACCGTTTTTAGGGACGGTTTCTCCATTGTTGGTAGGAAAACAATGCAACATACAAAAAACCGCTACCTATTCCTTGTTATGGGTATGGTTTTTACGCGTTGCTTAAAAAACTGTTGCCTAAGCTTAAAAATGTTGTAGTGTGACAAATGCATCAGTTCATGAAAATTACATGCATTGGTTCATTAAAAAAAGAGCAAACAAAAAATTATTGAACATGCATGCACCGGTGCATCTGAGACTATGCACCAGTTCAAGTTCCTTGGATTTACTGTGCATCGGTTCATGTTATGCGCCAAAGCAAAATATTCTCGGGTTTTTAAAGAAAGAATTTGCACCAGTTTAAACATTGTTATGCACCTGTTCAAATTTTCCATGGTGCTTCTTGCACCAATTCAACCAAGTTATGCACCAGTGAAAAATAGTCTCGAATTTCTCTAGACTTTTCATGCATCGGTTCAAAGATTATGAAAATCATGACACATAATCGTATAATTGTATAAGAGTATAAGTGAGTCATCATTTCCACAAATATAATATAATAATAGGGAAGATATTAATGAATTTGTGTAAGCATTTATCAAACACATGATCGTATAATTAAGCATAACTCATCATGCATGACAAAAAATATGCATTATAATCAATAATTACTTTAACAAGCAGATCTTTCTGATTTTAGGTTGACAGGGATTGAGAAGTCGCATATTACCTCATAACACAAGAGTGTCCACTCAAAAATTTCCCAGTAGTACTCCTCCTTTCCACACAACTTTCCTACCATTTCACCTTAAAGGCTCATCAACCGCAGAACTATGAATTTATCACGGTTCGAGCTCTTAACATGTCTTACTATATGAATGTGATATAAATGAGACACTAACATCATCAACAATCACCATTAGATGTTACTCAACACATATTTCTGACTTGAGTATATCCCGACAAATTAACTCATCATCAACACAATCACCATAGAAAACATCAATTAACTTAGTCTACTAATTGTCAAATTAACGACTATCCTTGTTATTATTAGAAACTACATTTAATTAACATCCTCTTACAAATTAATTAAAGAGCATATTAGCTACTCACATCTATGGTTGGACAAAAAGATTAAACCCACGTGAAACCCGAGTAACCCAACTAAAAACTGGAAAAAAAACGGTTAGATTTAGACGGTTTGCGAGTCGACGGGTTATATTTTTTACTCTTAAATAGATATGTAGGTTTAGGTGCGTGTTTGAAAAATTTGAACTGTTGGTACCCAAGCCCGACCGATCGCTCAACTATTGCTAGCGTCTAACTGTGTTTTACATGTCATGTCCATCAACTATTGTGTCATATTATTAATATATTACTAGTATTTATAGTTATCAATTGGTAGAACTTTATTTGTCAACAAAAAAAAAACTACGTGGAATTTTATTTGTCACTTTTCGAAGTTTGGTGATATGATTAAAATGAAAAAAGGTGGGCGTGTCCGACAATTGATTTGGCTGGCCACTACGTGGAACATTTAGAAACATCGAAATAGTGTTATTTTCAACGGTGTTATACCAAATGTTTCTTCTCTTGTGGATGAGATTAAATTTAGCTCTTGGGTTTGGTATAGTAGTAGGTACGGGCATAAGTCTAATGTATCTTTTACGGCTTGGTGTTTGGAACCTCTAATTTGTATTCAAAGCACATTATAATTTGCTTTGTGTTGTAAGGGATTGAGTACCCCTTGTACTCCTTTATAATAATAATAATAATATTTTGCTTATAAAAAAAAAACAAAAACTAGTAGAACTTTGAATTCTTTTATACAATTCAAGACCTTATAGCTAAACTCTTATAATAGTTGGAATATGTGAAGTTTAATGAAGTAGTATGTTATTCATGTGATGTGATGTATTGTTTATGCTTCTTTAGTCCCTTTGTTATCATGTTATATGCTTGCATCTTTGACTGATCAACTTAGATCTAGACACAAGTTTATTATTATGAGACATATAATAATAAATGAAAATAAAGGATTAATATGGTTAAGTGGAGGATGGACACATATTTGTTACCTAATGACTTAGACATAAGCTTTAGGGCCATAGTGAGACTTTAAACAAGCAAAATTTTATGAACTAAAATGAACTAAGCGTGACCTAGACATAAGATCATCTTATCCGCCGTTTTATATCTAACTTTGTAGACATACACCCCAAGGCAAACTTGCTCACAAAAGTCTTGACAATACTTATCACTCACTCACATAGCATACTACGACTTTGAATTGTTCATTGTTCCAACTACCCTATATGACCATCTCCAAAATCAAAGCTTCTACTAGAAGGTCGAGGGGAAAAGAAGGAGCTTGCAACTATATGAAACGCAACTGTAGAGGATTGAGAAGATGATTGTCTAGGGCAGTGGAGAGAGTGGTAGAGGAAAGGGGAAAATAATCAAGTGCGGTTGGAGTATAATAGTGTGTGTGTGTGTGTGTGTGGATGAGATGAATCCAATGGTAAGGTCCAACATGGACCAATACTTTGGTGGGTAGGAGTACAAGCTAAAAGGACCCTACCAAATTACCCCAGTCCAACATGTTGCATCAAGACTTCATTTTTCAAGAAAGGTCATATCATCATACCATAGCCATGTTCATCGCTACTACACAACACTGATGCATTGCACATTTTCTCCGTACGGAAACCACAATGTCGTTTCAACATTTCACTTTTGTTCCTCCACTACCCACTATTCTCGCTCTGTAACCACTGTTCACTAGATTTCTCGCAACCACACTCACTTTTTTTTTGTTTTTTCTTTTCCATTTTCAGGTTTTCAAACAGACTAGGTATATAATCATATGGAAGACTGATGAATAATTTAGCAAGTGTACTAAATGTCGTCAATTAGTAAAATAAAGATCGTTTTCCACAGGGATTGTGATAAATCAACAATAACGAATTGAAAGCATACTTAAATAAATTGACATTAATAAAAGGGGGGTTTTTCTTGGTTTGTTGCTTAATAGTAAGCGTTGGAAAGAAATTAGGGTTTTAACTAATAAAAGCGAAGCTATTGGCCCTTTTGGTTCATCTAATTCAAATTCGTCTTGGTAATATCATGTATGTTAACAAAATTACTAAATTCGTTTCAAGTTTTGATTAAAAAAATTGATTATGCCCAATGTCTTGGTAAAATAATCCTCTCTCTTGATCATAAATCCCTAATGTCTTAGGATGATTTATGATCGAGTGAGGAATTTGACCTTTAACCTTTCAATCTCAATTAACAACTGAAATCTCTTATGTGAAGATTAATTGAACAATTATTCATAGGTCGATGATTTGTTCCTATTATCATAGTAAAACAAATTATTTAAATCATCGCACAATTTATCGGATCATGCAAAGCATTAAGAACAAAGAATAATTAATTGAAACCAACTTCGTAATTCATTAACATAACATATGAAAATCACATGGTTCAAGACAAATTCAAATTAGAATCCCCTAAAGGCCAATCATAAGGATTTAGCCGGACATAGTTAAACAAGAATTTATAACAATAAAGATGAAAGAAAGCATTACAAGGAGCTCTGAAATTTCTTCCAAAAGTCTGCTGTTTTTCGCCGTAAAATTTTGTACCCTTGAAACTCTTGCTTGAGTCTCTTTATATAGAGATGCAGCTCCTGTTGATTTACTTCAATTTTTTGTTGGATCTTGATAGGAATTAGTTTTTAAACGAAATTTGTTTTAAAACTAAATCTTATTTAAATCTTTTCCAAAGTTAGTTATAATTTCCAATCATATCTAACACACAGATTTGATAACAAACTAATTCTTTTTTTAATTCTTTTCTAGTGCTTTCAGCGGCCTTGTACTTGACGTAACTTCCACTTATTATTGTGCAAAAACATAATAAAAATATACTAAATCCTCATAAATAAGTCTTGGTATAAGTCAGAAACATAGTAATGATGTGGAATCATCAAAGACAAAAGAAGAAAAGAAAGATTAGGAAACAAACGTTAAAAGTGAATTTCCCTCTAAATGTCGGTCAGAAGAGAGAGGTTTTCACCAAAAACAAAAGAAATTATGGGTTGTTCCGTAAAACAACCAATGAAAAAGATAGAAGGAGTATGTTGTGTTTTCCCTAAAACTGAACAAGGGGGAGCAACGGTGTGATGTTTAGAAAATGCATAGCTCCAAACAGCAAAACATTTTTTTTTCTTTTTTTAATCAAGGAGCAATTTTTTTTGTCTTAAAATAACACCCTTTCATTAATCAAATAATTGAATCAAAGAGACATAAACTGGTCTTAAAATAGGGCGCCCTAAGATAAACATGTTGCTCTATATCGATAATCCAGAAGCTGAATTTTAGGGAATATGTTGAGCTGGTGGGTTGGCTTTGCACATAAGTATAATCTCGCCAATGATTAAGGCGAGGAAACACAACAGTGCCATCAGGAATAGGTATTACAAGCATCAACAAATTTATTAATATTTCTACCTTTATTAAAATCTTTTCAAAATACGCAACGAAAAATTACAATTTATTATAAAATATTTAGTTTAGGTATTACAAGCATCAATAAACTTAACTAATTGATTAATTAGCCTAAACATTATTTACAAAATCATTCTTTATAAAATATACATTTTCTGAAATAAATACATTAAGTCATAAAGGATCCTATATCCTAAATACAACTCTTTCCCCGTGTCACACTCAGATCGGAGTTTCACCAAACACTTGGGAATCAACAAACACATAACCTGTAAACCTAGACCACCCAACGGTCCAAAAGTACACAAAACAAGAGAGTTAGTAAATCATAACCAATAAAATACAAGTGTAAGAAATATACTTAACACTTCATCATATTATCATGCATAATCTAACTCACATATATATATTTTCAATCTTAAATCAAACATAAGATTATCCATATAACACATTGAAATAACAATTAAGACCAATGATTCATTCAAGCAACTCACACAAACCACACAATGTCACATATCAAATCATCAAATAATATGCACATCTTCCTAATGCAATTTAATGCTACAACTCATGCTATGTCACCCTAGACATATTTAATGCATGTGGTACCATCGTCTTTATTAGAGTATCTCACCTCTAATATCTGTCTTTATCGAATAAATATAATTCGATATCCGTCTTTATTAGAATCATAGATTCTAATTATGATTCTAATATCCATACTCAATACATGAATGCATGAATGATTCATGTATAACCACAAACACTTAATAAAACACAATATTAAATTTTACACTATGATATGGAACACTATCCATATCCGTCTTTATTAAGATATATCACAAATCTTAATATTCGTCTTTATCGAATAAAATTCGATATCCGTCTTTATTAAGATAACACAATACCTTAATATTCATTATCAACAAAACATCATTAATCAAAACATCATAAACAACTCACAAGAATTATCAATAATCAACAATTATCTTTATCATAATATTCTTCTTTATTATTTCATCAAACATCATCAACAATCATCAACAATTCATAAGCATACAATTAATCCATGTTATAGACAAGTAATTGCACTTTAAATATCATTAAACATTTTTTAAACATCATTAAACATTGTTTAAATATTATCCTGTTATAGTATGGTTGCCCAACGACCAGTAGCGCTTCTAGAAAACTCGCTATGAAATCCTAATCCGGAACCCTTATAATAGCGCTTCTAGAAATCTCGCTATGAAATCCTAAACCAAAGTACACTATAATAGTGCTTCGTAAGAAAACGCTATTAAAGCTACAAAGGTGGCTCTCTATTACAGCGCATTTTTAAAAAACGCTATTAAAACATATAGTGTATAGAGCGCTTTCACATAGTAAAGGAAATTAGTAAATAAAAAGATTGGGGTGGGTGGGTGTCGAACCCTTGACCCCTTGGTTGCTAAATCATACTATAATAATTTATTTATTTTTGATAAAATAAAAACAAATAAAGCCTAAACGTTATATTATTATTATAATTATATTATTATTATAATAACAAAAAAATACTAATCCCAGCCGTAAAAAAAAAACAAATACTAATCCCTGTAACAAAAAAAAACACTAATCCTACTTCTTCAAAAACAAGTACCAATCCCACGATCTCATATACAGCAATCTCCTTTACCAAAACCAAAAACCCAACAATCTCAATATGTTTCTTCAAGATGTTTACGCGCTCATAATTTTATTTTCCCGCACTAATTTCCCACTCTCCCAGCAATCTCAAACCCACGATCTTCAATCAAAATCAAACCGTAAAACAAAATCAATCGATTTCGATCTTCTTCAAACCATTCCCAACAAAAATTGAACTCAAACCCTAGAATCGAAATTGATCGTCTTCTAGCTTCAACCCCAAAGGAACCAAACTTATATAGAAATCATTCCTTTGTAATCAAACTCAGATTGGACCAATTTAATTGTCGCTGTACTCGTTCGTCGCCGTGCTGTCACTTCTGTTTCAGGTGCTCTTTTCTGCTACTTCATCTAAGATGTTGTTTTTGTTCTTTGATTTTGTTTTTCAATTTTCTTTCTTCCCTCATAATCTTGTGACTGTTTATTTTTTCAATATTTAATTACGGTGTTCATATGTATGTGTAATTATAGTGTTCTGCAACTTAGTAATGTATGTAGATTATAAGTTTTTAATTGCACACTTTTAACATTATCAACTAGTAGTAGCTTGGAACTTGGAAGGAAACATCTTTTCATACACCTGATTGGTTAATATTTATCTTTTCATACATTACTAAGTTCTTACAGCAGTAAAAACTATTGATTGTGTATGAGCTTTTGATACATAAAATCACTTGTTCAATTTGCTAAGTTGACTAGTTATGTTGTAGAATGTGCTAGCAGTAAAGAGAATGTACTCTTTATTCTATTTTTTTGGCACATAGAGAATTTACTAGACTACTTAAATTGTTGCAGTTATACATATCTGAAATTGTTGCAGTTATACATATAGATAATTTACTGGTCTGGTTTTTTGAGCTTTCTCAGTCTACTTTTGGTTGGTAATGGGAGATTGTATGGGGGGAGGCTTGGTGCTGGTTTTTTGGGGGATTAGCAAAGCTTCCCTTTGTTCTTTGCTTAGGAGTTTTGATCTTTTTTCTTGTTTGATCATGATGTATTTTTCCTTTTTTAAGTACTCCTTGTACTTATTTCAATAAAATTTGCCTCTTTAAAAAAAAATTATTTGTGTCAAATATCTAATGTTTCTTTTGTAATGTTTTATACTTTTAAAATTTTATTACTATGTATTTCACAGGTTGTCTAATCTTTGAGCTATTCTTCGGCTTGAAGGAGTTACGCAACAGAGGAGCAAAACAAAGAAGGTGAGCTATTCTCGAGTTTAGAGAAATCAGTGGTGAGTGCTTCTCCACATATTTTAATAATCAATTGTTGAAATTTTGTTTAGTTTAGCAATTTTTTAGTTTTGCTATTTTGTTTGCAAGATTCATGTGTAATTCTTTTACGATCGAGGTTGAAGTCCTCAGGATATATATATACCAAAATACAACATGCATTATTTGAAATGTGCTAGCATATAGTATATGACTCTAACTTCTGATTGAGATTGTATTTGTACACTATTGCCATTAAAATTGGGCATATGACTAGTTAGAACCCAATCTGGTTATTAGAACCAATTTAACTAATTAAGACCATTACTCATTATTTAAACTAAAATTATCTATTTTCAATGTATGGATCGGAAATGGATGTCAGCCGATCGAATGTCAAAAGAATATAAAGATGGAGTGAAAGAGTTTGTTAAGGTTGATGTTGCTCATGCTGAAGACACTAGTAAAATCATATGTCCATGCTTAAAATGTTGTTATAGAGCTGTTGGTAAAAAGGATTTGGCAAATCACTTAATTATGAATGGAATTGATAAAAGTTATACATGTTGGATATTGCACGGGGAAGAAACACCTAAGTCCACTAATTTGAGGAGCAATGTGACAGATACATCAAATGATTTTGGAAAAGATGCACAAGAGTTTGATCGAGTCGAAGAGTTTGTGAAGGTCATTGAAGAAGATCTTCGCGATTGTCCTGAAATGTTTGACAAATTAGTAAGTGATGCAAAGAAACCATTGTATGATGGATGCACTAAATTCACAAGATTGTCTGCGGTTTTAAAATTGTATAACTTGAAAGCAGGAAATGGATGGACTGATAAGAGCTTCACAGACTTGTTAACTCTTTTAAAAGATATGTTGCCTGAGAACAACGTCCTCCCTGGTCGAACCTATGAGGCTAAACGAATGTTATGTTCTCTTGGCATGAGTTATGATAGGATACATGTTTGTGCTAATGATTGCATTTTATTTCGAAATGACTATGCATCATTAAACGTGTGTCCTAAATGTAGTGCCTCACGATATAAGAAAAAAAAAGCTCCAGCCAAAGTGTTATGGTATTTTCTGATAATACCAAGATTTAGGCGCATGTATCGCAATGAGGAAGATGCAAAGTGTCACATCCCATTTTATTTATTTATTTATTTATTTGGGTTTATTTATTTAATTAACATGTTTGTGTTATTTAATTAAATTATGTGGCATTAGGTGTGGAGATGTGTTTAGTATAGTAGTGAATTGATGAGGTGTGAATTATGAGAATTGAGCCAAGTCAATAAGTATTAAGTTAAGCCCGTTAGTGGAAGGGTATTTTAGTAATTGATGGAGATGAGTGGTGACCTAACTATAAAAGGATAAGATAGGGAGAGAAACTCATTTTTTGTCATGAATTTGGATGGAGGAAGAGAGAGAAGCCCTCATGAGAAGAAAAAGAAAGAGAAAGAAGAGAATAATGAAATTGGTAAGTAAATCCCGTTTTCCCTTCAACACCTTCACTAAATCTTCGATTCACGATTCGTTAACCGTTGATTTTCGTTGAAATTTTGAGGGATGGTTCACAACATCTGAAGCTAACTTTTGACCGTTCGGATCGTCGAAATAAGGCCTGAGGAGGGAGAAATCGGACTCAGACTATGACAGAAAATTGGAAGAAAAATAGTGGAAAATGAAGAACAAGAGAGAAAGATGAAGAGGAAGCTTTGTAGAGGGGAAGATTGAAGAAGGTGGATTAGAGATTCCAACAAACCTAAGGTAAGAGAGTAGTTATATATGATCAATGAGTGATCAAGAGGGGGGAGAAATCTCATTTCTCTTTGCCCAAACCCTCTCACTCATTTTATGTTGAAAGATGATATTTTTATGAATGTGTATGAATCAAAATGCTTCCTTTCATGATAATTTCGTGTTATCCAAGTTGTATGATGCTAAAAGTACATGTTGATGGTTTTAATTTAGTGAATCAAAGGATGTTCATGTGAAAATTATGTGTTCATGTGTTTTGGGTGAAAAATATGAATAATCTTTAATTGATGATGATTTTGATGTTTTCAAGTGTTGAAAGTTGTACTTCTATGCATGTTAGTATGTTTATAACTTAAAGAAAACACCTTTTTAGAACTGGAACACGTTTTGGTGAATTTGTAGTGGAATTTGAACGGTCACCAAAACAGAGTGTGCATTCTGTGCACATCTCGTCGGGCGAGAACCAGCGAGAGTCAGCGATGGAGTTCGCTCAGGCTCGCCGGTGCTCGCTAGAAAACCTGAAATGTTCTGTTTTTGTCGCTGAGACACTCGCCGGGCTTCGCTGGGCGAGATTGGTCTGACTTGGAAATTATTCTATAATTATTTTGATGATTGATGATGGTTCAATACATGTGTTAACGATACCCTAATTGATTGGTGATGATTATTGAAGAATAAATGTTTGTGAATAGACTTAGAGATAATCTTATATGACTAGTGATAATGTTGTTGGAGTTTTATATATGTATGTATGTGTTATATATGTATATGATGATGATTAATGATGATAATGATTGTTGATGATAATAATTGATGATAGATGATGATAATAATGATGGTGATGTTGTTGATTTATACATATGTATATGTGTGTTATATATATATATATATATATGCATGTATGTTTGGTGAATATTATAATGATGGATGATGATAATAATGAAGTTGATGTTGTGGATTTATATATATATATATATATATATATATATATATATGTTGGTGATTATGATGATGATGGTAGTTTAATACATAAGTTATTATGATTGATGATGGTATTTTCGTATGCTTGACAGGTATGTATGATGATATTGATGGTGAATTGAAATGAATATATATGGTATTTGTATATGTGCAAAACAATGGATGGTGAGTTGGTGAAGTCATGTAATTTTACATGCAATGTTGGTGATGTTTTATATGTATAATTACATGTTGTTGATGACACTTCATTTATGCATATGTCGTGTCAAATGGATGGTGAAACGGATTCTTGTATCCGATATAGATGGTGATTTGGTACCACATGTAGATATGTTTAAGAACATATATTGAAGGTGACATTAGTTGCATTAGGAAGGTGAAACACTTAATTGTGTTATGTGTTGGTGATTGGAAAATGGTTAAGTATGCATTATTTATGTGTTGATGAATGGTGATTGGATATATGTACATTAATTGTGAAATGTTCTTATATTGTTAATGATGTTCATTTATGATGGATGTGTAGAAAGTTGAGTAGGATACTATATATATAGATGTTGTTGATATATGTTGTTGTTGAGATAAATGATAGTACCTTACTTCATTTATTATGTGTCGGTTATATATATCTAACTCTGTTTTGTGTGTTTGTGGATCGTTGGGCGATTCAGATCCTCAGGTGTTTGGTACGATTTGTCGGTGAAGCTCTGCTCTGATTAGGACCAAGTAAGGATTCTTGTATATCGAGTCTTTTATGTATTTATGTTATAATAAATGAGTATTTTCTTATATAGATCGGTGAATACTATTTTTATTATCTAGTATTATTTTTGGAGAATGTAATACTCAAACTAGTGTTTTGTATCTTGGTCTTGATTTAAACAATGAAGTCTTTTATCCGCTGCGAGTTTTTGAAAAGAATTTTTGTAAAGTTAGCATTTTTTGTAAATTCGGGTTTGGGTGTTACAATTTGGTATCAAAGCCCCGTTATCTTCGGATTACGTGTGGGCTATAGGTGTCGATCAGAGCCGGTCTGTGCAGACAGACCAAGTGAGCGTAGTGTCGGTCGAGTCGTGTAGTTGTTTAGTTTTATTGGTGATTTGTTTGTTGTGTCTACACTTGCACCTTAGTAACTATTTAACTAATTTGCAAATGTATGATGAGATTTGTTGTTGTTGATGTTTTCATTCGATGAAATATGGAAATATGGTTATTGTCGCTAATTATGTTTATTCTTCTTGAGAATGTGATTGTTGTTTGGATTTCAAGATAATGATTTAAATAATGGTGTCTTTCCGCTATTGTTGTATTTGAAGGGATTGTATTAGTATATGAGTATAAATTTCTTTATTGGTGAAAGTCTATGTTAGTGAAATAGAGTGTGATTGTTTATGCATGTGTCGTAAAGGAATGTTGAGATGATTTATTCATGATGATTGATTGTGTAGTATGATTGAAATACCAATATGATGACATGTGTGTATTCATAGAATTAATTGAGAATGTATGAATATGAATGAGATAGTGAGATTACTTGAATACTTTAACATGATGATTATTGTGGAATATTCATGAAATCGTTGTAATCTAAGATGAGAGTATATTGGTGAATTACGTGTGTTGTCGTAACTTGTTGATTGTGTGTGAGACTAATTTCATGAATTTTGTATTATTGATTCTTTGATTGAGATGTTGCTTTACCTAATTCATGAGACGTATGTTTTAATTGATGATTGACTTATGAATTGATTGTTTCATGAATAATATTGAGTTGTGATGTGTTGGTTTCATGAATTCATTTGGTGTGGTGATGTTTATTCTATTGACAATGAATTTATTTGTTAATGAATTATGAATGAATTGATGTGAGGAGTATTGATAGTATATATGAAGCGAGGAACTAGATGGTAGGAGTCCTTAAGTGAATCGTTTGAGTATAGGGTTGGTATGATACCGTATCATGGAGAGAAGTGTCATACCGGATGTGGCACAGTATCGCTTGAGAGAAGTGACCACATGGTGCAGTATCATTGAGAGAAGCACACCCACATTGAGATTGTGATTTTGTAAATTGTTTTCCTTGTTATTCTGGGATGTGCAAGAGATGAATAGATTGGTTGTTTAATGATTGATTATTTGGTTATGTCTGAATAATCTGTGATGCTAAGTGATTTGTTTTGCTATAGTTGATTATATTATGATGTAATCATTACTTGATTTTTGATGAGTTATATGAGTATGTATGAGATGTGCCGGTGTATGTTAGAATTCATTTTATACTATGTAAATTCATACATGATTTGCATATGTTGACTTGAACATGATAATTGAAATGATGGTTTAACGTAACTAATCATAATGGAAGTTTATACGAATACTTATGTGTATCTATGTGTGTGATTGGTGTGTAGCTCTTTATGTGCATGAGATAGTTTAGAATTGATATTGATTCTTGGGGATGTGAATATTGTTGAAGATCTAGAATTATTTTCTTTTGAATGTGCGAAACTAATTCTTTTCGTAAAAATAAGAAGAGTAGGAATTTGATGATGGATAGATTCTAGAACATGTTGATATATGATTACGTTCTATATAACATGCATTGGATTATTGCTATGAAATGTGACTTATTCTTTTATTAACCATGAGTTATAATGAATGTTTATGTCATCTTTCTAAGAATATAGTTAATACATGTATGATGCACATGTTTTGGTTATTTTGTTATACCATGATTAGTGATCATGTTAGGTTGATTGTCTTCTTGCATGATATGCTTATATAAATGTGAATTGGGCAAACTAGTTGGAATGGTTATCGTGATATATGCAACTTTCTTGTTTTAATGTGATTCTTAATTCATGGAAAGTATGTGCTATATAAATGCTTATGCGAATGTGAATTGCCGGACTTTTAGATTTCGTTGATAGATAATATGTATCCTTCATGTTTGTTTTAGCTTACGAAAGATGCATGTTACTTATATATATATATATATATATATATATATATATATATATATGAAATGTTGTATTTTGCTGGTGTGCAATTTAATGAAGATGTTTACATATTATACTTCGTGTTTGTGTAATTGTGTGTCTTATCATGTTTTGTGGTTACCCCTTGTATGCGATACGTGTGTAAACACTATCGATACTAATTCCTTATTAGGAGGGTAAGTTAGAACCTATAGTTGGGTGTGAAGGTTGGAGTTTTCGACAGACGTTTGTATATGGGTTTGAGATTAAGTGGAGAAGAAGGGTGTGTTCCTTGAGACGTTTGAATATCGGAAGAATAATTGGGAGACTTGTTAAGAAGGAGAAGGTTAATGGAGCAATTGTTTCGATGAGGATAACGTCAAAGGTTGTCGAGTAAGAAGAAGGGTGACAACGTATGAGAGGTGTATTACAAGCATTGTAAGTTGGATTTGAAATTATCGGAGTTTGAGTGTTGGTAGCAAGAAGTTATTTCGGTGGTCACGTGATATAGAGTATTGGATTAGTATGAGTCGTCAGAAGTGAATGTCGTGTTATAATTAAGATCATAAGTTGGTTATTGAGAATGGAAGTTGTTAGAGATCAGTTGGTTACTTCGGGAGTTGTTGAAAGTTCTGGAGTAAGTTTGGATGGCGTGTTTCTACGGATACTTAGAATGTGGCATATGCGTCGAAGAAGTTAAGGATTTGTGGAAAGAAATATTTGGATAAGTCGAGGTTTGGAGTGTCCAGAATTAGCTAAAGTTGAGGGATTTTAATTTTTGAATTAAGACATCATTGGAGCAAAGTGAATGTGGTAGGAAATATCGGTAATAATGATGAGAAAAATTGGATTTGGTTGAACGATTCAAGAATGCAAGATTGGTAGATGAGGAAAAGTTTAACAGTATGGAATTAAGAATGATGAAGTTGATGGATTAGATCCTCAAAGAGATTTGGAGAAAGTTGAAAGTTGGATTTGAATTAATGGATCGATTGACATGAAATCAGTCAGAGTAAAGAAGTGAGCTTCAAGTAACTAAGAATGAGATTTTGAGATTTAAGATGGATTTTATCTGTTGGATTTTACTAAGTTCGGAAAGGAAATTGTAGGAGGAAGTTGCGATTGAAGATCAAGATGGTAAGACCATTAAGTGGAAAGCTATGTAAGGGAATTTCACATGAGGATTTTGCAAGTTAAGATGAAGTTAAGGACAAAGTGTTGTTGGCATAATGGAATAAGAAAAATGTGAAGGATTCTACTTGAATAAAGGTTATTATTTTGTTTAGATATGAGAAAGAGTAAAGGATTGAGGATATGATAAGTGGAGACGGTGAAATAATAGTAATTTGATGAAGCAATTAAGTTTTAGATTTGAGTATATTGACGGAATAAGTAATCTTGGAAAATGTTTGTGTTAAGGAATGCAAAAGTTGATTAAGCAAATGATTTGGAGTTAAGATAATTGTATTGAGAATTCAACGTAAGAAATTAAGATCGTGGTTTGGATAAGATCGGATGAGAGTGTATTCGGATTGAAAGGAAAAAAAAAAGATTTTATGGAATTGTGGTTTAGTAACGTTATTTGCAAGAAAATGTCTTAAATCGAAATGTAAGGATTGAGCAACATTCGTCGCGGAGCGTTTCTTTCGGATGTTTCGAGATTAAGAGCACATTATTTTGGTTCGATGAAAATGGTCGATGTCACCATCACGATTCTTGACTATTTATTGGCAAATTGAGGAAACTGGCCGTCCTTGATCTCTTGTCGATAGTAGACAAAGTTGTGTTGTTGAGATGAACTAATTTTGTTAAACTTAGTAATGTATAAAGTTTTGGATGCTTTGTTGGAAAACTGGATGAGGTGATCTTGGTTGTGCGATTTTCGAGGACGAAAATTCTTTAAGGGGGGTAGAATTGTCACATCCCATTTTATTTATTTATTTATTTATTTATTTATTTATTTGGGTTTATTTATTTAATTAACATGTTTGTGTTATTTAATTAAATTATGTGGCATTAGGTGTAGAGATGTGTTTAGTATAGTAGTGAATTGATGAGGTGTGAATTATGAGAATTGAGCCAAGTGGGTAAGTATTAAGTTAAGCCCATTAGTGGAAGGGTATTTTAGTAATTGATGGAGATGAGTGGTGACCTAACTATAAAAGGATAAGATAGAGAGAGAAACTCATTTTTTTTGTCATGAATTTGGATGGAGGAAGAGAGAGAAGCTCTCATGAGAAGAAAAAGAAAGAGAAAGAAGAGAAGAATGAAATTGGTAAGTAAATCCCGTTTTCCCTTCAACACCTTCACTAAATCTTCGATTCCCGATTCGTTAACCGTTGATTTTCGTTGAAATTTTGAGGGATAGTTCACAACATCTGAAGCTAACTTTTGACCGTTCGGATCGTCGAAATAAGGCCTGAGGGGGAGAAATCGGACTCAGACTATGGTAGAAAATTTGGAAGAAAAATAGTGGAAAATGAAGAACAAGAGAGAAAGATGAAGAGGAAGCTTTGTAGAGGGGAAGATTGAAGAAGGTGGATTAGAGATTCCAACAAACCTAAGGTAAGAAAATAGTTATATATGATCAATGAGTGATCAAGAGGGGGGACAAATCTCATTTCTCTTTGCCCAAACCCTCTCTCTCATTTTATGTTGAAAGATGATATTTTTATGAATGTGTATGAATCAAAATGCTTCCTTTCATGATAATTTCGTGTTATCCATGTTGTATGATGCTAAAAGTACATGTTGATGGTTTTAATTTAGTGAATCAAAGGATGTTCATGTGAAAATTATGTGTTCATGTGTTTTGGGTGAAAAATATGAATAATCTTTAATTGATGATGATTTTGATGTTTTCAAGTGTTGAAAGTTGTACTTCTATGCATGTTAGTATGTTTATAACTTAAAGAAAACACCTTTTTAGAACTGGAACACGTTTTGGTGAATTTGTAGTGGAATTTGAACGGTCACCAAAACAGAGTGTGCATTCTGTGCACATCTCGTCGGGCGAGAACCAGCGAGAGTCAGCGATGGAGTTCGCTCAGGCTCGCCGGTGCTCGCTAGAAAACCTGAAATGTTCTGTTTTTGTCGCTGAGACACTCGCCGGGCTTCGCTGGGCGAGATTGGTCTGACTTGGAAATTATTCTATAATTATTTTGATGATTGATGATGGTTCAATACATGTGTTAACGATACCCTAATTGATTGGTGATGATTATTGAAGAATAAATGTTTGTGAATAGACTTAGAGATAATCTTATATGACTAGTGATAATGTTGTTGGAGTTTTATATATGTATGTATGTGTTATATATGTATATGATGATGATTAATGATGATAATGATTGTTGATGATAATAATTGATGATAGATGATGATAATAATGATGGTGATGTTGTTGATTTATACATATGTATATGTGTGTTATATATATATATATATGCATGTATGTTTGGTGAATATTATAATGATGGATGATGATATTAATGAAGTTGATATTGTGGATTTATATATGTATGTATGTATTATATATATATATATATATATATATATATATATATATATATATATATATATATATATATATATATATGTTGGTGATTATGATGATGATGGTAGTTTAATACATAAGTTATTAACTCTTATGAATGTATATGATTGATGATGGTATTTTCGTATGCTTGATAGGTATGTATGATGATATTTGTCATACCCCATTTTTTGACCGATTGATTTTGTTCGGCGTTTTAAAACCTTCTTGCCCTTTTTGTCATTTCTGACGAAATTTCGGCAGAAAGGTATTTTAAAATACCTCATTTGTTGTTTCTTTTATATTTATTCTTTTTCTATTATTATTATTATTATTATTTATTATTATTTTTACCATTATTATTATCTTCTTTCTTTTTAAATTTATTTATTTATTTTTATTTTCTATTTTTATTAATTTTCGTTTTTTTAGTTAATTTAATTATTTTGTTTTATTTTATTTTTACTTTGTCCTTTTGTCCTTTTAGTTAAGTTAATTTTTTTTGTTTATTTTTTACACAGATGGGCCTTTGTTTGGACTGGGCCTGACTGTTTTGCTGCTATTCACATCCCCCTGCTATTTCGTTTTCATGATTCACACCCCCTGTCTTAATTTTATTTTTTTATTTCTTTTAGCTTATGAGATAAGTGCTTTTGGCATAAGCTATTTTAGCTTTTATTTTAGCCAATCAAGCATGATGTCGAGGCTTATTTTATTTTCCGATTTAGTTGATACTTAAAAGTTGTTAATATTACTTCATGTCTTTATTTTTAGCTAATTTTATTTTTTAAGCTTATGAGATAAGTGCTTTTTGGCATAAGCTATTTTAGCTTTTTTTAGCCTTGTAAAGCACGATGTCGAGGCTTATTTTCATTTTTTTTAGTTTCGTATTTATTTATTTATTTATGTTATTTATCCATGCATTTCATATTATTTCATTTACGTCCATTTATTTATCATATTTACCCTTTTTTTTTGTAACATCATTATCATCACAATATTGATTGTTTATCGCTTTATTAATCGTCATTTATTTTTGCTCTTGAATTTAGGATGTAAATAGGCCAAATGTAAAACTCTAAATAAAAGTGCATAGCATACCCCCTCTCTTGCATCATTTCATATTTATTTTCTCGCAAAGATTTTAGAGTGTGATTAGGCCAATGTACCCTAAATGAAAAATTGCATCTCATGCATATTTATTTTTTATCGCATTCCGCCAATATGCGTAACGTTAAATTCCGAGGGAAAAGACACCGTTTTGATCAAAATATCATTACGGACCGTCTTCGCGCTTAATTTGCTTATTGCGGCGTCATTTTTTCTTTTAGCGCTACCCTTTTAAATTTTAAACCCAACATTCCCCTTTTAAATAGTTAGTCATTTTCTTCTCAAAAAAATGAGGTCAAAACCTCTTTCAAAAAAATACACAATTATTTTCTTTTCGAAATATCACAAAAGCACAAAAATTTTCATCAAACACTTCTATCAAAAAACCTTGGAATTCAAACCAAGTGTTCTTTTTCTTACAAAAACCTTGGAATTCAAACCAAGTGTCTTTTATCACTCAAAACATTTTCTCAACAAACCTTGGATTTTAAACCAAGTGTCCGCGTCTTATTTTCATAATCAAATCTCAATCAATTTAACCATATGGACTTTCTTTACAAATTAACATCAATCAAACTCACATTTTGCCATTTTTGGCTTTTGGTATTTTAAAACCATTTTCAAAACCCTAAAATCAAACAAACAAATTTACTCGTCTTTTTACCCCGAACTACGGTGGTTTGATCCCTCGGGTACGTAGGCATGAGACTTGTCTCTCCAATCAATAAAATCAACAAAAACATTTTCCTTTCTTTTTCGTCACTTTAAACTTTTTTCGATCACTACTTTAGTTCCCATACTTACGCATTTTTGCAAGCAATTAAAATTAAGCGCATAGATAGAAATAAAAACAAGAGGTTCCTATAGAGTACTATAGATACTTAGGGTGCTAATACCTTCCCTTCGTATAACCAACCCCCGAACCTTGTTCTCTAAAAATAGGGTTTTTTCGAACTTTTTCCCTTTCCCTCGGATAAATTAAAGATCGGTGGTGGAATATTAATTTGCGATTCGAAGTTAATTAATAACTCGACATCCAAAAATCACCGCGACAATATTGATGGTGAATTGAAATGAATATATATGGTGTTTGTATATGTGCAAAACAATGAATGGTGAGTTGGTGAAGTCATGTAATTTTACATGCAATGTTGGTGATGTTTTATATGTATAATTACATGTTTTTTATGACACTTCATTCATGCATATGTTGTGTCAAATGGATGGTGAAAATGGATGGTGAAACGGATTCTTGTATCCGATATAGATGGTGATTTGGTACCACATGTAGATATGTCTAGGAACATACATTGAAGGTGACATTAGTTGCATTAGGAAGGTGAAACACTTAATTGTGCTACGTGTTGGTGATTGGAAAATGGTTAAGTATGCATTATTTATGTGTTGATGAATGGTGATTGGATATATGTACATTAATTGTGAAATGTTCTTATATTGTTAATGATGATGATTTATGATGGATGTGTAGAAAGTTGAGTAGGATACTATATATATAGATGTTGTTGATATATGTTGTTGTTGAGATAAATGATAGTACCTTACTTCATTTATTATGTGTCGGTTATATATATCTAACTCTCTGTTTTGTGTGTTTGTGCATCGTTGGGCGATTTAGATCCTCAGGTGTTTGGTACGATTTGTCGGTGAAGCTCTGCTCTGATTAGGATACGGGAAGGGTTCTTGTATATCGAGTCTTTTATGTATTTATGTTGTAATAAATGAGTATTTTCTTGTATAGATCGGTGAATACTATTTTTATTATCTAGTATTATTTTTGGAGAATGTAATACTCAAACTAGTGTTTTGTATCTTGGTCTTGATTTAAACAATGAAGTCTTTTATCCGCTGCGAGTTTTTGAAAAGAATTTTTGTAAAGTTAGCTTTTTTTGTAAATTATGGTTTGGGTGTTACACAAAGCAGTTGACGTGGCATGAAAATGAAAGGGTTCTTGATGGAATGCTACGACATCCTGCAGATGCTCCTCAATGGGCAAAAATTGACAATGATTACCCAGAATTTGGGCAAGAACCAAGAAACTTACGTCTTGCATTGTCTACTGATGGAATAAACCCTCATGGTATTAAGAGTAGTTCTCATAGCTCTCATAGTTCTCATAGTACTTGGCCAGTAAAAGACATGTTTGGGAAGAGATACAAGTAACGTGCTAACTCAAAATAGTTGTAAAATTTAATTTATGTTAACCTATTTTTGTTATATATTTGGTAAGGAGCTATGTTTGTCTTGTGGAAAGCTTATGTGGTTGGTGATGAACATAAAAAATTTGTAATGCAAGAGGCTGGAAAGTTGCACAGGGCATGGAGAACCAACGTGAGAAAAGTTTTCCTAATAGATGAAAATGGTAATATTAAAGAACATCCTCCGAGTGATTATCCTGAGATTTTGCAAGAGCATTGGGATATCTTTGTAGCTAGGACACAAAGTGCTGCTTTTCAGGTAATGCTATTATTTAAAGCCTAATATTTTAATTTTTTAAGTATATATTTTCTATTATCCTAATAACTTTTTAATTAATGTAGAAACTAAGTAAAGAAAACCGGAAAAGGGCGTTAAATCCTCAATATCGATATAGAAAATCACGAAAAGGGTATGCTCGTCTAGAATACGATATGGTAAGTATGTGTACAACTGCAGTCACCCTTTACTCTATTCATCTGTTTTCTTTTTTCTTTCTATTCCTCTATTTTCTTCTTTCTTATTCCCCCTTTACACTTTTTTTCCCTTCTTTCATTTGTTCCTCTAATTTTCTCAAATTAGTTGCTTCCCATTCTACTGAGGAAGCTGAAGAATAAGCCTCACTGTCTAGAAATAGGGATAATGATTCTGTTATAATTTTTGTGGTCTGATATTAACAACATTGGTTGTGTATCTAGCTACTGTTGATGTGTTGTGTTTGCTTAGCCAACGTGTATCTAGCTTATCATCATAGGCATGCCTTTAATTTATATGTTAATTATTGTCAATGTATATAGATAAAAGCACCGGAAGTGAAAGGAGAGGAAATACCCCTTTGTAATGTGTGGTTGACTGCTCATACGAATAAGAAATGAGTGATTGATAATGATGAGGTTCAAAAAGTTGCGGACGATTGTGTAAGTAGAATGTTAATTTTTTGTATACATGTTAGGTTCTCTTGCTACTTCTAATGATGATTAACATTTTTTTTTTCTAAATAACAATGTCAGGAAAAATTAGCACAAGCTTTACCGGAAGAAGAGAGACAAGACCGTGGTCGGAACGACATACTTTTTCAGTCTCTAAGTCATCTCCCGGAGTACTCTGGCCGTATTAGGGGTTTAGGTTTTGGGGTATGTGCTAAAGATTATTTTCACCTAAAGTCCCGCCCTCACAAGAGAAGGTTGATACTCTTCTGTCTATGTATCATAAAGTCTGTGGGAGATTGGAGATATTAGAGAGAGAGAGAAGCAAGACAAGCAACAAGCCGATGAAATAATAGGGAAACAACAACCTGTGGAACCGGTAGGCAACCAACAACCAAAAGAAGCTGTAGAAAAACAACACCCTAGTGTCAATGATCCATGCAACCCTATTAACTTTAACACCATTCCTAAGGCAATTATTTTCTGCATTAACTCCAAAGTTGTAGTGATTAAACAAACTCATGAAAGAACTTGTTTCGCTTGTACTTCTTTTGCTATGAAAGAACTTGTTAATAATATTTGTAATGGTTTAGGGTATATCATCCATCGAAATATATGTAGCATCCCCGAGTCGTAAATTGGTGGCTCGTGGCAAGTTACATAACACTGATGGTGATACAGTGCATGGCATGAAACTACTATCGGGATATGTGAAAGTTGCAATTGAAGTTGCACTTGTGGAAGATGCTCTGTTGCTTATACCTGTTGAAGATGGAGAGGTTTCGATGATTGGTCAAGCAGTAGGTACAATTGTGACATGGTCGTTCAATCTTATTAAATTTGTTGGTGATTGTAAAAAGGTAAATTTCTTATTATCAACCTTCTAGATTGATAAGACCTATATACTTGTATTATTATTTTATCACTAACCTCATGTAATGTAACTCTTTAGATTGGTGACACATATAAAAATAAAGATAAGAAAATTCAAGAGAGTGCCGAATCAGTTGCTTCACCAATCAAAAGACGGAAGAAATCAATTGTTTCACCAAATAAAAACCGAAATAAAATCAAATATCAAGAGTCTTCCCCTGCAGTTAACAGTTCAGAGATTTCTCAACTGAAAATCCTTCAAGTGTATATGACAAGTATGTGGGCTGTTGATAGTGTAATGGAAGTAAGTATGGGGGACAAAATATTTGGTAAGGAATATCCTGAGCATATGCATGCTGAGCATATGCATGCTGAGCATATGCTTGAGGTTATAAATCATGAGTGGTTAAGTGCATCTGTCATCACTGTGTATGCCAGGTACCTCTATTATAACCAATGTTCTTTAATTTGCATGTGAGAGGTAATATTAATATCTCAAATGTTTGTTTTTCATTTCAAGGTACTTATATGACAAGTTCATAAGTCCTGCTGGATTAATACATAAGATATTTTTCTTATCCCCGCATGTATCAACTGATGATATTGAAGGGAGCAAAATTGCAGAAATATTGTTACAACAGAGGAGGGAGGTCAAGGATAAATTGATTCTTGCACCGTATAATTTTCAGTAAGATTTATATTCAAATTACGTTTTTTTTTTTTCGATGATAAAAGAATGTTAAAAGTGTTGAATATCAATTAACACATTGTAATATTTAAATGTTGGGTGTAGGAATGTCCATTGGGTGTTGCTTGTCATCGATCTAGATGCTGGGAATGTATATTACTTGGATTCGTTGGGTGATGATCCTTCAAAACATCCACAGTTTAAAAAAAAGTTTAACAAGTGAGTATCTATATATATTCTTTTATTTTAAGATTTATATGATTATTGATAATAATTACTCATTTGAAGTTAATTTTATTTTGTTAGCGCTTTACAAATCTACCGTGTCTTATCTCAAACTAAAGCGTCCAAGTCAAAATTTAAAATCACATGGAATATCATAAAGGTATTTTTATATATATATATATATATATATATATGAGAAAATAAAATGCAAAAACCTGGTGTGGCGCCACACCCAGATTCTAAGTAGATTCGTCCATGGTTCATCATTAACCTCTCTAAAGCACCAAGAGATCTAGTCTTATCCACCCAAACCCGTTTGATCTACCCGACGCCCGATATGTCCTCCATCAGACAAAACCGTTTGAGTGATCGGTAAAAAATAAGTGTACTTTTATCTTCATCGATTATGGTCTCGATTTTGATATTTTTGGCCCGAAACCGACTATATCCAACTGATGCCCAACCCTACTCACATCTAATTAATTGATTCATCTTAATTTACTAATATATTTTTTTTTCTTTAATCAATTCTTCAACTACCATTAATAATTTTTTCCTATTAATATGTTATTCGACTCCTATTAATCAATTTTCCTTTAACTTAAGGTAATTATTTGTGGATTAACATAAATATTACTTATAAGCATTTCACCTTTATAGGGTTGTGGACTAACATATTATTGGAATACCGGGTACTAGGACCCACAACCTGAATTAGAGTACACCCAACGTCAATGTACATGTATACTCTAATTCGACAAAATGCATAGCTAACACGACCGTGATATGGAGAAAACATGATATCTTTTATCCGAATAAGTTGGTCGCTATTTGGACTTTAACGAGGATAAAAGTCCACACTCTCCCCCCGTGCATGGATGTGTGTGTAACTATTGCAAACTTTAATTCATTTCATCACTAACCTTTTAAGTATTTATATTTATTTATATAAATATTAGTATTTAAAATATTTTCATTAAAAAACATTCGGGACTCCTAGCTAAGCAATAAGAGCTTAATATTATAATCTCAAAGGTACCGAATTTAAATTCCTTCGGAGACAATAATAAAATGATCATTATTTTCATTGATTATTGATTTTTTTTTTTTCTTTCTCAATATTTTTAAAATTTATTAAGAAATTGATGTTTTTAACTCATAAGTGAGTGACATATTAATTAAAATATTGAATTAGGTGTATGCAACACCAAATCTATTATTATTTTTTGACAAGGTATATAATTTATTATTTTTTATTGTATATCAAATGCACTTTTTTTTGGTGAATTGTACTCCCTCTGTCCCGTAATATAAACAAAAAAAATCTCTTTTTGATGTCTCAAAATATAAGTAAAAGACAACCTTTTTAATCATAAAATTATAAAATTACCCTTAGTCATAATTTACTACTATTTTTTTTTAAGAAACTTAATTCCCTACTATTTAGTTTCCCATTAAACTTTGGGTTACAAAGTTCACTCTCACACAAGCATAGCTTTCATATTCCTTAAGTTGATTGTCTTTATTTTTATCTCAATTTGTGTTGCAGTGGTGTGTCTAACACCATTATTAATTGTGTTGGTAGTAGTTAGCTTAGCTTCCATCATTAGCAGCTAAGGGTAATTTAGGAAACTCAATTGTTTATTTTGGCAAAACTTAGTTTCTGAATAAGCGTGAAATTATTTTTTTGCTTATATTTTGGGACGGAGGGAGTATGTCATAAGCATTTAGTCAAGTTAAACTTAATAATTAAAATTACTATAATTATTTTCTACTAGGGGTAAACCCGTGCATTGCACGGGTTCAATTAAACTATATAATTAAAATATTTTTATAAATGAAAATTAATAATTGTGTTAGGTATAATTCCCATATATATAGTTAAACGAAAGATACTAATTTAAAATATAATTATATTTAATATTAGTAGATGTATAAAAATTAAAAAAGTTAGTCATCATTATGAATGAAATGCACTAAGTTTGTTTGATTCAAAAAAAAAAATCTAAAAATTTATTTAGAAATATGTGATTTTTCATTGATTCATATCGTATTTGTTTATATTTTAAGGCAACAAACGCTAAAGAGTGCATCTGGGGCACTCTTTATTATTATTTAAATTAATTAATAATTTTGGAATTTTTAGTGAATTTCAGAACACATATACACACTATCTGTAAATAATAAAATTATTTAAATTATCTTATTATTTGGCATGTAAATATGTTTTAATATCTACGGTTTCAATAATTTCTAAAATTTATTTTGATGTATGAGCATCAACAATTTGTACAACTCATGACTTTTCATCTTATTCTTGGAAATTAAAACTATTTACTCTACTCATTCATAAGTACAATTTAAGATCTCTCATATTTATAAAAAAGACGATTCTTGTTATAATAATAAATTAATTTCATTTGAAGTTTCCTCTCAAATATTCACTCAGTAGAATTATATCTTATACTTTATACTTTATTGGTTAGAAACTCTGAATGTTTTTAGCCGGCGGTTTTATTTATTTACTTTTTACTATTTCCTATATATGCTTAATTCATGTTTTTTTTTGTCTCTTTCTTTATTTTAAGAGTTTTTTGTCCCCTAATTTTTTTTTTGTCTTTTTTTATTTAATAATTTTTATTCGGGTTTTCAGTTTAGTTTAGTAGTGTTTATTAGAATGCAGTACTCCGTAATTATAAAATTATAATTACCCTCTCTTCTAAAATTGTAGCGACTTTCTCACTTTATTCCTTTTAAAGTATTTGAACACAAAGATTAGAAAATAGTTAATTTAAAAATGCATAGACTGATATATTCTTCTTTTCCTCTTCCTTTTTCCACATATATTTTCCTCATATATTTTTTTTGGGTACAATATTTTCCTCATGTTTTGCATACTAATTTTGTACACTTATAAAATATTCTTAAAATATAAATAACGGCTCATCTATTTTATGGCCTGGGAATAATAATGGATTATCTTTCATCACTTATCCATTTCCCTTTTCATTAATCATTACCCTTGATGCAGTAGAGTTATAATGGATTATTTTTTGATCTCATTCCTTGAAAGTACATACCAAATAACATAGTTTTTTAATCTCTTCTATGCAATTCAAGGTCTTTTATATTTATCTAAATTTCAATTCTTGTGTTGATATATTGACTTGTTTTAGATTTACAATAAATAAGAATTACAACTCTTATTAATTTTTTTATTAATATCATGAGTGAGTGAATGTTCATAGTTTTTTATTTACAGATGAATGAATGATAATATTTAAGGAGTAGAAGTGAAGGGGTCCTCTATATGCAATAAAATAGTATTATTATTTTTATTTTGATATTAGTTGTTTTATGAATCTATAAGACAACATATTAACTTGTACTAATTACTCCCCTTTGAAATTAATATTGTTCATCGTTGGCTATTCATTGTAATTGTTGTGAAACCTTTCATGCTCCAATTGATAACTCAAGAGATAAAAATTTAGAGTAATTTTTTTTTTACATAAAATTGTTTAGAGTAATTATTATTCATAAAAAAATAAAAAGATTAAATATTTTGATAATTTAGAAGAATTCTCGCACAAATGCTCAATTTAGTCAATCTCTTAAACAAAAAATCATAAATTTGTCTTAATATCTACTGTAAGAAAATATGTCATTAATTATTTTATTTCAATACTATAATTGTTTAAGAATTTGATTTTCTTTTTGTGGGTCGCAGTGTAGTTGCAAGTTATTTTGTTAATAGTTATTTCAACCAAAACCAATCAATATTTCTATTTTGATCCACACCAATTTTCCTACATATTAGTCTTCCCCTTGTGAAAGTTAATAATATTGTTTCTAATATTCCAAATGCACCATATTGTCACCAACCAAATCAAATGTTAGACTCTTAACATGACTTTGCTATCTATTAAGTTGGCTTTCTAAAATGTTTACACATCTTTATAATGTTATGTATAAATCCTGAAAATAAAACTGCAAAAAAGAAAGAAGCGTCGGTCTAATTTTTTTCTGAGCAAAATAATGTGTTATGTAGATATGACTTCCACACAAAATATATGTTGCATATAAATATATCAATCAATATACATATGGAATTTGTAAATCCAAATATCCAAATATAAAATAAAAGAAAAAGAAGGAAGAGAATCATCTCACCTTTGCAAAGAAAAAAACGGTAATCATCTTAGTTTCATGTGTACGCTTAAGAATGCCTTATATATATTTTTGTTGCTAAAAAAATGACTTTGTACATATTAAGAATGACTTATACATATTTGTGGATAAAAAATGAAGTTAACAATTGGTATGTGGATACATGATCTATCACACTATATATATTACATATATCAGTATCTGTATAGGAAATCTAATTTTTAGCTATGACTCAATTTCACCTAAAAAATATAATAAAGTAACAAAATGGTATGTGGATATATGATCTATCACATTATATATATTGCATATATCAATATTTGTATAGGATATCTAATTTTTAGCTATGACTATGACTCAATTACACCTAAAAAATATAATATAGTAGTACAGTATGCTTGATAAAAAAAAGTTTCATAGTAAAAGATTTATAAATAAATTTATCTTTTGTTGCACGATATGTGTACCTTGTCCACCAAATCATTGAAATTTCTCCATAAAGAAATGATAAATTAAGGCATGAAAAAGAATAAAATTTCACATTCAACCAATAAAAGAAGGGTAATTGCAAAAAGAAGAAAACCACTAAAGTAAAATAGTTAGAAAAATTAAATCTAAAAAAGGTGGGTCACATAAAAAAAAAAAAAGTTTCGCAATATGTTTAACATGAGTCTCTAGAAAATTACCTTAAAGTTAGTACGACATACTAAAGCTCTCATCGACAATGTTTTATGTTGAGAATAGATGTATGGTTAATACCTTCAAAAGACACCAAACAAAACCTACGATATGAATACCCAACATGTATGATTCTTCTTGCAAAAGTCTCAATATATATGTTAAAATCTCCATGCTAGCTAGTATCTATATATATGTCAATATAGTTTCTTAAATTTTATGATCGTATGGGAATTCTTTGAGTCACATAGCATAATCTCCCTAATTATATTTCTTGACCTTGTGTATTCTTTTCATAAAGTGTAAAGTTTCATTTTTCTGATCTTATATATTCTTTCCATTAAGTTGATATCATTGACGATATTTATTAAAATATAACTCTAAAATAATAATAATGCATTAGGTTTTTTAGATTTAATTTAATAAACTAAAAGAGATAATATGGAGATTTTAATGAAGATTAGAAATAAAAATTGTTACATGTCAAATTATTAATTTAGATTTTGCATTAGTACAATATTCTTATAAAAGTAGTATAAAAAATAGTTGGAAATAAATTTATAAAAGATTATAATTTCAAACAATAAATAAATATAAAATATAAAATCATTGAAAAAAATTAAAAAACATACTTTTATTTATCTCTAATTTTAACAACTATACAAACAGTCATTAAAATTATTTTAAAAAAGAATAGGATAATGAAAAAGTAATAAAAATTGTTACCTGTCAAATTATTAATTTAGATTTCTATTCATGAATTTAATTTGTGGAGGATAATGTTAAATTATTAATTTAGATTTCTATTCATGATTTTAATTTGTGGAGGATAAATTTTATTTTAGATTTATTAATAATAATTAAGAGAAGTTGGTAAAGTTTCAATAGAATTATGGAGTTTTCTTAGAGGTGCCACATCATCACAAAGTTTGGTTATGAGCAACTCAACATTCCCTTTATATGTAAAAGAAAAGAAGATTTTGCGTAATAAATTTATTATTTTATATTGTATATAAAATTTGTTTGCTTTATCAAACATTAAGTTGATTTGACTACTTTCCCTTAAATAAAATATTGAGTTTGTTTTATATTGTTTGCTGTATTAAATTAAATTAAATTTGTATTTTTTTTTGGTAAGGTAAATTTGTTTGCTTTATCAAACATTAAGTTGATTTAAGTGGAACTTGACTTTAATCGTCAATAAAATAAGTTTGAGATTTTGGGATGAAAAAATATGATATGGAGGGAATAACATGATCACCTTTTTATTTTTTTGCTTACTTTGAATTTGCATCTTTTTGTGTGCTGACATGTTTTTTTTTTTGTGGAGAAATGCTATGGATAAACTCTCAAACACACTCTTTTAACATTGGCCTCTACTATTGGGCCACATGTCACATTTTAAAAATCCTTTAACTTGTAACCGGCGCCTGTGCAAGTTTAAAAATTTAAACTATTTAGTAAAAAAAGAAACAACTCACATCACAATGTCCAAATTCATCCCTAACATTAAAATCCTGTAACCCAGATAATCGACATCAATCACATATGTTTGTTTGGATCTTACGGTATGGAAAAAAAAAACCGAACGAACTTACGAAAACAGTGCAAACAATATTCAATTTCAAGGTGTATAAGCTATCATCAGAATCTTCGGAAAAGATACAGTTAGATATTCTCCATTGGTTGGTCGTGTTTGGGGATTGTTGCTGGTCAGATTAAAGGTGAAGTAAAAAAGTGAGAGAAATGCAAAAGAACATTTATTTATTGTTAAGCAAAAGTACCCACTTGTTTAGATCTAGTGTTGGTTTGTAAAAAAACAAAAACTTATTTAGTATCTTTGTTGAATCCATTCGGTTGCAGCGGACTTGCTGTTTTCTTTCTTCTTTATTTTTCAATTAGAAGATGGTTTTTAGGCTTAAAAAAGAAAGAGAAAGAAGACATGCATTTATAAACCAGGAGCATCGGTTTGTCGGTAAGCAAATTAAGAATTTAATTAAAAAACAGTGACGTGGCCCAATAAGAGAGAGTGTGTGTTTGAGAGTTTGTGGATAGCATTTCTTTTTTGTGTGTGTGTGTTAACCTCTAGTTCTAAGGCGAATTTTTTTTTCTTCTAACCCTTAATTCTCATGTGAAAGCATTCTATTTTGACTTAAAAGTAGAGATTAAAAGTTGCAATAAAAAATATTTTTAGGGCTAAAATTTGCTGAAAAGATCAACTGAAAACATTTATCAAACATAACATCGTAATATAACTAAACATAACTCATCACGAATGACAATAAATTAGCACCATGTTGGTTAGGGGGTTGTGCCAAAAAACATGAACAAAATGATATTAAAAAGAGATATCATGTGGACAAACAAACATGATATCTGGATCCAACAATAATTACAAGTGATGCATCAAAGACAACTATAAAAGATAAGTTCGCTATAATCTAATTGCGCGCACATATGTGTAACTTTGGCGCGGACACACATGTAACTAGATATATTCCATTATCATTAATACTATAAATAATAAACTACACTCCATTTCACATCTTTCAATAAAAGATCTAAAATTATTCGAAATTTAACAACAATTATGCCACACTTGATAAATAGAAACTAACAATATTACCCGTCCTCACTAACCTAACCGTTATCATTGAATAATAAATCCAAAATATAAATATTAGTGCTGAAATCACATCCTATCATAAACCAGAAAACAAAATATTACTGGTCAAATCACATATATCCTTATTTTTATGTAAGATAATAAACAAGAAAAATAATATATTAGTGCTAAAATCATATATTCTATATTGTGATGAAAATGAAAATAGTAAATAATAAAATGAACACACACACACCCTAATGAATGGTGTGATTATGCCGTTTCTAAGAAAGTAAGGCCCACAGAGATGAAATGAAATCTCCCAATTACCCAAACCCCCAAATAAAGACCAAAGACCTCTTCGCTTCTTCTTTCTTCTCTCCAACCAGCTTCTTCTGCTGATCTCATTCTTCTTTCTTCTTCTTCATCTTCGTCTTCAACAACAACAACACACCACTCTCTCTCTCTCTAACAATTACCCGCGCAGTTTCCAAATTCACCATGACCGTCATGATGTCCGCTCCCATTGACGTACGTCTATCCCTAACCTTCTCTCTTTCTGTTTCTCGCGCGCACATACACACTCACTTTATATGCTTCTACTTATTCATAACTCACGATTCTTTTCTTTATTAGGTCAATTTCATTTCTACTTAACTTGCAGGGTTTTCCTTTGTTTGTTTGTTTTTTTTATGATTTTGATCTGAGAGACTGAAAATTTCGTTGCAATTTTCCCTATTTGGTGCACTTCGGGTTTCAATTTTTAGGGCTTTGTTTTGAGGGGTTTGGTAATTGGTATCATGGTGGATCCGAACTAGGGTGTGATGTGATGTGTTTTTTTTTGTTGTGCAGCAGCAAGAGGATGAAGAGATGCTTGTGCCACATGCCGATTTGCCTGAAAACAATCATCAGCCGATGGAAGGTAGTTATTATTTTCTGCTTCTTTTGATCCGTGTGGAAAATTTTGTTATTTTTGAAGGAACTGTGTTTTACTGTTTTCTCAGCTTTTGTTTCGTGTAATTGAATTGAATTGCTTCAAGAGTTTGGGGAAAGTCGTTTGCTCGTTATTGCTTGATTTAAAAAAAATAATACAGAGGGGAGGGAAATGAGTGGTCGGTGAAAATTTGGCTTAATTGTAATTTGTGGGTTTCATGCTATCACATTTTGAATGAAGAAAAATTGTTCACTAAATATGCTGTTTGGATAACTTTTTATACAAAATCAGGTTGTTGGCTAAAAGTTATACAGAATAATATGAAATCCAAATTAATGTACAGTTGTTGGTTGTTTTGCATTTTGGAATTTGTGCAATTAATTATCTTGCTTGTCTTTTTAGTTATATTTCATGATAAGCTATTGGAGGGTGTAGTTAAGTAATGCCATACTCCCCTCTTTATAGTTTAAAGTTTCATGATAATTGCGAAGATGGGTAATTGTGTTTTTTGTTTCTTGTGATGATCATTAGTTGCTGCAGCTCAACCTGAAACTGCCAATGCTGTGGAGAGCCAGCCTGTCAACGATCCTCCGCAAACCAGATTCACATGGAGAATTGACAATTTTACTAGACTGAATACAAAAAAGCTCTATTCAGAAGTATTCGTTGTTGGTGCTTATAAATGGTATTTTTTTTTTAGAGATTTAGTTAATTATTATTTTTTCAATATGCTCTGTTAGGCTTACTCAATTTCATTGATTCTCTCCCTAACTTTGTTGTATACTTGACAGGCGTGTGCTTATTTTTCCAAAAGGAAACAATGTGGACTATTTGTCCATGTATTTGGATGTCGCAGATGCAGCTAGTTTGCCCTATGGTTGGAGTAGATATGCACAGTTTAGCTTGGCAATTGTTAATCAAATCCATACTAAGTTTTCTGTGAGAAAAGGTAACCCTTTTGATTTGATCTTTACACTTGTTACAAAATGGCACTGACTAGTCATAACTGTAAGGAGGATAGAGCATTGCTGGAATTAAAATCGACGAATTTTGCAAGATGTATGTTCTATGTAGCATCAGTACTTCACATTTGAAGGCGTGTTCAGTGTCCGACACATGTTAGTGTTTCATATTATATGTTGCAATTAATGGATGCAAGATCATTTGATACCTCAAATAATCTATAATCTATTATAATAAATTACTTGACACCTTTACACAGTAATTATTCTGCCTCTGGCCCCTGTGTTGGGATTCACTATAGGTTCGCAGCATTTTTGTTAACCTTTGGTTCCAACCGCTTGCACCGTGTTTGGAAATTAGGTGGAAGATGAGATAATGAGTTTTATAATCTATTTATGCCAATTGAGCTTGTTAAAATTCTTTGTATCAAATTTTAAGCAAGAAAAGGCAAGTGAAAAATGGAAATGTCAATTTTTTTATTAAGCCAATAATCTTGTTACTTCATTTTACTTATGATATGCAGACACACAACATCAATTTAATGCACGGGAAAGTGATTGGGGTTTCACATCTTTCATGCCTCTTGGTGAATTGTATGATCCAAGTAGAGGGTATCTTGTGAATGATACTCTTATAGTCGAAGCTGAGGTTCTTGTTCGTAAGATTGTTGACTACTGGAATTATGATTCAAAGAAGGAGACTGGCTATGTTGGGCTTAAGAACCAAGGAGCTACCTGTTATATGAATTCTCTACTTCAAACGTTGTACCATATTCCTTATTTTAGAAAGGTTAGAATTGTTAGTTTTATTTTGTTTTTCCTGAAGTTCACTTGTCTGATTGAAAAGTGTGGAGATTGATTCCCGGATATCACATTCCAGGCTGTGTACCATATGCCAACAACTGAAAATGATATGCCCTCTGGAAGCATCCCTCTGGCTCTACAAAGTTTATTCTACAAGCTGCAATACAGTGACACCAGTGTCGCAACAAAGGAGTTGACAAAATCTTTTGGATGGGATACATATGATTCTTTCATGCAGCATGATGTTCAAGAACTAAATCGGGTCCTCTGTGAAAAACTTGAAGACAAAATGAAGGTATGAGAAAGACCTTTGTTATTTTTGCTCACAGACTATATGATGAATGACAGTATCAAATATTTATGGTTTATTTTATTCGTTGTTAGGGAACCGTTGTTGAGGGAACTATACAGAAGTTATTCGAAGGACACCATATGAACTACATAGAGTGCATCAATGTGGACTACAAATCAACTAGAAAGGAGTCATTTTATGGTACTTTCTTATGTGTTGTAAATTCATACATTTGTTTGTGCCTTGTCACAGGACACTAATTTAATTTTATATATACACATGTTAGATCTTCAACTTGATGTCAAAGGTTGTCGCGATGTTTATGCTTCCTTTGATAAGTATGTTGAAGTTGAACGTCTTGAAGGGGATAACAAATATCATGCGGAACAATATGGTTTGCAGGTTAGTGGTCATTGGTAAAAGCTCAAGTGGCTTTTAATAAATTTCCAGTGTCATTTGGAGAAGTCAATGTCCTTGTATTGCAAAGAAGATTTCCGTTTTCTTGTGTGTTTTTAATATTTTTATTCTGATGTCTTTTAAGAACAATGGTTTTCGCCATTCCAAAAGTAAAAAAAGAAATTGTGTTGCATCTAGTATGGTTAAAACTTTGATGGTATTTTTGTTCTGGAAACTGCCATTGGATAGCTGTCAATGCCATGGCTGGCTGTTTTTAAGCCTTCCATAGAAATGTTATATTATTCAGTAGGAATTTGTCTGTTTCAAACATTTTGTTTATTTCCTTTGAACAATATAATGATATTTTTCTAAATCTCTTGTATTTGTCAGAATGCCAACATTCCAAGTGGTTTAATTTTATTGAGTTTGGTTCACAAACTAATGAACATTTTATTGGTACCATCATTTCAGGATGCTAAGAAGGGTGTCCTATTTATTGATTTCCCCCCGGTCCTTCAGCTTCAGCTGAAAAGATTTGAATATGACTTTATGCGGGATACTATGGTTAAGGTTGGTAGTCCAATAAATACAATACATATCTGTACACTCTCTCTTGATAGTTGTTTGTCAGTATGCAAGGAAGTTAGCAGTGTCTTGATATTTTGAAATTTCACTACCACAAATACACTGAAATTGAGGTTCATTTGGCATACCCATTAAAGAGTATTCAATCCGGAATGAAGTATCAGCAAAAATAGCTCATATATTTTGGAATGAATTATAAGCAAAAGTTAACAACTTCTCTCATATTTAATGATATTATGTCTAAATCACCCCTCATTTAATATAACTTTTTATATTTCCAATAACCCAACTTATTAGTCATGGAGGGTAATTTAGACAAGACTTTTTTTTCTTATTGGGATTGCATAGATTAATTGATTAACTACCTTCCTTAATATGCACAATTTGATCATTTTTGCTTATTACTCATTTCGGAGGGAGTAAGATACATCTAGTGCATATACTTCCATTATTTGAAACCATTAGACAAAAGGAAGATTTTCGCAAAAGTGAGCTCAGGGATTCACTGTTGTCATCACACGTTTGAATGTTTCTGTTGATTTTCTTTCATTTTGATGGAGAGATGCACTCCTTTTTTAAATCATTCATGAGATAATAATATTCTCTTTATGCCCTTGCTATGTAGATTAATGACCGTTATGAGTTTCCCTCACAACTTGATCTTGATCGTGAGAATGGAAAATATCTATCACCCGATGCTGATAGGAGTGTCCGCAATCTTTACATACTTCACAGGTAACTAAATGGTTGTGTCTGTAGCATAGTTACAGATTGCACGACTTGATTGTGTGAGCACCCCCTTTCAATTTCTTAGTTATATCATTTGCATTTACTGTGCCAGTTTATAAGCTGTTATTGCTATAAATGTTGGCAGAGTTTTTTCCCATATCTACTTTTATATATTTTAATTAGTTAATGCTTTTTATATCAGAATACAATCAATTGTGTGGTTGACAGTTGTACTAAACATTCTTATAAAAGAAAACATGAAAGTGGCTATGAAAGCTTCCTCTTGATTAATTTTTTACGAGTTCATCTCTTCATAATTGGGATTATTTCAGAATGTTCTATTTGGTGGTTGGTAACTTGACATGATTCTGTAGTTTGTCTTTGATTTGTCAACAGCACTAGATCTTTTCCTGAACTGGTCACACACTAATCTCTGTCTTTGATTTGGATCCTCTAAAGCGAGTAAAGTGTAAAGTGAGAAAATCAAGGGTTGAGATTGTAACAACCCTATGATTACTTACTTTAATCTATGATTTGTTATGATGTACAAATAATATCTACCTTTGATCTGGATCCTATGGCCGTACAATGTTGGCTGTGGTTTCTCCCCATGTAGTTTATTTGTTGCAGTCAGTTGGTGCTTTTTATATTTGGAAGGAATAATTTATGTTTATACATAAATCATCTTTTATCACAAGATAAATTTTTTTTGCGATTTTTCTGTTTATCTATTGCAAAAGATTTTTCTGTTTATACATTAGTTCATCTTTTTTCTTTCATTCTATTTACAATTATACTATGCATATTTGGTCTTTGCTGTTTTCTTTTGTAACATATTTTAATTTATTTTTTCCCCAGTGTTTTGGTTCACAGCGGGGGTGTGCATGGTGGGCATTATTATGCTTTTATCAGGCCAACTCTCTCTGAACTGTGGTACGTATAATATTCTTAACTTTAGAGATCAGTTCTGTTGTTGACTACCATTTGAACTTTGTATGTATTTGTTGTGCATGTGTGAAGTGTGATTGGAGCTCGGCTCATGTATATGTAGCTACTTATATAGAACAATTAGTTGCTGTTAGTGAGTACACTTTGTTTAAAGATCTCAGGTCATGTTACAAGCATGTATTTGTTTATAGGCACAGCACAACCGTTCTGGCAGCTACATGCTTCGAGGACACATATCGGCCTCATGAAAATTAAAGATTCAGACATTCATACTCATTCAATTTTGAAATGAATCAGCAATTAGGATGGTTGTCTAAGATAGTCAGATAAATGCTAAAATATCATGTAAAGGCTGTTATATTTTATGTTTATCAGTTCTACACTTATACAATCATACCAAGTGTGTAATGGGAGATTAGTTGCATGAACCATATGGTAGGTGATATTTGAAATCAGGCTGTTGTTGTGTTAGACAATTGCGAAGGCCGCATCCGTTCCTTGGTATTTTTTGTTAGATTTGTTGATTACTATAATTCCAATAATAGTTGTAGTTGAACATGACTACCGCGCAACATACTTGAAGGCACTTTGTCTTCTTTTTGCTGTTTTGAAATTCCTTTTTGGCAATAATGGCTCTGCCTATGACTATATTTGGTATGGGACTGGATCAGGTACAAATTCGATGACGAGAGGGTGACAAAAGAAGACAATAAGCGGGCACTAGAGGAGCAATATGGTGGTGAGGAAGAGGTAATTCCTTAATTGCTTTATTTCCATTGCCATGACATTTTATCCTTCTTAAATGTTGTCTATTATTTATCGAACCACTTGTGCTTTAACAGTTACCCCAAACAAATCCTGGATTCAATAACCCACCATTTAAGTTCACCAAATATTCAAATGCTTATATGCTGGTGTATATACGTGAAAGTGACAAGGACAAAATTATATGCAATGTGGATGAGAAAGACATTGCTGAACATTTAAGGGTGAGCATATTTCTTATCTACTTTTAGTACTCAGAATGAAGTAAGCCTTGTTAAATCAAAACATGTTTTCTGTTTGTCATGTACTTGTAAGTCTAACATTCAAAACCAATTTAGTTGCTGTTTTACTTGATAATGGATCTAATAATGCATGTGACAGATCAGCTGTTGCAATAAACTTGATAACTGCCAGCAACTTTTCCGTTTTATCAATTTTCTCCCTCCTTGAACTAAAAATTTGCTTTCTAATGAGAAGTGCAGCGTGATTTATATTTTATAAACCACGAGCCAAGATTAAGCCTAGTTCAATTTGCTACCGATCCCTACTTTTTACTATGTTGTTTAATTTATTATAAAAATCTGACACGAGGTTTTCTTTAATGGATTGATGCAGGAGAGGTTGAAGAAAGAACAAGAAGAAAAGGAGCACAAAAAGAAAGAAAAGGCAGAGGCCCATCTTTATACCATTATAAAGGTTCTTAGTTTTGACCTTGGCTTTTTGTGGGAATCAATTGAATTGAGCATTATTTGTCTTTTAATTCAGAATTCACACAATCAAATTGCATTTAGTATTACTGGTAGTCTGATATTTCTTAGGTGGCACGAGACGAAGACATTGAAGGGCAGATGGGAAAGGATATCTACTTTGATCTTGTAGACCACGACAAAGTGAGGAGTTTCCGTGTACAAAAACAGACACCTTTTAACGTTTTCAAGGTATCACCATTAATCATCCTTGTTCACTTGATGGTCTGGTTTTGGTTACTTTTTATTGAACAAATTGTAACAGAGGGCAGATTATTTTATTCACATAAAGTTCTTTAAAACATTCGTTGTCAGAGAACTTTTATTTTTCCAACAATACTAAAATTTGAAAATTATATTTTACTTGGAAGATAAATATAAATATATCACACAAATCAATGTTTTTTTTTGTGAATACACACAAATCAATGTGATCTGACATCTTTTGTAGTAATAATTTTCAATGTTTATATTTATGATGAGACGATTGCTTAGTTTGATTTAGCGCTTTTGTTTAAAAGCTATATTTTACAGGTGTGATTTTTATGTTTGTTGCATAATCTGTGATTTTCAGGAAGAGGTTGCAAAAGAGTTTGGTATACCAGTTCAATTTCAGCGCTTTTGGCTATGGGCTAAGCGGCAAAACCATACTTATCGGCCTAATAGGCCATTGACACACGCTGAGGAAACGCAAACTGTAAATTTTCTTGCTTGCTTGGAGATTCTCCATATTGTGTTCCCCTTCTATGCTCCCCTTACCCTTTTTTCTGACAGTTGGGTTCATGATTCAAGGGAGATATGATCTGTAAAATTATAAGCTCCTACTATGACATGGAAACACCTTTATGTTTATTTACTATAGCTTCAAATCATCTATTGTCAGCCTTCTAATTACCTGGTTGTCCTAGCTTAGATTCCATATATTGGGACGGATGTATAGTTAATTCGTTGTGGGTTTTTCATTGTCTTTTATTTATTATTCCATCTTTAGCTCACTGTTTTTTAATTGAAAATTAAATTGCAACTTCAAGTATTTTCCAAATTTTTTTGGGCCTGTGGTTTGTATTTCTTGTTCTGAGATGTTTGATATTCTCTTCTAGTCAATGCTCAATTTCGAGAGTGCTTTGGCAGGTCGGGCAATTGCGAGAAGTATCAAACAAGGTTCACAATGCAGAACTGAAGTTGTTTTTGGAGGTGGAGAAGGGGATGGTAAAATTTATTATGGAGTTGTATACTTTTTAATAGCACAATTATCCAAGCACAATCTTTTTGAAAATCTGTATTTTTGTGTAGGATTTATGTCCCATTGCACCACCTGACAAGACAAAGGATGATATATTACTTTTCTTTAAGCTATATGATCCTGAAAAAGAGGAGCTTCGGTACCGACTAATTTATTTGTTTTAACATATTTTGTGTGTAGAACTTGGATTGACACATGCTTTGTTTCCTTGTAATGGCAGCTATGTTGGAAGGCTCTTTGTGAAGTGTACCGGCAAGCCATCAGAAATCTTAACAAGGCTAAATCAAATGGCTGGTTATGATCCTGAAGAAGATATTGTACTTTATGAGGTTGGTTTGTATTGTTTCCTTTAATTCAGTCATTAATAGAAAAGAGAAAGTAGAAGGAAATTGTAATCTTGATTTTTGTATTTTATTGAAAAGAACTGAATAGTTCAGTTTACAAAATTTATAGGTGTTTTATCGTACACCTAGACTGGGTTTACCAACACCCAGTGTAACTGCCAGTGCCAGCTGGCAGATCCCTATAACTAACTGCTGCCAGCCTGGCAGCAGGGAAACAAACAACAAAAGCTTGATGAGAAAGCTAAAATACAGAGGGGCAAAACAAAATAACCAACTAAATAGAAAAACCGCTTAGAAAAACCAATTTTCTATAACCAGTTTTGTGGGGTACTGTTCAAGCTTAGCAGGTCAGTTATTGTTCAATGGAAATACTGAATTTATAGCTTGGATGGTAATCATGAGTGCGATAACTTGGGTTATTTAAGGAACTGCAAACTTTTTACTCGTCACTTGTCATTTTCCTATTTTAGCTGTAAATGTATATTTTTCTATTAGATGTTATGGAATTATCAGTTGGAAAGTGACTGGTGTCAACTAGCTCCTTGCATGTTTAACCTTTGGCCACAAGTGCATTATATATTTGTTAATTGTAAGAATGAGTTGAGCCCAGTATAAAAATATAATATGGTATTAGAGTCTATCCATCTGGGTCACAGACCAATACCATTAGGAAAAACCCAAGCCCAATATTGAAATAAGATACGGACTGAAAATTGTTTCTAAAGAGACAAAAAAGAAAAAGAAAAAAGAGAGACATTCCCTCATCTTACAAGCCGGTTTTGTAAGGGTTGCATTTGGCCTAACCTAAATTCTAAGATGATATTAGAGCCTATCCAAAATCCACTGGGCTACCTACTATGTCACACTCAAGATGTCCAGTCCTAGGTCTGTGTTAAAAACTTAAAAGTCCCACATTGAATGAGGTAAAACCTGAAAATGAATTTATAAGTGGGAGATTATAAAACTTAGGTACCGTTTGGCCCGGCTTTTTTGAGTATGTAAGCTACTTTAAAATTAAAAATAATAACTTTAAAGGAGAAGTTAAAGTTGTTTGGTAGTTATTGTTGTTTTTGAACTTAAAAATTAGCTGAAGTTATAAATTATTTGGTTAAAACGTAATAAAAACTTCAATTTTTTTTGACTGAAAAAGCTTCAATTTTAATATAAATAAAAAGATAAAATACCAAATAAATGGTTAATATATTTTTTGAATAAAAATATATAAAAATAAATGATAAAACTGATAAACATTGTAACTGTACAAATAAGAAAAAAAAATGCATTCACGAAAAGATTCAAAAATAAAAAAAAACAGTTGCCTAAAAAAAAAACAGTGAATAAATAGAACAAATAAATCATCAAAATGTTGCTGATGTGATTCAAAGGCTGATACACTAAAAAGCTCCGTATACAGTTTAAAAAGTTCATTATATCTCCTTCTAAAGTTCCTTAATTCTTAATTTTATGTGTTAAATATAAGCTCTTTTTTATTCAGAACTTTTTAAAAAAATTGTTTGGCCCAACTTTTCTCTTAACTAAAAGAAAAGTCTAATATAAGTTGGGCCAAACACTATCTAAATATTTTTGTTGAGTATTCTCTATTTAGTAGGATAGATTTAGTTTCCTATTTATTAGGATATTTAGTTTCCTTATTTTGTGATTCTAGGATAGATTCAGTTTCTTATTTATTGGGATATTTAGTTTCCTTATTTTATATTTTATGATTTTTTTGCGTATATAAAGTTTGAACTTTTTTTTTTTGATAATTATACAAGTTTGAACTTCATTGTGAAATAAAAGTAAATCAATCTTTTATTCAACTTGGTATACATAGCAGGTTCCGAATCCTAGTTTTATATCTAGGTTCAGCCGCCCCTAATCCACCACAAAACACTGTTCACGAGCGAGCACTGTTCATTCCGGGCGCACTGTTCGTTCTGGCGCACTGTTCATTACATTGTCGTTATAGAAGTTACTCCCCAGCACGCCGAGTCCACGCCCCAGTCTTTAAGTTCTACTGGTTCAGTTTTTTCCGTCCCTTGGACACTGTTTTTCTTGTGTAGTTGGAACGTTTTTCTTTGGTTGTTTGCAAGTGTTTTCTGTTTGGTTGATGGTTTGATTTGATGGCTGTCCAACAAACTTCTGCTGCAGCCGCTTCTGCTCATATTGGTGATTCTACAGGTTGTCTATCTCACTCCGTGGGATCATGGATTTTAGACTCCAGTGCTTCTGATCATGTTGTTGGTAATCCCTCTCTTATCTCTAACTTGTTACCTCCTAAAATACCTTACAATATCACTCTTGCTAATGGTTCTAAAGCACAAGTTACTGGTATTGGTCAAGCTTTACCTTTGCCATCTCTATCCTTGAATTATGTGTTATTTGTACCTGATTCACCTTTTAATTTGATATCAATCAGTAAACTTACTCATTCTCTCAACTGTTCCATAACATTTTGGTCGGACTCTTTCTTTATACAAGACCGAAGTACGGGAAAGATGATTGGAACAGGATTTGAATCACATGGTCTCTATTACCTTAATCCTCATTTATCCACTGTTTGTGGTGTTTCTGCATCTCCGGATATCATTCATTGTCGTTTGGGTCATCCAAGTCTGGATAAGTTAAAGGTGTTAGTTCCTCAACTTTCACATTTAAAGACTCTTGATTGTGAGTCTTGTCAGCTTGGTAAACATGTTCAAGTGTCTTTTCCCAGTAGTGCCAATAAAAGATCCAAGTCTTCATTTGATACTGTGCATTTTGATATTTGGGGTCCTAGCCACGTGCCTTCTAATTTAGGATATCGATACTATGTCACTTTCATTGATGATTTCTCGCGATATATTTGGATAACTTTATTAATGGATCATTCAGAATTATTTAGTGCATTTCAAACTTTTTATTCGGAGATAAAAACTCAATTTGGGAAAACAATTCAAATTTTGCGAAGTGATAATGCCAAAGAATATTTTTCCAAACAGTTCAACTCCTTTTTTGGCTTCTCAAGGTATCATACATCAATGTAGTTGTCCACACACACCACAACAAAATGGTGTAGCTGAGTGGAAACATCGTCATATAGTTGATACAACTCGGACCTTATTGATAAATGCTCACGCACCTTCAAAATTTTGGGGTGATGCCATTCTCACCGCTTGTTATTTGATCAACCGCATGCTCCCGCTATCATTTTTGGCTCGAGGAATTGCGCTTTTTGGATTTTGATGGGCCGAGCACTTTTGATTCGAGTTCGGGAGTTAGAGTCTAGGGTCATCTTTTTGGGTTGAACTAATGGTATTCTTTGGTGGTTTGACTGCTGAGTTTGTCCTTCTTAGTATGGGATTAGAAGGATTCCTCTTTTAGGTGGTGTTTGGTTTTGGTTTTATTCGTTGGTGTTCCGCTTATATACGGCGCCTTTGTTTTGTAGTTCCGTCTTTCCCGGCCTCTGTTCATCTTGTACAGAGATCGGTTATTAATAATAATATATTTGCTGTTCAAAAAAAAACATTCTCTTTTGTTTCCCATGGACTCTCTATATTCCATTCCTCTTCGAGTGTTTGGCTCCACTTTTTTTGTTCATGATCTTTCTCCCGGTCGTGACAAATTGTCTGCACGAGCTCAAAAAGGGTATCAATGTGTATTTTTGGGGTATTCTAGAGTTCAAAAAGGGTATCGGTGTTATTGTCCTTCTACACATCGTTTTTATGTCTCTGCAGATGTTACTTTCTTTGAAGATATGCCTTTCTTTGCAAGACCAGCTACATCAGAGTCTAATCTGCAGGTTCTATCTTTTCCATCATTTGAAACATCTGTCATTACTCACAGACCTCCACAACCACAGATTCTACATTATGTTCTGTTTGTATTTTAACCATTACATTTACTGTGGTGGCATTAACGCATCATAGCAGATTGAGTGTGTTATGTTCGATAGCAAAGTAGTTGTTGGAGTGCATGTTTTGTTTGTGATCTGGATTAGACTTTGTTCCTATGAGTTGTAAAAATATTGAATTGACTGGGCTTTGTTTTGTGCAGGAGATTAAGTTTGAGCCAAATGTCATGTGCGAACCTATTGATAAGAAAGTAACATTCCGAGCAAGCCAGGTATGTCCATAATTGATGCTGATTGATCCTGTTTTTGAAAAAAATATTCCTGGAAATCTTGATAATTGTATTAATGGGAATGATGATTGCGATCTCTGGTTGGCCAAAACATCTGGGTGGGGACTGACACTTACTGCTTGGAGTGGTCGGATTCCAGTGATTAGCTTTTGTCAACCTCTAACAGTGGCAGAGCCGGTAAAATTCTGTTGACAAGTGGCTGTTGCCATCGTTGGCTTAAGGTTGATCACTGTCAATTACAGTTGGTAATGGTAGAGTGGCTGATTCCTTGCAACTGGAGACTTTGGCAGGTGGCCGCTTGTGGAAAATGATGTGGTGGTGGACTGGTGGTAGGTTGATGTCATGGTGGATATAAGGCTAAGTAGTTTAAACAAATCATATGAATTAAAAGTACCCCCCTGCCTTGAGAATAGTGCAAACCCACCTTTGGAATGACAGTCTGGGTATGATCAGAAAAAATGTTTGGGAAACACTTTAGATCGAGAATATTTTTGGAGGGGTTTTACCAAACATGAGAATCCAAAATCCCCATATTCCCAGGATTTAAAAAACAATACATGAACCAAATTCTTCGATTGAGTTGCTGTATCTTCTATTGGCATTATTGACTGTATTCTTTATTTGTAGCTGGAGGATGGAGATATTGTATGCTTTCAGAAAGCTCCCTCAGTGGATAATGAGGAACAAGTCCGCTATCCAGATGTGCCCTCTTATTTAGAATATGTTCACAACCGCCAGGTACTTTCAATTTTTGTCTTACTAAATGCAGTTTTATTTGGTTTTAGGTGATGTGGATATGAAGTTCAGTATGTTTATATATCAAGAATTAACAGCTGAAATCACTTGTCAATCTGTTATACTCTTAGGTGGTTCAATTTCGATCTCTGGACAGACCCAAGGAAGATGACTTTTCCTTGGAGATGTAAGTATCTTGGAACTATATTACCAGATAGCTGGTGTAAGAATTTATATACTATTATGCTTAACTCTCCATCCTTATTCTTATACTCTTAAGTAAATTGGTTTCTAGGTCAAGGCTTTATACATACGATGATGTGGTGGAAAGAGTAGCTCAACAACTTGACTTGGATGATCCATCCAAAATACGTCTTACCCCTCACAACTGCTACTCTCAACAACCGAAACCCCAGCCTATTAAGTACCGAGGCGTGGATCATTTGTCTGATATGCTAGTTCATTACAATCAGGTATTAATTGTTTAATACTTCTTAATATTTGTTCTTGAAAAATATTACATCTTATTCTTTTCTTTGACATCAGACGTCAGATATATTATACTATGAAGTGCTCGACATCCCTCTACCTGAATTACAAGGCTTGAAAACTCTGAAAGTTGCATTTCATAGTGCCATCAAGGACGAGGTGAGTATGGTGACCTTATTCTCTTCTATTTTCATCTATATTTTTCTCATTACCCTTTACTATATTTCTTTACATTGTTAAATCAGGTGGTTAGTCACACCATCAGACTCCCAAAGCAGAGCTCTGTTGGAGATGTCCTCGATGATCTTAAAAAAAAGGTGAAATTGTTAAGCTTCAATTCATTAAATGGTTACATTTCATGTGTAGATAAGACTCTTGCACCATATTATGGCCACCGGTCACAATTGCAAAAAACAAGTACACCTGGCTTCATCTGAATAACGAAGAAAAAATAATAGTGTTACTTAGGTGAAGCCATCATTTGCATGTTTTGAGCAGCTGAGATTTCAATGTTGACTGAATTATAATTTTTTCAAATAAATTGCTAGCTTTTCCCGATATTAATATTTCAAATGAAACAATAGTATAGTTCTGTATCATGCTCACGTTTTACTATTGTTGCTCAGGTGGAGTTATCTCATCCCGATGCTGAGCTACGTTTGCTTGAAGTCTTCTATCACAAGATATACAAGGTATTTAGTTACATCCGTGTTGATTGACTCACGAAATTGTTAGATTTTTTTGTAATTGTTGCAAACACAAATTATCTGTAAATCATAGTTAAACTTACTGAATTAAGTATTCAATTATGATTTTTCAATTGCACTTGTTTCTGTCTTTCTTGTTTGACTATTAGACAAAGACAAATTATTACTATTTACATTTATCCCTTCCTGCCAATCTGCCTGTCAGGTGTTCCCATCTAATGAAAAGATTGAAAACATTAATGATCAATACTGGACATTGCGAGCTGAGGAGGTATGAATCTCTATTAGTGGGGTTTGAAACCTGTAGAGTATGACATATTCCTTCTTTTATTTGCTCTAATAATAAGACTGTCAAAACTATTCTCTGGACATTAGATACTATTTTTAATTATTTGATTTCTCTCGCAAAATAAATGAAACTCGGGTGGGTTTATTCAAATTTCACAGATTCCAGAAGAAGAGAAAAACATAGGTCCACAGGATCGTCTAATTCACGTGTACCATTTTACTAAAGACACTGCTCAAAATCAAATGGTAAATAGTTTTAATTGATTCAATTTTTTTAAATATTGACGTCTCTAATATTCACACTGTTGTTAATTGTGTATTTTGTTTTGCCTCTAAACTTCACAGCAAATTCAAAACTTTGGGGATCCTTTTTTCTTGGTTATACATGAAGGTGAAGCTCTATCTGAAATTAAAATACGAATACAGAAGAAACTTCAAGTTCCTGATGAAGAGTTTAGCAAGGTATTTCCCCACTTTTGTTATTTGTTACACTTGCAGCTTTCAAAGTCATTTTATTTTGCTTGATGGTTTCACGTAACAAAAATTGATATTATATTTGATTTCAATATACCCAACTGTTTTATCATATTTCTTGTTTGGCCAGTGGAAGTTTGCTTTTCTATCACTTGGGCGTCCTGAGTACCTTCAGGATTCAGACATTGTATCCAGTCGTTTTCAGGTGCATTAATTGAAACTTAGTATTTATGTGTTTCTCTTGCTTGATATTCACCACTAATTTTGTGTTTTGAATTTGTTCTTACTGCACTTTTTTGGTATCGTTCTGATAGAGGCGGGATGTTTATGGTGCTTGGGAGCAATATCTTGGTTTGGAGCATACTGACAATGCTCCTAAAAGATCATATGCTGCGAACCAGGTTTGTGATATTTCTAACAAAAAAGCAAGATTTTTAAAGTGCATTATTTGAGTCTTTTTGGATGTGTTTGTCCACTTAGCCGATTACTTAAGGTTGGAAAATTCTCTGTTTAAACTGTTCAAAATACATTGGTTTTGTTTTCAGAATCGTCACACGTTTGAGAAGCCAGTAAAGATTTATAATTAGATCACTATAAATGAGTTAATGCATGGGATGAATTCTGCATTGTTCTACACCTTAGGGATTGTAAACAAGGCGAATATAGCAAAAGGCTACTCTGTATAGGCAACTAATGAAATTAGCAATTCAGATGGTGTCTGCAGTCTTTTAGTTATGTGTATGTAATTCTTTCTGTCAGTGGAGTAACACTGTTATCAACACCTTCTGTGTCTGCCGACCACAGCACCTTGAACTTATTTGTACTTCCGTTTTCATATGGAGGTTCTTCAAATTGAGGTCATTGATCATTGAACTGTATAAGTACATAAGATTTTTGGATTAGTGAGTGTATACAGGGTATAGTTGCTTGACTTTTGGTCATTTTATTTATTGCTTCTTGATTTTGTCTAGTTCGCAGTGTTGATTTAAGTGAGGGCTGCATAATGGTCTAGTAAAGACAACTTTTATGTAATGTTGTAAAAAAAGATTTGCCAGCTTCCCATAAATCTCTGGCCAGCATAATCTTATTACCATTTCATATGACCTTATATATATATATATATCTGTTATAAATAGAAATAAATAGATCAGAAAAAGGAATAGATGAGAAAGGGATTTTTGTTTAAGCTCTAGTGCAGAAAAGTTAAAAGTCAATGAGGGTATGCATATATGGGGGAATGAATTAAGCTTGCATTTACTTTTATACTTCAGAGGAATTGCTCTGAATGAAAATGTTTATTATTTCTGCTTGGAGATTATTAATGAGAAAAAATCTTACACCAACAAGAGAAGTGATCAATAATTGTCTTACGAGTTTAAGGATAACATGTGTTGCTTTTTGACCTATTTCTTAGCGCTCATATAGAAGCAAGAAGAGATTGCATCTATGAAGCCCGGATACGTGATACAGTACTGATACGATACGAATCCGATACGGTGATACGGGAAAATTTTCAAAATCTCCGATACGATACTGCCGCGATACGTTATTTAAAAATTAAATTTAAAATTAAATATATTTAAAATTAAATATATAAATGCACAATATATAAACATAACAAAAATTGACAATGATAATCAATTAACATTCAAATTACTCAAATTGAGCAAACAATTGACGATTACATGTCTTAAGTTAAGTAAGTACTACCCAAAAATAACATAACTAGTACTATAAAAAAAAACATCATAAGTACCACACAAATAACATCATCCTCTAGCGTTCACTATTTAAGAGGAAACACTTATTGTATCATTATGATGTCCTCCAATTCTTTCATCATAGAACATTAGTTGTCCGATACTTCTTTGATACGCGTATCGGAGAAGTATCTAGCACGTATCGGTAATTTTTTATTTAAAAAAATAATATTAATTGTCTGATACTCTCCGATACGAGTATCAGACGAGTATCGGTATCGGATACGTATCTGACACGATACTTTGCCATTTTTGGAGTATCGGGGCTTCATAGAATTGCATTTATGGAGCTAAAAAAGATATTATTCAGCCTCCAACTAGGAAGTTAAATTCTGGAACATCTACCTCACACAGCCCTTGAGGTTCAAGTAGTTTCTCCCATCGACCGGCCAATCAGGTTGAATAAGCTGAGTATGCTGGCACCATTGCCTTCTATTAGCATAATGCACCAAATAAAATGAAGAGAATGGTAACAAGATGAAAATTACTTAAAAGTTGTGATAGTGACGGTACCTTTAACTTCACAAAGTGGAAATCAGGAGTTAGTTTTCTAGGTTTAAACCAAGCTTCACGCAACAAGGTTTGAGATAAGACACCCAATTGTAGAAGATCAAACAAGGGTTAAGTAATGGTGCCTTTATATATTGACCATTCTGATATGTTAATATTGTCCTTATTAGATGTTCATTTGCCACTATCAGCCTAGGTACCCCTCCAAACCAACTCCGTGACCCTTTTCCCAAGTAATGCATGTTGTAACAACAATAGAGCATTGATATGTACAAGTACAACATACATAAAGTATTTTCTATCAGGCTCCTCTAATAAGATGAGTAAAACTTAGAGTGAGAAAATCAATGATTAATATTTCAAAGCATTCCTGATACGTTATACATGTCAATGTAGGCTTTGTCTATGGAAGACTTCGGTGGGTCTTCCATATTGCATAAGTTGTCAATATTATTATAACGAATTTTATAAAATCCCCCGTTGAATTGAAATATTATATCATATAGATCATTTTATAATTTTTTTTAAAGAAATAAAAAATTATTTGATATGTTATTGAGATCAATTAAAATTAACGATATTTAATAAAAATCCATAAACCGTTAATTTTGATGGGTCTCAATAGCATATCAAATTATTTTCGATTTCCTTAATAAAAAATTCTGGATGATCTATACAATATAAACTTTTTGCATAACTTATTTTACACTTTAAAGTTAGTAGCTTACTCACTTAAAGTAGTCAGATGCAAAATCTTTCGGGTAGTATAAACAATCTCTAATAAGAGGAACTCAACTTTATGCAATTTTGCAATCCATTATCCAAATTTAGGGACAAGATCCATTTTGCATCAATATAAGGTTTTTAAGGTAGTTTATGAGAAAATAACTTATAAAATACGATTTTTGTCAGTGGAAATTTATAAGTTAACATAATTCTTTATTTATTTATTTGCATAAGTTAAGTTATTTTCATATGGTAAAAAATACCCTAAATATAAATAGTCTTGTGCTTTTCAAAATTTACTCATTTGAGTAATTAATTAATTTGTTTTTGCCTTATTGAAATTTTGGTTACATATACTTGCATGCCACGTTTCTCCGACATCTCCTGAAAAAAAACAACCATATACTTCTCAACTAAAATCTTTTGATTTGAGAAAAGTTTGTTGAAGAGTCATGTTTTCAAAAACATGGTGTATCTACTGTGAAAAAATTGAGTTTAAGTGAATTGATTTTAATTAATATTGAGTTGAAATTAAAGTTATTTATATTTAGATACATTCATATAAAAATGAGTTAAATAATAAATTTGAGTATAAAAATCAATTTTAGAATTAGAAATTACAATTTGTTACTTTAAAATTGATTCTGACTTGTTTGGTTTCTCAAAAGTAGAATTATTTTTGCCTATAGAATTGATTCTAGTTGAAGTTAGAATAGCTTCTGATTCTAGAATTGATTTTAACACTTAAATTTTTTGTTCAACTCACTTTTACCCGAATATATCCAAACATAAATAACTTTATCTTCAACACGATTTTGGTCAAAATTAATTCTATCAAAATCAATTTTTTTTACGGCTGAACCAAACATACACTAAGTAAAATCAATTTTGAAGACAAAATCAATTCTACTATAGAAAAACCAAACATATTAAAATCAATTTTATACATCCAGAATCAATTCTGACTTCTCTGGAAACCAATCAAACCCTTGTGGTCAATAACACAATTTAAGCTCCCTTCTACATGCTATACTTACTACCAAACCCACATACATATGAACTTATATAACTTTAAACCATATTTGTCACAAATGTATAAAAACATTAAAGAAATGTATAAGTAAAATAAAACACATTCATGAAGTTCATGGACACATAGTTACTTACTACTGCTAAAAAATATTTTACAACATCATAACATCAAAGTTTTAAAATTCTATGCATATTGATATATTATACTGCAATTGAAATCACATAAACTATATGTTTTTGTGCCATTTCCCTCACTATAAAAGGTTGTGAGGTAAATCACAAATATGACAACAACTTAAAACCTTGTAACTGAATAACTCCTAGGTCTACCTGACATTGCTATTTTACTAGCCACCCTTGATTCTATTTTTCCACGCATGTAAAATGGTGGCTGTTGAGGACATGGTAGATCTATTGAATCACAGTTGAAATACAAAGCAATTGTTGCCATAGTTGGTCTCTGATCTGGATTTTCTTGCACACATAGTAGACCAATTTGGATGCATCTATATACTTCTGTTTCTGAAAATGAGTATGTCAATGCAGCATCTAATAATTCCAATTCCTTATTTTCCCTCCATTTCTTCCATGCCTGTAATAAAATCGTCGAATATAAATGTTTGGTTAGTTGAATTCTTTTCCTTAACCGAAATCGACCACTTTTTGGCTTTGAACTTACATACTTTGTCCATCAAATAAATAAAAATAGTAAGTAGTCTCTAATATTTGTCATATTAGGGAAATATATTATTTTTCATTTACTTGAGGGACAAGTAAGAGAGAATATATGCTTAGGGACGAGATTTATGGTTTATTCTTTTCATAAATATATGAAAATCGTCAAAAGTAACTAAGATGAATTGAAATCTATTAAAATACTCACATGGCTCACGAGGTCATCAATGGAATTTACTCCATTATAATCGACATTTCTTTTTCCACTAACAATCTCAAGAATTATAACTCCAAAGCTGAATACATCAGATTTCTCAGAAAATTGGCCAAGCATTGCATATTCGGGAGACATGTAACCACTAAGAAGAAAACAATAAATAGAAAAAAGGCCTGTCATTAGAGAAAATATAAAATCCAAAATAATAATAATAATTTGTTTTAGAAAAGAAGTTGTATGAATATATCAATACTTACTATGTTCCAGCAATTATACTAGTATTTCCTTGCATTTGATCAATGGCAACAATCCTTGCCAAACCAAAATCTGATATCTTTGCATTCATTTTGTCATCCAACAAAATGTTGCTGGGTTTAAGATCACAGTGTATGATTTTTAGATGAGAATCCTCATGCAGATAAAGAATACCTCGCGCAATTCCTCTTATAATCTTGTAACGTGCATGCCAAGTTAATTTTTTATGGTTTTCAGGGCCTATAATGTTTAAATTGTCACAAGTTCATTAATATATAAAGCATTAAAGTAAAAAATAAAGAAAAAATTGAAGTAAATAAGAATAAAAGGTTAGAAATACCCTACTGAATAGGTAATAATCAAGGCTTTTGTTGTGCATATATTCATAAATTAGTATCTTCTCATTCCTTTGAATGCAAAATCCTAACAATCTCACAAGATTTCTGTGTTGAAGTTTGGCTATTAATAACACTTCATTCTTAAATTCCAAAGCTCCTTGACTTGAATTTCTTATCAGCCTCTTCACTGCTATTTCAAATCCATTAGGAAACATTCCCTACATAACAAATACCATTATTGAACATTATAGCAAAATTTCTTCACTAGGTTTTAACACTAAAAAATTTGGATTAATTTATAACCTTATAAACATCTCCGAAACCACCTTCTCCTATCTTGTTATCCTCAGAGAACTTGTTTGTCGCTAGTCGAATCATATTGAAATCAAATTGCAAAGTGTTTACTTCTGATGAAATATCTTCCCCAACTATACCAAAAAAAGTACAATTGTTTTTGAAAAATTGTATCAGTAAAAATAAGTATCTACCATATTGAATTTTATAAACATTAAAACATCACAAATGAAAAATCTTTTTAATTCCACATTACAATTTTCTTTGTGGTACTTGAGATTCTTCCTCGCTCTCCTACATAGCAGATAATATGCGAAAAGGAATACCGCGACAGAGAAAATCGCGAGAGGAAAAATAATATGAAAAAATATGAAATTTAGGTCTGGTCCATTTTTCTTTATTGCTCCTGCAACACAGATTAATTAGTGTTACTTGAAATAAATAAAAGGCGTAACTAAACATTTGAGCCTTTACGTTTATTTTAAGTTTCAATTTGGTCCCTTACGTTTCCGGTAAGTTTCAATTTAATCCTTTACGTTAGTTTTGACACTAACACCGTTTGAACTATACACGTGTCGGTGTGTCCAAGTGTCCACGTGTTTGTCCACATATGTAAACATGTGATAAAACTGACGGAAAGGACTAAATTAAAACCTAATGGAAACGTAAAGGATCACATTGATACTTTTTAAACATAAGAGACCAAATTGAAACATAAAATAAACGTAAGGGACCAAATGTGTAGTTAAACCTAAATAAAATGATTATCTTATATAGTTCAAAATGTTGAAAATTCAAACCTCTAGGTTGTGCAAAAAATGGAGAAGGATCATATCTAACAATACAACTTGGATATAAAACACTTCCTCTAATCTTTCCTCTAGCACATGAAGTTTGAAGATAATCAATAGCATCCTTTAAACACTTCATGCAGTTATCATTAGAGATATCTGGTATGCACTGAGCAATTCCATACAAGAATTTATCCTCAAAGAAAATTGATTTCTTAAGAACATATTTGGTAGCATTTTTTCCTATTGAAGTTTCACTTACTTGTGTTACAAGATCCACCATCAAAGAACTTAGCATTTTGTTGAATCCATCCAATGAACCTTGATAATCCAATGAGTCTTTCACACACAATGATGGAGATTCTTCCATAGTGTCGAAGAAAGATCGATTGGAATAATGCACCATGCATTCATCAGACCAAATTATAGCTTCTTTTTTGGAATCACACATTGATGTAAGTGTTTTGGCAGAGTTTTTAACACATTCTCCACAGTAATGTGTGTATCCAATGCACATGAAAAGACCATAGATTGTGTCTCCATCACTTGTACTAATACTAGTATTGTAGTAGCCAAGGTTGATTGTATCATAAGCTTTGGATGAAAGTGTTGATAAGAGTGTGTTTAGATTGATTTTGTAGTTGCTATTTGGACTAAATGTTTCTGTGTTTGTGCAATTGTAATGGCTGAATGTTGATGCTGTTTCTGTTGGTGAAAATATTATGCAGAACAGAAGAGTAATTGAGAACAATTTCAGATTGTAAGCCATGATTTGATTAAAAATAATCTGTCTAGATAATTAGAAGGTTAATATTCGAGCTTTTGATTAACTCTTGAAATTAAGCAAAGATATATAGCCATTTAGTGTCATCAATGGACAGCTTATTTTTTATTTTTAATATTTTCTTCCAATTTCTTTCCACTGGCCATTCATGTTTGTGTTTAATCATAATCTTTATAATTTTTTTACCATGAGGGGTTACTTAATGATGATGGTCGTATTTTTAATTTATATTATTATTTACAAGGGTAGCCATTATTTTAGTGATTGTGATATGTACTAGAATACAAAATGACAATTAAATAATTGAGCTCAAGTGATAGATGAACTCTTTTTAATTAGAATAATCTGTTTGAAAGAATTCAAGTTTATTTTTTAGTGGAAATAGTTCTTCAGCTTCACAATGCCAACACAATTTTTAAAAGGTTCGAATAATATAAAATTATGGTAAATACTCCGATACACATACCAGTACATATCTATATAATATGTGTAGTGAAAAATTCACATTTATGTACAATATTTAACGGAATCAAAATTGGTCAAGTGGTTAGCGTAGTTGTTTTGTAGGAAGAAAATTGCAGATTGAATCATAAATTTTGTTGTTTGAGACTTTAATTTAAATCTCGCAACTTGCTCCTCATTCAAAACATGATTTTTCTTTACAGTGATGTGTAATTTGTTAAAATATATCACATAATATACTATATATATATATATATATATATATAGTGATCGGAGAGTAGACACTTTGGTTTCTTAACCGTTGATGGTTTGATCATTACATATGCATATATAAAAGTATATGTTAATAATAATAAGGCTTAATTAGTATTTTGGTTCGTTAATGAAGTTTTTTATTTTACATTGGTTCTTTAATGATTAAATGTTTCTTTTTGGTCCCTTAAAAGATATATCTGTTTATTATATTGGTCCCTTCTATTAATATTTTGTAAAAAACGTTAACTTTGGAACCAATATGAAACCTATTAAACTAGATAATGGACTAATGACAAAAATTTATATGATGTTTTTAGCTAGTTTTTAGGTTAGTTTTCATAAGCTATAGTAGGTTTTGAAGACCAAATGCAAGCAAATACCTAAAGAAGTTAAGTTGTTTGACCAAGAAACAAGAAATTAGGAAATTATGCAAAAAAATGAAGAAATTCGCTCACTACATCGTCCCACGATGAGCACCATCGTGCCACGATGGGTTGTTATTTATCTGAAGAGAATCTGCCAAAAGAATGGAGAAAATCAGCACTCATCGTGCCACAATGCGATTCCTGCAGCCATCGTGGCACGATGAGAAGCCCAGGCCCGCCATAAAACTATAAATATAGCTCTCCTCCTTCACAATTATTCATTCCACTCAATACCTCTCAAGTCTACAAAAAAGAGGCGACTCAAGGAGGAGCATAGGGAGATCAAGAAGCTCTCAAGGGAAGGCAATCTCCCCACCATAGGGAGAGGAAACTTCCTCCACAAGGAATCAAGGTTACTTTGTATGCATAATTTTAATCTCTTGTTTTAATTATGTCTATGAGTAGCTAAACTCCTGTAGGTTAAGTGGAGTAGATGAACTCTTCTAGGAATGCTTGATAACATGTAATTTTGTTTGCACAAGTATATATTAATTACTATTTAGTTTATTATCTACTATTTTACTGATGTATTCAAAGTACCGTTCATATTTATGAATCATATTAGGGTTAGGTGACGTTGTAACATAATAGCTCTAATCTCGACCTGGGATGCTAAATCTAGTCAGCATTGAGAAAGATAATTCAAGCACCCGAGGCTAGGGGCTATTGGATTAATTAATCACTTTGTTAATTTTTGCATGATTTATAACTGTTTAATTAAGGTAGGTATGAGTGTGACAACATGTAAACGTGACGACATGTATTCTCCTTCCTTGATTACTTTCAGTATCTTCAATTGCAATAGAGTGACTTTAGTATGTGAAAGCACATGTCACCACTTATGAATTAATTCGCAGAATAAAAAAAAATAGTAAGTGATATAACACAAAATTACCAAGCAGGAGTAGGGGAAAGATTCGAAAGCGCTTAACATATATTTCTCATTTGAATTCTCTCTTTTATCTTATTTACTATTTATTTTAATTCAAACTCTTCCAAACTATAAGCGAATGTAAAAATTATCCGATTCCTAAACAACACTAGTAGCATTGACACCCTATAGTTTTGATGATAACAAAGTATTAAATGGACAATTGGAATTACTAATTATTGATCCAAGTGTGCAGACATATAGTATAAATTTAACACACAAAGATCATTTTTGAAGTTCTGATAACAAATCTTAGAGCCTCTGAAGACTACAGTCTGAAGATTCAGTATTGCTTCTGAAGGAAGATTGCCTCAGAAGACTGTCAAACCTCTGAAGATGCTATCAGAAGATAAAAGCTCAGTTTATCCTAAAGAAGCATGCTCTGTTTTTCAGAAACCTCGTATCTCTGATAAATGCTTCTAGGATGTTCCTTTTGAAGGAAGACAGCTCATGGTGAATGAATAATCATATATTACAACATCCTTATCCTCAACCTTATCATCAAATGGAGCGTATAGTACATTCTTGTACTATTCTTTCTCAAATTGGTGGAGCGTCTCAACAACGAAAGAGTAGTGGAATTGATTTACTCCTTTTGGTAAAAGAGAATCAAATTCATATCAACAGTTGTCATCCTTCTACAACGGTCTTATCTCAAACGTCTACAATTCACTTGCCTATATATAGAAGACAATCATTTTTGAGAAGAGACTACTGACTGACTGATTGAACACACATGATAAGAACTACTACTGAGCTTACAGAGCATAACTAGAACAACACACTAAGCTTCAATATCTTTTGATATTCTCTTAGACTCTATTTGTATTCATAAGTGATTAAGTTTAGATTTTTACAACACCTCTGTTTCTAACAAGTGTATTTGTGTTGATTTATTTGTATAAGTTTGTGAAGTCTTTTGCTTGTGTGCTTGAGCATTTGAGAAGTCTCTTGCTTGTGTGCTTGAGCATTTGTGTTTGTAATCTTTAGTGATTATGGTGAAATCACTTGAAAGTGCAAGGGGACTGGACTACTCTCGGTTTGTGAGAGGAACCAGTGTAAATCTCTGTGTGTTCATTGTCGCGGTGATTTTTGGATGTCGAGTTATTAATTAACTTCGAATCGCAATTTAATATTCCACCACCGATCTTTAATTTATCCGAGGGAAAGGGAAAAAGTTCGAAAAAAACCCTATTTTAGAGATCAAGGTTCGGGGGTTGGTTATACGAAGGGAAGGTACTAGCACCCTAAGTATCTATAGTACTCTATAGGAACCTCTTGTTTTTATTCTATCTTTGCGCTTAATTTTAATTGCTTGTAAAAATGTATAAGTGTAGGAATTAAAGGTGATGATAAAAAAAAAGAAGTGTAAAGTGAAAAAGAAGAAAAATGTTTTTTGTTGATTTTATTTGATTGGAGAGACAAGTCTCATGCCTACGTACCCGAGGGATCAAACCACCGTAGTTCGGGGTAAAAAGCCGAGTAAATTTGTTTGTTTGATTTTAAGGTTTTTGAAAATGGTTTTAAAGACCAAAAAGCCAAAAGTGGCAAAATGTGAGTTTGATTGATGTTAGTTTATGGAGAAAGTCTATATGGTTAATTTGATTGAAGTTTGATTATAAAATAAGATGCGGACACTTGGTTTAAAATCCAAGATTTATTGAGAAAAGGTTTTGAGTGATAAAAGACACTTGACTTAAAAATCCAAGGTTTTTGCATGATTAAAAATGTATGAATGAAGAAAATGCACTTGGTTTAAAATCCAAGGTTTTTGGCGAGAAAAAGGAACACTTGGTTTAAAATCCAAGGTTTTAGCGAAAAAAGAAGCCATTGGTTTAAAGTCCAAGGCACTTGGTTTAAAATTCAAGTTTGCGATAAAAAAAGAACTCTTGGGTTAAAATCCAAGGTTTTCATGATAAAAAGAGCAATTGGGTTAAAATCCAATGCCACTTGGTTTAAAATCCAAGTTTTGAGATAAAAAAGACTCTTGGGTTAAAATCCAAGGTTTTCACGGTAAAAGATGCACATGGTTTAAAATCCAAGGCAACTTGGTTTAAAATCCAAGTTTTTGCGGTAAAAAAAACTCTTGGGGTTAAAATCCAAGGTTTTCGCGATAAAAAGAGACGTTTGGTTTAAAGTCCAAAGTTTTGAAAACGTTTGGTGACAAAATATTTTTGTGCTTTTTTGAGAATAAATTGCTTTGATTTTTTTGAAGTGGTGTTTGAAGTAGCAAAGTTTTTCACAAGAAAGGGGGGGGTTTGAATTGTGAACCTTTAAAATATTTCCTATAAAAATTATCAAACACAATATACTTGAAGAATATAATTAGATTGTTGGTTAAAACAAATATTAAAAAGTGTTGCAGTCTGGAGAATGTTCTCCCAACACTCTCTGACAGTATATATATATATATATATATATAACTATTAAATTGTGATCTGTGTGATTAGTGATTGCATGAATTAAATCAGAGTAAGGGAAGAGAATGCACACAACAATTTATCCTGGTTCACCCAAAATGCTTGGGCTAGTCCAGTCCCCACACTCCTTGTGAGATTGTCCACTACGAGATGCTAATGATATCAAGTTACACTTCCTTTGATCTAGATCCAAGACCAAATAATCTTCTAAGCCCTACAAGCTTATTCTACCTCAGTCTCACTGACTATGAAGGTGTCACTAAATTAGTAGTTACGTACTAACTTGAGCCAATGATTACAATGATGAAGGATTTGGTAATCAAAGCCTATTCACTCAATACACTATGAGATGCTTTGACAATGATGGATAAACTCTCAAAACACTCAATGGATATTCTAATCCTATATATATATGAATTACAAATCTGAGTGAGAGAGAAAAGAAGAGCTCTTGATAAAAACTTCTATCACAAAACAAGTGTTGAAGATGTAGTGAAAACTCTTGCTCTTCAAAGTTGCCAAGGACCTCTATATATAGATGAATGATGATCAGGGAGTCTTGGCCACGAAGTATATCCGTTGGAAGCTTGAAAATAACGGCTAGTAGCTCTGCATAATGACAGCTCATGTATTTTGAAGAAAACTGATCAGTCTGAGATTGATCTCCAAAGTTTCTTCTTCTGACTTATGATAGAGGAGCGTATGAATAGCTGTTGTTGAACTGTAATGTTGCTGTATGTTGCTTATCAAACAAGTATAGCCGTTGTGCAGCTTTTGGATAACCTTTGAACAACTGTATGCAAGCTGGTGTCACTCCAAGTGAATGTTTTCTCTTTCCAGCATTGGTCTGAGACCGTTCTCCAAATTCTGGTCGTGACTGAATTTCTTCCCTTTGATGCAAGGAAGCTGGAGCACGTAAAGGCCAGCTGTTATGGATAAAAACAGTAGCTGGAGGTTGTACTTGATGTTCCACAATGTCCTTGTTGCAAGTACAAGTGTCATAGAGAAAGAGAAACAACCTTGGAGAATGTTCTTTCTTTATTCCTTTAAAGTACAAGTCAATTTCAAGACTAGGTTGTGCTGTCTAATTTTCTATGGTCCATACAAGATCAGTTCCATTAATTGAGTATAAAAATATCCTTGTGTCATATGCTCAATCTTCACATGTTTAAACATAGAACTTGGTAAAAGTAGTAAGTTCTCTATTCATGAGAGAAACCTTTGCCTTAAATGATCTCTTGGACTGTAGAGATTTTGTGAGTGAAGCCCAAGATAAAAGTGATCATTTGTCTTGTACATAGTTGACTTATCCATAAGTCCTTTTGCCTTGATTGTGCGAAAATGATGTTGCGCAGGTTTCAGAGATCAATCTGAAACCGTTCTCCAGGCTTTTGTTTTAATCAAAATAAAAACATGATATTTGATCTAAATAGCTCAATTGTTCCTAGCTTAATTAAAACACTCAAGAGCACTTGTTAGATACCAAAAAGATTAGAATTACACTTAAAAATAATTAAGAGGTTTGTTATCTTTAAAACATCAATTTGGGATTTTGCCTCAATAGTGTTGACCTAATTTTTTTGAGAAGAAAATAACTAACTATCTCAATTGGAATGTTGGGTTCCAAATTAATAAAAAAGTAGCGCGAAAAAATAATACTAACGTCGCAATAAGCAAATTAAGCGCGAAGACAATTCGTAATGATATTTTGATCAAAACGGTGTCTTTTCCCTCGGAATTAATATTCTAACGTTTTTGCGAAAAAGCACTAAAAATAAATATGCATGAGATGCAAGTCTTCATTTATGGTATTCATTTGTTCCTAATTACATTCTAAAATATTTACGAGAAAATAAACATGAAATGAATGCAAGAGAGATGATGCTATGCAATTTTTATTTATATTTACATCAAATCCTAAAATACATACTAAAGTCCTTGCAATAAAATAAATAGTTAATTAATTAGGCAATAAATTAATTGTTAGATTAGCGAGCAATAATAAAGCCAAAATAAACACATATGATCATGAAATAAATAAATAATAAAAAACAAAGAGACCTCAAATAAGTGCTTATTTTGGATTTAATAGCTCATTGAAGCACATTCCATAAGCACTTTTATCATAGGTTAAAAATAAAAATAAAAAACAGAAGGGGTGCAAATATCAATATGAAAATAAAGGGGGGTGCAAAAAGTAACAAAGCAGTAAGGCCCAGTCCCACAAGAAGCCCACCTGCGTAAAACAAACCCAAAACAAACATGATCAATCATGGCCGTCTGATGGATCAGACGGCCCTGATCTAAAATTGGAACGGAGAAGCCTAAGCCATCTGATAGAGATCAGGGGCTGAGAGAAGAGGGTGCATGGTGTGCTGCGATAGACACACGCACACCGGATCGGGTTGGGGTATAAATACCCCCAAACCCTAAAAAAAATCAAAACTCAACTTCTTTCTCTCTTCTCCGCCGCTGGCGATTTCTCTCTTCTCCTTTCAAACTTCAAATTTTTCAAAACAAAACTCTCTCGATCTAAATCTCTTTCAAAACTCTTGTCTTCTCTCGGTCTAAAACTCTTTCTTTTTTTAAAAAAAATTCGAGAAAACAGAAAGGAAAGGAAGTGAAAACAACCTCTGTGTTTTCGATTTGGATTTCAGTTCTCTTTTTCCTCTTTATTTCGATTTCGTTTTTGATTTGTTCTGATTCGGGTTTGGTTTGGGTTTTGTTATGATGATGCGAGGGTTTTGTGGTTTGTGATTGATTTCTGGTTTTGTTTGAAGAAAGGTTTGTGGTTTGATGATGATGATGGATTTGGATTGTTGATGATTTTCGGGTTCTGGTTTATGAAAGTGATGTGTAATATAGATTGTGGATGATTTCGTTTTTTTTTAATTTTTTTTCTGTTTTTGATACTGAATTTGATCCAGAAGGAAGAAAAAAATTGGGAATTTTCTGTTTCTGTTTGATCTGCGGCTGGTGAATTCTCCCCTGGGGAACTGTGCATTAAATGCAATATTTATACTGTGTCAGACCTAGGGTTTTGGCAGATGAAATTTTCCACTTTTGGACAAAATTGCCCTTTTGGGCCTGGATGAGGACAAAAACACAATATGGACCAAAAAACTAAACCAAAAAAAAACACCAAAGGAAAAAACGAAAAATGGCAATAAAATTTAAATAATGAAAAAACCAAATTAAATAAAATAATAAATAAAAAATAAAGAAATAAAAATAATAATAATAAAAAGAAAATAAAAACAAAACCAAATAAATGAGGTATTTTAAAATACCTCTTTGCCGAAATTTCGTCAGAAACGAACAAAGAAAATCCGTCTTAAAAAGACGTAAAAAAGCGATCGGTCAAAAAATGGGGTATGACATTCATCTTTCTTTCTCTCTCTCTCTCTGTTTTTATTTGTGTTGTGTTTATCTAGCATTCATTTATCCGCTGCAAATCAAACTCTGATAGCAGAAAAGTTTTAACTTTCAAAACACAATTCAACCCCCCTTTTTGTGTTGAAGAGAGATTTGAAATGTTAATTTTTGTAATATCTTGAATTAACTATATTCTGTTTGATGTTAATTCACTGATTCTCATCAGAAAGGACTTTGTTAATCTGAATTTCAACCAAAAAATAAATAAAATTTAACAAAATGTTATTTATCCAAACATTAAATTCAATAATTTTTTAACAATTCGTTGCTAAGGGAAGTTTATTAAATATTATTTTTTAAAATTTTAAAGCATTAAATGCACTTCATATGTTGAAAGTAGTGCATTTAATCCTTTAAAATTTTAAACATGAATACTTCTTTTTAAAAATTTTACTTTTATTTTTATTTTTATTTCCTTAATCATTGCTTCGAACACTATTTAGCATATAAATAGTAAATAATTAATGTGCGCGGCACCTCAAACATCTTAAACAAGATTCAATCTCAGTGAAAATATCATATGAATAATATTATAATTTTCTACCAACAATGAATTGGTCCAAGTGGTAAGGGTCTTGGTCTCCTTAAGCATGTGGTCAGAGGTTCGATTCCTGGCGGGAGAACCACCTTGTGTGCCACATAGGTTTCCCGACGGAGATTAGTTATTGCTATTGGCGGTAGAAACTTCGTACCATATCATGATTTTTCTTTTTGAACGACAAATATATTATTAATAATAATCTGTCTTTGCACAAGACGAACATAGGTCGGGAACAACGGAACTATAAAACAAAGACGCTGTATATAAGCGGAACACCAATGAAAAAAATCAAAACAAACACCACCTAATGAAGGTGTGAAAAACACAAGAAGGGGGGGTTGAATTGTGTTTTGAGGATTTAAAATTTTCTTCAAGATTAAGAATTCTATCAGAGTCTATTTTGGTAGCGGATGAATCAAACACACAATGCAATCAGACGCAAGATTGAAAAGGTGAGAGAGAGAGAGAGAGAGAGAGAGAGAGAGAGAGAGAGAGAGAGAGAGAGAGAGAGAGAGAGAGAGAGAACACAAGAATTTATACCGGTTCCCCTCACAACTTGAGAGTACTCCAGTCCCCTTGTTCTTCAACAAGAGAGTTCACTATAATCACCAAGATTACACAATTTGCTCAAGCACACAACAAGAGACTTCAACAGATGCTCCAGATCACATAGCAGGAGACTTACTCTAATTGCTTCAGATCACACAGCAGGAGACTTCCAAATTTCTCAAGCTCAAATGCAAGAGAATCTTATACAATAAGATTGGTTACAATTATACACCTAGGACTAACTCTTACAAATATTGTCAAAACAGAAAGCTTTGACGTTGAATGAAGGTTTTGAGTTTTCGTCTTGTGTAGATGTTTGCTATTAAGTTCTTTGTCTTGAATGAACACTTTCTTCCTTTTAACTGTTGTGTAGTTCTTCTTAAGTTTAACTCTTTTGAGAAGTTCTATCATTCAACGACACTTTGTCAATTCAAAGAGGTCTTGCATTTATAGGCTTAGAAATAAAGACGTTTGAATATGACCATTGTGAGAGATCAGTTTGCCCGTTTTAAAGGCACTCAGACCAATTTTAACTTATTCCATAAATGGCAAACTGCTTCTGCTTCTCTGGTTCTCGAAGATAGTTCCTTTGCACAGAAGAGGTAACTTTAATACCGTTGTCTTGATATTCCCTTTCTTGACTTGTTGGACTGACATACAGCAACATCCATTTCGTCCTTGTGTAGTTTATAGCTTGAGGGATAATATCTCTATACTTGATTCCATCAGATTTATGATTTGTCATTCTTGTGTAGCTTTTGAGAGTACACTAAAATTGCTTCTGACATACTCTTCTTTGCTTCTTGATCTTTCTGTTGCTTCTGAGACTCTTGTAGCTTCTGACAGACTTTCTTCAGATTTGGTTCTCTCAGAACCTCTGAATGCTTCAGACGCTTATAGTTTGTTTTGAGCTTCTCAGATTCCATCTTCATTGTTAACAGCACACTTTCATTTAAGATCATTAGTGTTCTTCAATTGCATATTAATACTTTGTTATCATCAAAACTTTATCAAGCTCTTGGGGTTTGTTCTAAGAACCATTTTTGTTCTAACAATCACCCCCTTTTTGATGATGACAAACATAGGTATTAATTGCCAATTGTTGTTGAATTAATTTATCATGTTCTCATTAGGTTTATGAGTTTTGCAAGCTCCCCCTGAGTCAGACACAGTATAGGGTTAGGTTTGTAAGCTCCCCCTAAGTTTGTCCATGATTAATTAAAACAGTTTAAAAAATAATCATTATATCTTGAGATCAAATTATCATACTTGACACTTAGAAGAGAGGTTTGCAAGCTCTCCCCCTATGTCATATAAATACAAGACAAGTTCGCAAGTTGTTTCAGAATCTACATATGAGAATTTGTTCTTTGAGATTATAACTATTTCCCCTTTTCAATATAAGCGCAATAAGTACTGAAACATATAAAAATAATTAAAGATAGTCAATTCCTCTGATGCAGTTTCAGTCATTGTATTCCTTGAATAAAGTTGCTAACAATTTTCCCTTTTTGTCAATCAATGCCATTTGAAAATACTTAGGATGATAAATTCATTTAATAAACACATGTGATTTTAACTACTTTCTATAACAACTTGATTAATGCTCTTGTATTATACCACGAAAGATACCAAAAATCTTTCTTTTTCCCGCAATTAGTCTCTCTCTCTTTCTCCCCCTTTTGTCATCAATCAAAAAGAGTTATATGGAAAAGATGAGTTTTACGTTTCCAAGTTGTTGTAGTCCAATGCATTCAAACCAAAAATAGTTAAATGCCATGTGTCAATAAAGAAAAAGTTATTAACGCCCGTGAAGGAAAAACAGTCATGCGAGGAGGTCTATAAAAGGCAATATTCTTTGTCCCTTTACTCATAGAAAATTAATCTAAAGAATAAGGTTTGTACTAAAGGAGTTCTAAAGATGAGAAGATCAGCTCGCAAATTTGCAGAAACTTGAAGAAAAGCTCAAGAGGAGGTAGCCAAAACCAAACAGCCCAGGGCTAAACAAAAATTGTAGAAATTTCTTCTCACTCAGAGAAGGATGACTCTGATTATGCAACATTCTTAGAGAATTATATTGAGGAAACACAATCTGATGAAGTGGAATCTCAAGTTACTTGTGAGGTGGTTGATAGTTCCAAGTCACTAGATCCACAACCAGATTCAACATCAACAGAGTCATATGATGACTCTGATTCAACAGATTCTGAGACAGAGTCTAAATAATTTGCTGTGGTGTTTTCAGTTTTGTACTCTTTTAAGTTTGCATTAATAAAAATTTGCCTTTCTTTGTGTTTCTTTAAGTTTAAGAGTTGTCTCTTCTATAAAAGATTTTGTGCATGTGATGAAACAACACAATCAAGTAATGAAACAACCAAAAACGTTTATAACATACGGATAAGATTGCAATAATATAATGATAAGAAAACACAAGAAGAATCAAAAGAAAACACAGATCATTTGCTAAGCTTGGCAAGCATTTCCAAGATATGTTTTTGAGATTCCTTAAAACATGCAATCTGTTCACTCATTCTATCCATTCTTTCACCTTGAGCATCCATCCTTCTTAACAACTCTTGACGTTCAACAGATATTCCCACACAAACTGGTTGAGGATCTATTTCCATTGTAGATACCTCCTTTTCTATGACCACATCTTCATCAGAAATTTCCTTTTCTTTCTCTTGCTCTGAAGTCATCACCATTTGATGATCTTCAACAACATCCATAGCTTCAACTTCTTCTTCAATGATTGTGGGACTAGGAGAGGTTAATCTTGGCAGACTTGTTCTTTCAAAAGATTGTATCAAAGCAGTAAAATCTTCCCTAGATTTTCTAACAGCATCTTCCTTGATGTGTTCTAGATAACAGTCAAGAGCATGACTGAATCTTGCTTTGATTTCTCTTGCTTCAACTTCCAGATCAGATGGAAAGACCATGAAGTTTTTGTTGGAACAAAATGAGTTTTATTTGTAAAACACCCTAAGTTTTGATGATAACAAAAGTATTAAATGGACAATTGGTATTACTAATGTTTTAAATTGAGTGTGCAGGACAAACTTATATTTATGAAAGAGCACATTTAATTTAAGCTCTAAAAGAAACTTTGATAGAGTATGAAGCATTATATTCTAAAAGAGTTCAGAAGTCAAAAGGCACTCAGAAGTCAAAAGACGTTCAGAAACTACAACGCTCAGAAGCTACATGGATCAGAAGTTGCTTGGTATTGAATCTCTGAAGGCGTTAAGAAGTCTTGTATCATTCAGAAGACGAAGACGTTCAGAATCTGAAATTACAAAGGACTATCAGAAGCCAAAGATTCAAAGACCATCAGAACTTCCAGAAATCAAAGTTTATCAGAAGCCAAAGAATTCCAACATTCATCAGAAGGCTATGTTACTATATTTCAAAACATTCTAAGTCTGATGACTGTATAAAGGACATCACTACTGCAACGTTCAAATGGAATTTGATCTTATCATCAAGGAGCGTGTTGTACCTTTATTTTTGCATTTAGACAAGCAGAAAAGCATGGACGAAGTTGTGGAGCAGAATTACTTCTTCTAGGAAGTTATTCAAAATCCACATTTCAAGCAATTGGAATTTAACAGCTGTCCATCTCAACGGAATTCTACAACGTCTCGAAATTCTCTCTTCTCTCATATATATATGTAGAGTTAGAAGAATTTCTGTGTAGAGAACTGTACGCACAATACACAGAAGAGACACAAAAGCTAAATTGATATTATCTTTCAATCTAAGTGAACAACAAACTGTCTGAGCCTCTGAAATTTATTTTGTGTAATAGTTTTTAAGCTTAGAAGTTTAGGATTTACTCTTGTGTGACTAACTTGGAAAAGTCTCTTGTTAGTTGTAACTTGAGCAATTGTAAAAGTTTCATGCTGTGTGTTATGGAGCATTTGTGAAGCCTTTTGTCTTGTGTGACTTGAGCAATAGAGAAGTCTCTTGCTTGTGGGCTTGAGCACTAGGATTGTAATCTTTAGTGATTATAGTGAAATCCCTTGGAAGTGCAAGGGGACTGGAGTACTCTCGGTTTGTGAGGGGAACCAGTATAAAAATTCTAAGTCTGATAGATCTATATCTTGAAAAGTTTTTTAAAACTCTAAAAACACAATTCAACCCCCTTCTTGTGTTTTCCTTCCACCCCCCTTCAATTGGTATCTAGAGCTCGGTTCTGTTGTTAATCACTTCACAGTGAGACAGTAAAAGATCAAAAGGAAAAACACTATGGCTAAGCTTCTGAACAATGAGTGGAAACAGAGAATCTACACACGTATTGCTGATCTCATCAAAGATATGGAAGATGGACTAAATCTGAATGAGGATCTAAGCAATAACCAAGATTCTATTTCATCTGGTACTAATCAAACCTCAAATGTTGAAAAGATAAAAGAAAAAGAAGCAGCTAAAAGAGGGAAGCAAATCATGAATCAAGAAGGAGCACATGATGAAGAACCTGATGAAGAATATTTTGAGAAGTTCTCCAAGAAATTTCAGAGATGGTTTGATTTCAAGAAAAATGGAGAAGAAATGACTAAAGGAATGACAATCTGGGAAGAGCTAGACAACTTCTCTGAAGGAAACTCTGAAGGAGAGAAGGAAGTCAAGCTATCAAGCATCTCAGAACCTGAAGTGCAAACTAAATCTGAAGTGGACTCAGAATCTGAACTTGCAAGTCATGAAGCTCTGAATCAGGTATACTCTCAACTTCCAAAATCTGAACTTATCAAACTATTCAATGCTAGTTCACTTAAGTATAAAAAGCTTAAAGTTAATTGTGAACACTTAAGTGAACAAGTAAATCACTTTGAGTGTTTATATCAAAAGGCTTTAAAAAAAATTGAAGATTTTGAAAAAGGTAGTGCTAGTTGTAGCAAACCTTTTGACTCAATTGATTTTAGAGACTTTTGTAATAAAAACACCGAGAGTAGTAAAATTTCTTCTTTATTGTGTTCTTTGAAAAACAATGGTGTAAATGGAATTGGTTATTCATGTGCTAACACATGTGAAGAACCAAGTTCATCAAGCCTATTTGAAAATGCTTCACCTTCTGATCTCTATTCTACATTTGTACCTGATAGTACTCAGATGGTTCAAATAGAGAATAGAGGTTTCATAACTAACAGTCTAAGACCCTCCAACAAGTGGGTACAAAAAGATAGAATTGTTTACTTGGTTGCAGGTCAAATGAGAGCTCAAGACCTTCCAATTACATAGTTGCATGTAACTACAAATGGAAGAAGAGCAATTGTGCACAGAAGGCACTTTTATGATGAATCAGATGATGAATCTGAATTGGATTTTATAAGAAATAGAAGGAAATATGATCCAGAAGATGAAGAATATGAAGCATGTTTTGAAAATGATTATGATGAAGATGATGGTGATACATCATGGTGGGAAGACATTCCAGATTGTAACCTTTATAGTGATTAATCAAGGACCAGAAAAGAATCAATGTAAATATTCAATAAAGAGCATTGTCTGGAACAAAATAATCTCTGTAAGTTTTTAATTAATCTTTCTATCAAAGGATTTTCATTTAGCTAAAAGATCTAACTTTCTTTAAGAGACATATACTATTTACAAATATGTTCAGAATAAAACAATCTTGAATCTGAACCTATCTTCTGTCTTAAAAAGAAATTTTTAATTTTTGGGATCTGAAGCATTATTAGGTTTTTCAGCCTCTGAAGTGCTTCAGACTCTGAGAAGTCTTTAGCTTCTGAATGAAAATGCCTCTGAATCTTTTAGAATTGCAATCGTTTTAGTGTTGTATATCTGTACGTTTTGGTGCTAAATTAGTGAACACGTATGCACGATCTCATTGGATAGAAACGGTTAATGACGGTTTGAATTTCTTTTATGTTTTCTTTAATGTGTGCTTTATTTGTTTTTAAGAAAATCACATAATCACTTGCACACGTGGTAAGAAAGCCGGTTAGCGTCTTTATTCATCTCTTTCTTTTCTTTTTCGCAAGATATCTCGATGATGCAAATATTTTGTATCATTTTCATAAGCATTAATCATATAATTTTTTTCTTCAAGGTTTAACCGTATTACCACAGTATGACCTTTTGCTTTTTCATTGCATTGGATGATTCGCTTATATTCATCCTACTTAATGTGTGACTTATAGATGGTGTCCGAATGGATTAATAAACTACTTAAGGAATCCACAAATTTGAATAAGGAGATTTTGGCATAACGAGGATTCAAATTGACATCCAAACTAGGGGAACTTCTAGGTGTTGAAAAAATACCGATTTTGTTATAAAATTCCCTAATTTACTTAATGTAGCCTCTCGTCCCTTCTTAACCTATATACTTTCTAAGTGAGCTTTTATCCTAAATCTTTAGAAAAAATTTTAAATTGACTCAAGAAAAGGAGAATTTAGAAAATACTGGAGAAACACTACAAATTTAATTTTTATTATTTGAATGGAAGAATAAACTAGATAAAAATTGAAATGACTGAAAAGTAATAAAGGATAGTAAAACTCCTCCCCTAAACTTAAATCCAACATTGTCGTCAATGTTGTGACTCAAGCGAATGAATGGAGTGCAAAACCTGGAGATTCACGCTTGTACGAAGCTGATAGGTGTCAAGCGATCAATCTCTTTATTTGTTGAAAATTCAAACAAATGAAAACAAAAACATTAAATTAAAAACTCGTGGGTTGCCTCCCACGCAGCGCTTTGTTTAAAGTCGGTAGCTCGACGACTCATGAGTGTAAGTACTCATAATGGTTATTTCGAGAATGACTCCCAATCAAACTTTTAATAAACTTCAGTTTCCATGGCCACTTATCAAGCCATCTCCCATATCCCTCACCTTTTCTTTTCTTCATTTTGTGGGGCGGTTCATGCTTCTGAACGTGCGGTGGTGGTTCTGGCTCAATCATGAGTATAAACTTTTCAAGTTTGGGTTCAGTTCTTTCATCCATCACATCAAAGGCTATTCTCCCCTTCTTAACACTAATGATTTCCCTAGTTCCATGGTCCTCTAATTTTCTCTTTTTATGCAGGACGTCAAACAAAGGTGCATCAGTGTGGATATTTTTCAATACCTCTACATACCTTTTCGGTTGGGAGTCTACCTTAGCTTTCACAAATCCGTGGGGTAAAGGGATCGGTGGGTTGTAGGGAGTAGGAAGAACATAAGGTGCTTCCTTCTCTACCTCTTTGACAAACTCCCTTTCGGGTGGTGTCGGTGGATTTTTCTCAATCTCTACTCTTTGCTCACCAGAACTTTCATCAACCTCATTATTACTCTCTTCAACCTCATCATCACTCTCCTTAGGATTTTCAATTTGTTTTTCTCTACTGGTTGTTACAACATCCACATGCTCCTCAAGGAAGGGTCCTAGAGGTTTTTGTTCAAACAAGGAGATTTGAGTCTCCAATGTCATGTTGTGAGTCACGAGGGACTCAACCGCATCATTCAGCTGCCTAAGGGTTTCATTTTGGACATTTTGTATCTCTACAAAGTGCTCTATCATAGATTCTAGTCTAGAGTGAGTTAACGTCGCATCGAAATCCTCCATTAATGTTTCGAAGTCGAAATTATGGGATTCTTGCGGTTCTTCAAAATGTTGGGACTGGTAGTTGTAGAGGTAATTTGGGCAAGAGTAAGTTAGTGTCGCATTGTAACCCTCCATTAATATTTCTAGGTCGGATTTATGGGAATCTTGTGGTTCCTCGAAATATTGGGAGTGGTAGTCGTAGAGAAAATATGGGTAATCCATTCACCTAAGAAGATAAAGAGAGTTTCAAAGAATACGCTCAGCGATGGAGAGAGATTGCCGCTCAGATTTGTCCACCACTAGAAGAAAAAGAAATGACCAAGATTTTCCTAAATACTCTTGATTCATTTTACTATGAACGAATGATTGCTAGTGCACCCAGTGATTTCACTGAGATGGTAAACATGGGAATGCGACTTGAAGAAGGGGTCCGACAAGGACGATTGGTCAGAGAAAGTGTTCCGGTCAACAGTACGAAAAGGTTCGGGAGTAACTTTGCAAGGAGAAAGGAGTCAGAAGTAAGTATGGTGGCCCATGGACAGCATCAACGACCGTATATGGGTTACCAACACGTTGCAGCTGTCTCACCAGTGCCTCAAAACCTGCCTTACCAGCCACAAATGACCCAAAGACCACCTTCGCACTATCCACCACTTTATCAACAAACATATCCTCAACAACCATACCCACAGCAACCACAAATTCGACCACAAACTCCTCAACAACCCTACAATTATCCCAATCGCACCCAGAGAAATCCATCATTTGACCCCATACCCATGAAATATGCCGACCTACTCCCCGCCTTACTCGCCAAAAATTTTGTCCAGACGAGACCACCTTCACCTGCGCCAGTAGTACTACCTACTTGGTACCGTAGTGACCTAACTTGTGCCTTCCATCAAGGGGCCCCTGGCCATGATGTAGAACGTTGCTACGCCTTCAAAAAAGTTGTTCAAGAATTAATCCGTAATAAGGTGCTGTCTTTCAAGGATGAAAATCCTAACGTCCGAAACAATCCGCTGCCCAATCATGGGTCCTCCGTCCATTTTATCCAAAGTTGCCAAGAAACAAGCACTATTCTCAGTATAAAGGATATCAAAACCCCGTTGGTGCCCATTCACAGTAAAATGTGTGAAGCAAAGTTGTTTAGCCATGATCATGCAACTTGTGAGGAATGTTTGAAGAATCCTCAAGGTTGTTCCCGAGTTCAAGAGGACATACAAAGGTTGATGGATAAAGGAGAATTGGTAGTTACAAAGAAGAGCGAGGATGTTTGCGTCATAGTACCAGAATTCAATGTCTCTGACCGTCTCGAGATGATATATAATAGTGGAGAGCCCACAGTTACCCCGCTGGTGATCTGCTTGCCAGGGCCTATGCCATATACGTCTCTGAGAGCTGTGCCATATAGATATGATGCCACCATGTTGCAGGATGGGGTGGAAACACCTATTCCTCCTTTGATATCCGTGGACAATATTTCAGATAATAGCAAAATACTGAGGAGTGGGCGTATTCTTCCGGGAGTTGTTCAAGGAAAGACCGGTAGTCCTGTTGAAAAAACATAAATTCCTGACTCTAGTGGGACTGGTGAAAGGGTGTATGAAGACTCAGATGAAGTTTTGAAAATGATCAAGAGAAGTGAGTATAAGATCGTGGATCAATTACTACAAACCCCTTCCAAGATTTCAATTTTATCACTCTTAATGAATTCTGATGCGCACAGAGATGCACTAATGAAAGTCTTGGACCAGGCATCTGTCGACCATGACGTAACCTTGGGCCAATTTGGTAGCATAGTGGGGAATGTCACAGCCTGCAATAACTTGAGTTTCAGCGACGAGGAACTCCCTGAAAAAGGAAAGGATCATAACTTAGCATTACATATCTCGGTAATTTGTAAATCTGATGCCTTATCCAATGTGTTGGTGGATACCGGGTCATCTTTGAATGTAATGTCCAAGCTTACTCTCGACAAGCTCGCATACTGTGGTGCGCCTTTGAGGCCGAGTGCATTAATCGTGAAAGCCTTCGATGAGTCAAGAAAATCAGTAATCGGTGAAATAGACCTACCCATTTCAGTTGGTCCCCATGAGTTCCAAATTACCTTTCAAGTCATGGATATTCAAGCTTCTTATAGTTGTTTGTTGGGATGACCATGGATTCACGAAGCGGGGGCGGTGACTTCCACACTTCACCAAAAGCTGAAATTTGTGCGGGAAGGAAAATTGGTGATCGTGAATGGAGAGGAAGCTTTATTGGTGAGTCATTTGTCGGATTTTTCTTATATCAGCGCTGATGTTAGGGACGGTACGTCTTTCCAGGGGCTTTCTATTGAAGAGAAAAGGTCGAAAAAGGGGAAAACATTTATGTCTTCTGCAAAAGATGCGCAAAGGGAAGTACAACAAAGGTCACATCTGAAATGGGGGAAGTTATTACAAATGCCGGAAAGAAGACACATGGAGGGTATGGGTTCTGCTCCGTCTACAGGAACGGTCAATTCAAATAAGGGTACTTTCGTCAGTGCCGAACCGATTCACACTCCACCAGAAACTAATGCTATCATTGAAGACAAAGTTGAAGAAGAGCAACCTTCTATCGTGATTCCAGGAGGAATTTGCCGCAATTGGGTCGTTGTTGATGTCCCTTCTGTCACTCCTCTATCTAAGTAATATGTTTGTCTATTTTTTGTTTTCCAGAAAAATCCTTTTGTCCTGCCCAAGGCAAAAGCGAACGCATGTGGGGCTTTGTTTTGAGCTTCAAGTATTTTAATGAAATTGTCGTTTTTATCATGACTTTTATTTTTGTTTTCTTTTTATTCTGGAAAATGGTAACACAAAAAAAAAACCAAAGTATATATTTTATTTTCTTTCTACTTCCTTATATTTAATCATTTTCCAAAAGGTTTGCATTCTTTTATTTAATAAAATCAATCATAAATCATATGCAGATTAAGAATCAATGAACCCGTTGAACACAATGTTCCTAGGCCCTCTCCCAACTTTGAGTTCCCTGTTTACGAGGCTGAAGAGGAAGAGGATGAGGGGATCCCTGATGAGATCAAACGACTATTAGATCAAGAGAAGAAAGTCATTCAGCCTCATGAGGAAAATGTGGAGTTAATTGATTTAAGTTCCGGCGAAGGAAAGAAAGAAATCAAGATCGGGGCATCCTTAGAAGCATCTGTCAAAGAAAGGGTGATCGTTTTACTCAGAGAGTATGTTGACATCTTCGCCTGGTCATATCAGGATATGCCCGGTTTAGATCCCGAAATTGTGGAACATCATTTGCCTCTGAAGCCAGAATGTCCTCCGGTAAAGCAAAAGTTAAGAAGAACTCATCCGGATATGGCCCTCAAGATCAAAGAAGAAGTACAAAAACAAATTGATGCTGGTTTTCTTATTACATCAGAATATCCTCAGTGGTTGGCTAACATAGTACCGGTTCCAAAGAAGGACGGCAAAGTCAGAATGTGTGTTGATTACAGAGATTTGAACAAAGCTAGTCCAAAAGATAATTTTCCTTTGCCTCACATTGATGTATTGGTTGATAACACAACTAAATCCAAGGTTTTTTCCTTCATGGATGGTTTCTCCGGGTACAATCAGATTAAGATGGCAGTTGAAGATAGAGAGAAGACCGCTTTCATTACACCGTGGGGCACTTTCTGTTACAAAGTAATGCCTTTTGGTCTAACAAACGCGGGTGCTACTTATCAAAGGGGCATGACTACCCTTTTTCATGACATGATGCACAAAGAGATTGAGGTATATGTAGATGATATGATTGTCAAATCGGTTACTGAAGAAGAGCACGTGGAGTATTTATCAAAAATGTTTCAAAGGCTGAGGAAATATTGTCTCCGTTTAAATCCCAACAAATGTACTTTCGGTGTTAGATCCGGAAAGCTCCTGGGGTTCATTGTTAGTCAAAAGGGTATCGAGGTAGATCCAGACAAAGTCAGAGCCATCAGAGAAATGCCATCTCCACAAACAGAAAAGCAAGTTAGAGGTTTTCTGGGTCGACTAAATTACATCTCTAGATTCATCTCCCATATGACTGCCACATTTGGGCCGATTTTTAAATTGCTTCGCAAAAATCAAGGGATTGTTTGGACGGAGGACTGTCAGAAGGCGTTTGACAGTATCAAAGAGTATTTAATGGAACCTCTGATCCTTATCCCTCCAGTTGAAGGAAGACCGCTCATCATGTATTTAACCGTGCTAGAGGAATCTATGGGTTGTGTGCTGGGGCAACAGGATGAAACCGGTAGAAAAGAGCACGCAATCTATTATTTGAGTAAGAAATTCACAGATTGTGAATCTCGATACTCCATGCTTGAGAAGACTTGTTGTGCTTTGGCTTGGGCTGCCAAACGTCTCCGGCATTACTTGATTAATCATACTACTTGGTTGATATCCAAAATGGATCCAATTAAGTACATTTTTGAGAAGGCAGCTCTAACCGGAAGAATTTCCCGTTGGCAGATGTTGTTATCCGAATACGATATTGAGTACCGTACCCAAAAGGCAATCAAGGGTAGTATTCTTGCTGACCATTTGGCTCACCAACCAGTTGAAGATTACCAGCCAATCAAGTTTGATTTTCCAGATGAAGAGATCATGTATTTGAAGATGAAGGATTGCGTTGAACCGGTGTTTGGCGAGGGACCAGATCCTGAATCCCAGTGGGGTTTGATATTTGATGGGGCCGTTAACCTCTACGGTAGTGGAATTGAGGCAATCATTGTTACCCCTAAAGGTGCTCACATTCCTTTCACTGCAAGATTACAATTTGAATGTACTAACAATATTGCAGAATATGAAGCTTGCATCATGGGCATTGAAGAAGCTATTGACTTGAGGATCAAAAACATCGACATTTATGGAGACTCAGCTCTTGTGATTTGTCAGATCAAAGGAGAATGGGAAACTCGCCATGCTGGTTTGATTCCTTATAGAGATTATGCAAGACGGTTGTTAACTTTCTTCAATAAAGTTGAGCTACATCACATTCCTCGTGACGAGAATCAAATGGCCGATGCTTTAGCCACTCTATCTTCAATGTACCGAGTTAATCGCCGAAACGAGATACCAACCATCAGTATTCGGTGCCTTGAGAGACCAGCATATGTGTTTGCAACCGAGGAAGTGGTGGATGACAAGCCTTGGTTTCATGATATCAAGATGTTCCTTCAGAAGCAAGAATATCCCCCTGGGGCATCTAGCAAAGACAAAAAGACTCTGAGAAGGCTATCCAGTAGTTTCTTCCTGAATGATGAGGTGTTATACAAAAGAAATTTTGATATGGTCCTACTGCGGTGTGTGGACAAACATGAGGCTGATCTATTGATGCATGAAGTACATGAAGGTTCATTCGGAACCCATCCTAATGGACACACAATGGCCAAGAAAATGTTAAGAGCCGGCTACTATTGGTTGACAATGGAGTCTGATTGTTACAAACATGCCAGGAAATGCCATAAATGTCAGATTTATGCTGATAAGATACATCTACCGCCAACTTCTCTGAATGTACTCTCTTCTCCTTGGCCGTTCTCCATGTGGGGTATCGACATGATTGGTCGGATTGAACCAAAGGCTTCCAACGGACACCGTTTCATCTTAGTGGCCATTGATTACTTCACGAAGTGGGTTGAGGCAGCATCTTATGCCAATGTGACCAAGCAGGTGGTCGTACGTTTTATCAAGAACCATATTATCTGCCGTTATGGTGTTCCTAACAAGATTATTACAGATAATGGGACAAATTTGAATAACAAAATGATGAAAGATCTGTGTGACGAGTTCAAGATTGAGCATCATAATTCATCTCCTTACCGGCCTCAGATGAATGGCGCAGTTGAAGCTGCAAATAAGAACATCAAGAAGATCGTGCAGAAAATGGTGGTCACTTACAAAGATTGGCATGAAATGTTACCTTTTGCTTTACATGGATACCGTACTTCAGTTCGTACTTCGACAGGGGCAACCCCTTTCTCTTTAGTATATGGCATGGAAGTAGTACTCCCCGTAGAGGTTGAAATCCCATCAATGAGAGTCTTAATGGAAACTGAGTTGGCCGAGGCCGAATGGTGCCAAAATAGATATGACCAATTGAATTTAATTGAGGAGAAACGCATGGCGGCTTTATGTCATGGACAGTTATATCAGAGAAGAATGAAACAGGCTTTTGACAGGAAGGTTCGACCCCGTGAGTTCCGTGAAGGTGACCTGGTGCTCAAAAGGATTTTGTCCTTTCAGCCGGATTCTAGGGGCAAGTGGACGCCTAATTATGAAGGCCCGTATGTTGTCAAAAGAGCTTTTTCTGGTGGTGCTATGACTCTCGCAACCATGGATGGTGATGAGCACCCTCGTCCTGTGAATGCCGATGCAGTCAAGAAATACTTTGTCTAAAAAATAAAAGAACAGCTCGCTAAGTTGAAAACCCGAAAGGGCGGCTTAGGCAAAAATGAGTGTCATACCCCATTTTTTGACCGATCGATTTTGTTCAGCGTTTAAAACCTTCTTGCCCTCTTTGTCATTTCTGACGAAATTTCGGCAGAGAGGTATTTTAAAATACCTCATTTTTTTTGTTCTTTTATGTATTTATTCATTTATTTTTATTATTATTATTATTATGATAATTTTAATTTCTTTTTCCATTTCTTTTATCCTTTTTATTTTTCGTTTTATTATTATTTTTATTATTATTATTATTATGTTTTTATTATTTATTTTATTTTATTCTGTTTTTTTATTTAATTAAAAAAAATCAGAAAAAAGGTGTCCAAAGTCAACTTCTTCTTCTCTGCAGAAAGCAAAAAAGCATTGTACTTGTTTGTCCCAATTCAGATTTTTGTTCCCTCTTTTGAGTTTTTTCAAACCCTAACTTTGGGTATATATCAGAGAAGAAGGTCAGTACACAGGGGGGGATCAGCCGAAAACAGAAAACCACCACATTCATTCCATTTTCCAGATCAAAAACCACAAAATCAAAGAAAACAGAAATCAAAAATTCACATACAAACCTTCAAAACCCTCGGATCCAAACCCAGAAACGTGAATCACAACCCAGAAAACGCAAAACAAATCCACCACCATCATCATAACCAAAACCAAATCGTAAACAGGGTCCGTAACCGAAACGGAATTCAAAATCCAAATCACAATCACAATCTTTCAAACGAAACCGAAATCAAATCAAACACACCAGAATCAAAATCAAAAAAACGCGAAAACAGAAACGAGAAGAGGAGACAGAGGGGATTTTGAATCCGTTTTCAAAAATACCAAAGGTTGTTTTGCTTTCCCTTTTTTTTTCTCTCGATCCAGATTATAGGGTTTGGTTTTGTAGTTTTCGAGTTTATAGTTGGGTTTAGGGAGTTAATTTGTGTAGGTTTGATGTTGGGAAGTTTTGAAACCATGGAGTTTTGGGTGGTTGAAATGGTGGCCGAGAAACAGATGGATGAGAGAAGAAGAAGAGAGCACCGGCGGCGGGTGAGAGAAAAGAAAGGAGAAATGAAATTTTTTTAGAGTTTTTTTCCTTTTATACCAAAAAAACTCTAGTCAACTCTAGTCACGCCATTACGATGCACCTGCGCGCCTGTGGCTTCTTGATCTAAATCAAACGCCCCTAGTCAACTCCTCCTGTGATCAAATCAGGGACGTCTGATCAGTCAGACGGCCCTGATCAAACCCTTTACCTTTTGTGCAGTTGGGCCTCTTCTGGACTGGGCCTGGCTTGTTCTGTTACTTTTTGCACCCCCTGTTTATTTCGTTTTACTTTTCACACCCCCCTGTTTTTATTTTATTTTATTTTTTTTAGCTTATGAGATAAGTGCTTTTGGCATAAGCTATTTTAGCTATTATTTCAGCCAATCAAGCATGATGTTGAGGCTTATTTATTTTCCTATTTATTTGATATTGAGATATTGGTAATATTATTTCATGTTTTTATTTTGTTAATTTATTTTATTTTTAGCTTATGAGATAAGTGTTTTTGGCATAGCTATTTTAGCTATTTTTTCAGCCTTGTAAAGCATGATGTCGAGGCTTGTTTTCATCTTTTAGTTTCGTATTTATTTATTTATGCATATTATTTCATTATATCCATTTATTTATCATTTTTACCTTTATTTTTATAATATCGTTATTATCACAATATTGAGTGTTTATCACTTTATTAATTGTCATTTACTTTGCTCTTGAATTTAGGGTGTAAATAGGTCAAATGTAAACTCTAAATAAAAAGTGCATAGCATCCCCTCTCTTGCATCATTTCATGTTTATTTTCTTGCAAAGTATTTTAGAATGTAATTAGGAACAAATGTACCCATAAATGAAAAATTGCATCTCATGCATATTTATTTTTTATCGCATTCCGTCCATATGCGTAATTTTAAATTCCGAGGGAAAAGACGCCGTTTTGATCAAAATATCATTACGGATTGTCTTCGCGCTTAATTTGCTCATTGCGACGTTATTATTTTTCGCGCTACCTTTTTATTAATTTGGAACCCAACATTCCAATGGAAATAATTAATCACTTTGTTCTAAAAAATGAGGTCAAAACCTCTTTCAAAAAAGTCAAAAACAATTTCTTTTCAACATCATCAAGCATCAAAATATTTTATCATCAAACATTTTCAAACTTTGGACTTTAAACCAAACGTTTCTTTTTATCGCGAAAACCTTGGATTTTATCCCAAGAGTTTTTTTATCGCAAAACTTGGATTTTAAACCAAGTGCCTTGGAATTTAAACCAACGGCGTCTTTTATCGTGAAAACCTTGGATTTTAACCCAAGAGTTTTTTTATCGCAAAACTTGGATTTTAAACCAAGTGCCTTTGACTTTAAACCAACGGCGTCTTTTATCGTTAAAACCTTGGATTTTAACCCAAGAGTTCTTTTTTATCACCAAACTTGGATTTTAAACCAAGTGCCTTGGACTTTAAACCAACGGCTTCTTTTTTCGCTAAAACCTTGAACTTTAACCCAAGTGTCCATTTTCTCGCCTAAAACCTTGGATTTTAAACCAAGTGCTTTTTTTCACTCATACATTTTTAATCATGTATAAACCTTGGATTTTAAACCAAGTGTCTTTTATCACTCAAAACATTTTCTCAACAAACCTTGGATTTTAAACCAAGTGTCCGCGTCTTTTTTTTCATAATCAAATCTCAATCAATTTAACCATATAGACTTTTTTCACAAATTAACATCAATCAAACTCACATTTTGCCATTTTTGGCTTTTGGTATTTTAAAACCATTTTCAAAACTTTAAAATCAAACAAACAAATTTACTCGGTCTTTTTACCCCGAACTACGGTGGTTTGATCCCTCGGGTACGTAGGCATGAGACTTGTCTCTCCAATCAATAAAATCAACAAAAACATTTTTCCTTTTCCATCACTTTAAACTTCTTTTTTGTCATCACTTTAAATCTCACACTTATACCTTTTTTACAAGCAAATAAAATTAAGCGCAAAGTTAGATTAAAAACAAGAGGTTCCTATAGAGTACTATAGATACTTAGGGTGCTAATACCTTCCCTTCGTATAACCAACCCCCGAACCTTGTTCTCTAAATATAGGGTTTTTTTTCGAATTTTTCCCTTTCCCTCGGATAAATTAAAGATCGGTGGTGAAATATTAAATTGCGATTCGAAGTTAATTAATAACTCGATATCCAAAAATCACCGCGACAATGAGCGTCTCGGTGGGCTGAAAACCCGAAAGGGCGGTCCAGGCAAAAAGTAGAGACATAAACAGAAAATAATATCCTGATAGGTCGAAAACCTGAAAAGGCGATCTATGCAAAAGTTAAGGAATAAGACAAGTAACTGCACCGGATCAGGCATCACTTACTCAGAGTACCTCGATTGACAGAATATCTTTGGCTTACAGCATTTTAGACTGCAAATTCAAAGTTGTTAGGGAGAATAACGATCGTTGTGTTTAACGTACCTTTCCCACCCAATTACCATTTTTCATCTTTGTAACGATCTGTGGGGTTGTGCTTTTCGCCAATCGCCACTCTTTTAATCAAATTCGAGCCCGTGCCCTCTATTTGGAATTCAAATTTATTTGCAATTTTGTTTCCCCCTCTTTCAATTTAAAGTACTTGAAGCAAAAACTCAAAAAATAATTTAAAGTTTTTTAGGAGTTCTTTTTTTGAAAAATACAAATGACAAACATATTTCTTAGATTCATGAGTCATACAAGCATATATCAACATTGTTCCGAAAGCAGACAGATTCAACAAGGCAAATACGGTCATTGCTAAAAAAGCTCGCTAAGTTGAAAACCCGGAAGGGCAGCTTAGGCAAAAATGAGCGTCCCGGTGGATTGAAAACCCGAAAGGGCGGTCCAGGCAAAAATTAGGGGCAAAACAAAAAAAGAAATATATTCCCGGTGGATTGAAAACCCGAAAGGGAGGTCCAGGCAAAAGTTAGGGATTTCAAAAAAGGAGAAAGAGCAAAAAACATGACTGTTGAAACAAGACCATGAGAAAATATTCGGTTTCAGTGTACAAAATGGCGACTTCTGCCAGATCTCTGACCGATGGGTTTTACCCCAAGAAGCAATCATTCGTACCATGGATTGACATACCATACCGGGTTTTACCCCGAGGATTTGATTTATTTCACCTGTGAGGGGTGCTGTCCCTAGTGGAGAACTATTGAGTGGTTGTACGGATACGTCGGCCCAATGCTCATTTTATCTGATCAAGCTTTTGTCTCATCCAGTCGTGTACAAATATACATACATGCATACATACAATCATATATACATTTATACATACATACATACATAACAATCATTCACATATGTGTACATACATTCATATTTACATGCAACATGCACACAAATCATTCACACATACAACATTGACCATCATGTGTCTTGCTTCAATACATCAAAAAAGGAGTCATCCCCAGTGTATCTGGTCCAGAGATGTCTCCATCAATCACATATTTCACAAAAAAAAGAAGTCATCCTCAGTGTATCTGGTCCAGAGATGTCTCTATCATTCATACAAAAAGAAGTCATCCCTAGTGTATCTGGTCCAGAGATGTCTCCATCAATTACATATTTCACAAAAAAGAGTCATCCCAGTGTATCTGGTCCAGAGATGTCTCTATCAATCATAAATCACAAGAAAAAAAGAGTCATCCCCAGTGAGTCTGGTCCAGAGATGTCTCTATCATTCATACAAAAAGAGTCATCCCCAGTGTATCTGGTCCAGAGATGTCTCCATCAATCATAAATCACAAAAAAAAGTCATCCCCAGTGAGTCTGGTCCAGAGATGTCTCCATCAAACATATTTCAAGTATCATGTTTTGCAAACAATCAACTGCAAACTTACAGTTAATTTCCCCAAAAGAAGTCATCTCCAGTGTGTCTGGTACAGACAAATACATGTTCTTGTCATGTCTCGCTCTCCCACAATGTCAGCAGACAATTTATTTCCTCGTTGTGTCCTTACCATCCCACAATGTTGGTAGACACTGCATTTACTTGTCCTTACCATCCCACAATGTTGGTGGACACTGTCTTTACTTCTGTCCGTACACAGGACTTTATCGCTTTCAGTCTTTACTTCTGTCCGCACCCAGGACTTTATCTGCTTTCCGTCTTTACTTCTGTCCGTACACAGGACTTTATCGCTTTCTGTCTTCATCACTTCTGTCAAATAATCTTCATTACATTCAAACACTTTGCAAATATAACACTCGTAAGCATAACATTCATAACATCATGTCATAGCATTTTATAGTTTGGTCTGGTCAAAAATGGTGTACTCTGTATTTAAGTCTCTTCCATCGTCGAATCAAAACAAAAACATCATCAAAAATCGTCTTTTTCTTTTATCTCCGATGGAAGAAACTTAAATAGGGGCATCTGTCATACCCCATTTTTTGACCATATTATTTTTTGCATTTTTCATCGAGTCATATTTTTTGTCCGGAATAATCACTACATTTTTCGAGAAGTTTCGATATATGAATTTTTGAAAAAAATTGTTTCGTTTGGTAGGAAATTCGAGAATAATTTCGGCAGAGAGGTATTTTAAAATACCTCATTTTTTTTTCTTTTGTATTTATCTTATTATTAGTATTATTATTATTATTATTATAATCACCATCCTCTTTTACTTTTTTTTATCATTTTATTTTTTGTTTTTTATTCTTTATTTATTATTATTATTTTTATTTATTTTTTGTTTTTTTTTTATCAAAAAAGTCAAGGTCAAAATTTTGAATTGTTGGGGTTCACGGGTCTGTTCCACAATGTGTCTTCTTCCCCAAAATAGGGAGATTCCTTTCAACCATGGAAGTGATGTCTTTGCCTTTCCTCAATCATCCAAACCCTAAAATTCAAACATGGAAGCGAATGAATGGAGTGCACAACCTGGAGATTCACGCTTGTACGAAGCTGATAGGTGTCAAGCGATCAATCTCTTTATTTGCTGAAAATTCAAACAAATGAAAACAAAAACATTAAATTAAAAACTCGTGGGTTGCCTCCCACGCAGCGCTTTGTTTAAAGTCGGTAGCTCGACGACTCATGAGTGTAAGTACTCATAATGGTTCTTTCGAGAATGACTCCCAATCAAACTTTTAATAAACTTCAGTTTCCATGGCCACTTATCAAGCCATCTCCCATATCCCTCACCTTTTCTTTTCTTCATTTTGTGGGGCGGTTCATGCTTCTGAACGTGCGGTGGTGGTTCTGGCTCAATCATGAGTATAAACTTTTCAAGTTTGGGTTCAGTTCTTTCATCCATCACATCAAAGGCTATTCTCCCCTTCTTAACACTAATGATTTCCCTAGTTCCATGGTCCTCTAATTTTCTCTTTTTATGCAGGACCTCAAACAAAGGTGCATCAGTGTTGATATTTTTCAATACCTCTACATACCTTTTCGGTTGGGAGTCTACCTTAGCTTTCACAAATCCGTGGGGTAAAGGGATCGGTGGGTTGTAGGGAGTAGGAAGAACATAAGGTGCTTCCTTCTCTACCTCTTTGACAAACTCCCTTTCGGGTGGTGTCGGTGGATTTTTCTCAATCTCTACTCTTTGCTCACTAGAACTTTCATCAACCTCATTATTACTCTCTTCAACCTCATCATCACTCTCCTTAGGATTTTCAATTTGTTTTTCTCTACTGGTTGTTACAACATCCACATGCTCCTCAAGGAAGGGTCCTAGAGGTTTTTGTTCAAACAAGGAGATTTGAGTCTCCAATGTCATGTTGTGAGTCACGAGGGACTCAACCGCATCATTCAGCTGCCTAAGGGTTTCATTTTTGACATTTTGTATCTCTACAAAGTGCTCTATCATAGATTCTAGTCTAGAGTGAGTTAACGTCGCATCGAAATCCTCCATTAATGTTTCGAAGTCGAAATTATGGGATTCTTGCGGTTCTTCAAAATGTTGGGACTGGTAGTTGTAGAGGTAATTTGGGCAAGAGTAAGTTAGTGTCGCATTGTAACCCTCCATTAATATTTCTAGGTCGGATTTATGGGAATCTTGTGGTTCCTCGAAATATTGGGAGTGGTAGTCGTAGAGAAAATATGGGTAATCCATTCACCTAAGATTATATATAAAAGATTATCGATCCCACAGAGACCAAAAGTCGAGCTTATCGTTATCTAATGTTACTATGTAAATCTAAGGCTAAATAATAATTGGAAAGTGATTTTAAAATAATTAATTTAATTTAAACAATTAGATTTAACTAAATTGGAATGTTACTTTAAGTCGCTTCAATGGGTTCGGTAATTAAATTGCATTTAGAAATAATGTCACTTTTTAACAAACTGATATTGATTTAAAAATACGCTCCTCACACTTTCGCGCTATTGGTTAATATCATATAGATATAAAATAAATGCTTCACTCTCGCTCTCACACTTACTTATAAAAATACTTTTTGAAAATCAATTCAATTTAATTAAAAAGATCTAGTTTTCACAAAACAATATTAGTTTAAAGACGAAGGTCTCACGCTCTCGCGCTATTGAACTATATCATAGAGTATAAAATAAATACTTCACTCTCGCTCTCGCATTTATTTATAAAATATTTTTTTGAAAACTAATATAGTTTAATTAATTTTAAAGAGCTGTCGTGATGTTTAAAATTAATGTCCAGTTTTTACTATCTAGTATAAATCTCACACTCTCGCGCTGTTGACTTACACTTTAGTTAATTTTTACTGTCGTGCAAAATTATAGTCTATCGTTTAATTAAAAACTGTAACAGAAAACTAGTTTGTTCGAAAATAAAGTTTGCAATTTAATTACTAAACCCAAATCAGCTTCTAATTCACATTCCAGTTATATTAAATTAGCTGGACATAATTATAAATAAAGACATCGTGAAATAATAAATAATAATTAAATTAAACAGAAACATAAAAGTTACGATAATATAAGCTGATACTGGAATAAATAAACCAAACTGCAGTGACTGATAAAAATAGAAACAAGTAATTGAAATAACAATACGAAATATAAATTTAAATTAAAACTTACTGTCAAATAACCGATTATCCCAAAAGCTTAAGTTGTTAGGAAAGGCTACTTCAATGGTTTTATATTATTTCTAATACGCCCCCTCACGCAAGAGCCCATTTGGGCTTGAAGCGTGAATATTGCATAGGCCCACCTACCATATGCTTAAATTCCACTTTTTAATTAGAAAGTGAGGGGAGTGGGGATCGAACTCTAGACCAATTAGTCATAGAGGCTCTGATACCATGTCAAATAACCGATTATCCCAAAAGCTTAAGCTGTTAGGAAAGGCTACTTCAATGGTTTTATATTATTTCTAATACTTACAAAGTACTGGAATTACAAGTACGGGAACTGAAAACTAATGCCTTGAATGCTCAGAACACTTAAAAATTATAAACTGTATTTTTCTCTTCAATCTGTAAAAAATGGCGTCCCCCCAAATACACTGAGTGAAGATATATTTATAGGCTGAAACAGAAAAATATCTATGTCTTCAAACTTGGGCCTCAATTGTAGGAACGTGCGCTAGAAAATAGGAACAGATGAATTAAAGCACAAGGCGGTTGCCACACCACCCATGACTGGCGCCACATGTTGCTATAAATAAGGTGGTGGTTGTTTGATATGTGGCGGTCGCCATATATATAGCATATATATAGGAAGGATGAGGACAAAACGTGTGGCAGGTGCCACGTTTTCATGGCTGGCGCCATACAAGTTCAAGGCATGTGCCATGCTTCAATACATGTGGTGTGTGCCACTAGTAGTTATGGCAGCCGCCATACACTTTAGTGGATTGGGTCGGGTCTTTTTGTTCCTGTTGGGTTTTTGAAGTTGGCTACAATTTTGCAAAAACTAACTATTAGCCAACATGCTGGACGAGATGCTTCAGAGCATGTTGTGCAGCATCTCTTCGCCAGGACTGAAGCTTGCGCGCCCATAATTTTTAAGCAATATCTTTTGGAAAGATTTGATTCAGAAAAATTATAACACATGTTTTAAACATGCTTACGCGCCTTGTTCCTTAAGCAAAGAAAGATTGCTTCAAATATTTAACACAAAAATATATTTATATATTTTTTGTTTTGAACTAAATCTTTTTTTGGAAGAATTATTTTGTCAAATCTTCAAGTTATATTTTTTAAAATAATCTAGGGTTGGCAGAGATTATTGCAGCGATTTTTACTTGAAGACTTAGCTTGGACATCAAGACAATTCAAGGCTATAAATACATGAAGACCCAAGCTTATTGAAGTGTGTATTTTCTAAACCGTGTTCACTAAAGCGTGAGTTTTTTTAGGGTTTAGGTGTTTTGTTTTCTTGTGATTTGTGAGCCTTCCTTGTGTCATCTTGATGCAAGTTTAGGACTGGTTTTATTGAGTTGTATTGTTTAATTCTCTTAAGCTTTTAAGCACGGAGAATAGGTTGTGTAACTTGCTCCAAAGCTTTTAAGCACGGAGGTAGGTTTGTTTAAGTGATTCATAGTTTCTGTTACGGTGAGTAACATATTGGTTATTATAAATGTAAGGAGTGAGACGGGGCGTCTCATATCTAGGAGTTCCTAGGTAGAGTATAGCACGGGTATTGGCTAGGCGAGAAGTTGTAAACGGGGCGTTTGCTGAGTAACTTTGAACTAGCATTACTATAGTGGATTCCTCCTGGATTGGTATCCCCCAGAGTAGGAGAGTTGCTCCGAACTGGGTTAACAAACCTTTGTGTTATTTACTTATTTGCACTTTATTCTTTCAGCGTGATATATTGCTTCACAGGTTGCTGACAATTTCAAAGTCCAATATTCATTGGCATTTAAAGTCTAGTCTTCGCTAGCAATTTAAAGTGCAGTCTTCGCTGGAAATTTAAAGTTCAGTCTTTTCTGACAATGTCAAAGTCCAGTCTTCGCTGGCAATTTCCAAAATCAATCTTCGTTGGTAATCCAAAAGTCCAGTCTTCGCTAACAATTTCTAAAACCAATCTTCATTGGTAATGCAAAAGTCCTGCCTTGGCCGGAAATTTCTAAAAACCAATCTTCGTTGGTAAAGCAAAAATCCAATCTTCATTGGTATTTAAAATCCAGTCTTTGTTGGCAATTTAAAGCGCAGTCTTCACTGACAATTGAAAGTCCAATCTTTGTTGGCAATTTAAAGTGCAGTCTTCGCTGACAATTAGAAGGTCCAGTCTTTGATGATAATTTAAATTTCAGTCTTCGCTGACAATTTCAAAGTCTAGTCTTCACTGGAAATAGAGTCCTACCCTATTCGGCAGTTTCCGAGTCCTATCCTATTTGACATTTCAGAGTCCTACCCTATTTGGAATTTTTAGAGTTCTACCCTCCTTGACATTTCAGAGTCTTACTCTATTTTGATCTTTCAGAGTCCTACCCTATTTGAGAGTTTCAGAGTCCCATCCATATTTAGCATTTTCGAAGTCCCATCCTTATATGCCATTTTCGGAGTCCCATCCATATTTAGTGTTTTTAGAGTCCTATACCTTATTTAGTAAATTAGAGTCCCATCCATATATGTTCGGCCTTCAATTTAGAGTCCCATCCTCGCTGGCAATTTAGAGGCATATCTCCATTGACTGGTAATTTAGAGTCCCATCTTCGTTTGGCCGGCAACTTAGAGTCTCATCCTCACTGGAAGTTTAGAGTCTCATCCCCATTTGGCTAGTAATTCAGAGTCCCATCATCGCTAGCAATTTTTAGAGGTCCATCTCTGTTGATTGGTAACTTAGAGTCCCAACTTTGTTCGGCTAAAATTTTAGAGTCCCATCCTCATTAAAAAAATAAATCTAAAAAAATAAATATAGAGTCTTATGCCCGTTTGGTCGGCAATTTAGAGTTCAATCCTCAATCGCGTTTTAGGGTCCCGTCTTCACGGGTATTTTAGAGTCCCATCTTTTCAGGTAATTTAGAGTATCATCTTCCCTATCAAGATTTAGAGTCTTCTTTGTCCACTCCTGGTCAAAATTTAGAGTCTTCTTGTATTTAACTATCTTTTATCACACATACTGCGATTAAAGATATTTAAATAGGGGCAGCTGTCATACCCGAAATTTTGCCCATACTTTTTATCATATAGGTTTTTGTCGCATTTAGTTTCAATTATTTGAGCTAGCCTATTTGGTAATAAAGAGAATGTTCAAGGAGTTTTGTGTTTATTGTCATGTGTTCGATTCCCACCTTTTCCATCTTTTTGTATTTTTCTTACTTTACTTATATTTTATTCAAAAATCACAAAAATACAATTTTAATTTTAATTTTCGTTTTTTTATTTTAGGCATTTTTTCAGAAAACTTTATTCATTATTTTTTGTACTTTTTATCAAAAGAAATAAAAAAAATCATAAAAAAGAAAATTCAAGAAAAGTCAACATAAATAAAAAGGAAGAATCTTGCAATCAGCAAATCTGTCTCAATGGAGAAATTCCTCATTCACTCATAAACTACATTCAATTCATATAATTTCATTCCATTGCAAGTTAAACCTAATTTTCTTCATTATAAATAACAAATAGATTTTCAAACAAAAGGGGGGAGAACACAAAAAATTCATATTTGTAAAACATTGTTATTACAACCATAACCATTGTTATTATAACCAAAAAACACCGTCTTTTCTCATAGACAACCACTTATCACCACCTTCTTCCACCATATACCATCAACTCCACTATAACCATCACAACCACATAACCTCCTCATCATCTTCAACCTCTACCAACACCACACAATATCTTCAAGCACCCACAACCACCACCATTTTCTATCAACTCATTGAACAAATAGAAATCGAAACAGAAACAAAACACAAACAACGAATAAAGAACAATGCTATCAAGACCTTCATCAAACCACTGTAACAACAACCTCCATCTTCAAACAACAAACCATTTTTGACCATTTACTATTAAAGCCATCTTCCACGACCACTCATGACCAAAAGCAAACAAGAAACAGAACAAAAGGGAACCAGAAACAGAATCGAACAAAGAAGGAGAAGCAAGATGTCTTTGCCGCTATTTCAGAACCATCACTGAAACCGGACTGAAGCGTAAATCCCACCACAGCCACCGTCGCCGTTGCACGGAACAGCCATCACCACTGCCACAGCCGCCATTTTCCCTCTCTCACGCCGGACCGCTGCCATCGGTTCTCTCTTTCGCCAGTGCTCTTCCATTCTCGGTTGACCTTCTTTTTTCTCTCTCACGGGTATCTATTTTCATTCTTTCTTATTCTATTTCTTTTTATCAATTATTATTATTATTATTACTACTACTACTTTCTTAGTTGATTTAGTTGGGACTACTCTTGCAATATAGACACTAATCCCATTTATTTACATTCTTCTATTTGGCCTTTATTTTTTTCCTTTATTCTATAGAAACAGTAATAATAAAATAAAAATAAATGTTAAGAGTTTAATCGACCGAGGAAATGAAAAATTGGGTAGACATCCGACGCTTCCCCGAATGTAGAACACGAGATCTCCGTCTCGTTCACGTTCAAAGTATTCGTCTTTCGATTTACATCAAAGCATAAGAGATAAAGTTTAATTTTGATTCTCTTTCTATTTGCATCAAACTTTTTTTTTTTTATAATAAACTCGAATGAAAAAGGAGTGGTTGGACGTATGGCCTCCTCGCTCCCCGGTTATCCGGATACTTGGCGTATGACTTGTGGTCCGGATAACCGTCATTCTAAAAAATAAAACATCTTTTTTTAAAATAAACAATAAATGGATGAAAAAGAGATGGTTTGATGTATATCACTCATTCTCCCGATTACCCGTGTTCTTGACGTATGGCTCGTGACTGGGGTAGTTGTCATTCCAAACATTAAAATAAACTTCAACACACCAAACCTTACTAATTTTTGCACCCCCGTGCGTCTATTTTTCAATCAAATAATTTTTTTTCGCCTAAGCGCGACTAGCATATTTTCATAAATAAAATCAACCAACCAACAATTATTTTCTACCCAGAACTGCGTGTAGCTTTGAATTTCCCATTGCACCCGGGAATACGTAGGAGCGAGATTCGTACATCTCGTCAAGCACACTAATTAAAAAACTAATTTTTTTCCCTTTTTATAAATATTTTTAATAACTAATAACTAATAAAAAGCATGCAAATAAATTAAAACACTATTTTTAACCCTAAAATTAATGAGAAGGTTCCCGTTGAATACAACGGATGTGAGGGGTGCTAATACCTTCCCCTCGCATAATCGACTCCCGAACTGGGAAATGGTTGCGATGACCATCTTTCCATTGCTTTTAAGGTTTTATCGATATTTTCCTTTTCCTCCAGGAATAAATAAAGTTCGGTGGCGACTTTACTGTTTAGCGAGCATTTTCCGCTCGCACATTTTTTCCACCCGCTTCAGCTGGCGACTTCACTGGGGAATATTATAGAGTCAAGCCTATCCTTGTTAGTTTTAGGGTTATGGGTTATCCCGATTGTTTGTTTGCTTTTACCATGTTTTATTTCCCTTTATTATTGGTTTTATCTTTAAACTTTATTTATTTTGTTTTATTCTATTTATTTCTACATATATCAATTGTGGGGTGGGATATTATTTGAGTAAAGCTCTACACCCGAGCATGTAGAAAAACTTGAGATAAGACGGTGGTTGCGTAATGTTGGTCCTCTCGACGTATGGCTTGTAGGATCGGCATGAAAACCCCACCTAGAGTAGATCCTCTTGAAGTTGTTGTTGTGTTGTGAGTATTTGCAATGACGGCAATATTTTCCGGTTGGGTCCGTGACTCTAGAGACCTTTCTAGAACCCAATGACTCCATCTAAGGGAGACCCTTTGAATTGGCTAGCCCAACCTCGTGGGGAAGTTCTGAACGAGGGCTGTGACTTTGGTTGTCGCCCTAAAACAAACCAAAACCCTAGAACCGACATGTGAGGGGATTTGATAATAAAGATGAAGAACCAGCCTATCGTAGGGAACCCCCCTATTTAGGTTCCGTCAATTTCCAATTATCCTACAAACCTGTCCGGGTCACACCCTGACCTTCTTTGGTCACATTGCATCATGGCATGTCATTAAAATCTTTTAAGCATGCCTTGAAAACGAAAAGACATCTTTTTTTGCATACTCATGCATTTTCATACATCTGCATACATGCACCTACAGTTTCAAAGCATACCTCTTCCACCTTCACCCCCTTCAATCATAATCTTGCTAGTCGGTTGCCCGACACTCTAAGAAAACTTAAATCATGGACCCGAGAGAGGACATGAACCCTCAAAAGAAGAGGAGGTCCAAAAAACCGGATCAACGACAAATGGTTGACCTTCGAAGAAGAACCCCCATTCGTAAATGGCCATCCCTCACCTGGACAAGGGCAAGAACGTCAAGAAGCATCTACTAAAGGTGGTGGATCAACAAGGAGGCATATCCCTAGAGTCTTTAAACTTTTGTCATTTCCAGTTCTAATTTCCTTTATGCTAAGATGTTGATTAGTTTTCGAAATTTGACTCTTTGACAAAGTGTTTTAATGAAATTAGCATGCATGTTTTTGGATTCCATCCATTCGTATCCACTCTCTTCTTATGTCATCTCTCTCTTTTCATTTCACTTCTCACATGTTAACAAACTTGGTGGGGAGGATGATGTAAACAAATAATTGAATTTGCTGATATATGCTTTTATAAGTAAAACCCGGCTGATGATGTAAGGCATTGTTTCAATTCCCAAACACTGGAGATATAAGGAGGTAATCTGTAGTGAACCCATTTGAGCCTGAAGACGGTGTTCTTTCTATTTTGCTAAAAACCCTTAATCTTAACAAGGGGCAGGGTAGTTTTACAATTAACTCAATGATGCATTCTGATGCAAGAGAATCAATCCAATTAATCACTTCATTAAGAGGTTTAAGCACATTACCTCCCTCGTGTACATCATCCAATATGGAGGGAATAATGAGAGGATAGAACACATAATCGTTGATGTGGCGGTCACAACTTGCTGATCGAAAAGCACAATCTCATGAGAGTTGTTCCAAAAACAAAGAGAAGAGGAACCCGCTAAGTAACAACTTAGGCAAAAATTGGGGCATCCCGATGGGCCTCACATTCAAAAATTGGTCCATGCAAAAATAGGGAGTAAAAAAATGAAAGCAAGTTTGTCAACTAAAAGAAGTGACTGCCACTTCAAGATTTTCATCGGTGCTTGACCACGGTACCTACCTTCGGTATCATAACTAGCAAAGTTCTCTTGTCGACCAAAGTCATCTATTGAGTTAATTGAACTTAGGATTGAAGGTCATCAAGGGAGAATGGGTGGGTTAAAATTAAAATTTCGAGCCTTATAATCTCTTTTTTGAAAAAACCGTGAACCAGACCACGTTACAACCCTCAAAAGACCTAATTGAAGCTAGGTTGACTGAAAAAACATATTCAGCAAAATTGTTAAACTGACTCCTCATGTTTGTGAATCATCAATAACAATTTTTCTTAATTTCTATCACTCTCAATTGGGCCGATCTTCTGGCCAAATATCACCCATTGTACATAGCTAAACAATTTTCAAATTCAAAACTTGCATGTGCATTGCGTCGAAATTACTTTTCAAGAGAAACAATTTCACTCGCAAATCAATACTTGGCATCGAGGGAACTTCAACAAGGGTCTGATCAAAAGGTGAATCATTACACGATATGCCTAACAAGGGACAAATCACCTAAGGGTCCTACCAATCAAGAGCAAATCCTTATAAACAAGGGGCAGATCATATGGAGATGTTGCTTACGGGGGTCAAGATATTTTGAGAATGGGTCAAGCCTTCAAAGTGTCAATCAATCAGGAGCACATTTTTCAACAACAAGTGATAGGGGGCATTCCGGGTCAAGGATTTAATATGGGGCATACCGTTCAAAGATTCAAATGTTGGGGCAGCCTGTATCTATCATCCCATTGACGGAGAGGAGCCTTCACTCATGGCTTGATGCAACCAAAAATAAATGCCCAATAAAAAAGAGATACAAAAAGAATCAAGGTCAAAAGCTCGCTAAGTCGAAAAACCGAAAGAGCGTCTTAGGCAATAGAGAGCGTCCCGGTGGATCGAAAACACGAAAAGGCGGTCCAGGAAAAAATTAGGGACACCAAAAAAAGAAATACATTCCCGGTGGACTGAAAACTCGAAAGAGTGGTCCAGGCAAAAGTTAGGGATTTTCAAAAAGAGAAAATGGCAAAATGGCCAACACAAGGGGCATGTCCATTCAATCCTTTCAAGTTGCTCAAGTAAACTTTGCCATGCATCAACGACCTTTGAGTTCAACATGGGTGTCGGGAGAGTGCGCTAGCCAGATATCCCATAACCGCTAGCCAAGAAGCCTTGTTACAAAACACTTCATTACCCACCACAGGGAAACTTTTCATACATTCAAATCATAACAGTGCATCATGCATCACTCTAGCATCAAATCATGCATCTTATTGCATTCATAATCATTCATGTGTCTTACATCAATCATTTTTGAATTCCTCTAGCATCAAGTTGTGCGCCAAACCGTATCCAGTAAACCCGAAAGTCCAATCATTATTGGTACTCGAAAATTCCAATCATCATTGCCACACTCAAATCATAATCTTCATTGGCACCCTAAAAGCCCAATCTTCATTGGCAAGCATAAAGCTCAATGCATGTCGGCATTCCCTACTTCCAATGTTCAATACCATTCAATTCAATATGCCATGACATCTAAATCCACAATTCTTTTCCACTCAACACCTCAACCAAGTCAATATTTGCCGGTACTTCATTTAGCGCATAAAACATGCGTTTCGCATAGCATTCGTTAATGCTACTCAAGGCCCAACAAATCCAAGTCTAATAAACATCGGCATCCCAAAAAACCCATTCTTTGCTGACATTCCATGCATCAGCTATGCATCACGCATTCATATCATGCAAGTACATCATCCAAAAAACAAAAAAAAAACATTCGTGCATACACACACATACGCATACATAAGCATTCTGTGACCACTAAAGGTAGTCCAATTAGCCCTTTGCCGAGGTCAATTACTACTATTTTAGAGGGACTCTTGCCCCAGGGAGACTCGTTAGTTCCCCAGTAAACAAGCATTCAATTCGAACCTGAAGAGCCCGATCTTATGTGGCAACCTTTCAATTCTAGTCCGGTTCATAGACCGATGACAACATATCCTTGCCTGGCTCAAATGCCTACGGCAATTCAGAGTCCCATTTTACTGAAATTCAAGAGTCTTACCTAATCACTACCTTTGTCGGCGTTTTTTAGAGTCCCACCTACCGAGTCCTATCAGAGTCCTATCTTCATTGGACATTTAAAGTCTAGTCGTCACTAGCAATTTAAAATTCAGTCTTCGCTGACAATTGAAAGTCCAATCTTTGTTGGCAATTTAGAGTTCAGTCTTCGCTGACATTTTTAAAGTTCAGTCTTTGCTGACAATTTCAAAGTCCAATATTCATTGGCATTTAAAGTCTAGTCTTCGCTAGCAATTTAAAGTGCAGTCTTCGCTGGAAATTTAAAGTTCAGTCTTTTCTGACAATGTCAAAGTCCAGTCTTCGCTGGCAATTTCCAAAATCAATCTTCGTTGGTAATCCAAAAGTCCAGTCTTCGCTAACAATTTCTAAAACCAATCTTCATTGGTAATGCAAAAGTCCTGCCTTGGCCGGAAATTTCTAAAAACCAATCTTCGTTGGTAAAGCAAAAATCCAATCTTCATTGGTATTTAAAATCCAGTCTTTGTTGGCAATTTAAAGCGCAGTCTTCACTGACAATTGAAAGTCCAATCTTTGTTGGCAATTTAAAGTGCAGTCTTCGCTGACAATTAGAAGGTCCAGTCTTTGATGATAATTTAAATTTCAGTCTTCGCTGACAATTTCAAAGTCTAGTCTTCACTGGAAATAGAGTCCTACCCTATTCGGCAGTTTCCGAGTCCTATCCTATTTGACATTTCAGAGTCCTACCCTATTTGGAATTTTTAGAGTTCTACCCTCCTTGACATTTCAGAGTCTTACTCTATTTTGATCTTTCAGAGTCCTACCCTATTTGAGAGTTTCAGAGTCCCATCCATATTTAGCATTTTCGAAGTCCCATCCTTATATGCCATTTTCGGAGTCCCATCCATATTTAGTGTTTTTAGAGTCCTATACCTTATTTAGTAAATTAGAGTCCCATCCATATATGTTCGGCCTTCAATTTAGAGTCCCATCCTCGCTGGCAATTTAGAGGCATATCTCCATTGACTGGTAATTTAGAGTCCCATCTTCGTTTGGCCGGCAACTTAGAGTCTCATCCTCACTGGAAGTTTAGAGTCTCATCCCCATTTGGCTAGTAATTCAGAGTCCCATCATCGCTAGCAATTTTTAGAGGTCCATCTCTGTTGATTGGTAACTTAGAGTCCCAACTTTGTTCGGCTAAAATTTTAGAGTCCCATCCTCATTAAAAAAATAAATCTAAAAAAATAAATATAGAGTCTTATGCCCGTTTGGTCGGCAATTTAGAGTTCAATCCTCAATCGCGTTTTAGGGTCCCGTCTTCACGGGTATTTTAGAGTCCCATCTTTTCAGGTAATTTAGAGTATCATCTTCCCTATCAAGATTTAGAGTCTTCTTTGTCCACTCCTGGTCAAAATTTAGAGTCTTCTTGTATTTAACTATCTTTTATCACACATACTGCGATTAAAGATATTTAAATAGGGGCAGCTGTCATACCCGAAATTTTGCCCATACTTTTTATCATATAGGTTTTTGTCGCATTTAGTTTCAATTATTTGAGCTAGCCTATTTGGTAATAAAGAGAATGTTCAAGGAGTTTTGTGTTTATTGTCATGTGTTCGATTCCCACCTTTTCCATCTTTTTGTATTTTTCTTACTTTACTTATATTTTATTCAAAAATCACAAAAATACAATTTTAATTTTAATTTTCGTTTTTTTATTTTAGGCATTTTTTCAGAAAACTTTATTCATTATTTTTTGTACTTTTTATCAAAAGAAATAAAAAAAATCATAAAAAAGAAAATTCAAGAAAAGTCAACATAAATAAAAAGGAAGAATCTTGCAATCAGCAAATCTGTCTCAATGGAGAAATTCCTCATTCACTCATAAACTACATTCAATTCATATAATTTCATTCCATTGCAAGTTAAACCTAATTTTCTTCATTATAAATAACAAATAGATTTTCAAACAAAAGGGGGGAGAACACAAAAAATTCATATTTGTAAAACATTGTTATTACAACCATAACCATTGTTATTATAACCAAAAAACACCGTCTTTTCTCATAGACAACCACTTATCACCACCTTCTTCCACCATATACCATCAACTCCACTATAACCATCACAACCACATAACCTCCTCATCATCTTCAACCTCTACCAACACCACACAATATCTTCAAGCACCCACAACCACCACCATTTTCTATCAACTCATTGAACAAATAGAAATCGAAACAGAAACAAAACACAAACAACGAATAAAGAACAATGCTATCAAGACCTTCATCAAACCACTGTAACAACAACCTCCATCTTCAAACAACAAACCATTTTTGACCATTTACTATTAAAGCCATCTTCCACGACCACTCATGACCAAAAGCAAACAAGAAACAGAACAAAAGGGAACCAGAAACAGAATCGAACAAAGAAGGAGAAGCAAGATGTCTTTGCCGCTATTTCAGAACCATCACTGAAACCGGACTGAAGCGTAAATCCCACCACAGCCACCGTCGCCGTTGCACGGAACAGCCATCACCACTGCCACAGCCGCCATTTTCCCTCTCTCACGCCGGACCGCTGCCATCGGTTCTCTCTTTCGCCAGTGCTCTTCCATTCTCGGTTGACCTTCTTTTTTCTCTCTCACGGGTATCTATTTTCATTCTTTCTTATTCTATTTCTTTTTATCAATTATTATTATTATTATTACTACTACTACTTTCTTAGTTGATTTAGTTGGGACTACTCTTGCAATATAGACACTAATCCCATTTATTTACATTCTTCTATTTGGCCTTTATTTTTTTCCTTTATTCTATAGAAACAGTAATAATAAAATAAAAATAAATGTTAAGAGTTTAATCGACCGAGGAAATGAAAAATTGGGTAGACATCCGACGCTTCCCCGAATGTAGAACACGAGATCTCCGTCTCGTTCACGTTCAAAGTATTCGTCTTTCGATTTACATCAAAGCATAAGAGATAAAGTTTAATTTTGATTCTCTTTCTATTTGCATCAAACTTTTTTTTTTTTATAATAAACTCGAATGAAAAAGGAGTGGTTGGACGTATGGCCTCCTCGCTCCCCGGTTATCCGGATACTTGGCGTATGACTTGTGGTCCGGATAACCGTCATTCTAAAAAATAAAACATCTTTTTTTAAAATAAACAATAAATGGATGAAAAAGAGATGGTTTGATGTATATCACTCATTCTCCCGATTACCCGTGTTCTTGACGTATGGCTCGTGACTGGGGTAGTTTTCATTCCAAACATTAAAATAAACTTCAACACACCAAACCTTACTAATTTTTGCACCCCCGTGCGTCTATTTTTCAATCAAATAATTTTTTTTCGCCTAAGCGCGACTAGCATATTTTCATAAATAAAATCAACCAACCAACAATTATTTTCTACCCAGAACTGCGTGTAGCTTTGAATTTCCCATTGCACCCGGGAATACGTAGGAGCGAGATTCGTACATCTCGTCAAGCACACTAATTAAAAAACTAATTTTTTTTCCCTTTTTATAAATATTTTTAATAACTAATAACTAATAAAAAGCATGCAAATAAATTAAAACACTATTTTTAACCCTAAAATTAATGAGAAGGTTCCCGTTGAATACAACGGATGTGAGGGGTGCTAATACCTTCCCCTCGCATAATCGACTCCCGAACTTGGAAATGGTTGCGATGACCATCTTTCCATTGCTTTTAAGGTTTTATCGATATTTTCCTTTTCCTCCAGGAATAAATAAAGTTCGGTGGCGACTTTACTGTTTAGCGAGCATTTTCCGCTCGCACATTTTTTCCACCCGCTTCAGTTACGGGTGTTATTATTTAAGTATATAATTTTCATCAGAATTTTTTTTGTTGAAGTTTAAAATTTAGTGAGGAAGAAATTGAAATAAAATTTGATAGTACAAATTATTTTTCATAAGGAAATCAGAGAATAAATTTAGTGATGATTTACTATGACTATTTATCTTTTTTCTGATAATCTATTTCTTTTTGTGTAATCAAGAATCAACATAGTGAGAATTTATCAGCGATAATTTATCTAGCCTCCACGCCTGCCTGTGTCTAACTTACTCACCTAAAAAGAGAGGTAATTAGTGCGGAAAGTAAATTGTCACACATATGATAATTAATTTGAATTTTTTATCAATGATTATTTGACTCATATATGATAGTTAAAATCTATATATAAGTTATAATTTACCTAGTGTAAAATAGACTTTTTTTGAAATTATTATTAGTTATAACTATTAACTTGTCTCACATATGATATTTATTTTGAAATATTTATCCATTATAATTTGTCCCGTATACGATAGTTAAAACTTATATGAGTACGAATTTATCCCATGTAAAATAATTTTGTTGAAATTTTTATTAGTTACAACGTGTCTCACATATCATAATTATTTTGAATATTTTATCATTGATAATTTGCAAAAATAAATTGTTATCAATTAATTAACAAAAATAATTTTGTAAAAAATCATTAGAGTGAAGTGGTAGTATTATTTGGTATGAAGACCCGTTTTTCAGCTCAGCCCAGCCCAAATAATTTAGCCAACTCAAACCCTGTTTACCCAAACCCTAATTTTTTAACTTTACTCTTGTCTCTCTCTTTTAAGTCACAAACACTTCTCTCTCTTTCTAAACCCTAGCCGCCCCATTTCACTCCAAACCATACTCACCGTCACCACCATTTAGAATATGAGAAGTCCAAAAAAATGCATATTAGAAAAAAATGGAGAGATAGAAAGAGAAAGAGAAAGAGAAAGAGAAAGAGAATGAAATGTGAAATGAAAATGAGAGATATGATGTAAAATTTTGAATAAGCAAAAAAGGGAAACAAATTTGAATTTCAAATTTGTTGTCATACATTGGAAACCAAAATTGGAAAGAGGAAAAGAGGGAAAAATAGTGATGTGAGATGTGACATGTCACATGTGACAATTTACAAACTCTATTTCCTTTTCAATTAAAACTAAACCGTGGCTTATATGGCTTGGTCCAATATCAACTTTTTCTTTCATTTCCTTCACAAAAGTCCATATGGCTTAGACGGCTTGGTTACTTGAGACAAAGTTGTGTACTTTTAGTTCAGTTACATATTTTTTTGACAGAAAATGCCCTCACTTGGGACACATGGCAGCTTCCCAAGTGAGGGCAGTTGTGAGCTTTCCACAACATTTTCAGGTGTATGAAACTCCCCTAAACTTGAATCATTGCTTATCCTCAAGCAATTTAGCTTGCATGTAGAAAACATTTTGAAATGCTAAGCAACTCACACACATAGATTCAGAGAAAAACAACATCACAGATACTCATACGTGGTCAGAAGTTCAAATCAGCCGAGATTAATTAATTAGGTACAAATCCACTCAAGAAGGGTATTTAAACAACACAAAGTTCTCCATCTTACACATACCGAATTTGGATCATGCCTTTGTACTAAAATCTAAATCTTCTCTTTTGTTTCATCCTTTTTCATTCTAGACAGTCACATTAAGACCCTTTATCTATGTCACACACATGGTAAGAAAGCCGGTTAGCATCTATATTCATCATTGTTTTGCAATTAAAGCTTGATGATGCGAATATTTGCATTATCTTGACAAGCATTGTTCGTAGATTATATATTCTCTTTATCATTATTTCTCAAGGTTTAACCGTATTACCACAGTATAACCTTACTTAATGTGTGACTTTTTATAGATGGTGTCTGACTGGTAAATAAACTACTAAAGGATTCCTCAAATTTAAATCAAGAGATTTTGGCACAATGGGTATTCAAATTGATATCCATACTAGGGAGACTTCTGGGTGTTGGAAAAATACGATTTTGCTTGAAAAATTCCCTAATTTCCTTAACTCAGCCTCTCGTCACTCCTTAACCTATATACTTTCAAAGTGAGCTATTATCCTAAATCTTTAGAAAAAAAATTTAATTTGGCTAAAGAGAAGAAAAATTTAAAATATCAAGAAAGTGCTATATTTTATTATGCGAAAGGGAAAATAAAAAAATTGAAATTTAGATGACTAAAAATAAATAGATAAAAGCAGTAGAATACTCCCCTCAACTTAAATTCAACAGTGTCCTCACTGTTGCAACTCAAGAGTAGAATTGGAGTGTAAAGCCTGGAGTATTGTGGGAGAATCACGAGGGAGGCTGTTGATAATTTTGAAAGTCGTCAAATCGAAGCCTCAAATCGCCTAACTCTTGTATGACATTGTCAAGTTGTTCTTGACGGCGTTCTTCTGAACTCTCCCATTTGTTGTAATAGTCCTGCATCTCATTTGGTTTTGAAGAATTTGTATTTGCTGGGCTTGCATGAACTACATTTGTTCTGTCATCTCCTCTTGTTGCTGATGCATAGCGTAGAAGAGTCCATTGTTCTCCTTATTGATAGTATTTTGTGCGCACTGATGCATATAGTACTCTATCTTGATGAGGATGAGCTGCTTGCAAAAGTGTTGTAAAATGTGTAGTGTGTGCAGGTAGAACAATGTTGGCGTCCCCACCAGCGGCATCATTTTGAGAAATGTGTGTGGGAGCTCTATTAGTGATAGTCATCAATATAACAAAAATAAACGACGGCAAAAAGTAAAAAATTCATGGGTTGCCTCCCAAGCAGCGCTTTGTTTAAAGTCGGTTAGCTCGACTTCTTAACCCTTTAGATCAACATGGCGCCTCTTTCATACTCACATTCTTAAAATTATGCCCATCATCCTTAAGTCTCCATTTGAACATGTCAAACTATTTCATAGGTGTTTTTCTTTTTCCTTTTTTTTCTTTTTCTTGGAGACGAACGGGGGTGTCTTATCTTGGAAGATATTACTTTATGGGTGGGCTTTTAGTATGTCGGGAGGTACTTGTTTAAAGGGTGTGTTATTGACATTTCTTTCAACTATGTCGAGTCTAAAGCAAGAACTTTTCTTTTCACATTGTCCTCCAATCTTAGATTTTTTAGATTTTTGAGAATATGGGATTGGAGGTTTGTAAGGAGGAGGCGGTACGTTTTCAAGCATTTTGATGTGTGTGGCCATAAGATCAACTTTGTTAATCAACTGTGTAATCAACTCATGAATATTTTGATTTGTGAACTCCTTATTTAGCTGAGTCTGAGCTATGACAAAATTTTCCATTTCCAGGTTTGACTTTGTAGGGATATTTGGAGCAGCAGGGGCTCCATTTTGGAATCCTAGTGGAGTTGTGAGTTCTAAAGTTGGTTTTACCGAGCAAGGCGTATGATCTGATGTAATTTCTAGACGTTCAGCTAGGTCGTCATCACTATCTATATGGGTGGTAGGGTTGGGAGTTTTTAGAATTTCAGAATATTTAGTTTGATCCTTCTCCATCTCTGTTCTACATTCTTCGATGACGTCTAACATGTAACAACTATCGTCTATAGCTGGAGCTTTCATGAGTTGTGTTAAAATAAATTCTACTTTTTCTTCACCCACTTCAAAGTGAGCTTCCCTTTCTTTACATCTATTAGTGCACCAGCAGTAGCTAAGAACGACCTTCCTAAAAGGATAGGTGTATTGGAATCCTCCCTTATGTCCATGACTATAAAATCAATTGGGATAAAGAATTGACCTACACGTACTGGCACGTTTTCTAGTATACCTAGAGGGTATTTAACAGAACGGTCAGCGAATTGTATTGACATTTAGTTGGTCTCAATTCTCCTAAATTAAGCTTTTCGCATATGGACATAGACATTAGGCTAATACTGGCTCCTAAATCGCATACGGCTCTATCTATGACGTATTTTCCAATAACGCTGGGTATGGAGAAACTTACTGGGTCTTTAAGCTTAGGAGGCATTTCATTTTGAAGTATGGCGCTACACTCGGCAGTAAGCATAACGGTTTCGTCATCCTCGATCCTCTTTTTATTAGTTAAGGTTTCTTTAAGAAACTTAGCGTATGAGGGCATTTGGTAATAGCTTCCGTAAAAGGTATCGTGATATTTAATTGTTTTAGAAGCTGTACGAATTTCTTGAATTGCCCTGCACTTTTAGATTTTTCGAATCTTTGAGGATAAGGTATGTGTGGTTTATAAGGTAGCGGAGGCACATAAGATTTCTTCTTTTCTATGGTTACCTCTGTAACACCCTACTTAATTCTACCCAAAAATTCGCGACTAAACAGCAAATGGAATCAAGTAAATCAAGTAGAGCGTTACACGTGTAAATTGAAAACCAAAAATAGCATATCATATCATACAAAACATGATTAAGAGATCATTGCAGCGGAACAACATAACATATCATCATTCATTTATCATCATGGACATAGTTCAAATCATAAACGCTAGTCATCGGCTAAATAATCCATCAACATAATAAAATCCACATCCACGTAAATCACCTACACATGTCTTATCATCAACAAATAGATAATTAAGTACTTGGCATAAAGCCTTACAACATCATACAAAGACAAGGTCTAAAAGCAACACTAGACATAAGTCCGATAAGACTAAACCCCAACACGGTGTTACAACCACCAGAGCAAATGGACAAGACACGATACTGGAATAGCGACTCGTTTCCTCACCCTGAATACTAGCGACAAAATGTCGGGTATTCCTCCTAAGCAGGTAAAGAAAATCCTCACGCCTGAGAATCTGAATCGCCCAACGATCCATTACATACAAAAATAGAGAGTTAGTTACTTATAATCAACATATAACAAATGCAAGTAAAATACTGACATTTAATTCCAACATATACCATGCATATATAAATCTATTGTACATATATTGGGTACGTATATAATAGTAATCCAACGACGTCCATAAGACACGTACATTTAATCATCTAATATACGTATCCAAATTCACACCATCAATGATTAACAACTTATATGCAAGAAAACACTTAGCACATAATTAGACAAATATCACATCATTATCACATATAGCACATTTACGGTTCACCTTCCTAAATGCATCTAATGTCACCTTCATGCCATGTCCCCTAGACACGACTACATGCATGCGGTACCATTCACCAAAATAAGGATACAAGAATCCTATGTGTTATGGATCAAACGTCCAAGCTTCATCAATTCGTTATGGGTCAAACGCCCAAGCTTCATCAATAGACTCAATCATGATGCATGAACATATATATAACGTATGTTATTCACCACAATTATGCAACCTCATGTATTCATAATTCCACCATCAATCATTCATCGATACATAACATACTTATATACAATCATCATCAATATTATTATATATATTTATTTCAACAATCATATAAAAACATCACCATCCGTCAAATTCATTATAATCCCAACATCAATCATTTATGTATTACTATAAGACTAGCAAACTATACACCAAACTATCCCTTCATCAATTAATAATCAAATAAACCTGATTGTCTTCGCCAGCTTTCGCTAGCTCTCGCCATAGCGAGGCAAGTCAGAGGCTTACTCGCCCTCTGGCGAGCCCTAGCGAGTACCTGGCGACCTCTCGCCATCTCTCGCCGTAGCGAAGCAAGTCAGAGAGCACAGGGCTGGCTGGCGAGCTCTGGCGAGCCTAGCAAGTTCCCTCGCTAGCTCTCGCTAGTTCCCGCCTGGCGACACATGCCCATAATTGATGCTCTGCTTTCGCGACCGTTCGGATTCCACCCCCAAATCATCCAAAACGTGTTCCAGTTTTAAAAAGGTGTTTCCTTTAGATCATAAACATGTTATCATACATAAAAGTACAAGTTTCATAACTTAAAACCATTAAAATCATCATCAATATGAGATTTATCATATTTTTCATCAAAAGCTCATGAACATGCAATTTCAAACCAACAACCATAGATTTTCGAAATTGAAATCATCAACATATCTTTCTAGCATTATAATACATGAATAACACTAAATCAACAAGAAAGATAACATTTTGATTCATAGAACTCATAAAGTTATGAACTTTAGAGTATAGAAAGGGTGAGAGAGTTTGGGCAAAGAGAATTGTAATTTCTCCTCCCTCTTGGTCACCCACAATCATAGATAACTACCCTCTTACCTTTAATTCTTCAAGAATTAGCTCCCCAATCTTCCCCTCTTAGCTCCTTCTTCAATGTTCTTCCTCTTCTTCTCTAGCTTTCTCTCTCTCTATTTCTTCATAAAAGTGTGACAAATGACTTTCTCTCACTAAGTTTCCAAACTTATACTTAGGTTAATTCCCTCTCAATTTACTAAATTGCCCTTCCTCATAACCCACTCAAATCCTCTATTTACACCTCCTAAAACACTACTATTCTATTCACACCACTACACTAAAAGCCACATATTTAAATAAATCACACAACATGGAATTTAAATAAATAAATTAAATCAAATAATTAATTAAGTAAAAACGTGATGTGACAACTCTACCCCCCTTAAAGAATTTTCGCCCTCGAAAATTTACCTGAAAACAAATCGGGATACGAACTCTTCATCTTGCTCTCCAATTCCCAAGTTGCATTCTCCCCCGCGGGACCTCCCCAAATAACTTTCACCGATGCAATCTCTTTGTTCCTCAACTTCTTTACTTCCCTCCCTTCAATTCTCAATGGAATAGTCTCAATAGTCAAATTATCCTTATCTTGGATATCATCCGATTCAATTACATGAGATGGGTCCGAAACATATTTCCTTAATTGTGACACATGGAACACATCATGTAAATTAGATAGTGTTATCGGCAAAGCAATCCGATAAGCTACCTTTCCAATCCTCTCCGAAATCTGATACGGTCCAATGAACTTCGATGTCAACTTCTTAGACTTCAATGCTCTCCCAACACCGGTAGTAGAAGTCACTCTTAAGAACACATGATCTCCCTCTTGGAATTCCACATCCTTCCTCTTCTTATCATGGTAACTTTTCTGCCGACTCTGAGATGCTTTCATCTTTTCTCGAATCATTCTAATCTTCTCCGTAGTCTCTTGCACAATATCGGGACCCAAAACTACAGTCTCACCGGATTCATACCAACAAAGGGGTGTACGACATCTTCTCCCATACAAAGCTTCAAAAGGAGCCATTGCGATACTTGAGTGAAAACCATTATTGTAGGTAAACTCGATCAAAGGTAAACATGAATCCCAACTTTCTCCTTGTTCCAAAACACACGCTCTCAACAAATCTTCCAAAGATTGAATCGTCCTTTCGGATTGGCCATCCGTCTGAGGGTGATAAGCAGAACTCAACCTTAACTTAGTTCCCAACGCTTCTTGCAAGCTTTCCCAAAATCTAGAAGTGAACTTCGGATCTCTATCTGACACAATACTACATGGAATACCATGTAATCTTATAATCTGCTCAACATAAATCTCTGCTAACTTGGGTACCAACGTTCCAATCTTGATAGCAATGAAATGAGCCGACTTCGTCAAACGATCGACTACAACCCAAATCACTTCATTCCCTTTTGCTGTCTTTGGTAACCCTCCAACAAAATCCATGGAAATACTATCCCATTTCCATTCCGGTATGAACAACGGTTGTAACAAACCAGACGGTTTCTGATGCTCAATCTTCGATTTCTGACAAACTAAACAAGCATACACATATTCCGCAATTTCCTTCTTCATCCTAGGCCACCAAAATAACTTCTTCAAGTCTTGGTACATCTTAACCAATCCAGGATGAATACTTAATCCACTTTTATGACCTTCATCAAAAATCATTTTCTTTAACTCGGGCACATCGGGTATACAAACTCTTCCTCGGAATCTCACTACTCCATTCTCATCGACCTTAAAATCATTCTCTTGTCCTTCAATTACTAGTGCCACTCTCTTCATCAATTTCTCATCTTCTTTTTGACATTCTCTAATCTTCTCAAGAAAAGGGTTGGTTAACTTCAACATTCCCAACTTCACACTATTGGAGGTGACTTCACATACCAAACTTAAGTCTCTAAATTCTTCAATCAACTCCAACTCCTTTGCCATAAGTGAAGACATGTGCAATGACTTCCGACTCAAAGCATCTGCTACTACATTAGCCTTTCCAGGATGATAACTCAACTCAAAATCATAGTCCTTCAAGAATTCCAACCATCTTCGTTGCCTCATATTCAATTCTTTCTGATCAAACAAATACTTCAAACTCTTGTGATCACTAAACACTTCAAATCTTGACCCATACAATTAGTGCCTCCATACCTTCAAAGCAAATACTACGGCTGCTAATTCCAAATCATGGGTGGGGTAGTTCCTCTCATGAACCTTCAACTGACGAGATGCATAAGCCACAACTTTTCCTTTTTGCATGAGCACACCACCAAGTCCCAGCTTTGATGCGTCACAATACACCACAAACGATTCCTTGGCATCGGGCAAAATCAACACAGGCGCGGTAGTCAATTTCTCTTTAAGCTCTTGAAAACTTTTCTCGCACTTCTCATTCCAAACAAATGCTTGATCCTTCCGAGTCAACAAGGTCGATGGTAACGCCATTTTTGAAAATCCTTCAATGAACCTTCTATAGTAACCAGCTAATCCAAGAAAACTTCTTATCTCTGAAACAGACTCGGGTGTTCCCCATTTCATCACAGCATCAACCCCAGACTCAGGTGTTCCCCAGACTAAGACGTCTACTTTGCTTGTTAATTTCATGTTTTGATCTAGTAAGTGCTTAATTTTGTCATTAGTGTGTATATTTTGATTTATTAAGTGCTCAATTTGCTCATTAGTGTTTTTAAACTTCTCGTTAGTGTGTAAGTTTTGATTTAGGAAATCTTTGTTGGTTTGAGCTTGAGTAACTATGAAGTTTTCCATCATTATTTCAAGGTTAGACTTCCTAAGAGCATTTTGAGCAGGGTAGGCACTATTTTGGAATCCTAGTGGTGCAGAAGAAGGTGTTTGGCCATGTGCATATGAAACGTTGTTGTTATTGTACGAAAGGTACGGATGGTTATCTAAACCTTGGTTGTAATTGTTTGAGTAAGGGTTTCTTTGGGTGTAGTTCACTTGGTTTGGGGAAACTCCCATCAAAACTTGACATTCAGCGACAGTGTGTCCTTGAGCTCCGCACAATTCACAGTTTTGGTTTGTAGCGGCTACGGTAGCTGTGGGTGCGGTGCTTAGATTTTCAACCTTTTGCGTTAGGGCTTCTAATTGGGCCTTGAACTGGTCCATGCTGCTCATTTCGTACATACCGCCTTTCGTTTGAGATTTCTCTACGGGTGTTCTTTCGCTTCCCCATTGGTAATGGTTTTGACCCATTTTTCGATAAGCTCGTAAGCTTCATTGAAGGCTTTATCCATAAGTGCACCACCAGCTGCGGCATCTATTGTCAATCTTGTGTTATACAAGAGACCATTGTAAAAGGTGTGGATAATTAACCATTCTTCGAGTCCATGATGTGGGCATAGCCTAATCATGTCTTTGTATCTTTCCCATGCTTTGAAAAGAGACTCGTTGTCTTTTTGTTTGAATCCATTAATTTGGGCTCTAAGCATAGCAGTTTTGCTAGGTGGGAAGTATCTAGCTAGAAAAACTTTCTTCAACTCATTCCATGTGGTGACTGAGTTGGATGGTAAACACTGGAGCCAAGCTCTAGCTATATCTCATAATGAGAACGGGAATAAACGAAGTCTTATAGCTTCGGGACTGACACCATTAGCTTTAACAGTATCGGCATATTGCAAGAATATGGACAATTGTAGATTAGGGTCGTCCGTGGGGTTTCCGGAGAATTGGTTTTGTTGTACTGCAGACAACAATGAAGGTTTAAGCTCGAAATTATTTTCTTCAATAGCGGGGGAAGCGAGGCTATTATGTGGTTCTTCTTGCGAAGGAATAGCGTAAGACCGTAATGGTCGATTTAGAGGTAGTTCAGCCATTTCTGATTCAACCACCGGTTCGGGAATATGATTATTAGGATCGGGAAGTTCGTATCTAGTACAATGTTCTTGCAAATCAGAATCAATGTTCAGTTTTTACTATCTAGTAGAAATCTCACGCTCTCGCTATATTTATTTTACTTTAATTAATTCTCACTGTCGTGACAAATTATAAACGTTTAGAATAAAAACTGCTTAGGAAAACTCGTTAAAAAGCGGGCTCGCGAACTAACTACCGAACTCCTACTAGCTCCTAATTACACATCCTAGCAATATTAAATTAGCTAGACATAAGTAAAACTAAAAACGAAATAAATAAATAAGCAGGAAAAATAAACATAAAGCAAATAAATAAATAAAGCATAAATAAATAAAAGCAATAAAGAAAATAAAACAAGAAAATAATAAAATAAAAACCTGAATAAAACGTCGTGTACAACGCCGGTACAAAGGAAATAAAATTTTAAACTGAGAATGGGTCCCGCACGAATGCAAGGGTCCTCTCTTCTCCAATCAACTTTCCCAAGTGGTGTGCTTGTTCAAGTTGATTGTTATCAAAATTGTGTAAAAAGTTGTGTGTAGAATGTTGGGAAAAGGATCTATTTATACTAAAATATGAGAAAACAAAAGTTGGTTTCAACCGATGTGGGACTTGGACGGGTGCAATATGCAACGTTGGATGCCTGGCGCTCGCCAGGATTTTTCCTTGGCCACCAAGCTTTGTGGTGTGCACCACAAGCTTCTTCAATGTGGGCTGGCGGTCGCCAGCTGTGTTGTGGTGGGCATTGGGCCTTTGTCGTGTAGTGGGCTGCACTTGTGTGGCCCTTTTTGTTTCTTTTTGGTCCGTTTTCGCTCCTTTCTTCAACTCTATTAATTTTTAGGTTTAATTACACTTTTGGTCCCTTATCTTTATTTTAGGTTTCAAATTGGTCCCTTATCTTTTAAAAGTTTCAAGTTGGTCCCTTATCTTTATTTTAGGTTTCAAGTTGGTCCCTTCCGTCAATTTTTTAACTATTTCCGTTAAATTTGGACACGTGGCAAACTAATTTGGACACGTGGCACACTTGGACAGATGACACGTGTCCAATTTTAACAGTAACAATAAAAAAATTGACGGAAGGGACCAATTTGAAACCTAAAATAAAGATAAGGGACCAATTTGAAACTTCTAAAAGATAAGGGACCAATTTGAAACCTAAAATAAAGATAAGGGACCAAAAGTGTAATTAAGTCTAATTTTTATCAGTTTATATAAAATTAAAGCATTTAGTAACGATTCATAATATAAAAGTTCGAAATAAAAATAAAAATAATTGAAATATTATAGTAAATTAACTAAATAAATAGCACATTTTCAGGTGTATCAGGAGACTTATTCTAATTGCTCCAGATCACACAGCAGGAGACTTCCAAATTGCCTAAGCACAAATGCAAGAGACTTTTAATTTGCTCAAGGACAAACGCAGGAGACTTCCAAATCTTATACAATAAGATTGGTTACAATTATACACCTAGGACTAACTCTTACAAATTTTGTCAAAACAGAAAGCTTTGACGTTGAATGAAGGTCTTGAGTTTTCGTCTTGTGTAGATGTTTGCTATTAAGTTCTTTGGCTTGAATGAACACTTTCTTCCTTTTAACTGTTGTGCAGTTCTTCTTAAGTTTTAGCTCTTTTGAGAAGTTCTATCATTCAACGACACTTTGTCAATTCAAAGAGGTCTTGTATTTATAGGCTTAGAAATAAAGACGTTTGGATATGACCGTTGTGAGAGATCAGTTTGCCCGTTTTAAAGGTATTCAGACCAATTTTAAATTATTCCGTAAATGGCAAACTACTTCTGCTTCTCTGGTTCTCGAAGATAGTTCCTTTGCACAGAAGAGGTAACTTTAATACCATTGTCTTGATATTCCCTTTCTTGACTTGTTGGACTGGCATACACCAACACCCATTTCGTCCTTGTGTAGTTTATAGCTTGAGGGATAATATCTCTAGACTTGATTCCATCAAATTTATGATTTTTCATTCTTGTGTAGCTTCTGAGAGTACACTAAAATTGTTTCTGACAGACTCTTCTTTGCTTCTTGATCTTTCTATTGCTTCTGAAACTCTTGTAGCTTCTGACAGACTTTCTTCAGATTTGGTTCTCTCAGAACCTCTGAATGCTTCAGATGCTTATAGTTTGTTTTGAGCTTCTCAGATTCTATCTTCATTGTTAACTGCACACTTTCATTTAAGATCATTAGTGTTCTTCAATTGCATATTAATACTTTGTTATCATCAAAACTTTATCAAGCTCTTGGGGTTTGTTCTAAGAACCATTTTTTTCTAACACCTAATATAGGTCCACTTCTAATCTCATTCTTAGAATGACACTCCTCAGCCTCCAAACCATCAAAGAAGACATCAACCTGACTCCAAAAGATGTCACTAGACTCTAACTCCCGATCTCAAATCAAAAGTGACCGGCCCATCAGAATCGAAAAAGCAGCTAAATGAGCCAAAAATTAATGGGGCAACGGTAAAATGAAAACCTAGGCAGATAAGTCTCAGCTCGCAGTCCGCCTCCAAACAATCAACATCGACACAGGAGTGGTCAATCAGATACAAAGAAACCTGCAAATATCAGTAGATTAGGAAACCATCAGACTCAAAATAGAATCTGCAAATCTCAACATCGTCACGTCATCACCTCACCACCACACCCCCTCATCACCACCATCTGAGATGCGTCACAACCGCCACCACCACCCCACTACAAATAACACCAAACCACGGCCGGATCGTCGAAGCAACGACTCTAACACCAAAATCCAACAATCCCCAGATGTTGCAGCAACAACAAACACTGCCAAAAAACCAACACCCCTCCAACAAAGAAGTGATGTTGCAACTTCTTCACCTCTTCTCCGTTGTTACAATAACAAACACCACCATGAAAAACGTCGTGAAAATGCTTTAAAATCCCAAAACCATTTGCGCCGCGAATCTGGAAGAACACCATTAGTAGCAACACACACCATAAAAGAGCAACAATGCCGAACTGTAGACTCAATCACCACCAGCGTTTGGCCTTACATTTTGAGAAGAAGAAGATTTGGATCAAAGCGAGGAAAGGCGGCGATACAACTAGAGAAAAGGCAGAGAAGTTGTCAAAAAGATATGCTAAAATGTGATGATTGGCCCGTGTCGATATCTTTCCAAAAAAATAAATAAAGAACTGTGATGAAGGACGAGAACAAGATACACAATTCACATTTAATATAGGCTTAAATGCAGTTTTTCCGCTTTAAGTTTCACAATTATTTGATTTTGGTCTCTTAAGTTTCAATTGCTTGATTTTAACCAAGATTGTCAGAACCGGACCGGTCATCGAACCGGCGAGCTCACCGGATCAACTGGTCGGACCGGGTTCAACCGGGGTCGAACCGTTTTTAATTAAATACATATATATTTTAATTAATTTATAAATTAAAATATATAAATGGTGACTCAATATTCCCTAGTTTCACACATTAAAAAGATAAAATGTGATATCGTCAATATAAAATAAAAACTTTAGTACATTAGACATAATATAACACTAACTATTTTTCATATTTATATACTGTTAAAGAGTACTTTTTCATATAAAAGCATAAAAAAAACACATTTTTATATTTTGAATGAAAATAAAACAATTGTTGTACCCAAAAAAACAGTAACATTTATATAAAAAAAAGTTGCTATATATATATATATATAGACGAGCTTTTTTTAGGCCCAAACCCACTTATTCTAACCCTAAAATGCTAAAGAAAAGAAAGGAGTGTTTCATTCTCTATCCACAACAAACAGCAGCCACCAACCAACTCCTTCCTTCTACAATCTCTATCTTTCTCGTATCTGATATACGTAGAAAAAAACCCTCTTTTTTTTTATTCCAATTGGTACAAGTAGCTTGTTGGAAATATTGATCAACATTCTAAGATGGGATCTTGCTTTTTATGAATTACTTAACTTACCAAAATATAATCTTTTTGAATTCATCTTCCTCTATTTCTTCATGTTCTTGTTGTTCTTCTATGATTGTGAACAAGCAGATCTCAATTGCATTGTCTCTCTCTCTCTCTGTTTTTTTTTTGTGTGAGTGTACTTCTTTGTGTATTTGTCTTTTTTGATCTTCTCGATTAAAAAAATATTACATGTTCTTCAAATTGAAAATCGAATATATATACATATATATATAAACCAGAACCGTCAGACTGCCTGACCCAGCCGGTTTACCAGTTCAACACCGGTTCAAGTGGTTTTTTTCCGGTTCTTGCGCAGACCGGTTTTGGGGTCAGATCGGCCCGGATGCAGGCCCGGTTCCCGGTCGAACCGTCCGGTCCGGTTCTGACAACCTTGATTTTAACCACGTAAGTTTTACAATTGCTCGACTTTGGCCTCTCAAGTTTCAATTGCTCAAGTTTGGCTCCCTAAATTTACCCCTTTTTACATTTGCTAGTCTGTCGTTCACTTTTTTGATTAAAAGTTGATTATGTGACAATTTAAAATTAAAAAATATTTTAAAAAAAGAAGTTTTAAAAATAAATGACAAATTGTTTTTTTTTATAAAAATAACTTAAATGGAATGACCGGGGTTCGAACCCCGACCCCTACATATATAATGCAATGTCCAACCAATTGAATCAAACTCATAGGACAAACTGATCTTAATTCTAAAACCCTTCAAGTAGGTAAGGATAACATACCAAACATATTATTGTAAAAAAAAAATACCAAACATATAACACTATCTCTAGTTTGATATCTCGATTTGGTGCGGTGTTTGTTTGCTATCTCATCTTATTGTGTGGTGTTCGTTTGATTGAATCGGTAGATCAAATTCGGTCAACTACTGATTCACACAGTGATTATGTTCGTCAAAGATGCAGATCCGGAGACATAGATATTCCGGTTACTTTGATTTTATCACATTATTTGTAGGCATGAGTAAGCCGATTTATGCTATTAACTTGGATGTTGTGAGCTTGTTTGCAGATTTATCCTTTTCGTTTTTAGCGATTGAATTTGTACTTGAATCTGATGTACTTTACCAATTTGAATGGATGAATATCTTTTATTTTAGTAAAAAAAAAAAAACTAGAAATTATAATGCTTATAGTTAAATGCAATACTACAAACAACATTTAACAATACTATAGAAAAAATACTCTCGTTGGCGCTATCAAAGAATTTAATTTATTTTCAGGGTTTATTTTGTAGCAAGCTAAAAGCTTAATAAGCTTTAGCTTGAGGGGGAGTGTTAGAATATGAAATAGGTTTAATGTTTATATTATATTTGTTGAGAAGATATATTTAGATTTGTTTATTTTATTCCCTATAATTAAGGGATTTAGTTTAGATTTAAATTAGTTCACTTGGTTATAAATATCAAGGTCGTCATACTGTTTTATTATGTAAATAATGTACATATGTTATTTTAGTTCATCAATAATATTCATATTTCTTATTATTTTCTCCCATTCTTCACCTAAATACCTCAAGTTCAACAAATACTATGTAACATTGGACACAATTGCACTTGTGTTAAACATACTTTTGGTTCCTAACTAGTAACTACATATCACAATTGTTCCTATATATAACTAGAGAATCTAATCACACAATCGCAAGAGACATAATGTAAAATAAAACTAAAGTTAAAATATGAATGATGCATTTAAGTTTGAAATATTGTATTATCAACTAAGCATCACTACTAATGATTACAGAAACCAAATACTAAAAAAAACAAACTACCCAAATCAAAAACAAACATAAACATAAAACATCAATCTTCAAGTTCAAGAGCATCTTTGTTTGTAGATGTGCTTATACCTAGTACTCTTTCAAAATTTTCCAAAGCATCTTTTGCTGCTCTATTGTGTGCAATTTCTTTCTTAGAGCCATAAATGCCTCTTCCAACAAACTTCTTATTTATAAGGACATTTACACTCATAGATTCTTTCCATAAATCAATGAATTGTAAGTTCAAACTTTTCTTTTGACAAATTTCATGAAGCTCTGTCACTGGATGCTTTTGAATAGTGTCTGGATCAATTATAGGTTCAAGTAATTTTCCAAAGACCTGTCCAAATGATTAAAAAATAGAATTAATGAATGTAAAGAAATACAATCATATTATTTTTTATATATATACAGTATTGAAATAATAAAATAAATATAAGGGAAAATGCAAAATTTTCTTTATATAATTTTTTTTAGTTTTTTACTATGAATATATATATATATATATATATATATATATATATATATATATATATAAAAAATAATTACACAAGAAAAAAGGTAGACCACTGAGATGTATAAAAAGCTAAAAACTGTAATTATATTTAAAAACCTGAAAAATAATTATTTTTTACTCATAGATTTATTTTATTTTTGAGATAGTTTTTTACTTATAGATGGTATCCATAAAAAAGTCTTATAAATATGCTATTCTATTTCCTTACAAAAAAAAAAACATATAAACATGAAAATTTATAATTTCACAAAAGTCTATTTTTTATGACATTTTTGTTGGGTTTGAAGTGTTAGTAATTAAGGCCCATTTCTTTTGGATTTTTTTAAAATAGATTTTGTAGTGTTAGAAAATTTACAAAGAATTTTTTTATAAAAACTTTAAATGAAAATTTTGTTTGAATAGTTATTCTAAAAATGTTATTTTAGGTATTTCATCATTTTGTTGAAAAAAAATTGGATATCAAAATTTCAAAAAATCACTTAATTTTGAAGCTATTTCAAATAGATTTTCACAAAAATCATTTTTGAAATACAGCTTTTTGAAAAAATTGGGATTTTGACTATGTTTTAAACTTCAATAATGTACATTTATGTTATATGATGTCAAAATTAGTGTTTCAATTTAAAAAAAACGAATACAAAAAAACTTGTAATATTTTGGAAAACGGTTTTACAAAATTTATTTAAAAAAATACAAAGAAAAAATCCATTTTTTTAAAGTTGAAACAAACAGGCCCTAAGTCCCACATCGACTATGTATGGGAAAAATGTTGGATTTATAAAAGAGGTGACACATTGTCCTAATACCTTAAGGTTTTGGGTTGAGATGTGGCGTCTCTTTCTCTTGTAGTCTTGAAGCATTGAGATATGATCTCATTGTTTCTCTCGAGCTGCCACTGCCTCCCCCCAACAATTTTTAACTAAAATTATATTAAGTGAAATTGAGTGAGTACCTTCCACACAATATCAATGGAAAAGTGACAATCAATGAAAACCGCACCAATAGTTGACTCAACAATATCGGCTAAATTTTTAGGCACGTCGATCAATCCATTGGAATGTAATGGATACTCTGCAATTGCTTTAGTAAATTCTTGAATCTGTATAAAGTTACACAAAAGGAAAAAAAATGTCATTATTATACAATTCTTTTTTAATATCAAAGTTCAATTAAAAAAAATAAAAAATAAAATCAACGCATATATATATATAGATGAAATCCGTTGACATCAAGTGTCAAACTAAAAATTGACACCAAATCTCGACTATCTATTTTTTTTAATCAAAGGCTGTTATATTTTTTAAATTAACCTCACGGTAGTATATATCTATTTTGTGAGGATACTTAATTTCTTACTCCTTTTTTCACAATAACAAACATACTTGACACACTTTTTATTTTTTTCCCAGTCAATTTTTACCAGTTAATAAAACTGAATTTGAAAGCATGTCACATCCTGATACTCATCCTTGCTTCTATAAATTTTATAATGATCCACCACATCCTTGCTTCTCTATGCAGACAATATATAATTCATGAAAATTGATCACAATTAGGGGAAGAAAGTGATTCTAGGGTAATTGGATTTGGATATAGGGGTTTGCTTCAATTTTCAATTTTATATATGTGAATTGAGTTTTTGAAATTGAGTTTCAGACACATTGAATTTCAATAATAATTTTAATAATCACATAGAAAACCCTTTAAATTGGTATCTTTAATGGGATGAATAATGACTAAGGAGGTGGATGTGTCATTGAGAATTTGAGATGGCAATAAAAAAACATTGTTTCATTCTTGGTGTTTCAAACTTTGTTGGTTGATGCTGATGGAGAAGAAAAACCCAAGTGTGCCGATTAGGTATAGATTTTTTTTTTTTTTTACAAAAAGACTAGTATAGATCTAGTGAGAACAAATCACAAAAGTTTTTTTATTAAATAATTAAGAACCGTTAAATTAAAAATAGTAGACGGTTGAGATTTGGTGTCAATGAATTCTAACTCATATATATATATATATATATATATATATATATATATATATATATATATATATATATTCGAAACTATTGAGTTAGATTATCCTTCACGAAAAAAGAAATATTATTTTTCATTGTTGTTCCCGTGAGCATAACTCAATTAATAGATAGGACATTACATTATATATGTACTAGTATAATTCACCCGTGCTAAGCACGGGTTAGTTTTTACCCATAAAAATGTAAATATATTTGTTGTGAATAAAATGTGAATATTTTAAAAATAAGATGTGTAATTTTTTTTTTTGGATAGAAATGTAATGTGTAGTTATATACTACGTTCCATGGGTATATGATATGAAAGTCTGTATTAATTTTTAATATTAAATGTCCATTCCCGTGTATAATATTTATATTAAATATTTATTTCTTTATTTGTAAAATGTTCATCCCCGTGTATTATTTATATTAAACATTCATTTCTTTATTTATAAAATGTTCATCCCGTGTATAAGATTTTATATTTTTTTGAAAGAGGTATAAGATTTTATATTAATGTATTTTTTTGAAAAATGTTCATCCCATTTAAAATTAAAGTTTTGAAATTTTAAAACTTATAAGTAATTTATATTAAACATTCATTCATATAGACTTATAAAAGTTTCATCCCGGTGACTTATGAATATAGCACAGTTGGTAAATTTTGACATTATTAGGACGACTAAACTTCAAACTCTAATCATCCATTTTTCTACATTGAGTCTAGCCACAAATATAATCTAGAGAACATCGATTCGTCCCGTGGATAAAAATCCGGATGATTCACCCATCATAAATATATCTAATTGAAATTTTGTTTTTTATTTTTTATAATGAGACAATATAGTATATAACGTTTCATTCAATTATTCTATTATTTAAAATTTTATTCAATTTAATGTAAGATTCAAATTCATATACTTGTAAGGTTTTCATCCCGGTGGTCCTATAAATATAGCTCAGTTGATAAATTTTGACATTATTAGGGAGACCGAACTTCAAACTCTAAATACTACAATATTGCTCTACATTGAGTCTAACCAATAATATTATCTAGAGAACCTTCATCCCGTGTATAAAAATTTGGATGCTCCACCCATCATAAATATATTATTAATAGTTTTTTTTTTTGTAATTAGACGGTATAACATATATAATGTTTCATCCTATTATTCTTATATTTAAAATGGTATTCAATTTAATGTATCCAGGGTGTGTATTCTTATGTTTATGTGCAACTCAGTCCAATATAATTCATGGTTTAGATTTAAAGAATAAAAGAATTGAAATACTCTACGTGATATGGTTTTAAGGAACAAAACCTTGATTTGAAGTAATTCTAAAGAGTTACTATAGAAATCGATAGATCCGCGCTCATATAATATAATAATTATATATAGAAAACTAAACTCTTAATACTCTATTTATTTTATTTGAAAATGAAACAAATACAACTAATTGCATTTGAACCTAACATGGAAATAACTTAAGAATTAGTAGAATATTTTTGACGGTAAGAATTAATAGAATATGCTTTTAGTATATTAAGGAAATGAGTATCGTGGAAAGAAACTCCTATTAATTTTTCATTAATGCCAAGTATGACAAAAAATAATACACAAATCAAGAGAATTTGATAAAATATGAATCAATTTAAATAAAATATTTTTGTACATCATCAATAAAATTCATATAACTTACTTCAAATCTTCACCCTCAATTGTAATTTTAATTAATGGCTTTGATTAAGTTCTAATAATTCTTAAGCTGAAAATTTCCTACTTCTCACTAAAGATTTTATGGCAAGACATTTAAAAGTAATCCCATATAAGAATTAGGTATTTCTAAAAGCAAACAAATAATTAGGTTAAAATAAATTGGCACATGTAATTCGTAAGTGCTTAAACAAACTTAGTTGATCGGTGCTATGGAAATCTATTACTCTAGAAGGATGTTGGTACAAACTTTCGTAGTCTTCACGGCTTTGAAGAATTTATTTAGCACATGAGTATTCCTCATTTTTGCTAATTACCACAACCTGCTACTCATGTCTTTATTTCTTTCATTGTTCAATTAATTTTGTTTTATTGATCTCTATTCCGTTTACATATCTTAACAAATTCTCGAAGGAAATACATCATGTAACCAACACTATAAATTTAGGGTACGTAGATAAATTGATAAATCAAGCTTTTGATAAAATAATTACAATAAAAGAGGAAGACTAAACCTAACCCTTTGAAATGAAAAGAACATAAAACTATTACATAAAAAGAAAAGAACAAAAGAAGAAAATAGATGAAAACAATGTGATTTGCAATGTTTATCCAAAGACTTCTTATATAGAATAATAAGTATGAGTATATAAGTAATTTTGCCCAAAATATATAGTTAAAACCATTTAATTAAAATTAATTAAAAATATATTGATTCCTTTTTTGGAATCATTGTTTCACACACAAAAAAAAAACACATTTCACAAAAATGACTTTTTTTTATGTACATGATAAAAAAAATTAAATTTTGCATCACTGATTAATATAAAAATAGTAATTTTTCGAAATTCGTAAAAAAATTGAATTTTTTTATATAATATATTATATTCTATAATTTTTTATTTAATTTTTTGAATTTTTTATTTTTTATTGTAACCATTTTGATCTAACTAATGCCAAAAATTATATAATAGGGAAATAATTAATAATTAATATATTTTTTAAATAAGCTAAGAATCCCGTGCAATTGAAATATATTTAATGCTAATAGTATGTAAAATAAACTGATTCCATTTTATGAGTCGATAGATTTCACACAAAAAAAAAATTAACACAAATGAATTTTTTTATGTACAAGAATATTTGATAGTACAATTACAATACATGTATTATTTTGTAGTACATTTAACTAAAATTATGTCTGATTATTTAATTTTTAGTTTTTTTGGTTACATATTATTAAATTAATTAATTATAAATTAACATTATATAATACAAAAATAGAAAAAATATAGTAATTTGTCTAAAATATTTTTAAAAAGTATGAAATCTATATTATTTTCACGTCACAAATGATAGTAATAATAATAATAATAATAATAATAGTAGTAGTAGTAGTAGTAGTAGTAATAGTAGTAGTAGTTCATATGACACTATATTAATAACATTATATTATTTTTCGAAATTAATATATTATTTTCATAATTTTTATTATTATTCAGAATTTACAAATAATAATAATAATAGGCATAATAGGATTTATAACAATTTATTAATTAATTAATTACTGAATAAAAATAGTAATAATAATAATAATAATTGAAAATAAAAATTAAAGTATTAATGACAGTCATTAATAAATAAAGAAAATTTTCCATTTAAATTTCATAGAGGGATTCGTAAATATAAATATATATAGATATATAGATATAGATATAGAATATAGAATATAGATGGGATCGAGGTTCGAATCCCGATCATCTCTTATCCACCTTAAGAGTTAAATATTTAATCACTAGGCTATTTGATAAAAAAATGACAATTTAATTATAAAATATTTTGAGATTTTCTTTAATTGGTTTGTCACATATTGCTAAAGTAACTATAGGTTATGAAATTATGAAATGGAGAAAATATTTTATTAAATGTCAAAATTCACTTATCTAATTAAAGAAAATTAGAAAAAAAGAAAAAGTAAAGAAAAATATATTTTCAATTTGACATTTTTGTTTCTCTCTTTTGAATATAATAAAATTGAATAATAAATACAAAACTAAGAGTTTTTTTTATAGACAAATTAGCTGCATGAAGTAAATTAATAGGAACCAAACAAGACTCATAAGAACATAAATATCGGTAGTTCGTTCACATAATCCTATGCTTGTGTCAGAGTGTGTTGGATAATTGCAAGTTAAAGCATGTTACTTAAGCTGCACCGTTCTTCTCTGCAGGAACGTTTCTTTCTCTTCCTTTAGCATATATATTTTTCTATTATAAATGTGAATATAGTGTAGTTTAGTGGGTCTTAATGAGTTATATGGATACTTCCTGTGGCTAGGAAAAAAAAGGAAAAATAAAATGCAGTTGGTGTAGAATGCCGCTATAGGGGTGGCGGAAGTAATATAGGAAGGTCAAAAGTGTGTCAGTTTGGAAATTTTTTTTTAAAGTGTGACAGTTTAATATTTTAGATTTGAAAGTGTGGTTTTAGTGAAAAAATCCCAAAATGAATAAGAAACCATACAAAGATCTATCTTTGAAGGCAAATGGTGGATTCAACTTATCCAAAAACAATGTTCAAAAAGAGAATTTTATTCCATTCACCACATTTTTAGAAAAAATAACATTATTTTGGTAACTTCCAAATCAACCCCTTTGGAATTTACACATTAAACCCTTGTTTTTTACAAGTGCACAAAACATTGACTATAGCTAAAAATTATAAACAAATAATACTATATTAAGTATAGATTATTTGGAACAAAAATGTCAACTACTTCTCTTATAATTTCTCATTTAATTTTTTTAAAAAAAATTACCTCAATATGTATGATTTAGTCGAATTTTTATCATCAATCATTTAGTCAATGTTTTAAAAACCGGACCGGTTATCGAATCGGTGAGGGTACTGGGTCACTGGTTCATTGGTCGAACCACCGGGTCACTGGTCGAACCGCATGACTAAACCGGATCAAACCGGATAAATCGGTGGAATGAACCGGTTTCTTTAATAAAATTATATAGCTATTAAACCGGTCAAACATGATGACTCGGTCTTTTTAAAAGTTCATGACACCTAAAAAATTTAAAAATGTCATGATGTCACAAATCACAAGTTCTTAAATTCAAATATTAAACATTGTCATCACACACAATAAAATAGTACAAATTACAAAACCAAATAAGTTTTAAACAAAGTTTAATCGCAACATAAACAAAATAATAAAGAGTCTAATAATAAATTTAATTACAAGGAGACATATTTGTTTTAGTCTAGTTTTTTCTATTTTCTTTCAAAAAAGAATTCCGTAAAAAAACAAGACATCCTTTTGATTTGGAAAAAAAAAAAAAACACGCAATCAAACCGCCGGTTTCGGAAAACCGTCGGCTCAGCGGTTTTTCTAGTTTTTAGCGGTTCATTCCGATCTAACTACATGTCCGGTCCAACATTTGAATCAGACCGTAAACCCCTCCAGTTCACGGTTCGACCGGTCCAACCGGCCAGTTCGGTCTGATTTTTAAAACACTGCATTTAGTAGAGATTATATCAATAATTTTCGTGATCAATAATTTAATTAAACTATGACAAAATCTGAAAAGTAACCAACCATTATTAATGTCACATTAAACAAAAAAGCATAGAAACAGAACTTACTTGCTCTCCAAGTAGAGGCTACTTGTGTCTCAAATAGCGATGTAACCCATGTTTGACAGCCACACGTGCGAGTTTTTCAGCGTCCACATTCACCGCTCGTAACCGGGTTAAATGACCCGGTTGCATATTCGGGTACAAGAAAAACTGTTCCTTTGATATCAACAGGTTAAGAACAGCATCACCAACATATTCTAACCGCTCATAAGATAAGCTATTCTCACCGCAGTAAGTGGAGTGTGTGAAAGCTTTTTCCAATAAGTGCTTATTTTTGAACTTATAGTTCAAAATGGTTTCCACTTCATGGAGTTGAGATAGAGAATCATTTTCTTTTGTCTCTACTTGTTCTAGCTTTTTAGGAAAGTGTTGCTCTTTTTTAAGGTCTATTTTGAGTGCAAGTGTTTGGTTGATAAGTGTTTCTTCTTGATCTTTGTGTGCTTGAGCTTCCATGGTGTTGGTTAGAGAGAGTGACAGTGGAAAATGAGGAGAGGGACAATTTTGGTTGTGTTGTGCGGGAGTACTATATAATATATACATACACAAGGCAAGAATTAATGTGGTTAATGTGCATCAATATATTTATTTATATGAAAAAAATAAAATTAGTCATTCATTTTCATTTACTTGCAAGCCAATTTCATTTGTTGCAAAACAAAAAAATGACTACCTGAGTTTAGATTTCACCTTGATTTATGAGAGATATAAAGTACGAGAGAGATATAAAGTAGGTAAATGAAGTAACTTATATCTATGACTCTGTTTGGTAAAAATAAGCTATAAACTAGCTTATAGCTGAAAAACTAGTTTATGGCTGAAAAACTAGTAGAATAAAATTAAAGTGTTTGACAAATTTAGTTGTTGTAAATACAAAATGGCATAAAAGTACATTGTTAGTGGGGAGTTGTTATAACTTTTTAAAAAATAGAAAAATAATAAATAAAAATAATAAGGGTAAACATGGAATAAAATGTAAAAAACTATAAACTAATACGCTACTTGAAATAGCATCTCAAAAAACGCTATAAGCTAATTAAAAAATCTAGTTACCAAACACGCTATTTTTTTCAAACAAATTTATAAGTTAGTCCAAACGCTTATTGGACTTACCAAACGGTGTCAATATCTATCGTAAATGAACAATGAATAAAAGTAGGTAAATGAAGCAAAGCTAAACTCCGATCTACGGTCAAACTTCATTTAATTTCAATGCAATATACTTCCTTCGGTCAACATTATAAACAGTATATATGATTAACATAGTACTTGAGCCCCAAGAAAACTAGAAATCCTTTAAATGACATACCTATTTTCTGTAAGATATTGGAATGCTTGCCTTTCTCATTCATATGAATAGAATATATATACATCATTTAGTCAGCTATCTAATTATGGTACAGCTTAATTACAGGAGACGAATAATAATTATTTATGACAAAATATTCTATTCTATCACTCCCCCGCAGTCGAAGCGGGAGGTTCACGAACGTTTAAACTGATCCGAAAATCATCAAAAAGAATACGAGGAAGCCCTTTGGTGAAGATGTCTGCAATCTGATGTCGGGAGGGAACATGAAGAACACGTGCTTGACCACGAGCTACTTTTTCCCGAACAAAATGAATGTCCATCTCAATATGTTTGGTACGCTGATGCTGCACAGGATTACCAGAGAGATAAATGGCACTAACATTGTCACAATACACCAAAGTGGCCTGAGGAATCGGAAAATGGAGCTCCAGAAGAAGATTACGAATCCAACACGACTCAGAGACAACATTAGCAACACCTCTATATTCGGCTTCAGCACTGGAACGGGAGAGAGTCGGTTGCCTTTTGGAAGACCAAGAGATAAGGTTGTCACCTAGAAATACACAATAGCCAGATGTGGAGCGTCTAGTGTCAGGACAACCACCCCAATCAGCGTCGGTGTAAGAGATAAGCTGAGTAATGGGGGATGGTGATAATTGTAATCCAAAATGTAGTGTACCCTGAACGTAGCGCAGGATGCGCTTGAGTGCAAACATGTGTTCCGTGCAAGGTGCATGCATGTGAAGACAAACTTGTTGAACTGCATATGATATGTCAGGTCGAGTGAAGGTGAGATATTGTAAAGCCCCTGCAATACTCCGATATAGAGAGGGGTCTTCATATGGCGTGCCGGAGGAGGTGCTAAGTTTCTGCTTAGTGTCAACAGGAGTGGCTGTCGATTTACAAGACGTCATTCCAGCACGTTCGATGATCTCTGAGGCATAAGTGCTTTGACTGAGGAAGATGCCACTAGGATTTCGAGAGACTGCAATACCCAAAAAATAACTCAGTGGACCCAAATCCTTCATCGCAAACTCGGATGCTAAGAGTGACATAATTGATTTGCGAAGGACATGAGTAGAGGTGATAAGAATGATGTCGTCAACATATAAAAGAATGTAGGCCATATCGGAGTTCTGTCGATATATGAAGAGGGAGTGGTCTGATGTGCTATGGTGGAACCCAATGGTGGCGACATAATCAGCAAAGCGTTGGTACCATGCTCGGGGCGCTTGCTTGAGACCATAAAGTGATTTCTTCAAACGACAGACATAATCGGGATGATTAGCATTGCGGAAACCCAATGGATGATGCATGTAGACAGTCTCATCGAGATCACCATGTAAAAATGCATTTTGTACATCCAGTTGATGAATATGCCAGGACTTTGATAGAGCAATGGTGAGTACTGTGCGAATGGTAGCTGGTTTCACCACGGGGCTGAAAGTTTCATCACAATCTACACCTGTAACCTGTGACCTGCCATCACCTACAAGACGAGCCTTATAGCGCTCAAAGGAGCCATCAGAATTTTTCTTATGCCCAAAAATCCACATACATCGAATAAGATTAACATCATATGGACGAGGAACTAAATCCCAAGTCTTATTTCTAATAAGAGCATCAAATTCAGATTGCATTGCGGATTTCCAATTCGGGTCGGATAAGGCTAGTTTGGGGGTTTTAGGTATGGGAGATATGGTGTGGTCAGGTTGAGAGACTGATAAGGAAAATATTTTGCGGGGTTTGACAATGTCTTTCATGCTACGGGTGGTGATGGTGCGTGTAGGCGGAGGTGGATGTGGTTGGATCGGTGGTGGTGAGGGAGAGGAGGTTATAGTGGGTGAGTAGGTTGAGGAGTTATGAGGTAGTGAGTTTTGGTTTATTGGTGAGGGTGGTTGGTTAGTTGTGTTTGTGGATGTTGGTTGGTTGTGTGCAACAGGTGGTAATATTTGATTTTGCCACTGATGTACAAGGTATGGATGTAGGTCATCATTGAGGAAGTTATAAGAGTGAGGGGAAGGGGAGTGTATCTTGGTGAAGGGAAATTGATTTTCATCAAAGATAACATACCTCGAAATTATTAATTTTCTGTTTGACAAATCAAAACACTTGTAGCCTCTATGATTCATTGGATAACCCAAGAAGACACACGGAGTAGAACGAGGTTGTAACTTATGAATGTTAGAGGACGAAAATAACGGGTAACACAGGCAACCAAAAACTCGTAGATGTGTGTAGGTGGGATCCCGTTGATACAAGAGTTGTGTCGGTGACTGATTTTGAAGTGTTTTACAGGGAAGAATGTTTAAAAGATAAGTTGCCATGTGAAGAGCATGATGCCAAAACGACGTGGGAACAGAAGAATGAGCTAGCATAGTGCGTATCATATTATTAATGGTTCTTATTTTGCGTTCGGCTTTTCCATTTTGTGAGGATGTGTGAGGACAAGATAAACGAAAAATAAGTCCATTATTAGTGCAATATTTTCGAAATAGCTCATTATTATATTCACCGCCATTGTCACATTGAAAATATTTTACATTTTGCAAAAATTGTGTTTGAATAAGTTTTGTAAGTGACTTGAACATTTCAAATACTTGAGATTTTCTGCTAATAGGAAAGGTCCACAAGAAATTTGTAAAATCATCTAAAAATAGGACATAATATTTATGACCAGCAGAGCTTAATATTGGAGACGTCCACAAATCACTATGTAAAATATCAAAAGGCATCAAAGTTGTAGTTTGAGAATTAAAAAATGGCAATTTAACTTGTTTGCCTAACACACAAGAGTCACAAATAACAGAAGAATTAAAAGGTTCACAACATATGAACTTATTATTGCGAAGGGAATTTAAAATAGACACGCCAGGATGACCAAGACGACTGTGCCAAAGACTGGAAGTAAGGCCGACAAAACTGGAGGGAGTGGTGACTGGATATAGATCGCCATGGCTGTCACATCTCATGAGAGGGATCCCTGTCTGAAAATCAGATACAGTAAAGCCAAAAGGGTCAAAGGAAATAGAGACATTATTGTCAGTGGTGAGTCGTCTCACAGAAATTAAATTTTTAATAATTTTCGGGGCATGTAGAACCTCGTTTAAGTGCAGTGGTTGGTGAGAGGTGGCAATTTGTGTATGTCCGGTGCCGTGAATTGGAATTCCATGGCCACTACCAACAATAACTTTCTGATTTGAATTACTTAAAGGAAAGTAAGACGAGAGATTACCTCGTGATGCTGCCGTGTGAGATGTTGCACCAGTATCCATGTACCACTGATTGTCAGGAGTGTGGAGAGACATGGTGTGCATAGCGGCCTCAATGTCCGTCGGTATCTGAGATGATGTAGTAGCTGCATATGCTTGAGGACGCTGTCCTAGGATGCCTGATTGCTGCTTCGGAGGACCGGTAGGGCGTGTCCATTGAGCGGTGGGATACGGACACGGAGGCATAGCCCATGGTGGTGGAGTCCAACCCCATGGTTGCCAGGCTGCATATTGTTGTTGTTGCTGCCAAGGCGGAGAGGACCATGATGGAGGGGCACTGGGAGCTCCAGACTGAGGTCCGCTACGGTTACCACGTCCCCCTCCTCGGCCCTGATTACCACGAGAGCGAGAACGGTTGCCGGAGCGGCGGTTGCTACGCTGAGAGGGGTCTTCAAAAGGTCGCTGCTGAGTGGTGTGCATGGCAGTATGAGAGTCGGTGCTTGCCATCTTAGCCATACCGGCTTCTTCCAAAGTAAGCATGGAGCGAGCCTTAGAGAATTTAGGAAGAGGGTCACGCTGGCGAATGAATGTGGCAAAACTGCGGTAAGCTTCTGGAAGACCAGTTATTAGTTGAAGAACCATACGGTGTTCATTGACAGGAGAGCCAACATTTGCCAATTGGTCAGAGAGCATCTTAAGGCGCTGACAGTAAGCAGAGACATTGGGAAAATCGTCCATGTGAGTGGTGGAGAACTCTTGCTCAAGAGTGACAGCATGAGCATTTTTATTGTCCTAAAAAATATCCGCCAATCGATGCCATGCTTCCAGTGCAGTAGAGTTGGGTTCCAGAATGGTCGTCAGCAAATCAGTAGAAATAGTGGAATAAATCCACTGAAGGACAGTTGCATCAAGAGTGGTCCATTGTTCGTGCTCTGCATCGGTAGGGGCTGGCGGTGCTTTTTCGGTAGATGGAACGATGTGATGCAGAACCCGATGTGAGCGAGCATGAATGAGGAAGAGCTCAGCCCATGTTCCATATTGATCTTTCTCCATCTCAAGAACAATAGGAATATGATTCTTAATGTTGGAAACGGCGAGAGCGGGGTGAAACTCCATCTTTGAGACTGCCGATGAGGAAGAAGATGGTTTTGCCTTGCCGGAATTTCGACTAATAGGAGATGTGTTTCTGTTGCTGGTGTCGGAGTCGCTGTGAGAAGATTCAAACATATTGGGAAGGAGATACTCGAACAGACGGTAACAAAGCACTGTTTGAACACAAGCAGCACACGAAATCCAAATACAGAGAGATCAAAATCGCGTCGGTGAACAGTGAAAACGCGTGATCAGTGAAAACGCGTAAAGACCAGAGGCGTGGCAGAGACAGAACACGATTTTGGATTGTAGACTCTGAGATCGGAAACGGAAGGCCGATCTGGTATTGTGCACGGTTGATTGATGTTCGACGGCGGCCGAGCAAAGCTGAGAGAGGTATGGCGGCGCAAGGAACACAATCAGGAACGCTACAGAGTAGAGAAGCGTTGGTTTGTGTGCACAATGGTGTCGTCGACGGCGGCGCCAAACTGAGTGAGGTATGGCGGCGGAGGACACAACAGACGAAGAAGATGAAGTCACGTGTCTGTTTCTTTCAAAAAAAAATATTTTTTTTTTTTTTGAAGAGAGAGGTAGAGGGATCGATTAGGGTGATACCATGTAAGATATTGGAATGCTTGCCTTTCTCATTCATATGAATAGAATATATATACATCATTTGGTCAACTATCTAATTATGGTACAGCTTAATTACAGGAGACTAATAATAATTATTTATGACAAAATATTCTATTCTATCATTTTCCATGTAAAAACCGGCTTTAGAAAACATGTTTTAATTGATACGTAGATTTATTTTTTTTGTTAAACAAACCAACTTAATACATAGTTTACTTAATACGTTGTGCTACAAAAGGTTTTTAGGTATATATATAAAAAAAGTTGGGGAGGACATTGAACAAATATTTAAGATAGTAAAACCATCGAGCATAAAAGTTCCTTCCTTAGCCAAAAGATAAACTCAGCAATTTCCTTCTAACTATAGTGTCAGTAAACATTTCCCAATTCAAATGTTGGAAAGTTACAATTTGTGACATATTTGAAAATATAAAATAAATAATAGTTTTTACCGAAAAAGTAAACAACATTTTGTAAATAGAAGAAGAAAAAAAAAGCATAAAATTAGTTCCTATATATATACTACATTGACCATGCATTAGTAAAAAAGGAACGTCTTTCCTGTTCCATTTGGGAATATATGCACAGCTTTTTGTATGGGAATATGCACAACTTTTTGGAAAGTGTAATGAGATAGGGATGTATTTATAATTATTGAAAGTTTTATTACCAAAATTGTAAACTAACCACATTTAAATGTAACCACTCTATTTAAGACATGTAGGATGAGCTACTGACCCAATTTTATAGAATGGATAGCAAAGTTTCCACCTTTCCTCTTTATAGTATAATATCTTGGCACTACATTGAATGTTCTAATCTAAAGTTTCCTTAATTAATGTCATTGTCTATCTGATTTGTTTTGTCTCTATAATTTGTTTCTTTTTACAAGTTATAGCTGCTGCTTCTTATTTGGTTGGTCTATCTGTTAACTGGTCAAATATAGGGCCCATTTGTTTTGGATTTTTTTAAAAATAAATTTTGTAGTGTTAGCAGTGTTTTAAAAACCGGACCGAACCGGCCGGTCGGACCGGTTGAACCGTGAGCCGGAGGGTTAACCGGTCTGGTTCAAATGTTGGACCGGTCATGTAGTTAGACCGGAGCGAACCGTTAAAAACCGAAAAAACCGGTGAACCGGTGGTTTTCCAGAACCGCCGGTTCGATTGCGTCTGCTATTTTTTTTTTTTTTAAAATCAAAATGACGTCGTTTTTTTTACATAATTATTTTTTTTAAAAAAAGTAAATAGAAAAAACTAAACTAAAACAAATAGTGTCCGAAACAAATATGTCTCATTGGAATTAAATTTATTATTAGACTTTGTTATTTCGTTTATGTTGCGATTAAATTATGTTCCAACTAGACTTTGTTTAAAATCTATTTGGTTTTGTAATTTTTACTATTTTATAGTGCGTGATGACAATATTTAAGATTTGAATTTAAGAACTTGTGAGTTGCGACATTATGACTTTTTAAATTTTTAGTTGTCATTAACTTTTAAAGAGATCGAGTCATCATGTTCGACCGGTTTAATAGCTATATAATTTTATTAAAGAGACCGGTTCATTCCTCCGGTTTATCCGGTTTGATCCGGTTTATGCATGCGGTTCAACCAGTGACCCGGTGGTTCGACCAATGAACCAGTGATCCAATACCCTCACCGGTTCGATGACCGGTCCGGTTTTTAAAACACTGAGTGTTAGAAAATTTTGTATAAAAAAAATTTACAAAATTTTTTTTTATAAAAGCTTCAAATGAAAATTTTGTTTGAATAGTTATTCTTAAAATGTTATTTTAGGTATTTCATCATTTTATTAAAAAAAAATTGGATATCAAAATTTTCAAAAAATCACTTTTTTTGAAGCTATTTCAAATAGATTTTCATAAAAATCATTTTTAACATACAACTTTTTATAAAAATTGAGATTTTGACTATTTTTTGTTCTTCAATAATGTACGTCTATGTTATATGATGTCAAAATTAGTGTTTGAATTTAGAAAAAACGAATATAAAAAACTTGTAATATTTTGAAAAACGATTTTATAAAATCTATTTTAAAAAATAAAAAGAAAAAATCTATTTTTTTTAAAGCTGAAACAAACAGGCCATAATATGTTGAGAATTGAATGTTGTTTTGTAACTTTATTGATCACTTGTTTGGTTTGTAGTGTTGGAATAGTAATGCAAAACAAACCAATTAGTTGTTGGTAGTACATCACCATGCAGGTGCTGAGGTGAGGTGCATATATGCAGCATGCCTGTAGGAAAGGATTAGGTGGAGGACTGGATTGGACTGCCCTATCCTGCAACAAGATTTCTCTCTGGATTGGACTGTGCCTTTATTACTAAAATGGAAACAAAGCTCTTGGTACACTCCTAGTTGGGAATTTGACCCATACTCAATATGGGAGATTACTCTTTCACTCACTACAATATGTTTTTGTGTTTAACTGTTTTATATTCATTTCATAATAAATGTATCAAATTTAGTTTTCACAATCATGTTTTATAATTAGTCACTGCTAAACAACTTTCTACTTATAACATTATGATATCACAAAAAAAATAATTGCTACTTTTAGTTTCCAATGTAATTTTATATAATTACTTTTATTTTCTTTGATTGTATTCTTTAAAATGAAGGTGCATTTATCCTTAAAGAACAACTCCAAAGGTAATTAAAAACTAATTTGTTGGGGAGCAAATTGTATATGCAATTTCTCACTTCTATGCGCTAAGTGTGTGCGAGCTTTGTTGCTATGCTCGTTAGAACTAAAAGAAATAAAAGTGATGATCTATTTTAATTTACTGCGAGAGTCCTTTATTGTCTTTTCTTGACGGTTCGATTCCTTTAAAGTATGACCAAAATATACAACACTCTAGTTAGAAACAAAATCACAAGTAAACACTATCAACAAAAAAAAAATTACATGTGGCAGCCATTTTCGACCGGCGCCCCACAAAACTCACCTATGCGACTACGATCAACAAACCAACATCTAAAAATATTTTATTGGGTAGGAACACTATTTTGGAGCAACCGTCAACAAAACAAAATAACTTTAAAGTTTAAAGTAGTCCAACTTTTTCAAAGATTTTCCATAAGTTGGATCTCTTCCTCAAAACTGTCTCCCTCCACATTTGATGCACTAAGTGTACACCGAACAAACTGAGGAAACTTTAACTATGCTTCAACGTCCAAAAATCCTCCGACAAAGGCTAAATCCATCAAACTCTCACAAAATTGATGTTTCTTCTTATTCTTTATCATTTCAAAATATATTAAACAATAGAACATATATGAAATAGATTTATTACCGGTCACACAATCAAGTAACAAAGAGTAGAGCTGTTTAAATTGGGTCGGCCCATTAGCCTACATGTTTGTGCAGATTGGACTTTTAAAAACTTAGTCCAAATACAATTGGGCCTTTTTAGCCCAAATAAAAAATGGACTAGGTTAGGCTAGCCCGTTGGGTTTTAGATTGGCCCATTATAAAAAAATGTTTGTCATTTTTGTAAAAATAATACCAATAAAACAAAAAATTATCATTTAATTGAAAATTTATTATCAAAAGTAGGAATAAATATGTTATTGGTCCTCATAAATATTCAAAGTTTTGTTTTTAGTCCTCCAAAAAAATTTCTTCAAATAATAGTCCTCTAAAATTTTGAGTTTCAATAAATAGTCAATGCTATTATGTTTGACTAAGATATGGTCATACACGTTTAATTATTTAATCAACATGGACTAAAATGTTTTGCATAGGAGTATAATTTTAACCCAATAATAAATCATTGCCAACACAACACAATTATCAAAGTTTATTAAGTATTTTTAACATACATAGTTGAAGTAGGATAATATCATATTCTAAACAGTGATCACAAGCTGATACATAAACATTATTACAACACCAAAATAACAAGCTGGAAAGTGAAACATAAATATGTCATCAAATCTATCACAACACAACAATATTTGACTGAAGATGCATCCCACTAAATCAAAAGATGCTTTATTGGAATATCTCAAAGGAATAATGCTGCAATCCAACTTTCAATGTTGAGTCACAGTATAGATGCACAAATTTCAACCAAGTAGCAAAGAAAACATTCAAAATCCAATCACAATTCTTCAAAAACAACAGTGATATATTTATAACAACGAATTTAGGTTGCTAAGCTATTGGAGGGTTTTTCTTCTAGTTTAGGTTGAAGAATACATACAAATGAAAGTAAACTAGTACAATTCTCATAATCAAGGTAAGAAATGCTACACAAGTGGTTCTTCTAGTGTACCTCGATCCATGTTGCGAGTTTAGGCCTTCCTTCGGTAACGTCATGCTTGAAAACCTCAGCAAGGACGATATGGAATCTTTCAACAAATGGAATATAGGCAACATCCACCTGAAGTTATTGATATTATCAAAGGCATCACGCAGAGCATTAGAAATATAATCGACCAAAATGAAAAGCATTAAATTTAAAAGGAAAATGAAAATTTTCAAGATTTGAACTCACCAAACTGAATTGACCAAGAAGGAATGGCCCATCATCAAATTTGCCAAGAGCATTCTCCAAGAATTCAAAAGTAGGACCTGATTCAAAATAACCAAGTTAAAGGTCTATTTTTAAATTTGAAAAAAATAAAAAATTCCTCCATTTATAAACTTAAAACATCTTACTGGCTTGTTGCACAGTATCTCCTTTCAATGAAAGGAACAACTCTTTGGTGAATGTATCAACATGGGATAACAACTGCTCACCGAACTCTTTCTTGGAAGGATCCTACAAACATTTATGCTAAAAATTAGTTTTATTAATAAAAAAGGCTAAGGTTTCTGATGTTTCTAAAATTGCAATTTGGCTTGAATTTAAAACCATCGTTAGCTCATTGCTTGTGAGGTGAGGATTGTCCTGTTCTATAAACTCGTTTTTAAATACATTTTAAGGACTCGTCTTATCTAGTGCGAGACTCTAAACACACGCCCTCACATCCAAAACTGAACATCTGGAGCATAATCCGAGTGGCCAAATAGCCCAATATGGATCTTGAACCTAACTTTGTGTTGGGTCATTAGACGACACCCGATCATGCATTTAGCTTAGAACAACCACACAAGTAAATTGAAACTGCATCTTAACCCAAAACTTTAAGGCATTGGGTATATGCGTCCTCTAACTTTTATGTTTCTCAATATCCACTTTTCTATTTAATGTGAAACTCTTACTCACACTTGATATACCAACATTTTGATACCTTAGAATTTAGGGTGAGCATGTACAAAATCAATTTGTAAAGTGAAAATTGCACCTCATTTATTTTTTATGGATAAAAAGAGAATTAATGGGCATTTTTTACTTACATTGGGGAAAAGAGGTGTTCCTTCAAAGTTAGCATCAACATATTTTATCAAATCAAGACTTTCTCCTAATACCTTGCCATTGTGCTCCAAAGATGGCACCTGTTAGTTTTAGCAATAGAAAGATTATCAGTCAAGTAATTATCATTTCAACCAAGCATCCAATTGAATGTCCTATAATTAATACTCCATCCGGTCCTTTTTATAAGCAACAATTTGAAAAAATTACACATACCAAGACAACACATTCTACATAGTTATTTTAATTTAATATTCTTCTAATTTTAAATTTATTTCATGTATAATCTTATTTAATTACTCTCAATTCGACTAACTTACTTATTTTTAATATTCACTCTCATAATAAATAAGGGCATAAGTGAAATTGAACAATTAAAACATTTGAAAATTGGTCAAAGTTTCTTATAAAAAGGACCAAATTTTTTTCTAAATTATTTCTTATAAAAAGGACCGGAGGGAGTACTAATTTATATACAAGTTATAATAACAAACCTTATTTTCAGGATATACTTTTTCCTTATACCAAGCAGGCCTGTTTTGAAGGTCAATAGGAACCAAATGGATCTTGTCTTGTAAACCCTGTAGTTCATCAAATGCAACAAACATTATTAAAAAAAAATAGTTACAAAGACTCAAAATCAAAAGAAATAGTCACTTTATATGATATTTAGGCTTAATTGCAATTTCAGTCCCTCTATTTTAACAAATTTTGGATTTTGGTCCCCCTATTTTTAAATAAGCAATTTTGGTCCCCCTAATTAAAGAAATTATGAATTTTGGTCCCCCTATTTTAAAATAAGCAATTTGGATCCCCTATTTTATCAAATTTTTCTCTTAAGGTGATGGGGCACAATTTTAATATGATGTGGCATTAAAAAATTTAAAAAAATAATTTTTATAAAAATAATAATACTTATTTTATTACATTATTATTATATGTCATGGATTAATTTTTCACATTGATGAATGCTACATCATATTAAAATGTGAAAAATCACCTTGAGAGAAAACAGAGGAGCTTAATTTCAAAAATTTATAAAATAAGGGGACCAAAATCCAAAATTTGTTAAAATAGGGGGACTAAAATTGTAATTAAGCCTTTACATAAATAACTTAAAAAAAAATATGGATTGAATTAAAATAGTACGCTCTGTTGTCTTATTATGTATAAGCAAAAATTTAATTTTCAGATTTATCAAATAATTGATATATTTTGTTCATATTGATATATAAAAGCAGATGGAGTAGGATAGAACTAGAAGGAAGGAAGAACCTTGTAGTTCCTAGCGATCCATACACGTTGTGCAAAGGGGCAAGTGTAACTAGCGTACAACCTAAAATAAAAATTAAGAAGATTGGGATAATAATAACAATTTCAATTATCTCTCGTGTCTATATTTAGACGGCTAATTTAACTTTTTCAAATAATAATAATTAATAATAATAACTTGACAAAGAAAAAAATAATAAATAAAATGTGAGACCACTCTACTGGTTATAATTTGAAAATATTTGTCCATCAACCGATGAGAATAAAGTGAATTTGCATGTGCACTTACATATATTAGAAAAAACCAATTAGAAAAAGAGAAAGGAACCTGGTGGTTCCATCAAAAAGAGGAGGTGGTTCTGAAGTTGAAGTTAACGGGGGAGGAAGAACTTGTTGCACGCCGCTAATTGATTAATTAATTCATGTCAAATTACAAAGAGAAAAGAAAAACGTTGGTTAGAGATAAAGAAAAGTGTGATTCAGTGTTGAAAACAAAATGGTAAAGTAGAGAATTTAAAAATACAAGAGCTTTGATTCATACATAGTGGCCATTGATGCTGTCTGTAGTCCTAGTAAAATGGTTGGAATTGAAAACAATTAATTGGATTGATTGAAGCGAAGAATTGGATAGATGTTGACATGTTGTGATTAGCACCGCAAGGTAGTAGTAGTAGTAGTGTTGTGAGCGATGATGGTTGTTTTTTCTTTTGGTAGCGAATAATAGTCATTCTCATTTGTGAATACTCCCTCCGTCCCAAAAACAATCGACCTATTTTTGACTTTGAGTACTATTCATATGATCTACTTTGACTATATTTTTTTACTAATATATATGTGCAAATATTAGCATATGAGATGTTTGATTTGTCTCGATGAGTATTTTCAAAATATATAATTTTTAATAAAATATAATTTAAGATATTAACAATTAAAGTTGAACATTGGCAAACATGATAGTGGTCAACTAGTTCAGTTATTTTGGGACGGAGGGAGTACAACTTAATAACGTCAATGAACACTTTTGACTTTTCACAGTGCCAATTGATTATGTTCCTGGAGAAACAATTATTTGAATTTGAATCACAAATATGTCTACATTCAAGTCAGCCTACCATGTTATTGTTAATATATCATCTATGAAAGTACACAAGTTAATTAAAAATAGGACTAAAAACAGTCGCAAGTTTCGTGAGCTTAGCTTAGTTGTCAGAGACATTGCATTATATATAGTGGGCCGAGGTATCGGTCATTCCACTTAGCACAATATAACCTTTAATTTTAATGAATCGCAATAACATATCAAATAATTTTTTATTTTTAAAAAAAAAAAATTATAGATGATCAATACGATATAAATTTTCAATCCAACGATCAATTTTATAAAATTCGTATTCGTTATAATAATGTTGATAACTTGTGCAACATGGAAGACTTGATGAAGTCTTCCATGTTAGAATTGGCCTATATATGCTGAGTTTGAGTTCACTCTATTTATCACTCCTCCATTTATTCTCCATTTATGAGAGAGATAGACACAATAGAAGATTTGTAGGACCCACTAGTGGGTCCTACAAATCTTCTATTGTGACTATCTCTCTCCCACAAATCTTCTATTGTGTCTATCTCTCTCCTAAATGGATAAGTGTAAATGGAGTGAACCCAAACTCATGCTACTCATATATGTATTATACATGTTTGTTCGTATATTGAATTGAAGCCAAGAAACATGAAATCTAATTATTTGATTTAGAAATGCAACAATATTAATTGCTTAGTCAAAACTAAGCAGCTTAATTCACATATGCATTTAATAATAATCATTTCATTTAAAAAAATGAGTAGTTAATTAACATATACATTTAATTATATCGTCACACATGGTAGTATTAATTAATTTTTAAAATAAACAAATATTCACATCTTAAGTATAATTGAATTTTGGTGTAAAACTTTTTGTACACGTGCGCATTTGTAAATTTTAGCAAACTTTTAACTGTTATGAACGACAGTAGTCTAAAAATCAACATCTACCTACTTCAACAAATTTTCAATCTCATGTTCAAAGCTAGAACGCTATCAGCATTAGTAACCAAAATAATGAGGTCTAAATAAGTTTATGTTGGTGTAACCAAACAAGCAGTAACAGCAAAGTAATTGATTAAGCACCATCCCCAACTTGTCTCCCCATCAGGTGGCTAAATTTTTATAAATCGTCAAGGTCCCCAATCCACACTAAACATAACTAAAAACTATTGTATTAACAATTTGAGCTTGATGAACCATTAAGTCATTGTGAACACTGAACTTTGTATCGTACCAAGCATTGCTGCAGAAGGGAATCAGCTACTCATCATCATCCTCTGGATCAAAATCCTTAACCTTCACATCGGCATCTTCTCCAAACTGAATGCAGTTGTCAATTTGAGCCAATACATATTGTATACTGTATGTAAATGAGAAGAATCCAACAATAAGTACAAAACAAAATTCGATTTGTTTTGGGGGAAGCACTACAGAAACAGAGGTCTTAAAAAGAATGGCAGAACATCCAAAATACAAAATAGACAAGAGACTAGCATGGGGTTTTATTTTAACACAAGCGGTAAAGTGGTTTAATTCGGCAGTTTACCAAAATATCATTTTTGGCTTTTTAAAAGCACAACTTAGCTATATCTACAAGCTATGTGGGATCCCAACACACCCCCTCACACTCATCTGAAGCGTAGAAAAATGAAAGTGGGCCTAATAACAGAGATCTTTACAATCCCTCTCATGCTCATGATTGGACATCTAAAGCGCAGGCAAATGCTAGTGGTCCAATAATAGAAAACTTCAAACACTCCACACCCAAGGGTCTGAACAAATACAGGTGGCCCATTTACAAATTTTTTGTTAGAATCTGACATACTCAAGCCATATCTCTAAGCTATGTGGGATCTCAACGAACACTATTGATGCAACGATGGAGTAACATGTTTTACAAAAAAGCCAAAGTACTAAACTACAAGGAAATGTAGCTTCGAGAACTATTAATTCAAGAGCACAACATGATATTTAATTTTATATACCAAAATATTTTGAAATAATGGTGACAAAGACAATCAAATCAGTCATACTTTCTTAGGCTTTGAAAACACGACTCATAGCCAAGTGTTTCCAATAGCATTGGAAATACAATCTACAAGAACCATAATTTGAGTTCAACTTAATGTATGCCATGTTATTTCATAAAAACAACTTACAACAGTATAACTTTCAACTTTATTATTTCAACATCATCAACAGTATTTATTCAATATACGATGAACAGTTAACTAGAGAAAGGGCACCATATACTTTAAATAACAATATAACACCATTCACAAAATGAACAGGAAGAAACGTTAAGCAGTATAGAAGTGTGTACCTTTTTTCTTTCCTCAAGTCCAGTGGTATAAAACTCACCATGCTATAACTACTTACCTGTTGACAAAGGAATGAATAAATAAACAAATAAATAAATAAGCTGATGAATGTGTGTGCTGCACAGTGACTAAAGGTGAGAAGATTCTAGGATATGATAATGCAATAAGGTCAGCGTGGTGGCTTGGATACATATACATGACTTGCTGTTTCAGTCTAAAAAGGGAAAAACATATTGACCGTTGGAAATTACTCTATTTTATTATTAAAAAAAAATGGCGCAGTACAGCTATGTGAAAATCATGGTTAGGTATGCACACAGCCAAAATATCATATCAAAAGAGGAAAACTAAACCACTCGGAATCTTGCTTGGAATGCAATCAACATTCATGCTTACTAGACATCAGCCAAGTATTGTCTTGCTTTTTCAAAATAAGAATCAATTCAAATACTTAATATAGACCATAATCTATTAAAATCAACTTTAATTAGGTCAAAAATAATTCTAATGAAGTTCTTATCTACGTTTCCTAGTATCTTACATTCTACAATATTTCAGCACCTGTACGACAAAACTGCCAAGTGCTAGTCAATGGTTTGCCAGTGAAAACCAAAAAAATGAATGAATACATACTCTAAAATATTACTGACGGAGGATACATTCTTAAAATAGTCATAGGTTACCCACCAGTTCAATCAAAGCTTTATTCAACTTTGCATACTGAGGAGCCATCCGTTTATTCAACTCCGACAGCAAAAAGGTGGGTTCTGGATCCAAGAATCTAAGAGCAAAAAAAACATACATATATTAGAATTTGACTAAATGAAGCAGCGGAAACAAATTAGTGAAAGAAAATAAGTGACAGTAATTACTCTTCAAGATCCTTTTTGTTAGTCACGAGGTCCATTTTTGAGAGGATATTGACATGAGGGAGTTCAAGTTGAACCATTGCAGAAAGGGAAGCCATGCATCCACTTATAAATTTGGTCACATCAACCATGAACTGGATCATTTCAAAATTATAAGCCACTAAAGATAACAAGAAAACAATAATGGGAAACCTTTTGTTGTCAATAGCTTAAAAGGAAGCATGATTTAAGCTAAAGTAGCAAAACTATCACCAACCTGTGAATCAAGCAAGTACACAACACAGACATTAAAATTTCTCCTTTTCAAATGTTCAACAAAATTCCGGAATACTGGCACGTGTGAATAAAGTTCTATCTGACCTGCAAAAAATCACAAGGATATGTTCGTTGATTACATTTTGTCAAGTCAGTTGCAACGAAAAACTTAACAATCAATTTTAATACAATTAACTTTAGGCTACAATACACAAACTGGCAGTGTAAATATCTTGTTTTAAAAGGGCAAATATTAGAATAAGCAGTAGTTGTCTTATGCTAGCAATTCTGTTTCTGTAGCTTGCATACTCATGCAACTGCAATTGATACAGCATATCACCTCGTAATCACAAAATTCTCAGAATTCTAATCGTTGGATACCAGTGCATAAAAACATAAACTACAAATAACTAGAGAAACGGGCATGAATACCAGGGCAATCAAAAACCAAGTACTCATCATCTAAATAATTGTCCAGCTCCTCATCAAGCCAATCGTTTAGGTTATCTTCAAGGTGTCTAAGTATAACTATTAAGGCAACAAAATCTCAACAGTAAAAGAAAGTACATAATGTTGTCATTAATTTCATTAAAGGCAGACAGTATACATTTTAAGAGAACAAATGAAAAGGATACTCCATGCAGTATACAAGGCCACCATTAGGCCCTAATCCAAGCTCTTCCATAACATCATCAAGGGAAATGAGTTCCCTTACATCTGCAAGCATTTAAACCCAAAATAGTAAAGATCCATATGAAACAAGAAACATGAAGTCACAAAAGAAGAAGCCGCACAACACATTCTGTTTACCCATCGCAACAGGATAGTCAAAATTTTCAGCAGCTGGATCAAGGTTCACAATATGTATTGCTCGTCGTACAGTTTCACAGTGTTGGTACAAACTCGAGCAATATGTAGACTAATCAACAACGAGAAACACATGTTAATAACTATCTCAATATTTAATCAATGAAAGGGAATAGTATCGTGAAGACGTCAAGACCCAGTTTGAATAAACATCTTAATCAAGGACTTTTAGCATAAACACTTATCATATAAACATCTTAATCAAGGACTTTTATGTATAAACTATTTATTAGGGAAAAGATAAAATGAAGTCAAATTATTTTCGTATAAGCTATAAGTTGTTCTCATATGCTATCCTGGAGAAGCTTAAGGAAATAAGCTCAAAATAGCTTATGGACGAGTTCGAAGTTGGTTCCAATCCATAAGTTCTCACAAACAGTCTTACAAATGTTTATGCCATTAAATAAATAAATAAGCTCAAAAAAGTTAATTCAAACAGGTCCCAAGTACAGAATATCTAGTAGTTTAACAGAGCAAAAACACTGAATTACCTTGCCACTACCAGCAGGACCTATAACAAGTTGTGCATAACCCATTGTAGCTTTGTGAAATTACAATCAGCTTCCCTCCAAAGTTCAGAAAATGCAAAGATAATTGACAGCCCGAAAAGAAGCTAGAACTGCAACAGTGATGTAAGCAGAACACCAAACGACGATGGCGAAAAACAAAGTCACGAAATCAGTGTAGGCCATAAACCACAGGGACCAAGATAGAGAGACAGTACAAGAAAACCTGAATTTATCAAATATCAAACCCAAACAAAAAAATATATCAAAACCATACATCTAACTAGTACTGTCAATTTATGCAAGCCGCCAAAATTTCGCACTGGTCCACATTTTTAGAGGGCCGGAAAAATCCCCAAGGATAAAAGCCCCCGAAGTCCTACTAAAAAACTCATTCTTCTTTTCATTATTTACCAAATAATCAGCATATAAGTCAGATTCTAGCACAATTTTAACAACAAATTAGAGAGCAATTTCACAATTCAAAAACTGACTGTAGAAAACTAAAGTTAGGTCATTACAAAAGGAACAGAACTTTAGCATTCACATCTTTGAAGTAAGAATGATGGTAAAGGATCATCAAAAGAAACAAACTCGAACATTTAAACTAAAGCAAAAAGATTATTATCACCATCAAGAACAACATCATCATCATCAGTTTTTGTTTATGATTTAGTCATTTATTTTGATCACGAAATGCAATGTGATAAAACATGATACCTTGTTAGAGAACGACGGGCGTGAAAACGAGACCGCGGCGCAAGGAACGTCGGTAGGTAGGGTTTTTGACAGTGGCGGACCCAGGATTTTTAGTGAGCCTGGGCAAAATTTTAATCGTAAATTTTTTTTTCTTTTTTAAAAGGCAAATTAGCATTAAAAATAAAACAGACCGGTGTACAAAGGAGTACCACAAAGTCTAAAAGAGTACTCAGTATCTGATAAAAAAAAACCAATTCAAAAACATACAAACAAAAAGCTACACAACAAAACACCAGTTCAATGAGCTTACTAGACCAAAATTAATCACACTACATCAGTTCACATATGCAGAAAACCTTAATCAACACATGTGACATAATACTTGATCTAGCAACCAAAAACCTCCTCATCTATCTGAAATTAAATGATCCAAAATCCAAATTTTTTAAGGCTATTATTCTCATAAACAAAAGACATTATATGTATAATCCGTTGGTATCATTCAAACTTTCCAAACTTTATCTCAAATTATGTATAATCATTTTATGTATAACCAGACCCATAAACAAAGACAAATCAAAATTTATCTCAAATTCAATCAATCAAACTTTCCATTAAAGGGTTTATGAAATCAACAAAATCTGAGCCTTGATTATGTGTCTACATTGGAAGATTCAGAAGTTGAAAATGGGAAAAGCAGAGTCAATGGAACAGAATCAGCTGTAAACATGCCTGATCATGAAGATGAATTCATCAAGAATTATACTAAGAGAGGGAATTTGAGTGTACTACTTGTAACAAAATCAAGCTCAGATTCATATTAAAGAAACTTTCCAAAAGACAATTATCGAATAAACTTTCCCAAATTCATATCAAAGAAATTCATAAGCATTACAGAATAAGACTAACTCAACAAAGACATTCAATATTTTCCAAGAACCTAAAACCTAGAAAAATTATAGAAATTTGCAATTGAAAACAATCACCTGAAATTGAATGGCAATGGTCGAGCAGAGAAGAGAGACGAACTCGAGCAAAGAAGCAACGAGAGAGAACGACGGTCGGTGGCTGGCGAGTGGTGCTGTCGTCGCCGTCGATCTTTTCCGCCGACGAGTAGTAGTGTGGATTGTGCGTGCGTGTTGGTCGCTCGAGCAAAGAGAGAGAGAGAGACAAAAGCGTGTTATTTTCCCCTTTTTTTTTATATTGTTTTTGCTCTTTTTTTCCTGAACAAAAAAATAGGGTCCGTTTGTTTTGGATTTTTTTGAAAATAAAAAAAATTTACAAAGAAATATTTTATAAAAGCTTCAAATGAAAATTTGGTTTGAATAGTTATTCTTAAAATCTTATTTTAGGTATTTCATCATTTTATTGAAAAAAAATTTGGATATCAAAATTTCAAAAAAAATCACTTTTTTTGAAGCTATTTCAAATAGATTTTCATAAAAATCATTTTTGAAATACAACTTTTTATAAAAATTGAGATTTTGACTATTTTTTGTTCTTCAATAATGTACGTCTATGTTATATGTTATCAAAATTAGTGTTTGAATTTAGAAAAAACGAATATAAAAAAACTTGTAATATTTTGAAAAACGGTTTTATAAAATCCATTTTCAAAACTAAGGATTAAAATAACAAAGAGCCAACACGAAAGGATTAGTGATAGATTTAACCTATCTTTTCATATTGGTGCATCAAACAACGAATTTAAATAGAATAAGATAGTATTATCATATCATGTCTCTTTATCTTGTGCACTTATTTCAAGTATTTTATCATTTCTTTGGAACAAGCAAAAACAAATTATATATAAACCCAATAATGCTCTCAGTATAAGATGTGCCGAAGAAACTATAAAAGATCACAAAACATTAAAACGAAATAACAAGAAAAATTAATCGATGCCAAACATGTAAAAAACGGGCTCGACCACCAACTATGATAAATTGAAACTAAATATTTTATCATTTTGTTACAATTATTTTGAGTCATAAAATTAAAAAAGAAGCTATTTTAAATAGTTTTTTTTAACAAAGTGTGATTTTTATTAAGTTCACATCTCTAACGTGAATATTTAAGTTATTGAATATCAAAATTACTTTTTTAATTTATAAAAAAATGAATTTGAAATAACTTTTACTATTGTTAATTATCATAAAAATCACTATTTTAAAAGCCAAAACAAATGCACCCTTAGGTACCGTTTGACCTAGTTTTTTTAGGTATAGAAGCTATTTTAATTATAAAGTTAGAAGTAATAGCTTTAAAACTAAAATTAAAGTTGTTTGGTAAATCTTACTTTAAAAAAAATTAAAAGTTTTTTTTATTATTATAATAGGGTTAAAAGATTTTTTTTTGTTTACAATGTTCCAAATGAGGATCGAACTTAGGACCTCATGCATACTTAAAAGATATGTTTGATAATATATTATATTTTTTCTTAAAATATAGAAATTGTTTCATTATATAATAAGGATTCAATACAAGGAGGTGCTAACTCAAATAGACAGCGACTAGACCATGAAATGGCCGCCCTAGCAAGCGTGTGGGCAACCATATTCGCTTGTCGCTTAATAGACTTCACCACAAAGTCGGAATTTAAAGACAAAATACATCGAATCTTAGTTACAATGACACTAAAATCTGATACGCCATTATGCATAGACTGAATTGCATCCGCTACATTTTTTGAGTCGGTTTCAAAAATGACGTTTGTGAACCCTTGTCGCTCTAATTCTTTCATAGCCTCAAGCATTGCCATTGCTTCTCCTTCGATTATTGAGCATTTTTCGGGCATCCAAACAGTTCCAGCCATTATAAACCTTCCCATGTAGTCTCTAACGCACCAGCCGGCACTTGTTTTTCCTTCTGCATCATGAAATCCCGCGTCAACATTGCATTTGTAGTGTCCATGTAGTGGTTTCTGCCATGCAATATGCTGCTGTACCTGTAGCCGAGTTCTGCTAATGTTGTTACTGTCTTGGACAACTCGCCATTCGCTCCATAAACATGTTGTTTTCACACCGAGTTGCTGTCCCGACTCCTTCGTATGATTCCAAACCCAATTATTTCGATTGTTCCACAAAGCCCACACCACCATTGCGAGTTTACCAGCATTCTGCACATCAGTACCTCTACATAGTTTCAACAGTGCTTCTTTAACTGTCATGTGCTGTTGTACTTGTGAGGAAATTATTGCTTCTAAACCAGCGGTTTGCCAAGCTCTCTTACTATCCATACAGTCAAATAAAAAATGCCAATCACTCTCAGTTTCATTACCACACATGGGACATTCCAAAGGGCAGTTAACAAACCTTTCACGTAGCCTGGTTCTTGTTGGTAGGCATTCCTTGCATATGCGCCACAGTAGATGTTTTGCTTTCGGCGGCGCTTGTATTTTCCAAAGCCATTTCAATTCCTCATTTTCACAGGGTGTTACAGCACATATTATTGGATTGAGCAACAAATTATAACCCGATTTCACATTGTAATTACCATGGGTATCATATAGCCAAATTAATTTATCTTCTTCAAATTGATCAAATAAAGGAACATCCAGTATGGACTTTGCAATGTGTAATGGAAATAAAGTATGAATCTTATTGCTATCCCACACTTTCTCATTTGGAAGCATAAGTTGATTGACAAACATATCGAACGCACCTTGTTGTTGCGGTGATTGCACCCATAGTCCATCCTCCTTTCTAAGCCAAGGTTCATTCATCACCTTAATTTTAGTGACATCCCCTATTCTCCATCTACACCCATTCATAAGCACGTGCCGTGATTTCCAAATGCTACGCCAAGCATAGCTTGGGTTATTACCAAGATGAGCTTCAAACAAAGAGGAGTTAGGAAAATACCTCGCTTTGTACACTTTTGCTACAAGGGAGTGTGGTTTCATGATGAAGTTCCAACCTTGTTTTGCCACCATTGCCATGTTGAAGAGATGTAAATTTCTAAACCCCAATCCTCCATATTCTTTTGGGTAAGTCATTCTATCCCATGCCAACCATTTTATTCCTCGATTATTTGCTCTTCCTCCTCCCCACCAAAATGAGTTTATCATCCTTTCAATTTTCTTGATGGTCATTTCCGGTATGAGGTACACACTCATTACATATGATAGAATAGATTGTAAGACAGATTTGATCATTACCTCTTTGCCCACTTTAGAAAGTGCCCTTCCTCTCCATGAATTTATGCGCTTCCAAATACGGTCTTTGACATATGCAAAAGTGTCCTTCTTATTTCTTCCAACCATCGACGGTAACCCCCAAATATGTGTCGGTGCCTAGTACATGTCGTACGCCCAAGATGCTAGAAAGATCCTCTTGTGCTGCCATGCTCAGGTTGCGACTGAAAAACACCTCAAACTTTGACATGTTTATTTCTTGACCCGATGCCTCTTCGTAAATTTCGAGTATATTCATCAAATTATTTGCTTCCTCTACGTTGGACCTGCAAAACAAGAAGCAGTCATCAGCAAAAAATAGATGGGACACCGACGGTGCCCCTCTACAAATTTTTACACCATGTAAGTCTCCACGGGCCACTGAGTTTTTTATGATTGTTGATAATCCTGCAGCCACTAAGATGAATAAGTAAGGAGAAAGTGGATCTCCTTGTCTTAATCCTCTGCCTGGAATAATAGGGCCAAATCTCTCGAAGTTCACCAATACCAAATAATTCACTGTGCTCACTCATAACATTATCCAATGTATCCACTTTTCAGCAAATCCCAACCTTTCAAGTATCCCTCTCAAGAACCCCCAATCCACCTTGTCATAAGCCTTGCTAATGTCTATTTTAAGTGCAAGGTCCCCTCGCGATCCCCTAGTTATGCGTTTGAGGGCATGAATTACCTCTATAGCAATTAGAGCATTATCTAGGATCGATCTCCCCTCTACAAACGTTGAATGTTCCTCTGCCACACATTTATCTAAGCATGTTTTCATTCTATTGGCTAGCAACTTAGACACTATTTTATATAACACATTACACAATGAAATGGGTCGCATATCTTTCATAGTGGTAGGATTTTCACATTTTGGGATTAGGCAAATATTGGTTTCATTCAAGGAAGAAGGAAAATAACCTCGTGTCAGCCACTCCTTGGCTGCCTCATATATATCGTCACCACATATATGACGTAGCAATAAATGTCACAAGAAAGGGGGGGTTTGAATTGTGACCCTTTTTAAAATTCTTTTTAAAAATAATAACTTAACACAATATTTCTTTTAAGGGTTAGTTAACAAGTAATCAAAGAAATAATGTTAAGACGATAATGATATCAAAGATATATGTGAAGGACCAGAGAACTCTGGAAATATTTAGTTGGTTTTAGTTGAGTTGTATTTTAAGAGATAAGAGAAAATACAACATCCAGAAGTTATCCTGGTTCACCCAAACTTGGGCTAGTCCAGTCCTCACAACCTTGTGAGATTATCCACTAAAATGCTCAGATCAGAACCTTCTGCTTGGCATCAACTTTTGATCAACCCTTGATCAAAATACAATCTGCTTTTCTTCACTCGAAAAGACTTTTACAAACTGCTTTTCCTAACTGGAAAAGACTTTCTCACAATGCTTTTCTTTACTAGAAAAGACTTCCTCACTATCACTCAATCTAATCTAAAAGATAGATTTGAGAGGTTACAAAGTGTTTGGTAATTTGTGAGCATCAACTCATATAAGAGGTGATAGAAATAACAAGCGTGTAAACAATGTAAGTATGAGAACTGTCATACCCCATTTTTTGACCGATCGATTTTGTTCGGCGTTTAAAATCTTCTTGCCCTCTTTGTCATTTCTGACGAAATTTCGGCAGAGAGGTATTTTAAAATACCTCATTTTTTTTTGTTCTTTTATGTATTTATTCATTTATTTTTATTATTATTATTATTATGATAATTTTAATTTCTTTTTCCATTTCTTTTATCCTTTTTATTTTTTTTCGTTTTTATTATTATTTTTATTATATTATTATTACATTTTATTATTTATTTTATTCTGTTTTTATTTTAATTAAAAAAAATCAGAAAAAAGGTGTCCAAAGTCAACTTTCTTCAACAAGCAAAGGAACATTTTTTTCTGCAGAAAGCAGAAAGGCAGTGTACCAGTTTGTCCCAAATTCAGTCTTTGTCCCTTTTTTTGAGTTTTGCAAACCCTAGCTTTGGGTATATATCAGAGAAGAAATCAGAACAGAGGAACAAAAAAAAATCATCAGCCACAGCTCTTCTTCCTTTCCAAAAAAAATCAAACCAAAACAAAAATCATAAAAGATCAAAAAAATAATCACAAACCAAATTCAGAAAATCAAGCATCGTTCACTGTTTATCATCATTATCTATCAACCTAGCAACCATCATCATCAAAAACCTCCATTAACAAGCAATCAAAAACAGATCCGAATCAAATCATCATCAAACCCACCGATCCGAAACGAACCATTTGTTTTCTAATCCAAACCGAAATCAAAACCCAAAACTGAAATCGAAACAACGAAGAAGAGAAGAAGTGGTCTCACGATCCGAATCTAGAAAAACCAAAGGTTGTTTTTTTCTTTTTCGTTTCTGTCTCAATCGATCCGGACCGTAGGTTGTTTTTTTTGTTTATTTTGAGCTTTGATTTGAGTTTAGGAGTTGATTTGGTATGGAGTTGATGTTAAGATATTTAGAAATGGAGTTTTGAGAAAGAAAAAAATGGTGGCCGAGAGAGGAAGAGAGAGGTTCACGGCGGCATGAGAGAGAGGAAGAAGAGAAAAATGTGATTTTTTTTAGGGTTTGGGGTATTTATACCCCAACCCGATCCGGTGTGCGCGTGTCCATCGCAGCACACCGTGAACCCTCGATTATCAGCCACTGATCTCTATCAGATGGCTTAGATCTTTTCCTTTTAAATTTAGACCAGGGCTGTCTGATCTATCAGACGGCCAGGACTAATCCTGCCCTTTTTTTTGTTTGTTCACACGCAGATGGGCCTCAAGGGCCGGGCTTTACTGTTTCACTGCTATCAGCACCCCCTGTTTATTTCGTTTTAATATTCACACCCCCTGTTTTAATTTTATTTTATTTTTTTTAGCTTATGAGATAAGTGCTTTTGGCATAAGCTATTTTAGCTTTTATTTCAGCCAATCGAGCATGATGTTGAGGCTTATTTATTTTTCTATTTATTTGATATTTAGATTTGTTAATATTATCTAATGTCTTTGCTTATTTTGTTAATTAATTTTATTTTTTAAGCTTATGAGATAAGTGTTTTTGGCATAAGCTATTTTAGTTATTTTAGCCAATCAAGCACGATGTCGAGGCTTATTTTCATCTTTTTTTAGTTTCGTATTTATTTATATTATTTATCCATGCAGTTCATATTATTTCATTACGTCCATTTATTTATCATATTTACCTTTTTTTGTAACATCATTATCATCACAATATTGAGTGTTTATCGCTTTATTAATTGTCATTTATTTTTGCTCTTGAATTTAGGATGTAAATAGGCCAAATGTAAACTCTAAATAAAAGTGCATAGCATCCCCTCTCTTGCATCATTTCATATTTATTTTCTTGCAAAAATTTTAGAGTGTGATTAGGCCAATGTACTCATAAATGAAAAATTGCATCTCATGCATATTTATTTTTTATCGCATTCCGTCCATATGCGTAATTTTAAATTCCGAGGGAAAAGACACCGTTTTGATCAAAATATCATCTCGGATTGTCTTCGCGATTAATTTGCTCTTTGCGACGTTAGTATTATTGTTCGCGCTACTTCTTTGTTAATTTGGAACCCAACTTTCCAATTAAAATAGTTAGTCATTTTATTCTCAAAAACGAGGTCAACACCTCTTCAAAAATAATTAATCACTTTGTTCTAAAAAATGAGGTCAAAACCTCTTTCAAAAAGTCAACACAATTTCTTTTCAACATCATCAAGCATCAAATCTTTTTGTCGTCATACACTTTTCAAACTTTGGACTTTAAACCAAACGTTTCTTTTTATCGCGAACTTGGATTTTAAACCAAGTGCCTTGGAATTTAAACCAACGACGTCTTTTATCGTGAAAACTTTGGATTTTAACCCAAGAGTCTTTTTTATCGCGAACTTGGATTTTAAACCAAGTGCCTTGGATTTTAAACTAATGGCTTCTTCATCGCTAAAACCTTGGACTTTAACCCAAGTGTCCCTTTTTCTCGCTTAAAACCTTGGATTTTAAACCAAGTGCATTTTCCTCATTCATACATTTTTAATCATGCAATAAACCTTGGATTTTAAACCAAGTGTCTTTTATCACTCAAAACTTTTTCTCAACAAACCTTGGATTTTAAACCAAGCGTTCGCGTCTTATTTCATAATCAAATCTCAATCAATTTAACCATATAGACTTTCTTCACAAATTAACATCAATCAAACTCACATTTTGCCACTTTTGGCTTTTGGTATTTTAAAACCATTTTCAAAACCTTAAAATCAAATGAACAAATTTACTCGTCTTTTACTCCGAACTACGGTGGTTTGATCCCTCGGGTACGTAGGCATGAGACTTGTCTCTCCAATCAATAAAATCAACAAAAACATTTTTCTTTCTTTTTCATCACTTTAAACTTTTTTTATCACTACTTTAATTTCCCACTTATACATTTTTTATAAGCAATTAAAATAAAGCGCAAAGTTAGAAATAAAAACAAGAGGTTCCTATAGAGTACTATAGATACTTAGGGTGCTAATACCTTCCCTTCGTATAACCAACCCCCGAACCTTGTTCTCTAAAAAAATAGGGTTTTTTTCGAACTTTTTCCCTTTCCCTCGGATAAATTAAAGATCGGTGGTGGAATATTAAATTGTGATTCGAAGTTAATTAATAACTCGATATCCAAAAATCACCGCGACAGAAGTGGCGACTTCACTGGGGACAACCAAGCGGGTTGAGCCTAACTTGTTTGATTTTCTATCTTCGCGCTTTTATTCTTTTAATTGTAAATATTTGTATATATATACTTGGGTTTGCTCTGAGTGGTGAGATAAGTCCTAACCCGGGCTTGAGTGACACAATAAGATAGGATGGGGTGAAATCATAGTGACATGTCCAGAGTAGTCTGGATTATGAAGCACATGTGATATGATCCCGCTCGGTGGAGGCCTCACGACGGTAGTACTCGTTGTCATGAAAAGTCATGATGGTGGTATTATTTTCAATGTGAGTGTCCGGCGAAACCGAGAACCTTTAGAATTACCTTTAACCCATCTTGGCCTTTTTAGGACGTAGTGTGGTGGCTAAATCAAGAGCAGTCTTGAGATTAGTCGTCACGCGAAACTACACTCAAATGAGATTATCCCGTGGATGTTATCGGAACGAGAGTAGTCCCGTAACCCAGTGATATCCATGAGATGGTCGATGACTTTGGGAACTTTGTAGAACCCGTCATGCAGGTACAAATAATCCTAGTACATACCATGTGGGGGATTTCACCTTTGACTCCAACATTTTACTTTAACCCCACCATGTTTTCCGCATCATGCATGCATGCACTCATTCATAAATTCTTTTTCCTCATCCGATATCGAAGGACTTAAACAATTTTTTTTGCAAACATTATAGAGAATATTCATTTCAAATGACACATAATAAATCTTTCTCTTTTCATCTTCTTTTCTCCTAACCAAATCCATATTTAAATGTTTACAACCAATTGAGATAAGTCCTTCGATAACAAAAAAAAAAAAAAAAAAACTGTATATTCATGCATCATACTACATTCATAAGTTTCCAAACTCAAGTCTTATATTTTCCTGTTCTCTCTACCTCAGTCAAAGTGGCCCGACGACCACGCCCACAGCCATCTCGCACGTACAACACTCGAGCAAACAAGAAAAAGGGAATGGACCAAGTTGAACAAGAGAACGTTGAGCTCCATGGGGAAGTAACAACGCTCCGGGCTGAAGTAGAAAAGCTAACCGCCATGGTGACATCGTTGGTGGCTGCGCAGAATCGGCCACTAACCCCTCCTCCTCAAGCTACAGTCATCTCTGAAATCGCCTCTGCCCCGGTTCCAGTGGTACCCGTCAACACACATCAGCCCGTCATGCCCGAAGGTTATCCTTGGGGCATGCCTATGAATTTTAATGAAGGGCTTCGACCCCAAGTTCCCGAGGTCCCTACTCCTACTTTGCCATATGCTACTGTTGTTCCCCAACCTGGGACGACTCTTCCTCAAGTTACTATGTGTGTCCCTCAGTCAACAATGACCATTCCAGCTTCCGTAGTTCACACCGTTCCTTATGTGAGTGAACAAGTCTATCATGCGGAGAATCCAGAGACTTATGGCCGTATGGATAATCTTCAGGATCAGTTTGATAAGATGCAGCTCGAGATTAAGGCCCTTCGTGGGAAGGATTTGTTCGGCAAAAACGCCCATGACCTTTGCTTGGTACCAAACGTTAGGATCCCACCTAAGTTTAAGGTCCCCGAGTTTGAGAAGTACAAAGGAAATTCCTGCCCTCAGAGCCATTTGGTAATGTACGCCCGAAAGATGTCCACTCAAACAGATAACCATCAGTTACTAATTCACTACTTTCAGGATAGCTTGACAGGTGCCGCTTTGAAGTGGTACATGGGCTTAGATGGTGCCAAGATCCAAACATTCAATGATTTGGGCGAGGCTTTTGTCCGTCAATACAAATACAATCTGGACATGGCTCCAGATAGAGATCAACTTCGAGGTATGTCTCAAAAGGACAAAGAGAGTTTCAAAGAATACGCTCAGCGATGGAGAGAGATTGCCGCTCAGATTTGTCCACCACTAGAAGAAAAAGAAATGACCAAGATTTTCCTAAATACTCTTGATTCATTTTACTATGAACGAATGATTGCTAGTGCACCCAGTGATTTCACTGAGATGGTAAACATGGGGATGCGACTTGAAGAAGGGGTCCGACAAGGACGTTTGACAAGAGAGAAAGTTCCGACTAATACTGCCAAGAGATATGGCAACAACTTTTCAGAGAAGAAAGAATTTGAAGTTGGCATGGTGGCCCAAGGAGGACATCATTCAAGAAACTCAGCTTATCAACATGTTGCAGCCATAGCACTACCACCACAATACCCACAATCTCATCACCTACCATCTCCCCAACAATCATTCAATCATAACCGCGCTCAAAAAAGTCCTCCATTTGACCCCATACCCGTGAAATATGCCGACCTACTCCCCGCTTTACTTGCTAAAAATTTTGTCCAGACAAGGCCACCTCCCCCTGTGCCCGCAGTACTACCTCCCTGGTACCGCAGTGATTTAACTTGTGCCTTCCATCAAGGGGCCCCAGGCCATGATGTAGAGCGTTGCTATCCTCTCAAGAAAGCTGTTCAGGATGTAACCAGGTGCTATCTTTCAAGAATGAGAACCCTAATGTTCAAAGTTCATCCTCTGTTTAATCGTGAGTCCTCTGTCATTTTCAAGAGAATCAAGAAGTTTGTCCCTAGGATCACTAGGCCTTTTATGTTCAATTGCAATTTCTTTCTTGCCAAGCATTTATTTACATTTTAAAGTTGTATCTTTTAAATTTAAATGTCTAAACAATGAGCATGCATATTTTGGAATCCATCCATTCGTATTCACTCTTTTCTTGTGCCATCATAAATGACGATGTTTTTCTATTTCACTTTTCTTGTTTACAAACTTGAGGGGAGAATGATGTAAACTAAATGTTTAAAATTGTTGATATATGTTGATATATGTTTTCATTAGTAAAGACCCGGTTGATGATGTAAGGCATTGTTTCACTTCCCAAACACCGGAGAAATAAGGAGATAATCCGTAGTCAACCCCTTTGAGCCAGGAGTTGGTATTCTTTCTATAAAAAAAAACCCTTAATCTTAACCCGGGGCAGGGTAGTCTTTCAATAATTCAATGACACATCCCAATACAAGAGGATAAATTTGTCGAGATAGAGGAAGTCATGAGTAGACAAAACTCACAATAGCATGTGGCAGTCACAATTGTCCTACACCAAAACAAAAAACAAACAAAAAAAACAAAAACAACCACAAAGGCCCGCTAGGTAAAAAGACTTAGGCAAAATTCAGGGCATCCCGATGGTCCATAAAATCCAAAAGAATTGGTCCATGCAAAAAAAAGGGATTAAGAGCAAAATGTTGAAAACAAGCTTGTGAATGAAAAGTGACTGTCACTTCAAGAATCTCATCAAAGCTTCGACCAAAGCGTCAACCTCAAACATCATTGTCAAAAATCCTCTTGTCAACAAAGCGTTTCTGATGAATAAATTGAATGTAGGAATGAAGGACATCAAAGAAGTGGGTGGGTTAAAACAGAATTTTGAGCCTAATGATCCTTTCTTTTCAAAACCATGAACCAGGCCACATTATAACCCTCAAAAGACCTAATTGAAGCTAGGTTTACTTTGAAAGCATAATCAGCAAAACTTTTGTTAAAACTGACTCCACCTGTTTGTTGAGTAACAATCTTTTACACACACCACATGTGTTTTATATAAATTTTTGCGATTCCAAAACTTGCATGTACATTACATCAGAAATATTTTTTCAAAAGAAACAATTTTATTTGCAAATTCATATTTGGCATCAAGGAAATTCAATCAAATGGTTTAATCAAGGACGAATCAATTCAAAGCGCTCCTAACTTGGGGCAAATTACATCAGGAACCTGCCAATCAGGGGCAAGTCTTTACATACAGTGGCATACCCTTCAAAGATTCAAAGTTAATGTTTCACTCACTTGGGACACCTGAAGTGGTTTCCAGGGGCAATCCAGATCTGCCAAGATAGTTGTTGTGTTTTCTTCCTCCTTGAGCCAAAGATCATCGAGTTGATATTTTGGGTTCTTACGGATATGTGTGTTACTATAATGTGCTGAGCATGTGATCCAATATTTTTCAAACTGAATACTGAACTTGACTGTTCTCTGGTAATCTCCAGCAAGTGGTTATCATCAAGAAGCCTGTATGATTTTCTTTTCCCCAGTGAAAGAAGAAGCTGAGACCCGTTTTGGAAGGCTCATTCAACAGCAAATGGCATCTCTTTGAGAAGTTTGCATATTCAACAACAAATGGCATCTCTTGGAGAAGTTTGCATATCATATCAGTCTTGTTTCTTTCTATCAAAAAAAAAAAAACAACAAAAAAGAGAGAAAAAATAGCAAAAAAAGAACAGCTCGCTAAGTCGAAAACCCGAAAGGGCGGCTTAAGCAAAAATGAGCGTCCCGGTGGATTGAAAACCCGAAAGGGCGGTCCAGGCAAAAATTAGGGGCAAAATAAAAAAATTATATTCCCGGTGGATTGAAAACCTGAAAGGGCGGTCCAGGCAAAAGTAGGGATTTCAAAAGAAAAAGAAAAAGCAAAAGCATGACTGTCGAAACAAGACCATGAGAAAATATTCGGTTTCAGTGTACAAAATGGCGACTTCTGCCAAATCTCTGACCAATGGGCTTTACCCCGAGAAGCAATCATTCTTAACATGGATTGACATACCATACCGGGTTTTACCTCGAGAATATGATTTATTTCACCTTTAAGGGGTGCCGTCCCCAGTGGAGAACTATTGAGTGGTTGTACGGATACGTCGGCCCGATGTTCATCTTTTCTGATCAAGCTTTTGTCTCATCCAGTCGTGTACAAATATCATTCAATCATACAAATACAAGCTTCATAACAATCATTCATACATACATACATACATACATACATACTTACATACATGCGTACATACATACAATCATTCACATGTCCATACATATGTTCATATTCATATGCAACATGCAAACAAAATCATTCATACATACTGCATTGACCATCACGTGTCCTGCTTCAATACATCACAAAAAGAGTCATCCCCAGTGTATCTGGTCCAGAGATGTCTCCATCAATCACACATTACAAAAAAGAGTCATCCCCAGTGAGTCTGGTTCAGAGATGTCTCCATCAATCACATATTTCACAAAAAAACAAAAAAAGGGTCATCCCTAGTGTATCTGGTCCAGAGATGCCTCCATCATTCATATTTCAAGTGTCAGGTTTTGCAAACAATCAATTGCAAACTTGTGATTAATTTCCCCAAAAGAGGTCATCTACAATGTGTCTGGTCTAGACAAATACATATTCTTGTCATGTCTCGCTCTCCCACAATGACAGCAGACAATTTATTTCCTCGTTGTGTCCTTACCATCCCACAATGTTGGTGGACACTGTCTTTACTTCTGTTCGTACACAGGACTTTACTGCTTTCAGTCTTTACTTCTGTCCGCACACAGGACTTTATCTGCTTATGTCCGCACACAGGACTTTACTGCTTTCAGTCTTTACTTCTGTCCGCACACAGGACTTTATCTGCTTATGTCCGCACACAGGACTTTATTGCTTTCCGTCTTTACTTCTGTCCGTACACAGGACTTTACTGCTTTCAGTCTTTACTTCTGTCCGCACACAGGACTTTATCTGCTTATGTCCGCACACAGGACTTTATTGCTTTCCGTCTTTACTTCTGTCCGCACACAGGACTTTATTGCTTTCTGTATTTACTTCTGTCCGCACACAGGACTTTATCTGCTTATGTCCGCACACAGGACTTTATCACTTTCTGTCTTCATTACCCTTGTCAAATAATCTTCATTACATTCAAACACTCATAAGCATAACATTCATAACATCATATCATAGCATTTTATGGTTTGGTCCGGTCAAAAAATGGTGTACTCTGTATTTAAGTCTCTTCAATCGTCGAATCAAAACAAAAACATCAAAAAAATCATCTTTTTCTTTTTATCTCCGATGGAAGAAACTTAAATAGGGGCATCTGTCATACCCCATTTTTTGAACGATCGATTTTGTTCGGCGTTTAAAATCTTCTTGCCCTCTTTGTCATTTTTGACGAAATTTCGGCAGAGAGGTATTTTAAAATACCTCATTTTTTTTTGTTCTTTTATGTATTTATTCATTTATTTTTATTATTATTATTATTATGATAATTTTAATTTCTTTTTCCATTTCTTTTATCCTTTTTATTTTTTTTCGTTTTTATTATTATTTTTATTATATTATTATTACATTTTATTATTTATTTTATTCTGTTTTTATTTTAATTAAAAAAAATCAGAAAAAAGGTGTCCAAAGTCAACTTTCTTCAACAAGCAAAGGAACATTTTTTTCTGCAGAAAGCAGAAAGGCAGTGTACCAGTTTGTCCCAAATTCAGTCTTTGTCCCTTTTTTTGAGTTTTGCAAACCCTAGCTTTGGGTATATATCAGAGAAGAAATCAGAACAGAGGAACAAAAAAAAATCATCAGCCACAGCTCTTCTTCCTTTCCAAAAAAAATCAAACCAAAACAAAAATCATAAAAGATCAAAAAAACAGAACAAAAAAATAATCACAAACCAAATCCAGAAAATCAAGCATCGTTCACTGTTCATCATCATTATCTATCAACCTAGCAACCATCATCATCAAAAACCTCCATTAACAAGCAATCAAAAACATATCCGAATCAAATCATCATCAAACCCACCGATCCGAAACGAACCATTTGTTTTCTAATCCAAACCGAAATCAAAACCCAAAACTGAAATCGAAACAACGAAGAAGAGAAGAAGTGGTCTCACGATCCGAATCTAGAAAAACCAAAGGGTGTTTTTTTCTTTTTCGTTTCTGTCTCAATCGATCCGGACCGTAGGTTGTTTTTTTGTTTATTTTGAGCTTTGATTTGAGTTTAGGAGTTGATTTGGTATGGAGTTGATGTTAAGATATTTAGAAATGGAGTTTTGAGAAAGAAAAAAATGGTGGCCGAGAGAGGAAGAGAGAGGTTCACGGCGGCATGAGAGAGAGGAAGAAGAGAAAAATGTGATTTTTTTAGGGTTTGGGGTATTTATACCCCAACCCGATCCGGTGTGCGCGTGTCCATCGCAGCACACCGTGAACCCTCGATTATCAGCCACTGATCTCTATCAGATGGCTTAGATCTTTTCCTTTTAAATTTAGATCAGGGCTGTCTGATCTATCAGACGGCCAGGACTAATCCTGCCCTTTTTTTTGTTTCTTCACACGCAGATGGGCCTCAAGGGCTGGGCTTTACTGTTTCACTGCTATCAGCACCCCCTGTTTATTTCGTTTTAATATTCACACCCCCCTGTTTTAATTTTATTTTATTTTTTTTAGCTTATGAGATAAGTGCTTTTGGTATAAGCTATTTTAGCTTTTATTTCAGCCAATCGAGCATGATGTTGAGGCTTATTTATTTTTCTATTTATTTGATATTTAGATTTGTTAATATTATCTAATGTCTTTGCTTATTTTGTTAATTAATTTTATTTTTTAAGCTTATGAGATAAGTGTTTTTGGCATAAGCTATTTTAGTTATTTTAGCCAATCAAGCACGATGTCGAGGCTTATTTTCATCTTTTTTTAGTTTCGTATTTATTTATATTATTTATCCATGCAGTTCATATTATTTCATTACGTCCATTTATTTATCATATTTACCTTTTTTTGTAACATCATTATCATCACAATATTGAGTGTTTATCGCTTTATTAATTGTCATTTATTTTTGCTCTTGAATTTATGATGTAAATAGGCCAAATGTAAACTCTTAATAAAAGTGCATAGCATCCCCTCTCTTGCATCATTTCATATTTATTTTCTTGCAAAAATTTTAGAGTGTGATTAGGCCAATGTACTCATAAATGAAAAATTGCATCTCATGCATATTTATTTTTTATCGCATTCCGTCCATATGCGTAATTTTAAATTCCGAGGGAAAAGGCACCGTTTTGATCAAAATATCATCTCGGATTGTCTTCGCGATTAATTTGCTCTTTGCGACGTTAGTATTATTGTTCGCGCTACTTCTTTGTTAATTTGGAACCCAACTTTCCAATTAAAATAGTTAGTCATTTTATTCTCAAAAACGAGGTCAACACCTCTTCAAAAATAATTAATCACTTTGTTCTAAAAAATGAGGTCAAAACCTCTTTCAAAAAGTCAACACAATTTCTTTTCAACATCATCAAGCATCAAATCGTTTTGTCGTCATACACTTTTCAAACTTTGGACTTTAAACCAAACGTTTCTTTTTATCGCGAACTTGGATTTTAAACCAAGTGCCTTGGAATTTAAACCAACGGCGTCTTTTATCGTGAAAACTTTGGATTTTAACCCAAGAGTCTTTTTTATCGCGAACTTGTATTTTAAACCAAGTGCCTTGGATTTTAAACTAATGGCTTCTTCATCGCTAAAACTTTGGACTTTAACCCAAGTGTCCCTTTTTCTCGCTTAAAACCTTGGATTTTAAACCAAGTGCATTTTCCTCATTCATACATTTTTAATCATGCAATAAACCTTGGATTTTAAACCAAGTGTCTTTTATCACTCAAAACTTTTTCTCAACAAACCTTGGATTTTAAACCAAGCGTTCGCGTCTTATTTCATAATCAAATCTCAATCAATTTAACCATATAGACTTTCTTCACAAATTAACATCAATCAAACTCACATTTTGCCACTTTTGGCTTTTGGTATTTTAAAACCATTTTCAAAACCTTAAAATCAAATGAACAAATTTACTCGTCTTTTACTCCGAACTACGGTGGTTTGATCCCTCGGGTACGTAGGCATGAGACTTGTCTCTCCAATCAATAAAATCAACAAAAACATTTTTCTTTCTTTTTCATCACTTTAAACTTTTTTTATCACTACTTTAATTTCCCACTTATACATTTTTTATAAGCAATTAAAATAAAGCGCAAAGTTAGAAATAAAAACAAGAGGTTCCTATAGAGTACTATAGATACTTAGGGTGCTAATACCTTCCCTTCGTATAACCAACCCCCGAACCTTGTTCTCTAAAAAAATAGGTTTTTTTCGAACTTTTTCCCTTTCCCTCGGATAAATTAAAGATCGGTGGTGGAATATTAAATTGTGATTCGAAGTTAATTAATAACTCGATATCCAAAAATCACCGCGACAAGAACTTTTGTGATTAGCTTGCTTTGTGAAGAGTTCGGAACTTTGATGATTTTTTGCTTCAACAATGTATGATTAAATCTTTGTGTAAACTCTTGAGTTTTTCTTCATGTAGCTCCTTGGTATTTATAGACCATTTGTTGTGCAAGAGGAGCGTGTGAGAGAGATTTTGAATTTCAAAATCTGTCAAAGATACGTTGTAATCTTTGTTGCCATGTTCTGTGAATAGTGCGTTATCGTCAGTTCACTTGTGCATTACCATCTGTTGAAAAACTGCTGCAATGATTTGCATGGCTTTTGAAGCTTTTACGTGGCTTCTATCTTGTCCATATGAGAGGATCAATTTGAATTTTGTGATGACAATGCCTCAGCAAGTGGAAAGAATTAGAGGAGCCTTTGTCTTCTCATGAGGGGACCAAGCTATGTAGCATGTTTGATGACTCTTGTCCTTTTCACACAAGGCAAGATGTGCTCACTTCTTGTCCACAAAATCAATTCCCATGCGATGAGAAAATATCTTCTTTCAAGTTCAAAAGCTTCTACGTGGGTGTTCCTCTTTCTTATTGAAGAAAATTCCTTTTGTTGCATAATGAGGCCTTGATTACATAGTCCAAAAATTTGCTAGGCCCATGAAATCTTTTATGCCATTTATGTTTCCTTAAAATACTACCACATTTGGTAAGGCAAAAAGGAATAATATCATGTGAGGCTTTTCATCATTAAATCCAAGAACTTAAGTTGCTTCAAATAAATCTTGTTTGCTATGTATGACTTTCCATTGTTTTACTTGTGTATGTGTTCATCAGGTGCGTTACCGTTGTCAGACCATAACGTTATCGTTGAAACAATTCTCACAAAACACATTAGTAGATAACAAGATAATCAAGATTATAATTTAATTTATATGTTTGTTATCTTTAAAACATCAAATAAGGATTTTGTTCCCAACAATATATCCCAAAAATGTTGGTAGAAAGCAGGATTAAAGCCATCGGGACCTGGTGCTTTGTCTGGATGCATCTGAGTCAGCGCCTCATGGATTTCTTCTTTAGTGATTGGAGCTAACAACCTTTCATTGTCTTCTCGGGTTATTTTTGGTTCGACGAGAAATAGGATAGGGTCATGGGCACTTGCATTCGCTTTGAATAATTTATCAAAGTACTTCTTAACCTCCTTACAAATTTCTGGTTGAGCCTTGATTTCCTTATTATCCTCGCTGATCAACTTTTCTATTTTATTGGCTTTGGATCTTATTGAAGCAGACAAGTGGAAGAATTTTGTGTTGAGACCCCCTTCTTTAAGCCAATGCATTTTCGCTCTTTGTCTCCAATATGTTTCTTCTTGTACTAAGAGTCCAGCATGTTGTTCTTGTATCTCTTTGTACCTATTTAAGTTAGTCGGGTCATGACTACCTCGAATGTGTTCCATTTCTTCGCTACATTCTTTCACCTCTTGTTTAAATCTCATTCTTTTTCTCCTCCCTCACTCTTGTAGGCTATCTGCACAATTTGTAACTTGACTGATGATATCAATTCCTCCTCCATCAGTCCAACCGTCCGCCACTACCTCCTCCACATCGTCCTCCTTTAGCCATATGTTTTCAAAACGGAATGAATAATTGTTCATGTTCCGACTTGTAGGGGAGCTTTGGAGCAGTATTGGGCTATGGTCTGAATGAGATGTAAGGAGATTCTGAAATCTTACTTCTGGGTACTTCATGAGCCATTCAATATTTGCTAATGCTATGTCAAGTCTTTCTTCGATAACATGGGGAGTACCTCTGCTTTTAATCCAAGTAAATGGATAGCCTTCAAGGTGGATGTCGGTGAGGTCACAGTCACTAACTGCATTACGAAAATCAGCGCATAGCCAATTGGGATGAGGGTATTGTCCTTGTTTGTCTTCTTGTGATAATAAATCATTGAAGTCACCAATAATACACCATGGAAGTGTTGACATGTCTCTGAGCTCCCTCAGCATATCCCACGCTTGTTTACGCCTGTCTCTTTCAGGATACCCATAATAACACGTTAATCTCCATTCTCCTTTTCCGTCATCATTCACTACTAAATTTATAAAATTTCTAGAGTAGTTCATGATTCTGCATTTTGCTTTATCTTTCCACATTACTGATAAACCTCCGCTTCGTCCCTCCACGTCTATTGATAAGCACGAATCAAACTTCAACATGACACGAATATTCTCCATCTTTTGGGCTTTTGATAAAGTTTCTGACAGGAAAAGGATGTCTGGGTGGTACCCTTGAGCAATATTTCAGAGATTAGGAATTGCACTCGGGGTGCTCAGCCCCCGGCAATTCCAGCTGAGGATTTTCATTGGTCCCGACAGTCATGGCTGCCAGGACCTGTCGATAAAAAATGTTGAGAGCTTTCTCCATTCTCTATGTTGTAGTGATTTCCTTCCTCCCTTCTTCGCTTCCTTTCTTGTTGCGCTTCCATGTCCTCTTTGTCTCCTTGGTTCAACGATTGGGTCAAGGGTTTTGGGTCGATTGGTTTTTTTTGGTTAATTTGGTTTTGGTTTTGGGTTTGGGTCGGTTTAGTGTGTCCATTACTGGTTCGGTTAAGGCTTAGAGTTGGATCGGGTCGGGTTATGGTTTTTATTGTGTGGGATCCAGTTTGTTTTATAATTGTTTGTCAGTTAAGGTGTAGTGGTATTGAATTGATGGGTTGGCTGTTAAAAACAAGGTTATAATTAGGTAATGATTGCTGGTCAGATTTGTTTTTGTTAAGGTTTAATTGATTTGATGGCTGGCCTTGGAGAGGTGTTAATTGAATATAATGAGTGGACTTTTCGGTTATGGATGTTGGTATCTTTGATTGAATGGATTGATGGTTAATTATTGTGTGGCTGACATGTGGGGTAAGGCTAGTGTGAATGTTTGTTTCGGTTTCCAAGGGGTGGGGCGGCTGATTTTTAATGGTCATTGAAGTACTTTGTCTGGCAATTAATGTGCCATCATTATGCTGTTGTCGGTTACGATCATTGGCTGACACCTCAGCAGGAGTGGGGTCTGATCTGGTACTTTCGAGCGAGACTCTTGCAGGCTCCGTTCCACCTCCGCCACCTGCCTCTTTTCCTCCTCTTCCTCTCTCCTCCCTCAACCACCGTGATGATAATCGTCCTCCCGACCTCCGCGGGTCTGCTCTGATTTCTCCAGACCATCCTCTACTCCCATCATCATGTTCCATTGAGAATCAAACTTCACATTTGTTCTCTGCATGTCCCATGATTCCACATACAAAGCAAAACACCCCCCAGCTTTTCATACTTGAAATTGACTGTGCACCATTCTCCAGCTTTGTTCTTCACTTTGGTATCTTTTTTCAGAGGTTGACGGACGTCCACTTTCACTTTAATTCGCATGTATTGCCTCCAAAAGCTTGAATTGTTGTTCTTGTCATATTCCACAAAAGTTCCAATGTAATTTCCTAATGTTGTGCCCACACTTTCCTTCATGAGTCCTGTCGGTAAATTGTGAAGCTGCACCCAGAAGTTAGCGTGGAACAATGGGATGTGTTCCACCTGCATCCCTACATGTACTCTATCCACAATTAGTGTGTTATTGTCGAAGATCCATGGTCCGCCATTGAGCACCGCTTCCATGTCAAGCGGATGTGCAGAGGAGAATAGAAAGATTCCTGGCTTAGCTTCTTTGATGTTTACTCCCTTCACTGGCTGCCATAGTTCCGCCATTCTCAATTTCATTGACTTAAAATGAATAGACCTTTCACATAGGAAGCGCCCGATAAGACACCATCGAAAGTCAACTTGTTCTTCTCCTTCCTCTTTAAACTCAAAGCTAAAACCTTGCTCCTCGGGTGCTTGTAGGGATATACCCTCAAGATTAGGACTTCCCATATAGTAGAACATTAAATAATGATTTGTGTGATTGAATTTGGTATTGGTGGATACTGTAACGTGAATTCTCAAGAGCTTCTCACTTGGAGAAGAAAAGCCAAACCCTAGCAGAGCACTAGGCTAACAATAATAGAAAATATGAATTAAAGTTTAGAAAATACTTGAACTTTACTTATGAAACTTAAAATGGAGCTTTTGGTGCATTGTTGTAAATGCTTCTTACTAGAGCTTTTAAAAATTGTTGTTTGGCATAGCTTCTTACTTCAAAGGAAAAAGAAGATATTGTTTGTTACGACCACTTTTAGAGAGAAAAAATCACATATTTTTTTTGGTCAAGTAGCCTAGTGGCTAAAATTTCACTTTTTTAAGGTAAAACAGTGGGAGTACTAGGGTTCGAACCCTGATCCATGCATTTTACATGCAATGTCCCAACCAAGTGAGTTATAATTGAAAGTGAAGCAACGAAATTGATTGAAGCTATGAAGGAAATGACTCGGCGAGATATCTTTCATGTCATCTTTGAGACTGATTCCAAAAGTATAGTGGATGCAATTTACAATGTTCACTTGGGTGTCTCTGAGTTTAGTACTTTAATTTGTAATATCCACAATGTTCTTTCTTCAAATTCAAATTTTAATGTGAAGTTTATCCAACGATAAGCGAACATGGTGGCTCACAAAAGCTTGCTAGAGCGGCCATATTTCTTGGTCTCTTCGTTGTTATTTTGAGATATTATCTACTTGTATCGAAACAACTTTGATTATGAAATAATTTGAGTTTGTGTTTGTAAAAGAAAAAAAAAACACCCAAGGGTGTCTTTGAATAAGAAAAGAAAGTTGGTAGAAAATGAGATGATTTTCAGGTTGTTTGATTTGAGTGGAAGTGAAAAGAAAGTGACAGGAAAGAAAGATTTGTAAATTTAAAATGACAAAGATACCCCAACTACTAACAAAATGTGATCGGACAGAATTTTTAAAATGTGTAATTTCAACCAAAACCATGCATGGTTCCACTTTCTGTCCATATTTGGGAGGATCACCATTTCTGTAGGTCCCACCAAAATACTTTCTTTTCATCCCTTTTTTATTGCAAACCAAATGGTGGAAAATAGGGCGCTTTCTAGATGGAACTATGTGTGGTATGTTACCGACACATAGAAAGTTGATTGAGATAGATGTTCAGGATATTGAGAGTCATTGAAATGTTAGGATAAGACCATATCAGATGTATGGTGCAATGGCTAATTCCGTCGGGGGTTTCCACAAGGTAGGCTTTGTAAAATAAGATTTATACATCCAGCTTAGGAGATAAAGAAAATTAATTGCGTCTGATGTTAGTGCAGCTGTGAAATATCTCTATGATCTTAAAAAGAAAGACCAAATGATGTTTGTTGTGCACAAAGTTGACAATGATAATAGGCTAGAACGAATTTTTTTGTGCGATGGAGAAAGTAGGAAGAACTTTGAAGTCTTCAGTGATGTTTTAGCCTTCGATGCCACTTACAGAAAGAACAAATATAATTTCCCGTTTGTTGTATTCTCCGGTGTTAACCATCACAATCAAACCATAGTTTTTGCAACCGGTCTTGTGACAAGGGAGACTAACGAAACGTATGTAGGGTTGCTAGAGCAATTTGTGTGTACAATGCAAGGCAAGACCCTAATATCTGTGATCACATACGGTGATATTGCAATGAAAAATGCTACCAGGAAAGTGTTTCCCAAAGCGCATCGCCGATTATGTGCATGACATCTACTAAGAAATGCTTCGACAAATGTTGGGATACCTGATTTCATGCGGTATCTGAAGCGATGCATGTTGGGCGACATTGAGATTAGCAAGTTTCAAGAGTTTTGAGTTGACATGTTAGAAAAGTTTGGTTTGGAAGACATCACGTGGATTAAAGAAATGTATGCAAAAATAAAAATGTGGTATATGACTTACATTAGGGGATTTTTCTTTGTATGATTAAGGACAACCTCTCGCTGTGAGGCTCTCCAAAGCCACCTTCGTCAATTTGTTCATTCAAGGATCAACCTATTTAACTTTGTTCAACAATTTCAAAGATGCCTAACTTATTTTCGATTTAGGGAAATTGAAGCTGATTTCCACTCTAATTATGGACAACTTGTCATTCAAAGTAGTCTCCGTAGTATCAAGAAATCGACTGCTAGTCAATATACGAAGGAGATTTTCAACATGTTTAAAGTTGTTCGTAGTAAATGTATGTTCTTGAAGGTATTGGAAGTACAACAAATGTAAAGTTGTTGCATTTACAAAGTGGCAAAGTATTGTGGTAATGGTGATGCTTGCTATGTTATACATTCTGCATATACTAAGGAAAAATTCAAATGTTCGTGTCTTAGAATGGAATCAATTGGATTGCCATGTGATCACATTGTGTGTATTTTGGTATATCTTGACATTGATGAACTTCCTAAGTGTTTGGTATTGCCGAGGTGGACAAAAATTGCAAAAGAATCAATTGTTGGTAGTTATTCTGGGGGAAGTCTTTATTGGGATTCACAAGTTACAGCTCAATATTCTAGTTTGGTGAAGATGTCAGAGGACGTTGCTGAGTTGATGTATGATGATTTAGATGATCACAATCAGGTTGCTGATGTCCTCGACGCTGAATTAAAGCAGCATAAAGCTAAGCATCAAACATGTAAGACGAATGTTGGCAGTGGTACCATAGATGTAGATGTGTTGGATCCTCTACAAGTTAGAACCAAGGGATGTGGTTCTAATCCTACATCGACACCTAGTAACCGTAGACGCGGCCCAACTTGCTGTGAATGTGGTATCATTGGTCATAACAAATGTTTCTGTCCGAATTCAAACATTGTTCATCATGCAGTCACACCTAGCCCCAACTACGATAATCTTGTAAGTACATAATTCGATTTATATTTAAGATTGTTTGGTAAGGAAAATTGTTTGGTTTTAGTTCGTATACTAGTGCTATATTCTAGTTTCTTAAGTATTTCATGTCCATATTTAGTGGCCAGACATGTGTTGTGGTTGCTGCTACATGGTGGCCAAACTTGTGTAGTTAAGGATAATGTTGTTTATTTGGTTCTACAATTAGTACATGATTACAAATTTACACTAGTACTGACAACTATAATATGGGATACATTTAACAAAATAAATGACAAAGGATATATTTAACTATAATAAGGTTAAAACTTTTCTAGTTTTCTTCTCTTTTAATTATCAGAGGTTTATTCTTTTATTTTTTATGCATAGTTTAAATATTTTATTTACAGGGATTGTTTGCAATATTTCTCTTTGTAGATATAAAAATATGAGTATCATTCCTTTATAAATTGAGAGTAAGAGCCTAAAATTAAGTAGAATGGTGAAGATTTTTTTTTTTGTATTTACATGGCAATGAATTGGCTTCAAATCGTGTTGACATGAAGAAGTAACAAAGAGTAAGTGTCAATGGTTTTTTTTTTAAGACAGTGTCAATTGTTGTTGTCTTGTCTGCTATATTGATGAAAGCACTCATGGAAGGATAACAAATAAGAAATGATCAAGTGTATTTTGTTTATAATGTGTATGATATTAATTAGTTTATAAAATATGCACTATCCACCTATAATTGTGTGTTTTATGTTATTTGTAGCCACAACTGATGATCTATCAGATGTGTAATGTGATGATGATAATGTAAGTTGATTTTTTCAATCGCAAAATTCATCTATATTTTTTCCAATTTAATTATGTATCGTTAATTTGACTTTTTTTTTGTTTGAAATTGACAGATGAAATGGTGTCAGAGTACTGTTCGTTGCAACTAGGATGCTTTGTTCTTGGTTATGGTATGTACTTGTTTTTGGCTTTTTGATGTATATGTCTTTCATGACTTTGCTGACTTTTGTAATGTATTTGTCAAAACTAAGAAGTCGATGACACGATTTATTATTGTATTGATGTCGTAACTGTGTACGAATAATTTATGGTGTCATTTACGTTGTTATGTTAGCTAATTGTTGTTGATGGTTGTTTAAAAAAATTCAGGTTTCTTGGCTTTAATGTCTGTAAACTTAGATGGTTATGTAATCTGTATGCTCAGTAACAAAGCGCGTGTATACAAGCGGAGGCTCGTAATATAATTTGGTTGGTTATGTACAGGGATGAATCCACCTTGCATCAAATGGGGACAGGTAACCCCACAACTTAAATATTTTTTTAACTAATAGCTTCATGTTTTGAAGTTATGCCCCCACATCTAATAGTGTTGTGTCTCCACTTAAGTCCACTATTGAAAAGTTAAACAAACTAAGAGCACCTCCAATGATGCAACTCACTATTGGTATTTTAACTAAAATATATAGTGTCACATCATCTTGAAGTAATTCATAACTTTTTCTCCGTTGGTGCAACTCTAAAATACTCACATTGGTCCCACAACTTTAAATAATATAATAGCATTGCAACATAAAAAAATGAGATTGGGTTTGTCCACTAGTAAAATAGTACCACATGAAGATGCAGGGATGCCACTTAAATCACAAAGCAACGTTGCATTCTGACGATACCGTGATGCCACGTGAAGATCCAATTATGCCACATAGCAATTCTCCAATAGTGATCTTGTTAATGTACAACACTCCATGCTGGCGGACTGGGTGAAAAACCCACCGTTGGAGTTGCTCTAATACTCCTACATTCTCAAAATTAGGGGTGAAAATGAACCGAACCAATTCGAACAAAGTTCGAGACTCGATTCAACAATTGATTCGTTGAACTTGGTTCATGAACCAAATGAGCCGAACTTGAGCTAAATATTAAGTTCGTTAATTAAATGAGCTGAACTTGAGCTATATATAGGTCGGCTCGTTTGGTTCACGAGCTGGCTCGATTATATATATAACACTTCAGAATATATTTTTAAATAACACTTCAAGAATAATATATATATATATATATATATATATTATTCAAAAAGAAATTTTACAAAATAAAAGACACTAGCATTATTTCTCTTTGGAAGCATAAGTGATACTTGTTTCTTTGATACTTCACAATTTATGCACTAACACTAAGTCTCACATCGGTTAAGTTATCTAGCATTGAGAGAAAACTTTATTATAAATAATTGGTGTACTACATGTCTTGGAAGCACAACAAAATACTTATGGTGGGTTTGTTATTGTTTCACATTTTCCTAAGTGTTATAATACTCCCAAATACGGGTGACAATGAACCGAACCAACTCGAAAATAGTTCGAGACTCGATTCGATAATTAACTCGTTGAACTTGGTTCATGAACCAAATGAGTCGAGTCGAGCTTAAGTGAGTTTGACTCGACTCATTTCCAGCCCTACTCAAAATATTGGTACTACTACATTTAAAATACGAAGACCTTTGCCTCACGAACCTAAAACACTTCCAAATTTCAAAAGAAGCCATTTGTTTCTTTAAAAAAAATGAAGAGAAAAATGGGTTAATGGGAGAGGTCTATGGAATATGGATGTAACAAATAAAGTAATATTTTGGTCTATTTTATGAGAGATAAATGAATCAACACAAATTTATATATTTGATATCAAATATATTAATTTATTTTATTGACTGATTTATCTTTTTAAAAAGGACCGATTAAAGCAATGAAAACAATTTATCTACACATAACACATTAAAAAAGAAACACATTCAACCACACCCATAGTACAAAATAAAAATTAAGCCTTGCATCTTCTATTTGTTCTCATTTTTAAAGTTTCCGATAACATACACAGAGAGTAATATTTATGATCAATATATTTGATAGTGTTAAATATAAAAATATTATTACTCTTTATTTATACACTCTTTAAAATCAAACATAGTTCTTAGATATTAAGGTGTCTCTAGTTTTTTTATATTCTAATGTTTTTCAAAAAAGTGATCAATATTTTAGTTTATCACTTGTATTTTAATATTTTTATAAATACTTTTAATAAAAAAGCATGCCCCCACTTGTTAAATTTTCTGGATTCGTCCCTAGTTATGTACATTTGACAAAAGGAAAACAAACGCCTTTAAAAAAAACAAGGCAAACATTACAAATGAATGAACAGGCGCACACAACACCGAAAAGAACATCTTCATGAGCGCGTCACGAACCAAATTGGCACCGCAACTTATCTATTATTTTTGTTTTCTAGCTATTTCTAATGTTTATTCATATGGCTTGTGTAATTTTATTTGTATGTGTTTCTATATCTATTTTTTCCTTTCAATTATGTAGCGTTATGTATATTTTGAAGCATTTATATGTTACTGGTTTGAAGAAATTTGGACCCAAACATGGATATCGGTATCTATCATTCCAACACTAACACAACAACTCAAGTGTCTTAGTTATAATCATGATGGAAATGAGAAGATGGGTAAAGTTTTTAAAAAACATAGTTCATAAAATATTCGTGAAAACACCTTCGCGATATATAGCATCGCTCATAGTTAATACATGACATAAATTATAATGGACGAAAGAATATACCAAGAAAACAACTTTCATTCATTAGATGAAATTCATACATAACTTACTAAGTTGATGAGTTATCATGATAATCACGCCACATAAAGCCTATAAAATTCAACCTTGATGATTAAGTACTACCTAAAATATGCAAGCTTCCTAATTAAACGACATAAGTACGACCAAAATGCGAACATACCGACTTCGTTAATTAATTCCCCAAAATACACATTTAAACTACACAGGCTACCACATATGTGCCTATTACACGGCTACTTTAAATGACGTCACTTCAATGCATCTCCTCGTGAACTTTTGCAGGGACCTCTTCTGTCTCTTTTGGTGGGGGATTGTTGGAGAATTTCCAAAATATATTTGAAAGGTTGAAACGGTTAATTTGAAATTCAAATTTACATTTTTGAAAACCTTTCAAGGGTTGTGTCCCTTCATCATTTGACATAAGTTTCTCTATAAATAGAGACACTTAGGAGGCAGAAAATATATAACAAAAATCATGAGTTTCATGAGTCAAAATTCTGCCAAAAACATTCGTAAATCATTTCTTCATTTCTCTAGTGCACGAGAGTATTTGAGGGAACTTTATTTTGTAAAATATCATTGATCAATATGCTTGATATGTATGTGCAATCCATGTCAAGGTTTCCAAAGTATCCTGAAGGGGATTCGTCGGTTTAACCAATTTGCATCCAATTTACATAAATTGGTGGAGGCGAATCGAACCTAAAGCTTAGTGTGATACACACGCTTTGGAATTTATGTGCAATGTTCATCATGTACTTCATCATCTTCTTCTTGTTCAAGTATTTGTAGCAGACCCCAACAAATGTTCTAACAAAATCTGCACAATTGTTTCCCTCTCTGAGAGTGTGACAAAGAGTAGTGTTACTTTGAGACATCAACTCTTTGATGTCTTAAATCAACACATCATAGCTTTTTTTCCTTATATGTAGTTTATAAAATAATTTTGCTACAAAAAATAGTTTACAAGTTTTTTAATGAACTAATTTTTTAAAACTTTATAAACTGTTTTTTTAAAAAAATAAATATTCAACCTTTTATTAAAAAAATTAATACATTTTTTTAATTTAAAATATATTTTAAATTATTTTTTTAAAAAAAATTTATAAAGTTTTTTTAAAACAATCATGATAAACCTTTCATTAAAAAAATTAATACATTTAATTAATTTAAAAATACCACATAAACAATTTTTAGTAAAAAAATTAACAGGGGTTAACAAATGTAAAAAAAGGTAAATATGAAAGCCAAAATTGCATAATTGAAACTTGGGGGTCAAATGTACATAATTGTGAAGCTTAAGTGGTTAAAATTGCACAATTAAAATTTAAAGAGGCAAAATTACATAATTGTTAAACTTGAAAGATTAAAACTGCATTTAAGCCTAAAAAATTATGATTAATAATGTAAAAATGCTGACCTGTTGAAACATAGAACTAGCAAAAACCCATCACAAATTCACAACACAACAATAAAGAGTTTGAAGCTAACTTTGAAATTTCTTCTCCTTTATAGCAATTCATCAACAATAAATTTTCATACCACTAACAACGAGTTCAGATCTGCTCCAGTCCCCTTATCCTCCAGTTCTCCAATTCTGTAAACAGATGATTGACATGTGGATAATAAACAAATCAACGGTTCACAAGCAAAACAGATAAAAAAAACGAGTAAACCGCCAAATTGGTCCCTGACTCTGTAACTCACTCTCAAATAGGTCCCTGACTCTTCAATATCTCAAATTAGTCCATGTCTTTGTCAAATATTTCTCAAATTGGTCCCTCCGTTAACTAAAAAATGCTATAAATTACAAAACCAATAATATAACCAACAAACAGAAGTTAACGGAGGGACCAATTTGACGGTCCACGTCAGCAGAGTTAACGAAATCAGCAAACAGAAGTCAATGGATGGACCAATTTGAGAAGTGTTTGATAGAGACAGGGACTAATTTGAGATATTGAAGAGTCAGAGACCTATTTGAGAGTGACTTACAGAGTCGGGGACCAATTTGGCGGTTTACTCTAAAAAAACACATGATTCTTCTCCTCACAGTACCCTAGTTCTTCTTCACCCTTTCAATTCCAGATAAAAAATGCAGTGGCTATTCTCTTAACAACACTGTTTCTCTGTCAAAACAAATAAACTCTCCATCTCTCTGTAGAAACAAATTTTGTCGTCGTCGAAACGATTTTCCATCTCTCTTGTTGTTTCTCCGACTTGCTCGTCGTCGTTCCCTTTTTTCAGTTTGAAATTGAAACATTTTGGATTGAAATTGAAGATTGATTGTAATCAATTTTAGAAAGGACATGAAGAATTTTTTTTGATAAATCTGAACAGCGGCGATTGAAGGATTGATGTAACAGCGGCGATGAAGGTTATGAGTGAGTGAGTGGTGCTGATTGGTGCGACGAAGGGTGAAATTAGCTTCTCAAAAGTTTATGCAATGGAATTAAAATGATAACAATGGGTTTCTGCAATGTATTTTTCCTTGGGGATTTAAATCCATTGTTGTACGGTAATCAATTGTTGCGATGATTTTTTATTTTATTTTTTTACGATGGATCTCATTTGCGTCTGCAATGTTTTGCAAAAATCCCCAAGAAAAAGCTAAAGTCTTTTAACAGATCACTCGTTTGCAAAATTCATCAAAGGTTGTTGAAGTATGGTTTACTCGTCAGTGTTGTTGTTGTTGAAGCTTTGACGGATAAGAGAGAAAGGTTATGAAGGAGAAGAAGGAAAAGTGTTGTTGTGGTTGTTGATTTTTTAACATTAAACCTGAGCCATTAAAAACATTTATTGCCACATGGCAAACATCTACAAAGGAACTGGAGCAAAATGGAGCATAAGGAAATGGAGGTGATCACTAACAACCAGGTCAACTCAACTCAAATTCAACTCAACCAAATCAATTCAATAAAACTTTTCAAACTTCCCATCTCTTTAGCCACCAATCTCCCAATTTGACATATCAAACACAAACCCAATTCATAATCCTCCAAAAAAATTCAATGATAAAACAAGAATCCAGATTCATCTCCTTCATTTCTCTATGCTTCTTCTTCACCTTACTATCTTCAATCCCATCCATATCAGACTCCAAATGCACAAAAGGCTGCTCCCTTGCTTTAGCCTCCTTCTATGCAGCTAAAGGCTCCAACCTCACATATATTTCAAGTAAGCAGCAACCTTCTAATAACTCTTTTATAAACTCGACACTCTTTTAGTTTTTGTCAGATTGGTAAGTTTATTATTTAATAATAATTCTTTTTACAAACTCTTCAGGTATTATGAAATCCTCAATTCTTACAAGACCAGAAGATATAGTCGATTACAACCACGAAATAATACCTAATAAAGACAGCTTTATAGGTGATCAAAGAATCAACCTCCCATTCCCATGTGATTGCATAGAGAATGAGTTTCTCGGTCACACGTTTAGTTACGATGTTCAAACGGGTGACACGTATGAAACTGTTGCCGTAACTAACTATGCTAATCTAACTAATGTTCAATGGTTGCAGAAGTTTAATAGTTACAGACCTAATAATATTCCTGATACTGGAACGTTGAATGTTACTGTTAATTGTTCTTGTGGTGATAGTGATGTTGCAAATTATGGGTTGTTTGTTACTTATCCTCTTAGACCTGGTGAGACTTTGGGGACGGTTGCGAATTCGACTAAAATTGATTCGTCGTTGCTGCTGAGGTATAATCCTGGTGTGAATTTCAACCAAGGGAGTGGTCTTGTTTTTATTCCGGGAAAAGGTTTGTAAGTTTAATGAAGTAGTATTTGCTTGCTGCTGAAAATAGTAACTGAAATTGAAATATAAACAGGCGGATGTAAACATAAATATAGGGATGTTTGAATTGACTTATTTGATCTTATTTATTGGCATAAACATTTTTTAGACTGTTTAGGCGAATTATAGAAACAACTTATGACATGTCTATCACCTTATGACATGTGCATAAGTTGTTTTTGGTTTATTTCTATAAGTTTTCTAGGGTAGTTTATGAAAGTAGTTTATAATTTATACGAAAAGAATTTGACTTTATTATATCTTTGTTGTAGAAATAGCTTATACATAAGCACTTATATGGTAAGCACCGGTAGAAATAGTTTAACTGGTAAAAATAAGTTGTTAATCCAAACAGTGTCATGATCTGTAACCCTAAGCATCACACGTCGTGGGGCTAAAGGTTATGACCTACACTGTTGTCCACATAAATTAGAATCAGGTTTCTAAAGCTCATTACAAATTGATCACAATATTAGTGAGTCTAAGCATCATAAATAGATCATAACATTAGGCTGTTTTTGGAAAACTATAAACCACAATTGGTTGTAGTCGAAAATAATTATTAGGAAAAGTTATAAAAATGGATTGCTAACAAACATCATGTGTGACTTAGGACGTGTCTTCAAGTATTTTCTTATGTATTACAAAATTCAATATAAACATCTTATTTTGTTCTTTCACTTGTTTTTTCTTCCAGATCAGAATGATAGCTTTGTGTTTTTGAGTTCCAGGTAAATTCTGTTACTCTACTTTGTATGCAATCTGTGCTCGTTAGGTTGCGTTAATTTTCCATCTCTAGTAAATTGACCGAAGCCAATGACTGTGTTTTTTATTCTCTTCTGCAGTTCAGGAGGTTTGGCTTTCTCTCTATCAAAAAATTGGCTTTAATGCGCATCGTCAGCATATACTAAAGGTAGATAGAAAATGCTACTTTGAACTCATATTTTGCATTTATATAAGCAGGTCTTGCTGGTGGAGCTATTGCTGGAATAGCTGTTGGAATAGTGGTTGTTCTGTTATTGGCAGCTGGTATATATTTTGGATACTTCCGGAAGAAGAAGGAGGAACTTTTTTCGCGAGACTCCACTGCACTCTTTTCTCAAGATGGGAAGGGTATGGTTATTTCTACTTATATTCCTTCCAAAACCTTCCTTCTTCTACCTTTATTGGAGTTGGTAGTTTTCTTATTCTTATAGTCCTGTTAAATATTAGATCCTCTTGCTCTTAATTTATGTTGGCATAATAGTTGCTGGAATAACTTTGAAACAAATAATTTGATCCTCTTGCTCTTGCACACCTATATAGCAATAACAACTACACTTAACTCCACCAAACGGGATCAAATATATGGATCAAACGAAACCACTATGTTTTATAAAATATCATTATCGACCTAAGGTTCCTTTAAGGTTTTCTTGATTGTCGGTTACCACTTTCAACCACTTTTCTCACTGAAGCCTCTTGGTTTTTCTCCCTACATGTTCAAATCTTATATGGTAATCTATTTGCGTGTTTGGATTCACGGTGAGAATGTCAAAATGGATTTTTCCTCCTGTTATGTTCAACACAATTTTAGTAAAAATCTAGATGTTCATTCACTTTGAATCAAAATTGATTTTACTAGAAGTGATAAAAAGTAGTTTTTGTGTTAGATTGAAAAGTTTAAAATAAGTTTTATATTAAACTTGCTTTTATCCAAACATAAATCACTTTACTTTGAACTCCATTATAATAATCAAATCAATTTTACAAAATGTCAAAATCAAGTTTGTTCAGAATCATGTGTGTCAAACACTCACCTAAACACACACAATTTCATCTTCTCAATTTGTGCTACTTTTATATTTTCTTGTTCCGATCAGCAACCACAAATAACCTCATCACTGCAACTCCTATTGTTTTTTACTCTTGTTGGAACCCTACTAAACATTCAGTACCTCGTTTTTATGTGTCAGAAAAATTAAACTATAGCTCATGATTTTGCGCTTTTCAGATGAAAATTCTCGTAGTTCCGCGAACGCAATGCCAGGGCATGGTGTGATGACAGGCATAACTGTCGACAAATCAGTTGAATTCTCATACGATGAACTAGCAGCTGCGTCAGATAACTTTAGCATGGCTAATAAAATTGGTCAAGGAGGTTTTGGCTCTGTCTATTACGCAGAGCTGAGGGGAGAGGTGAGTAATGACATTTATTAGCAGTATTTATTTGGAAAAATTTCATTCTGATACTTGTTTTAGCAATTTATCAATATTTATTCATCAAGGTTAGTATTTGGCTGATCATTAGTTGAATGAAAACAAGTTGAAATAGAAGATTATAGTATGAATGTATGGATATGATGGGAGATTCTATCAGATATAGTTAATAAGCTATTATTATGCAATGCAACTGAAACGTGAATGGAAAAAAGGGAGACACTGAAAACCTTGACAATTCATGATTCCTCACAGTTGGGGTCAGCAAATTTTACTATGATATGTATGAATGGATCTGCTAATACCGTCCTTCCAAATATCAATATGTTAACATCATTTTTTGGTTTTTTGTGACACGCTATTGTGGAAACCAAGCTGGCAAGTATTTGTGCGTAAGGATTGAGAGTTGCTTCAAAGTAGTTTCCCAATGACGAATTAAGATTCTTCAACAACCAAACTAGATAACAGGAAATGATCGATGGCAATATTGAAACAGTTCGATTGATAATTTTCCTTTCATTTTACGTTTTACTGAGAAAGTTTATCCTTGATATTTACTATGATTTTCTGTTCTTTAAATTACAATAGAATGCGTTTTGGTTGTTAATCACACATGCATGCCACAATATTGCTGTTTTACATAATTCTACGATGATGAGTTGCTGTGTGTTTGCTCCGAAAAGCCACTCTAACCTGTTATTTTTCGAATTCATATTCTCATTATATAAGCCAATAATTTTTCTGATGCAGAAAGCTGCAATCAAGAAGATGGATATGCAAGCAACAAAGGAATTTCTTGCTGAATTGAAAGTCCTAACACGTGTTCACCATCTTAACTTGGTACTAATCTTTTAAAGCTTGAAGCATTTATTAAGTATTAATTGTCTACTGTTGAATTTTACCATGCGGGTAAAATTTAATCCAATAGAACTTTTAATAATTCCATTGATTGGATCTAGCTGGGTTAAATACGGTAAAATCCCTCATCGCTAATCTAAGTCATCGCGAATTACTCAGAGACAGAAATGAGATATTATAAGATATTATCCATATCCATATATTTTAACAAACCCTTTCAAGCTAAAGTTTATTGATCGTTAAGCTTGTAGCAAATGTATCGTTTGAAAGAGAAAAATATGAGTAATGTAATTTGATACTGGATACCAACAGAATGAAATCATTTTGGAACAAAAGTCGAGTCCAAAACACATTTCAGAAAAAGCTGAGCCTCAGACCAAAATACAACTAAAAAACTATAGGTCCGCTTGCAACTGGGACAAAAGTTGGGGTTAGATTGCAGTAGAGACAAAAATTGTGTGCTTTTAGTCTCTATTTTTGTTAAATCTAATAAGGACTTAAGATGAATAAAATTTTATAGGGACTAAGAACAAATTATATAGGGATCAAAAACATATTCTTTTTCGATAGAGTAACTTTTTTAGTTACCAGCTTCTGACTTATATTGATGGCCGAACTTTTGTCACGTGCTTGGTTACTGCTCCTGTATAATGTGTTTATAAATGCATATAAACACGCTTGACATTTCATATATGCTCCCTCCATTCCATACCTATTGATTGATGTTATAGCATTTTAAAATTTGTTTCAGAACTTTTTGTTGATTAAGAAATCCAAGACCCAATTAATGATATTTTTCAAATATTCCCTTATTTGGTTTAAAAATATTAAAATAAAGAAAATTAGTAACTGTTTACTCATGATACACAACTGTCTGTGAATTAAATATGGGTATTTTAGTCTAAGTATACAACAGTTAGGCTATGTTTGGGAGTTGGGTTTTGGAGAGAAAGGGTGGGGAAAGCTTATTCTTCATTTCTAAATTAAAGACATTACAAAGTATTTCTAAAATCGGTTAATAGAATGATTGAAATTTATAGGATCATCTATCACACCATTCCTTCAATTTTTTTAAAAATGTAAAATATATATCAAAATATAGACTTGGCCATCCAAAACTATCCAATACCCAACTCCCAAACACACCCTTAACGATATCTTAATCTATGTGTCTTTATCTTAAACATCAAAAGAAAATGAATGGAGGGAATACATAAATTCTTACACCTTATTTTGTCTAATGTCTTAAACTCTTAATGACAATGCAGGTGCGGTTGATTGGATATAGTATTGAGGGCTCTCTTTTCCTTGTCTATGAATACATTGAGAATGGAAACTTGAGTCAGCATTTGCGTGGTTCAGGTTAGATCAGCTTATACTTTAGTTTTTATTTTCCTATGATGTATTGTGATTGTCTCGTGGTAACAGTAAAGTGATGATTTTTCCAGGTAGAGATCCACTTCCATGGGCTACACGTGTGCAGATTGCTTTGGATTCTGCCAGAGGTCTTGAATATATCCATGAGCATACGGTGCCTGTATATATTCATCGTGACATAAAGCCAGCAAATATATTGATAGACAAAAACTTCCGGGGAAAGGTTGAATGCGTTTTGAGATTCTATCTCTATTTTTATTATTTGCATTACTATGAAAGCTCATAAAATTTTAATATCTGTAGGTTGCTGATTTTGGTTTAACCAAACTGACGGAAGTTGGAAGCTCATCGCTTCCCACTGGTCGTCTTGTTGGCACATTCGGATACATGCCACCAGAGTACGATTTATTGAACATTTACTCTACCTTTTGTTCCCAAGTTCATATGACATCTTTTATTAATGAGACTGAATGCAGCCATTGCAATTAGAAAATATGTTCTTAGCATGTTATTCCCCAAGAAAGGAAAATTCCATACCTTTGACTAAGGCCTATTTGAATAAACCATTTAATTTACAACTTAAGAGTTTATCATATAAGTGATTATGTATAAGCTATAAGTTATTTTCATAAGTTATCTTGGAGAGCTTATGGAAAAAAGCTTAAAACAGCTTATGACATGTCATAAGTTGTTTCCATAAGCTCTCCCCAACATTCTTATGACATGTCATAAGTTGTTTCCATAAGCTCTCCCCAACATTCTTCTGACAATTGTTTTTTTCTAGTAGATAAGTTCAAATAAGTCAATCCAACACAGAACTAAGTTCGCTACACTTTTTTAGAGATGCAGCAGCTGTTCTGAAATTTTTTACTGGACAGTGAACCCATAAAATGTTCAAAATTTTATAGTAATATGTTTTTAGCTCTTTCTTTTTGAAATTGATGAATGCATGTCAAGCCACTAGCAAGCATTTTAACATGACCTTAGAGGCTAGAAGACCCTCTTGTCAAGTAGAATTTATTGAAACTAGAATCATAAAATGGATTGTGCATATTGTTTAGCGATTGATCAAGTCTCTTGGCCTGATTTGTTAGGGCATAAAATTATAGGTTCTAGAAAATGCTCATAGTTTATTTATTTATTTTTTTCCTTTGAAAAAACTGTATGTCTAAAGATTTGCTTGCGTGTAATTCAGTTATATGAGAAGTTCATTTTTTTGTGCATGTGGATTTGTTTGGTGATAACATTGGTTTTATTTGAAGGTATGCTCAATATGGAGACGTTTCTCCCAAAGTAGATGTTTATGCCTTTGGAGTTGTTCTTTATGAACTTATTTCGGCAAAGGAAGCAATCGTCAAGTCGAGCGAATCTATTACTGCAGACTCAAAGGGACTTGTTGGTCTGGTCGGTCTTGAATTCACAACTAAATTTACTATAAAATCTTTCCTCATCAACCTAAATTGTGGTATTAATATTTTATCATTTTTAATATGCAATGCAGTTTGAAGGAGTTCTTAGTCAGCCCGATCCTACAGAAGATCTTCGCAAACTAGTGGATCCAAGGCTTGGAGATAACTACCCTGTAGATTCAGTTCGCAAGGTGAGGAGAACATTTGTTGATAAATTAATAAACCTATGCCTTTTGCGTTAATGATTTCAAGAATGTTAAACCTATGTTCAATGATGTTTTGGCTTGCAGATGGCTCAACTAGCCAAAGCGTGTACGCAAGAAAATCCTCAACTGCGTCCAAGTATGAGATCCATTGTAGTTGCTCTTATGACACTTTCTTCATCTACGGACGATTGGGATGTTGGTTCCTTTTACGAAAATCAAAATCTTGTGAATCTCATGTCAGGAAGATAGGATTATACCAATGCATATAAATTTGTATTTACAATGTTTGGAGTCAGTTTCCAACATCACAACAATTGTTGAAGCAAAAGATGTTTATAAAATGTATTTAGCAAGTAGGAATTTGTACATTTTACTAGTCTGTATTAATTAGAAATTTTATCATCATGCACACATCATATTAGGCGTTGAGACATGAACCTGGTACATTAATCCTTGTAAGTTTGTATAATAAATTTTATTTGAGGCCTCTTGGGTTACATTACATTTGTAATAAATTATAGCCAATTGCATAATTTATTGCAGTTGTATAGAAATCTGAACCTTTACTTTTATTATAAGAAATCTGAACCTAATTTAACAAATAAATTTGAAGAGCAGTTGAATTTAAATATAGCACCTCAGTCTTGGGATTTGGACTGTGAGCAGTGTGACCGCATACAATTAGTTACATCTGGACTGTTTAATCAAGATCGGATGGTTCAAATTTCAATAAATATTTATTAATCTAAATTACGAAACATGAAATCTAATCAAAGTCCTATCCTTTTTATTATGAAGATAAGGATTAATTATTTCTGCATTTTACTAAGAATGTACTAGTAGACTAAAGCATTTGTGGAATTGGCATTCTTCCATTAACATAGGCCAACCAAGCGACTAAATTGAACATCAACATATATTTTGAGTGGTTTGAGTGTGTTTGGGTATTAGTATAAATAAATTACTTACTAGAAACTTTGAAACATGGTTCAAAAATCCACTTGAGTGGCTTATGAGGCAAAACAAGTGAAGGATGCTTTTCAGGTCAAATGTGACTTGATGTCACACCCAACGTTTCATTTTTCCACAAAAAATCTATGTGACTTTGGTTACCCCCCCCCCCCCCCCCCACCCACAATACTAGCATATATAACTACCACTACTAGCATACACAAAGAAACATAGAATATAACCAAATAATTGACATCAAGTTGATAATGAGTTATCTCTAAAAATAAATCGTTTGAGAGAATTCAAATTTAATTTTCGCTGAGAGAAACAATTTCTTGTCAGGCGAACTCTAGATTATCATAGCTTCTTTCACCTTGTTGGGTTATCAAGCGGACAACCTAAAAATCATCCACATTAGACTCAGAGTAACTTAGTTAATGTGGGTGATTACGATAAAAGAGAAACTTCAATATTTGAAAGCTACAGAAATATGAATTTGACGTTATGGGTATTTAGATGCTGAACATGATTAAACATGCATTATGTTTAGGTTGATAATACTAAACATTCTCCAACGCACGTACTTTTAATTATCCTTTCTTTGAAGACTTTAACCAAGTTTATTCATTAAGTCGCTGAAACTTAATTGGAAATTATTGATGCTTTTTTCAACACATTATGGTACTATTTAATGTATAGCTATATAACTGACAAGACTTTGATAAATTTATACTCTTAAGCTAGAATCTTAAAAAGAGAACAAAAAAATGTGTCATCTTCTGTTGAAACGAGAAGGTTAATAAAAAAAAATCTTATAAAAAGGAGTATCCCCATTGAAAACTATCTTATTTCTAAGTTTCCAAATCCACTATGTAGTAGCTAATCAATTCATAGACGAACACAATTACTTTTTTTTATTTAATCATGTTCCCAAAGCATAGAAAATGTGTCCATCCTTCCGATCCTATAGGCAAAAGTCGATTGAAATGGAAATCGACCATTTTTTGAACAAATAGAAGGTTTATAAAGAGCAACTCTAATTTCGCTTTTGCTTTTTTTCTTGTTTCATCCATTAGAGACATTTAGGATCAATTTTGATCCGGAATCACCCCTCTTTATTGTTTTTTGTTTCTTTTTTATTCAAATAACTGATACCCACATATTTTTAGGTTTTGTTCGAGTCTTCTTCTTCGTGGTTTTTTTTCCTTTCATTCGGTGTTGTTTTAATCCTGTCTTAGTGCGGAGTTTTGGTTTTGTCCCGTATTAGTGCGGAGTTTTGGTTTTGTCCGTCGTCTTAGTACGGTTTTGTTTTGATTTGCAGGTGTACTTCGATCCAAATTCAGTGCAGATTCAATGACTTTAGCGTCTTCAACGTTGCAGATTTGGATGCATGGCTTCCAGACATATGAATTTTGTCAAATCAATTATAGGCTTTATCATAGACATTAGGCCGTTTTACGCTATTAACCTAGATGCTATGAGCCTGTTCGCAGATTAATCCTTATTAGTTTTTAGCGAAATTGAACATGTAATGATTTTGATTGTTGTATTTCCTATGAATGAAGATTTATGTTTTTGAGTAAAAAAAAAAGAAGAAGAAAAGGTTTATAAAGGTGAAATATAGTTTTAAACCTATTAGAAGAAAAATAGTCACATATTTGAATCAATGAAAACTTTGGTCAAACACATTTTCTCATACTCATTTAATAATAGAACACCGAAAGAAGAGATGGGAGCAATCTTCAATAATAGGCAGATTCTAGGGTGGGAGAGTGAGATAGATAGGTCTCCCACCGTGAAAAAGTGACAGGAACCGTTGGATGTGAGATCTTATGATGCACCATCACTACCGTATACATTTCTCTCTCTTCCCATCATCTTTCATTTCTCTGCATCACCATTTTCTTTCATCTTTCCATTCAATTATTTTTGTTCATACTTTAATTAAACATAAAACTCAATTTGTTTTGTTATAGAGGAGATGCATTCTTTCAATTGATCTTTCCATTCTTTCATTTCTCTGCAACACTTCAATTTGTCATTTACTACATCAAACAACAAAAATAACAACTTATGTAATAATAATAAAAAATCTTCAAAGCAACACAATTAAAACCCAGAAACAAGATCTATTCTGTTCTTTAATTGATTTTATGTTGGATTTGATGGACCTTAAATCAATTATTCTTCAATTGTTTGATTGATTTTTTCTATTTACTCATGAATATTTTATGATGTATAGATCTAGTTAGAAAACAATAGTTGTTGTAGATTGATTAAAGAGGAGATGACAATATCTTTGGCAGGTCCTGCTTTAGCTTCACAATCATTCATGAACAGTGAAACACCTGCACAAAATCCCCCAATGGATGAGATCTATGTTTAATAATTCATGAAATCAGTTTAGTTAAAATTTCAACTAGTGATTGGTTGTATATCCTTGGGTTTGAAATTTAAATGAATTAATAGGAGATTAAATTGGGAGATTTATGTATAAAGTAAAGAGTGTGGTTGTGAGGTAGAAGAAAGAGGAAGATGGAAAACGTAGAGAGACGATGGGAAGAGAGAAAGGTATATGGTAGTGACGGTGTATTATAAGATCTCACATCCAATGGTTCCTATCACTTTCCTACGGTGGGAGACCTATCTCCCTATCCCACCCTAGAATCCGCCTCTTCAATATTCGGGAAGCAAAAAATACAAGGAAGGTCATGTGGTTGAGCAAAATACCTATATAGTGCAAAGCTTCCCTCATAGGTAACTTCTGTAATAATAACCTTCATCCAAACAAAACAACGCCCCACTTCCATGTCCACAAGAGAGTCTCGCCTTTCCAAGTCAACCTATCTGAAATCATAGCTTCTTGAGTTGCTTCTTTAATAAAAAGATTAGAGAATAATTAAATAAAAGATTGATTTCCAAACCATTTAAACTTCCAAAGCCCAATGTTATTACCATTGCCAACAACCTACATATGATTTAAACCAATCATCCTCTCCCTCCCTACCAATAGATGATGTAACACCCCATTCAATTCTACCCAAATTCGTAAACAAACAACAAATAATAGATAAAACCAATTAGAGCGTCACATAAAATTTCGCCACATAAACCAAGCATGCTCGAATATATTCAAATTAATCAACGGAAGCAAATCATTTCAATATGATTGTAAGCTACAAAAGCTACGATATCTCCAAATACATATAAATAAGTTCAACAACAAATTATTGTAGCCTTGTAATAACTAGTCTTGGCTTTCCCATCTTCATCACAAATTCTTGCCTTAGCCACCAATGTAGTAAAGTTCCTTATCTCCGCAAAACCAATAATATGCTTGATATCAGGACGTAAGCCACTCTCAAACTTCACAGACTTATCATTCTCCGCCTCCGGAATATTGTAATGAGGACTAAACGCACACAAGGACTCAAACTTCGCCGCATACTCCGCCACAGTCATGTTACCTTGCCCAAGCTTCATGAATTCAACCACTTTCTTGTTCTTCACATCCGCTGGAAAGTACTTCATGAAAAAATCTCTCTTAAACATCTCCCAAGTAATGTTCACACCACCACCTCCTAGTCTTAACTTAACACTCTTCCACCACTTATTCGCTTCCTCTCTAAGCACATAAGTTCCCAAAGTGAGCTTGTTCTCTTCCGCATACTCCATTGCATCAAAGATTATCTCAACTTCCTCAATCCACTTGATTGCTCCATCTGGGTTAAAACCTCCAACAAAAAGTGACGGTTTGTGCTTCAAAAATCTTCCCAATCTCCTCTCACCATCTTGTGTAGGATTGTCACCTCTTGCCAAAACATTAGCCATAGCCGCTAGTGTTTCCGCAATCTGAGCATTAATACGTGCCGCAGTCATCACCTAGACAGTCAATCCAAGAAACAACCATCACAACAAAGTACAAACAGTGTTCCCTACACGTGTCGTACAAAGGGTTCTCTAAGCCTAATTGATTCCAATGATACGACCTTGCTCTGATACCACTATTGTAACACCCTATTCAATTGTATCCAAATTCGTAAACAACAAATAATAGATCAAACCAATTAGAGCGTCACATAAAATTTCGCCACATAAACCAAGCATGCTCGAATATGTTCAAATTAATCAATGGAAGCAAATCATTTCAACATGCTTGTAAGCTACAAAAGCTACAATATCTCCAAATACTTATAAATAAGTTCAACAACAATACCTCAAAAGGTTCTCAACAACATCAACAAGTTTGACATTAAGCCTCATACAATTCAAGTGTATAAAAGCAAATGATAGGTAATCATAACACCTAGATACAAGACCCTCTACCCGGTGTTACACCTATCAGAGCAAATACAAGACAACCGAATAAATACGGAGAGTCTGGACATCTCCTCACCACAAGTGTACGCAAGTACTAGCAAAGCCTCCTAATCGCGAGCGCTATCGTCAACCTGAGAATCTGGACCACCCAACGGTCCGCAAATACACAAAATGGAGAGTTAGATAAACATAACCAAAATAATGTAAGTGCAAGACATAACTAGCATTTACTTCAATATTACATGAATAACTAATATTCCTCATCAACGTTCATCTAACCTCATGTCATCAAATATCAAATTCACCTCATCACATAGTATTAAATATAATACACATATAATGTCACCAATCGTTTATCACACACAAGTTATCAATTAACCAAGTATATGAATTTACCACATAATCACATACATGTACACATTCCTAAATGCATACTAATGTCACCTTCATGTCATGTCCCCTAGACACGACTACATGTATGCGGTACCATTCACCATCAATTATAAGGATACAAGAATCCTATGCGTTATGGATCAAACGTCCAAGCTTCATCAATACGTTATGGGTCAAACGTCCAAACTTCATCAATAGACTCAATCATGATGCATGAACATATATATAACATATGTTATTCACCATCATTATGTAACCTTATGTATACATAATCTTCACCATCAATTACTCATCAACAGATAACATACTTATATACATTCATCATCGTCATCATCATCAATTAGCATCAACAATCATCTATCATATATTATATACATATACAAATGCATACTTCAACAACATCATCATCATTAAACATCATAATAATTTATACTCTTAGTTCCACATGTTATAAACATCTTCCATCATCAAATACATACATAAGAAGCATATTAACTCATGTATCGACCATCATCATCATCATCATCATTATCATCATTAAAATATAGCACATCAGACTGTCCTCGCTACTACCCGCCTGGCGAGCACCTAGCGAGCACAAGTCCGAAGCTTCAGACTTCCTGGCGACAACTAGCGAACTCATCGCTATCTCTCGCCACATTCTCGCTTGGCGAGCTCAAGAACAACACGCTCGCTAGCATGTCTCTACAAGGCTCGCCCGACGAGCACGACCAGAATGGCAGGCTCTGTTTCGGGTTCCATACAAAATCATCATCAAAATCACCAAAATGTATTCCAGTTACAAAAAGGTGATTCATTTAAGTTATAAACATACTTATACACATAAAAGTACAATTTTATAACACATATCAACAACATAATACCAAGAATCAATGGATTATTCATATTTTTCACAAAACCTCATAAAGTTCATAAAATCTAACAAACATCTACAATTTCCCAATTTTGAAATCATCAATTCATACTTTTCAATTGCTAACATCATTATCAACATATTTCATATAAAAAGTTACTAACTTTGTTCATGAAAATCTCCACCAAAGAAAAATAGAGTGATAGGGTTTGGGTAAGGGGAAATAGACAATCCCCCCCCCCCCCCCCTCTTAATCACTCATAGATTATGATTATCAAGTTCTTCAAGAAAAATCCTAACTTTGATCTTCCTCTTCTAGCTCTTGTTCTCTCAAGCTTTCTCTTCTTCACCTCTTTCTCTTTCTTCCTCCTCCAAAATTCATGAGAAATGAATTATCTCTCTCTAATTTAGGTTTATATACTTAGGTCTAACTCTCACTTAAGCCCAAATCTAAAAGCCCAACATCACATTTTACTACTCTTTCTCATAATAATACCTCTTATATTCTCTACTCTACTAAATACACCCATTCTCCCTCCTATGTCACACAAGCAATTAATTAAATAAATACACATCACACATAATAGCAAATAAATGAATAAATACATAAATAAATAAATACTATAAAACGGTTCGTTACACATGATACATCCTTCCACCAAATCCTTATTACCAGTCACATACGGTACCCCGCTCAATAATCTCGAAGGTAGGTGACCGTACATAAATCTCAACAATCAGTCCACACTGCTTCTTCATCAGCTAAAAATCTCCATTTCAATTTGCTTAGAAGTGCCGCAGTAAACCGTTCTAAATTTCTTACCCCTAACCCTCCTTGCTCCTTGGGTAAACAAATTTGATCTCATTTAACCCAACACAACTTATCCTCCAAACCACCTCCCCATAAGAAGTTCCTTTGGATCAAGGTTGTCAGAATCGAGTTTTTACCTTAACTCGTTTTGCTTATGTAAAATCGAATCGTAAAATCATAGATTTTACCTTATATTAAAATAATATTATATTATATTATATTTAAGACATATATATATATATACAGGGGAACTTTCAAGTGAGATGAGCTTTTATTGTGAGAGATGAGAGGAGCTAATATAAACCATGTGATGTAAATGGACGGTTAGGATTAAATTAATAGTGTGCTCTACAGCCACACCCAATTAATCATGGTTTTTTTTTTTTTAATTTAAAAAACTCTCTTTTTTGCTGTAAATTCTCTTAGACTAAAAAAAAGACTCTTAGGCTTGTCTTTGTTAGTTTTTCTTCTCCAGAATGATTGGATCTTGTTGTTGTTGTTGAAGAAGTAATTTTTGTATGTTTGTAAAAACAATGATAATTTTTATTTTGAATTTGTGTTTTAAGCAGATTCTTATCATAAGCATTAAAGGCCTTTTCTATTGTCTTGTATATCTCAATGTTATGTTGTTATTGAAAACAAAGAGAAAAAGAAGTAAGAGAGGACCCATGAAAGAATCTGTTGATGGTCTTTGAGGCAAGAACAGAGAGGACCCATTGGTGAGGCTTCACGTTGATAGCAAGAACACAAAAATAAGTTGAAGAGACTAATCACATATGTGGTTGTAAAAATTAAATTAATCTGTTTTAATTCAAGGGTTATGATTCAACCCTCTCACCATCTTATTCTATACTATCACCAACCGTCTCCGATTCTCTCTCACAATCTGTGATCAAACCCTCCCTTTTCTTCATCTTCTCTACCGCAGATTCACCAACCTCACCTCCCTCAACCTCTCGCGCTTAAGAAGTAGCCTCAGTAACCTCAACCGGCTACTCTGCCAAATCTCTTGTTTCCCATTGAAACTCACATCACTCAATCTATCAAATCAAGCCGGTATTCCTGCAAATGGGTTGCGAGCTTTTTCCAAAAAGATTACAACTTTGACCTCTCTCATTTGTTCCCATATGAAATGTATCTATCGAACTGACATTTTCCTCATTTCCAATTGTTTTCCTCTACTCGAAGTCCTCAACCCCAGCTACCCATTACAGTGCATAGATAGTGAGGAGGTAGAGTATGTTACATTGACATTTTTCAAACTCCGCAAGGTTGATCTCTCTGGTAATGAATACAATGACGACAAATTGCTTTTAAACTTGTTCACAAGTTGTAAGCTTCTCGAAGAAGTCATCATGGTGTGCGGTCTTGGCATAACCTTTGATCGTATTGCTTCTGCTCTCCGTGAGACACCAAGATTGACGTCTTTATGCTTTTCCTCAGTAGACTTTGTATCTCACATTACTTCACAATTCATTACCTCCTTGGCGAGTTTGAAGTATTTGACTTGTCTTGATTTATTATATTCAGAGATTTCCGATGAATTACTCTCCTCGATTGCAAATGAAGGTCTTCCTTTGACGAGACTTCTTCTCCAAGCTTGCGGCGGCTATAGTTATTATGGAATCTTTTGTTTGTTATCCAAGTGTCGACATATTCAACATTTGGATCTTCAAGGTGCTTCTTTTCTGACCGATAAACATGTTGTGGAGCTGTCTTTATTTCTGGGTGACTTGGTATCTATAAACTTAACTTGTTGTAAGTTGCTCACAATATCTGCCTTCTTTGCACTCATTAAGAGTTGTCCTTCACTCAGTGATATCAATATGGGAAACACAAGTATTGGAAAAAAGAGTCTAGAGAGTTCTAAATCTTTGATGGATTTTACTCCACGCCCTCAACTAAAGTATCTTCGTTTGGCTGACAATCAATGGTTAACAGATGAAAACATCACAATGCTTGCTTCCATTTCCCCCAATTTACAGTTGCTCGATTTGACCAGTTGCTGGGGCATAAAAGAAGGTATTTCTCAAGTTTTAAGGATGTGTTGTAACATTAGACATTTGAACTTAGCCTTCTGTTCAAAAGTGAAGCTACTTGAAATGAACTTTGAAGTTCCGAAACTGAAGGTGTTGAACTTGTCATATACAAATGCTGATGATGAAACACTTTATGTGATCTCAAAGAGTTGTCGTGGACTTTTGCAATTATCACTGAAGGATTGTACTAATGTCACAGAGAAGGGAATGGAGCACGTGGTAGAAAACTGCACGCAACTCAGATTGATCAAGTAAGATGGTTGTCATAAAGTGCTTGCTAATGTTGTTGCGTCGATCGTATTTTCAAGTCCATCCTTGAGAAAGAAAACAAGTTGTTTTTTGTTCAGTGACATAAAGAAGATATACTTATGGCATCATGAATGCATTGTTTTCTAGTATTACTATTTATTTGTTTCACTTCCTTAATAGCAACTCTAGAATGTTGTAAAGAAACAAATTTTATTTGTTTCATATTTTGCTGTGTTCTTAATCTTATATGACTTATCAAAATCAGGAATTTCTTAGTCTAGCTTTAGTTTTCAGTGAATTTGAGATGCTAAGAAACTTCCCTTTTTATATTGTTGTTAATTGAATAGAACTTATGCCTTTAGTTTGAGCCTCAAACTTTGAGCTTTACTATGGGATCATAGTGTTAATTTTTGAGAGCACTAAGAATCTTGAGGGCCATTGAGTTTTGATGTGTTCAATACTGTTCATTAGGTATGTTATTTGTAGATTTTCTGGTAATTTTCAAACACACTGCATTTGTCATTGATGTGTAGTTCACAATGTAAAATTACAGGTTATGCATTATAGTTTTTCTATGTTGCAACACTGTTTAACTTGTTATGGAAGCAACCTATTTACCTCAGAAAACTAATTGCTTCATACATAAACAGTGTTTTTAAAGGTTTGTCCTATGTATTGTTGTCTTGATTAATGCATAATCAGTACTACTAAATGTTGGCAAGAGATAATCCCTTTCTGCTAATTCAAATCATGATTGGTTACTTTGGTTATATCTCAGCTCTTTCTAAATACTAAGTGATTGATTCAAAGTATATTTGATATAATAATAATAATGTGATTTAGTGTTTCAAAAGCCTATATATGAATCTATCATTAAGTAAAACAAATCTCATACAAGTAGAGAATTTATATAGTTCACAAATGAATCTATCATTAACTAGAGAATTTATAATAGCTCCTTAATTTATATATATATATATATAGTTCACAAATTTCTAGTGTTTATCCAAATGAGTTTTAAGTAGATAATTTAAGTTCAAATTTTCTTATACCAATTTTTGTGTTCATAATATAGAGTTTTACTCAGTCTTAGAGTGTGCCTTTTTTTCTAGATTTTAAGTTTGAATTCTCATATATTTGTATTGAGTCAGTTCATATAGAGTCTTCAATTTTACCTTGTTTTCAATTGAAAACTCTCTACTAGTAGAGATAATAGGATTGTTCTCTGGATTAATCTGTTATTGGCCGGATACTGTTTGACAAAATGATCTTGATTCAACTGAATGCATGCAGCCAGTCAGGGTGCTGACTGCACCCAATGGATTAGGTGCTAGTAAATTTGATATTGGATTTTGCCATATTATCATACCAAATGGAGCATCAAATATTCTAAATATATACCGCTAAAATTTGACTATTGACAACCTAGTATTACATATATGATGTCCAATTTTATAAAATGATTACTAAAAGAACATAAAAATAGGTACTACAAATTGCATAACCACATAAGTTGAACGTCCCCTTCACCATAAGGCACATAGGTGTAAGGATTAGGAGGTCCAAAAGTGTTAGGAATAGGTGGTCCATAAGTATAAGGAGCAGGAGGTGTACAACACTCAACACCACCACCACCAGCTGGAGGACACTTACTCTGTCCTTTCTCATGATGTGGCGGCGGCGGAGGCGGTGGAGCAGTATATATAGAGTAGCCAGAAGGTGGTGGTGGTGCTCCATAAGAAGGGTAACCAGAAATTGGTGGTGGAGAGTATTGTTGACATGGTGGATCACATTTAGGATGCTCTAATTCATTTCCATAAGCTTCAAAATTAAAATAAGTCAATAATAACAAAAGGGTCAAAACAATTATAAGTTGTAGTGACTTTGCTTGAAACATTTTTTGTAAGATGAAGGTTTCAATTTATTTCAATGATTTAGTATGTGATGATTAAAGGTTTTATAGGAAAATAGTGTTGTAGATGTTGCATTATAGTTTCAATTTTTTTCTATGTTGCATTATAGTTTTCGACTCTTAGCAGTCACGAGGTCAAACATTCACACAGTTAGTTAATTTATTTTCGCATAGACACAACATATAGACACACAATACACTTGAGAGACTTTTCCAATAATCTCACAAAAAACTTGAGATTTTGTCAAACTTTTCAAGACTTTTTTGCTTTCAGAGTTCACCACCAGAATTTCACTGTACCAGAATTTTTATTTCACTGTACGAGAATTTTTATTTCACTATACGAGAATTTTTCTTCTTCTTTTCTTTCTTCACTTGCTTATAAAATATAATTTTTGCAAGTTTTCTTTTTGAACAAATTCCGCAACTTTTTTTTCATATTGAATTCAACATTTTTGCTATTTCTTGTGTTACTCCGGCCGTTGAAGTGAGTTTTGTGCAGTTGATTTAACAATAAAAAATAACATTTTTTTTATATATACAATCAGTGATTCACTATGTAAAAAAGAGAAAAACACAGAACTTTTCATCGTATTTTTATTTTTTGTTATTTTGGATTCCCAAAAAAAATATAATTTTTTTATTTATTACTCTTATAATTTCTTTTATTAAAATTTATTGAGTCATTTGAAAATTTCTTAATATATATTGAGTCTTTTAAAAAAAAATTAATTTGATTTATTTTTTTTTTGTTTTTTGAAGCAAGATTTTATTTTTTATAGGGATCAAAGTTTTAATTGATATTTATCTACATCGACATACAAATATATCTCAATAAAATCGGTAGCTACAAAAAACTTATAAAATAACATAAAACCCCCAAATTATATTGCATTTATATTTCTATACTTTAACTTTTCAACTTCTTCTTCTTTAAACCCCCAAATTGACCTAACCTAAACCCTTACAGAAAACAACAACAATGGCGTCATCTTCCAGAATTATTACTGCTGATTTATATTTACCTGTTGAGTGTTGGGAATGTATCATCACTTTCCTCAAAGATGATAACCGCTCTTTCAAATCTCTCTCAATCGTCTCCAAACAGTTCCATACTATCACCAACCGTTTCTGATTTTCTCTCACAATCTGTAATCAAACCCTCCCTTTTCTTCATCTTCTCTACCGCAGATTCACCAACCTCACTTCCCAACCTCTTCCGCTTAAGCAGTAGTCTCGATTAGCTCAACACTCTACTCCGCCAAATATCTTGTTTTCCATTGAAACTCACATCACTCAATCTATCAAATCAACCCAATTTTCCCGTAGATGGGTTGCAAGCTTTTTCCAAAAAGATTACAACTTTGACCTCTCTCACTTGTTCCAATATGGGTTTTATGTGTTGGGCTGGCCTTTCCTTCATTTCCAATTGTTTCCTTTTACTCGAAGTACTCGACCTCAGTAACCTAGAAAACTTCGAATTCGAAGATAATCAGGAGGAGGTAGAGCATCTTTCATTGACATTTTTTAAACTCCAAAAGGTTAATCTCTGTGGTCATCATTACATTGATGACAAATTGCTTATCCGCTTGTTCAAAAATTGTAAGCTTCTCGAACAAGTCATGTTGAACTGTTCCTATATAACCTTTGATGGTGTTGCTTCTGCTATCCGTGAGACACCAAGATTGGCATCTTTATCCTTTTACTTGATAGATGATGAATCTTAAATTACTTCACAATGCATTGCCTCCTTGGTGAGTTTGAAGTACTTGACTTGTTTTGAATTGTTGTCTTCGAATATTTCCGATGAGTTTCTCTTCTCTATCACAAACGAAGGTCTTCCTTTAACGAGACTTGTTCTTCAAGATTGCACCGGCTATAGTTATTCTGGAATCTTTTATTTGTTATCCAAGTCTCAACATTTCCAACATTTGGATCTTCGAAATGCTGTTTTTCTGACTGATAAACATGTTGTGGAGCTGTCTTTGTTTCTGGGTGATTTGGTATCTATTAACTTGGATTATTGTTCGTTACTCACAATATCCGCCTTCTTTGCACTCATTAAGAGTTGTCCTTCACTCAGTGATATCAAAATGAAACAGACAAGTATTGGGAATAAGAGTCTAGAGAATTCGAAATCTTTGATGGATTGTACTGCACGCCCTCAATTAAAGTATCTCCATTTGGCTCGGAATCCATGGTTAACAGATGAAAACGTCATAATGTTTGCTTCCATTGCCCCCAATTTACAGTTGCTCGATTTGAGCGGATGTCGTGGCATATTTGAGGAAGGTATTGCCCAAGTTTTAAGGTTGTGTTGTAACATTAGACATTTGAACTTATCCGAATGTTTAAGAGTGAAGCTACTTGAATGGAACTTTAAAGTTCCCAAATTGGAGGTGCTGAACTTGTCAGAAACAAATGTTGATGATGAAACACTTTATGTGATCTCAAAGTGTTTCCCCGGGCTTTTGCAACTACTACTGAATTATTGTACTGATGTCACAGTGAAGGGAATGGAGCATGTGGTTGGAAACTGCACACAACTTAGAGATATTGTGTGTTATGGTATCAATAGAGAAGAACGAAATAAATGGTTAGCAAAGCAAATTATACACTAGGCAATCCAAGTTAGCAAATGGAATTAAGCAAATTAGTTGTGACAGATTGATAGTGGAAAGAATGAAGGGAGCACTAGAGTATATAACAGAATGTGAGTAGATGGGTAGGGTATGAAAAAGGTGTAATGTCATTGCTATTCTCTCTCTTTGATTCTCATCTCTCTTTCTCTCTTCCTGTTATTCTTCTTCTCTGCTAATCTCAGTTCTATATGCTCCATTTTGTAAGTTTGTCTAAGAAAAACTATTAACAACACAATACATTTTCTCTCTGTCAAATTGAGATCATTGTTGTGTTCTTAATCTTATATGACTTCTCAAAATCAGGAATTTGAGGGCCATTGAGGTTCTATGTGTTCATTACATGTTATTTGTAGATTTTCTGGTAATTTTCAAACACACTGCATTTGTCATGTGCCAACAATACTTGAGCTGCATCAATTGATTTTGATGTAGTCCACAATGTAAAAATACAGGTTATGTATTATAGTTTTTCTATGTTGCAACACTGTTTAACTTGTTATGGAAGCAACCTATTTGCCTCATAAAACTAATTGCTTCATACATAGACAAGGTTTTTAAAGGTTTGTCCTATGTATCGATTGTCTTGTTTTAAATTTGATATCAACTTTGCGGTAAAAAGTAACTGATTTCTTCTCGCTTGCTTTATTTTATCTAACATACGCTTTGGATAAAATATCAGTTGAGCACTTTTAGGAGTTACTAAGTTAAGCACTTTTAGAGGAGTTATCAGTTTTTTTTTTATTCACTAGAGGAGTTATTAGTTAAGCACTTTTAGAGGAGTTTTTTATTTTATTTTTTTGAAAAAGACCCACTATTAGAGGAATTAGTTATAGTTCAAAACCAATATCCATGTCTATCCTTAATTTCTCTTCTACTTTGCTTACTAACTACTAAAGACAGAGAATTTCTCTTAAACAATTTGTTGCTTCCACAAAAAACAACAATGGCTGAGTCCAGTCAAGCTAAAAGAAGAAAAACCATGCTTGCTGATTTATATTTGCCCAATGAGTGTTGGGAATATATCATCACTTTCCACATCGATCACAATCCTAGCATGAAATCTCTCTCCATTGTCTCCAAACAGTTCCTCTCCATCACCAACCGTCTTCGATTCTCTTTCACACTGTGTTATCAAACTGTCCCTTTTCTTCCTCTTTTATTCGGTAGATTCACCAACCTCAACTCCCTCAACCTCACGAGCTTCTACTGTAACCTCGACGGACTTCTCCGCCAAATCTCTTGTTTCCCATTAAAACTCACATCACTCAATCTCTCAAACCATAACAACATTCCCACAGACGGGATGCGAGCTTTTTCCAAAAAGATTACAACTTTGACCTCTCTCACTTGTTCCAACATGAAAAGCATCAATAGCACTGACATTTTCCTTATCTCTGACTGTTTCCCATTACTCGAAGTCCTTGACCTCAGTGACCCACACCACTGCGAAGAATACAAGGAAGTAGAGCCTCCTCTGTTGATACTTTCTAAACTCCGCAAGGTTAATCTCTCTCGTCATCACTACATTGACGACAAATTGATTTTCCACTTGTTCAAAAATTGTAAGTTTCTCGAAAAAGCTATCATGTTGATGTGTTTTGGCATTACCTTTGACGGTATTGGTTCTGCTCTCCGTGAGAGACCAACATTGAAGTCTTTATCCTTTTCCAATGCTTACTTTGCAACTTCCATTACTTCCTATTTCATTTCCTCATTGGTGAGTTCAAAGTCCTTGACTTGTCTTGATTTGACGTCTTCGAATATTTCCAATGAGTTGCTCTACTCTATTGCAAGGGAAGGTCTTCCTTTGACGAGGCTTTGCCTCCAAAGTTGCAAAGGCTATAGTTATGATGGACTCTTTTGTTTGTTATCCAAGTGTCGACATATTCAACATTTGGATCTTGGAGTTACTGATTTTCTGAATGATCAACATGTTGTGGAGCTATCTTTGTTTCTTCGTGAATTGGAATCTATAAATTTGAGCAATTGTTGTAAGCTCACAGTATCAGCTTTCTTTGCCGTCGTTAAGAATTGTCCTTCACTCAGTGATATCAAAATGGAACTCACAAGTATTGGGAAAAAGAGTCCAGAGAGTTCTAAATCGTTGATAGATTTTACTGCACGCCCTCAATTAAAGTATCTCTGTTTGGCTCACAATCAATGGTTAACAGATGAAAACATCATAATGTTTGCTTCCATTTCCCCCAATTTACAGCTGCTCAATTTGAGCAGTTGTCGTGGCATAGAAGATGGTATTGCCCAAGTTTTAAGGCTGTGTCCTAACATTAGACATTTTAACTTATCTTACTGTTCAAGAGTGAAGCTACAAGAACTAAACTTTGAAGTTCTGAAACTGGAGGTGTTGAACTTGTCATATACAAATGTTGACGATCAAACACTTTATGTGATCTCAAAGAGTTTCCGTGGACTTTTGCAACTATTACTAGAATATTGTACTAATGTCACAAAAATGGGAGCGAAACATGTGGTAGAAAACTGCACAGAACTCAGATTGATCAAATTTTCATAAGGTGCTTACTAATGCTGTTGCCTCCATCGTATTTTCAAGAGTTGTTTTTTGTTCAGTAACATAAAGAAGAAATACTTCTTTTTATCATGGATGCGTTATTCTAAAAGTGTTTTTGAAACCAAAGTGTTAATACTCAATATTTCTAGTGCCAACAATATTTCAGGAAGCTTGAAACCAAAATGTTATGTTTGTTAGTTATTGTGCAAGAGAGAAATTTAATACTACTCAGTAACTTTAGGCAAGAGGACCCTTTGAAAATTAGATCTCAAATCACAATGCATTTAGTCACTTTCTCACATCTGGTCTGGATTCTGAGCATTCATGAGATTACACATTCATTCAGTTGGTTAGTTAATTTACACCGTCAGCTTAGTCCTTTACTTGCATCTTCTTTCTCTTGAAACCAAAGACTTGTGTGAAATCCAATGGTGTAATTCCACATATTGCATGAATGCGCGGTAACTTGACAGTAGAAAAATTGGTTAACAGTAAGAAGCTAATACTAGATAGTGTCAATGCTTGGAGTTGGTTAAAGGCTTTCAGCTAGGATAAATCTATAGGTGTTTCATTGATCTTCATTGTGATATTGGGATGTACATGTCTATGTATCATTGTAAGTGGAGCAGAAATTGCAACCCACTGTAATCATGGTTTATGTAACGATGGTTTCGTCGTATGCGTAATTCATGTTAACAATTGGGAAGAACCTAGTTATTTGGAGCAATGCAATGAAGATTAAATGAAGCTAAGCGTGTGTTAACGTTAGATGAATAGAGACACTGCGGCATCAATGCGTAAGTGGTACTTGCTTTATTTTATCTTTTGTTCCTTCCCATGTTATACGTATGAATTTTCCAGTGTTTATCGGTGATTGATCCTTCGCGAAATCTATAAAGTATATAAGATGAGACCAATCTGTCAATTAGAAATTTTAAAATATTACATAGATCCATTTGAAAATTTTGAAACATAGTGTTATTTGTAGATTTTCTGCTAATTTTCAAACACACTGCATTTGTCATATGTGGTAGCAACAATATTGCAGGTGCATCAATTGATATATGAATCTATCATTTTAAGTAAAACAAATCTCATGCAATTACTCCCAAATTTATAGTTCTAAATTTTCTACATTACTTTGAGGACAGGTTCTTAAAATAAAAGCTTGAAATGAACCTTTTTACTAGTGTTAATTATCCAAAAGAGCTTTAAGTAGAAAATTAATAATATGGTTCGATTTCCCGCAACTGCGATCGCGAGAGGTTGAAATCACTTTATGTTAATCCGCTTTGGGATGGATAAAAATAAGATTATATAGTTGATATATTAATCAAACTGAGTAACTGTTCCAATCCAACCTCAAGTTCACATATCTAAGAGATAGTCCGCTTTGCGATTAACCTGTCACGGTCTTGTCCGCTTTGGGGTTAACCCGTAACATTTTTGTCCTCTGTAAAATAGGCGTCTTGGTGGTTTGAAATGTGTGAGTGTTGTTTATAAACCATTTTTAACCTCAATTACAAAGCGATGTAAGACTATTTTGTTGTATTCAAAACAAAAACTATTTTGTGGTATTTGTATAGTTCACATTTAGTCCTTTTAAATGTGTTTATGAATATATTAAATGATTTTTATGGGAAGAAGAATTTTTGTCCTTGTAAACTTAACTTAGATGATAGGTACATCATATTTTATGAGTTTGAATCATTAACTTCTCCACCTTATATGTGAAATCTACCTGACAAAGAACTAAGGTTTATTACTGCAATACAATACAATGTTCCAATATTTATTTCGTCTTCTTTAGTAAAAATGCAACTTCTGATTTATAGCGATACAATACAATACAATGTTCTAGCATTTATTTCGTCTTCTTTAGTAAAATCTGGTTATAGCGATACAATACAATGTTCCAACATTTATTTCGTCTTCTTTAGTAAAAAAACAACTTTTGGTTTATAGCGATACAATACAATGTTCCAGCATTTATTTCATCTTCTTTAGTAAAAAAACAACTTCTGATTTATAACGATACAATACAATACAATGTTCCAGCATTTATTTCGTCTTCTTTAGTAAAAAACACTTCTGGTTTATAGCGATACAATACAATACAATGTTCCAACATTTATTTCGTCTTCTTTAGTAAAAAAAAAACAACTTCTGGTTTATAGCGATACAATACAATGTTCCAGCATTTAATTCATCTTCTTTAGTAAAAAAACAACTTTTGATTTATAGCGATACAATACAATGTTCCAACATTTATTTCATCTTCTTTAGTAAAAAAATAACTTCTGCTAATACAATGTTATAGCATTTTCTTTTTTGGTAAAAAAATAACTTCTGCTAATACAATGTTCCAACATTTATTTTGTCTTCTTTAGTAAAAAACTTCTGATTTATAGCGATACAATACAATACAATGTTCCAACATTTATTTCGTCTTCTTTAGTAAAAAAAATAAGTTATGATTTTCTTGGCGTACCATAATCCCCAAATCGACGTAACCTAACCCCTCAAAAACCTTACTAGTTTTATCATGTTTACCTATCATACAACAATGTCATTATTCTATCCTTAACTTCTCAACATCTTCTTCTTCATCTTGACCTGATCTAACCTAAGCCTTCAATGTAAAAGACAATGAATCTCTCTCAAACAGTGATCCTTGTCGATCCTTTATATTATTGTATTTTGAGGCGGTTTTTATTTAATGGCGAATTGTTAGTAGGTTTAATTGTTATATGAGTTTTTTTTATATTTGTCGAGACTTAACCCTTAGCTCAACTAGTCTTCTCCTTTCTTCTTAAAACAACAACAATGTCGTCGTCCAGTCAACCAAACAGAAGAAGAAAAACAACAACAATGGCGTTGTCCAGTCAACCAAATAGAAGAAGAAAAACATCAGTTACTGGTTTATACGTACCTGTTGAATGTTGGGAATGTATCATTACTTTCCTCAAAGATGACAACCGCTCTTTGAAATCTCTCTCCATAGTCTCCAAACAGTTCTATACTATCACCAACCGTCTCCGATTCTCTCTCACAATCTGTGATCAAACCCTCCCTTTTCTTCATCTTCTCTACCGCAGATTCACCAACCTCACCTCCCTCAACCTCTCGCGCTTAAGAAGTAGCCTCAGTAACCTCAACAGGCTTCTCCACCAAATCTCTTGTTTCCCATTGAAACTCACATCACTCAATCTATCAAATCAAGCCGGTATTCCTGCAAATGGGTTGCGAGCTTTTTCCAAAAAGATTACAACTTTGACATCTCTCATTTGTTCCCAAATGAAACGTATCTATCGAACTGACATTTTCCTCATTTCCAATTGTTTTCCTCTACTCGAAGTCCTCAACCTCAGCTACCCATTACAGTGCATAGATAATGAGGAGGTAGAGTATGTTACATTGACATTTTTCAAACTCCGCAAGGTTGATCTCTCTGGTAATCAATACATTGACGACAAATTGCTTTTAAACTTGTTCACAAATTGTAAGCTTCTCGAAGAAGTCATCATGGTGTGCGGTCTTGGCATAACCTTTGATGGTGTTGCTTCTGCTCTCCGTGAGACACCAAGATTGACGTCTTTATACTTTTCCTCGCTAGACTTTGTATCTTACATTACTTAACAATTCATTACCTCCTTGGCGAGTTTGAAGTATTTGACTTGTCTTGATTTATTATATTCAGAGATTTCTGATGAATTACTCTCCTCGATTGCAAATGAAGGTCTTCCTTTGACGAGACTTGTTCTCCAAGCTTGCGGCGGCTATAGTTATTCTGGAATCTTTTGTTTGTTATCCAAGTGTCGACATATTCCACATTTGGATCTTCAAGGTGCTGCTTTTCTGACCGATAAACATGTTGTGGAGCTGTCTTTATTTCTGGGTGATTTGGTATCTATAAACTTAACTTGTTGTAAGTTGCTCACAATATATGCCTTCTTTGCACTCATTAAGAGTTGTCCTTCACTCAGTGATATCAATATGGGAAACACAAGTATTGGAATAAAGAGTCTAGAGAGTTCTAAATCTTTGATGGATTTTACTCCACGCCCTCAATTAAAGTATCTTCGTTTGGCTGGCAATCAATGGTTAACAGATGAAAACATCACAATGCTTGCTTCCATTTCCCCCAATTTACAGTTGCTCGATTTGACCAGTTGTTGGGGCATAGAAGAAGGTATTTCTCAAGTTTTAAGGATGTGTTGTAACATTAGACATTTGAACTTAGCCTTCTGTTCAAAAGTCAAGTTACTTGAAATGAACTTTGAAGTTCCGAAACTGAAGGTGTTGAACTTGTCATATACAAATGTTGATGATGAAACACTTTATGTGATCTCAAAGAGTCGCCGTGGGCTTTTGCAACTGTCACTGAAAGATTGTACCAATGTCACAGAGAAGGGAATGGAGCACTTGGTAGAAAACTGCATGCAACTCAGATTGATCAAGTAAGATGGTTATCATAAAGTGCTTACTATTGTTGTTGCATCGATCGTATTTTCAAGTCCATCCTTGAGAAAGAAAACAAGTTGTTTTTTGTTCAGTGACATCAAGAAAAAATACTTCTTGCATCATGGATGCATTGTTTGCTAGTATTACTATTTATTTGTTTCACTTCCTTAATAGCAATTCTAGAATTTTGTAAAGAAACAAATTTTATTTGTTTCATATTTTGCTGTGTTCTTAATCTTATATGACTTATCAAAATCAGGAATTTCTTAGTCTAGATTTAGTTTTCAGTGAATTTGAGATACTACGAAACTTCCCATTTTATATTGTTGTTAATTGAATAGAACTTATGCCTTTAGTTCTTATTACATTATTGGTTTTTAGTTTGAGCCTCAAACTTTGAGCTTTACTATGGGATCATAGTGTTAATTTTTGAGAGCACTAAGAATCTTGAGGGCCATTGAGTTTTGATGTGTTCAATACTGTTCATTAGGTATGTTATTTGTAGATTTTCTGGTAATTTTCAAACACACTGCATTTGTCATTGATGTGTAGTTCACAATGTAAAATTACAGGTTATGCATTATAGTTTTTCTATGTTGCAACACTGTTTAACTTGTTATTGAAGCAACCTATTTACCTCAGAAAACTAATTGCTTCATACATAAACAGTGTTTTTAAAGGTTTGTCCTATGTATTGTTGTCTTGATTAATGCATAATCAGTACTACTAAATGTTGGCAAGAGATAATCCCTTTCTGCTAATTCAAATCATGATTGGTTACTTTGGTTATATCTCAGCTCTTTCTAAATACCAAGGGATTGATTCAAAGTATATTTGATATAATAATAATAATAATGTGATTTAGTGTTTCAAAAGCCTATATATGAATCTATCATTAAGTAAAACAAATCTCATACAAGTAGAGAATTTATAATAGCTCCTTAATTTATATATAGTTCACAAATTTCTAGTGTTTATCCAAATGAGATTTAAGTAGAGAATTGAAGTTCAAATTTTCTTATACCAATAAAACTCCTCTTACTTGAAAGCTCCCTCCCCTATATATATATAATATTATAATATTATAAATGCATCAATAATTTAAAGTTTCAACTTAACTTAAAAGCTAAGATATACTAAATCATCATAATAAAATGTAATATTCGTAAACTTGGATTAAAGTACACAAATTACCCAGCAAATCATTGTTAGAAGAAGATATTTCAGAGAAAGTGAAATAGAAAGTTTATTATTATTGTGTTAAACTGATACAATGAATAGTTCTCTCATATATAGAGAGAGAACTAACTGACTCTGTTACAGTTACTAACAGAACTGTAACAGACTTTAACAGAAGTTTAATTACACAAATACAATATTCACTAACACTCCCCTTTAGAAGCTGAGGGGTGCTTAACTAAGTCTAGTTTATTTACTACTCTAAGCTTGTCCCTAAGAATAGTATGTTAGAAGAAGATATTTCAGAGAAAGTGAAATAGAAAGTTTATTATTACTGTGTTAAACTGATACAATGAATAGTTCTCTCATATATATAGAGAGAGAACTAACTGACTCTGTTACAGTTACTAACACTAACTGACTCTGTTACAGTTAATAACATAACTCTAACAGACTTTAACAGAAGTCTAATTACACAAATACAATATTCACTAACAATCATCAAGTAACATTCAAAAAATTATCCAAAAACAAGAAGATAAAATCTTCTCAAAGAGTTAAAACATACGGTTTTACACGATTTCAGCGATTTTAGAGCGATTTAAATCATGTAAAATCGTTCCATAATACGACTTTACCCAAAAACGATTCTACCGGCGATTTAACTCGAAATGATAACCTAGAAACGTAAACTCTATGAATTTTAGGTTTTAAATCGAGATTTTAACAACCTTGCTTTGGATCTTCACTAATTGTTTTAAGATACAACTTGGAGCCTTGAAAAAAGAAAAAACATAATGCCAATACCGAATTAATTAAAATAACTCGCCCCCCAAACGATAAATGGTGGCTATTCCAAGTGCTTAATTTTTGGAAAATATTGAACCAACATTAAGAAATTCTACTAGAGAAAGAAATCCAGTTATACCTAATAAAACGCAGAAAAATTAAGATTTTGCCACTTGCCAGTTTCGAACGCAGGACCTAGTCATGCAGCCCATTTTGTGCAGCCACTTGGCTGCATATAAGATTTTGATATTTAATTGCATTGAATTGGTATCAGAGCAATCCTCAAGGAGGAACAAGCTTTAAGCAAGAGCAATGACTGGAGGTATTTCGGATTTTTAAATTCAATTTTGTTTCGGCTATTTAATAAACGAAATTCTATCTTAAAACAACGGAAACAAAATTGAATTTAAATAGCCGAAATATCTCCAGCTATTGCTCTTGCTTGAATTGTTCTTCCTTGAGGACTGCTCTTGCTTGCTTGAGGATGTTGAGGCTCTTCTAAACCCTCCACCGTCTCACTTTAATGGTGTAAGTTTTTCTGAAGGAGATTGTTAGGCTTACGGAACCAAAACCAAGGGACTGCACTACTTATATAACTTGTTCATCACAAAAGTATTTGAGTTTAATGGAGATGCACTAACGGTGTAAAATAATTTTACACGGTCATCCAATAAGAAACCACCAATCTTCCGTGTCATATGTAGAAATTGGGGTGAAGTGGGGTGATGTGACGGAATACATGGTTGTCGTTGGTTGGCAGTGTAAAATTATTTTACACTATCAGCATATTCCTTTTTCTCAAAGTATTTTACGTGCAATCATAATTTTCCCACTATCTCTTAATGGACGGTTACTAAAATAGAGGGAAATTAAGAATAAAGGACCGGTGGAAAATTACAACAATTTGCACTTATTAGTATCCCTTATTTAAATTAATAAATAAATAAAAGGGAAAAAATACAACATTTTTGACATAGCTTCAACCACCGGTTTTCAAGTCTCTCTCCTTCTAGGAGCTACTTTATATGATATATCTCCTATTATAAATGAATAAGTCACATCGTAAAAAAATATGTGACAAAAAATTTAGCTTTTAAACAAATTCTAAAATAGAGGTCGGGATCAAAATTTTATATTTATTTTTCTAAATAGGGATTAAAAGTGTGTTTAACACTTGTTGTTTACTTTTTTTGATTAAATTCAATGTGAGACTTCTTTACTTACACTTGACACACCAATAATCTTTTGTTCAACTTGACACACCAATAATATTTTGTTCAAGTGTGAGTTCATCCATTCATCATATGCGCTCTCCTCAAACAAAATTTATTTCATTGACATACATTTATATCGTTGTTGGCTTACATACATCAACAAGACACATGCACCATCTGGGCACCAAAATATTGAAGAAGATTTTCGATACAAAGAGTCAATCGACTTTATTCAACTAATTAACCATTAGCTCTAGTACTACTATTGATTGGGTCATGAGAAAACTCTAAAATATCATAGGCTCATCACTTTGCATCATGAAATTAAAGTGGTTTGAATCCTTCTTCGATTTGGATTCTTTGTATTTAAAAATCTTACATTCACCTACATTTAGTATAAATAAGTTAGAAGAGAGATTAAAGAGAGATATGATAGGTGATAATAACAAAATAGACATAAAAAATAAACTAAATATAAGTGAATGTATCACTAGTACATAAAAAACATGACACAAATATTTGTTGTTGATGAATATTTTTAAAAATACGGGACAAATATTTTTTACTAATACATAATAAAAAACACAAGACACATATTCAAACTAGAAATTCATCAAACACTCATGAGCATATTCAATTATGCTGAAAATGTCTGATTAATAGCAAAAAAGAAAAAAAAAACAAAGAACAAATATAAAATACGGGACAAATATTTCTCCACTATATAAATATAGAAAACAAATACAAGACACATCTTTGTTATTGATACATAAAATATACAAGGCAAATATTTTTTTTTTTGTCTTGAAAGAGGGCCAAAGCTCAAAGGAAAGAAAACTACAACGTTACATGAATATTTTTAAGCATGCAAATCACCAATATGTCATAAAAAATGAGACTTGAAATCTACTAGGAGGAGTCTCCAAGAATTTTAGAGAAAAGCTACTATTAGACAACCAGTCAACATTTCTATTTCCCTCTAGCCAAATATGACTGAACAACATTTGCCAGTGCCAAATCAACTCCAGATACTCTAGAATGCGACGAATCAAAGTAGATGGATTACTATTAATTTTGACATTCCTCGTAACCATGTCACCCATAATTTTTAAGTCACTTTTCACCTTCTATTAGAGTACCAATTCTAATTTTACGTAAATACCCTATTATCCATCTTCTATTAGAAAAAACATGACAAATATTTGAACTAGAAATTTAAACCAAGGTGACTATAATCATTCTATTCAATTACATGAAAGTGCCTAGCTAATCATTTTACTATATTTATTCAAAAAAAAAAATCATTTTACTATATTTATTGTTTAATTTCACAATATCATTTATTCTATATATTATTTTAACTAATTAAATATGTTATCTATTTCATGTTGCTAGCTAACATTTAAAATAAGGGTCTCGTTAACTAGTATCCTGGGACACTAGTTAAGGAACTTAAAGGAGAAATAAAATAAAAGTTATGTATTGAAAAACATCAAAAATTTAGACTTTTGTTGGATTGATTAAACTATTTTCAAAGAAATTTTTTCTAAATTTAAATACTTAACAAGTGTTCATAGGGTACTATATAACATTTTCCTTAAAATAAAGGCAAATTCGTGCTTCAGTACAGGGTATTTACCAAGTGTATCCAGAAAACAAAGAACTACCTAAAGACAGTGTCAAATAACCGTTTATCCCAAAAGCTTAAGCTTTTAGGAAAGGCTACATCAATGGTTTTATATTATTTCTAACACGCCCCCTCACGCAAGAGCCCACTTGGGTTTGAAGCGTGGATAATGCATTGGTCCACCTACCATATGCTTAAATTCCACTTTTTAATTAGAAAGTGAGGAGATCGGGGATCGAACTCTAGACCACTTAGTCATAGATGCTCTGATACCATGTCAGATAACCGTTTATCTCAAAAGCTAAAGCTTTTAGGAAAGACTACATCAATGGTTTTATATTATTTCTAACGGACACAATAATTTAAAAACAAAATATAAAGGCAATTCAAATTTCCTTAACCATATGGCCATGCAATTCATTTAATTTTCAATATGTGTATGAGGAGGGAAAAAGTTAGGGGAGGCTACCCAAAGGGTTTCAGTGGAGTTATTAATTTGGTCCTCATCATGAAATGAAACAGTTATTGCAAAACCATGCACATATTTTGGGCTCATTGATTTTAAGCTTTCACATAAACGAAGTTATATTTTTCCATAAGTTAGTATTCAATTTTCTGTGTCATTATCTATATCCCAATTAATTAATACAACATTCCCCACAACCGTCATTCTAGAGGCCCCCTGCCAGTCCCTACCTACACATTTTGTTATCATACCAATCAATGACCATCTAATCCCCAATTAGAGGAAAAATAGGCTATCACACTCAAACAAATTAAGAATATATTGAAGAAAAAAAACAACTAATATAATTTGAAAAATGACTTATATCTTGGAAAGTTATTTTTCTCAACATATAATTTTTATTTAATTAAAAATATATTCGAGATAATTATATTTAAATTAAAGGAAAACAGACAACAAGCTGCTAATAACGACTTCCTTGACAAAAAAAAAAGACTTCCTTTCAACAACAAAAAAATGCTAATAACAACTTATTGACTAGTTGGTATTTTTTCATACGCATTAACAATACATTTAACTAGAGAGCACATTATATTATGTGAAGCAAGGTTCAAATTATGACCGAAAAAATCCACCTATATATTTAGTGTCCGACACATCTAAAATAAAATTACAATGAAGGGAATCTATAAAAAAAAAAAAAAAAAAAAAACTAGAGACCACATGTTTAAGAATTTAATCATCTACCAACCGTAAGTGTCACACTATGCTAGTACACAAATGCTTTATAAATATAACCACATTTCTGTTACAGAAAAATAAAACATGGACCAATCCATGTCTATATCTAATACCTATCTATATCTATCTATATAAAAACAAGCTTAGCCCACATAAAATTTACATTCCCAACTTTTTGTCCCTTTGAGCCAGTGAGTGGCATTGTTATTACTTATTAAATTATTATGAAAATGAAGCATTTTCACTTGTTCATTTTCCTTACTATTCTTCTCTTCCTTACACCTACATCTTATACCATTAGGACCAAATTTTCAAGCCCTTCAACTCAACAAGCTTTTCATCATTCATGGGCCAATTCTCCAATCAGCTGCAGAGGTAATAAAGAGTTTGAGTCTCAGAAACGAAGGGTGCCAACAGGATCCAACCCTTTACACAATAAGAGATAGTATAGTTTATTGTTATATTTAATATTTATGATGTATATGGAAGTATATATACACTTTATATGCTAGCATAATTAACGTTGCATTTTTATCTTATATGTTAGAAAGAGTTGTTTGTTTTGTTAGCTAGATTGGTAGAGAATTGTACTTGTTGTAGAGAGGATGAAGAGAATTTTGTGATCTTAACTTGAATGAAGCTTCCTGTTCCATTGGAACTTGCACCAAATTTTGAAGAAACCAATTATAGTACTACATGATTTATATCATCAATTAGTTCCTTCTGTGGTTCAATAATTCCAAAGATATCTCCTCTATAATTTATACTAAATCAAATAGGAGTGTATACCTTTTTTCTTCATGTTGGCATGCTTTTGTTTTGATTGTTTAGTTTAGTTTGTGAGAAAGCTAGCTGAGGAATTAAGAAAAATTAAGGCAGCAACTTTTATGATGTTAGTTGCTATACACAATCTTTAATTTCATTGTCTCCTCTTTAATAACAGTTTGCTTTTATTTTAATTTTAATTTTAATCAAAATTAGACAAAGGTAAAATGAAATGAACCTACCTTTCGTAGGTTTTTTTGCTCCTAATCCATCTGTTTTTTTGCCGAAATGTGTTCTGCTGCACCAAAACTTCTGATCAAATGTGTTGTCCAACACATGAAATTACATGTAGTTAAATTTTTTAAAAAAATATTATTAATGTCAACGTGTCAATGTCACGTCTGAATTTGTGTTGGTGCTTGATAGGAAATAAGTCATAGTAGTTCAGAGTTCTGCTGAGAAGTAAGTAAAGTTTAGCCAATGATAGTTTCAATTAGGATTTGAGCGCATTTTCTTCCAACAAATCCGTCTTTTACTAAATAGCATTAACCATTTAAGTCCAGCTTGGTTAATCTCTATAGATTGAGAGAAATGTTTAATTAAGTCTACCAAATTAGTTTTCTTTTGCAATAAAAATTGGAATGATAAACGTACCTTTTGTAGTTTCATAATAATATATGAAAATGTACTGTCAAAAAAAAATAATACTCCTATATGAAAATGAAATCACATAAACTTACTCATCAATTATCACACTGGTGTTCATTTATCATATGGAGTTATAGGGACCCAAAATTTGAATACAGTACGTTAATTAAATACACATTACTTCACACAACAACCATGCAATTTTGGGAATGTAGAAATTAATTTCATATTTTGATATAAATGAAAATATCATCAAGTTTAAACTAGTGACATGTGGTGGTAGCTGTGTCAAGTAATGAAAACTAATTAGTGTAAGGTACAACTTGGATGAACTTTTAGCTTTTAGTAGCTTTTTGGTTAAAATAAGTTTAGAAAGATTCTTGTAAACTTATAGATATTGATGAAGTTAAATAAAAGAAATTCTAAAAGCATTGACTTCGAAAACCATTTTCAACATTTTTGAGATGTTTTTTTGAAAAAAAAAGTATAGTTGTCAAAATGTATAAATATTAAATTGGTTGAAAATACTTGTTGAGAAGATTATTCATATATGCTTTAAGTGGGCAACAAAAGTGATTGGCCACATGGAATAATGCTAAAATTGTTATTGCTTTTGAAAGAACCTTGTTGGTATTCATGATAAAAAATTGAAAAAATGATGATTATTTTTTGTTTATATTGAAGCTATCACATTATATAACATTGAGGTGCTATTTTTAATGTAGTTATTGAATGATTTGTTTTAAAAAATGGTAGGGTAGTTAAAATGAAAAGAAGGTACCAGTGTAGTGAAAGAAACTACCAACTTCATAGCACCAAATATAGGAGTTTTGTTTTGAAAATCATGAAGGTGTGGTCCAAAGTGTAGTGTTGAGTAAGTAATGAAGATACTAATTCTGGCTACAGGACCCTCCACCAAGGCACAACCAGTTCCAGCCAGCATAGCCATTTTGAGTGAGCGTGTTGATTTTTGAACCTCATAGTTGTGCTAAATAATTATGTATTTGAAAGTAAAAGAAAAGTGGCAAAACATAGTTATATGACAAGCCACCACCAACACTATGGATTGAGTTTTGATTAATACAAGTAAAACAACAGTTATTGTGAATTCAGCTTTATGTACTATGAAGAATCATTAAGCAATCAAAATAATGGTACATTGTATCATCAATTTGGTGCAGCAACATGTTTATTTTTATTTGTGAATAATTTAAGAGATATTTTGAACTATAAGTCATACTCCCAACTGTCCCATATAAGCAAAAGTTTACTTTTGTAGTTCATTCAATAATTAATGTACCTAGCCCATAATATAGACTATATACATTACTTATTGAATGAATTTAAAAAGTGAATTTTTGCTTCTATATGAGATCCAAGAGATCCAAGGTAAAACACACTAGTATAAGGAATTGAGTACAAAATTGTATGCATTTAAATTAAGAAATGTAACCCGTGTTACAACACCGGTATAGAAAAAAGCCAAGTCCAGGAATTATGTGCACTTGCCGCCGGTCAACTCAAAATGCAAGAATAAAATAGGATTAGAAGAATACCACCAAGGTGTCTAGTGCGAGTAATTGTATGCAGGTGTACGAGTATTATAAACCCTAGAATGCCTAGTTCAATTCCTAATGATAAATAAAAAATAAAGACTAGGATTCTCACATCCTTGAAATTGCTTCTCTCGCACCACCAATCCTTGAAATACCGACAAAAAATGGGTGAACGCAGAGAATCTGTATCCAACAAAATATGGGTAGAACAATTCACTTCATTTGAGGTTTTTTCCACCCTCAAATGCACTTTTTTCTTAGATGCTTGATATCCAAAGATCACATAATAGCAAGAAAAGAGCTATCTGAAACACATCACACGGTCACTCTATGCCACAATAGCTAGTTCAGCCAAAATATCCAAAGATCACATAATAGCAAGAAATGCATATGAACTTGGCATAAGATCTATCACGCCAGAAAGCTGGAAACATTATAAATTACCGATGTGAAACGAAATGTATAGAAAGATAAACAAGCACTGACAAATTATAAATTACATACATCCTTTATAGCACATAAACATCTCACAAAAGCCCAGAAATAAAACCACTAGCAGCTAACCATATGTCCACAAAATCCCACATAATCTTAATTTCTTACAGTAAGTTTATTGTTAAATAAGATACCTCCAACTAGAAGCATTCATTCAGTTCTTAGTCATGAGGTAGATTTAACAATTTGAATACCTAATGGCTTTCAACAACCTATAATTAATAGTTGCTTTGTACCGTAGCAACTGCGAGAGAGGAAGCAAACCTTGAGGCAAGAACTGCTTCATTGCTTATAGATGTGGATGCAACAGCCACATCTTCCAATTTCTTCCATGAGGATTCCCGCTTCTCTTGCTTCTCTCGTTCCTTACTTTCATCTTCTTGGAATTTGATCATGCATTCATCAAAAAGTGTCTGATCAGCATCCGAGAATATTTTCCTCACATTCAGAGTCAAACTCTGAACAGCTTGGTTCCAGTGGCCACGTGCGTTTTTCTCCAATGCGGGGAAGATTATAGGTAGTATTACTTTGCAATTTTGAATTATCAAATTTCTAATATGATCGTTGTTCCAAAGAAACAGTGCCCGTTCAGCTACCTGCAGACAGAATCAAGTCCACATTCAATTTCCTATTTTGTACATAATTATGTATTGCATATTAAAGCAGCTAGTGACACTGACTCAAACCTACAAGTTCAATACATAATTATGTATTGCATATTATATCAGGAATGAATCATTACACTGCCTGTGCACTTTCTCCAAAATAAAGATATCAAACTGTTAATTGAAGAATGTATGAAACTTCTTTCCTTTTTGGATTTTGTGATGAAGTTAATTTCATAGGTGTGATACCAGAGGAATCCAAAGTATGACAGTTAAGATTAACCTATTGCTTATGAGATTTTATAATCCTGGTATGTTTGATTTCCCTTTAAAAAACTCGGTTTCCCTGATGTCAATTAGTTAATCATCCTTAGTCCTTACTGAGTCTTGCAACAATATTTATTTCAACATTGTCTTCTTTCAGTTTAGATATCACGACTCAAACATAACTATCCTGTATAGCGTGAAAAAAAATATATAGCTTCTAAAATAAAACAAAAATAAAGTCCCATTCTTTGAAAGTTATTACAAATGTGCAGGAAGTTACAAGATATGTGGAAACAGAAATTTGCACATAATTCCTCTTAAATTAATGTTTCATCAGGAATATGCACAGCTTTCTGACCAATAAATAAGTGGAGCAAACTCCATGTATTTAATGTATGTAGTTAACCAGCAGCTAATATAGTTGTTAATGGTGGAATGTGGCATGTAGAGGCCAACCCCCAAAAAATGCTGTAGTGGTCGCAGATAGCATAACAGTGTTGGTTACTGTAGTGAAGAACTTACGATTTAAAAAATTTATAAAAACACAATTTGAAATTTCATACATTTATACAAAAACATATCAATAATAAAGAAAGTTTCAATACTCAAACTTTTAAGAATCATTCATCATATCATAAATTGTTTAAAAAATGCAAGTAAATAACAAATGCAGAAAGAAACAAGCAAACAAAAGATAGCTATTGTCAATTACAAAAAAGAAAGTAAAGCGTAGTGATATCAATGCCAGATAGTGGCGCGTAGCAGCCAACTCCAAAATGCTATAGCGGGCCAATGTCTAAACCAGGCCTCAATTTATTATATTAAGATCAATGGTTTATATTGGATGTCAGAATGTGTTGCAATGCTAGGCCTGTTATGGGGTCGATAGGAAGAAAGCTGGCCTACCATGGGGTCGATAGGAAGAAAGCCAGAACGTCTTTTTAATCATTTTGAAACTGTTGTTGCTAAAACCAACACCGATGAAAAGTTCTTGCCATACCATGTATGTCCTTCATTATGTTGTTGCTTTGTTGCTACCATATCTATATATTTATTTGTAGTTATTTGCTTAGAGGAAGGAATCAGAATTGCATTTGCAGCTAGCAGAGAGGAAGGAAAAGAACACAGTAACAGAGATAGGGCAGAGAGAGGGACCTCACAATTCGCAGACCTGGGGTGGGGGGGTGGGCACGTGGGCAGTGCTATCATGCTGTGACTCACACGTTTCCCACCACGTATTGTCACGAGAGTCAAATGCTCCAAACAGCCCTGTTGTGCCACAATTGTGTACTATTATTGACTATGCTAGTGTACATAAAAGAAGAAAATAATGTCTTTATTTTGGGCTATTAATGTCTTTTAATTTCTGAATCAGTTCTAAGATTTTTCTTTAAAAAAACAACAACACATGCACCAGATGCAAAGCTGGGTATTGGCAACAAAAGAGTAGAATGGAGGAAGAAGCCTATGTAACACCTGCACATGGAATAAGTTACGGTGACAGACTTTAGATTCCATCCCAACGGACAATGAGTTCTCTAACCTTGGAGATACAAACTTACAAAGGCTACAAAAAGGAAGCCCTGTAGTTGGAACCAGACCGGATCTGACTCCCTGCCTGCAGATGGGTCAATGTAATACGTTGCAGTAAGCAATGCAGTTGTATTCCATCTGCCATCAGCACACCACCACATACCATTACCAATGCAATTGGGGATTGCAATGCCGCTTGTTGTTATTAACCGCTATGGGATTATATTATATATTTTTTTCTTTTGATTAAAAGTATCAAAACATCATTACTTATACATAAAGGGGAACAGAAAAAATTAAATCATAATAAAAGAAGACACCAAAATAATTAAGATCAATGGCTGAATATTTATGGAAATATAATATCATGTATGTAAAATGGGAGTTCAGGTTCACTCCATTTAGTATATCCTCCATTTAACCAATTAATTGCACGGATGTGTGACATGTGTCAAACAAACAATCTAATGGCTTCTCTTTGACACACTCTCTCCACTCTCACATACGATTTCTCACCTCCACTTCTTCATCAATTCACAGATCTCTCCTATTCCTTTTTTCCTCCCTCTACTTTGTGCAGTCAAAGGATCTGTGTGTGGGATAATTGGTGATCTGCATCTTAGTTTTCTTAATTGTGATGCTCGTGTAGACTGGAGGTGTTTGATTTGGTATTGGGATAATTGGTTGAAGCTGTATTCTTCGTGCTTCATATCTGTACATAGTGTTTCTTGTACTTTAACAGCACTCCTCACATATTCCCCATTTTGTTTCTGTTCCACCAGTCCCAATTCAAAAAAAATTCACCGCCGCCGGAGTGGAAGTGCACGACGCCGTAGTCGAAGAGTACGGCAAAGATTTATGATTGTGACACGTTTTGCATCACTGAGATCGAAACAGCGGCGAGACGGTGGTGATGTAACAAAGAGACGTAATAGTTTGGAAGAAGAGAAAATGAAGATCTGGGACAATAGGACAGTTTGAGGTTGTTCTTGGCGGCACCGGCGAGGTTGACGGCAGGGAAGATGTGAAGCTGAGTCTCTGAGTTCCGTTTTAGAGAAAGGGAAAGTTACCGGGAAGATGTGTTTTTATTTTAAAAGTTTGATCTCAGCCATTAGATTGTTTGTTTGACACATGTCACACATCCATGCAATTAATTGGTTAAATGGAGGATACACTAAATGGAGTGAACCTGTGTTACAGTCACGGTTACAGCATGATTAGGATTATAAATACTGTGGACAACAGCGGAAACATACAGGTGCTGCAGCCACAACTGTGGTTGTAATACAGTTGCAGAGACTGCTGATACCCGATATATTGAGGTCATGTTTATAGTTGCTTACCTCAATTTAAATCATTTATTATCCATTACAATTAGCTCACACAAATATGTATATTCAAATAACATGGAATGCCAATTTTCACTTTGTTTGTAAGCTCATTGCCAATAGTTAAGCGAAGGGGAATAAATAGGCATATACCGGGCCCCATATGTAATTGTCAAAACAATCTCATCCCCAGAAAAATGAAAAACTATCAAGAAATAGCAGAGCAGAGATACATAAGAAAAGAAAATGTAGAAAGTAATAAAGAAGGAATATCAGAAAGAAACAGAGATCATGTACTGAAAGATGCTAATGAAATGCATGCAGATGTCACATAGGAAAAAGGGGATTAGGAAAATTTGTTAAGCACCTGAAAATGTAGGCTGGTGAGGCATCTAGCAATTTGACGAAACAATCCCACTGCACATTTCTGAAATTCAACTGCTTGAGTGGCTTCTAAAACTTCCTCCAGTTCACTAAGGAACATTACCTCCTTTCCACTATTGGTTATAGGCCAATATTTCAATAGGCCTCTAATCACAGTATCAGCTAACTTGACATCTTTCTCAACAAACTGTGTAATGCAGTAAGAAAGCTGTTGATGATACATTGAGACACACTTTGGCTTGTGAAGTGGGATCAATGCACGGGTAAGGAACAGCTTATGCTCTTCCTTTAAAGGCAAAGCAAATCCATTAATTATACTGCCCAAAATCTCCAGCATTTCTGCAATTCCATTGTGTTTTTCTGTCTCAAATATGAACTGATAAAAGATGTTATTGATAGCTTTTCTAATGTACGGCCGATGTACCATGAACTTCCCATAAATACGGTGGAGAATAGTCTTCAAATATTCCCTCTCTCTTTGGTCCTCAGAGTCAAAGAGGTCAAGCAGTCTCAATACAAATGAATGATCAATGTATCGTTTAGCAAGTTTTGCATCCGTCTCTGATGAAGCCACAAACCTATATAGAACTTCATACACAATCTGCAGATGACTCCACGCCGGTTCCAACGCAGGCTCCTCTTCCTCAGGATCATATGCTTCTGCAACCTTACCATCATGATTTGAACACGGTAGAGTCCGAAATAAATTTGCCGCCACCATCTTGGTGATCTCCTGCATCGTTGCTTCATTGAACTTTGAATTCACAGATGAAATATAATCAACAAGCTCAAGCAATGTTTGCCTCTTGATATCCTTCTCTTTAAGATGCTTGGTAGGATCATTAAAATCAAATACAACACAACACATATTTAACTTCCTTATAAAAAGATTAGGCTTTTCTGAGCTAGAAACATCTCGAAAACCTGGCAAAGCCTCGTAAACACCATTACCATGAGCCATTATCAAACTAACTTGGGATCCAATCACAGGAGCTGATTTCCTAACTTGGTTTGTTTTACTCGAATTTGTTGACGGTGGTGCAGAATTCCCATTCCCAGAATACAAACCACCCAAACCAGAACTTGAAGATTTTGAAGAAGCTGAGTTAGATTTCAAAGTATCATTGGAACTACCATAAGATGAATTCAATGATGAACCAGAGTCACCATTGACCAACCCTCCATCACCGTTAGAATCACTATGCGATGATTTCGAAGGCTTCCGCGGTATTTTACCAAGTATCTGTTTGATCATATTAGAACACCAAAACCCTAGAACAGTCCAAACCCCAATTTTTCAACAAAAATAATCAAATATTCAACATTTAAACCAATTGCAGCAATTAACAACATTGCCAGAATTATTAACAAATAAAACACAAAAGAATTGACATTTAAAACTTTGCAGTCTACCCAAAAACCCTAATCATAAAACCCTAATCCCAAAAAAATAAAAAAAATAAAACTATCTTTCCAAATCAAACTCACTTATTCTCAGATTCTGCACACAAAAATAAGAATTATCATTACATGAAGCAGTGATTGTAAGAAATTGAAAGCATTTGAAAGGAAAAGTACTTACATTGAAAGTGAGATTGAAGAAACTCGAGAGGAGAGTGTGAAGTGGGAAATATGGGCAGTTACCCAAAATCCCCAAGTGGAAGAAATGTGTTGAAGAACCCAATTTAATATTTGTGCTATTTTATGAGTGTGTGTGTGTGTGTAAAGAGAGAACTGGAGAGAAGAGAAGGACAAAAAGGGAATATAAAAATATGGCAAGTGGGGTGTGTTTGATGAAAAGCAAGCATAACGCTCCATACAGAGGCGAAAGGGACGAAATTTCTAGGTTAATGACTTCTATGTCCCACTTTTTGAAGATTTCAATTTAGGGGTTCTATGGTACAATAGAAGAATCACGATGTACCGGTACAATAACATACATTCTTCAATAGATACTTAACATGCTCTAAAAATATTGACTTAAGTTTGACCAACATTTATCTATTTTACACCACAAAACATTTACATTTTACGTTTTTCACCATTTAATTTTCCTGTAGATTTTCTTCATCATCGTTCATTCATTCCTATGACATCTTTCATCATTCATTCATCATATTTCATATTTCATTTTCTCTCTGCAATCAGCACTTGGAATGACAACGGCGAATGATGGCAAAGAAATGGCGATGGCGAGGACCAACAAAAGCAAGGAACCAAGGAAAGGAACGACAAAGAACAACGATGACGAAGTAAAGGAACGGCGATGACAGACACACATGGAGATGAAACTATTAGCGGTCGCGGGTAAAATGTTTCCTAAATCACAGTTATTTACCCAACAAATTACAAGAATAGTGTACTATTTAAACTTAAATTTTATACCTGTTGCATGATGTAATGTTGTGACGATGTATGCTTTGCTGACTGAGTCGTCGCCATGTGAAAGAATAGAATGAACGAAAGTTAAAGACAAAATAAGGGAACAAACAACCATAGATTGAGCTTTGAGAGAGAAGAGATGGAAGTGGAAGAAGGGTTTGGATAGTTATTGAGAAGAGATGAATTTGTTCTTTTGTGTTCTTGAGAGATAGATGAATTTTTTGGTTACCGAGAGATCGATGAATTGATGATTTTTAAAATTTTAAAATTAAATATTAAAATATAATTTGTATGATTTATAGGGTTAAATGTGTAAAGAGAAATGTACCAATACTTTTAATTTAGTTGACTTCTAAATATAATATATAGGTGATAACGAGGATAAAAAACACTTTTCTATTGGTTAAATATTCTATTGTACCGGTACATTCAATTTGGCAAAAGTACAGTAGAATTTGCCTTCAATTTATTTTATTTTTTGTCTGTGGATATTTAGAACAAAACAAAATGTATGAATTGAGTTTTGGGTTTTATTAGAGTTAGGGGGGTCTCTCATACAGTGATACGTAAATACGTAATATAATATAGGTAACGGATAGAATAAATAATACATGAATTTTATGATATTAGAATAAATTTTATCTTGTAAAATATTTGGTGCACAAAAAATTATTTTGGTATTTTAAAAAACTTGTGTAAAGGACAAAATGTTAATCAGTGAGGGGACAAATTTTTGAGCTTTTGTTCAGTCCCTTGGACCTTGTTTATTCAATTCGAGAAATTTTTTTAAAATCAAACACAATATAACTGAGGTTGTCCTAACAAGTTTCATATTTTTTAGCAGATCAAACGTATCCTTAGAGTAGACTACTTCAAGATGTAAGAAGTAAGAAGTAGATAGTTGTTCTTCATTGCCTTAAAATGATCAAAATCTCTCCATGCCCCCATATTTATCGGAAGATATTTTTTGATAGTGTAAATTCTACCGAAAGATATCTTCGATAGTATTTTTTTTCCTAGTGTAGACAATGCAAAGGACATAGAGCAACTATCATAGAAGTATTTATAATTGTCTAACAAAAAAATTTTATTGCCCAAAAATATTAAGTTCTGGTTGATCTGCTAAAAGATAAAAGATTGGACATGAGAACTCTAATTATAATGTGTTTGCTTGCAAAATTGCGCTTAAAAAAGAAAATTATATTTGGTGGACTGTGGGACCCAAGTATAAAAATCAAAATTGTGTTGCATGGATGAGAATGATACGGAGCCATGCTCATAAATGTGACTTTTGTGGAATGTGGATGGATTGGATTTTTGTTTGGGTTGACTCGTCCGGTCTATAGAGCCCATTCCATCCTTTCATGAGGATATATTTGTCATTTTCAAATATTTTTTGTGGCCTGGTTTATTTTTAACCATAGTTTTAATTCTTCTGGCCGACTATAAATGAGACTAATGATATTAAAAATTTTAATATCATTATTAAAAATTAAAAATTTTAACGAGTATTAATAATACATTTTAAAAGTAAAATATCACAATTTTATTATCTTTATGGCTAAAATAATACTCCCTCCGTTTTTTTATAAGTGTCCGTTTAGAATAGTAACAACGAATTAAGAAAGTGTATTTTTTCACCTTATCTTCCTATTATACCCTAATTTTAATTCACCAATAAATTCATACTTTTTTGCACACACTTTTTCTTTCAAATCAATTAATATATTATGTACAAAAAAAAAAATACAAAATATATTTGATATGTTATGTACCAAAAAAAAAATTAGAATTTTTTTTTTAGTTTTCCAAATATATAGCATTAATTAGTTTTATTGAAAAAATAAGAGTAATTGACAAATGGTACAATTGACAAATCGTAGCCTTAAAACATTAAATGGACAGTTAATTAGAAACGCTAAATTTGACAAAACTGGACAATTAAAAAAAAAAAAGGAAGGAGTAACATGGTTGGTTGATGTCAGTTCAATACGAGCTACATCTTTATTTTTCATTATTTTAATTTTAATCAAATCAACATTAACTAAATCTTTATTTCAATCATAAAAATGAGAATAATCATCGACTTATATTTTCAAACTAATACTTTTTTAAATATTGGGTCTATGATGGACCACTTGTTGAAGTGGTCCATATTAGAATTTTCCATTGGATTAATATCTAGCTCCACTCAAAAGTAGTGCTCATTTTTAAGTCTATAAATGAACTCATACACACAATTGTGAAGCTTCTGATTTGAATCCGAATGAAGATGATTAGTCTAATAATATCAATATTATCATATGGATTAGACTTTACAAACAAAATCAGTCATCTTTAAACATGTTTTATGTAATATCAAACATTAATTCTTCAACACACAAGTTCCAAGTAAATTTTTTAACCCATAAGACCATAAATTCTCTACATGAGATTCAAACATTTGTTCAACACATGTTATCAATTAAGCTATACTCGTCAAGTTAGGTGGTCTGATTCTTGTGAGGATTTGATGACAATCCAATTTTTTAATAAGAAAAGTCTAAGATGCAAGTACTTGGTTTAGTTTCACAGGTACATGTTTTTGAAATTGAAAACCATCAACCGAACCGGAACCGATAGTAATCGGTTTGTGATGGTTTGATTTGATCTTCCGACCAAATCATTAAATGACGAACATTTTTTGAGTTGGTTTGAATTGCTAACTTTAGAGCGGAAATGTACGATGACTTTAGCTTCATATCATGTCTCATGTAACAAGAAATAACTATTAGGCAGGTGCGTCTCCGAGTTTTTGGAGGTCATGTGCAAAAATATAAAAGTGATCCTTTAATAAAGAAACGTAAATTTTTTTATAAAAAAAACATCATCGATTTAAATTGCAAATAACATAAAAAATATAATCATTCTTGTAATTAACATAAAAAAAATTCGTTTCGTTTTTTATCATACGCGTTGTGTTACTCTGTTACTGTTTTTTTTTTCTTTACAAAAACTGGACCTGAACCTAATAATATTGTAATATAATTATTTTTTACACCTCTAACTTTACTAATACTATTACCCTATAATTTTTTTTGAGACCCTTATTTTTAAGAGGCCCTATGCCATGACACATGTTGTCCATGGTATGGGGCCGCCCCTGCTATTAGAATATTAGTTTATTTTAAATATTAGTTTCATATTATGCGACTTTACCTTTTTAGCTCTTTTTGATGTATTTAAGAAGACTTTGTTCTCATTTGGAAATCAATCAATGAATACACAAATATCTTCTTCTCTAAAAAGCTCTTATTCTATTCTCACATAGTTTCTCATTTGTGTCGAATTATATTCAATTCATCAGAGTTCCTACTTTGAGATTTGATTGGAAAATAGATTCTATGGACGAACAAATAGTATTAAGTCTCAAAGTAGGCATTTCAAAAAGCCACTTGGAGTGTTGCCATTTCATTAAACACATGGGTTGTTGTGATACCAAGGGTGGTGGTCACATTATCTCTAACAGTTATGCATCAAGTGGTAATCAATTGTTGTTGCGCAGGATGTGAGCTCAACTAGTGCGGTCTTTCGCGATCTATCATAAATAGCAACGCGGTGGATGTTTCTTGATGACATTGAGGTGACAACCTTGTCTGGTGGTTCCAACAGCGGAATTATTGTCGGAATTGAAATGGGGAGAATACAGCGGGTGTCGTAACAATCACTTAAGATAGACGAGGTTTTGTCGAGACACTCCATTTTCGTGTTGATTTCCATGGTTTTGTCTTTACCCTGCAATTTATCAATGTGATTGTCGCCGAAATTCAATGGGTCGAAGGAAAACATAGTTGAATTGGTGAGGGATGGAGATTTTGGTGGAATTGGTGTTGAACTAGGGTTTTCTGAATTTGCCTTTCTGTTTCTGGTTGATGAACATTTGTCTTGTGGTTGAATGTGTCTATACCTTGTGATTTAGGAGGAAGTGTGGTTGGGGTTGTGGTGTGGCGGTCAAGATTCAATTCAGGACCTCCATCTTTGTGTACCACGCCATTAAATCTACATTAATCAATTGATGCTGCATGGAACTTTCACATTTTGTTTCATATTCTTCTTCATCCATCATTACTATTTGAATATTTTTATGATGCATCAATTGATGTTTCAAAGTAAAAGGTTTATCACATATGAAACATAAACTCATTTCCATCTTGTCTTCCGCATAAGTGCATTTAAATTTTTTACCGGACTATGTTATGCACCCATAATGCACGACGAATCGAAGGCTCGAGATACCAATTGCGACAGGAAAATAGATTCTAGGGACGGACCGATAAAATCAAGTCTCAAAGTAGGAATTCTAATGAATTGAATAGAATTCGGTACGAATGAGAAACTATGCGAGAATAAAATAAGAGTTTCTGAGAGAAAATATTTGTTTATTCATTGATTTATTTCCAATGATTTATTTCCAAATGAGGGCAAAGTCTTCTTAAATACATCCAAAAGAGCTAAAAAGTTAAAGTGATATAATATGAAAGTAATATTTAAAATAAACTAATATCATAATTAATACTTATTTCCTGTTAAAAATAATACTTTTTTAAGAAAAGTTTTAAAAAAATAGTATGAACAAACAGGCTCATTCCCAATTTCACTAGCCATTGCATGATTTGAAATTTTTATCTCATTCTTTTAGAGAAGGAAACTTGGTTCCAGATTGTAGGTTAGTGTGCATTTTCTAGGTTGTGTTTTGTAACACCCTACTTAAATCTACCCAAAATTTTCGACCAATAAATAAATAAAACACAAGTAGACACAAGTAGAGCGTTACATGTGAAAATCATCAATAATCACCCTAGCATATAATCCAAATATATATCATGCTTATCACACACATTGCAGCAGAAATAATAAGACCTTCTCATTCATGTCATGATTCAAATATTAAAGATCATAAACAAGTCACCGACTAATAACCATTAAGTTCAACAATCATAATAATTCAACCTTCACATAAATCACCTACAAATATCTCGTCATCAAGTAAATAGGCAATTAAGTACTTGGCATAAGCCTTACACCATCATAAATAAACAAGGTCTAAGAACGACACTAGGCAAAACTCAACAATAAAGATAAAACCCCAACATGGTGTTACAATCTTTCAGAGCAACGGACAAGGGTACTATACTAATAGTAATGACTCATCTCCTCACCCCGAATACTTGGCAACAATGCTGGGTACTCCTCCTAAGCAAGCCAAGCAAATCCTCACGCCTGAGAATCTGAATCGCCCAACGATCCATTACATAAAAGAAATAGAGAGTTAGTACATATAATCGGCATTTAAAATAAATGAAAGTAAATTACTAACATTAAATCCAACCCAACATATACAATGCATGTTGGAACAAAATATGTGTTAGTACACACCCTTAAGTTTTGATGATAACAAAGTATTAAATGGACAATTGATGTTACTAATGTTTAAATTAAGTGTGCAGGAGAATCCAACGTTATATCAAGAGCACATTTAATTTAGACTATGATGAAACCTATGGAAGTCTGAATCTTTACACTCTGAAAGAGTTCAGAAGCTACAACGTGGTCAGAAGCTAAACAAAGTTCAGAAGCTCAAAGAGGATCAGAATGTCTGCAAGAGTTCAGAAGCTCAAAGATGTTCAGATGCCTACAAGAGTTCAGAAGCTATCTGCTAGTCATGACTCATGAGTTATTCAGAAGATGAAGACGTTCAGAAGCTGGAATACGAAGGACTATCAAAGGCCATTCATTCAAGACCAATCAGACTCCAAGTTATCAAAGGTTCATCAGAAGCAAATGAATTCCCCAAATCATCAGAAGGGCTACATCAACTACTCTTATCAAGCCTGATGATTTGTTCTAAGGACAACTAATTACAACGGTCACAAAGGATGTGATCCTACTCTCTCTAGGAGCTAGTTGTACCTTATTACTGTACTTTGGACAAACAGTAAAGGTGAAGCCTCACTGCAAAAGAAGACGTGGCTTTACTCAACGGATATTCAAAGACTACAGCTGTCCATTTTACAACGGGAATTTCTCCAACGTCTCAATGTCTTTCTCAACTCATATAAATATGCAAAAGAAAGAATTGATGACTAACGATCTTCATTAGAAAACATCTCTCAGAATAAAGTGAGAAATTGAATTGTAATAGAAAACATCTCTCAAATGAAGTGAGAATAGAAACTAGCTTAAGCCTCTGAAGTTATTATGTTTGTAATAAGTTTAAGCTTAGAAGTTAGTATTACTCCTGCGTGAGTAATTGTAAGTCTTCTGCTTAGTGTAGAAGCAAGTAAGTCTTCTGCTTAGTGTAGAAGCAAGAAAGTCTTATGCTTAGTGTAGAAGCAAGTAAGTCTCAATCTTAGTGATTAGAGCAAAGAAGTCTTCTGCTGAGTGTAGGAGCAAGGAAGTCTCTCTGTCTTGTGTGACTTAGAGCAGGAAGTCTTAAGCTTGTGTGCTTGAGCAAGGAAGTCTCTGATCTTGTGTGATTAGAGCAAGGAAGTCTCTCTGTCTTGTGTGACTTAGAGTAGGAAGTCTTAAGTCTTGTGTGACTTGAGCAAGGAAGTCTCATGCTTGTGTGCTTGAGCATCTGATTGTAATCTTAGTGATTATAGTGAACTCCCTTGGAAGCAAGGGGACTGAAGTACTCTCAATTTGTGAGGGGAACCAGTATAAATTGTTGTGTGTCTTTCTCTCTCTCTCACTCTCTCATTTACTCCTTCATCATTCACTTAGCCTTAAGTTAATTGTGTGAACAATTCCGCTGTGCTTAAAGACTCTGATAGATTTAAAACATCTTGAAAAGTGTTTAAATATCTAAAACACAATTCAACCCCCCCTTCTTGTGTTTTCTCCACGCACCTTCAATGCATACATATACACATTCATTCACTATCCACATAACTAACATACATATAATACCAATTCATCTCCATCAACAAGGCATATACATATAATCAATCTATATCCATAAATCTTATCCGCACCGTTAACAATCAACAAGATATATGCACATTCCATTAGTACACAATTATTCGAATATCACATCATTATCACATTAACGCAATTAAGGTTCACCTTCCTAATGCATCTAATGTCACCTTCATGTATGTCCTAGACATGTCTACATGTGGTACCATATCACCATCTATATAGGATACAAGAATCCCTTCACCATCTATTATCACCATCAATTGACACAACTTATGCATGAATGATGTGTCACAACATTTCATCAATATAAATCAATTTATATATATATTCACCAACACTTCATGTATTAACACATGATATCACCAACTCACCATCTTATCATTTCATATACATTCCAACACATTTATACATACACATATTTGAGGTCAATTCAATTCATCACCATCCATCACGCAACACTCATATAGAAATATTATCATTATTCATGTATCTCTATAAGACTAGCAACCTATACACCAAACTATCATCATCATCAATTAAAATCAACTAAGTCTGGCTGCCTTCGCCATCTCTCGCTATCTGTCGCCGTAGCGAAGCAAGTCAGAGAGCACAGGGCTGGCTGGCGAGCACTGGCGAGCCCAACGAGATCCCTCGCTAGCTCTCACAGTAGCGACGAACGCCCAAAATTTCTGCTCTGTTTTCGTGACTGTTCAGATTCCACCACCAAATCATCCAAAACGTATTCCAGTTTAAAAAAGATGTTTCCTTTAGGTTATAAGCATGTTATCATACATAGAAGTACAAGTTGAAGGTGCGTGGAGAAAACACAAGAAGGGGGGTTGAATTGTGTTATAGATATTAAAAAACTTTTCTAGATAATTAAATCTATCAGAGTCTTTAAGCACATCGGAATTGTTCACACAGTTAACTTAAGGCTAAGTGAATGATGAAGGAGCAAATGAGAGAGTGAGAGAGAGAAAGACACACAAAAATTTATACTGGTTCCCCTCACAAATTGAGAGTACTCCAGTCCCCTTGCTTCCAAGGGAGTTCACTATAATCACTAAGATTACAATCAGATGCTCAAGCACACAAGCATGAGACTTCCTTGCTCAAGTCACACAAGACTTAAGACTTCCTGCTCTAAGTCACACAAGACAGAGAGACTTCCTTGCTCTAATCACACAAGATCAGAGACTTCCTGGCTCAAGCACACAAGCTTAAGACTTCCTTGCTCAAGTCACACAAGACAAGAGACTTCCTTGCTTCTACACTCAGCAGAAGACTTCCTTGCTCTAATCACTAAGATTGAGACTTACTTGCTTCTACACTAAGCAGAAGACTTTCTTGCTTCTACACTAAGCAGAAGACTTTCAATTACTCACGCAGGAGTAATACTAACTTCTAAGCTTAAACTTATTACAATCATAATAACTTCAGAGGCTTAAGCTAGTTTATATTCTCACTTCATTTGAGAGATGTTTTCTATTACAATTCAGATCCTCACTTTATTCTGAGAGATATTTTCTAATAAAGTTCGTTAGTCATCAATTCTTTCTTTTGCATATTTATATGAGTTGAGAAAGACATTGAGACATTGGAGAAATTCCCGTTGTAAAATGGACAGCTGTAGTCTTTGAATATCCGTTGAGTAAAGCCACGTCTTCTTTTGCAGTGAAGCTTCACCTTTACTGTTTGTCCAAAGTACAACAATAAGGTACAACTAGCTCCTAGAGAGAGTAGGATCACATCCTTTGTGACCGTTGTAATTAGTTGTCCTTAGAACAAATCATCAGGCTTGATAAGAGTAGTTGATGTAGCCCTTCTGATGATATGGGAATTCCTTTGCTTCTGATGAACCTTTGATAACTTGGAGTCTGATTGGTCTGGAATAAATGGCCTCTGATAGTCCTTCGTATTTCAGCTTCTGAACGTCTTCATCTTCTGAATAACTCATGACTAGCAGATAGCTTCTGAACTCTTGTAGGCATCTGAACATCTTTGAGCTTCTGAACTCTTGCAGACATTCTGATCCTTTTTGAGCTTCTGAACTTTGTTTAGCTTCTGACCACGTTGTAGCTTCTGAACTCTTTCAGAGTGTAAAGATTCAGACTTCCATAGGTTTCATCAGAGTCTAAATCAAGTGTGCTCTTGGTATAACGTTGGATTCTCCTGCACACTTAATTTAAACATTAGTAACATCAATTGTCCATTTAATACTTTGTTATCATCAAAACTTAAGGGTGTGTACTAACACACATTTTGTTCCAACAATGAGAACTTTTGATGATACATTATTATTCCAAAGTACTTTCAAGGCTGTTAAAAAATTGACTGTACAACTATAAAATTAATTAGTAATACCCCTAATTTTTGTTCACAAATGTCAATAACAACATCAAAATTGTGAGAGGTATCCTATAAAATCTACATGATGATACAAAGTCAACACCATAATCTAAGGATGTAACTCTGTTGGATATTTTATCAGAGATACTATTGGTAGCGATTGAGCGATCCTGAGAGAAGCCTTGGGAGAAGTTAGAGTGTGATAGCTTTTGTATCTCTTACTAATGCGCAACTTTTGTTTCTGTACATAAGTGTATTCTAACTTAATGGGATGGTTAGAATATACAAGCCCTCAACTGGAAACGTGATTTGACGTGGTGGAAACGAAATGCTTAATAAAACGAATGAGAGAGGTTTTCTAGTGACATTAACTTTGCATTCAACTCAGTGGGATGTTCATGGAGCTCCTTGATGCTGGGATTGTGACTTGTAAACACCAATTTGGCCAAAATTGCGGTTTTTGGAGGGTTTGGGAGAGGGAAAAAATAAGGTGGTAAAACTGTACTGTTTGTGTCTGAAGGTCCATGCATATAATTGCATTGGAGAACTCAAAAACACAAACAATCAGAGAGGTAAAGAGAGAGAGAGTTGAACACAGATTTTATAATGGTTCCCCTCACAAACTGAGAGTACTTCAGTACCCTTGTACTTTCAAGGGAGTTCACTATAACCACTGAAGAATTGTGTTTTGAGAATTTAAAAATTCTTCTAGATTACACAATCTATCAGAGTTTGAATTGCAGTGGAGAACTCAAAAACATAAACAATCAGAGAGGAAAAGAAAGAGAGAGTTTGAAATTCTGGCATGCAGTGGTAAGATGTTCTATATAATGTTGTAGCATCTTCTACCGCATCAGACTAACAGAATATGAAAAATAAACAATAAAGGACAGGAAAGTAAATAACACAGTGAATTTGTTAACCCAGTTCGGAGCAACCTCTCCTACTCTAGGGGATACCAATACAGGAATGAATCCACTAATATAGTTCTAGTTCAAAGACTCCAAAACACCCCGTTTCTATCTTATCGCCTAGACACTACCTCATGCAATTCTACCTAGGAACTCCTAGATATGAGACGCCCCGTCTCACTTCCCTACCACCACACTAACCCGCAAGGATTTTTTTAACAACATTGTGAACAAATTAGAAGACACACTTCCATGACCAATACTCTTGACTAAGCACACAACTTGGAGTTGCTTACAAGCTTCCTCCAATGACAATACTCACTCATTACCTACAGGTTTCTGAGTGATTACACAGTGACCATCTCACAATCTGAGTGGTTCACTTTACACCAACTCTCCTAGAGAGTGGCTACACGAACACGAAACCCTAAAAGACTACATCTTTGATATTCTATTTTGATTCTATTTTCGGTTTATACAATAGGTTTAGAAACTTCCTTTTATATAGGATTCACAATGCTTCAGCTCCAAGAAATCTTCTATAGGAAAAATATATATTTTTACTAAATCTTCTTTGTATCAAAATATTCCTCCCATAAATATATTTGTTGAAAATATATTTTAAAATTAAATCTTCTAATCTTCTTGAAGCACAAAGATTTATTTGAAATAAATCTTTTATATTCACTGCAACAATTTTCACAAGATATATTTTAAAATCAAATCTTCTTGAAGCACAAAGATTTATTTGAAATAAATCTTTTATATTCTCTGCAACAATCTTCACAAGATATATTTTAAAATCAAATCTTCTTGATTCCTTAATATTTTATCTTGCGGAACAAGTAATCAAGTAAACCGCCTTCTGAATATTCTGGAAAACACATGCGTCTTGGCACACAAGTTTGCGTGAATTAATTCTTCAACCAAATCTTTCTGGGATCTCACACGAAAATAAATCTTCCAAGAAACGTGAAAAGGGCGTACACTGTGATGTTGTACACAATGTTACCACATCTAGTTCAACATCTTGCTATAATATTGTTTTATCAAAATGATGCCAACAACCAAAAACCCAACAGAGTTTAACACAGATTTTATAATGGTTCCCCTCACAAACTGAGAGTACTTCAGTACCCTTGTACTTTCAAGGGAGTTCACTATAACCACTGAAGATTACACAGATGCTCAAGCACACAAGCAAGAGACTTCTACAAATGCTCAAGCACACAAACAATAGGTTTTGACAATGCTCAAGCACATAAGCAAGAGACTTTTACAAATTGCTCAAGTTACAACTAACAAGAGACTTTTACAAGTTGTACAAGCACAAAGCAAGAGACTTATAATCTTATACAAATAAGATGAATAAAAAGTTGCACCTTAGACTTAACTCTTTTACAATAAGGTAATCAAAACAGAGTGTTTTGAAGTTAGAATTGATGCTATCAGAGTCCTAGTCTTGTGCTGGTGTTTTTCTTTTCAGTTCAGAGAATAGTTCGAAGAATAGTTGTAAATTGTTGTATACGTATCTTCGTATATGTGCTTCAGTTCACTTGTCATAATTCCATTTCAAAGAGGTATTGTATTTATATGTAGTTGAAATAGAGACATTTGAATATGATCGTTGTAGAAGATTAGATTGCTAGCTTGATGAGATAGAGGAATCTAACTTATTCCAAAAGAGGCAAAGCGCTCTCACTACCTAAATGTTTGCTCAAACAGAGTAAACTTGTACCTTTGTCCAGATACTCCGTTCTGATTGGATAGAATGACATATGATGAAGATCGTTTGGTCACATCATAGAATTCGAACGTTGAGGAGATATCTTTACACGTAGTTGTTGGAACAAAATGAGTTTTAATTATAAAACACCCTAAGTTTTGATGATAACAATGTATTAAATGGACAATTGGTATTACTAATGAATGATCTAGTGTGCAGGAACAAAGTAAAAATCTCATCCACGTAGATCATCATTTGAGCATCTGAAGGACACAGTCTGAAGTGTTAAGGCTCTGAGAAGCAAGAAGCTTCAGAGCCTCTGTAGAAGTCCTCAGAGGCCAAAGAAAGAAAACACAGTCTGAAGCTTGCGTACATCTTCAGAAGATCAAAGAAATGATATCATCAGATTCTGAAGAACACTCTCTGAAGGAAGACAACTCATAACTAATGAAATAGTACAACTGTCTTGTCAACAAAAAGAAGAGTGTACAACCAACGGTCCTTTCTCAACGTCTTTATACCTAGAGTATAAAAAGAAGACATCCTGATAGATAGAAGACTACTGGAAGATCATCTAAACTCAGAGAAAGATTCAAATTGTATTCAAGCTGTGAACTGTTGTTATTCTTTCTTGTGTAATCTTCTAAGTAAAATATCTTTTGATATTGTAGACTCTGAACTTAGTGTTTAGAGAGTCTTGCTTAGAACTTTCAGTCCTACTTAATCTGTGTATTAAGTTAGTTTGTAAAGTCTCTTATCTTGTGTGATTTGAGCAAAGAAGTCTCTTGTCTTGTGTGACTTGAGCAAGGAAGTCTTAAGCTTGTGTGCTTAAGCAAGGAAGTCTCTGATCTTGTGTGATTAGAGCAAGGAAGTCTCTTTGTCTTGTGTGACCTAGAGCAAGGAAGTCTCTTGCTTGTGTGCTTGAGCATTAGTTGTGTAATCTTTGTGATTATAGTAAAATCCCTTGGAAGTGCAAGGGGACTGGACTACTCTCGTTTTGTGAGAGGAACCAGTATAAAATTTCGCTGTGTGCTTCTCTCTCTCTCTCTCTCTCTCTCTCTCTCTCTCTCTCTCTCTCTCTCTCTCTCTCTCTCTCTCTCTCTCTCTCTCTCTCTCTCTCTCTCATTGTCTCATTTGCATTTTGTGTTTTGTCTAGTTTCTCATATCCGCTGCATTTCAATCTACTTTCAAGTAAAAGAATTAATTTTTCAAAACACAATTCAACCCCCCTTCTTGTGTTTTTCACCTTCAATTGGTATCAAGAGCTCTGGTTCTGTTTTTTAATCACTTCACAGTGAGACAGTAAAAGATCTTTTAAAAACATTGTATGTCTGGGGAAGCCACATCTATACCTATACCTACGTCTACTGCTTCAGATCTATCTCAAGTTCAATACACCTACGACAACATGACTTCTACCTCTTCAGCATCTAATCATGATTCCAGCAATAAAAAGGTTCCAATCTTTAGTGGTGATGCTCTAAGATTTGAATGGTGGAAAGATAGCATTTACCACTATGTCAATGGAATTGATGATGAGCTTTGGGACCTGATAGAAGAAGGAGTACCTATTGATGGAATAGGTCCTGATGGTAAGATTACTATAGCTCAGAAAAGAGCTCTATCTGCTGAGAACAAAAAGATGTTTTCTAAACACAACAAAGTCAAACAAATCATGATGTCAGCAATATCTCATGATGAATATACCAAAATAATGGATAGATCTACAGCTAAACCTATGTATGACTCTCTTTGCTCAAACTATGATGGTAATAGGCAAGTTCAGAATGCCAAAGCAAGACTACTGGTTCAGCAGTATGAGCTTTTTACCATGAAACCTGATGAAGACATTGAGACCATTTTCTAGATTTCAGACTCTGGTGTCTAACCTCAGGATTCTGAAGAAAAGTTATACAACCTCTGATCATGTGTGGAAGATCCTGAACAGCTTGACTGACAAATGGAGACCTAAGGTCACAACTATTGAGGAAGCTAAGGATCTTGAGACAATCTCTCTTGAATCACTTATCAGCAATCTTAAGAGCCATGAGATGGCATTGAATGCTGATGCAGTGAAGAAGAAGGAAAGATCAGTAGCCTTAACTTCAACCAAGAAATATTCAAAAGCTTTCAAGGCTAAAACTCTGGAGGTTGAGGAGGAGTCTTCTTCAGATGATCAAGAAGAAGAAGAAGATGAAGAATTTGCCATGTTCACCAGAAACTTTCAAAAATGGGCAAGGATGAGCAAGAGTCATAAAGGAAATAGTTCAAGGAATACTCCTAGTAGAGAAGAGAAGAATTGCTTCAAGTGTAACAAACCATGACAAGAAGTTCAGTAGCAAGAGAGAGCTACAAGAGGAGATTCCAGAAGAGCTTAATGGCAACGTTTGAAGACCTGGAAATATTCTCAGACAGTGATGATGAAGAAGCAAATATGGCTCTGATGGCTACAGCTGATGGAAACTCTGAAGGATCAGACTCTGATGGATCAGATTCTGATGAATCTGAATAGGTATTTTTAAATTATTCTAAACAACAACTCTTAACCTACCTTGGTATGTCTTTAAGCAAGTTTGCTGAATCATCCTCTAAACTAAAACTTTTAAAAACACAAAAGGATGAGTTAGCAAAGAAAGCTGAACATTTTCAAGCTCTATATAAAAATTCCTTAATCAAAATTGAAGAACTTGAAAATGGGTGCACAAGATGTAACAAACCTACTGATGAGCATGAGGTTGCTCTTCAGGAGTTTGTTCATCATAACGTCAACAAAAGTAAAATGGCGTCTATGATTTATAACGTTTGTAAAAATGTAGGTGAAGGAATTGGTTACTCATATGGTAAATCATATGGGAAACAAAATCCTTATATTTGTTTAAATAATATTCCTGATAATCTTTATTCAACCTTTGTGCCTGAGAAAAACAAAGGCAAAGCTATGGCTGTTTCAGACTCTGAAGGTATCTCTGGGGTCTGCAAGACAAGCTCTGAAGTTACATCAGAGGCTGTTTCTCAGAACCTCAAAGAGAGCAACTCAGGACCTAAGTATTCAGAACCTGAGACTATCAAGTCTAAGACTCTGAAAACTTTGGGACTCAGAAGCTCATCCAATCAGACTCTAAAACAAACCAAGCTGATGATAAATAATCAACATAAGACTCTGGTAAGCAAAACTAATCCTAGATTAGAAAAGCAACCTAGGTCCTATAGTGATTATCAATCAAAGCCTAGATTTCAAAATCAATGGACTAAGAGGGTCAATTTTCAAAGACCAAATTTTCAAAGGAAATTCTTTAATAGTCCACAAAGCTTTTCACAGAGGCAAGGAAGAACTAAAGGTTATAGAACTAACCAAACTGGACCCAGAAAACAATGGGTACCAAAGTGTAAAATTGTCTACTATTTAGATTTTCATTGTAGGAAAAACCATTTCAAATCAGATGAATGGAATCAAGTGATCAGCTGTGGAAGAAAAGCTTATGTTCCAAGACATTACTTTACTTCCAAAGCTGCTGAAGTGGACAAAGCTAATGATTATTGGAGAGAACTTCACAATGAATGTAGAGGATATTACTACAATGATTGACCTTGTTTATTCTACAGCTATCCAGACTGAAAGAAATGGTAATCAATCATGGTATCTGGATAGTGGATGTTCAAGGCACATGACTGGTAATAAGAAATTGTTCACATCATTGAAACTTGAAGATGGTGGAACAGTTGGTTTTGGAGGAAACCAAAAAGGCAAGATCAAAGGTACAGCTTGACAAATTGTCAGAGCTAGTTGAGAACTTTGCAGATATACAACTATCAGATGATGAAGAATCAGAACCTGAAGAAATATCAGGACCATCTCAACCAACCTCTGAAGAAACAAATTCATCTCCTGAAACCGTGGACTCTGAAGATCACCCAGCATCAGAACTTATCAGAAGCAGTCCAAGCGGAGTTGAACAATCAAAACATTCTTTCAAATACAAATCCTCTCATCCAGAAGAGCTAATCTTGGGAAACAAGGACAGTCCAAGGAAAACCAGATCAAGCTTCAGAAATGACGACTCATTAATTGGATTGATCTCCTTAGTGGAACCAAGTTCAACTGATGAAGCACTAGCTGATGATGCATGGACTGTAGCAATGCAAGAATAGCTAAACCAGTTTGAAAGAAATGAAGTATGGAGCTTAGTACCCAAACCTTCTAAGAAGAATATCATTGGAACAAAATGGGTCTACAGAAACAAGTTAAATGAACAAGGAGAAGTTGTTCGCAATAAGGCAAGACTAGTAGCTCATGGGTATAGTCAACAAGAGGGGATTGACTACACTGAAACATTTGCTCCAGTTGCTAGACTTGAAGCTATTAGATTACTTCTTTCCTATGGTACTCATCATAATATTGTTTTGTATCAAATGGATGTTAAAAGCGCATTCTTAAATGGCTACATCTCCGAAGAAGTATATGTCAGACAACCTCCTGGTTTTGAGGATGATTCACATCCTGACCATGTTTTTAAGTTAAAGAAATCTCTTTATGGTCTGAAACAAGCTCCCAGAGCTTGGTATGAAAGACTGAGCAATTTCTTAGTTGAAAAAGGTTTTCAAAAAGGTCAAGTTGACAATACTCTCTTTAGTAAAACATTTAAGAATGACATTCTAATTATTCAAATTTATGTTGATGATATTATTTTTGGATCTGCTAATCCATCTTTGTGTAAAGAATTTTCTAAGATTATGCAGGAAAAATTTGAAACGAGCATGATGGGAGAACTGAAATTATTTCTGGGAATTCAAATCAACCAGAACAAAGATGGAACCTACATTCATCAGACCAAATATACAAAGGAGCTGCTGAAGAAATTCAACATGGAGGATTGCAAGCCAATGACAACACCAATGCATCCAACAAGTAGTCTCAGCAAGGATGATTCAGAAGGCAAAGTAGATCAGAAGCTATACAGAGGTATGATAGGTTCTTTACTTTACCTAACTGCATCAAGGCCTGATATTTTATTTAGTGTATGTTTGTGTGCTAGATTCCAATCAGATCCTAGAGAATCTCATCTTACTGCTGTAAAGAGAATCTTCAGATATCTGAAGGGAACCACAAATCTTGGATTATTTTATAAGAAAACAAATGATTATAAGTTGATAGGATTCTGTGATGCTGACTTTGCTGGAGACAAGATAGAGAGGAAATCCACAAGTGGCAATTGTCAATTTGTGGGAGAAAATCTCATATCTTGGGCTAGCAAAAGACAAACTACTATAGCTTTGTCTACAACAGAAGCAGAATACATATCAGCAGCCAAGTGTTGTACACAACTACTCTGGATGAGATATCAGTTAGAGGATTACAAAGTTAATACCCACAATATTCCACTTTTCTGTGATAACACTGCAGCTATTCAACTTTCTAAAAACCCAATTTTCCATTCAAGAGCTAAACATATTGAAATTAAACATCATTTTATAAGAGACCTTGTTCAGAAGGGTAGTGTAAATATTCAATACATTGAAACTGAAAGACAATGGGCTGATATATTTACAAAACCCTTAGCAATTGAAAGACTAGACTTTATCAAAAGGCATCTGAACATGATTTTGGTCTCTGAAGACATCAAGCTCTGAATAACAAAATTGTGGATTCAGCCTCTGAACTCTGAAAGGTCTTCAGACGCTGAAAAATTTTAAACTCTGAAGTGTTTAACCATGTGGAGTACACGTGTTCATTAGTCTGTGATTGGTTAGAGTAAAGGCAGTTTATGACGAAATTCTTTATTGCAACGAATGTACTCCCTCATCATTGTTTTTACAAGGGTTTTTCAAAATTACTTTACTCATTTTCGCACAAGTTCACTTTCACATCCCACACCTTTCTTCTAAAACCCAGACCACTTTCTTCCTCCCTCATATTAGCAAAACCCTGTTCGTTAACCTCAACAATGGCAAGTTCATCTTCTGTACCAAGATTCCCAGAGGACATTCCAATAAACATCTACGCTCAGGACTCCTATCTTAAAGATGCCACTATGGATCTTCGTTTTGAAGATAGTAAATTGGTTATGGAAAGACCAATAGACTTTGAGGCCTTAAAAGTCAATGGACATGACTACAAGGAATTCTTCACTGAACAAGGCTGGGGGCACTACTTGGATATGCTTAATGGACCTATCTACTCCAATTTAGTGTTTGACTTCTGGAGAAAGAGTGAAGTTGTGACTTTGGTAGATGCTAATAATGCTGAACTTCAAAGAGCAATTGATTAGAACCCAAGTGAAAATAAAGGAAAATCAAGAGAGGAATTGGGTCTGAGGAAATTTACTGAAACAGAGATTCGCTCTAGTGTTGGAGGTTTTCCAGTCATTTTGACAAGAAGCAATTTGGCCAAGATGATGAATCTTCCCAACACTGGAATGGTAAGGCTCTATACTGCAGCTTCTGGAAGAAAGTCAGTGCACCTCAATGATATGGCCAGACTTTGTTTCAAGGATCAGAAGTTGTCAAATAAAGTCAGTCATCTGAATGATCGCGAAAAGGTTCTTGCTAAGATTGTATTCTCCTCATTTCTCCCAAGGGATACTGGCAGCGATTCTCTGAATTGGGATCAGAGACACTTTATCTACTTCCTCTCCACAAAAAGGAAAATGAATCTACCCGCTTACATCTTTCAACATCTATGTGAGACAATTTGTGAGGCTCAGAAGTTTGACAATCCTTCCAAGTTGATCTCTCATCCAAGGCTCTTAAGCTCCATCTTTGAGCAACTTGGTCTTGCTGGGGTGTCTGAAGACCTTGAACAAGTTAGAGCACCCATTCTTGATGCTAAAGTCTTGGTGAGTCTGCGTTTGAGGAAATCAGGCAAGCTTATTTCAAAAGCCTCTTCTGATAAATAAGACAAAATTCAAACCTACAAGTGACGCCTTCATATTTGATAATGAACCTCCTGAAGTCATTTTGGAATACATGAGGTTAATGAAGGAAATAGGAACCACAGTCACTCATAAGGACATTGGAATAGGTGATGGTCCAACTTTTGCACAAATCATGAAAGCAGTTAAGGAAGAGGTGTTCAGTGACTATGAAGAAGATGTAATGGTTGAGGAACCACCCATGGAAGAAGCTTCGGTTGATAGGTCAGAGGATGATCATCCAGTGGTTGAAGAAACTATGGTTGAAGAGCAAGTTGATCAAGAGCCTGTGGCTGCAGAACCTACTGTGAAAGACTTGCTAAGTGCAAAAATTCTCAAAAGATCTCGCACAAAGCATTACACCACTAGGGGACAGAAGAGACAAAGATCAAATACAGATACTAATCATTCTTTCAATTATTACAATCAAATATCTGAAGCATCTATCCTAGAACATGTCCAACCCCTAAATACCATTTATCCAACACCCTCTGAACCTGAATATGTCCAAGTTTCAGACTCTGAGTCAGAGTCTTCTGACTCCTCTTTTGATGACCTTTTGGCTAGCCCAATTTTCTTCCAGAGCTAAGCATATTCCTGAGGAGGAAACAACTCAGCCATCCAATATTGCCATCCCTCAATCATCACCCAAAATTCTCACTGAGGAAGAGATTCTGAAAGAGACATCTTTTAGAGTTTCTCCAATTCATGAAACCTCTGAACCACCAAATGACATATCATCTGAACAACCCAAATCAATTCCATCAGACTCTCACAAATCTTCATCACTTGAGATGCTTTTAGATACTGCAGTTGCAATAAATGATAGAATTGATGTACCAGATGGTCATGTGACTCGTTCACCTAGTGGTCCAAGTCAACCAGTCTCTGCACCACTTGAGGAACAGTCAGAAGACAAAAATTCAGACTTGACAGCAAGGGTTCTACATATAATAAAACATACGCTTGATGAACAAGAGGATAAGCTTCTAGAGCTGGTAGCCTACTCAGGGGCATCTGCAAGGAAGGCTCAGCAGCTTCTCACTCTCTACTTGTCCAAACACCCTTAGGATCCTTGTTTTTCACCTTTTGTTTTTAACTGTTTGTTTAAACCTTTTTGCTGATGACAAAAGGGGGAGTATTATTCAGTTGTACAATTGTGTCAGTAGTATATTTTTTAATATCTACTCATATAAGAATCTGAGACTGTCTTAAATAAGAATCTTTTTTTTAAATGTTTATAAACTTAATTGATAAGGAGAGAAAATTAATAAACATAATTGTGTTTGCATAGATGAAGGTAGTTAAGATTGTGCTCTTAGTTATTTTTATCAAACTCAGGAGTTGAGCTTGCAAACCTCACACTCTGAGAGTTAAGTATGTAGATACAATCAAGTTTATCAAATTGTTCTTATACTGGTTCAACTCAATTATGGATAAAACTTAGGGGGAGCTTGCAAACCTATCCCTAATGGTTTATCAGACTCAGGGGGAGCTTACAAACCTCAACAACCTGATGTTGACATAATTAATTTAATCAACAAACAATTGTATTTAATACTTATGTTTGTCATCATCAAAAAGGGGGAGATTGTTGGAACAAAATGAGTTTTAATTATAAAACACCCTAAGTTTTGATGATAACAATGTATTAAATGGACAATTGGTATTACTAATGAATGATCTAGTGTGCAAGAACAAAGTAAAAATCTCATCCACGTAGATCATCATTTGAGTATCTGAAGGACACAGTCTGAAGTGTTAAGGCTCTGAGAAGCAAGAAGCTTCAGAGCCTCTGAAGAAGTCCTCAGAGGCCAAAGAAAGAAAACACAGTCTGAAGCTTGCGTACATCTTCAGAAGATCAAAGAAATGATATCATCAGATTATGAAGAACACTCTTTGAAGGAAGACAGCTTATAACTAATGAAATAGTACAACGGTCTTATCAACAAAAAGAAGAGTGTACAACCAATGGTCCTTTCTCAACGTCTTTATACCTAGAGTATAAAAAGAAGACATCCTGATAGAGAGAAGACTACTGGAAGATCATCTAAACTCAGAGAAAGATTCAAATTGTATTCAAGCTGTGAACTGTTGTTATTCTTTCTTGTGTAATCTTCTAAGTAAAATATCTTTTGATATTGTAGACTCTGAACTTAGTGTTTAGAGAGTCCTTCTTAGAACTTTCAGTCCTACTTAATCTGTGTATTAAGTTAGTTTGTAAAGTCTCTTATCTTGTGTGATTTGAGCAAAGAAGTCTCTTGTCTTGTGTGACTTGAGCAAGGAAGTCTTAAGCTTGTGTGCTTAAGCAAGGAAGTCTCTGATCTTGTGTGATTAGAGCAAGGAAGTCTCTTTGTCTTGTGTGACCTAGAGCAAGGAAGTCTCTTGCTTGTGTGCTTGAGCATTAGTTGTGTAATCTTTGTGATTATAGTAAAATCCCTTGGAAGTGCAAGGGGACTGGACTACTCTCGTTTTGTGAGAGGAACCAGTATAAAATTTCTGTGTGCGCTTCTCTCTCTCTCTCTCTCTCTCTCTCTCTCTCTCTCTCTCTCTCTCTCTCTCTCTCTCTCTCTCTCTCTCTCATTGTCTCATTTGCGTTTTGTGTTTTGTCTAGTTTCTCATATCCGCTGCATTTCAATCTACTTTCAAGTAAAAAAATTAATTTTTCAAAACACAATTCAACCCCCCTTCTTGTGTTTTTCACCTTCAGTAGTTACATCAGACGAGTGACATTGATATTCCTGAACAGCTTCTAAGAGCGTATTGTAGATGCCTCTGATGTACTCTTCTGGCCTCTGAGAGTCTTCATGCCTCTTGTTAGGTTTTTGAAATTGGCTACATTTTGCAAAAAAAAATCTAGTCAGATGTAGAGCCAGATGGGGTAACATCTGGAACAACATCCTAAAGCCAGAAAATGTGAGAAGTTTGTAGCATGAGAATCCCGCGTTTTATTTGTGAAGTAAATCTTTTAAGCGCCTTGCTTGTTCCCCAAGTCAAGGAATTCAGCTTATTTCCTGATCATATCGCCTCTTTGCATCGCCCCTAAATATATGCCTATATTTTAGGGATTTGTTGGATTTTCTTGGATTTGCTTGAAGAATATGTTTGTACTGGATTTTCTCTGTATCTAAGCTATTTGTGAAGCACGAAATTCATGATCAGCCCATGCTAATTCGTGGCTATTTAAAGGAAGACTCAGACCTATTTTATTTACCGAAACCGAATCAAATTAGAATATCAAAGATGTAGTCTTTTAAGGGTGTCTTTGTAAGCCTTTTGCCTTATTTTGTATACCTCTCTGGTGCTGCTATTGTTTATCAATGCACAGAGATGGTTGTGTTAGTTGAGTTGTAATATTGTGAACTTCTCCTAAGCTTTGAAGTAAGGAGATAGTTTGTTTCTTGGTGTGCGTCACCACTTTGTTTGTATCGTTTTACAATCACACTAGGTGTGTGGTTAAGAGGAGAAGGGACGGGGTCTCTGATCTAGGTGGGCCTAGGTTGAAGATAACACGGGTAGTGACTAGGTGATAAGTGTAAACGGGTCGTTTACTGATAACTTCTCACTAGTATTATCATAGTGGATTCTCTCCTGGATTGGTATCCCCCAGAGTCGATGAGTCGCATCGAACTAGGTTAACAACATACTGTGTTATTTTAATTTTTGTTTTTTATTGATAAATTGTCCATTATGTTCTGCTGGGAACTGTGTTGAAGCAGATGTTGCCCCATCCGGTACCCCATCTGGACTGCACCAAAATTTCAATTGGTATCAGAGCAGGCATCCTGTTCTGTATCTGGGTGAGCTCCAGGGAAGATATTTTCTGGCATTATGGACGATGAAGAAGGAGTTGAAGAAGTATGTTATGACTGTGTGCATGCAGTAGCAATATGTGATATACATGAGAAGGAATAGTAATTAAAGGGGAGTATTGAAGGATGTGCTTATTGTGCATAAAAATACTTAAAAGTATTAACATTTTCTAAAAGCATAGGGCATGACATAATCTTATAACCATAGAAATGTGGATGATTCATCGTGCTTAGTCATCATTCATAGGAATATGGGTGACTTTTTATGCTTAATTCATAGAAATATGGGTGGCTTAATTAGTTATCATTCATAGCAATATGGGTAACTTAACAATGCTTAAATATTTAATGTACTCAAGTATGTCTAGAGAAACCACTGCGCCTTGATCACTTTGATCTTATGTACTGATGTATGTGGAATTGAGGGGGAGTAACAATGTTTTATATGCATGTAGTAAGGGGAGTGTTGTATTGAGGGGGAGCAGATGTTTATTCATGTGTGCTGCATGTTCTGGAAGATGTTTCTACATCTGGATCTACATATGTTGTGTGTTTGTGTTGATGAATATCATATGGTATGTAGTGTAGCAGCAGGTGTAATGTGTGAGTATCTATGCATGTAGTGAGGGGGAGAAAAATATATTTCATAATATGCACGATTTCAGGGGAGTAACTGTATGTGTTGAGGGGGAGTTCCTTTGATGCATGTGTCTTATATGATGTGTTGGGTGATGCTACCCCATCTTGGATACCATCCAGAATGTCCAAGTGTTAGAATCTACTTTTCTTTATTGATTGGAAATTTATTTTTTCCTTGTCTCTAATGAGAAGTTTTTTTTGAAGACTCAAATTTATTTGGTGAGAATTTATTTTTCTCCCAATATGTGAATCCACTAAAAGATTTTATTTCTCTCTGATGTTGTTCTTTGTGAGACTAGATGTGTTTATTCCGCTGGTGCAAGTCTCTGAGGTTCTTTATGAGCTATGATTTACTTGAAGTGTAGTTGTGAAAATAGCCATATTGTGTTTTATCTTCTTTTCTAGTTGTGTGCTTAAGTTGACTTAAAGGAAGACGTGAACTGCATCTCTCCATAACTTGTCTAATATTGCTTTAGCCAAAATTTGTCAAAGGGGGAGATTGTTGGGTTTTTGAAATTGGCTACAATTTGCAAAAACAAAATCTAGTCAGAAAATGTGGAACAACATCCTGAAATTGGCTATCCCCCAGAGTAGATGAGTTGCATCGAACTGGGTTAACAACATACTGTGTTATTTTAATTTCTGTTTTTTATTGTTAAACTGTCCATTATGTTCTGCTGGGAACTGTGTTGAAGCAGATGCTGCCCCATCCGGTACCCCATCTGGACGCGCCAGAATTTCACCTCTGATAGACTTATCAGCTTCTGACTCATCCACTTAGTCCTTCAGATGCTGATTTGCTAACATAGCGTCTTGGTCCTCTTAGATCCTATCTTCTTAATTTCTGCATACTTACAAGTAGATCACTAGTGATTCCAATAGTGCATTTAATACTTTGTTATCATCAAAATTTTATATACCTTTTGGGGTATGTTCTTTAAGAACCAATTTTGTTCCAACATACGCTATCTAGGACGCGAACATTCCCATGCACGCTCGCCATATAAAGAGCGAACGTTGTTTTCAAATTTATCAATGGGGGTGCCTGCACTCCCAAACGGTCACGATATTTGCATGCTCGCATTCTAGCCAACGTGTGTTGTTCGCTGTCTAGGCAGTGAAGAGGGTGTTATGGTCATTTCAGGGGGTGATTGAGGAAAGCGAAATTCTTGGGTCATCTCAATGGGTTCAGAAACCACACGTTTCTCTGGATCATCATAGCGTACTTCTAAGGGGTGCCAAAAATACAACTCTAAAATAAAAGCTAGCTTTTTATTTTATCGTGTAAAAAAAATTATCAAGTATATTGAACCCAAGTATTATTTATTCTTTAGCATTATATTTATTAATATTTATTTTTAATTATCCGGTTCAACCGGTTCAATTACAATTCAACCTGTTGAACCAATCGAACCGTGAACAGGAGCTCTTGTCGGTTCGATCTTCGGTCCAATTTTTAAAACATCAGTTTTATCTAATATCAAACATTAAGGGTCCGTTTGGATAAACATCTTATACGAATGCTTATAGTGTTAGGCTCCGTTTGGCCCGACTTATTTTCTACTTTTCTACTTCTTTTTTAAAAAATTAAGTAAATAAAAATTGTTTTTGACCATATTTCTACCTAAAATAAATAGATAAATAAAGTAAATAAGTCAAAAGCAAGGAGAAATAAGGTAAAACATAATTTTTTACTGATCTACTTCATTTAAAGTGAAATAGAAAAGTAGAAAATAAGTCAGGCCAAACGGGACCTTAGAGCTTTTAATACGAGAGCTTACGTCATAAGCTCTTATGCTTAGGTTGTGTTTGGCCCTACTTATTTTGTACTTCTCTACTTCTTTTAAGGAGAAATGTGTCCAAACAAAATTTTGATAAAGTTCTTAAAATAAGAAGTGTTTTTTTTTTTTAAAGGAAAAAACACAATAGAAGTGAATTTAAAATAAAAAAAATTTATGATAATTATCTTTTTTAAGTTGTTATTATTAGTTTTTTTTCTTTTTTGACGAAAAGTTGTTATTATTAGTTGTTATTATATTTTTTTAAGTTTGTTATTATATGGATAATTATTTCTTAAATTTAGATGATAGTGAAATTATGATAAGTTAGTTATTAACATTTACAGTAACTTTTAAATTTAGATGATAGTGAATTTATGATAAATTGTTATTATTATTATTATTATTATTATTGAATTTATCCTTTTTTTTTATATTGTTATTATTAGGATAAATATCTTTTAAATTTAGATGATAGTGAATTTATGATAAGTTAGTTATAAAAATATTTTAACCAAACTGATTTTAACCTAAATTAGATAATTAAGTTGAAAAAGTAACAATTATCAAACAACTTCAACTTCAACTTTAAATTTAAATTTTTTATTTTCAACTTTATGCTTAAAGTAACTTTTAAGTTTTAAAAAAGTAAGGTCAAACGCAATCTTAATAAGCTATTTATGTTTGAATATATTCATTAAAAATACTTACATAAATTGAAGTAGGGATGTCTTTATCACATAAGCATTTACTCCCTCTGTACCACAATATATGTCACTTTGGCAGTTTAACGCAAATTAATAAATGTATAGAAAAGAGAAATTATGAGTTAGTTTACAAAATTGTCCTTCATTAATTGTATGAGAAAGATAAATTGAAGAATTGAAAGAAGAGAGAGTAATAAATAATTAAGGGTATAATAGGAAAAATAGCATTCAATGCTTCATTGGTATTGTAAAATACTTATAATTTGGTACAAATTTTTTCTTCAAAGTGACATATAGTAATTTGGTACGGAGGTAGTATAAATATTAAGATTGACTTTGCATAAAAATAAACAAATTTAATATTGACTCAAAAAAGATAAATTAAAAATAAAAAAGTGGGATGCTTTAAAAAAGACATGTGTGAAAAAAAAATAGCCGTAAAAAACAAGAAGATAAGTTTAAGAATGACTCAAAAAATAAATTCTAAAAATTATGTTAATATCTCTTATATTATAAGTTTGTTCCGTTTTGCTGTTCTTAACCCTAATTTTTTTCCCACTCATTTTCCCTCTCACTTAACCCTAACATTAATTCAAACTAGAACTTCGACCCGTGCGGTGCATGGGTCTAATTAACCATAGTATAAAAAAATAAGATATAAAATTTTTAACACTAAAACATATATAAAAAAGTCGAGTACCATTAAATATTAGTTCGGCAATAAATTTGGATAAATGTTCATACAACAGAAATTATGGTATATTACGAAATACTTCTTTATAGACTACATTGGAAGTTTTATTCGTATTTTCACCGTCTTCGTCAATAATCGATATTCGTATTTTAATCATTCTCTTTAAATAACTCTTGAAGTTGCAACATACAACTGACCATGTAAAAACACTGTCGACAAAAGATATATCCCAACATGTTTGTCCCTAACATTTATTAATATAGTCATCGCAAAAGAAAAAATTAAAGGGATGCTTGTTCGATTCGCATGCTAGACAAATTTGTATATTTTTTAATATAATGGACCACATGAAAAGATGGAGAAAAAAGGTTTAGGGTTAGCATTTCGGAGCAAGTTTAGCATATAAGAGATATAATAATAATAACAATAATAATAATAATAATAATAATAGGAAGCTAATAATAATAAATATTTAACATGGTGAGTTAAAAGTTGTTGGTTCGATTCTTGGTGAGATATTTTTTAACATTTTATTTGAATTAATAATAATAATAATAATATTAATAGGAGAGGAAGCTAATAATAATAAATATTATTATTATTATTATTATTAATTCAAATAAAATGTTAAAAAATACCTCACCACTTATGGAGTAGGGTGTTGAGGGCGAAATATGGTCAGGAGGGGGTAAGGTTCGGTTCCGGGAAGGAGTAGGGTCGAGTTGGTGGCAAGCTTTGAATAGTGTTCGGATGGGTGCGGGTTTGGTAGATACACGGTGGTTGTTAGATAACATTCGTAGGAAGGTGGGGGACGGCCGAAACACATCATTTTGGTTGGACCCGTGGTTGGATGATGGTCCTCTTCAGTGGTCTTTTAGCCGCTTATTTGAACTTTCGGAGAACAAAGAGGCAACGGTAGCTGACATGATTGTAGCTGGTAGTGGGGTAGGAGGCGAGGCATGGCAGTGGAGGAGAAGACTGTATGCGTGGGAAGAGGAGCTGGTGGGAGAATGTGTAGATAGGTTCACTAACATTATTTTGCAGGAAGGGGTACCTGGTCGGTGGGTGTGGAAGTTACATTCTTCTCAAAGCTATTCTGTCAAATCAGCCTATTCTTTTCTAACAGCTTCGGAGATTTCTTTATCCGACAGTTCGGACAGGTTTCTATGGTTAAAAGCAGTGCCTTTGAAGGTGAACATCTTTATTTGGCGCTTGTTTCTGGACAGATTACCAACTATGAACAATTTACACAAACGAGGTGTCAACGATGATACTCAACTTGTATGTTCAGCTTTGTGTGGGGCGGTGGAGAATGCAGATCATTTGTTTTTTCAGTGTGTGAGTTATGGTAGTTTATGGCCGTTAATTACAAAGTGGTTGGGCGTCGAAACGACCTTGCATGGTTCGCTTGTTTTCCATTCGATACAGTTTATTGGGTTGAGAGATGGTTCAAAGGGCGCCAGATTAGCGCTCTCCATATTATGGATTTCGACCCTTTATGTGATTTGGCGGGCTAGAAATAAACAGATTTTTCAGTCGACTTTGGATTCGGTGGAAACATTATTTGAAAAGTTTAAGCTGCAACGTTTTGGTGGTTGAAATCTTACTTCATTCTGTTTGATTTCAATTATTCTTTTTGGCCGCTGTATCCCATGCAGTGTTTCCAGGCTATTACGTGATATTCGTATTGTTATGTTCTGTTTTGGTTGTTTTTTGTATTAGTGCAACTTTTGTTTTTTGTTATTGCTCTCAAGATGTAACCAGACTTCCCTTAGTACCTGATTAGCACTTCTTGTGCTACCAGGACTGATTTTCATTTTTTAATAAAGTTCTATTTTGGCTTCTTCAAAAAAAAAAAATACCTCACCAAGAATCGAACCAACAACCTTTAACTCACCATGTTAAATATTTATTATTATTAGCTTCCTATTATTATTATTATTATTATTATTATATCTCTTTTTTTTAAACTTGCTCCAAAATGTTAACCCTAAACCTTTTTTGCCTCATTTTTTCTCTCTTTTTCATGTGGTCCATTATATTAAAAAAAAATACAAATTTGTCTAGCATGAGATTCGAACCTGCATCCCTTTAATTTTTTCTTTTGCAATGACTATATTAATAAGAGTCAGGGACAATCTCTTAAACATGTTGGGATATATCTTTTGTCGACGGTGTTTTTACATGTTCAGTTGTATATTGCAACTTCAAGAGTTATTTAAAGATAATTATTAAAAATATTGATTATCGACGAAGACGGTAAAAATACGAATAAAACTTCCAATGTAGTCTATAAAGAAATATTTCGTAATATACCATAATTTCTGTTATATGAACATTTATCCAAATTTATTCTTGAACTAATATTTAATGGTACTCGACTTTTTTATATATGTTTTAGTGTTGAAACTTTTATATCTTATTTTTTTCATATTACGGCTAATTTAACTCGTGCACCGCACGGGTCAAAGTTCTAGCTGTGTAAAATGGAACAGGCGGGATTCAAAGTGGAATCTTTTTTCATAAGCTCCATGTTAAGCCCAACGATACGATATTATGAGAGCTTATTAAAATATGGCATAAGTAGCTTATGAAATTGTGATAAGCACTTTTTTTTTTTATTAATTTACCCAAATAAAAATATAATAGCATTACTTTGAAACATCAAATACATTTCAACCTAAATAAAAAACAATTAAATATATAATCTAACGTCAGAATATCATTTTTTGTCAAAAAAAAAAAAAAAATCAGAATATCATTTAAATCAGAAATCACCAAATGCTAGAACAATAGACGGTATTGACTGTACAACTATTAAATTAATTAGTAATACCCTTAATTTTTGTTCACAAATGTCAATAACAACATCAAAATTTGAGAAGTATCCTATAAAATCTAGATGATGATACAGAATCAACACCATAATCTAAGGATGTAACTCTGTTGGATATTTTAACAGAGATACCAAAAAAAGAGATACTATTGGCAGCATTCAGTGATCCTGAGAGAAGCCTTGGGAGAAGTTAGAGTGTGAGAGCTTTTGTATCTCTTACTAATGTGCAACCTTTGTTTCTGTAAGTATATTCTAACCTAATGGGATGGTTAACAAAAGTTGCGCATAAGTAAGAGGTAGAAAGCTCTTAAACTCTAACTTCTCAAAATTGCGTCAAAAAAAGAAAGGATCGTTTGATCGCTGCCAATTCGGTCATACAAGGTACTACACAATCTACTGTATTCTAATAATGTCCAACAAACTCGTGATCACATTTCACTGCTTTACCAACTTTCTATTGAAAATGTGTTCCACGTCAATACGAACATTTTCCACATCCATTACATAGTCTTTCTGATCCTCATCCGCCATCAAATCATGCAACAATTGTTTCATTCTATTCAGTGCATCACCTAAAGCACAGAAGTCCCTGAAAACTCGAGCTTCAGTGGTCTTTAGTTGCAAGAGACTCTTAATCGCGACAAGTGCCTGTTTAATACATGCAAGTCAAACCAAAAGCTCAAGATGAACTGTAAAAGGGGCCAATTTGTTTTGTGCAAAGAATTATAGAAGGTATGCACTACATAAGTGTATATAAAATTGAAATAAAGAACATCTTTAAATGGATGCTTCAAACCAATCCCTAACTTTCATTCTACTGATCACAATTCTTTGTCAATAATGCAAATCGAAACAATTTTTCTTTAGTTTCCACAATTACCATCTCCCAAACAAGTCATAGGCACATTGAGATTTGATAGAGCATAGATTGAAATACATAAATGAGGGTATAGAAAAGGCTCATTAGATCAATTATAAGAATAAGAAAAATATGTTAGAAGAACAATCTTATGGAAGAGGTGTGGCTCAAAATGCTTTGTTTTTCTAGGTGGGAGTTGAGCCAGTGAGATTTGCATCGCACAAGGTCATAAGTAAGACAGCAGAACAAAAAACAACATTATATTTAAATGTAATGTCAACAATCACCTTTTCCTGGAGATCAAGGTCGGTCGAAGCAGTTAAATCAACCACGGACTTCAACAGATCCTGGTCATTGAAAAATGGTGGTTCATCTTTATCAACGTTTTCTAATTGATACTCTGCTAAATCAGTCAATAGAAGCACGGCCTTCCTCCGAAGTTTGATATCAATACTTGCATTCCTCAAAATATCCTAAAAAATTCCAATGTCAATTAAACCTTACCAATGCTGAAAAGTAGTTAAAAAATATAACAATGGTAACAATAATATTAAAACTTAGATAGGTCACCTGAAGCATTAAACCTCCGGCTTCAGCATAGAACAATTCCTGACTGGTTAAATTATTATGAATCAAAGCTGAAACAGCATATAATGCTTTAATGCCTTCTTCTATGGAATCAGATTTTACCATAATTATCAGCCTTGAGAGTACACCAAGTTCCAAGACCTGGAATAGTCAAAATTTCACAGCATTACTATATTACTTAGCTTCAATCAATGTTCAAGAAACTTCGTTAGAAAACAGCCGCTAACTAAGATTTATATCAGGAAAGAGTGCCAAAGAGGAATCAAATGGAACAGATTGAATAAGAGGTAAGCAAGGGGAATTGAATGATTTGTAGTAAAAGAGAATTGGCATCAAAAGTTCACAAGTACAGAAATAATCAAGGAGGTTGGGAGAAAACAGATGCAGGAAAATACGTAGAGCATGGTAAGTGGTAAGGGAGAGTATAGGGTTTTCAAATATCTCATGGTATGCTTTTACGGTATTGGAATTTTGCATTCCGTGCAAGTCTACCACAGTACTACACTGTTATTGTCCCTGGTCTGAGATCGGGTTGACACAGTCTTAGACAGACGCGGGAGAACCTTCCTTTTGACATATGGTGAAGACAGAAGCGAACTTGTCCTTGACAGAATCTCTTCTTGAATTCACAAGTTTAATTTTTATAATTATTATTGATGATCTTTATTCTCAATTAAATAAGCTTGCAATAGAAGAGTTCTAATTAAACTAGGTTAATAACTAACTTTAGGTAAAATCTATTATAACCCGTAAGTCTTGTCCTAACAATACTAAGATCAAATTTAAATACTATCTTATGCTAACTTATTACAAATAAATGAAATAATAAATCCTAATCAACATAACTAATCCTAATCAGCAGAATCATAGGTCATCCTCTTTCCCACAGTTGGATCCATATCATACATTGATACTGATATTATTCTGGAATAACTTATAAGTAGTCTCCGAGGAATGAGGGTTGATATGTACTTCAACTATCAGTGTGTTTTGATTCAATTAACAGCAACTTCCTAAAATTCCATTAATTATCAATGTGACAACATACCTGCTGCTGAAAAGTTGGGTTGTTTTGACTAGCTTTTCCAAGAACCCATGCAGCAAGAGCTCTAATACCTGATTCATAGTGATTAAGTTCCCGCGTAACAGCAGAAAGCCCCCCAAGTTTGTTTAAATCTGACAGACATTAGAAGTTTTTATTAGGGATACACTATTACACAGGAAAGAAAAATGATAGCAAATGGAAACAAAATCAAAGGAAACTTATGAACTAATGACAAGCACCGCTTCTAGCGTATAAATATAATGCAACTTTGTTGGGATAGTGATGCATAAAAAGAAATAATGTATGTTCTAGTAAACTATAATACACTCTTGTTCCATTTGTTTTCTCTTAAAAGTATTCATGATCCGATATTCATCTCAATCTGCTTCGAAAATTCTGCTAAAGACATCAAAGAGGGATTTCATATTTGCAAGATTCTTCTAGAGAAAGCAATTATTATTGAAATATTTCAAAAGCATCCTTTACAAAAAGAAAAAACAGATTTTGAGACTTCGAAAATTCAGCTGAAGATATCAAAGAGGGATTTCATATTTGCAAGATTTTGAGACTTCTAAATAATCTATCCAGAAATAGCTAAAAATGATAGTTCAAGTAAATTGCATGCATTATTTTTTGTTTGGTTTACAATGGAGCTGAGGATCGAACCTACGACCTCTAGCATATTATTAAGCCCATTAAAATATATTGAAACATTATAAATGAGTAAACATTGATAAAAAGATAGCTACCATTTGCATTATCTAATGGCTCAACAAGCTCAAGAAGCTCGAGTAAGGCTCGGTATCTATCTTCCAAAGATGTAGACACATTATTCAAGTCAGTTATGGCAATTTTCATCAACTCGACATCCGAAAACATTTTTGTTTTCTCCATCATTTCCTGTTTAAAATCCACAAACAATGCATCACATAAGTAAATAAATAACAAACATAAACAAATAAACACAAACAGAGAGAATTTGAATTACTTTGATTTCAATTTGACTTTTTTGAAGTTCGCTGGGCGATAATCTTTCATGAGATTGTGCTGATTCCTTTAACTTTTCAGGATCAGAATGACCTAAATCAAACACACACAAAAAAAAAAAATAATAAATAAATAAAAATAGCTTATTCAATTAATAATATTCAAATTAAGCAAAAGGAATAAAATAGCTTGGTAATTATTATTCGTACTTATAGCCCAATGCAACATGCTGTCCATTGAAGAGAAGCCACCGTCGGAGTCGGAAACAGAGGAATCCGGCGGGAGTAGATCGGATTCTTCGGCGGCAGTGGACCATGATGACTGACGGGAGGTGAGGTTTATGTCTGTTTCGGCGATGGCAGCCACCGCGGTAGCCGCCGTGCAAAGTATGAGTGCGGCGAGTAAGAGTGTTCGATCCATTTAATTTAATTTTTATTTATTTATTTATTTTTGAAAAAACGAAGGTGCAAGCAGGTTTTATAAACACCTGCGTTTTTCCTCTTCTCCTTCGTCGTCTTCACGGCTTCACTCCTTTGTGTGTTTTTCAAAGACACGTCATGTAGATCAATTTGTGCCGTTGATTTTGGATCTGACGGTCTTAAATTTTGGGATGAGTCTCATCATCGTCATACTACCATAACTAACGTGCGATTTTAATTAATTTAAATTTATTTTATTTAAATTTTTTAATTAAAAATAATAATTAATAATTGACGTGGACTTACAAAATAAATAAAAAATAAATTATTTTCACGTGTACATGCCGCATCATCCAAAATATATAGTCACATGCTTTGTTATCCACCCATAAAGTAAAACTAGTACTTCATCCGTCCCATTTTCATTGCCACATTTGCAAAAAAAATTGTCCCATAATATTTGATCAATTTCAATTTTTTATGTTATTTTTCCATTTCTACCCCTTATAAATGCTTTTGCAGAATCTACATTTTTGTCTCTTCACTTTCTCACCACATTTTGCCTCTTCACTTTCTCACCATATAACAAAGGTAATTTGGTAAAATTAATATTATCTCTCATTCATTTATGCACTTTTCTTAATATGTGTGAAATGGTCAAATGTGGCAATGAAAATGGGAACTGATATCTCAAGTTTAGTTTATCATTCCACTGAATGAAGATAGACTCGGTCATGCTTAGGGGGAGATGGGACCAGGAAAATAGGAACACATGGAGTCACTTCCTCCCCCATGATCTCAACTACCTAGCCCACTACTCTCATCCTATTCTTCTACAAACGTATTCAATCTCATACTTAGGCCTAGAATACCATATAGCCAAGTACATACCCCATAGAGTCCTCGTAGGAACAGACACTAAGCAAAACTAATATACTGATTAATATATAGAGTAATGCTAGCAACACACTCTAAAATACAAACTCTTTTTTTTTGGTTAAAATTCACATTTATCCCATAAAATTTATATGGGCACACATTATTTTATGGGAAGCATATATTTATATGGGCGCACATTATATCTCTCTCGTTTAGACCTTCATTATCTTCTATGGTATTTTCTCTCAGGTCTCCGTGTGAAAAAATGAAAACTTACATGTGACAATAAAAAAGAATTATATGTCATTTGATAAGGGTTTACAAAATTTAAATATTTTTTATTTGTTTATTTTAAAGTAATGTATGCAAAATAAAAACAAAGTAATACATGATATTATTTCTTTTAATTCTCTCTTTTTTTTCCTTGCTTTCAGTTGATAGTATTCCTATTTTCATATAATAAAATCTATAAATGTACGTCGTACCCCGTGTAAGTTATTTTTTGGTTAATACCTCCATGTAGTTTATTTTTTGATAAATACCTCCGCATAGTAATTTTTTGTTTGGTACAAATCATTGTGTAATTTTCTTTTGTAGGAAAACCACCTTAAGAAAAAATACAATAAAGATACATACCTGAAGTGTGATGGAAAACAACCGTAAAAATATGTATATTTGGATTTCAAGTGTTACGATCTATTTGGAAAGAGATAAACAACAGGTGTTATGGTTAGTGTTTGCCCATAAAGAATTATCTGTTGAAGCATTGGTAGAGAAAGTGATAATTGTTTCTTGGTGGTGGTTGAAGACCTGTGAGCATGGCTTTGATTATGTTTTCTACTCGTGGCGGTCTAACCCTTTAGTTTGTTTAGGGATTAGAAATTGACTTGGTTAAACCTTGAGAATTTTATTTAATTTAATGTAAGATTCAAATTCAAAATTTATATTAAACATTCATTCATATCCTTGTAAAAAATTTATCCAGTCGTCTTATGAATATAGCTCAGTAGGTAAATTTTGACATTATTAGAGGAACCGAACTTCAAACCCTAGATTCTACATTTCTCTACATTGAGTTGAATCACTAATATAACCTAGAGAACATTCATCCCGTGTATAAAAATTTGAAAACTCCACCCATCATAAACATATAAGAAATAATGATATATTATTAATAATAGAAATTTTGGTTTTTTTAATTACACAATATAACATATAATGCTTCATCCCATTATTCTTATATTTAAAATTTTATTCAATTTAATGTAAGATTCAAATTCAGAATTTATATTAAATATTCATTCATACACTTGTAAAATTTTCATCCCCGTTCCTATAAATATAGTTCAACTGATAAACTTATAAGGAAGTTGTAGAGCATAAAAATACAATATTTTTTGTTAGAATGCTTGTGAGACTTTTATTTAAACATGTAAGCACATTATTTAGTATTAATAGAGTGTGACTTTTATTTAGACTTTCATCAAACATATTATTTATTGTTTAGATTTTATTTAAACCTTTAACATATATCCAAAATGAAATATTACCTATTTGTTTATTTATTTTTTGTCAAAAAACATTACCTATTAGTCCATAAGAATGAGTGATGTACGTTTCATTTTTTCAAAAAACATTACCTATTAGTCCAAAAAAAAATAGGGAGAAAAATTGATTTCATATTATTTGTTTTTTTTTCTTTTGACAAAAAAAATCCAGATTTGTGTTTGTTTAAAATACAAATAGGAAAAAAAAATACAAATAGGAAAAAAAATCAAGGAGAAATGATTTCATATTATAATTAATGTGTAGAACAAATAGGAATAAAATACAAATAAAATTGAAGAAATGTGGCCATCGGGAATCGAAACGGTGATCCTTTGCACATAATGTACCATGCCTTGGTTGGATATGGAAAGACCTTCATAGTTAGCCACATAGGAATTAAAAACATTACAGAATGCCGACATAAATTAAGGATAAATTGCCACTTATGAAAAAGACCATGAAAGAGAAACTTGTAAACATAAATAATATACGAGGGAATCTTCATATTAAAGAAGGTAAATAAAAAAATTTATGGAGTGGATAAATGAAATTGATCTTTACCTTGATCAGAATCGACCAGACGGTGGTGCACGGTTGTTCGTGATTCCGAGCAGTCCAACAATACCCGGAGGGGGGTTGTGTACCTGTAGACACTCCGACGCTCAAGTCAGTTGAGGTGAAGTGAAGGTTTTCAATATAGAGATTACGTACCTTTGTGAAGTTGTGAAAAGGTCTATATATAGCCCCAGCGCTTGGCCAAGGCCGTTGATGGGCAGTTAATGCCAATCAATGGCTGTCGGAAAATGGCTGAGGAGCCGTGATGAGCATTTAATGCTCATCATTCCAATGTTGGGCGTTACGAATCTCAGGGGAGACGCACGCTGCTCAACGGCCCAATAGAGGAGGTCCCCAACGTGTTGGGCATTCAGACCCAGTCCAGAACAGGAGCCCCCCAAGTCACCATGCTCGGGCAAGAGGATGGCGACTTTAGTGGTCGTAATTCTGATACTTAGGCTAATGGTGTTGAGGGCCTGAATTTCCCTTTGATGTCGAGCACAACAATATGTCGAGGAGATTATATCTCATTGTTCGTCTGAACGTTAACAGGATTTAAATCTCGAGCAAAATGATGTGTCGAGGAGTCGTATTTGACCGTTCATCGTAAGAGGTTTGTTTGTGATAGTTCCGTGGAGATAGATCCGAGCATTTATTATGAGTTCGCGAATCTCGCCATTGATTCCGCGCATTGTTAATCCGTCCAAGATTTTCGACGTGATTTTCTAGGGTTTCGACGAGGTCTGCGCGGATGTGACTTGAAGGGACAAGCCGCTTCGTCTTCTGCTGACACGTGTAAAGGCTATTAAAATAGCACTTGAGTGTCTATCTGCTTGATTTGAATCTCGAGGACGTGCCTCGTCCGTTGGATCTTCGCGGCCTTTGGTTTTTGAGATGGTCGCATCTGGACCGTTGGATTGCTTTCCATCGTGGCCCTTGGATTGATGCAATGGTCCAGATTTGGATGGCGCCCCAACCCTTCGAGCAGGTGCGTCCGTTGGGGATTTCCCTGTATATAGGGAAATGGAGGGATTTTTTTAAATCCTTCTCACTTCTCAACTATCTAACTTCCGGACCAAAATTTCTCTCTGACTTTCCATCACCTTCTCACTGTGTTCCAGCGATTTAATCCAGATTTCAGACTTCCTTCCGATTCAACTCTTCTTTTTAGCGAAACAAGTAAGTGTTCTTTGATCTCTTCTTCTTTATTTCTGTCTAATTCTTTGGGTTTAAGCTTGTTTCATACTGTTCTTGTGTTGTTTGCATGTACGGTGGTTGAGGGTTTTTGAATGGTGGTTAACACCCTTACCCTCCCATGAAATGGTTGTTTTTGCTGAAAACCAACGTTTTAGGGTAGACCTAGGCTTCTGATACGGAGGTTGCTGGCGTTTCTACGCCTTTGCAACTTTCATTTTTGGTTTTTAGCATACGGGCGTACCGAGCATTCATAACATTCTCCCGGGCATTCAAGCGTTTAGAATGCCTAAAATATTAAGGTTTTTCTATAGAATTTCCCAAGTACCTTTGTACTCGAGTCGAGCATCTATAGGACATTCCGGGAATTCCCGCATTAGGCTCCTCGTGAATTAGGATTCATCTTTTAGAATTTTCCTAAGTACGATTTCTTGCGTTACACCGACCACTATCCTCTCCCCTTCACTTGAATTGGCGGTGGAAGGGGTGGATTTGATGTTTTTGGGAATATCGAATTCATTCGTTTCCTCTGCCCTTTCAGGTATTATGGCCGACGAAGGAGTCCAACGGAAGATTCCGGTAGAAGACAATATTGACTGGGTCGCCGACGACCCGAGAACGACGCCTAGAAAGTTCGAGTTCGAGGAGAACTTCCCCGAGGACTTGTTCACAGACATCGAAATTCCCGGTCGTGCGGATTGGGAGGTGCGGATCCCCGGGGCCAGACAACGGATCTACTCCACGTTCAAGAACGGCAAATTCCCCATGTATCAGATAGCTTTCGAGCACATGGGTCTTCACCTGCCCCTTACTGACTTGGAGGTAGCGATTTTCAATCACCTGGAATTATGCCCGTCTCAACTGCACCCCAACTCTCTGGCTTTCATTCGTGCTTTTGAGATCGTGGCTGCGCATCTACAGTTAGCGCCCACAATTACTTTATTCTTCCACCTCTTCGGCATTCAACGTTCTCGTCCGAGAGGGAACGTGACGGATAAGTGCGGGTGGGTGTCTTTAAAGCAGCACAAGAAGTTCTTTGAGATTTTCGAGGAGTCACTACGAGGTTTCAAGGATAAATGGTTCGTCGTTCGTCCCATTACCTCTGAGGGCTGGAAGAGCATCATTGTTCGGGGGCCTAAGCGGGATGACGAGGGAAAGGTTGTGCGCGGCCCAGATGGCAAGCCCGTCGAAGTTGACTGCGAGCGATTCCCTTTCTGCTGGTCGACGAAGCATTATGCTCGTGAGGCTAAGAGTTTTACTTTTAAGAAGGGGGCTTTGTCCAAAGAGGAGCTTGCCGACTTAAAAGCATTGGAAGATTTTGTGGAGGAATTCCCGCCGAGCTTGTGGGAGGACAGAGAGGGTAACCCTATTTGCGACGAAGAGGGTTACCAGCTCTCGTCCAAGAAGTACATTAATACCAAGGCGCTACTGAAGTGCGCGACTAGGGCAGAGGCTGAGGATGTGCTCAGTATGTTTGCTTTTTCTTCGTATAATTGCTCGTATTTTGTTTAGTATGTTTTTCAATACTTGTAATTGTTTTCTCTTGCGAGTTTACTAATACTTGCCTTATTTCAGGTGAAATGAAGAACACTCAATTGACTCTCCGAAAGCTCCAGGCCGAGAAGAAAAAGCGGCAGCTAGGTGCTACGTCCTCGACTCCCAACGTGTCTGGACAGTCTTCCCCCACTCCGTCCATTGAGGTGACGGAGGAAAGAAGAGTTGTCGAGGAGGTCACCGGAGACTAGAGGCCTCCTAAACATGCTCGGGTTGATGGAGGTGGGAGCTCGGTGTCTGGCCCCCACAAGCTAATCCCGGGGAAGGCCGCAGCGGAGTTTGTCTTGCCCCCAGCTATGGGTCATGACTGCTTGCTGGACGGGAAAACCGTGGTGAAGATTTCGGATGCTGACCAGACCATCCTGGCGTCCATGGGACCAGAATCTCTCAGAAATGTGGTCGCAGAATCCTCCGTGGCAGTGTTTAAACTCCTCGAGGTGGCCACTTTTCTGAATGGCCGGGAGTGCAAGTACTTAAGGGAGAGTGACGAAGCCCGAGCACACGCCAAAGGCTTTGGTGAGCGCCTGACAGTTGTTGAAAAAGATCTTGCTGTTCAGACCAAGGCTTGCTCGGATGCCGAGGACAAAGTGACTAGGCTGGAGAAGGAGCTCCATGATGCCAAGGAGGAGGAAGGAAGGTTGAAGGGGAAGGTAGAAGAACTCGAGGAGAAGCTGTCCTCTCTGACCTTGACCCCTGCTGCTGATGAAGAGGAGAGGAGAGTGGATCCGGCGGGCACTTACACTAGCTTTAGCCGGGCTGGCCTAATCGCCAAAATATATGAGGTCGGGGATCTTCAGCTAGAAGTCGCCTCCTCGAGCTTCAGGAATGCGCTCGCCCAGCTTCAGGTTCTCAACCCCGGCGTCCAGCTGATCACCGAGGGTATGGACGAGATGAAGGAAGTCCGGGACGGCCAGATTGCCTCTCCCCCTCTTGATGAAGAAAACTGATTTTAACTTGTCTTCAATTTGTAATATTTAAATGCCGGCGTTATGCTCGCCTTGGCTAATTTGATTTGTTTTTGGGGCTTGTTCGCCTTTTTATGTAATATTTGACATCGTTGACCTATGGTCGTCCTTTATTTAAGACTCCTTATTTTTGCAATCCGTGCCCGTTTATAATTTGTGCTCATTTATTCTTTGTTTGTGGAGTGTTTACTTGTCAATATTTATGATTATTTCCCTGCAAATTCGACCATCAGAGTATGCGAGGATACTTTCTAAAATGGTGCTCGTTTCCAACTTAGGGTTTTAACTTAGTATTTTTAGACGTTCTATTCGCTAGGTAGATTACCTTTTCCGCTAGTGCTCGTCTAAGGGTTACGGTTGCTTCTTGATGTCGCGGATCGTAAGCACCGTTCTCGAGCAGTTTGTGGAACTGCACGAGTGTTTGGCTAGCTCCCAAACTAGAGTCGAGGAAGGTTCCTTCGTTTGAAAAGTTTCCTCGCAGTATTGAACATCCCATCGCGAGCTGGGTGTTCTACCGGGCATGCACTAAGCAACGATGGGGCTCGCATGGAGTATCCCCCGTTGAGCGTGGGCGTCAGCATTTAGGGCCAACGTCGAGCTTTAGAATTTTTAAGATTCTTGCCCGTACCTAGGCATTCCTCCGTTGTATAGGCGCATCTCCTCGGTGGGATTTGCAGCCTTCGTTGAAGAGCATGTCGAATTACGCTATTTTCAACTATAGTATTGTTTTAGCTTTTTAGCGTTCCATGTGCGAGGGATTTCTTTGCCGTAGAGATCTTTGAGGTGATATGCTCCGTTTTCTGTTTTTGCTCGGACTCGATATGGTCCTTCCCAATTAGCCGCGAGCTTCCCTCTCGCGAATCTTTTTGGTTTCTTCTCAGTACTAAGCTTCCTACCTCGAATTCTCTTTTGATAACCCCTTTGTCGTGCCGAGCAGCTATTTTTTGTTTGAGGGTTGCTTCTCGAAGAGAAGCCCCTGTTCTTAGTTCCTCGACGAGATCTAGCTCTTCCCTCAGTAACTCGTCGTTTATATCCTCCTCGTGAGGATGTTCGATCCTCGAGGATGGTTCTCCTATTTCCACGGGAATTACTGCCTCTGTTCCGTACGTTAATCGGAAGGGTGTTTCCCCGGTTGTGGAATGAGGAGTGGTTCTGTAGGACCACAGGACATTGTGCAGCTCCTCGATCTAATTTCCTTTAGATGCGCCCATTCTTCGTCTTAATCCTCGGAGTATCATGCGGTTGGCTGCTTCAGCTTGCCCGTTGGTTTGAGGATGCTCGACTGATGTGAAGTGTTGAGTGGTGCATATTGTGGCGAGGAATTCTTGGAACTTTTTGTTCGTAAACTGTGTTCCATTATCCGTTACCACCACTTGTGGGATTCCGAACCTTGCGAGCACGTTTCTTTTGAAGAAACGAAGTATATGGGATGCACCGATTTTTGCGAGAGGTTCTGCTTCAATCCATTTGGTGAAGTAGTCCACGACAACTATGAGGTATTTGACTTGCCTCGCAGCTGTCGGGAAAGGACCGAGGATGTCCATTCCCCACCAGGCAAATGGCCACGGGGAGATCAGCGTTTTCAGCTCGTTAGCTGGTGCGAGGTGCATGTCCCCGTGTCTTTGGCACTTGTCACATCTAAGGACGTGGTCTTTGGCGTCGTTTTGCATCGTTGGCCAATAGTACCCTGCTCTTAGTGCCTTCCTTGCCAAAGATCGTCCACCAATATGTTGCCCATTGTTCCCTTCGTGGATTTCTTGTAAGATGAACTCTACGCGTGTTTCCTCCACACATTTGAGCAATGAGATTGAGAATCCTCTTCGATACAACTTATCGTCGAGCAGGACGTATGAGCACATTCTTTTTCGGATTTTCGTTGCTTCTTTGGCATCTGCGGGCAGTGTGTTCGACTTCAGGAAATTGTAAACTGGGGACATCCAGATTTGTTCGTCAATAGCGCAAATGTGCATGACTTCTACTGTTTTTTCAATGCTCGGTTTCGTCAATGTTTCCTGAATGAGGGATTGATTGCCCGCTTTTTTGCGCCTTGTGCTCGCAAGTTTTGAAAGGACATCTGCTCGTGCATTGTGTTCTCGAGGAACATGTTTCACCCCCGTTTCCTTAAACTTTGCGAGTTTTGTTTTGATGAGATTCAGATATTCGAGGAGTCGTTCTTCTTTTGTTTGATATTCTCCTGATACCTGAGATGCTACCAGCTGCGAATCTGTGAATATTTTGATTTCCTCGGCTCCCATATCCTCGGCTAATCTGAACCCTGCTAGGAAAGCTTCGTACTCGGCTTGGTTATTCGTCGTTGGAAAAGAAAGTCCGAGGGACACTTCTATTAGGACTCCGTCCCCGTTTTCGAGTATGATGCCCGCCCCGCTTCCTTGCGAATTCGAGGATCCATCGACGAAGATGGTCCATTTATTCTTTTCGGAAGTCGTCGACGTTGTCATTTCGGCGACGAAGTCGGCAAGTACTTGGGCTTTCAAAGTCTTTCTACTTTCGAAGCTTATGTCGAATTCCGCAAGTTCCAACGACCATTTTAACATTCTTCCGACCATATCTGGTCATGCCAGCAATTCCTTCACGGGTTGATCTGTCCGGATGACGACGGAATGGGCGAGGAAATAGTATCGAAGTTTCCTCGCAACCATTATTACTGCTAGAGCAATTTTCTCTATTTGCAAGTATCGAAGTTCTTGTCCTTGCAGTGCTCTGCTTACAAAGTAAACAGGCTTTTGCCCTTGCTCGGTTTCTCTTATGAGAACGGCGCTTATGGCCTCGGACGCTACGGCGAGGTAAAGATAGAGTTTTTCGCCCTCGACTGGTCGTGTTAACACTGGTGGTTCGGACAATGCTCGTTTATGGTGTTGTAATGCTCCTTCGCACTCTTCAGTCCATTCGAAAGTTGTTTCTTTTCTGAGGAGCTTGAAAAGAGGGAGAGCATGTTGAGCAGATTTGGCAACGAATCTGGCCATCGAGGTCAACATGCCGTTCAATGTTTGGATGAATTTCTTCGACTTCGGAGTTGGATAGTCGAAGAAAGCTCTGCATTTGTCGGGATTGACTTCTATTCCTCGTTCCGTTAGGTAGAAACCGAGGAATTTTCCAGCCTTAACCCCGAACGTGCACTTTTCCGGATTGAACCTCATGTTAAACTTTCTCGCTTGGTCGAACACCCTTTTTAAGTGGACAGTATGATCGATTTCCTCCTCGGATTTAACGATCATGTCGTCCATGTAAACTTCGAGCATGTCTCCAATTTCATTGTGAAATACTTTGTTCATCATCCTTTGGTAGGTGGCACCTGCATTTTTGAGCCCGAAAGGCATTACATTATAATAATAATTACCCGTTTCAGTCATGAAAGCTGTTTTCTTTTTATCGATTTCATCCATTTTTATTTGATTATAACCCGAATATGCGTCCATAAACGATAGTAATTTAAACCCGGAGGAATTATCTACTAATTTATCTATGTTCGGCAAAGGATAAGCATCTTTAGGGCAAGCCCTATTAAGATCGGTATAATCAACACACATACGCCACTTTCCATTAGATTTCTTAACAAGTACAACATTAGAAAGCCAGGTTGTGTACTGGGCTTCAACAATGAAATTGGCCTCTAGGAGGTCTTTTACAGCTTTGCGAGCAGCCTCCGTTTTTCGGGAGACTGCTTCCTACGACGCTGAACTACAGCACTAGCCCTAGGATCTATGGTCAATTGATGACAAGCGACCTCAGGGTCTATTCCGGGCATTTCAGCTGCACTCCAAGCGAACAGTTCAGCATTTTCCCTTAAGCAAGCTTTCAACTTCCTTTTTACCAAGTCGGGGAGATCAGCTCCAATCTTCACGCCCTTCGTTGGATCCTCGCCAAGGGGAACTAGTTCGAATTCTCCATCTGGGATGGGACGATAGTTTTCCTTGATCAAAAGGTCGTCCTTGCTTGCCTTCTTTTCTTGTTTGCGCTCCTTCTTGGAAGTTCGAGCATCCAATTCAACTCCATCCTCAGTACTGATTGAGTTTACGCCGGGGAGCTTTGTTTCTGTTTTCTTCTTCTTTGGCGTAACCACAGAGTTGAGGTTCTTGGACGCAGCTTCAAAGCATCGTCGAGCAGCTTCTATATCCCCATTTATTGTGGCGACCTGTTCATCCTTAGTGTAATACTTCAGCTTCAGATAGATGGTCGAGGACACTGCAAACAGCTCAGCTAAAGTTGGTCGTCCAATGATGCAGTTGTATAGAGATGGGCAGTCGACGACCAGGAACTTGACCTTCACGGATTTCATGGCCTTGTTTTCGCCAAAGGTGACGATCAGGTCCACGTATCCCCAAGGTTTTGTCGTTGATCCGTTGAACCCTTGAAGGTCGGATCCAACGTAAGGGACCAAATTTTCCTCGGTAAGCTGCAGCACTTTGAAGAGTCCTGAGTACATGATGTCACAGGAGCTTCCTTGATCGACGAGGATTCTTCTTACGTCGAAGTTGGCCATTTTTGCTCTGACGAGCAAAGGGATTTGAAAGTTTGGTGATCCTCCGGGGACTTCTTCCCTATAGAATGCTAAAGGAACAAAGCTTTCTTTTACCTCTGTTATTTTTATTTCCTCGACCGGGGACGCTTTCTCTAACTCATCGAATTTCCTTTTGATGGATACGATGGTTGTGGGATTAAATCCTCCTCCGGAGATGACTAGAGCTCCGGGGAAATTTTCCCAACTCCCGTCCAGATGCGCAGCAAGGTAATCAAGGGCCCCTTTCTCCTCGTCAGTTTGCAGAGGAAGGAAATCTTCAGGTCTTGAAATGGCGAGGGCTACTCCACCGATCACTCTATTTTCTTCCTCGACATGTTGTTCCGGGCTTGCTGGATCAACCGCCAACTGATTTTGCCGAGGAGCGTTATTATTGGCAGGCCTTGGCTGCCCATCCACATATTGTCGTGCATATCCTTTCTGAATGAGGATTTCAATGGCATCCTTTAGATGCACGCAGTCATCAGTCACATGCCCGTAACTTTTGTGGAAACGACAAAATTTCTTCTTGTCCACGTTTGGTTTTGCGGGCAGTTGTTTTGGGAACCTGATTCCCGCACTTTTGAATTCAGCATTTGATATCTCAGATAAGATCCTGTCTCGAGGAGCATTCAGGGGAGTGTGGTAGGTGAACTGACTTTTTGGTGGTTTAGCCTCTTTGACTTTTCCACCTTCTCTCTTCTTTTCATCTCCTCGACGTTTTTCTCTCTGCGAGGAGGGGCCCCCGACCTCGAAAGTTTTAGGTCTTCTGACCTCGGAGGCCTTTTGCTTATCTTCATATTTGATGTATCGTTGGGCTAACTCGAAGAATGCGTCGAGGGTTTGCACTTCGAGGATCCCAACTGCTTCTTGGAATTTTGTTCCCTCGCGCAATCCTTCTTCGAGGAGATACAGCTTCATCTTGTCGGTCGCTTCGACCTCGACAGATACTTTGTTGAACCTCTCGATGTAATTTCGAAGAGATTCTTCGGGACCCTGGACGATTGCCTTTAAGCTGGCCACCGTTTTTGGATGTCGCCGAGAGGTTGTGAAGTGCGCCGTGAACGTGCGGCATAGTTCTTCCCATGAGTCGATTGAGCCTGGAGGCAAGTTCCTCCACCAGGTTGATGCTCCTCGAACCAGAGATAGTGGGAATAACTTGCACTTAATTGATCCCCGGAGATTCCTGTAGTCGAGGGCGGTTTCGACGCTCTGGACATGTTCGTCGGGGTCAGTTGTTCCATCATATTTGTCCAGCGTTGGGGGTTTTTCCAGTCCTCGTGGGAGTGGAATGTCCATGATTCTCCTTGAGAGGGGTCCTCGGTGCCTCTCGTCTCCACTGCCCGCAGATTCCCTTCTTGGGGAATGTCGGGCATTGCCTCCACGAGCAGCTGCTTCACCGCTTCTCGGTGGTGATCGGTTATTTCTTCGAGGAGGTGAACGTCTGTTCCTCGGTGGGGAAACGTGGTTGTTTCTTCGTGGAGGAGAGTGATTCTGCCTTCGAGGAATGTCTCTGGGAGGACTCACTGGTCTCTCCGCATTTCATCGAGGTGCAGGCCTCGGGGACCTAGACCTCGATCGTGAGCGATTATTCTTAGGTGTCGACGATCGTTGTCGACGAGTACTTCGCGATATCCTTGAAGCAGCACGCGATTCTTCGACCGCTCGGAGTCGTCGATTCTGCTCGCCGATCAGCTCGTTTTGTCCACGCATGTTATCCGCTTACTCGCGAAGTATCTGCCCCTGCCTGTTAATGGTGTTGACCAACGCGGCCATCATCACTTCCATTGGTGCTCCTTGTTGAACTTGTGGGACCACCAGTGGATCTTCTGGTTGTGGAGGTTGGTGCGGCGGCGGTACATCAAGCGGAGTTGCTTGTGCATGCGCAGCGCTACCTTCCGGCGTGATAGAGGCTTCCTGGCCATCGAATTGGTTTTGGTGATTTGGAGGATTTGGGTGATTGTTTTCTCCTACAAAATCGTTGTTTGCACCAGCCATTTGGTCAAGAAATGGGTTTTTTGTTGTAAGTTTTGGTCTAGTTCTGGGAAAAGACGGGGGAAACTTTAAATTCCCACAGACGGCGCCACTGATCTTTACCTTGATCAGAGTCGACCAGACGGTGGTGCACGGTTGTTCGTGATTCCGAGTAGTCCAACAATACCCGGAGGGGGGTTGTGTACCTGCAGACACTCCGACGCTCAAGTCAGTTGAGGTGAAGTGAAGGTTTTCAATATAGAGATTACGTACCTTTGTGAAGTTGTGAAAAGGTCTATATATAGCCCCAGCGCTTGGCCAAGGCCGTTGATGGGCAGTTAATGCCCATCAATGGCTGTCGGAAAACGGCTGAGGAGCCGTGATGAGCATTTAATGCTCATCATTCCGATGTTGGGCGTTACGAATCTCAGGGGAGACGCACGCTGCTCAACGGTCAGCGATGTTGGGCTTGTACTTTGGGCCTTGCTCGACGGCCCAATAGAGGAGGTCCCCAACGTGTTGGGCATTCAAGCCCAGTCCAGAACAGAAATCTTGCAAACTTTGTAGGGGTAAACAACTATTTACCCTTATCATTTTTAATCAAACTACTATGTTGGTTTGTACCCTTATCATTTTTAATCAAACTAGTATGTTGGTTTGTCTCCTAATTTCACTAGATGTGTTGTTGATGGGATACATTTGTAGATATTTATTTGTCAATATGTTTTTTTAGTTTGATTTAATCAGTTTTTCATCCGATTTGCAAACGTTATGCGAATGCTCACGGGTGTAGAAAGAGTATGCAATGGATGCATTAGTATCCTGTCCATTTTCAAAAAAACAAAAGAAAAATAGGGAACTCCATTTATGCATATTATATTTTTTTTTATTTTGATGAAATCCTTGGAGAGATCTATGAATATTGAGAGTGAATAGAATAAGTTAAAATACAACCATCAGATTCGAACTCTGCTAATCCATTTCTTCACATAAAAATGTTGAAGTTTCTAACAAACAGATTACTTGACAAAAAAAATACATTAACTAAAAATAAGATTCAAAATAATTATAGCGGTCCATATGGGATATCCCCATTCTAGGGTTGTTATTTTATCACTATTATATTTTGGGTGTGTGTTTTTAAAGTTGACCAGTTTATGTCTATTAATATAAGAGTTAGGGTTCATTGACAATAGACGTCAAAACTAATTTTGATATATATCAAACTTTATTTATCCATTTGGTGTTTGTTTCAAGTTTAAAAATAACATTCCTTGGAATAGATATATCCATGTTTGCTACAAGGTTGACAAAAAAAATTCCTAGGTATGAAGGTTCCTTGGAATAAAATAATTTTCAATAACTTCTCTTATTCCCATGATATTATTCCCATGAAAATGGATGGGAAAGAAAAGTTCCCATGAAAATGGGAATGCATTTTCAATAACTTCTAATAACTTCTCTTTTACCCATCTCTATTAATAATTCTGAGGAATCTAGTTAATATTAACCAAACACTATTTTTTTAAAATACCTTGAAATAAAATTTCAATTATCATTTTCTGAAAATATTATTCCTGGGAGTAAAATTAACAACCTTGAAACAACACTTAACATTCGCGTGATCTCAGTCTTTAACTCTTGCAAGTGATTTTTTTTTGTTTTTGTATCCTTTAATTTTTTTTTTTTTTCGTATAGGTTTTGTATCCTTTCTTACCATATTTTGATACGATATAATTTCTTTTGCAATTTATATGGGGCATGTATTTGTACATATATGTATTAATATGGTGGTCTTTTTATTTTTTAATTTTTATTCAACAATGAATAAGTTGAGATTCTCTCATGATTTTTTTTTTCTTTCTAAAATGAGTATGAGAGTTCATTTTTTGTTTCCCTTTTACGCATGGTTGTTAAAATCACGATTTAAAACGTAAAATCGTAGTTTTTTATGTTTTTTGGTAGCAATTTTGAGTTAAATCGCTGGTAGAATCGTTTTTGGGTAAAATCGTGATCTGACACGATTTTGAACGATTTCAATCGTGGTAAAATCGGTGAAATTGTGTGAAATCATGGTAAAATCGTGGTAAAACACTTATTTATTTATTTTAACTTCAAAAACTTGTGAAATTTTAACATCTTGTTTTTTTTATAATTGTTTTATGTTATTTTGATGATTTGGTGGATAAGTTTATGAAATATTGCATGCTATTATGGTAATTAGTATATTTTAGCTTTAAATTAAATTGAAATTTTAAATGATTGATGCATTATAATATATATATGCGTGTGTGTGTGTGTGTGTGTGTGTGTGTGTGTGTGTGTGTGTGTGTGTGTGTAAATTTAATATTATTTATTTTAATATGAGGTAAAATCGACGATTTTACGTTTCAATTTTACCTAGGTAAAACGAGTTTAGGTAAAATGTCGATTATGATAACCTTGCTTTAACGCTCTTCCTTGCTCATGGATGCATTATACGCTATATTTTAATGAACAAGAGTGCTATATGGCACGATAAGGCATAGGCACGACCGAAAATTTACCCAAGGTCCAATTAATACATTTCCAATATCTCCTCCCCGGGTTTTCATCAGATTTAGAGGTGAACATCTTCATTGGTTTGTTGCAACCACATAATGGGACCGAGAATGAGGTTGAGTGAGCAGCAGAACTTGACGAACTCATCCTGCATTTTAGTTAGCATCAAGCATCAGTATTAGATTCAAAATAAATTGATGAAAAAATATACAACAAATGTTTGTGAACTTTCAAACGCGACATGGGTACACCACAATGCGGCCACTGTTTCAAATATTAATAGAAGGAACTGGACGAAGGGCACTTAGAGTTACAATTCTATTAGGAGTTTGTTACCACTATAGATCAGAGGGCACTTAGAGTTGGCGGTGTGGCTTAAGTCGTCATAATATTCCAATATGTTTGTTCTATGAATGGTGTTGGGATCCAGGGCTGTGTCTTCGGCATCAGAGGGCACTTAGAGTTGGCGGTGTGGCTTAAGTCGTCATAATATTCCAATATGTTTGTTCTATGAATGGTGTTGGGATCCAGGGCTGTGTCTTCGGCATTAAAGGGCGATGAGGCGCGTCTTTTGGACTCTAAAGGTTTGCTGCTGCTGGTTTTGCAGGCCTGGTTTAAAAGTCTGCTGCTGCTGTGCTGGTTTTGCAGGCCTGGTTTTTTGAGTTTCTTGGTGTGTTGTGGTGGGTAACGGGTTATTGGGTTGGGGATGACTTATGGTGTTGTTGTTTTTCCTACCCCTTACAGCTGCAATGCAGAACGCAGGAAAACAGAGCAGAGACATCGACAAAAAACTAAGAGCAGCAGGCACTTGTTACTTCTTTTTCTTGTTTTAATAAAATTTTGCCTTATTCAAAAAAAAAAAAGAGTATAAGGGTACCATTACAATGGAAGCTCAAAAATCAAAAGAACAGCAACAAAATCAAAAGCACTGAGAAGAGGTTGAGGTTCCAAAATCAACAAGAAACAAACAAACAACAAAGCAAACTAAAAAATCCAGAACTCAAGCACAACAAATACATAGCAGAAACAGTAAATTAGATGAGAGCAACGAACAAACTCTTCTTAACGGGAGAGATGAGAGCAACGAAATTGGACCTTAGATGAAAAATTCTGAACACTTGCGATTTAGGGGATTTAGCAAATTAGGGAATGAAGAACAAAAGTTAGTGTATTTGGTCTAAATTTTTAACCAAATACATCAAGTTTTTTGACTCACTTTTACTTATATTTTGGGACGGAGAGAATATAATAATTTCACTTATATTTTAACAATATTATATAACAAATTTTTAAATATTTTATTACAAATTAAACTAGTTCAAGCTCCTTTTACTTTATTATTATTAATTAATTATTTTATGACTAAGCCATACACACATCCCATTTATTTTTATCACCCTATTAATTACTCGAGCCCTTAACTGGAAATCTACCTTTCCACCCCTAATTTCACAAATCTTAGTCTTCTTCAAATATATTCCTATAGAACCAAATCACAAAACACAAAACATTCAATTTTCTATTCCAAAAAAAAAAATTAAAGTTTTTTCATGTTCTGGGGTTCTTATAAGACTGATTTAGGAGAGTATCAGGTAGTTGGGTGGGGGACGATTTAAGTTGTGAGGATTGTATTGCTCTCTATTATAAAGAATATCTAGTTTTACACACTGTTATTTTTTTTTTTTTTTTTTTTACAGAAGTTTTGCGCTTTCAATCATACAAATATTGCACGACACTCCGAGTCGTCGAATTGCACGACATGCTATAATGGCCTTTCCTTTTTTTTTTTTGGGGGGTACAAGGTATAATGACCATTCTATATATATAATCGGTGCAGTATATATCAATATTTGTTTGTCAAAGTGCATGTGGGTATGTTATTAATTAATTAATTAATATGACAAAAATATAACAAGAGTCTTCCCGACACGTGTCTTATAACAAGAGTCTTATGACAAATTAAAAAGAGTCTTATGACAAATTAACTTTCACTAACCCCCACTTATAATTAACTTTTCCACTTGAAAAAATTATAAATATTAGTTACTCTCATTTCTTTCACTCTCAGTAACAAGTTACCTATCACAATTCATACAGAGCAAAGGTACACATTCATAATCTAGCTTAATATGTAAATAAATATACAAGCTATAATATGTACTCCATCTAACACTTTATTAAAAGCAAATATTTTTATTTTAGATTAATTAAATAACTACTATATTTGATCTTTAATATAATCAGATTCATCTAGCCAAGTTTGAGCAACTCAATATGGACCTTTTTAAAAAGTGTTTGGAGACTGTCGAAAGTTGTCTTAGTGATGCTAAGATCAACAAGAGTAGTGTGGATGATATTGTCCTTGTTGGTGGTTCTTCTAGGATTCCCAAAGTTCAACAGCTATTGCAAGACTTTTTCAAATGGAAGGAACTTTGTGCGAGCATCAATCCGGATGAGGCTGTTGCTTATGGTGCAGCTGTTCAAGCTGCTTTGCTTTGTGAAGGCATTGGGAAGTCACTAAGCTTGGTTTTGAGAGATGTCACCCCGTTGTCTCTAGGTAAGTCAGTTAGAGGAGATGTAATGAATATAGTGATTCCTAGAAACACCTCAATTCCTGTGAAGATGACAAAAGAATATGTTACAATCAAAGATAATCAGTCCCGTATCACGGTTAGGGTTCACGAGGGTGAGAGATTGAAAGCCAGTGAGAACAACTTGTTAGGTTCATTTAAGTTCTCAATTCCTCCTGCTCCTCGTGGCCATATTCCTATCAAAGTAACTTTTTCTATAGATCTTGATGGCATTTTAAACGTCTCTGCGAGGGAAGATACTGGCGGGAATAAGCAAGATATTACAATAACAAATGAAGAGGGAAGGCTTTCAACTGATGATGTTGAGAGAATGATTCAAGAAGCTGAGTTTTTCAAAGCTGAAGACATGAAGCACGTGAAGAAGGTTAAAGCAATGAATGCTTTGGATGATTATCTTTATGACATGAAGAAAGTTACGAAGGATGAAAGTGTAACATCCATGCTCACTCCTTTAGAGAAAGTGAAGATCAATTCTGCAATGATAAAGGGAAAGAATTTGATTGAAGGAAAACAGAACCAAGATGCATTTGTGTTTGTGGACTTTCTGAAAGAGCTTGAGAGCACATTTGAATCCACTTTGAACAAGGTCAACAAAAGCTACTTTGATGAGGATAGTGATTCTGATTAATCATAGTTTTTAGTTATTTCATTCCTGTTTATGAATTTCAGCTTACTCATGTATGATGTTGGAACTGTTTGTTTTGTTTTTTGGATTATATATTTTGATAAAATTTTATCTTTTTGGCTTATTTCTTTTAATCATATTAGTTCCTCCTGAGTGTGCAGATTTGAACATTTTGGTAAGATGTGTTAAAAAACGTCCATTATTTGACAACATGATACCAAGTTTGGTAGCATGTAAACTAGTTGTTTGTTTCAACGAAACCATATTGCACTATTAAGCCTTTCATAGAATGTAAATTATATTAGTCCGCATGCCCTAATTTTACTAACAAAAATTCCGAAATTGTAAGGTCTGGTGTCATGTCTTTAGCTAGTTGATTTATTTAATGACCCAGTCAGCATGAGCTAGTTGTTTGTTTCAATGAAACCATATTGCACTATTAAGCCTTTCATAGAATGTAAAATTAAGAAAGTGTATTTGTAAACTTATTGTACTCGATGCTTAATTATGAACTTTATAATATATTCTAGACAATGTATTATGGGGTGTTATAAATAGACAAAATATAACCTTAAACTATCAAAACGATATATAATTTGAAACAAATATTTTTTTTCTAAAACGACAAATTAAAAGAAACAGAGTGAGTAAATAACAATTGAAGAGACATAATAAAATGAAATGATAAAATATAAAATGACTTAAACAAATCAAATAAATGATAAAATATGCAAGTGAAAGAAGAAAGTGGCTCCACATCAAGTCATTAAGAGTGAACAAACAAACTATCATTGCAGAGGTGCAAACTCAAAATGTCAGGTGTGCAAGAATTATTTTTAATTGGATTTTAGGCATGAATACTAAAATGCCAGGGGGTGCATATGCACCCTCTCAAGTATAAGCAGCACCGCCCTTATGCTTCATGTCTTCTGCTTTGAAGAACTCGGCTTCTTGAATCATTCTCTGAACATCATCGGTTGATAGCTTTCCCTCTTCATTTGTTATTGTAATTTCTTAATTATTTCCACCAGTTTCTTCCTTCGCAGAGACATTTAAAATTCCGTCAAGATCTACAGGTAAAGTTACTTTAACAGGAATATGTCCTCGAGGAGCTGGAGGAATTACTACTCTTTTACTTTAACCGACACTTACACCTACACCTACACCTACAACTACAAAAGCTTAAGTAATTTCTTAAGACTAAAAAAATGCAGATTCAATACAGTCAAAATATTTATACAGTCAGAATTATCAAAAAATTTGTTAAGATCACTGAACTTTGTTTCACCAGTAAACTACACAAGTAAACTACACCAGCTGTATTAGTTTCAACAGAAAGACTATACTCTTAGTCTCAGATTAATCGATTTGGTTTAGCAGATATTCCATTCAAGATAAACTACCTATACATGGAATTGGCGCAGACAAAAATAGTTACTAAGTAATGGTAGGAAACGTTTATTATACCGGCAAGTACATGAGATCTAACATAGTAATTGCAGGAATTGGATCTAAATAATTATAATTACTAGTAATGTATACCGTAAACTTAAAATTATCCAATTTCTATGATTAAAATTAAAATTACACTTTAACCGCCCCTCTATCACTTTGGGATTTGACGATTGTCGAGGCTTATACTTATTTTGTATCTCAAAATCGTTAAAATTGTACTATTTCATAAAGATTTCAGTGTATTTCACACTTCAGCTCAAATCTGCTAACATTCAGGAACAAATAAGATTAAAAGAACCAAAACGGTAATTTCACATTTTATCAAAATACGTAATCCAAGAAAAAAAACAAACAGCTCCAATATTATATACACGAGGAAGCTGAATTCATAAACAGAAAATGAAATAAGTAAAAATTGAAGAATAAGAATCAGAACTTGTTGAAAGCAGATTGAAATGTGCTCTTAATCTCCCTCAAACAGTCCACAAACACAAATGTGTCATTTTTCTCTTTTCCATCAATCAATTCTTTACCCTTTATCATTGCAGAACTGATCTTCAATATGTCTACAAGACTGAGCTTGGAAGCTACACTTTTATCTTTCATAACTTTCTTCATATCATAAAGATAATCATCCAAAGCATTCACGGCTCTAACCTTCTTCATATGCTTCATGTCATCAGACTTGAAGTCCTCAGCTTCTTGTATCATTCTCTTTATTTCTTTCCTTGACAGTCTTCCCTTTTCATTCGTTATTGTAATATCTTTCTTGTTACCACTGCTTTCTTCCTCAGAAGACACATATAATATACCATCAGCATCTATAGTGAAGCATACCTGGATAGGAAGTCCACGAGGTGCACGACGAACAGCCATATCAAACGAACCAAGCAGGTTGTTCTCACCCTCATAAACCTTAATTGTGACAGCAGATTGGTCATCTTCAATTGTAATATACTCTATTGTTTTCTTAACAGGAATGGAGGTGTTTCTAGGAATCACCACATCCATGACATCTCCTTTTATCTCCATACCAAGTGACAAAGGGGTAACATCTTGCAGCACCAAGTTTGGAACATTCTTATAATTAACGCCTTCACTCAGCAAAGCAGCCTGAACTGCTGCTCCATAAGCAACAGCCTCATCCGGGTTGATGCTACTATACAGATCCTTGCTTTCAAAAAATTCCTGCAAAAGCTGCTGCACTTTAGGAATTCTAGAAGATCCACCAACAAGTAGAACATCATCTATACTACGTTTGTCCATCTTAGCATCACTAAAACAACTCTTAACAGTCTCCAAACACTTTTCAAAGAGATCCATGTTGAGTTGCTCAAACTTGGCCCGAGTGACTAACAAATAGAAGTCAATTCCCTCGTATATAGCATCTATGTCAATTATTGCCTCAGTGACAAATGAAAGTGTCCTTTTAGCCCTTTCGCAAGCAGTTCTCAATCTCCTTAGTGCCTTCGGGTTCCCACTAATATCCACTTTATTTTTCTTCTTGAATTCCTTCACTAAATAACTCACCATTCTGTTATCAAAGTCCTCTCCTCCTAGGTGAGTATCTCCGGCTGTGGCTTTTACAATGAAGTTATCATTTATAAGACCAACTTAAGTTGGCCTTTTTGAATTTGTTGCGTATTTAATTTTTGGGTCCTTAGTTTCCCCGGGGGAACTAGGGAACCTACAAACATGTCAAATTTACTACATGCGCTAAACCTCTCACTCTTCTTCTCTTTGGCCGTGCTTCTCCCTCTCTTGCAATCCTATGGATCCAATTAAATTTAAATATTTTCTACTTTATTTAAATTTTAAAACCAAACTGGTGAACCTACAAACACGTCAAATTTACTACATGCGCTAGCGCATGTACTAAACAGGACAAACGTTTTTTGCAATGTCATTTCGTCAAAAAAAATTTCCCGGTCCCGATGAGAATTGCTTCAGTCACGTTACCGGTTATGTTTTCTCCAGATTGGTCGAAGCCAAATAAGTGAATGGTGATTCACATTGCTTTAAATAAAATCCGTACGTAGGATATAAGAAAGTAAATGTTAAAACTTGTGTATTTAATTTTTAAAAGAAAAACCCTTCTTTCTCATCTAATTTCATCTTCAACTCTCTTATAAATATATCACATTTATAAAAAAAAATAAAAAAAAATAAAAAAAACCATTTCATATATAACCCTATTAAACAAGTAAAAAACTTTTTTTTATTTTTTTGCTTTGAGGTTGTAGAAAACTAATGATATATACCTGGTAACTCCCTTGGTGCAAAGTTGAGAAGATCAATATGAGCTATGCTTCTGACCATAAAATCATTGCCAAAAATCTTGTGTTTCAAGTAGTGATTTACGAGTTCTTCATCAGTTGGTACTATATACAGGCAACTTCAATCCTTCCTTTTGAGCTAATTCTTGCAAAAGATTCTTGTATACCACAATTTCATCCTGAAATATAGACAATCATATATATGTAAAAAGGACCAAGCAAAAGAATTAAGTTATAGAATAAGAAAGATATTGAATTAGCCATAAATGATTAAGACTAGCCTCTTCAATTCCACTTGGTGATAATGATGTCAAAGCATTTTCAGCTGCTGCATGTTCAGCTTCCTTCAATGTCGAATAAAACTTGGGACTCTCAAAGGTTTGTCCATGAATTGTAACTTTGCACTTGAAACGCATAGCGTGAAGTGAACCAGCCCACTCAAAAGAATACTCTGGAAGCTTTAAGTTTCTCTTTTGAGCATAGATTTGCAGTCGAGTCTTGTCCAAATGCATCATATCTATAATAAAGTTGAATGTCAAAAGTCATAACTCATTAGCAATTGTGTTTCTCGTTGTCTATTTTGTCACATGTCAAAGTAAATGCTTCATAGGTTATAGTAAATACACATCCAATGAAAAATCAAATAGCATAAGTATAATGATAAAATACAAGATCGAGCATAAAGACAAAATGATAAATCTATTTAATTGAGAAACAAATATTCTAAATGAAAATGGTGATGAACTAAAATCATTGGTTAAAGAAATGTCATTCATGCATACGGGTTTATACAAAGCGGAGCGAAGCTTTTCATTGAACCCAAGAAATAGAGAAGAAAAACAATTAAAAAAACACAGGACAAAGAAAATAGAGAAGATTTTCTGCAAAAAAACATTTTTTGGTACAATACTTTTGGTAAACTTTATTGGAAAAAAGAAAATAACTTAAAATAAGTTTATTTCTTGGATATAGACATCTTTCTATTTTCACCCTTTTTATGATAGAAAATACTAGTTGTGTATTTTTACTTGTAGGAACAAAATTACAAAAAGTAAAATTAAAGGGTGAGATAAGGAAACATGAGAAAAAATAACATGAGAGGATCCATTCTCCACCACTTACAATGTGATTCAATGTTATTTTTCAGATATGTGAGAGGAAGTGATAGGTGGACACAAATAAAGAGATACAAAGAAATCAATAACAGAAAAATATAATGGAAATAAATCAGTTTCAGTTAAAATAATACATTAATTAATTTAATTAAAACTGCATATTTTCTAACTCCATCTTTGACTTTAGAGGTGTGGTATACTACATTAAAAACTGACAACAACAAAAAAACTTACTCTAAATCTTCAAGGTGGTATCCATAACTGTTGTTCCAAAGGTTCAAAATCGTTAAAAAATAATTGTCAGCCACCGAAGAGATTACTGGATTGAGTCGCGGGTCAATACGCTTTCTTTAAGACGTTTTGCGGCACTGCCCAAAATTGTGCAAGACAGACTATCAACCGCGAAGTCCCCAGGATAAAACAGCCCAGTTCTACTGATACCGATAACTACTGCACTATAGATATCGGACAAGAATTACACCCTCAATTATGGTACTAAAATCATTGCGCTATGATTTTAAGTCCATTTTAATATGGTGTTATGACCATTCTAATATGGTACCGAAACCATTCTTATATGGTAACTAAGACCATTCAAAACATAGGGAATATGGTGTTATGACCATTCTTAAATTTGAAGGAACTTTGATACTAGGATCACTCTTAAAACATAATAATAATAATAATACTAATACTAGTTCTTCTAATTTATAGAACATATTACTGTCCAATAAATTCTATATATGAATATACACTTAACAGTGCAATAACATTAATGAAAAAATGTTAAACACACGGTTTCTATATCATAGGAATTGAAAGCCACTCACAAAGCTTTTCTAAACAACATGAATTAGGGTATGATAAATGAATTGTTCTCTTTAATATAATATCAGCTTCCAAACCATGAATGGTGAAGTGATTTCAATGTCTCTGATACAAAGACAGAAAGAAGTGTGATTATAAATAAATACCTTACACTTTCTGTCGACGTAGACTGCGAAGGTTGGTGGTGTGAGAGTACTACTTTGCCAGCCTTTGTTAAGTTAAGGGATGGTCCCAAGTGTTCCCTTCCTTATCTGGTTGCGCGTGCGGTTTGTATTTGAGGGAGTGAGAGAAGGCGATGTGTGGATAGAAGGGAGAGAGAATTCAGAGAATGGAAACGTTAAAGTGATAGAATATGAAAGGAAACCGCATCAACAGTGACGGCTATGAAAGGAAACCGCTCCCAATAATCAAAACCAAGTGATGACACCTGCTTAATTATATCTATCTCTCGTAGGGGTGGCAGAACGGGCCCAACTCGTCGGGCCGGCCCGTTTACCCCGCCATTTTTTGCGGGCTGAGCCTAACTTTTGAGCTCGACTCCTTTAGTTGGCCCGCCCCGCCGAACTCGCTTAATAAGCGGGCCGAGCACGGGGCGGGGCGGGCCGGCCCGCGAGTTACATAAAAATATATAATTTTTTTTTTAGATTTTTTTATATTAAGGAATAGAATAAGATGACCCAACCCAATATAATACAACACTTATTTAAAGTAAATTTAGTTTTTTTTTTCTATTCATTCATACAACTGGTGTCAAATTTAGGATTATTTGTCGCCGCTTTACTCTCTTATTGTATTGTTCGTTCCTGCTCCTTTTTGTCTTTTCATACTCGTGTTTCTTCTTCGCCGGATTTCTAGTATAAGTTACTTTTTTTTATTCTATTATTATCTTATACCAACATCACATACAACGGTTCACATTTTTTCCCGATTCATTACCTTAAACACTTGACCAAATACTTCCTTAATGATTTTGTCACATAAGCTAGTTTTTTTTCTCATAAATTTGTCTGTTTCTATTTTAAAAAAATAATATTAGCATGTTTTTTTTGTAACAACACAAGTGTCAAAATAAATTTTTTTTAAAAAAAGTTTTTTTTTCTTTGACGGGTCGGCCCGCCAACTCGCTTGTCCGCCATTAAACGGGGCGGGCTGTGATTTTAGACTCGACCACCTAAGTTGACTCGGCTCGTCTCGTCCCGTTTTAAGGCGGGCTTAAACGGGCCGAGCCTAAACGGGGCGGGCTCGCCCGTTTTGCCACCCCTAATCTCTCGTAGTTTTTTTATGAAACCTCACATATACACTTAAAAGAAAAAATAACATGCCCTTAATAATAGAAAGTACAACTGCCACCTACATATCATACTCATGACTTAGTAAAAGATGATGTGGCCTAATGTTTAGGAACACATGCTCTTAATTTCTACTACTCTAATTAATTATTTTTATACTCAAAATACACATTAGCATATAATACATGCTAATATGTTCTAGTACCCGATGTGAGACTCAAACATTTTATTTTCAATTCACACATAATGTGTTTTTGTTCCAACAATAACCTTACTTATCTTCCCATTCTTTTCAATCTCCTTTATAACATCTTTTTCAACAACATGGCCAATAACATCTATGAAAAAGTAAATGTAATTAGACAAATAAGAGGATTAAAAAGTAATAATACAAACCTTTCCTTAGCTTATTTTACCCTAATTTTCGCACAACATCATTTCAATACAGTAGTTACTGTACACTTTTTTTTCCAACCTTTTTGACTTATTTTCATAAGTGCTTTTTAATTTAAATTGCTTTTAGCTTATTTAAATAAGTACGTAAGTAAACCAAACTACTTTTTTAAGTACTTTTGGGTTACTTTCTCTTGTACAATATTTTGTCTAATCCTAATTAGCTTAGGTTAATCATGTTTGCTTATGTTAGATTAATTATTTTATTAGTCGATTATAGAATACATAATCAATTATTTATCCAATAAATATCGATAAATTTGTTTGGTCGAACGTTTTCATCTGAATGTGAATATGAGTTTTAGGTTCTGGTGATTATTATCACTTTATCTAAAAGAAAATTTAAAATTATTTTGTTAAACTTTTATTTTTGAATGGACCTTGGTGGTTAATTTATTTTGTTAAGCCTAGTAAGACATATGCCCTATAAAAGGTTTAATTATTTAGGGTCCGTTTGGATTAGTTTATTTTTGAGTTTAAGTAAACAGCTTATGCAATTTTTATGTATTATTATAATTTTGTCAATGTAGTTTATGATAAAATAGCTTATGAAAACACAATTTTCACTAGTATGAACTTATAAAATAGTTTTTTTTTTGAATGGCAAAATAATGTATACAAATATAACAAGAAGAAATGAAATTCCAGTCCGATACACAAAACAAAAACAGAGTATAAGAAATACTCCTAAAATAGGCAAAAAGAAAAAATAGAGGAGAAAATAAACAATAAAGCAAACCCAAGCAACTAAGGCAAGCACACCAAAAACAACCGCACACCACGAAAAAGCACCAAGATGCACTCCACCTGGTCTGAATGAAGGTCCAAACTCGAACTGAAAGACAGGGAGAAAGAGTCGAATCAACCCAAAACAGAGCCTGACAGGAAATCCGTATCCACCCCCTCTCTCTAATCCAGCACAGGGAGGGTTCCACCCCCCACTCATATAAGGAGCAAGGGTGACCCAGAGTCTTACTAGAGAACCAAATTCAAGAGGAGCGTTTAGCCCTATCCACCAGATCGACCACCGAGAAGGGCTTCCCAGAAAAAATCACATTGTTGCGAGACTTCCAAATGGACCACACAACATCATGTCAAACCAAAGAAAAAATACTCCTAGATCTCCTATCAACCCCCATCCCCACAAAAGCCCAAAATGACCCAATAGGTCCCTCGGAGACACATACTCCCAACCTAACCAATAGGACACACTATACCAAGCCGAAGACACCACGAGACAAGAGATAAAAAGATGGACGGACGACTCCCCAGATAAACCACTAAGAGCACATAAGGAGATTCTGACGAGATGGGATCCTATCCTGAAGAAGCTGCCAGGAAAACATGACCACCTTAAGAGGCGCCCAAGACTTCCAAAGACTAGCGAGAGCCCTAATATGAGCTAACGGTCGAACTGTCATTCCCTGGACCTCACCTATGAGAGACAAATAAGCTGACTTAACGGAATAAAATAGGCTAATCTAAACGGGCCCTAGTAATTGAACTATGATATAGTCTACTCTCAATTTTGTCGTACCAAACAAGCAACCTCTCTCGGTTCAAATAGATCAAAGGTACACAATTCTTAATCTATTCTTCACAATAGAATTTTGTTGGACTATTCTTCACAAAAGGAACTCCTGCCAAGAAACATGTGAGTTCACCAAAAAAAAAATTCGTCTTTTTGTGTGCCATTATGATAATATGATTTTTTTTTACGGACAGTGTACTACTATAGAACTTGAGAAGAAAGTACTGTCACAAAATTAACACTCGAAGAAAAACTCAAAATATTTGTTGGTGATATTAATTTTTTATTTTTTTTAACCATGTTGGTGATATTAGTTATGTTAGTTAATTAGAACGTTTTCTCTAGATAAAACATGATTTGAAGAATAAAACATGGAACCAACGTTGGTAAGATGTGTTAAAAAACGTCTATTATTTGACAACATGATACCAAGTTTGGTAGCATGTAAACTAGTTGTTTGTTTCAATGAAACCTTATTGCACTATTAAGCCTTTCATAGAATGTAAATTATATTAGTCCGCATGCCATAATTTTACTGACAAAAATTCCGAAATTGTAAGGTCTGGTGTCATGTCTTTAGCTAGTTGATTTATTTAATGACCCAGTCAGCATGAGCCAAATATTTTACATAATTAACAATCTTCCACCTTCTTTTCATGTCACACGACTAGGAAAAATGATTTTTAAGGTTGAAGAATAAAAAATGGAACCAACCTTGGTAAGATGTGTTAAAAAACGTCCATTATTTGACAACATGATACCAAGTTTGGTAGCATGTAAACTAGTTGTTTGTTTCAATGAAACCATATTGCACTATTAAGCCTTTCATAGAATGTAAATTATATTAGTCCGCATGCCCTAATTTTACTGACAAAAATTCCGAAATTGTAAGGTCTGGTCTCATGTCTTTAGCTAGTTGATTTATTTAATGACCCAGTCAGCATGAGCCAAATATTTTATATAATTAACAATCTTCCACCTTCTTTTGATGTCACACGACTAGTAAACTGACAAAAATTCTGAAATTGTAAGGTCTGGTGTCATGTCATGTGCACACAATCCAGCCAAATTTAGGCAAAACATATAACTGTTTTCCTACCATCCCGGATGGGTCTCTCGGATTTGGGTTTCTCTGCCATCCATAAAAATTTGACTGGATTGTCTTCCTCATATCATGTGCACACATATGTGTTTTGTTTAAAAAAAATAAAAATAGAACATTTTAGACTCACATATGAAATTAAATAAATTAAAGAGAAAAGAGTTAAATGTTTATAAATTGGATTTAATTTATATGCACCGTCAGTGTAAAGTAATTTTACACATGCATCCAATAATATACCAACACATCATGTATTGTGTTAAAAACACATGATGTGTCACATTTATTAAATGATGTGGCAACACATCATTGGATGCATGTGTAAAAAAACTTTACACCGACGGTGCACAATAATTAAACTCTTATAAATTTATGTGCCTATTTTATTTTAGTACTAATTTTTTTATTTATGTGTGCCTAAATTTTATGCTTAAACTTACCGTCGAACTATCTCGATAAGTACATACTAAGATTTTTTTATTTGACAAAATTTATATCATACTCATACACATTTTAAATTATTTGACAAAATTATGGTGTTCCACCATTATTTAAAATATTCACTTTATACTTTTAATTCAAAAAAAGTATCTCTCGATCTCTCTCCGTTGCCGGTCGCTGCTCTCAATCTCTCTCGCCGTCGCCGGTCGCCCCTGTCTCCCACTGCTCCGCCGCACCACCGCTCTCACTCTCTCTCCCTCTCGCAGCCTCGCGGTGTTTGTTTGAGGTAAGCAAACCTAAACCTTGTCTTCTTGTTCTGACTCTCTCAATCTCTCAATCTAGAATCTTTGTTTTTCCCCTTTCCCTTGTTTTGATTTGTTTGGTTCTGTTCTTCAATTTTCATTAAGTGTTGTGTTGTGTTGTGGATTTGATTCATATTTGAATATTGGTATTTGGGGGTTTATGTTGCTGCCTACATTCATATTTGAATATTGAATATTGATTCATATCTTGTAGTTTGTTTAGTTGAGAGTGTGATTTCAGTAGGAACAGTGATATGTGAAGGATGTTAATTGAATTGATAAGAAAATTCAACATATAAATGTTTTATAAATAAAGTATAAAATTGGAATAAAAAATTATAATTCATTCCATTCCGTTCACTTTCCAAACAATAGGGTGGGAAATTAGTTCCGTTCCGTCGTAAAATATCCAAACGATGGAATGAAATGTCTATTCCATTCCGTTCCACTACATTCCATCATGTTCTATTCCATTCCGGTCCGCTTCGTTAGTTTTAAGTTATCCAAACATAGCCTTAGTCTGTGTTTTATGATTGGTATAGTGCACCTGTTGCGTGTATTAAGTGAAAGTAACATTCCCGCTGTTTGTATAGAATAGAAATAATCTAATGAATATATTCACTCAACATATAGCGGGAATGTTGAGTAATATTTCTGTTTGTTGAATCTGTTGAATAATATATTCATTGGATTATTAGCTTATTGAATAATATGTTGATAATCTATTGAATAACTTTATATTCATTAGATTTTTAGCTTATTGAATAATCTGTTGAATAACTTGGTGAATCTGTTGAATATATATATCCACCATAACATGTTATATTATGGTGGATAATCTACTGTTAAAAAGTTAACTCGCTTGTCCGCCATTAAACGGGGCGGGCTGTTATTTTAGACTCGACCACCTAAGTTGACTCGGCTCGTCTCGTCCCGTTTTAAGGCGGGCTTAAACGGGCGAGCCTAAACGGGGCGGGCTCGCCCGTTTTGCCACCCCTAATCTCTCGTAGTTTTTTTATGAAACCTCACATATACACTTAAAAGAAAAAATAACATGCCCTTAATAATAGAAAGTACAACTGCCACCTACATATCATACTCATGACTTAGTAAAAGATGATGTGGCCTAATGTTTAGGAACACATGCTCTTAATTTCTACTACTCTAATTAATTATTTTTATACTCAAAATACACATTAGCATATAATACATGCTAATATGTTCTAGTACCCGATGTGAGACTCAAACATTTTATTTTCAATTCACACATAATGTGTTTTTGTTCCAACAATAACCTTACTTATCTTCCCATTCTTTTCAATCTCCTTTATAACATCTTTTTCAACAACATGGCCAATAACATCTATGAAAAAGTAAATGTAATTAGACAAATAAGAGGATTAAAAAGTAATAATACAAACCTTTCCTTAGCTTATTTTACCCTAATTTTCGCACAACATCATTTCAATACAGTAGTTACTGTACACTTTTTTTTCCAACCTTTTTGACTTATTTTCATAAGTGCTTTTTAATTTAAATTGCTTTTAGCTTATTTAAATAAGTACGTAAGTAAACCAAACTACTTTTTTAAGTACTTTTGGGTTACTTTCTCTTGTACAATATTTTGTCTAATCCTAATTAGCTTAGGTTAATCATGTTTGCTTATGTTAGATTTTATTTTGTTTACGTGTATTTATTTAATTGCTCGTAACTTTATTTTTATACCTTAATTATTTGCTTGCCTTGCATATGTTCATATATCATTGCATCCTTTATTTATTCATATCATATTTGATTCATGCCTCTGCATTTATGCTTTGTCTGCTTTGTGATTTATCTCATCATTATTATTACTTGCATTTGCAATTCTGTCTGCTCTGGCTTCTTTGTTTCTTTTTCTTTTGGACTTTTGATTTCATAATCAAGTTAATAAAGATTTTCATGAGAACTTAAGGATGAAAAGGAGAGAATCTGGCAGTTGCTTGTTTCTTCTCTGAGTTGTCTTGGTGACCGGTCAGTTGACTAGTTACTCAAGCAGCTCTCATTCTAAAATGAGCATTAAAATAAACCAATACCAACTTGGTACTATGTTGTTTCCAATAAATGGTTTGGGTGTCATAAAGCCAAACAGGGAGAATATACACACAAAGCACAGCAACAACAGAACCAAACAGTAAGGACTAACTCTATATAATTTAAAATTATTTAAAACATTATCGTGCCAATTTCTTTCGCATAGCCATGTTGTGGGAACCGGGATGAACAAAAGGTTCCACACGTTTACTCTGCCGCTTCGCATGCCGTGGTGGTGATGCAGGCGACAACTCACGAAGAAGACGACTATAACGAACAGTCGTATGTGGTGCCCTCGTATCATCCGCATCATCCAAAGCTGCATAAAAGATAAAAAAAGAAATATTATGTCAAAGAAATATGATGATAAGAAAATGATAGGAAATAATTATACCTTGTGAAGGGGATGATTCTCTATCCGAAGCTGCATAAAAGATAAAAAAAAGAAATATTATGTCAAAGAAATATGATGATAAGAAAATGATAGGAAATAATTATACCTTCATTCACAGGTTCTGTGGATTGTGAAGGGGATGATTCTCTACTTGATGAACCACCCTCTGAATGAGTAACCACCTCAGTTGCTTCATCATCGACATGGTGGACATGGTGGGTGGGGCTTGCGGTCTCTAGAACCTGAAAAGCAGAAGAAACAAAGTCAAATGCATTGACGTTAATATCATAAACCGATTGTCCTTCAACTTAATTTCATAATCAACAAAGTCAAATGCATTGACGTTAATGTCAACATCATGAAAGCCAAATTGTTTTTTAAAAACATATGGCTTATGGTGTACCACATGATTATGGCAAAACAACAGTATTGACTATTGAAAGCAAAAAAATCAGAATCATATTTTATTTGTGTTTCATGCCGGTTACGAATGTGTATAAAGAAAAAAGCAGACCTGCACATAATTTATAAATAAAAAATAAAATAAAATCAAACCTGCTCTGTTGTATCATTTATAAGTTGCCCGTCAAACTGAAAATCTCTCTTCACAATAGAAATATTTCGTCTCCTCCATTGATTATTATAGTCAAGGTATACCTTTTTGAAAGATCTCCAATCTTTACCTTTATGTTTGCTCTGTTGTATTGTTCTCTTTTTTTTGAAACGAGGCAAAGTATCACACAGATCTTCTCTCACCAATCCTAATTGCTTAAAACATAGATCTGTGCGATTAATTGTGACGGCGTCAAAACATATGCATGGGACACATGCATATATCATCCATAACTGACTCGTGCGATCTGGAGGCAACGTGACAGTACGCTCGGGCAGCATATAAGGCTGCCAATCGACCTGTTAAAACACAAAATTAACTACATAGTTAAAAATTAGAACTCATAACTATGTATGCAATTTGAATCACCGACAACACCATCGAGAACTGTTTTGTAACAGAAAGTGGTGTTAATAGAAAAGAGGAGTGCTAGGGACACACCCTCTAACACACTCTTTTAACACACCAATTATAATTAACCATGTCATCCATAATTTTATTCCTATCACCTGTTACCGGTTTTGTTTTGAACCAATATACCAACTTATTTTTTTATATTATATTTGCAATTAACTTTTCGTCTTCCGTCTTCAACTCCTCCCTAACACTGTTTATGGCTTTACTCATTCATGTTCTAGCATGTTCTTCGCTTCTCCTCTATCTATTCATTTTCTCACTTGAGAAAAAGAGCAATAGAAATTGACAATGGAAGGGAAAAAACGTAACTGAAACTATCCTACCAAGCACATACAAATTTGTTGCTATTAAACCTAGTCTCTCAATGAGAAAGCAAAAAAGATAACTTACGTCTTCCTCCTTCATACTTTTAAGGTCTTTCCAATGTTTTTTCATCGTGATTACGTTCTGACTGTCCTTAAATGAAGCTGTGTCCATCCACCCTAACATCAAAGGATATTGGGATGGTCGAACAAGTGAATTGCGTAGGCATGGAAATCGCTCTAATGCAAATACCTACAAGAAAAAATAATGCACAAAAGTTGTCAACGACCACCAATAATTTATTATAAATCGAAATGATTAATTACCATTACTATCTAAAGATCTTACCAAAAGAGCGTATGAAAAACCACACAAGCTTTTGATTTCCCCGTTCTTTTTTTTTCTATTCATTGAATGTTTTATGGTTGCAAGTGCTGCTGCCCCCCCAGGCATAATTATCTATCCTCTCTAAGTCTAGCAGTGGTAAATACAACACTGGAATGGTATTGGAAGCATTGGTAAAAAGCACATTTCCCAACAAGTAAAGAAGATATGCCTTAATATATGGCTGTAAATCCAACTCAGGAATATCTTTAGGGACAATTTCATAGGCTTCCTTCAATTTATGTAAAGAAACACCGTAGCAAATCGTTCCATCTTTCTCATGAAACAATTTCCTAGCACTGACCTCACCTCATCTTTTGTTAAATATTGTGCAACAGTTTGAACAGGTTTATCACTCTCATATCCTGATACCTACACCCCAATAGACACAAACATATAAATAAATTATCAACACCTATTTATATAACAAGTACACCAATTAATGGTTATTGTTAAGTGAATGATGTAAAAACGAGAGAGATACCTGTATCCCATCTATGGGAAGTCCTGTGATGTACATAATGTCTTCGAGACCAAAATCAAGATGGTATACATTTTTAGTTCTTATTTCATCAGTCTCTGTAAACTTAAAGCAGTTAATATTGCAATCATAATAATCAACTAAAGCGGTAATCATCTGCCAATTTTGCCTCAAAAAATCCTCTTTTTTGATACGCAAAAAGTATTTGAAGCAAGTTTTGTCAACTACATTATAAACTCTTGTATCCACATTCCAAGAGGTAAAATTGTTTAAGTGCATGGTGCTTTGTATTATTTGTTCTGGTGGAGCCATGAATGTGATTGATATCTGCACAAATCAAACAACCAACACCTATTTATATAACAAGTACACCAATAAACCACAATAAGCAAGAGCAAAGGTATTTGAGTACACCAATATATGATCAAAGTTCTTGTTATAGGAAGGATTGAGTATATCTATTATCTATATTTATTCAATCAATCAAATAAACAAATCAAAATTTCCCAAAAAAAAAATGTCTAAAAACCTAAAACCTATTCCGCTTAGGTCTCTCGTTTTTTTAGGTTTTAGGTTTTTAGAGATTATTTATATGCATATCAGACATTTTTATCTCCTTCATCCATCAAGGAATGACAATTAACTTACAAAGAAAATGAGTTTATATTGCAATTATAAATTTTATCACATTCTCAATTTTGCAAACCGTTACAAATTGGAATCAGAGAATTGAAAAGGAGCAGCAACAAGAGGAAATCAGAGACGAAGCAACAAGAGCATAATTTTACTTTAATCAAAACACTAAACAACCACATAGCAACTCCAATTCGAAATTTACATTTTCCAAAATCACTAACATGAAATTTCCTTTGATTATTGACTCATGTAACTAATGAGTGAATTGGAAGAAAAACAAGTCTACAACGAAACCCTAAATCAAACACCAAACAACAATCGAATTTGAAGTTTTAAATTTCAAAAATAAAAGAAGTAACCTTTAAGAATGGAGATGAAAAGATTCAAGCTTGGGGTTGGAGTGAGAAGAATGGCTTTAGATTCTGAGGTGGTCGGCGTGACAGTGACAGAGGGAGGAGACGGAGAGATTGTCGGCGTGATGGTGACAGAGGGAGGAGACGGAGATGAAAAGATTCAAGCTTGGGGTTGGAGGAGATGGATAGGCGGGAGGAGCTTGCGGTTTCTTGCTCTTATTTAATGTTTTTAAATTTATACTAGACTTTGACCCGTGCGTTGCACAGGTTTTTTTGGAGTCTCAGATATACGATTTAAATTATTTTATATATATATATATATAAACGGAGCCCAAGGATATATATATATATATAAAATAATTTAAATCGTATATCTGAGACTCTAAAAAAACCTGTGCAACGCACGGGTCAAAGTCTAGTATAAATTTAAAAACATCAAATAAGAGCAAGAAACCGCAAGCTCCTCCCGCCTATCCATCTCCTCCAACCCCAAGCTTGAATCTTTTCATCTCCGTCTCCTCCCTCTGTCACCATCACGCCGACAATCTCTCCGTCTCCTCCCTCTGTCACCGTCACGCCGACCACCTCAGAATCTAAAGCCATTCTTCTCACTCCAACCCCAAGCTTGAATCTTTTCATCTCCATTCTTAAAGGTTACTTCTTTTATTTCTGAAATTTAAAACTTCAAATTCGATTGTTGTTTGGTGTTTGATTTAGGGTTTCGTTGTAGACTTGTTTTTCTTCCAATTCACTCATTAGTTACATGAGTCAATAATCAAAGTAAATTTCATGTTAGTGATTTTGGAAAATGTAAATTTCGAATTGGAGTTGCTATGTGGTTGTTTAGTGTTTTGATTAAAGTAAAATTATGCTCTTGTTGCTTCGTCTCTGATTTCCTCTTGTTGCTGCTCCTTTTCAATTCTCTGATTCCAATTTGTAACGGTTTGCAAAATTGAGAATGTGATAAAATTTATAATTGCAATATAAACTCATTTTCTTTGTAAGTTAATTGTCATTCCTTGATGGATGAAGGAGATAAAAATGTCTGATATGCATATAAATAATCTCTAAAAACCTAAAACCTAAAAAAACGAGAGACCTAAGCGGAATAGGTTTTAGGTTTTTAGACATTTTTTTTTTGGGAAATTTTGATTTGTTTATTTGATTGATTGAATAAATATAGATAATAGATATACTCAATCCTTCCTATAACAAGAACTTTGATCATATATTGGTGTACTCAAATACCTTTGCTCTTGCTTATTGTGGTTTATTGGTGTACTTGTTATATAAATAGGTGTTGGTTGTTTGATTTGTGCATATATCAATCACATTCATGGCTCCACCAGAACAAATAATACAAAGCACCATGCACTTAAACAATTTTACCTCTTGGAATGTGGATACAAGAGTTTATAATGCAGTTGACAAAACTTGCTTCAAATACTTTTTGCGTATCAAAAAAGAGGATTTTTTGAGGCAAAATTGGCAGATGATTACCGCTTTAGTTGATTATTATGATTGCAATATTAACTGCTTTAAGTTTACAGAGACTGATGAAATAAGAACTAAAAATGTATACCATCTTGATTTTGGTCTCGAAGACATTATGTACATCACAGGACTTCCCATAGATGGGATACAGGTATCTCTCTCGTTTTTACATCATTCACTTAACAATAACCATTAATTGGTGTACTTGTTATATAAATAGGTGTCGATAATTTATTTATATGTTTGTGTCTATTGGGGTGTAGGTATCAGGATATGAGAGTGATAAACCTGTTCAAACTGTTGCACAATATTTAACAAAAGATGAGGTGAGGTCAGTGCTAGGAAATTGTTTCATGAGAAAGATGGAACGATTTGCTACGGTGTTTCTTTACATAAATTGAAGGAAGCCTATGAAATTGTCCCTAAAGATATTCCTGAGTTGGATTTACAGCCATATATTAAGGCATATCTTCTTTACTTGTTGGGAAATGTGCTTTTTACCAATGCTTCCAATACCGTTCCAGTGTTGTATTTACCACTGCTAGACTTAGAGAGGATAGATAATTATGCCTGGGGGGGCAGCAGCACTTGCAACCATAAAACATTCAATGAATAGAAAAAAAAAGAACGGGGAAATCAAAAGCTTGTGTGGTTTTTCATACGCTCTTTTGGTAAGATCTTTAGATAGTAATGGTAATTAATCATTTCGATTTATAATAAATTATTGGTGGTCGTTGACAACTTTTGTGCATTATTTTTTCTTGTAGGTATTTGCATTAGAGCGATTTCCATGCCTACGCAATTCACTTGTTCGACCATCCCAATATCCTTTGATGTTAGGGTGGATGGACACAGCTTCATTTAAGGACAGTCAGAACGTAATCACGATGAAAAAACATTGGAAAGACCTTAAAAGTATGAAGGAGGAAGACGTAAGTTATCTTTTTTGCTTTCTCATTGAGAGACTAGGTTTAATAGCAACAAATTTGTATGTGCTTGGTAGGATAGTTTCAGTTACGTTTTTTCCCTTCCATTGTCAATTTCTATTGCTCTTTTTCTCAAGTGAGAAAATGAATAGATAGAGGAGAAGCGAAGAACATGCTAGAACATGAATGAGTAAAGCCATAAACAGTGTTAGGGAGGAGTTGAAGACGGAAGACGAAAAGTTAATTGCAAATATAATATAAAAAAATAAGTTGGTATATTGGTTCAAAACAAAACCGGTAACAGGTGATAGGAATAAAATTATGGATGACATGGTTAATTATAATTGGTGTGTTAAAAGAGTGTGTTAGAGGGTGTGTCCCTAGCACTCCTCTTTTCTATTAACACCACTTTCTGTTACAAAACAGTTCTCGATGGTGTTGTCGGTGATTCAAATTGCATACATAGTTATGAGTTCTAATTTTTAACTATGTAGTTAATTTTGTGTTTTAACAGGTCGATTGGCAGCCTTATATGCTGCCCGAGCGTACTGTCACGTTGCCTCCAGATCGCACGAGTCAGTTATGGATGATATATGCATGTGTCCCATGCATATGTTTTGACGCCGTCACAATTAATCGCACAGATCTATGTTTTAAGCAATTAGGATTGGTGAGAGAAGATCTGTGTGATACTTTGCCTCGTTTAAAAAAAAAGAGAACAATACAACAGAGCAAACATAAAGGTAAAGATTGGAGATCTTTCAAAAAGGTATACCTTGACTATAATAATCAATGGAGGAGACGAAATATTTCTATTGTGAAGAGAGATTTTCAGTTTGACGGGCAACTTATAAATGATACAACAGAGCAGGTTTGATTTTATTTTATTTTTTATTTATAAATTATGTGCAGGTCTGCTTTTTTCTTTATACACATTCGTAACCGGCATGAAACACAAATAAAATATGATTCTGATTTTTTTGCTTTCAATAGTCAATACTGTTGTTTTGCCATAATCATGTGGTACACCATAAGCCATATGTTTTTAAAAAACAATTTGGCTTTCATGATGCTGACATTAACGTCAATGCATTTGACTTTGTTGATTATGAAATTAAGTTGAAGGACAATCGGTTTATGATATTAACGTCAATGCATTTGACTTTGTTTCTTCTGCTTTTCAGGTTCTAGAGACCGCAAGCCCCACCCACCATGTCCACCATGTCGATGATGAAGCAACTGAGGTGGTTACTCATTCAGAGGGTGGTAGCATATTTTATAATGATGTTTGTTTTCAAACTATGATGTACGGGTACTCCATTTGTTTTCTAAAATTATCGTATCTCATACCGGTACCCGTATCAGACACCGGTACAGTACCCGCATCTAAGGAACATAGTTTTCCAATAATACCGGTACCTCTGAGAAATTAAAGTGCATTTCCTTATTATTGATTCATTTTAATTTATTTGTTCTTCCTTATATAGTTTCTTGTAACAAAAAATCACCTACTAATTTCATTTTATTTTATTTGTTCTACCTACTTTAGACAAGCATCTTACTATTTAGCTCTTTAGGTAAAAATTCTTGTTGTGTTATCTTGTGCAAACTTTGAGGTTAAGTTTATTAGGAGACAAGTGAATTTGGTTGCTCATACACTAGCTAGGGTGGCCAATTATTGAACTAGTGTTCATAGTTTTGAGATTATTCATTCATGTATTGAATTTTTGGTGATTAATGAAATACATTAGGTTTGGTTTGTTAAAAAAAATCACACACCTCCCATGAACTTAACTCAGTTGGTTGAGACATCACCTTATATATGCAGGAGCCGGAGTTTGCACACCGAACACTTCACTTATTCATCTTTAAGGTAAAATTCTAGCAACTAGATTTGACCCAAAAAAAAAAAGATCAAAATGGAACAATAAACTGGATTGGTATATGTGTTAGTGGTCTTGGTCCCCTTAAATATGCGATTAGGGATTCTATTTATAACTCATGCGTATGGAAAATTCAGTTGAAAGTGGATAATACACTTTATGTACCCACCACAATTGTGTGGCAGAGATTAATCATCGCTAACGACGACGGAGACTTCACATCATTATCATGATAAAAATTAATAAAATGAAAGAAAAAAACTCAATAGATGTTAATATCTACTATTAAGCCACTAAGTTTAGTGCAGTGGTGAGAGATTTATGTAATATACTGGAGGTCCTGTGTTCGATCTTCCACTTGATTGTTAAAAAAAAAAGACACTACTATTTATAAATTAAAGCACCAAAATGAAAATAAAATAACTTACATTACAAAAATAAAAGTTATAACATTATAATTTGTATTGTATCATATAGGCAAGTGTCTGGCAAGTGTTTAATGTCGTGCGTGTGACGAAAAAAACGTGTCGTGCACAATAGCATTTTTCTTTAATGAATGGATTTTTCTAACCCGTGCAAAATTACACATGATAAGCAACAATTAATGCACCACTTTACGGCTAATGCTATGGTGGACCACCTTCACAAGTGGTCCACCGTGGACAAGTGATCTACCGAATATGAATTTTACAAAATTCACTGTTGGATTGAAAGTTTATATCGTATAGATCATCCATAAATTTTTTAAATTTTTTTGAAAATCATTTGATATGTTATTGAGACCCATCAAGATTTATGTTATTTAACAACCGTTAATCTTGATGTGTCTCAATAACATATCAAATGATTTTTATTTTTTATAAATTTTTTTATAGATGATCTATATGATATAAACTTTCAATCCAACGGTGGTGGATGAGGCACGTAAGTCCAAGAAGGAATTAATGATGTTTAAGGTTGATTTCGAGAAGGCCTACGATTCGGTGGACTGGGGCTACCTGGATGACGTTTTGGGGAGAATGTCCTTCCCAACCCTGTGGAGGAAATTGATTAAAGAATGCATCTGTACAGCTACAACGTCAGTCTTAGTCAATGGCAGCTCAACAAATGAGTTTCCTCTTGAACGGGGATTAAGACAAGGGGATCCTTTATCCCCTTTTCTTTTTCTGCTAGCTGCCAAGGGTTTGCATGTACTGATGGAGGCTATGGTAGAACGCAACTTGTTTACAGGTTATAGTATTGGTGAGGTTGATTCGGTTCCGATTTTGAATCTCCAGTTTTCCGACGATACGCTTTTGTTAGGGGTTAAAACTTGGGCTAATGTTCGTGCTTTGCGGGCTATTCTTGTGTTGTTTGAGGCTATGTCGGGTCTAAAGGTTAATTTCAACAAAAGTATGTTATTCGAGGTTAATATCCCTGATTCCCGGTTGTGCGAGGCGGCGTCTTCTCTGTGTTGTAGAGTGGGAAAGATTCCTTTCCTTTATTTAGGCCTTCCTATTGGGGGCGATTCCCGGCGTCTGGGATTATGGAAACCAGTGTTGGCTCGATTAAAGAATAGATTATCTGGGTGGAAAAGTTGATTCCTTTCGTTTGGTGGTCGTCTAACTCTACTCAAGTCTGTCTTGACCTCTCTGCCTGTCTACTTCTTCAAAGCTCCCTCAGGTACTATTTCCTCTATTGAATCTCTTTTAGTTAAAGTTTTTTTTTTTTTTGGGGGGGGGGGGGGGGGGGAGGGGGGGGAGTGAGGACACTAGGAAAATTTCTTGGATTAACTAGCAAACTAGAAGTATGGAGGTCTGAGAGTAAGGCAGTTGAGGGAGTTTAATCTAGCCCTGTTAGGTAAATGGTGTTGGAGGATGTTAGTGGATAGAGAGGGCTTGTGGTTTAGAGTGTTGCCAGCTCGCTACGGGGTGGAGAGAGGGAGAGTGGGAGAGGGAGGGCGGAGAGGGTCTTCGTGGTGGAGGGAGATAACGCGTATTAGGGACACCAGAGGAGGGTTATGGGGAGGGTGGTTCGGGGAGCACATTTCGAAAAAGGTGGGGGATGCGTCAGATACTTTCTTCTGGACTGATCCCTGGGTGGTTGGGACTCGTTTGTGTGAGAGGTTTGGGCGTTTGTTTGACTTGGCAGAGGCCAAATCGGCTACGGTGGCTGAGATGTTCGCATTAGGGCAGGGGTGCTGGTGGAGAGGTGTGGGTGTGGCGGCGAACATTGAGGAGGTGGGACAACGAGGAGTTGAGGGAGTGTCAGAATTTACTTTCTACCATTTCTTTGCAGGCACATTCTTCAAATAGATGGCATTGGCAGCCTGACCCTGTTACAGGCTATTCTGTTCGAGGAGCATATCACTTACTGACGTCACATAATTTTGTCACCCTAGATAATGTGACATGTCTCATTTGGAACACTCAGGTTCCTTTGAAGGTTTCCATATTTATGTGGCGTTTATTGCGGGACAGGTTACCCACAAAAACAAACCTGGTCTCACGTGGCATTTTATCATTGAAGGCTCATCACCGTGTATCCGGCTGTGGCATGGTCGAATCTGCGCAGCACTTATTCCTATCTTGCAGCACTTTTGGCTTTCTTTGGTCACTTGTTAGTTCTTCAATTGGCTCCACATTGGTGGACTCTCAGACATTATCAGATCACTTTATGCAGTTTACTTCTTCGGCAGGTGTTTCTCGAGCACGTCGCTCCTTTATGCAGCTTATTTGGTTAGCCTGTGTGTGGGTTGTGTGGCACGAAAGAAATCAAAGACTGTTCAGAGGCTCTGCAAACTCTTTATATCATATGTTGGACAAGATCAAACTATTCACTTATAGGTGGTTGAAGGCGATGAGTAGTACTTTAGCTTTAAACTACCATAGTTGGTGGTCTAGTCCTTTGGTTTGTTTGTGCCTTGTATGATTTCTTTTTTGTAACTTTGTCTTTGACTCTTTTGTAATCATCCATAATATCCTTCAGCACGCCTTGTGCTGAGGGGATTCCATGGACCTGTTATTATTTATATATATATGTGTCTCATTTTGACTTGTTGATAAAAAAATGTTCATTTAAATTTCTTATTAAAAAAAATTACATTCTAATCTAATTATTATTAAAATACTATAAAAAATTGATATCATAATAAAATAATTGATAATTTAATAAAACTATTAATTTCTGGATGTATGAACTATTGGACTGAATGAAATAAATGGATCAGATTTATCGTCAAAAAATGTTTTTGAAGGGCATAATCCACTTTATGCGGTGACGAAGATTAGTCCCTTTTATGTAAATTTGAACAAAGAAGGAAAATAAAAGTTAAATATGCAAAATTTCAACTATAAAAAGACTATATTGTCAAAAAAAAACTATAAAAAGACTATACTACCCCCGTATCAAATTATAAGTCACTTTACATTACCAATGCAATTTTAATGTTATTTTTCCTTGTCTACCCTTAATTATTTATTGCTCTCTCTTCTTTAAACTCTTCAATTTATCTTTTCACGATAAAAGAAAACTCTTGGGTTAAAATCCAAGGTTTTCACGATAAAAAGGGCCTTTGGTTTAAAGTCCAAGGCACTTGGTTTAAAATCCAAGTTTTGCGATAAAAAGAACTCTTGGGTTAAAATCCAAGGTTTTCACGATAAAATAAACGTTTGGTTTAAAGTCCAAAGTTTTGAAAATGTTCGATGACAAAAATATTTTTGTGCTTTTGAGAATAAATTGCTTTGATATTTTGAAGAGGTGTTGACCTCATTTTTTACAAAAAAAAGAATTGGATAACGGTTGCACGCGAAAAATAATACTAACGTTGCAACAAATAATTAAGCGCGAAGACAATCCGCAATGATATTTTGATCAAAGCGACGTCTTTTCCCTCGGAATTTAACATTCTAACGTTTTTGCGGAAAGCAATAAAAATAAATATGTATGAGATGCAAGTTTTCATTTATGTTGTACATTAAATCCTAAGATACATTCTAATGTCTTTGCGAAAAAATAAATATGGGATGATGCAACGATATTATGAGATTCTCATTTATAGTGTACATTAAATCCTAAAATACATACTAAAGTCCTTGCAATAAAATAAATAGTTAATTAATAAGGCAATAAATAAATTGTTAGATTAGATGAATTATTAACAATAAATAAAATCAACATGTATGAATAAAAATGATAGGGTAGTAAGTTAGTAACAATAATTAAGAATAAAGAGCATGAGTAATAAAATGTTAGATTAGCAAGCAAATAAAAAAAAACTCAAATTAGTACTTAGTTTGGATTAAATAGCTCATTGAAGCTCATTCCATAAGCACTTTTATCATAGGTTAAAAAATAAAATAAAAATAATAAAAACAGAGGGGGGTGCAGAAATCATTACGAAGACAAAAGGGGGTGCAGAAAGCAAAAACAGAAGACCAGGCCCAAGGCCCAGTCTGAGTCAACAGAAAAAAAAACAGTAATAATCTAGTGTGACACGCCTATTGTGCTTCACGATTTACCACCGTCAGATCTTCATTAAACAAGATCTGACGATCACATTTTAAACTTGGAGGGAGCCAATGACGTGTTGCCACGTCATCGTCTTCAACCTCCATCTCCTTCATCCTCATGAAGAACACGATGGAGCAACCTCCATGAAAGCTTCATGAAGCTCCATGGCCCAAACAACAACAACATCAATTCTCAACCAAAAAATGAAAGTGAATATACCATTTTGCTCGATTGTTCTTACTGGTCATGAATCTACAACTAGATTTCACAGTGGAAGCCTATTTATCAAAAAAAGTTTCAATCTTTGAGAACTTGAAAATTTTGAAAACTCATTTTAAGACGAATTATGAAAAAAAATGATTGGAAAAACTTCCTGGGTTAAGGAACAAGCAAAATGGAGTATTAATTGGAGTCAGAACCTACCCAAAATGTGTGTTCCAATTCCAAGTTTTTTCAAAACTTTTTCTTCGAAAATAACCTCAAATTAAGCACTGGAACTTTGATTTAAAGGTTGATTCTGGTTTCTGGAAGTGTATAGAAGATGTTTGGTGGTTTAAATTTAAGAACTTGCTTTATTTTGAGATTTTGATTTTTTTGATGAAAATGGAGGAATTTCGGATTTTGAGGCTCTCTTTGAGTTTTTGGAACATCCCTCAATTGAAATCAGGTCTTCTATTTATAGAGAAATATTAGGGTTGAAGTGGTATGAAATTTGTTGATCAAAGAAGGGCAATTTCGAATTTTGCAATGAGATCTTTTGTGAATTTTTTTTGCACATGTGTAGAATTTTTTGTGTGATGAGGTGGTGAAAAAGAACATTATATTCTCAATTGTAATTGGAATTGGTCAATGATTTTTTGTGATTTTGGTTTGTAATGAAAATGGGTGAAAAATGATTAAAAATGATTTATTGTAAAAAAAGTGAAAAATGAAATAATAGGGGACAAGGGGTAAAATGGTCATTTTTTTGGGCTTTAAATCAAATGAGTATGAACAAAACAAATTTTATGTAAAAGAGAAAAAATAGAAAAGATAAATTTTGAGGTTTCTTGCAAATGAAGAAACCTTTTTGTATTACTTAGTAAAAGGGTAAAATTGGAAAATAAAAAAATGTTTATGAATAAATGTTAGTCAAAAATGGAATTTTAAAATAAATGGTGGAAAAATAAATGCAAAAAACCAAATAATTATTAATCTAAAATTAAATGCGTTAAGCAGCGTAAATGGAATAAATTACTAATTTTTACATTTTTCTAATTTTAATGAATAAAAAATGATAAAAAATAATATAATGTATAAAAATGAAAAAAAAGAAATTAAAATTTAGGATGGTCAAAAAATGGGGTATGACAGATGCCCCTATTTAAGTTTCTTCCATCGGAGATAAAAGAAAAAGATGATTTTTTGATGATGTTTTTGTTTTTGTTCGACGGTGGAAGAGATTTAAATATAGAGTACACCATTTTTTGACCGACTTAAACTATGAAATGCTATGATATGATATTATGAGTGTTATGCTTATGAGTGTTATGTTTACAAGTGTTTGAATGTAATGAAGACTATTTGACAAAAGTAATGACGACAGAAAGCGATAAAGTCCTGTATGCGGATAGAAAGCAGTAAAGTCCTGTGTATGGACAGAAGTAAAGACAGAAAGCAAATAAAGTCCTGTGTGCGGACAAAAGTAAAGACAAAAAGCAATAAAGTCCTGTGTGCGGACACAAGTAAATACAGAAAGCAATAAAGTCCTGTGTGCGGTAAAGTCCTGTGTGCGGACATAAGTAAAGACAGAAAGCAAATAAAGTCTGTGTGCGGACAGAAGTAAAGACAGAAAGCAATAAAGTCCTGTCTGCGGACAGAAGCAGATAAAGTCCAATGTGAGGACATAAGTAAAGACAGAAAACGGTAAAGTCCAGTGTAGGGCAAAAGCGATAAAGTCCAATGTGAGGACATAAGTAAAAACAGTGTCTAGCAACATTGTGGGATGGTAAGGACACAACGAGGAAATAAATTGTCTGCTATCATTGTGGGAGAGCGAGACATAACAAGAATATGTATTTGTCTGGACCAAACACACTGGAGATGACTTCTTTTGGGGAAGTTAACCACAAGTTTGCAGTTGATTGTTTGCAAAACCTGCTACTTGGAATATGTTGGATGGAGACATCTTTAGACCAGACCCACTGAGGATGACTCTTTTTTTTTTTGTGATGTATGATTGATGGAGACATCTCTGGACCAGATTCACTGGGATGACTCTTTTTTGTGATGTATTGAAGCAAGACACATGATGGTCAATGCAGTATGTGTGAATGATTTTGTGTGCATGTTGCATGTGAATATGAATGTATGTATAGATATGTGAATGATTGTATGTATGTATGAATGTGTGAATGATTGTATGTATGTATGTATGTATGTATGGATATGTAAATGATTGTATTTATGTATATGTGAATGATTGTATGTATGTATATGTGAATGATTGTATTTGTATGATTGAATGATATTTGTACAGGACTGGATGAGATTAAAAGTTTGATCAGGTAAGATGAGCATTGGGCCGACGTATCCGTACAACCACTCAATAGTTCTCCACTGGGGACAACACCCTTATAGGTGAAATAAATCAGATCCTCAGGGTAAAACCCGGTATGGTATGTCAATCCATGGTAAGAATGATTGCTTCTTGGGGTAAAGCCCGTCGGTCAGAGGTCTGGCAGAAGTCGCCATTTTGTACACTGAAACTGAATATTTTCTCATGGTCTTGCTTTGACAGTCATGCATTTTGCATTTTTCTCTTTTTTCTCTTTTTTTTTTGTTTTTTTATTTTTTGAAATCCCTAACTTTTTTTTATTATTACAATGATTGACCTTGTTTATTCTACATCTATCCAGTCTGAAAGAAAATAGTAATCAATCATGGTATCTGGATAGTGGATGTTCAAGGCACATGACTGGTAATAAGAAATTGTTCTCATCTTTGAAACTTGAAGATGGTGGAACAGTCGGCTTTGGAGGAAATCAGAAAGGCAAGATCAAAGGTACATGTATTGTAGGTAATTCCTCCCTCTCTATTAATAATGTTTGGTTTGTAGATGGACTTAAACACAACCTATTTAGCATTAGTCAATTTTGTGACAATGGGTTTGTGGTTAACTTTGATAAAGGGTTATGTACTGTAATTAGAGAGTCTGACAAGTCCATAGTGTTCAAAGGTAAGAGAATAGGCAATGTTTTTAAAGTAACTAATTTGGCAGACCAAGAGGTAAAATGCTTGCTAACTCTGAGTGAAGAAAAGTGGGTTTGGCATAAGAGGTTAGGTCATGCTAACTGGAGGTTAATCTCTAAGCTCAGCAAACTTGACCTTTTCAGAGGCCTACCTAAGCTACAATATCACTCAGATGCTCTTTGTGGTTCCTGCCAAATAGGAAAGAGTGTAAAGACTTCTTTTAAACCAAAGCATGTTGTCTCTACCTCCAATCCCTTAGAACTGCTTCACATTGATTTGTTTGGTCCTGTAAGTACAGCCTCAATCAATGGGAAGAAATATGGACTAGTCATTGTTGATGATTATAGTAGATGGACTTGGGTTAAATTTCTCAGAAATAAGGATGATGCATATGATGTCTTTAGCAATTTCTGCACACAGATACAAAAAGAAAAAGGTTTACACATTTTGAAAGTTAAAAGTGATCATGGTGGTGAATTTGAAAATGAAATGTTTGAAAGTTTTTGTGAAAAATATGGCATCTTACATGAGTTCTCTTCTCCTAGAACTCCACAACAAAATGGGGTTGTAGAAAGAAAGAATAAAACTCTGCAAGAAATGGCCAGAACCATGATGCATGAGACTAACATTGCTAAGTATCTGTGGGCAGAGGCTGTAAACACAGCATGTTATGTTCAAAATAGAATCTATATTAGACCTATTTTGAATAAGACAGCATATGAACTATTCAAGGGAAAGAAACCCAGTGTTTCCTACTTTCATCAATTTGGGTGTACATGTTACATTCTAAATACAAAAGTTCATCTGAAGAAATTTGATGCTAAAGCTTACAAGGGTATCTTTATTGGATACTCTGAACGCTCAAAAGCATACAGAGTGTATAATTCAGAAACTCATACAGTTGAAGAAAGTATGCACATAATATTTGATGACAAGCAGCCTGACCATGTGTTAGAGCTAGTTGAGAATTTTGCAGATATTCAACTATCAGATGATGAAGACTCAGATCCTGAAGAGACATCAGGACCAACTCAACAAACCTCTGAAGAAACAAATTTAGTTCCTGAAACCTTGGACTCTGAAGATCACCCAACATCAGAACTTATCAGAAGTATTCCAAGCAGAATTGAGCAATCAAAACAATCTTTCAAATACAAATCATCTCATCCAGAAGAGCTAATCTTGGGAAACAAGGACAGTCCAAGAAAAACCAGATCAAGCTTCAGAAATGAAGATTCATTAATTGGATTAATCTCCTTAGTGGAACCAAGTTCAACTGATGAAGCACTAGCTGATGATGCATGGATTGTTGCAATGCAAGAAGAGCTCAACCAGTTTGAAAGAAATGAAGTTTGGTGCTTAGTACCCAAGCCTTATAGAAAAATATCATTGGAACAAAATGGGTCTACAGAAACAAATTAAATGAACAAGGAGAAGTTGTTCGTAATAAGGCAAGACTGGTAGCTCAAGGGTATAGTCAACAAGAGGGAATTGACTACACTGAAACATTTGCTCCTGTAGCAAGACTTGAGGCTATCAGAGTACTTCTTTCCTATGCTACTTATCATAGTATTATTTTGTATCAAATGGATGTCAAGAGTGCATTCTTAAATGGCTACATTTAAGAATGACATTCTAATTATTCAAATTTATGTTGATGATATTATTTTTGGATCTGCTAATTAATCTTTGTGCAAAGAATTTTCTAAGATTATGTAGGAGGAATTTGAAATGAGCATGATGGGAGAGCTAAAATTCTTTCTGGGAATACAAATCAACCAGGATAAAGATGGCACCTACATTCATCAAAGAAAATATACAAAGGAGCTGCTGAAGAAGTTCAACATGGATGACTGCAAACCAATGACAACTCCAATGCATCCAACAAGCAGTCTCAGCAAGGAGGATTCAGAAAGCAAAGTTGATCAGAAGCTCTACAGAGGTATGATAGGTTCTTTACTTTACCTAACTGCATCAAGGCCTGATATTTTGTTCAGTGTATGTTTGTGTGCTAGATTCCAATCAGATCCTAGAGAATCTCATCTTACTGCTGTAAAGAGAATCTTTAGATATCTGAAGGGAACCACAAATCTTGGATTATTTTATTAGAAATCAAATGATTATAAGCTGATAGGATTCTGTGATGCTGACTTTGCTGGAGATAAGATTGAGAGAAAACCCACAAGTGGCAACTGTCAATTTGTGGGTGAACATCTTATATCTTGGGCTAGCAAAAGACAAACTACAATAGCTTTGTCAACAACAGAAGCAGAGTATATATCAGCAGCCAAGTGCTGTACAGAACTACTCTGGATGAGATTTCAGTTAGAGGATTACAAAGTTAATAGTCATAATATTCCACTTTTCTGTGACAACACTGCAGCTATTCAACTTTCTAAAAACCCAATTTTGCATTCAAGAGCTAAACATATTGAAATTAAACATCATTTCATAAGAGACCTTGTTCAGAAGGGTAATGTAAATATTCAATACATTGAAACTGAAAGACAATGGGCTGACATATTGACAAAACCCTTAGTAGTTGAAAGACTAGATTTTATTAAAAAGCATCTGAACATGACTCTAGTCTCTGAAGATATCAAGCTCTGACTTACAAAATTGTAAATTCAGCCTCTGAAGAATGGAAAGTCTTCAGACGCTGAAATTTTTTAAGCTCTGAAGTGTTTACCCATGTGGAGTACACGTGACAATTAATTTGTCTTTTCTCTAAAGTCTGTGATTGGTTAGTGTAAAGGCAGTTTATGACGAAATTCTTTATTGCAACGAATGTACTCCCCCATCATTTTTTTAAGTTTTTCAAAATCTTTTTTATTCCCTTCTCGCACAAGTTCACTTTTCCTTCTGGCCCGTCATTTCTAAAACCCAGAGCACCTTCTTTTCTCCCTCATAATAGCAAAACCCTACTCGCTAATCTCAACAATGGCAAGCTCATCATCTGTCTCAAGATTCCCAGAGGACATTCCAATCAACATATATGCTCAAGACTCCCATCTTAAGGATGCCACTATGAATCTTAGGTTTGAGGAAAGTAAATTGGTTATGGAAAGACCAATAGACTTTGAGGCCTTGAAAGTCAATGGACATGACTACAAGGAATTCTTTACTGAACAAGGCTGGGGGCACTACTTGGATATGCTTAATGGACCTATCTATTCCAATTTAGTGTTTGATTTCTGGAGAAAGAGTGAAGTTGTAACTTTGGCAGATGCTAATGCTGAACTTCAAAGTCTAATTAATCAAAACCCCAGTGCAAATAAAGGAAAATCAAGAGAAGAATTAGGTCTAAGAAAATTTACTGAAACAGAAATTCGTTCTAGTGTTGGAGGTTTTCAAGTCATTTTGACAAGAAGCAATTTGGCCAAAATGCTAAATCTTCCCAACACTGGAAATATAAGACTCTATACTGCAGCTTCTGGAAGAAAGTCAGTGTATCTAGATGATATTGCCAGACTTTGTTTTAAGGATCAGAAGCTGTCAAACAAGGTGAGTCATCTGAATGATCGAGCAAAGGTTTTTGCCAAAATTTTGTTCTCTTCTATTCTACCAAGAGATACTGGCAGTGACTCTCTGAATTGGGATCAGAGACACTTTATCTACTTCCTCTCCATCAAAAGGAAAATGAATCTACCTGCCTATCTCTTTCACCATCTATGTGAGACAATCTGTGAAGCTCAAAAGTTTGAAAATCCCTCCAAATTGATCTCTCATCCCAGGCTTCTAAGCTTCATTTTTGAGCAACTTGGTCTTCCTGATAGATTCATGCTTGCTGGAGTGTCTGACGACCTTGATCAAGTTAGAGCTCCAATTCTTGATGCTAAAGTCTTAGTAAGTCTGCGTTTGAAGAGATCAGACCAGCTCATCTATCCCCAAAAACCTCTTCTGGTGAACAAGACCAAATTCAAGCCAATCAGTGATGCCTTCATTTTTGATAATGAACCTCCTGAAGTTATTTTAGAATACATGAGGTTAATGAAGGAAAGAGGAACTCCCATCACTCATAAGGACATTGGAAGAGGTGATGGCCCAACTTTTGCACAGATTATGAGAGCAGTTAAGGAAGAGGTGTTCAGTGACTATGAAGAAGATGAAGTGGTTGAGGAACCCTCCATGCAAGAGGCTTCTATACATAGGTCAGAGGATGATCATCCAGAGGTTAACAAAGAGCCAGTGGTTGCAGACTCTTCTGTAAAAGACCTGCTAAGTGCGAAATTTCTCAAAAGACCTCGCACAAAGCATTGCACCTCTAGGGGACAAAAGAGACAAAGATCAGATTATGGTAATACTCATTCTTTTAATTATTGCAATCAAATATCTGAAGCATCTATTCTAGAACATGTCCAACCCCTACATATCATCTATCCAACATCCTCTGAACCTGAATTTGTCAACATTTCAGACTCTGAGTCAGAGTCTTCTGGCTCATCGTTTGATGATCTTATGAATAGTTTTGCACAATTCTCTTCCAAAGCTAAGCATGTTCCTGAGGAGGAAACAGCTGAGCCATCAAATTGTTTAATCCCTCAGTCATCACCCAAAATTCTCTCTGAAGAAGAGATTCTGAAAGAAACTTCTTTTAGAGTTTCTCCCATTCATGAAACCTCTGAACCACCCATTGCCATCTCATCTGACCAATCTCCACCAATTCCATCAGATTCTCCCAACTCCTCCCCACCTCTGATGCTTTTAGATACTGTAACTGAAATAAATGATAGAATTGATGTACCAACTAATCATGTGACTCACTCTCCTAGTGGTCCAAGTCCACCAGTATCTGCACCACCTGTGGCACAACCAGAAATAGAGAGTTCAGACCTCATAGCAACAACTCTTCACATAATACGAGATACGCTTGCTGAACAAGACAATAAGCTGACAGAGCTGGTAGCATACTCAGGGGCATCTGCAAGACTGGCTCAACAACTTCGCACTCTGCGTTTTTCCAAACACCCCTAGGATTATTATTTTTTTCCTTTAACATTTTGTTTTTAGCTTATTAAATCTTCTTTCTTTGTTTCATATTCTTTTTGCTGATGACAAAAGGGGGAGTATTATTTTAGTTGTAGTTGTACAATTGTCAGTAGTTTCTACTCACATATTAAATATCTGAAACTGTCTGAAATAAGAATCTTATTTTTTTTCTTGCAACATATTTATGAACTTAAGTGAAAAGGGGAACAAATTAATAAACATAATTGTGTTTGCATAGATGAAGGTAGTTAAGATTGTGCTCTTAATTATTTTCATCAGATTCAAGAGTTAAGCTTGCAAACCTTACACTCTGAGAGTCAAGTATGCAGATACAATCAAGTTTATCAAATTGTTCTTATACTGATTCAACTTAATTATGGATAAAACTTAGGGGGAGCTTGCAAACCTAACCCTAATGGTTTATCAGACTCAGGGGGAGCTTACAAACCTCAACAATCTGATGTTGACATAATTAAATTAATCAACAAACAATTGTATTTAATACCTATGTTTGTCATCATCAAAAAGGGGGAGATTGTTGGAACAAAATGAGTTTTATTGATAAAACACCCTAAGTTTTGATGATAACAAGGTATTAAATGGACAATTGGTATTACTAATAAATGATCTAGTGTGCAGGAACAAAGCAAAAATATCATTCTCATAGATCATCATTTGGGCATCTGAAGGACACTGTCTGAAGTGTTAAGGCTCTGATGATGCTGATAGCATCAGAGCCTCTGAAGAAGTCCTCAGAGGCCAAAGAAAGAAACACAGTCTGAAGCGTGTGTACATCTTCAGAAGATCAAATTAACGGTATCATCAGATTCTGAAGAACTCTCTCTGAAGAAAGACAGCTAATATCCAATGCAATAGTACAACGGTCCTGTCAAAGAGTACAACCGTCTTGTCAACAAAAAGGAGAGTGTACAACCAACGGTTCTCTTCTCAACGTCTTTATACCTAGAGTATAAATAGAAGACATCCTCATAGAGAGAAGACTACTGGAAGATCATCTGAACTTAGAAAGATTCAAATCATATTCAAAGCTGTGTATTGTGTTATTCTTTCTAGTGTTATATTCTAAGTTAAATATCTTTTGATATTATAGACTCTGAGCTTAGTGTTTAGAGAGTCTTGCTTAGAACTTTCAGTCCTACTTAATCTTTGTATTAAGTTAGTTTGTGAAGTCTCTTTGTCTTGTGTGACTTAGAGCAGGAAGTCTTAAGTCTTGTGTGACTTGAGCAAGGAAGTATTAAGTCTTGTGTGACTTTAGCAAGGAAGTCTTAAGCTTGTGTGCTTAAGCAAGGAAGTCTCTTTGTCTTGTGTGACTTAGAGCAAGGAAGTCTCTTGCTTGTGTGCTTGAGCATTAGTTGTGTAATCTTTGTGATTATAGTGAAATCCCTGGGAAGTGCAAGGGGACTGGAGTACTCTCGTTTTGTGAGAGGAACCAGTATAAAATTCTGTGTGTTATTTCTCTCTCTCTCTCTCTCTCTCTCTCTCTCTCTCTCTCAATGTTTTATTGGTTTTTTAAGTTTATCATATCCGCTGCATTTCTAGATTTCTTAAGACAAAAGAAATATTTTTAAAACACAATTCAATCCCCCTTCTTGTGTTTTTCACCTTCATGACTTAGTTAACCGATCAACAATAACCCAAATAGAATCTTCTCCTTTCTGATTATGGGGTAACCCACTTACAAAATCCATGGTAATATGCTCCCATTTCCATTCTGGTATTTCCAACGGTTGTAAAGGACCGACTGGTTTTTGATGTTCAATCTTAACCTGCTGACATACAATACATCTCGATACAAACTCCGCAATTTCAGCTTTCATATTCGGCCACCAATAGTTCTTCTTCAGATCATGATACATCTTGGTGGAACCGGGGTGAATTGAAAATCCACTCGTATGTGCTTCCTCAAGAATCAATCTCTTCAACTCTGCATCATTAGGCACACAAATCCTATTTCCAAACTGAATTACACCGTCATCTGCTACCGTGAACTCAGGTTTTCCGATTCTCCTTTGTAAATCCATATCATTAGCTTGTGCACTACCTATTGTGGAACGCAAGTCACAGGTCAACTCCATTCTATTCAACTTAACTCCGTCCTTCCGGTAGGTGACATTCAAATTCATATCTCTGAACTTCTCATACAACCCACACTGATGCATTAAGATCTCTGATGCATACAACGCCTTTCTACTCAAAGCATCAGCTACTACATTCGCCTTTCCTGGGTGGTAATTTAATTCAATGTCAAAATCTTTTAAATACTCCATCCACCTTCGTTGTCTCATGTTTAACTCCTTCTGATCAAACAAATATCTCAAACTCTTATGATGACTGTATAATGCAAATTGCACACCATACAAGTGATGTCTCCAAATTTTCAAGGCAAAGATGATGGCTGCAAGCTCAAGGTCTTGAGTAGGATAATTTTCTTCATGTGGTTTCAACTGTCGCGATGCGTACGCCACTACTGCACCTTCTTGCATGAGCACGCATCCGAGTCCTTTATTAGAAGCATCACAATATACTACATACTTTTTATCGGGGTCTGGAATCAGTAACACCGGAGCACTTGTCAACTTTTCTTTTAACAAATTAAAACTATTCTCACATAATTCATCCCAAACAAGCGCAACTCCTTTCCTAGTTAACCGGGTCAGAGGCAGCGCTATCTCCGAAAATCCCAAAATGAACCTCCGGTAATAGCCTGCTAAGCCAAGAAAACTTCTTACTTCTGAAACAGTTCTAGGCCTTTCCCAATTAAGCACCGCTTCTACCTTGGATGGATCAACAGATACACCTCCTTGTGAGATCACATGGCCCAAAAACTTGACTTTTGAAAGCCAGAATTCACACTTGCTGAACTTGGCATAGAGTTGCTTCTCTCTCAGAATATTAAGAACTATCATCAGATGCTCTGCATGTTCCTGAGGATCCTTAGAGTAGATTAGGATGTCGTCAATGAAAATCACAACAAACTTATCAAGATAAGGCTGAAAAATTCTATTCATGTAATCCATGAATACTGCTGGGGCATTAGTCAGACCAAATGGCATAACCAAAAATTCATAATGACCATAACGGGTCCTGGAAGCAGTCTTGGATACATCCGAGGTCTTGATACGAATCTGATGATACCCGGATCTGAGATCAATCTTTGAAAAGATAGTGGCTCCCTTATGTTGATCTAACAGATCATCAATGCGAGGAAGCGGATACTTGTTCTTGATGGTAACTTTATTAAGCTCACGATAATCAATACACAACCGCATTGTACCGTCCTTTTCCTTAACCAACAGAACAGGTGCACCCCAAGGTGAGACACTAGGACGAATGAAATGCTTCTGTAACAACTCTTCTAGTTGAGATTTCAATTCTCGGAGTTCAAGAGGGGACATTCTATATGGTGCAACAGAAATAGGCTGAGACCCTGGGACAAGATCAATCGAAAACTCAATTTCTCTTTCTAGTGGTAAACTATTAATCTCTTCTGGGAATACATCTAGATATTCCCTGACAATTGGAATATCACTGGGGCTTAGACTGGATTCTGGACATACAGTGAACAGGATACTGAAACATTTATTCTCTGTGTTGGAACAAAATGAGTTTTAGTTATAAAACACCCTAAGTTTTGATGATAACATTGTATTAAATGGACAATTGGTATTACTAATGAATGATCTAGTGTGCTGGAACTAAGTAAAAATCTTATCCACTATGATCATCATTTGAGCCTCTGAAGGACACAGTCTGAAGCATTAAGACTCTGAGAAGCAAGAAGCTTCAGAGCCTCTGAAGAAGTCCTCAGATGCCAAAGAGAGAAACAAAGTCTGAAGCTTGCGTTAATCATTCAGAAGATCAAAGAAAAGTTATTATCAGATTCTAAAGAACACTCTCTGAAGAAAGACAGCTCATAACTAATGGAATAGTACAACGGTCTTATCAGCAAAAAGCAAACTGTACAACCAACGGTCCTTTCTCAACGTCTTTATATCTAGAGTATAAATAGAAGACATCCTGATAGAGCGAAGACTACTGGAAGATCATCTAAACTCAGAGAAAGATTCAAATTGTATTCAAGCTAAGAACTGTTGTTATTCTTTCTAGTGTAACCTTCTAAGTAAAATATCTTTTGATATTGTAGGCTCTGAACTTAGTGTTTAGAGAGTCTAGCTTAGAACTTTCAGTCCTACTTAATCTGTGTATTAAGTTAGTTTGTGAAGTCTCTTGTCTTGTGTGACTTGAGCAAGGAAGTCTCTTTGTCTTGTGTGACCTGGAGCAAAGAAGTCTCTTATCTTGTGTGATTTGAGCAAGGAAGTCTCTTGTCTTGTGTGACTAGAGCAAGGAAGTCTCTTTGTCTTGTGTGACCTAGAGCAAGGAAGTCTTAAGCTTGTGTGCTTGAGCATTAGTGTGTAATCTTTGTGATTATAGTGAAATCCCTTGGAAGTGCAAGGGGACTGGACTACTCTCGTTTTGTGAGAGGAACCAGTATAAAATTTCTGTGTGTGCACTCTTTCTCTTTCTCTCTCTCTCATTGTCTTGTTTGTGTTTTGTGTTTTGTGTAGCTTCTTTCATCCGCTGCATTTCAATCTCTTTACTAGAAAAGAATTAATTTTCAAAACACAATTCAACCCCCCTTCTTGTGTTTTTCACCTTCAATTGGTATCAAGAGCTCCGGTTCTGTTTTTTAATCACTTCACAGTGAGACAGGAAAAGATCTTTGAAAAACACTGTATGTCTGGGGAATCCACATCTACACTTACACCTACACCTACACCTACTGCTTCAGATCTATCTCAAGTTCAATACAACTACGACAACATGACTTCTACCTCTTCAGCATCTAATCATGATTCCAGCAATAAAAAGGTTCCAATCTTTAGTGGTGATGCTCTAAGATTTGAATGGTGGAAAGATAGAATTTACCACTATGTCAATGAAATTGATGATGAGCTTTGGGACCTGATAGAAGAAGGAGTACCTATTGATGGAATAGGTCTTGATGGTAAAATTACAATAGCTCAGAAGAGAGCATTGTCTGTTGAAAACAAGAAGATATTTGCTAAACACAACAAAGTCAAACAAATCATGATGTCAGCTATATCTCATGATGAATATACCAAAATAATGGATAGATCTACAGCTAAAGCTATGTATGACTCTCTCTGCTCAAGCTATGATGGTAATAGGAAAGTTCAGAATGCCAAAGCAAGACTACTGGTTCAGCAGTATGAGCTGTTTACCATGAAACCTGAGGAAGACATTGAGACTATGTTTTCTAGATTTCAGACTCTGGTGTTTAATCTCAGGATTCTGAAGAAAAGCTATACAACCTCTGACCATGTGTGGAAGATTCTGAACAGCTTGACTGACAAATGGAGACCTAAAGTCACAGCTATTGAGGAAGCTAAGGATCTTGAGAAAATCACTCTTTAATCACTCATCAGCAATCTCAAGAGCCATGAGATGGTATTGAATGCTGATGCAGTGAAGAAGAAGAAAAGATCAGTAGCCTTAACTTCAACCAAGAAATCTTCAAAAGCTCTCAAGGTTAAAACTCTGGAGGTTGAGGAGGATTCTTCTTCAGATGATCAAGAAGATGAACATGATGAGGAATTTGCCATGTTCACCAGAAACTTTCAAAAATGGGCAAGGATGAGAAAAAGTCATAAAGGAAATAGCTCAAGGATTACTCCCAGTAGAGAAGAGAAGAACTGCTTCAAATGTAACAAACCAGGACATTTCATTGCTGAATGTCCTGAAGCATCATCAAAGGACAAGAACAAGAAGTTCAGTAGCAAGAGAGAGAGCTACAAGAGGAGATTCCAGAAGAATTTAATGGCAACGTTTGAGAACCTGGAAACATCCTCAGACAGTGATGATGAAGAAGCAAATGTGGCTCTGATGGCTACAGCTGATGGAGACTCTGAAGAATGAGACTCTGAAGGATCAGACTCTGAAGGATCAGACTCTAAAGGATCAGACTCTGAAGGATCAGACTCTGATGAATCTGAACAGGTATTTTTAAATTATTCTAAAGAACAACTTTTAACCTACCTTGGTATGTCTCTAAGCAAGGTTGCTAAATCATCCTCTAAACTAAAACTTTTAAAAACACAGAAGGATGAATTAGCAAAGAAAGCTGAACATTTTCAAGCTCTATATAAAAATTCTTTAATCAAAATTGAAGAACTTGAAAATGGGTGCACAAGATGTAACAAACCTACTGATGAGCATGAGGTTGCTCTTCAGGAGTTTGTTCATCAGAACGTCAACAAAAGTAAAATGGCGTCTATGATTTATAATGTTTGTAAAAATGTAGGTGAAGGAATTGGTTACTCATATGGTAAATCATATGGGAAACAAAATCATTATATTTGTTTGAATAATATTCCTGATAATCTTTATTCAACCTTTGTGCCTGCGAAAAGCAAAGGCAAAGCCATGGTTGTTTCAGACTCTGAAGGAATCTCTGGGGTCTGCAAGACAAGCTCTGAAATTACTTCAGCGGTTGTTTCTCAGAACCCCAAAGAAAGCAACTCAGGACCTAAGAATTCAGAACCTGAGACTATCAAGTCTAAGACTCTGAAAACCTTGGGACTCAGAGGCTCATCCAATCAGACTATAAAACAAACCAAGCTGATGATAAATAATCAACATAAGACTCTATTAAGCAAAACTAATCCTAGATTAGAAGAGCAACCTAAGTCCTATAGTGATTATCAATCATAGCCTTATTTTCAAAATCAATGGACTAAGAAGGTCAATTTTCAAAGACCAAACTTTCAAAAGAAATTCTTTAAGAGTCCACGAAGTTTTTCACAGAGGCAAGGAAGAACTAAAGATTATAGAACTAACCAAACTGGACCCAGAAAACAATGGGTACCAAAATGTAAAATTGTCTACCATTCAGATCTTCCTTGTAGGAAAAACCATTTCAAATCAGATGAATGGAGGATAGTGATCAGCTGTGGAAGGAAAGCCTATGTTCCCAAACATTACTTTACTTCCAAAGCTGCTGAGGTGGACAAAGCTAATGATTATTGGAGAAAACTTCACAATGAATGTGAAGGATATTATTACAATGATTGACCTTGTTTATTCTACAGCTATCCAGAATGAAAGAAAATGGTAATCAATCATGGAATCTGGATAGTGGACGTTCAAGGCACACGACTAGTAATAAGAACTTATTCACATCTTTAAAACTTGATGATGGTGGAACAGTTGGCTTTGGAGGAAACCAGAAAGGCAAGATCAAAGGTACAGGTATTGTAGGTAACTCCTCCCTTTTAATTAATAATGTTTGGTTCGTAGATGGACTCAAACACAACCTATTTAGCATCAGTCAATTTTGTGACAATGGGTTTGTGGTTAACTTTGATAAAGGGTTATGTACTGTAATTAGAGAATCTGACAAGTCCATAGTGTTCAAAGGCAAGAGAATAGGCAATGTATTTAAAATAAACCTTTCTGATTTGGCAGACCAAGAGGTAAAATGTTTGCTAACTCTGAGTGAAGAGAAGTGGGTTTGGCATAAGAGGTTAGGCCATGCTAACTGGAGGTTATTCTATAAGCTTAGCAAACTTGACCTTGTTAGAGGCCTACCTAAGCTACACTATCACTCAGATGCTCTTTGTGGATCCTGCCAAATAGGAAAGAGTATGAAAACTTCTTTTAAGCCTAAACATGTTGTCTCTACCTCTAGGCCCTTAGAGCTGCTTCACATTGATTTGTTTGGTCCTGTGAGTACAGCCTCAATCAATGGGAAGAAATATGGACTAGTCATTGTTGATGATTACAGTAGATGGACTTGGGTGAAATTTCTCAAAAATAAAGATGATGCATATGATGTCTTTAGTAGTTTCTGCACACAGATACAAAAAGAAAAAGGTTTACATATTTTAAAAGTTAGAAGTGATCATGGTGGTGAATTTGAAAATGAAATGTTTGAAAATTTTTGTGAACAATATGACATCTTACATGAGTTTTCTTCTCCTAGAACTCCACAGCAAAATGGAGTTGTAGAGAGGAAGAATAGAACTCTGCCAGAAATGGCCAGAACCATGATGCATGAGACTAACATTGCCAAGTATCTTTGGGCAGAGGCTGTAAACACATCATGTTATGTTCAAAATAGAATCTATGTTAGACCTATTTTGAATAAAACAGCATATGAACTATTTAAGGGAAAGAAACCTAGTGTATCCTATTTTCATCAATTTGGTTGTACATGTTACATTATGAATACAAAAGTTCATCTAAAGAAATTTGATGCTAAAGCTTATAAGGCTATCTTTATTGGATACTCTGAACGCACAAAAGCATACAGGGTGTATAATTCTGAAACTCATTCAGTGGAAGAAAGTATGCACATAAAATTTGATGACAAGCAGCCTGACAAAGTGTCAGAGCTAGTTGAGAACTTTGCAGATCTACAACTATCAGATGATGAAGTATCAGAACCTGAAGGAACATAAGAACCATCTCAACCAACTACTGAAGAAACAAATTCAACTCCTGAAACTTTGGACTCTAAAGATCACTCAGCATCAGAAACTATCAGAAGCAGTCCAAGCAGAGCTGAACAATCAAAGCATTCTTTCAAGTACAAATCCTCTCATCCAGAAGAACTAATCTTGGGAAACAAGGACAGTCCATGGAAAACTAGATCAAGCTTCAGAAATGAAGATTCATTAATTGGATTGATCTCCTTAGTAGAACCAAGTTCAACTGATGAAGCACTAGCTGATGATGCATGGATTGTAGCAATGCAAGAAGAGTTAAATCAATTTGAAAGAAATGAAGTATGGAGTTTAGTACCCAAACCTTCTAAGAAGAATATCATTGGAACAAAATGGGTCTATAGAAACAAGTTAAATGAACAAGGAGAAGTTGTTCGTAATAAGGCAAGACTGGTAGCTCAAGGGTATAGTACCCAAGAGGGGATTGACTACACTGAAACATTTGCTCCTGTTGCTAGACTTGAGGCTATTAGATTACTTCTTTCTTATGCTACTCATCATAATATTATTTTGTATCAAATGGATGTTAAAAGTGCATTCTTAAATGGCTACATTTCTGAAGAAGTATATGTCAAACAACCTCCTGGTTTTGAGGATGCCTCACATCCTGACCATGTTTTTAAGCTAAAGAAATCTCTTTATGGTCTGAAACAAGCTCCCAGAGCTTGGTATGAGAGACGGAGCAATTTCTTAGTTGAAAAAGGTTTTCAAAAAGGTCAAGTTGACAATACTCTATTTAGTAAAACATTTAAGAATGACATTTTAATTATTCAAATTTATGTTGATGATATTATTTTTGGATCTGCTAATCCATCTTTGTGCAAGGAATTTTCTAAGATTATGCAGGAAGAATTTGAAATGAGCATGATGGGAGAGCTGAAATTCTTTCTGGGAATTCAAATCAACCAAAACAAAGATGGAACCTACATTCATCAAACCAAATATACAAAGGAGCTGCTGAAGAAATTCAACATGGAGGATTGCAAACCAATGACAACACCAATGCATCCAACAAGCAGTCTCAGCAAAGATGATTCAGAAGGCAATGTAGATCAGAAGCTATACAGAGGTATGATAGGTTCTTTACTTTACCTAACTGCATCAAGACCTGATATTTTATTCAGTGTCTGTTTGTGTGCTAGATTCCAATCAGATCCTAGAGAATCTCATCTTACTACTGTAAAGAGAATCTTTAGATATCTGAAGGGAACCATAAATCTTGGATTATTTTATAAGAAACAAATGATTATAAGTTGATAGGATTCTGTGATGCTGACTTTGCTGGAGACAAGATAGAGAGAAAATCCACAAGTGGCAATTGTCAATTTGTGGGAGAGAATCTCATATCTTGGGCCAGCAAAAGACAAACCACTATAGCTTTGTCTACAGCAGAAGCAGAATACATATCAGCAGCCAAGTGTTGCACACAACTACTCTGGATGAAATATCAATTAGAGGATTACAAAGTTAATAGCCACAATATTCCACTTTTCTGTGATAACACTGCAGCTATTCAACTTTCTAAAACCCAATTTTGCATTCAAGAGCTAAACACTTTGAAATTAAACATCATTTTATAAGAGACCTTGTTCAGAAGGGTAATGTAAATATTCAATACATTGAAACTGAAAGACAATGGGCTGATATATTTACAAAACCCTTAGCAGTTGAAAGATTAGACTTTATCAAAAGGCATCTGAACATGACTTTAGTCTCTGAAGAAATCAAGCTCTTAATAAAAAAATTGTGGATTCAGCCTCTGAACTCTGAAAGGTCTTCAGACGCTGAAAATTTTTAATCTCTGAAGTGTTTAACCAAGTAAAGTACACGTGTCAATTACTTTGTCTCTACTCACAGTCTGCGATTGGTTAGAGTAAAGGCAGTTTATGAAGAAATTCTTTAATGCAACGAATGTACTCCCTCATCATTGTTTTTACAAGAGTTTTTCAAAATCACTTTACTCACTTTCACACAAGTTCACTTTCACATCCCACAATTTTCATTCTCTAAAACCCAGAACACTTTCTTCCTCCCTCATATTAGCAAAACCCTGTTCTTTAACCTCAACAATGGCGAGTTCTTCTTCTGTATCAAGATTTCCAGAGGACATTCCAATAAACATCTACGCCCAAGATTCCTATCTTAAAGATGCAACTATGGATCTTCGTTTTGAAGAAAGTAAATTGGTTATGGAAAGACCAATAGACTTTGAGGCCTTAAGAGTCAATGGACATGATTACAAAGAATTCTTTACTGAACAAGGCTGGGGGCACTACTTGGATATGCTTAATGGACCTATCTACTCCAATTAGGTGTTTGACTTCTGGAGAAAGAGTGAAGTTGTGACTTTGGTAGATGCTAATGCTGAACTACAAAGAGTAATTGATCAGAACCCAAGTGAAAATAAGGGAAAATCAAGGGTGGAATTGGGTCTGAGAAAGTTCATTGAAACAGAGATACGTTCTAGTGTTGGAGGTTTTCCAGTCATCTTGACAAGAAGCAATTTGGCCAAGATGATGAATCTTCCCAACTCTGGAATTGTCAACACAGCAGCATCTGGAAGGAAGTCTGTTTATCAAAATGATATGGCCAGACTCTGTTTCAAGGATCAAAAGATGTCAAATTGAGTTAGTCATTTGAATGATCGCGAAAAGGTTCTTGCTAAGATTGTTTTTTCTTCATTTCTCCCAAGGGATACTGGCAGTGACTCTCTGAATTGGGATCAGAGACACTTTATCTACTTCCTCTCATAAAAAAGGAAAGTGAATCTACCTGCATACATCTTTCAACATCTATGTGAAACAATTTGTGAGGCTCAGAAGTTTGACAATCCTTCCAAGTTGATTTCACATCCAAGGCTCCTAAGCTCCATCTTTGAGCAACTTGGTCTTCCTGATAGATTCATGATTGCTGGGGTGTCTGAAGACCTTGAACAAGTTAGAGCACCAATTCGTGATGCTAAAGTCTTGGTGAGTCTATGTTTGAGGAAATCAGGCAAACTTATTTACCCTCAAAAGCCTCTTCTGATCAATAAGAAAAAATTCCAAGCTATGAGTGACGCCTTCATATTTGATAATGAACCTCCTGAAGTCATTTTGGAATACATGAGATTAATGAAGGAAAGAGGAACTACAGTCACTCATAAGGACATAGGAAGAGGTGATGGTCCAACATTTGCACAAATCATGAGAGCAGTTAAGGAAGAGGTGTTCAGTGACTATGAGGAAGATATAATGGTTGAGGAACCACCAATGGCAGAAGCTACTAATAATAGGTCAGAGGTTAATCATCCAGAGGTTGAAGAAAATGTGGTTGAAGAAGAAGCTGATGGTGATCATGTGGCTGCAGAATCAGTTACTGAAGACTTGCTGCGTGCAAAGGTTTTCAGAAGAACTCGTACCAAGCTTGGCATCACTAGGGGAAAGAAGAGACAAAGATCAGATGCAGGTATTAATCATTCTTTTACTTATCGCAATACAATATCTGAAGCATCTATTCTTGAAAATGTCCAGCATCTAAATACCATCTACCCCACAAACTCTGAACCTGAATTTGTCCAAGTTTCAGACTCTGATTCAGAGTCTTCTGACTCATTATATGATGACCTCATGGCTGGTTTTGCACAATTTACATCCAGAGCTAAGCACATTCCTAAGGAGGAAATAGCTCAGTCACCCAATGTGTCCACCTCTCAACCATCCCCCAAAATTCTTACTGAAGAAGAGATTCTGAAGGAAACATCCTTTAGAGTTTCTCCAATCCATGAAACCTCTGAACCACCAAATGAAATAACATCTGCCCAAATCAATTCCATCAGACTCTCAAAAACCTTCATCACCCATACCACCTTCTGAGATGCTTATAGATACTGAAATTGCGATAAATGATAGAATTGATGCATCAAATGATCATATGACTCGTTCACCTAGTGGTCTAAGTCAACCAGACTCTGCACTACTTGAGGAACAGCAAGAGGAAGGGAGTTTAGATCAGACGTCAAGGATTCTACACTTAATAGGACATACGCTTGATCAACAAGAGGATAAGCTTCTGGAGCTCGTGGCATACTCAAGAGCTTCTACAAGAAAGGCTCAGCAGCTTCTCACTCTTTTCTTGTCCAAACACCCTTAGGATTCTTGTTTTCTTTTTCACCTTTTGATTATTACTTATTGTTTTACAACTTTTTGCTAATGACAAAAGGGGGAGTATTAGTTGTACAATTGTGTCAGTAGTGGTGTATTTTTTTAATACCTACTCAGATAAGAATCTGAAACTGTCTTAAATAAGAATCTAATCTCTTTCTTATCTTGCTAAATTTTTATAAACTTAATTGATAAGGAGAACAAATTAGTAAACATAATTGTGTTTGCATAGATGAAGGTAGTTAAGATTGTGATCTTAATTATTTTTATCAGACTCATGAGTGGAGCTTGCAAACCTCACACTCTGAGAGTTAGGTATGTAGATACAATCAAGTTTATCAAATTGTTCTTATACTGATTCAACTTAATTATGGATAAAACTTAGGGGGAGCTTGCAAACCTAACCTTAATGGTTTACCAGACTCAGGGGGAGCTTACAAACCTCAACAACCTGATGTTGACATAATTAAATTAATCAACAACAATTGTATTTAATACGTTATATTTGTCATCATCAAAAAGGGGGAGATTGTTGGAACAAAATGAGTTTTAGTTATAAAACACCCTAAGTTTTGATGATAACATTGTATTAAATGGACAATTGGTATTACTAATGAATGATCTAGTGTGCAGGAACTAAGTAAAAATCTTATCCACTATGATCATCATTTGAGCCTCTGAAGGACACAGTCTGAAGCATTAAGACTCTGAGAAGCAAGAAGCTTCAGAGCCTCTAAAGAAGTCCTCAGATGCCAAAGAGAGAAACAAATTCTGAAGCTTGCGTACATCATTCAGAAGATAAAAGAAAATTTATTATTTGATTCTGAAGAACACTCTCTAAAGAAAGACAGCTCATAACTAATGGAATAGTACAACAGTCTTATCAGCAAAAAGCAAACTGTACTACCAACGGTCCTTTCTCAACGTCTTTATATCTAGAGTATAAATAGAAGACATCCTGATAGAGAGAAGACTACTGGAAGATCATCTAAACTCAGAGAAAGATTCAAATTGTATTCAAGCTAAGAACTGTTGTTATTCTTTCCTGTGTAACCTTCTAAGTAAAATATCTTTTGATATTGTAGGCTCTGAACTTAGTGTTTAGAGAGTCTAGCTTAGAACTTCCAGTCCTACTTAATCTGTGTATTAAGTTAGTTTGTGAAGTCTCTTGTCTTGTGTGACTTGAGCAAGGAAGTCTCTTTGTCTTGTGTGACCTAGAGCAAGGAAGTCTCTTATCTTGTGTGATTTGAGCAAGGAAGTCTCTTGTCTTATGTGACTAGAGCAAGGAAGTCTCTTTGTCTTGTGTGACCTAGAGCAAGGAAGTCTTAAGCTTGTGTGCTTGAGCATTAGTGTGTAATCTTTGTGATTATAGTGAAATCCCTTGGAAGTGCAAGGGGACTGGACTACTCTCGTTTTGTGAGAGGAACCAGTATAAAATTTCTGTGTGTGCACTCTTTCTTTCTCTCTCTCTCATTGTCTTGTTTGTGTTTTGTGTTTTGTCTAGCTTCTTTCATCCGCTGCATTTCAATCTGTTTACTAGAAAAGAATTAATTTTCAAAACACAATTCAACCCCCCTTCTTGTGTTTTTCACCTTCACTCTGCACCGAGATATTGGATTAACTGATGAGTGTTTTGCAGTAGAGCAGTCAGGGCTCTACTCTCTGCATTAGGATCAATAGGAACATAGAGATTCTTTTCAGCACAACCTATGTACACAGTGTTGGCAAAGAGCCAATCCATGCCTAGTACTATGTCCATATCTTTCAATGGCAGACAGATTAAATCAACATGATAGACTTTTCTTGCGACGCTAACAGGACAGTTTTGACAAACTCTCTTGGAAACAACTCTGCCACCCGTAGCAACGGCGAAAGTCATGGGAGGAATTAAAGAAGTCGAAAATAAACCCAATCTCATCACACATTCAACCGAGATAAAGGAACTGGTAGCTCCACAGCCAAACAGTATAACAACTTCAGATTGACCCAAGTGACAGACATCAATAATTAAAGCATTATTACCTCTAGCTTGTTCACCATCAAGAGAATACACTCGACCCTTGCTTCTTGTCGTTCCACTTGAACCTCCAGAACCTTGCATCTTCGGACACTCATTCTTATAATGACCAGGTTGCTTGCAGTGAAAACACACGCCCTTTCCCTTCATACACTCTCCATGATGAAACATTCCACATTCTGGGCATGCTGGGTGTGATCTCTGAGGAACATTCTTTTTTCCTTTCTGCGGAGAACCCCTTGGTTTCAGTTGCTCCTTATACTTTCCCGAGTCCCTTCTCTTTTGAGTCACCTCAAATCTTTCCTTCCTCACCGCTTCAAGACTTGACTCAGCATGGTAACTCTTTTGGATTAGTTCACTAAGACTAGCAACTTGCTGCATAGACACATCATGTGCAATATCCGCCCTCAAACCGAAACGATACTTCTTGATCTTCCACGCCTCGGTAGGAGCATCATCACCATCCGCCACATACCGCACTAACTCATTAAACTTAGCTGTATACTCCGCCACGGACTTACTTCCTTGCTTGAGTTCGATTAATTCCCGTTCCATCTTCAACCTATAACTCTCGGTAATGTAGTGGTTGATGAAAAGACGTCGGAAATTAGTCCAGGTCACCTCCATTTGGCTTGTAGTCATAATTGCTCTATCGCCTTCCCACCAATCACAAGCCGCTCTGCGAAGAAACCTTGTCGCGAAGGTCACCTTTTCCAATTCAGTACACACCATTGAATCCAAGATCCCGCTCATCCTCTGGATCCATTCTCTTGCAACTGAAGGATTGTACTCTGCATCGAACTCAGGAGGATTCATCCGACAAAATTTACTGAACGCTGCACTTACCATGTTCTGAGTCTGTGCATTGTTCATTTGTTGTTGGAACACCATCATCATTTCCTCATGGCGTTGGGCTTGCTGAGCTTGGAATTGTTGCTGCTGATGCATCATATGTGCCCACATATTTGCATCCGGATCAGGGTATTGTTGATGAGGTTGATCTTCTTCTTCTGCCACATTCCTTCGTGGCCTACCACGTCCTCTTGGTGCTTCCACAATAATACTCTATCTGTCATAATCAAATTGAGTTAGCTAGGCTCAAGTGACACAACACGTAGAGTAAATGTAAGACATCCCTAGAGTACGCATTTAGATTAGTATTGTATACTTATGACTCTGGCAAGGTCTGAATCGACCTGCTCTGATACCAATTATAACACCCCATAATATATTGTCTAGAATATATCATAGTGCGCATAATTAAGTACCGAGTACAATAAGTTACAAATACATAAAGTGTTGATTAAAGCACACACAGGTGCTAAAATGCAAATATATAGTACAACAAACTAACAGAACAGACAAAACGTGACAAACTAAACATCTTAAACACGATCGACATCGCTTCAAGCATGCTACCTACTCCGCAGCTTGCTTGCCACGATCGCTCTGAGTACCTGAAACATGAGAGGGGGGGTAAGACTACTAAGTCTTGTGGATTCTACTACCCACCTAATGGTGACTACACCGGGGAAACCTGCACGTCAGTCCTCACGCATACTCAAGCGCAATACATGTATGTGTATATATAAAAAAGTAATAGGGTGTAACACAAAGATTATCTGGGTTCATTTTGGCTCCGCAAGGACACTCTGAGGTGAGCCTGTCTTAGAGAGCCTCACACTCCTCCGCACCAATCCTCGTGGACATAAGCACATATGGTACGGAGCCTAGGCATCACAATTGTTATTAAAATATTTTACTCCGGATTCCTCGAATCCCTGTAGTGGTGCATATAAAACAACCACTCGCTCTCGACTGACTTGTATAACATCTAGAGTATTAACATACTACCAATATATCCAAATCCCGGGAAACTAACCTAGCGACTAGCCTAGGTTATGTTCAAAATCCTATGCATACAATTAACATAACAATCATTATTTGCTCATGATGTCAATGGAAAACACGCTTTGAAAGATAACAATTCAAAAGGAGAAATCAAGGGGATTGGAAATATAATCAACAAAGGATTACCAAAGCTCCATGATGTACTATTGGTAAAAGGACTGACTGCTAACTTGATAAGCATAAGTCAGTTATGTGACCAAGGGCTGAAGGTGAACTTCACCAAGAATGAATATTTGATCACTAATGACAAAAATACAGTGATAATGAAGGGAGCAAGATCCAAGGATAACTGCTACCTATGGATTCCTCAGGAGACAACACACTCATCTATCACTAATTTACTTAGCAAGGAGGATGAAGTAAGGCTGTGGCACCAATAGCTTGGGCATTTGCACCTCAAAGGAATGAAGAGGATTTAGTTGAAGATGCCATAAGAGGAATACCCAAGCTCAGTATTGAAGAAGGAAGCATATGTGGAGAATGTCAAGTAGGGAAGCAGACCAAAATGTCGCACCCAAGGTTGGAACATCAGACCACAACCAAAATACTTGAAATACTCCATATGGACTTAATGAGACCAATGCAAGTTAAAAGTCTTAGAGGCAAGAGGTATGCCTTTGTGGTAGTGGATAATTTCTCTAGGTACACTTGGATAAACTTCATTAGAGAGAAGTCAGATACATTTGAAGTGTTCAAAGAGCTGTACCTAAAGATGCAAAGAGAAAAGGGATTTGGAATTGTCAAAATCAGAAGTGATCATGGAAAAGACTTTGAAAATTCGAAGTTCTCTGATTTATGTTCCTCTGAAGGAATAAGTCATGAATTCTCAGCACCAATCACACCTCAACAAAATGGTGTGGTAGAAAGGAAGAATAGAACCTTGCAAGAATCAGCTCGTGTGATGTTACATGCCAAGGATCTCCCTCAAAACCTCTGGGCAGAAGCCATGAACACTGCATGCTATGTTCACAATCGTGTCACACTCAGAAAAGGTACCACTACCACTCTCTATGAACTCTGGAAAGGAAGAAAGCCAACAGTCAAATACTTTCATGTCTTTGGAAGTAAATGCTACATACTAGTTGATAGAGAACAAAGGAGAAAGATGGATCCAAAAAGTGATGAAGGTATCTTTCTCGGCTACTCAACAAACAGCAAGGCATACAAAGTCTTTAACAACAGAACCAAGACCATGATGGAATCCATAAATGTTGTTATTGATGACTCTCCTAAAGTAAAGGTACCAGATGCCGTCCCAAATGTTGATACATCAGGTTCCCTGATCGACAGCCCTGAAGATCAAGAGACTCAAGAAGGAACTGACTCAGAAACTGAAGGTCAACCATACAAGAAAGGTCAATCTATCAGAATTCAGAAGAATCATCCTAAAGAACTAATCATTGGAAATCCAGATCAAGGCATCACTACAAGGAGATCTAATGAGCTAGTGGTCAACTCATGTTTTGTATCCAAAATTGAACCAAAGAATGTGAAAGATCTCTCACAGATGAATTTTGGATCAATGCAATGCAAGAGGAGCTGAATGAGTTCAAGAGGAATGAAGTATGGGACTTAGTTCCTAGACCCAAAGGTGTAAACATCATTGGCACTAAGTGGGTTTACAAGAACAAGTCTGATGAGAAGGGAACTATCACTAGAAACAAAGCAAGACTAGTTGCTCAAGGTTATACTCAGATTGAAGGAGTAGACTTTGAAGAAACATTTGCTCCAGTAGCACGCCTTAAGTCCATAAGATTACTATTAAGAGTTGCTTGTATTCTGAAGTTCAAATTGTTCCAGGTGGATGTAAAGAGTGCCTTCCTCAATGGGTACCTTAAGGAAGAAGTATCTGTGGAGCAGCCTAAAGGGTTTGTAGATCCCCACCTATCAGATGATGTATACAAACTAAAGAAGGCGCTTTATAGCCTAAAGCAAGCTCCAAGGGCATGGTATGAAAGGTTGACAACATACCTGGTGAAGAATGGCTACAGGAAGGGAGAGACAGACAAAGCATTGTTTGTCAAAGAAGAGAAAGGAAAGCTCATGATTGCACAAATCTATGTGGACGATATTGTCATTGGAGGAATGTCAGACCAAATGTTTAAACATTTTGTCCACCAGATGCAGTATGAATTTGAGATGAGCTTAGTAGAAGAGTTGACCTACTTCCTTGGGCTTCAAGTCAAACAAATGGAAGACACAATATTCATCTCTCAAAGCAAATATGCCAAGAATATTGTGAAGAAGTTTGGGATGGAGAATGCTAGTCACAAAAGGACTCCTGCAGCAACACACTTAAAACTCACTAAAGATGAGAAAGGTGTTGATGTAGATCAAAGTCAGTATAGAAGCAAGATAGGAAGCCTTCTATATCTCACTGCTAGTATGCCAGACATTGCCTTTGCAGTTGGAGTGTGTGCTAGATATCAAGCAGCACCAAAGATGAGCCACCTCACACAAGTCAAAAGAATTCTCAAGTATGTGAGTGGAACATGCAACTATGGCATCATGTACTCCCATGGTGAAGACTCAAAGTTGGTTGGGTACTGTGATGCAGATTGGACAGGAAGTACAAATGATAGGAAGAGTACCTCAGATGGATGTTTCTTTTTGGGGAATAATTTAATTTCCTAGTTCAGCAAGAAACAAAATAGTGTATCACTATCCACAGCTGAGGCAGAGTATATTGCAGCTGGAAGTAGTTGCTCTCAGATCCTATGGATGAAGCAGATGCGAAGAGTACAATGTAGGGCAAGATGTCATAACATTGTACTGCGATAACTTAAGTGCTATAAATATTTCCAAGAATCCTATTCAGCATAGTAGGACAAAGCACATTGATATAAGACATCACTTCATTAGGGATTTGGTGGAAGAAAATATTGTGAACTTGGAACATGTGACTACTGAAGGTCAAATTGCAGATATATTTACCCAAGGCATTGGATGCAACACAATTTGAAAGGCTTAGGGGCAAACTTGGAATTTGCCTTTGTGAAGACCTGTAGCAATTACAGTTGGTGATGTGTGCAACAAATCCACTTTCCCTCCATTTATTGTTGCACGCAAATTCAAACCCACCATCATTACCTCCACTACCCAAAACAGCCACCTACCAAAACCTTTCAACTCCAATACATCCTCCGTCAGCCAACAACCTTCGCCTATAAATACCCATCATCTCCCAATCATCAAACTTTTCCAGAAACCTCTCACCTTCGCAAAACCTTTTTGCATCCACTTCATCTCTCCAACCCGAAACCTTCATACCAACATCATCACCTTCTGTATCGAAAAACCCTAATATACAGACCGATACAAACGAGCAAAGCTCCGTTATGATGGAAGTTGAGAATCAAGCACTCAACACAGTTCATCCATCGGAAGAGAAGGTGAAGAAATCCAAGAAGAAGAAGAGATCGTCAAAGAAAGAAGGTAAAATCTCTGGTTTGATTAAACGGTCCAAAAAAGAGAAGAAAAGATCGAAATCAAAGATCTTTGGATCAAAGACTGTTCACACTATGACCAATTTATACATCGATCCGCTTGAAGACAAGCATGCAGAACCTGATGTTGAAACTTCGGATAAGATGGAAGTTGATGAGACTGAACAGGTAGAAGAAGAAGTTGAAAAGTCAACCCATGAGGAAGAAGGGTCTGACAAGGTCAATGAAGAGTCAAACCCTAAAGACTCTGAAGACTCACCAAAAGTGAGTGTTGATGCTGAACCTGAGAAGGTTGTGGACCAAGTGCTTGAGGATCTGAACAAGCAAGCATCTGGGTCAGATGTGGAACTAAATGTTGGCACATTGGTTCCGAAAGAAGAACAGGTACATGACACTGTCCCAGATACACCAGAGAACACCACTGCGTCTGGTGATAATCAAATGACTGTTGATGAAGGCTCCAAGGGTGACACTCAGTCTAAAAAGAGTGAAGAGCCTGAGGAAAGAGAAGAAGGAGAGAAGAATGTTGGAGACCAAGATGTGGTTGTGGACGTGGATAACTATGCTGCCAATCCACCATCCGAGAAGACTGTTCCTCAAAGTGTTGCGAGGAGGACAAGGAGTGCTAGGGCTGTGGTGACTACAAGCACACCAAGCAAAGAGAACACTCCAGTGAAGAAGGTTGTGAAGAAACCATCAAGTTATCTACCAACCAGGCCCAAGAGTACACCTCCAAAGAAGCCTGCTCTCAAAAGAAAGGTTCCCCCATCTGAGTCTGATTCTGACTACAATGTGGAGCACAATGTCACTGCCATTGGTGACTCAGAAGAAGAGGCAAGTCCTAAGGCGAGTCAGAGTGCGCTTACCCTTGTAGCCTCTGGAAGAAAGAAGTTCAAAGGCAAGAAGATCCATCAGAATGTTAGTGAAGCACCCATGGACAACATATCTTTCCACTCTGTTACTGGTGTGCAAAGATGGGCTTATGTCTACAATAGAAGACTAGGGCTTGAGAGAGAGTTGAGCAAGGAAGCCTTGAAGAACAGGGATGTGATGAACCTGATCAAGAAGGCTGGACTGAGGAGGACTGTGTCTGAATTTCGTGACTGCTTTGAGAAGCTGGTAAAGGAATTTTTGGCAAACATTCCTGAAGGTTGTGATGACCCTATGAATAGGGAATATCAAAAGGTTTATGTCCGAGGCAAGTGTGTGAATTTCTCCCCCACTGTGATTAACAAGTACCTTGGAAGAAATGAAGACCCTCAACCTGAGCTGGAGGTGTCTGATAATGAAGTGTGCAAGGCCATCACTGGAAATCAAGTAAAGATTTTGCCTAGGAAAGGGAAGATGTCTGCAACAAAGTTGACACCCATGTAAGCCATTCTCAACATAATAGGAGCTGCAAATTGGGTACCTACTTCCTACACTACTGATGTGGCTACAGGTTTGGCTAGGTTTATTTATATCATTTGTAATAAATTATCATATGATTTTGGAACCTATATCTTTGAAAAGATTATGAAGGAAGCCAAGACCTCTACTGCCAAGTGGCCTATACCTTTTCCTAGTTTAATATGTGGTATAATACTGAACCAACACCCTAAGGTCATTAGAGATGACATTGCCTGCAAGAGGAACTCTCCTCTCATCATCAGTGCAAAGATGCTGGAAGTGTTGAATGTGGTAGCTGATGTAGGCACATCCAGTACTGCTGTGATAGGGAAGATGACTAGGAAGCAGATGATTGCCCAGCTGAAGGAGAACAGGTCCAAGCTAGATGCTATCATTGAGGCACTAGAACTTGAGGAAAGCCAAGCTGAGGAGGAGATTGAGGCTGATGTAAATGTTGGCAATGATGAAAACACTGATCAGGAAGAGGAGTATGACACTGATGCAGTGGTGGAAACTGACAGTGAAGGCTTTTGAAGACTCTCCCTGGATTTTTACAAACCTTTTTTATGTATTTTTTGTAGGATACGCCCTGGATTTAATGCACTATCTGTGTTAATTGGTCTGTAAAATGCACTCTGCTATATCTACTGCTATTATCTGATTTTCTACTATGCAGGATATTTGAATTTATTTGTCAAAATTTTATGACTAAAAAGGGGGAGTAACATCCTAGCTTTTTTGGTCTGAAATGAATGGTGGGCACAATGTGTTGTACATCTGGTGCCACCTGCAGTAGGATAGATAATATGTCTATGAACATGACATATGAAAGCAGCTCTGATCAGCTCTGGTAAAGGCAAATAGGAGTAGTATATCTATGTGTGTTTAATTAAATACAAGTATCTGATCTGATATTTAGGGGGAGTGAGATATATATATATATATATGCATGGAGTGGGCAGCAACATAGGGGGAGTAGAATATATATATATATGAAGATGTTGTGTATGCATGTGAGAATTTATTTTTCTCAAATGAAGAGGCATACTGAATGTGAAGTCAAATGTCACCACATCCTGCAATGTGACTTTGAACTTCACTAGAGAATTTATTTTTCTCAACAGTTAAAGGAATTTATTTTTCCTTGATTGATCTTTGAGAGAACTTATGTTCTCAGACTGAGGAAGTTTATTTCTTCATAAGAGATTGATTTGTGAGAGTTTATTTCTCTCATGTGTGTGTGAGGCCAAGACTACAAGAATCCGCTGCAGGCCTCTGATGAGTTTATCTTCCCAGAACAAGTGGCTAGGCGCTAGATTATTTTAGCCCAAACAAATCAATATTATTTGTTTGGTCAAGAGGATCGATGATCTACAGTGGGAGATTTAAAAAAAATAAAACAAACAAATATTAATTGTTTGTGTAACAAATTATCTTTTTGAGCAAACAGATTTGAATCAAAGATTAGTTTGCAACAAACGATCCTATCCTTCATGAAGCCAAGGAGAATCAGGACTCTATATAAAGAAGCAAGCTTCATTCGTTGAAGAGTACCTGAAACCATTGAAGATACAAACGCTATAGAGCGATTGAGAAGTTTTAGACTTAGGATTTAGTTTAAATCCTTGTTATTCTTTTGAGTATCACGATTGATACTTGATTAAGAATAAGTTGTTCACTCTTAAGCTTTTAAGCACAGAGTGTGATTTGTTTATTCGGAAACAGAATTAAAATCCACAGGTTGTGTGGTTGAGGAGAAGTGAGAGGGGTCTCATACTTAGGACGTTCTTGAGTAGAAATCTATACGGGTAGTTGCTAGGTGATAAGCTGTAAACGGGGCGTTTGCGGAGAGCTTTGAAATACTTTACCATAGTGGATTTCCTTCCTGGATTGGAATCCCCCATAGTAGGTGGGTTGCACCGAACTGGGTTAACAATAACTTGTGTTATTTAAAATTCTGTCGTTTTATTATAGTTGCAACATCGTGCACCACATTGGTCCCTCACGTGCCAGAATTTCAATTTATATGCGTGATTTGGTCAAAATGACTTATATTGTGGTACACATGTATGTCACAACGAAAATAAACAATATAGCATAAAAGTATAAAACCGAATAACAATGAAATTATAATTATGTATGCAAATATAGAATCAAATTATAGTTTGTGCCATATGCTTCATTTAGGTAATGGTTGTTTTGAACCCAAGCCCTTACAACTTTCTCATACAAGGATCGAAACATAATTTGAGGAAAGACAGGAAAATCAAAATTACACTCTGTACATTGACCATATTTAATTAGTTTTCAATTGTTCAAATCTATATAAAGCCGCTCAGAATTGAAACTAAAGGATATCATAATTATACATTAGGATAATTGAGAAAAGAAAGAAAAACACAATATGGCTCGTATCTCATCCCTACTCGTTGTGTTCCTTTTATGTGTTGTGTCTTCCTATGCAACTAATGATGTGGATGTGCAAGAAATTTGCAAGAAAGCCACAAAACCTTCTTTTTGTTTAAATCTTCTCAATTCAAAGCCTGGTGGTGCAGGCGATGACCTTGTTTGCCTTGCAAATTATACCATTGGTGTGCTTCGTACCGATGTGTCCAATACAATCAGTCTAATCACAAAACTAATTGCACAAATTGGTAGTGATCCCAAGAAACAAAACCATTACAAGAATTATTTATCTAGTTTTGGAACAGATGATGGAGCTTTTGGTGAGATTGATGAAGCTCTACAACTCCTGAAGGATATGGATTACAATGGTGTGAATATGCATATGAGTTCTATTATGTCAGACGTTGATGACTGCATTTCAGGAGATTCACCTTCAAACGATGATACTTCTATGCTTCCAAAACATGCTGATGTTGTCAATCAAGTTTCTCAAATTATTCTTATTATCTCAAATATGTTGTTAAATTAGTAGATTACTAATTTCAATTTTATTTTCTTGAATAATGTTTCGATAAATGTCATTATTATAAATATAATTATATAAATAATTTGTTGTTGTAAATACAAATTGGGCAGACAAACTATCATGCAAGTAATCGAATTTTTTAGCACAATCATGTAATTAAGAAAATATGTTGGTTTTCAGATTAGTTTTTTCTTAGTCAATTAAGTTTATAAATTTTCAAAAAGCGGAACGAGTGATATTTACTCCCTCTGTCCCAAAGCAATTGTCGCATTTGACTATTTCACTCATATTAAAAAAGATGATAAATGTTAGAAAGAGCTTGATTATTTTACTCATGTACTCATCTTAACTATTGATGTACTTCTATTTTCGTAAATAAAAAAGTGCAATTAGCGTGGCTCTGAAAACTAAAAATGACAATTTTCAGAACAAAGTTTTTATTGCAAATCTGATAAATCTAATATTTTTAACTCTATATATATATATATATATATATATATATATATTACACATGAACAAAAGGTAGACGGGCAACAAACTGAGAAATAGTCTACAAATTAATATGAAAATGCAATGGAAGGCTTAATTACTCTATATGTTTGTTTTTGTGTAAAATTAAAACAATATATTATTAAGATTACAAGTGCGGTAGACCGGGATCTAATATTTTTGGATGACCGGTCTCCATGTGTACTGATATCCTTGAGTTGAAGCTGCAATTATGTATTCTTTTGTTTGCCTACGTATTCTTCGTTTTAAAATGTGTTCATCTTGATAATTTAATAAATCCATTAATTTGTGGTTAGAATATTGTAAATCATAAATCATATTTTTGTGTAGAACTTTAGAAAAGAACTTATAAGAATCTATAAGCTTCACAATTTAGTGTTGATATTAGATATATTTTAATTTGCTGTGGAATTTTTTGAGTATAGATTTTTTACGGTTTTTTAATTCCCTCTTTGAGTTTGCAATGTTGGCTATATATGCGAGATTTAAACTATGTTTTGGGAGAGTCAAAGAATGTAAGGAATTAAATGATAGTGTGAGGTATTATTGGATGTTTCCGTTACTTATCAAGAAAAATAAATAAATAGATGTATGAACTATTGGACTGAATGAAACAAATGGATCATATTTAATGTCAAAAAATGTTTTCGAAGGGCATAATCCACTTTGTGCGCTTCCGGAGACGGAGGTTAGTAACTTTTAAACAGGTGGTAAAAAAATATCATAATTATGACACGGTAACCAAAAAATATACTATCAAAATATAAAATATGGTGTGCGTGAATGCATCACCGTAATTCCCTTTTATGTAAATGTGAACAAAGATGGAAAATAAAATTTAAATATGCAAAATTTCAACTGTAAAAAGACTATACTACACCCGTATCAAATTATAAGTCACTTTACATTTCCAATGAAACTTTTAATGTTATTTTTCCAAGTCTACCCTTAACTATTTACTACTCTTTCTTCTTTAAACTCTTCAATTCATATTTTCTTTACCATTGACGAAGGACAATTTTGTAAACTAACTTACATTACCAATAAAATATTTATTCTAATATACCCTTAACTATTTATTATTCTCTCTTCCATCAATTATTCAATGTATCTTTTTCTATACCATTAATGAAGGATAATTTGGTAAACTAACTCATAATTTCTGTATTCCATACAACATTAGTTACATTTCTTTATATGCGTGATTTGATCAAAATGACTTATATTGTGGTACGCAGGGAGTATGTCACAACGAAAATAAACATTATAGCATAAAAGTATAAAACCGTATAACAATGAAATTATAATTATTTATGAAAATATAGAATCAAATTATAGTTTATGCCACATGCTTCATTTAGTTAACGTTTGTTTTGACCCCAAGCCCTTACAACTTTCTCATACAAGGATCGAAACAGAATTTGAGGAATGACATGAAAATCAAAATTACACTCTGTACATTGATCATATTTAATTAGTTTTCAATTGTTCAAATCTATATAAAGCCGCTAAGAATTGAAACTAACGGATATCATAATTATACATTAGGATAATTGAGAAAAGAGAGAAAAACACAATATGGTTCGTATCTCATCCCTTGTCGTTGTGTTCATTTTATGTGTTGTGTCTTCCTATGCGATTAATGATGTGGATGTGCAAGCAATTTGCAAGAAAGCCACAAAACCTTCTTTTCGTTTAAATCTTCTCAATTCAAAGCCTGGTGGTGCATGCGATGACCTTGTTTGCCTTGAAAATTATACCATTGGTGTGCTTCGTACCGATGTGTCCAATACAATCAGTCTAATCAAAAAACTAATTGCACAAAGTGGTAGTGATCCCAAGAAACAAAACCATTACAAGAATTGTTTGTCTAGTTTTGGAAAAGATGATGGAGCTTTTGGTGAGATTGATGAAGCTCTACAACTCCTAAAGGATATGGATTACAATGGTGTGAATATGCATATGAGTTCTAAAATTCTGGCACGCGAGGGACCAATGTGGTACTTAAGAACGTCCTAAGTATGAGACCCCTCTCACTTCCCCTCAACCACACAACCTGTGGATTTTTTAATTATGTTCTAAAACTTAATCACACTCTGTGCTTAAAATCTTAATAGTGAACACCTTATTCTTAATCAAGTATCAATCGTGATACTCAAAAGAATAACTAGGATCTAAACCTAAATCCTAAGCCTAAAACTTCTCAATCGCTCTATAGCGTTTGTATCTTCAATGTATTTCAGGTACTCTTCAACGAATGAAGCTTGCTTCTTTATATAGAGTCTTGAATCTTCTTTGGCTTCATGAAGAATAGGATCGTTTGTTGCAAACTAATCTTTTGATTTAAATTCGTATGCACAAAAAGATAATTTGTTACACAAACAATTAATATTTGTTTGTTTTATCTCTTTAAATCTTCCGCTTTAGATCAACGATCCTCTTGACCAAACAAATAATATTTAGTTTGTTTTTATCTTTTAACAAACAAATAATATTTGAATTGTTTTTATCCTTTAAAAACTCCAGCTGTAGATCTTCAATCTTCAGCTAACAAACTCGTTCCTTGTTGAATAAGGAAGCGCAAGTTTGTTTCTTTAATTCTTCAAACATATCCGCGCGCTTTAGATCAAGATAAGGATAAGGCGCGTTATCAGGCCATGGTTCCCAATGTTACTGCATTGGTACCCACATTTGGCCTCAGGCTTATTTTACCAAAAATGAAGCCAATCTTCAAAACTCAACAATCTCCCCCTTTGGCAAATTTTTGGGTTAAAATATTCTAGCGCCTATCCACTTGTTCTGGGAAGATAAACTCATCAGAGGCCTGCAGCGGATTCTTGTAGTCTTGGCCTCACACACACATGAGAGAAATAAACTCTCACAAATCAATCTCTTAGGAAGAAATAAACTTCCTCAAACTGAGAACATAAGTTCTCTCAAAGATCAATCAAGGAAAAATAAATTCCTTTAACTGTTGAGAAAAATAAATTCTCTGAGTGAAGTTCACAGTCACGTTGCAGGATGTGATGACATTTGACTTCACATTCAGTATGCATCCTCATTTGAGAAAAATAAATTCTCACTTGCATACACGACATCTTAAGATATATATATATATATATATATATATATATATATATATATATATTCTACTCCCCCTGTATTGTTGCCCTCTCCATGCATATATATATATATATATATATATATATATATATATATATATATATATATATATATATATATCTCACTCCCCCTAAATATCATATCAGATACTTTAAACAACCACACATACATATACTACTCCTATTTGCCTTATCAGAGTAATATTAGTCTTCATGTGGTTTCAGAGCTGATCAGAGCTACTTTCATATGTCATGTTTCACAGACATATTATCTATGCTACTCCAGGTGGCAATGTGCAACACATTTTTGCCCACCTCAGACCAAAAAAGCTAGGATGTTACTCCCCATTTTTAGCCATAAAATTTTGACAAATAAAGTCAAATATCCTGCATAGTAGAAAACCAGATAATAGCAGAGTGCATATAACGGACCATAGCACAGATAGTGCATCAAATCCAGGGCGTAGCCCAAAAAATACATAAAAAAGGTCTGTAGAAATCCATGGAGTCTTCAAAAGCCTTCACTGTCAGTTTCCACCACTGCATCAGTGTCATTCTCCTCTTCCTGACCAGTGTCTTCATCATTGCCAGCATTCAAATCAGCCTCAAACTCCTCCTCAGTTTGGCTTTCCTCAAGTTCTAGTTCCTTAATCACAGCATCTAGCTTGGACCTGTTCTCCTTCAGCTGGGCAATCATCTGCTTCCTAGTCATCTTCCCTGTCTCAGCAGTAGTCCTAGATGTCCCAACATCAGCTACCACATTCAACCCCTCCAGCATCTTTGCACTGATGATGAGAGGAGAGTTCCTCTTGCAGGCAATGTCATCTCTGATGACTTCAGGGTGTTGGGTCAGAATTATACCACATATGAAACTAGGAAAAGGTATGGGCCACTTGGCAGCAAAGGTCTTGGCTTCCTTCGTAATCTTTTCAAAATTATAGGTTCCAAAGTCATAGTTTAATCCATTACCAATGCAATAAATAAACCTAGCCAAACCTGTAGCCACATCAGAAGTGTGGGAAGTGGGTACCCAATTTGCAGCTCCAATTCTGTTGAGGATGGCATACTTGGGTGTCAATTTTGTTGCAGACAGCTTCCCTTTCCTAGGCCAAACCTTCACTTGATTTCTAGTGATGGCCTTGCACACTTCATTATCAGACACCTCCAGCTCTGGTTGAGGGTCTTCACTTCTGCCAAGGTATTTGTTGATCACAGTGGGGGAGAAATTCACACACTTGCCTCTGACATAAACCTTATGATATTCCCTGCTCATAGGGTCATCACAATCTTCAGGAATATTAGCTAAGAATTCCTTTACCAGCTTCTCAAAGCAGTCTCCAAACTCAGTCACAGTCCTCCTCAGTCCAGCCTTCTTAATCAGGTTCATCACATCCCTGTTCTTCAAGGCTTCCTTGCTCAGCTCTCTCTCAAGACCTAGCCTTCGGTTGTAGACATAAGGCCATCTTTGAACACCAGTAATAGAGAGAAAAGATATGTTATCCATTGGTGCTTCACCAATATTCTGAGGGATCTTCTTGCCCTTGAACTTCTTCCTTCCAGAGGCTGCAAGTGTAAGCGCATTCTGACTCACCTTAGGACTTGCTTCATCTTCTGAGTCACCAATGTCAGTGACATTGTGCTCCACATTGTAGTCAGAATCAGACTCAGATGGGGGAGTCTTTCTTTTGAGAGCAGGCTTCTTTGGAGGTGTACTCTTTGGCCTGGTTGGTAGATAACTTGATGGTTTCTTCATAGTCTTCTTCACAGGAGTCTCTGCTGCGTTTGGTGTGCTTGTAGTAATCACAGCCCTAGCACTCCTTGTCCTTCTTGCAATACTCTAAGTAGTAGTTTTCTCAGATGGTGGATTCTCTGTATAGGTTTCCACATCCACAAGGTCAGAATTTGTTTCCATATCCTTGTCTTCAGCATTCTTCTCTCCTTCTTCTCTTTCCTCAGGATCTTCACTCTTTTCAGACTAAGTGTCACCCTTGGAGTCTTCATCAGCAGTTAATTGCTTATCACTAGACGCGGTGGTGTTCTCTGGTGAATCTGGAACAGTGTCCTGTACCTGTTCTTCTTCTGGAACCAATGTGCCACCATTCGGTTCCACATCTGACCCATTTGCTTGATTGTTCAGATCCTCAAGCACTTGGTCCACAGCCTTCTCAGGTTCAACATTCTCACTCACCTTTGGTGAATCTCCAGAGTCCTTAAGGTTTGACTCTTTGTTGACTTGGTCAGAGCCTTCTTTCTCATGGGTTGACCTTTCAACTTCGTCTTCCACCTGTTCAGTCTCATCAACTTCCATTTTCTCCGAAGTCTCGACATCAGGTCTTGCATGTTCATCTTCAAGTGGAACGATGTACATACTGGTCGTTGTATGAACAGTTCTTGATCTAGAGATCTTCGATTTCGATTTCTTCTTCTCTTTCTTGGACCGTTTAATCGAACCAGAGGATTTACCTTCCTTCTTTGACGATCTCTTCTTCTTCTTGGATTTCTTCAACTTCTCTTCTGATGGATGAACAGTGACGAGTGGTTGATTCTCAACTTCCATCATGACGGAGCTTTGCTCGTTTGTATCTGTTTGGAGCAAATCTGGATTTTGCAAGGGTGAATTGGATGCTTGGCTTTTGCTTGAAGTAAATTCAGTGGAGTTGGTCTTGGTGATGGTGTGGGTTCGAAGGTGAAGGGTTGAGAAAAGGGTGAGGTTTTTGCGAAGAGGTTTAGCAAAGGTGAGAGGTTTCTGAAAAGGTTTGATGAATGAGAGATGATGGGTATTTATAGACGAAGGTTGTTGGCTGACGGGGGATGTATTGAAGGTGAAAGGTTTTGGAGAGTTAATGGAGAGATTTGGTAGGTGGCGTGTTTTGGGGAGTGGAGGATATGATGGTGGGTTTGAATTTGCGTGCAATAATAAATGGAGGGAAAGTGGAATTGTTACACACATCACCAACTGTAGTTGCTACAAGTCTTCACAAAGGCAAATTCCAAGTTTGCCCCTGAGCCTTTCAAATTGTGTTGCATCCAATGCCTTGGTAAATATATCTGCAATTTGACCTTCAGTAGTCACATGTTCCAAGGTCACAATATTTTCTTCCACCAAATCCCTAATGAAGTGATGCCTTATATCAATGTGCTTTGTCCTACTATGCTGAATAGGATTCTTGGAAATATTTATAGCACTTAAGTTGTCACAGTACAATGTTATAACATCTTGCCCCACATTGTACTCACTTAGCATCTGCTTCATCCATAGGATCTGAGAGCAACTACTACCAGCTGCAATATACTCTGCCTCAGCTGTGGATAGTGATACACTATTTTGTTTCTTGCTGAACCAGGAGATTAAGTTATTCCCCAAAAAGAAACATCCACCTGAGGTACTCTTCCTATCATCTGCACTTCCTGCCCAATCTGCATCACAGTACCCAATCAACTTTAAGTCTTCACCATGGGAGTACATGATCCCATAGTTGCATGTTCCACTCACATACTTGAGAATTCTCTTGACTTGTGTGAGGTGGCTCATCTTTGGTGCAGCTTGATATCTAGCACATACTCCAACTGCAAAGACAATGTCTGGCCTACTAGCAGTGAGATACAGAAGGCTTCCTATCATGCTTCTATACTGACTTTGATCTACATCAACACCTTTCTCATCTTTGGTGAGTTTTATGTGTGTTGCTGCAGGAGTCCTTTTGTGACTAGCATTCTCCATCCCAAACTTCTTCACAATATTCTTGGCATATTTGCTTTGAGAGATGAATATTGTGTCTTCCATTTGTTTGACTTGAAGCCCAAGGAAGTAGGTCAGCTCTCCTACTAAGCTCATCTCAAATTCAGACTGCATCTGATGGACAAAATGTTGAACCATTGTGTCTGACATTCCGCCAAAGACAATATCGTCCACATAAATTTGTGCAATCATGAGCTTTCCTTTTTCTTCTTTGACAAACAAGGTTTTGTCTGTCTCTCCCTTCCTGTAGCCATTCTTCACCAGGTATGTTGTCAATCTTTCATACCATGCCCTTGGAGCTTGCATTAGGCCATAAAGCCCCTTCTTTAGTTTGTATAAATGATCTGATAGGTGGGGATCTACAAACCCTTTAGGCTGCTCCACATATACTTCTTCCTTAAGGTACCCATTTAGGAAGGCACTCTTTACATCCATCTGGAACAATTTGAACCTTAGAATACAAGCAACTCCTAATAGTAACCTTATGGACTCAAGGCGTGCTACTGGAGCAAATGTTTCATCAAAGTCTACTCCTTCAATCTGAGTATAACCTTGAGCAACCAGTCTTGCTTTGTTTCTGGTGATTGTTCCCTTCTCATCAGACTTGTTCTTGTAAACCCACTTAGTGCCAATGATATTTACACCTTTGGGTCTAGGAACTAAGTCCCATACTTCATTCCTCTTGAACTCATTCAGCTCCTCTTGCATTGCATTGATCCAAAATTCATCTGTGAGAGCTTCTTTCACATTCTTTGGTTCAATTTTGGACACAAAACATGAGTTGGCCACTAGCTCATTAGATCTCCTTGTAGTGATGCCTTGATCTGGATTTCCAATGATGAGTTCTTTGGGATGATTCTTCTGAACTCTGATAGATGGACCTTTCTTGGATGGTTGACCTTCTGTTTCTGAGTCTTGAGTCTCTTGATCTTCAGTGTTGTCGATCAGGGGCCCTGATGTGTCAACATTTGGGACCGCATCTGGTACCTTTACTCCAGGAGAGTCATCAATAACAACATTTATGGATTCCATCATGGTTCTGGTCCTGTTGTTAAAGACTCTATATGAAGGTGAGTGGGAGAAAACACAAGAAGGGGGGTTGAATTGTGTTTTAAGTTTTTAAAATCTTTTCCAGATAATAGTATCTATCAAAGTCTTTAAGCACAACGGAATACTCAACACAAACAACTTGAATCTAAATGTAAAGATGGAAGAGTAAATAAGAGAGTAAGAGAGAGAGAGACACAAGGATTTATACTGGTTCCCCTCACAAAACGAGAGTACTCCAGTCCCCTTGCACTTCCAAGGGATTTCACTATAATCACAAAAGATTACAATCCTAGTGCTCAAGCACACAAGCAAGAGACTTTTCTTAATGCTCTAAGTCACACAAGACAGAGAGACTTCCTTGCTCTAAGTCACACAAGACAGAGATACTTCCTTTCTCTAATCACACAGGATAAGAGACTTCCTGGCTCAAATCACAAAGATAAGAGACTTTTCCAAATTACTCACACAGGAGTAGATACTAACTACTAAGCTTAAAACTATTACAAAATAATAACTTCAGAGGCTTTAGCTAGTTTTCAAGTTCTCACTTAATTCTGAGAGATAAAATACTTGAAGATCAGTTGTCATCAATTTCTTTCTTTCACATATATATATGAGTGAGGAAAGATATTGAGACGTTGTAGAATCCCGTTGTAATTGGACAGCTGTTGATTCCTTATTGCTTAAGCTGTAACTTTTTAATTTACTCTAAGCAGAGCCACGTCTTCTTCTCAGTTAAGCTCGCGTTTTACTGTCTGTCCAAATAAAGTAATAAGGTACAACTAGCTCCTAGAGAGAATAGGATCACATCCTTTATGACCGTTGTAATCAGTTGTCCTTAAATAGATCATCAGGCTTAGTAAGAATATGTGATGTAGCCTTTCTGATGACCAGTGGAATTCTCTTTGCTTCTGATGAACCTTGATATCTTGAAGTCTGATGGTCTTGATTATTTGGCCTCTGATAGTCCTTCGTAATTCAGCTTCTGAACGTCTTCATCTTCTGAATAACTCTTGACTAACACCAAATAGCTTCTGAACTCTTGTAGGCTTCTGAATGTCTCTGAGCTTCTGAACTTCTCCTAAGCTTCTGAACTCTTGTAGACATCCTTGAAGGTGAAAAACACAAGAAGGGGGGTTGAATTGTGTTTTGAAAAATTAACTCTTTTACTTGAAAGTAGATTGAAATGCAGCGGATATGAGAAGCTAGACAAAACACAAAACGCAAATGAGACAATGAGAGAGAGAGAGAAAGCACACACAGAAATTTTATACTGGTTCCTCTCACAAAACGAGAGTAGTCCAGTCCCCTTGCACTTCCAAGGGATTTTACTATAATCACAAAGATTACACAACTAATGCTCAAGCACACAAGCAAGAGACTTCCTTGCTTAAGCACACAAGACAAAGAGACTTCCTTGCTCTAATCACACAAGATCAGAGACTTCCTTGCTTAAGCACACAAGCTTAAGACTTCCTTGCTCAAGTCACACAAGACAAGAGACTTCCTTGCTCAAATCACACAAGATAAGAGACTTTACAAACTAACTTAATACACAGATTAAGTAGGACTGAAAGTTCTAAGTAAGACTCTCTAAACACTAAGTTCAGAGTCTACAATATCAAAAGATATTTTACTTAGAAGATTACACAAGAAAGAATAACAACAGTTCACAGCTTGAATACAATTTGAATCTTTCTCTGAGTTCAGATGATCTTCCAGTAGTCTTCTCTCTATCAGGATGTCTTCTATTTATACTCTGGGTATAAAGACGTTGAGAAAGGACCATTGGTTGTACACTCTTCTTTTTGTTGACAAGACCGTTGTAGTATTTGATTAGTTATGAGCTGTCTTCCTTCAGAGAGTGTTCTTCAGAATCTGATGATATCATTTCTTTGATCTTCTGAAGATGTACGGAAGCTTCAGATTGTGTTTTCTTTCTTTGGCCTCTGAGGACTTCTTCAGAGGCTCTGAAGCTTCTTGCTTCTCAGAGCCTTAACACTTCAGAATGTGTCCTTCAGATGCTCAAATGATGATCTACGTGGATGACATTTTTACTATGTTCCTGCACACTAGATCATTCATTAGTAACACCAATTGTCCATTTAATACATTGTTATCATCAAAACTTAGGGTGTTTTATAATTAAAACTCATTTTGTTCCAACAATCTCACACTTTTTGATGATGACCAACATAAGTATTAAATACAATTGTTTGTTGATTAAATTAATTATGTCAACATCAGGTTGTTGAGGTTTGTAAGCTCCCCCTGAGTCTGATAAACCATTAGGGTTAGGTTTACAAGCTCCCCCTAAGTTTTATCCATAATTAAGTTGAATCAGTATAAGAACAATTTGATAAACTTGATTGTATCTACATACTTAACTCTTAGAGTGTGAGGTTTGCAAGCTCAACTCCTGAGTTTGATAAAAATAACTAAGAGCACAATCTTAACTACCTTCATCTATGCAAACACAATTATGTTTATTAATTTGCTCTCCTTATCAATTAAGTTTATAAACATTTAGCAAGATAAAAAAGATTCTTATTTAAGACAGTTTCTGATTCTTATGTGAGTAGATATTAAAAAAATAATACACTACTGACACAATTGTACAACTAAATAATACTCCCCCTTTTGTCATCAGCAAAAAGTTTTAAACAAACAGTGAAAAGAAAAACAAAAGGTGCAAAACAAGAATCCTAAGGGTGTTTGGACAAGTAGAGAGTGAGAAGCTGCTGAGCCTTCCTTGCAGATGCCCCTGAGTATGCTACCAGCTCTAGAAGCTTATCCTCTTGTTCATCAAGCGTATGTTTTATTATGTGTAGAACCCTTGCTGTCAAGTCTGAATTTTCTTCTTCTGGCTGTTCCACAAGTGGTGCAGAGACTGGTTGACTTGGACCACTAGGTGAACGAGTCACATGATCTTCTGGTACATCAATTCTATCATTTATTGCAATTGCAGTATCTAAAAGCATCTCAGGTGATGAAGATTTGCGAGAGTCTGATGGAATTGATTTGGGTTGTTCAGATGATATGTCATTTGGTGGTTCAGAAGTTTCATGGATTGGAGAAATTCTAAAAGATGTCTCTTTCAGAATCTCTTCCGCAGTAAGAATTTTGGGGGATGACTGAGGGATGACAATATTGGATGGCTCAGCTGTTTCCTCCTCAGGAATATGCTTAGCTCTGGAAGAAAATTGTGCAAAGCTATCCATAAGGTCATCAAATGAGGAGTCAGAAGACTCTGAGTCAGAGTCTGAAACTTGGACATATTCAGGTTCAGAGGGTGTTGGATAGATGGTATTTAGGGGTTGGACATGTTCTAGGATAGATGCTTCAGATATTTGATTTCAATAGTTAAAAGAATGATTAGTACCTGTATCTGATCTTTGTCTCTTCTGTCCCCTAGTGGTGCAATGCTTTGTGCGAGATCTTTTGAGAATTTTTGCACTTAGCAAGTCTTTCACAGTAGGTTCTGCAGCCACAGGCTCTTCATCAACTTGCTCTTCAACCATAGTTTCTTCAACCTCTGGATGATCATCCTCTGACCTATTAACTGAAGCCTCTTCCATGGGTGGTTCCTCAACCATTATATCTTCTTCATAGTCACTGAACACCTCTTCCTTAACTGCTCTCATGATTTGTGCAAAAGTTGGACCATCACCTCTTCCAATGTCTTTATGAGTGATTGTGGTTCCTCTTTCCTTCATTAACCTCATGTATTCCAAAATGACTTCAGGAGGTTCATTATCAAATATGAAGGCGTCACTTTCTTCAGTGAAGAATTCCTTGTAGTCATGTCCATTGACTTTTAAGGCCTCAAAGTCTATTGGTCTTTCCATAACCAATTTACTTTCTTCAAAACGAAGATCCATAGTGGCATCTTTAAGATAGGAGTCCTGAGCGTAGATGTTTATTGGAATGTCCTCTGGGAATCTTGGTACAGAAGATGAACTTGCCATTGTTGAGGTTAACGAACAGGGTTTTGCTAATATGAGGGAGGAAAAACGTGTTCTGGGTTGTAGAAGATAGGTGTGGGATGTGAAAGTGAACTTGTGCGAAAATGAGTAAAGTGATTTTCAAAAACTCTTGTAAAAACAATGATGAGGGAGTACATTCGTTGCAATAAAGAATTTCGTCATAAACTGCCTTTACTCTAACCAATCACAGACTTAGTGTAAAGACAAATTAATTAACACGTGTACTCCACATGGTTAAATACTTCAGAGTTTAAAAATTTTCAGCGTCTGAAGACCTTTCAGAGTTCAGAGGCTGAATCCACAATTTTGTTATTCAGAGCTTGATGTCTTCAGAGACCAAAATCATGTTCAGATGCCTTTTGATAAAGTCTAGTCTTTCAACTGCTAAGGGTTTTGTAAATATATCAGCCCGTTGTCTTTCAGTTTCAATGTATTGAATATTTACACTACCCTTCTGAACAAGGTCTCTTATAAAATGATGTTTAATTTCAATATGTTTAGCTCTTGAATGCAAAATTGGGTTTTTAGAAAGTTGAATAGCTGCAGTGTTATCACAGAAAAGTGGAATATTGTGGCTATTAACTTTGTAATCCTCTAACTGATATCTCATCCAGAGTAGTTGTGTACAACACTTGGCTGCTGATATGTATTCTGCTTCTGCTGTAGACAAAGCTATAGTAGTTTGTCTTTTGCTAGCCCAAGATATGAGATTTTCTCCCACAAATTGACAATTGTCACTTGTGGATTTCCTTTCTATCTTGTCTCCAGCAAAGTCAGCATCACAGAATCCTATCAACTTATAATCACTTGTTTTCTTATAAAATAATCCAAGATTTGTGGTTCCCTTCAGATATCTAAAGATTCTCTTTACAGCAGTAAGATGAGATTCTCTAGGATCTGATTGGAATCTAGCACACAAACATACACTAAATAAAATATCAGGCCTTGATGCAGTTAGGTAAAGTAAAGAACCTATCATACCTCTGTATAGCTTCTGATCTACTTTGCCTTCTGAATCATCCTTGCTGAGACTACTTGTTGGATGCATTGGTGTTGTCATTGGCTTGCAATCCTCCATGTTGAATTTCTTCAGCAGCTCCTATGTCATTCTTAAATGTTTTACTAAAGAGAGTATTGTCAACTTGACCTTTTTGAAAACCTTTTTCATCTAAGAAATTGCTCAGTCTTTCATACCAAGCTCTGGGAGCTTGTTTCAGACCATAAATAGATTTCTTTAACTTAAAAACATGGTCAGGATGTGAGTCATCCTCAAAACCAGGAGGTTGTTTGACATATACTTCTTTAGAGATGTAGCCATTTAAGAATGAGCTTTTAACATCCATTTGATACAAAACAATATTGTGATGAGTAGCATAGGAAAGAAGTAATCTAATAGCTTCAAGTCTAGCAACTGGAGCAAATGTTTCAGTGTAGTCAATTCCCTCTTGTTGACTATACCCTTGTGCTACTAGTCTTGCCTTATTACGAACAACTTCTCCTTGTTCATTTAACTTGTTTCTGTAGACCCATTTTGTTCCAATGATATTCTTCTTAGAAGGTTTGGGTACTAAGCTCCATACTTCATTTCTTTCAAACTGGTTTAGCTCTTCTTGCATTGCTACAATCCATGCATCATCAGCTAGTGCTTCATCAGTTGAACTTGGTTCCACTAAGGAGATTAATCCAATTAATGAGTCTTCATTTCTGAAGCTTGATTTGGTTTTCCTTGGACTGTCCTTGTTTCCCAAGATTAGCTCTTCTGGATGAGAGGATTTGTATTTGAAAGAATGTTTTGATTGTTCAACTCTGCTTGGACTGCTTCTGATAAGTTCTGATGCTGGGTGATCTTCAGAGTCCACGGTTTCAGGAGTTGAATTTGTTTCTTCAGAGGTTGGTTGAGATGGTCCTGATATTTCTTTAGGTTCTGATTCTTCATCATCTGATAGTTGTATAACTGCAAAGTTCTCAACTAGCTCTGACAATTTGTCAGGCTGCTTGTCATCAAATTTTATGTGCATACTTTCTTCCACTGTATGAGTTTCAGAATTATACACTCTGTATGCTTTTGAGCGTTCAGAGTATCCAATAAAGATAGCCTTATACGATTTAGCATCAAATTTCTTCAGATGAACTTTTGTATTCAGAATGTAACATGTACAACCAAATTGATGAAAATAGGATACACTAGGTTTCTTTCCCTTAAATAGTTCATATGTTGTCTTATTCAAAATAGGTCTAATATAAATTCTATTTTGAACATAACATGCTGTGTTTACAGCCTCTGCCCACAGATACTTAGCAATGTTAGTCTCATGCATCATGGTTCTGGCCATTTCTTGCAGAGTTCTATTCTTTCTCTCTACAACTCCATTTTGCTGTGGAGTTCTAGGAGAAGAGAACTCATGTAAGATGCCATATGTATCACAAAATTTTTCAAACATTTCATTTTCAAATTCACCACCATGATCACTTCTAACTTTTAAAATATGTAAACCTTTTTCTTTTTGTATCTGTGTGCAGAAGCTGCTAAAGACATCATATGCATCATCCTTATTTCTAAGGAATTTAACCCAAGTCCATCTACTGTAATCATCAACAATGACTAGTCCATATTTCTTCCCATTGATTGAGGCTGTACTCACAGGACCAAACAAATCAATGTGAAGCAGCTCTAATGGCCTAGAGGTAGAGACAACATGTTTAGGTTTAAAAGAAGTTTTCACACTCTTTCCTATTTGGCAGGATCCACAAAGAGCATCTGAGTGATAGTGTAGCTTAGGTAGGCCTCTTACAAGGTCAAGTTTGCTAAGCTTAGAGATTAACCTCCAGTTAGCATGGCCTAACCTCTTATGCCATACCTATTTCTCTTCACTCAGAGTTAGTAAGCATTTTACTTCTTGGTTTGCCAAATCAGAAAGGTTTACTTTAAATACATTGCCTATTCTCTTGCCTTTGAACACTACAGACTTGTCAGATTCTCTAATTACAGTACATAGCCCTTTATCAAAGTTAACCACAAACCCATCGTCACAAAATTGACTGATGCTAAATAGGTTGTGTTTAAGTCCATCTACAAACCAAACATTATTAATTAAAAGGGAGGAGTTACCTACAATACCTGTACCTTTTGTTGGATATTTGAATTGGCCGCTTTTTGCTAAAACAAATATACAAGCAAGATGTTGGACCAAATGTTTCAACATTGGTACAACCAGTGTCCAAATGATTTGCGCGCGTGTTTTATATAAGGAAACCACGTTTTACTCTTGTGCGCCAAGGAGTATACTTTTGTAAAGAATCAGCGATGAGATATTTTCCTAAAGATGTTCTGACATTTAAGGAAACTTTATGTATGGTTCTGATTCTTGATTAATGTGTGTTCTAAGCCCAAAGGGGAGTTCAGCCCGTGTTGCTTGGAGTATATATATGAAGAACGAAAAACCCAGTAGGGTTATCAAAGCCGTCATTGAAGAATAGTATTCTAGGGTTTTGAGTTTTGTATTATTTTGTGAGCCTTTCTTGTGGATTCTATAACACAAGCTAAGGACTGATTTTGTTGTGTGTGTTAGTTACTCCTAAGCTTCTAAGTACGGAGTTAACTTGTGTTTTGAAGTGTGTCTTCGCAATCATCATTGTGTTACTGTAATCACTGTGCGTGATAAGTTAGAGGTGAGATGGGATCTCATACTTAGGAGTTCTTAAGTAGAAGTTGCACAAGTAGGTGTCTAGGATATAAGTTGTAAACGGGGCGTTTACTGAGGGCTTAGATCTAGCACTACATTAGTGGATTTCCTTCCTGGATTGGTATCCCCCAGAGTAGGTTCGTTTATGCCGAACTGGGTTAACAAATCATTTGTGTTTTTTATTGTTTTCTGTCATTTAGATTATATTTACTGCTGCTTCGTATAAGGTTGGAACATTGGTTACAACACTGTGTTCACATAAGTGTTGGAACATTGTATTCAACATTAGTTCCTGGGCGTGCCAGATTTCACCTTTGATCTTGGCTTTTTGGTTTCCTCTAAAGCCAACTGTTCCACCATCTTCAAGTTTCAATGATGTGAACAATTTCTTATTACCAGTCATGTGCCTTGAACATCCACTATCCAGATACCATGATTGATTACCATTTTCTTTCAGTCTGGATAGCTGTAGAATAAACAAGGTCAATCATTGTAATAATATCCTTCACATTCATTGTGAAGTTCTCTCCAATAATCATTTGCTTTGTCCACTTCAGCAGCTTTGGAAGTAAAGTAATGTTTTGGAACATAAGCTTTTCTTCCACAACTGATCACTTGCTTCCATTCATCTGATTTGAAATGGTTTTTCCTACAATGAAAATCTGAATAGTAGACAATTTTACACTTTGGTACCCATTGTTTTCTGGGTCCAGTTTGGTTAGTTCTATAACCTTTAGTTCTTCCTTGCCTCTGTGAAAAGTTTTGTGGACTATTAAAGAATATCCTTTGAAAATTTGGTCTTTGAAAATTGACCCTCTTAGTCCATTGATTTTGAAATCTAGGCTTTCATTGATAATCACTATATGACCTAGGTTGCTTTTCTAATCTAGGATTAGTTTTGCTTACCAGAGTCTTATGTTGATTATTTATCATCAGCTTGGTTTGTTTTAGAGTCTGATTGGATGAGCTTCTGAGTCCCAAAGTTTTCAGAGTCTTAGACTTGATAGTCTCAGGTTCTGAATACTTAGGTCCTGAGTTGCTCTCTTTGAGGTTCTGAGAAACAGCCTCTGATGTAACTTCAGAGCTTGTCTTGCAGACCCCAGAGATACCTTCAGAGTCTGAAACAACCATAGCTTTGCCTTTGTTTTTCTCAGGCACAAAGGTTGAATAAAGATTATCAGGAATATTATTTAAACAAATATAAGGATTTTGTTTCCCATATGATTTACCATATGAGTAACCAATTCCTTCACCTACATTTTTACAAACATTATAAATCATGGACGCCATTTTACTTTTGTTGACGTTCTGATGAACAAACTCCTGAAGAGCAACATCATGCTCATCAGTAGGTTTGTTACATCTTGTGCACCCATTTTCAAGTTCTTCAATTTTGATTAAAGAATTTTTATATAGAGCTTGAAAATGTTCAGCTTTCTTTGCTAACTCATCCTTTTGCATTTTTAAAAGTTTTAGTTTAGAGGAGGATTCAGCAAACTTGCTTAGAGACATACCAAGGTAGGTTAAGAGTTGTTCTTTAGAATAATTTAGAAATACCTGTTCAGATTCATCAGAGTCTGATTCTTCAGAGTCTAATCCTTCAGAGTTTCCATCAGCTGTAGCCATCAGAGCCATATTTGCTTCTTCATCATCACTGTCTGAGGATGTTTCCAGGTCTTCAAACGTTGCCATTAAGCTCTTCTGGAATCTCCTCTTGTAGCTCTCTCTCTTGCTACCGAACTTCTTGTTCTTGTGCTTTGATGAAGCTTCAGGACATTCAACAATGAAATGTCCTGGTTTGTTACACTTGAAGCAATTCTTCTCTTCTCTGCTGGGAGTATTCCTTGAACTATTTCCTTTATGACTCTTACTCACCCTTGCCCATTTTTGAAAGTTTCTGGTGAACATGGCAAATTCTTCATCTTCTTCTTCTTCTTGATCATTTGAAGAAGAATCCTCCTCAACCTCCAGAGTTTCAGCCTTGAAAGCTTTTGAAGATTTCTTGGTTGAAGTTAAGGCAACTGATCTTTCCTTCTTCTTCACTGCATCAACATTCAATACCATCTCATGGCTCTTGAGATTGCTGATAAGTGATTCAAGAGAGATTGTCTCAAGATCCTTAGCTTCCTCAATAGCTGTGACCTTAGGTCTCCATTTGTCAGTCAAGCTGTTCAGGATCTTCCACTCATGATCAGAGGTTGTATAACTTTTCTTCAGAATCCTGAGGTTAGACACCAGAGTCTGAAATCTAGAAAACATGGTCTCAATGTCTTCATCAGGTTTCATGGTAAAAAGCTCATACTGCTGAACCAGTAGTCTTGCTTTGGCATTCTGAACTTGCCTATTACCATCATAGTTTGAGCAGAGAGAGTCGTACATAGCTTTAGCTGTAGATCTATCCATTATTTTGGTATATTCATCATGACATATTGCTGACATCATGATTTGTTTGACTTTGTTGTGTTTAGAAAACATCTTCTTATTCTCAACAGATAGAGCTCTTTTCCGAGCTATAGTAATCTTACCATCAGGACCTATTCCATCAATAGGTACTCCTCCTTCTATCAGGTCCCAAAGCTCATCATCAATTCCATTGACATAGTGGTAGATGCTATCTTTCCACCATTCAAATCTTAGAGCATCACCACTAAAGATTGGAACCTTTTTATTGCTGGAATCATGATTAGATGCTGAAGAGGTAGAAGTCATGTTGTCGTAGGTGTATTGAACTTGAGATAGATCTGAAGCAGTAGACGTAGGTACAGGTATAGATGTGGCTTCCCCAGACATACAGTGTTTTTCAAAGATCTTTTACTGTCTCACTGTGAAGTGATTAAAAAACAGAACCGGAGCTCTTGATACCAATTGAAGGTGAAAAACACAAGAAGGGGGGTTGAATTGTGTTTTGAAAAATTAACTCTTTTACTTGAAAGTAGCTTGAAATGCAGCGGATATGAGAAGCTAGACAAAACACAAAACGCAAATTAGACAATGAGAGACAGAGAGAGAGAGAGAAAGCACACATAGAAATTTTATATTGGTTCCTCTCACAAAACGAGAGTAGTCCAGTCCCCTTGCACTTCCAAGGGATTTTACTATAATCACAAAGATTACACAACTAATGCTCAAGCACACAAGCAAGAGACTTCCTTGCTCTAGGTCACACAAGACAAAGAGACTTCCTTGCTCTAATCACACAAGATCAGAGACTTCCTTAATTAAGCACACAAGCTTAAGTCTTCCTTGCTCAAGTCACACAAGACAAGAGAATTCCTTGCTCAAATCACACAAGATAAGAGACTTTACAAACTAACTTAATACACAGATTAAGTAGGACTGAAAGTTCTAAGCAAGACTCTCTAAACACTAAGTTCAGAGTCTACAATATCAAAAGATGTTTTACTTAGAAGATTACACAAGAAAGAATAACAACAGTTCACAACTTGAATACAATTTGAATCTTTCTCTGAGTTCAGATGATCTTCCAGTAGTCTTCTCTCTATCAGGATGTCTTCTATTTATACTCTGGGTATAAACACGTTGAGAAAGGACCGTTGGTTGTACACTCTTCTTTTTGTTGACAAGACCGTTGTACTATTTCATTAGTTATGAGCTGTCTTCCTTCAGAGAGTGTTCTTCAGAATCTGATGATATCATTTCTTTGATCTTCTGAAGATGTACGCAAGCTTCAGACTGTGTTTTCTTTCTTTGGCCTCTGAGGACTTCTTCAGAGGCTCTGAAGCTTCTTGCTTCTCAGAGCCTTAACACTTCAGACTGTGTCCTTCAGATGCTCAAATGATGATCTACGTGGATGAGATTTTTACTATGTTCCTACACACTAGATCATTCATTAGTAATACCAATTGTCCATTTAATACATTGTTATCATCAAAACTTAGGGTGTTTTATAATTAAAACTCATTTTGTTCCAACAATCCTGATCCCTTTTGAGCTTCTGACCACGTTCAGCTTCTGAACTCTTTTAGAGTGTAATGATTCAGACTTTCATAAGGTTCCTTCAGAGCATAAATCAAGTGTGCTTTTGTATAAACTTAAGATTTTCCTGCACACTTAATTTAAACATTAGTAATATGTCCATTTAATACTTTGTTATCATCAAAACTAAGGGTGTGTACCAAAACACATTTTGTTCCAACAATCTCCCCCTTTTTGATGATGACAAATATAAGTATTAAATACAATTGTTGTTGATAAAATTCAGCTATGTTGACATTAGGCTTCTGAGTTTTGCAAGCTCCCCCTAAGTCTGATAGTCCATAGGGTTAGGTTTGTAAGCTCCCCCTATTTTGTATCCATAGTTAATTTTAATCAGTTTAAGAATTACTTTATTATATGACTTAAATTATTCATATTTTACTATGCAGAGAACAAGGTTTGTAAGCTTCTTCTTTTCATAGTGTAATAATCTTTGAATAAAGTTGCACCCTTATCCAAAAACTATCTATGAATAATAAATTTCAATTAATAAATATATTCTCCTGAAAATTATGCGCTTATTTAAAAATGCCAGATGAATTAGACAAATATCTAAATGAGTTAATGAATGACAATAGGATCAGAGGCATTAGAAACGTATACACACACAAGGTTCAGAGGTTATCATGATATACAGTTTTAGAGTTAAAAAAAAAAAAAAAAATTTCAAAACAATTCAGAGCTTTAAAAAATACAATGATTTTGAAATCCTCAAGATCAGATTGTCATTACAAAGCATGTAACGCATTCCACTAAATTAACCACTCTCCTACGCTCTCTTCCCGAAGCACTACAAAGCCCTAAAAAGCAAAGTAATTTCGCTTCTTCCAACAATTGATTTATCATTATTCTTTCTCCGCCTTTTGTCATTATCAAAAAGGTTGTATAAGCAATTAATAGCAATTGCAACGTCCAATGCAGTCAAGTCAGGAGTGGTTGAACGCATTTATGACATTGGCGTTTGAAATGAGCTTATAAAAGGAGAGAAACCTAGTCATTTTATTCACACAGAATAATCTTAGATTGTGATAGAGCAATTGAGAGAAAAAATGAAACGCTCAGAAAAGAAAAAAGTAGATTCAAAGAGAGTTAGTCAAGATAGGAGAAAACATGCGAAGAGATCAAGAGAAACAAAGCCAGTGTCTGAAAAAGAAAAACTCAGTTCAGAGTCTGAAAAAAACACTTGGGACCCTGACTGGTTTGAGTTTCTGAAGACATATCTTCCTGAAGAATATTAATCTGATATCCAAGGCTTTAGAGGGGCTAGTGTCTTTTCCTGAAGAAAACCAATCTGATGCATCAGAATAGATTTCTTTAAGGAAGACGACCGAACAGTTGGATAACCCCAACTCCCCTCTTCAAAGGTCATATCAAGGCTGCTACCATAATATGTCCTTTGAAGCATCCAGAGAATAGTCTTTAGGAAGTTTTATATGTAATCAGTAACCCATGTTCTCAATGAAATAAAATTCAATTGCTTTGGCTTGTTTAATTTGATTTTCTTATTATGTTTCTTCTCTTGTTATGCAATTTGATTCTTTAAGAATAACCAAATATTGTACTATATGAAAAACAATTTTATGAACAGAAACACAAGAATTTGAAATACCAATTGAAAAACTGTTTTTAAATGGAATAAACTTTTAAAAGAAGGTTTTGAAAGCCAATTGAAGAATAAAAAAGATCATAAAAGATTAAATCTCAATTGAAGTAAAAACTATAAAAAAATTTAAAGAATCAGAAAAGAAATAAAAGCATCCAGAATAAAAACGCAGTGAATAAATATTTCAGAATAGCACAAAGAAATCAAAACATACAAAAGTATAGACTCATTCCTATCAATGTGCTTAACAAAATATTAATCAGCAGATAATCAATTAAACATTCAAAGAAATCCTAGGGTTTTATTGTGGACGACTACAGAGAAAAGCTAGGGTTTTCATGATTTCCTTCTGATTTCCATTAACTTCCTCCATCAGTCCAATGTATTTGTCCACTTTGGCTTCAATCCCCTCAATGTCAGCTTCATAAACTGGATTCCTCAAGTGCTCTTGGTTGGTTGGATTAGCTCCCAGATTGTCTTGAATTGGTTCATTCAGATCTTGTTCAATTGAAGCTAACCTATCCCTCAGGTTTTGCTCAACATTTTCTCTCACAGTAGAGGATTCAGGTTGATCCCTCTCTGTGTCCTTCTGAGTCTGAATGACATCCTCAACATTGGCAGCTTTTCCCTTGTCAAACTTCTTTTGCTCTTCAACATCTGCCTCCTGAAGACTATACAACCCTTTCACCAATTCCTCAGTCAGACTTACCCATTGAGCAGCATACTCAGATGAAGGCGTATCACATTGCCTTAGATCATGAAGACCTTGTATAGCAACACAATCAGATGATGTAGATGTCCCAACCTCTTGGGTTTTCTTAGCAATATGACAGTGTTGATTGGGTATTGGTTGTTGTTGCTGTTGAGGTCTAGGGCAAGTTTGAACAAAGTCTTTGAGATGGAAATCATCCACATGAAGTTCTTTGACCATAGCCTCAACATGGTTTGATGGTGGGGGGTTCTGGGTTTCTTCTGAAACAACAGGTTCAGTATGTTCTAAAACATCAGAGTGATGTTCAGGTTCTTCAGTGTTTTGTTGTTCAGGTTGTGTTTGGTTTTCAGGATCTTGATGTTCAGAGGGTTGGTGTTCAGATGGTGTTTGGTGTTCAGGTGTACGAGGTTCAGGGGGTGTTTGAACTGGTTCTGGTGAGATGTGTGGTTCAGAAAGAATTATCTCTGGTATAGGGGGTTCTAAATGGACAGGTTCTGAGACAAGTTGTTTTAAGGTGATATTGTCTTCAGGACTTGTCTGGTTAATGTTTGGAATGGGGTTCTGAATCTGTTCAGAGATTGGATGGATGGGTTCTGAACTAGATTTGTGGTTTCAGTTTGGTTAGATAATTCACCACCTAGATGTTGTTCAAGGAATTGTAAAGGTGAATTTCTAGGTTGGGTTGATGATGGGGTTAATTCAGTATCTTGATCAGTTACAACAGCAGGTGTAGGTAGAGATACATTACCTCAGTTGTCTTGGTTTGATCCTTCGGCATTCTTCTTCTTAGGCTCCTTGGCAAGTTTCTTCTGCCTGATACTTAGAGGTTCATCATCATCTTCACTTTCTTCATCTTGTACTACTACAACATTTGAACTTCCAGCCTTGGTCTTGGTCTATCCTTTTGCTTCTACCATTGTAGCTTCACTCTTCTCCACCTTTGCTTTCACAAACCTCTTCCTTTTATTCTTCAATTCTTCCTTCTCAATCTCAAACTCTTCACCTTGGTTTTCCAGCAGTTGTATGTACTGATTGACAATACCATTTGAGACAGCAGGTATGTCAATCTTAAATTTCTCCACCATAGAAGGTCTTGAGTGTGATTGAGGTTCAAATGGATCAGACGGTTGCACCTCTTGCCCTGTCAGCAAGTTCATGTTGGAGAGGGTGTGAGCAGAGACTGTAAAAGCTCTGATCTCTCTTAGCAGATTGTCATGACCAGCAGCTTTGATTATGTCTATCACTTCACATTGATAGAAAATCTCACTGAGTATCCTTGGGTAGATGACATAATGTTGGGCTTGGTTTGCTTCTGAATAGCATTCACAGCTTTGCAGAGGTGATTGAAGATGTATTTAGCCCAATTCAAGTCAAATTTCCATGTGAGAAAATAGACAAAGTGTCTATGATCCCATGATAGTTGGTCAGAACTTCCACTCCTTGGAAATATTGAACACAACACTATTCTGGCTAATACCTTCTGAGTAGGCTTCAAATCACCTGTCTTGTTGCTTTCACAACTCTTTCCTTCAGCGTAGCATTGTTTAGTCATATTTACCAGAAACTCTGAGTTCTTTGCTTCACTTTGGCTAAAGGTGTAGTAGATACCTTCATTAGGGATAGATAAAACCTTAGCCAAGTTTGAAGCAGTGAGAACCACTTCAAAGCCACATACAACAAAATGCACCTCAGTTTCTTCAACAATCCTTAAACCTAACTCTTGAGGAGTCTTGTTCTTATTCTCAGGTTTCTCTTTCCTCTTTGCAGCTAGCTCCTTATTATAATCCTCAACAGTCTTCACTTTGCTTCTAATCCAAAAGTCTTTCATCAATGTAGGGTAGATAGGACCATTTAGTAATTTCATATATCTAAAGCTCCCATCATGATCAACAAAGTATTTTAGAACATCAAAGTGATTCTTTCCCAAACTTTCAAAATCCACTGGTTGTTCCATAACCAGGTTTAATGATTTTCCCTCCATCTTGAGAGACAAATCTGTGGAGTACATTTCATCGCATGCAGTAGTGTTGATTGGAAAGTTCTTAGGAAAGGCAAACATAGAATTTGAAGCTGATGTAGATGTCGTTGCCATTTCTGGGTGTTGCTAATAGAGAGAGAAAGAAAGTTTTTTGAAGTTTAGAAGACGAAAGTGTGGAATGTGATAGTGAAAAGTGTGCAAGTGTTTCAGTGATTTTGTTTGAAAGCAAAATAAAACACACATTAAATTAAATAAAAAAGAAATATGAACCATCATTAACTGTTTCAAACCAATCAGAACGTGTGTACGTGTTGACCATTTAGCGCCAAAACGTTTCAGTAAAAAATACTTAAACGTTTGCAATTCATTTCCTTTTCAGAGGCTTAACCTTCAGAGGTTGAAAATTTCTCAGAGTCTGAACTACTTCAGATGCTGAAATCTAAAGTAATTCAGAGTCTAACAATGAATCTTTCAGGACATTTTAAAATATATGTTCAGACAAGATTTTTCAAGGTTTTATTTCTCAACATTTTGTTTAATAAATCAAGTGTCCAAAAAAAAACATTTTTAACCTTGAATGTTATTCCTCTGACTTGTCATTCAGGAGTTGAGAGTTACGTACCTGATTTTGAAGCTTTTTTGTTTTGATGACATTTTGTTCAACTGTAAGCCTTTTATTTATGTACACTTTAGGCTTTTCTTGTCAATCTCTTTCAAGGTCAAAGTCTGGGCATTCATCCCACCATATAGAGTTGCTATCATCATAGTCTTCTTCAAAACAACCTTCAAATTCGTCATACTCTCTCCTGTTCCTTATGTAATCCAATTCATCTTCTTCTCCATCTGACTCATCCAAAATGTGCCTTCTATGCACAATTGCTCTCCTTCCATTTACATTCACATGCATCAATGTGACTGGAACGTCCAGAGTCCTTGTTTGACCTTCAGAGAAGTTGTCTAGCTCATCCCAGGTCTTTATTCCTTTTGCCAATTCTCCTCCGTTCATCTTGAAGTTGGACCATCTTTGAAGTTTCCTTGAAAACCCTTCAAGATAATCTTCATCAGGTTCTTCATCAAGATCTTTATGTTCCATTGCTTGTTTTCCTTTCCTTGCTGCTTCTGCTTCTTCACTTTTCAACTCTTCTTTATCCTTCAGAGCCAATTCATGGTCTCTGAGTGATTCAATCAATGATTCAGGACTCATTGAATTGATGTCTTTAGTTTCCTCTATTGTATTTGCAATTACATTCCACTCCAGAGGCAAACTTCTCAGCATCTTGCTTACAAGCTCTTTGTTGCTGAGTTTGTTGTTAAAGTCTTCAAGATTGCTTGTGATTGCTTGAAATCTTGAGCTCATTTCTCCAATGCTCTCATTTTCTTCCATTCTAAACTCTTCATATTGATATAACAGACAATTTACTTTTGCTCTCTGAATGCTTTCATTATCATCACTAATGAACCAAACAGTAGTGGTTGTAGATTCAATATTAGAAGTTTGTCCAGCTTCTGATGTGGAAGGATTTTGATTGTTGCTCAGATCTTCATTTAGGTTTAGTCCATCTTCAACTTCCTTGATAAGATCAACAACTTGTTGATATATCTTCTGCTTCCAATCATTCAATTCACTGAATAGCTGCGCCATGGTGTTTTTCTCCTTAGGATCTTGACTGTCTCACTATTAAGTGATTTTCCAACAGAACCAGAGCTCTAATGCCAATTGAAGGTGAGTGGGAGAAAACACAAGAAGGGGGGGTTGAATTGTGTTTTAAGTTTTTAAAATTTTTTCCAGATAATAGTATCTATCAAAGTCTTTAAGCACAGCGGAATACTCAACACAAACAACTTGAATCTAAATGTAAAGATGGAAGAGTAAATAAGAGAGTGAGAGAGAGAGATAGACACAAGGATTTATACTGGTTCCCCTCACAAAACGAGAGTACTCCAGTCCCTTTGCACTTCCAAGGGATTTCATTATAATCATAAAAGATTACAATCCTAGTGCTCAAGCACACAATCAAGAGACTTTTCTCAATGCTCTAAGTCACACAAGACAGAGAGACTTCCTTGCTCTAAGTCACACAAGACAGAGAGACTTCCTTGCTCTAAGTCACACAAGACAGAGAGACTTCCTTGCTCTAATCACACAAGATAAGAGAATTCCTTGCTCAAATCACAAAGATAAGAGACTTTTACAAATTACTCACACAGGAGTAAATACTAACTACTAAGCTTAAAACTATTACATATTACAGAATAATAACTTCAGAGGCTTTAGCTAGTTTTCAAGTTCTCACTTAATTCTGAGAGATAAAATATTTGAAGATTAGTTGTCATCAATTTCTTTCTTTCACATATATATATGAGTGAGGAAAGATATTGAGACGTTGTAGAATCCCGTTGTAATTGGACAGCTGTTGATTCCTTATTGCTTAAGCTGTAACTTTTGAATTTACTCTAAGCAGAGCCACGTCTTCTTCTCAGTTAAGCTCGCGTTTTACTGTCTGTCCAAATACAGTAATAAGGTACAACTAGCTCCTAGAGAGAATAGGATCACATCCTTTATGACCGTTGTAATCAGTTGTCCTTAAATAGATCATCAGGCTTAGTAAGAATATGTGATGTAGCCTTTCTGATGACCAGTGGAATTCTCTTTGCTTCTGATGAATCTTGATATCTTGAAGTCCGATGGTCTTGATTATTTGGCCTCTGATAGTCCTTCGTAATACAGCTTCTGAACGTCTTCATCTTCTGAATAACTCTTGACTAACACCAAATAGCTTCTGAACTCTTGTAGGCTCCTGAATGTCTCTGAGCTTCTGAACTCTTGTAGACATCCTGATCCCTTTTGAGTTTCTGACCACGTTTAGCTTCTGAACTCTTTCAGAGTGTAATGATTCAGACTTTCATAAGGTTCCTTCAGAGCATAAATCAAGTGTGCTTTTGTATAAACTTAAGATTTTCCTACACACTTAATTTAAACATTAGTAATATCAATTCTCCATTTAATACTTTGTTATTGAAATCTGGCACGCCCAGGAACTAATGTTGAATACAATGTTCCAACACTTCTGTGAACACAGTGTTGTAACCAATGTTCCAACCTTATACGAAGCAGTAGTAAATATAATCTAAATGACAGAAAACAATAAAAACACAAATGATTTGTTAACCCAGTTCGGCATAAACGAACCTACTCTGGGGGATACCAATCCAGGAAGGAAATCCACTAATGTAGTGCTAGATCTAAGCCCTCAGTAAACACCCCGTTTACAACTTATATCCTAGACACCTACTTGTGCAACTTCTACTTAAGAACTCCTAAGTATGAGATCCCATCTCACCTCCAACTTATCACGCACAGTGATCACAGTAGCACAATGATGATTGCGAAGACACACTTCAAAACACAAGTTAACTCCGTACTTAGAAGCTTAAGAGTAACTAACACACACAACAAAATCAGTCCTTAGCTTGTGTTATAGAATCCACAAGAAAGGCTCACAAAATAATACAAAACTCAAAACCCTAGAATACTATTCTTCAATGACGGCTTTGATAACCCTACTGGGTTTTTCGTTCTTCATATATATACTCCAAGCAACACGGGCTGAACTCCACTTTGGGCTTAGAACACACATTAATCAAGAATCAGAACTATACAAAAAGTTTCCTAAAATGTCAGAACATCTTTAGGAAAATATCTCATCGCTGATTCTGTATAAAAATATACTCCTTGGCACACAAGAGTAAAAACGTGGTTTCCTTTAAAAACGCGCTTTCCTTATATAAAACACGCGCGCAAATCATTTGGACACTGGTTGTACCAATGTTGAAACATTTGGTCCAACATCTTGCTTGTATATTTGTTTTAGCAAAATGCGGCCAATTCAAATATCCAACAATCTCCCCCTTTGGCAAATTTTTGGCTAAAACAATCTGAGATTACTTCAACCATTTCAGAGAGATACACAGAGATGTAATTTCCACAGATCAACATAAACACACAACATATGAAACAGAACATCATTTCTTCAAAGCAAATTAGTCATTTGAGCTCCTCAAGATAAATTGCAGATCAGAAAAAAATAGTATCACTCAGAAATATCAGAGGCATACAACAGCGGAATAGTGAACACAACTAGCCTCACAGGATAAGCCAACAGAGAGAAATGGTCTCTCACACAAACTCAGCCACTTAGGAAAAATAAATTCCCAGTAACTGGATGTTTCAACATTTATCAGAACATAAGCACATGCATAAATCACAGCAAACTTGCTCCCCCTCAACATCAGAATCAGAGCAAACATGAACAAGATCTTTTTCAAAAGAAATTTTTCTCCCCCTGAACATGTTGTCATACTACTCCCCCTCAAAACATACATCACATGCATAGCTACTCATACATGCATAATAAACTACTACTACACATACTAGCAGAAGGCTTCAACATCTGATTCCACATCACACAAAGGAACATGCACATACTAACATTTTCTCCCCCTTTTTAGCCACAAAAGTTGACAAAATTTTCTTCAGGCAGAATAACTAACAGTACCATAAAGACATAAGTGTAGATTATTACAGACCAGCATAGCACAAGGGTGCTCAAATAGTCAGGGCAGCGCCCATGATAAGAAAGTCATAATAGAAACATAACAACATAAAACAAAAGACACAAGAGCTAAGAACAAAGCAGTAGAGTCAGTCTTCAGAGCTGCTAGCAGTAGCTTCTCCCTCAGCTGTGTCACTACCAGATGTTTCAGCACTGGTCTCAACATCATCACCACCTTTGTCATCACCTACACCAGTTCCTTTCTCAGCAGCAACAGCAACATTACCTTGCAAATTATCAGCATCTACAGCAACAGGATCTTCCTCACGCTCCAGAGCAGCAATCATATCCTCAAACATCTTCTTAGCATCAAACATCCTGTCAAGCTCCTCTTTCTTCTCATCAAATTCCCTACAGACATCCTTCAACCCAGCTATAACATCCTTCCTTGTCATTTGCACAGGGGCAGCTTGGGAGGATGTTCCAACAATATCAGGAACATGCTGATTACTAAACAACTTATAGTGGAAAATCAGAGGAGATTCCCTCTTCTTAGCCACATCATCAGAAGACACAATACCTGGATGTTGACTGATAATAATGCCACACAAAAGAGTGGGAAACGCAATAGGTAGACTCACAGCACCAGACTTACCATGCCTCAAGGTTTGATCAAAAATATACTGTCCAAAATCATATGGAATTTTATTTGCAACAATGTAGATGAACTTAGCCAAACCTGTTGAGATATCAGAGGTGTGAAGGGTTGGAACCCAGTTCACTGAGCCAATTCTGTTCAATAAGGCATACTTCACAGTGAGTTTCCCAGCAGGGACCTTTGCTCTAATGGGCCACGCCTTGACCTGTCCACCAGTAAGAGCCTTGCATAAGGCATTATCAGTGACTTCCACTTCAGCGTGAGGTTCTTCATCTCTGCCCAAATATTTGTTGATCACCTTAGGGGAAAAAATGACCACCTTGCCTCTAACATGCACCTTCTGGAAGTCTTTACTCAGAGGATCATTGCAACCTTCAGGAATATTAACCAGAAATTCCTTGACTAAACGTTCAAAACAGTCTCCAAAGGCAGTGACTGTTCTCATCAAACCAGCAACTTCAATAAGCTCCATCACATCTTCACGTTTGAGAGCTTCCTTACCTAACTCTCTCTCGAGGGCCATCCTCCTATAGTAAACAGAATTCCATCTCTGAGCACTGGCAATGGAATGAAAGGACACATTGTCTATAGGGGCATCTTCAACAGCAAGAGAAGCCTTCTTGGCACTTGGCTTACTCTTCTTAGCAGGAGGAGGAATAACTTCAACATCCTCTTCAACATTGTATTCAGAATCATCAGAATAAGCAAGCCGTCTCTTCTGGGGCTTGTTCTTACTGGATTTAACAGGGGTGCCTTTGCTCCACCCACGTCCTGGTCCAAACAGCACAGGCTTACAAGATGAGTCCTTCTTCTTTGCAGCAGGGACAGTCTTTGTGACAGTAGCTGTCTTCCTTGTACTTCCTCTCAACCTAGTCTTGATAGTGTTCTTCATGACTTGGGCAAGGGGCTCAGTAGGGTAGGTTACAGCATCCACATCAATAAACACATGATCATTATTAACAGTATCCTCAGAAGAATCCTTCGTATTGACTTCAATAGTCTTCTCAATGCTTTCAGATTTTTCTTTGTCAGCTGTCACAGTTTTCTCAGTAGTGGCCTGAGAAGCAGAATTTGTACCAGGTTGAGCCAAGGATGTTTCAACATCCGGCGCAACATCGTTAGGTGGAGGAACACTGGATGTTCCAACATCCTTCACCACATCAGTAACATCACCAGTTGGTTTTTGTGACTCCAACTCAGCATCAACAACACCAGCAGTTTCATCATCAACAATCGTAGGTTTCTCAGCAATATTCTCATCAACAGTAGGAGTAACAATATTCTCAACAGACTTCCCTAAAATATCATCAGATTTGGGATCATCAGAGCCTAGAGTTTTGGGATCTAGGGTTACAGATTCATCAACAGTCCTAGATGTTTCAACATTTGATTTTCCAGAATCAACAGCAACATCAACATTATCGGATGCAAAGGGATTTGGATTTAAATATAAATCCATCATGGTAAAAGCACGCTTAGCCACAGACTTAGTACTCTTTGTCTTACTACCCGTAGTTTTACTAGGGACAGAGATTGGAGACTTACGCGTTTTCTTTGCCTTGTCTTTCTTTGCAACAGATTTACTTCGAGTTGAGGGAGTTGATTTTTCTTCCACTTCACTTGCATGCACCGACGTCAATGGGTCAACGAGAGCGATACAAGAGGATGTTTCAACCTTTGATTTGGAGCGATCGGAAGAACTTTTTGTAGACGAAGCAGTTGTTTGATCTTTGGCAGAGGAGGATTTTTGTGAAGTAGACATGGCGGAATGAGGGTTTTGGTGAAGAAGAATTTTTGTGTTTTTGCGGTTTGCAGAGAGAAGAGGGTTTGAGAAGTTGGAGAGGTTGTATGTGGAGACAGAAAAGGAAAATATGAAAAGGTTTAGGAAAGTGTATATTTGATTTCCTAGATTTTCGTGCAGCGCTAAAGTAAGGGAGTTAGTTATAACTGCTGCACCCCCACATAACTGTAATTGCTACAGCTCTTCAAATAGGCAAATTCCTAACTTGCCCCTTAATTTCTCAAACTGATTTGCATCCAATGCCTTAGTAAAAATGTCTGCCAACTGTTCCTCTGTACACACATGTTCTAGAGTAACAACTTTGTCTTCAACTAAATCTCTGATGAAGTGATGTCGAATATCAATGTGTTTGGTTCTACTGTGTTGAACTGGATTTTTTGAAATATTTATGGCGCTCAAATTGTCACAGTACAATGTTAGAACATCCTGCTCAACATTATATTCTTTCAACATCTGCTTCATCCACAACAATTGAGAGCAGCTACTTCCAGCTGCTATGTATTCAGCTTCAGCAGTTGATAGAGAGACACTGTTTTGCTTTTTACTGAACCATGAGATCAAATTACTTCCAAGAAAGAAACAAGCACCTGATGTGCTTTTCCTATCATCAGCACTTCCAGCACAATCAGCATCACAATAGCCAATTAGTCTAGAGTCATTACCATGTGAGAACAGAATACCATAGTCACTTGTTCCATTCACATATTTCAGAATCCTCTTGACTTGAGTAATATGGCTAATCTTGGGCTCTGCCTGGTATCTTGCACAAACTCCTACAGCAAACGTGATGTCAGGCCTGCTTGCAGTAAGATACAACAAACTGCCAATCATACTCCTATAGAGACTTTGATCAACACTTGTACCACTTTCATCCTTAGTGAGCTTTAGATGTGTAGGTGCAGGTGTCCTTTTGTGTGGAGCATTTTCCATTCCAAATTTCTTCACAATGTTCTTGGCATACTTGCTTTGAGAGATGAAGATGGTTTCTTCCATTTGCTTCACTTGAAGACCCAGAAAGTAAGTTAGTTCACCTACAAGACTCATCTCAAATTCAGATTGCATCTGCATAATGAAATGTTGAACCATCTGATCCGACATTCCACCAAAAACAATGTCATCCACATATATTTGTGCTATCATCAATTTACCACTTTCTTCCTTAACAAACAGAGTTTTGTCATTCCCTCCTTTTCTGTATCCTTGACTAATAAGAAAATCAGTGAGTCGTTCATACCAAGCCCTTGGAGCTTGCTTTAATCCATATAGAGCTTTCTTCAATTTGTAAACATGATCTGGATGAGTTGGATCAATAAACCCCTTAGGTTGTTCAACATAGACTTCTTCATGTAAGTACCCATTAAGGAAGGCACTTTTCACATCCATTTGGAATAGCTTAAACTTGAGGATGCAAGCTACTCCCAAGAGTAATCTTATAGATTCTAACCTAGCCACAGGAGCAAAGGTTTCATCAAAGTCAAGACCTTCCACTTGAGTGTATCCTTGTGCAACTAACCTTGCTTTGTTTCTAGTCACAACTCCATTCTCATCAGATTTATTCTTGTACACCCACTTTGTACCAATCACATTCAAACCACTAGGTCTAGGCACAAGATCCCATACCTCACTACGCTTGAACTGATTCAACTCATCTTGCATAGCACATATCCAGAATTCATCAGTAAGAGCTTCCTTTATGTTCTTAGGTTCAAATTTTGAAACAAAACATGAATTAGAGACCACATCAATCGTTCTTCTTGTGGCAATTCCCTGTTCAGGATTACCTATGATGAGCTCCTTTGGATGATTTTTCTGAACCCTTACAGATGGTCCCTTGTTAGTTGGATCATTCTGAGACCCACCTATGAATTCATCAGCCTGCTCATTTGATTGTTTATCGCTGCTGTAAGCTTCTTCTGATGGTTCAAATGTTGCAGCACCTTGTTCAACATCCTTTGCCTTTTCTGATGGTGAGTCATCCACACCACGTTGATTGATTCCATCATAACTTTGGTTCTTGAATTAAAGACCCTGTAGGCCCTGCTGTTGGTTGAGTAACCAAGGAATATTCCTTCATCACTTTTAGGGTCAAGCTTTCTTCTCTGTTCTCTATCAGCCAGAATATAACACTTGCTTCCAAACACATGAAAATGTTTTACTGTGGGCTTTCTTCCTTTCCACAATTCATAAAGAGTCATGATGGTTCCTGTTTTTAGTGTGACTCTATTATGAATATAGCAAGCAGTGTTGATTGCCTCAGCCCAGAAATTCAAGGGCAAATTCTTTGCATGAATCATCACTCTAGCAGATTCTTGCAATGTTCTATTCTTTCTCTCAACAACACCATTTTGTTGAGGTGTGATGGGAGAAGAAAACTCATGCTTAATACCTTCTGATGAACAGAATTCAAGAAACTTAGCATTCAAGAATCCTTATGATTCCACTACTTTTCTCCCTTTGTAATTGTTTACACAATTCTTGAAATACTTCAAAGGTATCAGACTTTTCTCTAATAAAGCTCACCCAAGTAAACCTTGAATATTCATCAACCATTACAAAGACGTACCGTTTTCCACCAAGACTTTCTACTTGCATAGGTCCCATTAAATCCATGTGCAATAATTCGAGTACACAGGAAGTAACAGAATGTTGGAGCCTTGGATGCGACATCTTGATTTGCTTACCAATCTGACATTCACCACAAATATGTTTCTCTTCAATATGTAACTTAGGTAATCCCCTGATAGCTTCTTCAGAGATGGCTTTCTTCATTCCTCTGAGATGGAGATGACCAAGTTTCTGGTGCCACAACTTTGCTTCTTCTTCCTTGCTTAATAAACATGTGAAAGAGTTAGCTTCCTTTTGAGATGTCCATAAGTAGAAGTTGTCTTTGGACCATTCCCCCTTCATTATCACCACTCCCTCTTCATTTGTGACAATACATTCAGCTTGTGTGAAATTTACTTTGTATCCTTGATCGCAGAGTTGACAATACTGATCAGATTAGCTGTAAGACCTTTGACCAATAGAACATTATCAAGCTTTGGTAAGCCATGATTAATTAGCTTCCCTGTACCCATGATTTCACCTTTAGCTCCATCTCCAAACGTAACAAAGCTGGTGGCATAAGGCTCAATATTTTCAAGGAACCTGCTAATTCCTGTCATGTGACGTGAGCATCCACTATCAAAATACCAGTCTTCCCTAGATGAGGCTCTAAATGAAGTATGAGCAATGAGAGCAACACTTTCTCCTTTAGGTTTCCATTCACTTTTAGTTTTCAAAATAGGAGGTTCAGGAGGAAACTCCCTGAAGTGTTTGGGATACCCATAGAGTTTGTAACAGTAAAGTCTGATATGTCCCTTCTTACCACAGTGATGACATATCCATGAACGTGATCTGTTCATGTGAGTCTTCTGATGTCGCTTAGGATGTTGAAACATCTGCCTGGGCACTGTGAAGTGATGATTACCTTCAGCAGTCATAAATTTCGTATCTGGATCATACATCTGCTTTTTGTTGAGAGCTTCATAGTCAAGCCCAATGGGTTGTGGCTTAACAACCTGTTTTTCCAGAATCTCATCTAAAGCATGTGTACTATGGTGCATCATTACAACTTGCTTCTTTAAGTGTTCAAGTTGAGAGTTTAATTGAGTTACCTCATCATTCAAAGTTTCTATTTTGGCAAGATGATTCTTCCTTTCAGTCTTTAGTTGAGTAACCAATTTCCTTTCAGCTTCAAGTTGCTCACATACTTCCTCACTTCTGATGCACAGAGACTTAAAAGATACAGCTAACTCGTCATATGATACTTCCTCATCAATTGAATCAGAATCAGATTCAACCACTCCAGTTAAGGCAGTTACATGTCTGGCTGCTTCATTTTCAGCTTCTTCTTCAGATTCTTCCTCTTCAGACCATGTAGCAGTCATGCTCTTTTTCTGTCTTTTGAGAAACGTGCCACACTCAGCTCTAATGTGCCCAAAACCTTCACATTCATGACATTTTACACCCTTGGATTGTCCCACTTTGTCGTCAGTTTTTGTCCTTCTGAAATTGTTTCCAGGTTTGCTGATGTCGAATCTGATGTTTGGAACATTTCCTTTTGTCTTTCTATCCATGCGTCTCATAACCTTGTTGAATTGTCTTCCCAGCAGTACCATGGCATCTGAGATACTTTCATCAGTGTCAATGTCATCTTGATGGTCTTCATTATCAGTATTTGACACAAGTGCTATGCTCTTATTCTTGCTACCACTACTTCCAGACCGCTCATTAGCTGACATTTCAAATGTTTGAAGCGAACCTACCAAGTCATCAAGCTTAATAGTGTCAAGTTCTCTAAATTCTTCAATGCATGTGACTTTCATATCAAACTTCTTTGGTAAAGATCTAAGCATTTTCCTCACCATTTTCTCTTCTGAAAGCTTCTCACCTAGAGCATCAAACGTGTTGGCATAATCTAGAATAGTCATATGAAATTCATGCACACTTTCATCCTCCTTCATCCTGAGTTCTTCAAACTTTGTAGTGAGCATCTGTAGTCTAGAATTCTTTACTTTAGATGTTCCCTCTTGAGTGGTTATCAGGATTTCCCAAGCTTCTTTAGCAACTTTGCAACGTTTAATTAGTCTGAACATATTTTTATCAACTCCATTAAACAATGCATTCAACGCTTTTGAGTTGCCAAGAGCCAATTCATCTTCCTCTTTAGACCACTCACTTTCAGGCTTCAGCTCTTCCAGTTTCTTTCCATCTTTGTCCTGCAATACTGGTGGTTCCCATCCAATTAAAACTGCCTTCCATGTTTTGCTGTCAATAGACTTTAGAAAAGCTTCCATACGGGACTTCCAATAGTCATAATTAGTTCCATCCAACAGAGGAGGTCTATTCACGAACCCTCCTTCTTTCTCCATTTCTACCAGATGTATACGCCCTGAATCTCACCCAATCCAGAACAGGGTGCCTGCTCTGATGCCAATTGTAATCTGGCACGCCCAGGAACTAATGTTGAATACAATGTTCCAACACTTCTGTGAACACAGTGTTGTAACCAATGTTCCAACCTTATACGAAGCATCAGTAAATATAATCTAAATGACAGAAAACAATAAAAACACAAATGATTTGTTAACCCAGTTCGGCATAAACGAACCTACTCTGGGGGATACCAATCCAGGAAGGAAATCCACTAATGTAGTGCTAGATCTAAGCCCTCAGTAAACGCCCCGTTTACAACTTATATCCTAGACACCTACTTGTGCAACTTCTACTTAAGAACTCCTAAGTATGAGATCCCATCTCACCTCCAACTTATCACGCACAGTGATCACAGTAGCACAATGATGATTGCGAAGACACACTTCAAAACACAAGTTAACTCCGTACTTCGAAGCTTAAGAGTAACTAACACACACAACAAAATCAGTCCTTAGCTTGTGTTATAGAATCCACAAGAAAGGCTCACAAAATAATACAAAACTCAAAACCCTAGAATACTATTCTTCAATGACGGCTTTGATAACCCTACTGGGTTTTTCGTTCTTCATATATATACTCCAAGCAACACGGGCTGAACTCCACTTTGGGCTTAGAACACACATTAATCAAGAATCAGAACTATACAAAAAGTTTCCTAAAATGTCAGAACATCTTTAGGAAAATATCTCATCGCTGATTCTGTATAAAAATATACTCCTTGGCACACAAGAGTAAAAACGCGGTTTCCTTTAAAAACGCGCTTTCCTTATATAAAACACGCGCGCAAATCATTTGGACACTGGTTGTACCAATGTTGAAACATTTGGTCCAACATCTTGCTTGTATATTTGTTTTAGCAAAATGCGGCCAATTCAAATATCCAACAGTTATCATCAAAACTAAGGGTGTGTACCAAAACACATTTTTTTCCAACACTATATGCCTTGCTATTAGTTGAGTAGCCAAGAAAGATACCTTCATCATTCTTGGGGTCCATCTTTCTCCTCTGTTCTCTAACAACTAGTATGTAGCATTTACTTCCAAAGACATGAAAGTATTTGACTTTTGGCTTTCTTCCTTTCCAGAGTTCATAGAGAGTGGTAGTGATACCTTTTCTGAGTGTGACACGATTGTGAACATAACATGCAGTGTTCATGGCTTCTGCCCAGAGGTTTTGAGGGAGATCCTTGGCATGTAACATCACACGAGCTGATTCTTGCAAGGTTCTATTCTTCCTTTCTACCACACCATTTTGTTGAGGTGTGATTGGTGCTGAGAATTCATGACTTATTCCTTCAGAGGAACAGAACTCAGAGAACTTGGAATTTTCAAACTCCTTTCCATGATCACTTCTGAGTTTGACAATTCCAAATCCCTTTTCTCTTTGCATCTTTAGACACAGCTCCTTGAACACTTCAAATGTATCTGACTTCTCTCTAATGAAGTTTATCCAAGTGTACCTAGAGAAATCATCCACTACCACAAAGGCATACCTCTTGCCTCCAAGACTTTCCACTTGCATTGGTCCCATCAAGTCCATATGGAGTAGTTCAAGTACTTTGGTTGTGGTCTGATGTTCCAACCTTGGGTGCGGCATTTTGGTCTGCTTCCCTACTTGACACTTTCCACATATGCTTCCTTCTTCAATGCTGAGCTTGGGTATTCCTCTTATGGCATCTTCAGCTATAATCCTCTTCGTTCCTTTGAGGTGCAAATGCCCAAGCTTTTGGTGCCACAGCCTTGCTCCCTTCATGATCACTGTATTTTTGTCATTAGTGATCAAACATTCACTCTTGGTGAAGTTCACCTTCAGCCATTGGTCACATAACTGACTTATGCTTATCAAGTTAGCAGTCAGTCCTTTTACCAATAGTACATCATTGAGCTTTGGTAATCCTTTGTTAATTAGATTTCCAATCCCCTTGATTTCTCCTTTTGCTCCATCTCCAAAGGTCACAAAACTGGTGGTGTATGGATTTATTTCATTGAGGTATTTCTTTTCACTAGTCATGTGTCTAGAACATCCACTATCAAAGTACCAATCTTCTTTTGAAGAAACTTTGAAGGATGTGTGTGCAATAAGGGCTTTGACTTCAACATTGGATTTGTCTTCCAAAACTTCTTGTTGTCAGCCTTTTTCGGTGTTGGGCTGACTTGTCTTCCTTTGTATGGATACCAATGAAGCTTATAACATTGGGCCTTTATGTGTCCATACTTCCCACAGTAGTAGCATCTCCATGTTTCATATCTTGGAGGTCGCTGATGTGGTCCATGATGTTGGCACTTTCTGGACCTTCTTTGGTGGGGTGCTGGATGTGGAAACATTTGACCCTTCTTTCTGGTTCCATACCAATGGTTGGCTGGTGCAAACTTCTTGGCCGGTCCAGAGGCTTGTTTCTTGGTCCGTTTATTTTCTTCCAGAATCCCATCTAACCTGTCGGTGCCATGTTTAGCAATCTGAGTTGTTTGTCCATCCTTTCAAACTGGGATTTTAGCATGCTTGCTTCATTCTCAAGATTAGCTTTGGTAGACAGGTGCACTTGCTTTTCCTTTTCAAGTTGGGCAATAGTCTTCATTTGCTCCTCATTTGTCTTGCTAAGTTCTCCACTTTTGATGCACAACTCCTTGTAGGTTGCAGCAAGTTTATTGTAGGAAACATCATCATCAGAATCTGAATCAGACTCGCATCTTCCAGTCATGGCATTTACTGACTTGGTTGCTTCATTGTCACTTTCAGATTCTTCATCAGACCATGATATAACATTTAGGCCTTTCTTCTATTTTTTCAGATAGGTTGGACATTCTGCCTTGATATGTCCATAGCCTTCACATTCATGGCATTGAACTCATATGCCTTGAATGTTTCTATCTTCAGTTCTTGGTTTCCTTGACATATTTCCATGACATTTAATGCTTTCTATTTATCTGAATTCCTCGATGGCAGTGACTTTCATGTCAAACCTGGGTGGTAAGGATCTGAGGAGTTTCCTTACCAATTTTTCATCAGGTATTTTCTCACCTAAGGAATCAAAGGTGTTTGCATAGTCAAGTATGCTCATGTGAAAGTCATGAACTGTTTCTTCTTCTTTCATCTTCAGACCTTCAAACTAGGTGGTTAGAATTTGGAGTCTAGACATCTTCACTTTGCTTGTTCCTTCATGGGCTGTGATGAGGATTTCCTAAGCTTCTTTGGCTGTTGTGCATTGTTTGATCAGCCTGAACATGTTCTTGTCAACTCCATTGAATAAAGCATTCAATGCTTTTGAATTCCCCAGTGCTAGTGCATCTTCAGCAGTAGTCCATTCTTCTTCTGGTTTCAATTCTTCAGTATCGGATCCATTAGTATCTTTGACCTTGGGATGTTCCCATCCTTTGAGGACTGCTTTCCAAGTCCTACTATCAAGTGATTTCAAGAATGCAATCATCCTTGATTTCCAATAGTCAAAGTTAGAGCCATCCAGAAGTGGTGGTCTGTTCATGAGTCCTCCTTCTCTGTCCATCTTGCCAGAAAGTATCTTCCCTGGAGCTCACCCAATCACCTAGGGTGCCTGCTCTAATACCAATTGAAATTCTGGCACGCGAGGGACCAATGTGGTACACGATGTTGCAACACTGGTCCTCCTGGACACACAATAATAAATCGACAGAATTTAAATAACACAAGTTATTGTTAACCCAGTTCGGTGCAACTCACCTACTCTGGGGGATACCAATCCAGGAAGGAAATCCACTATGGTAAAATAGTTCAAAGCTCTCCGCAAACGCCCCGTTTACAGCTTATCACCTAGCAACTACCCTTATAGATTTCTACTTAAGAACGTCCTAAGTATGCGACCCCTCTCACTTCCCCTCAACCACACAACCTGTGGATTTTTTAATTCTGTTCTAAAACTTAATCACACTCTGTGCTTAAAAGCTTAAGAGTGAACACCTTATTCTTAATCAAGTATCAATCGTGATACTCAAAAGAATAACTAGGATCTAAACCTAAATCCTAAGCCTAAAACTTCTCAATCGCTCTATAGCGTTTGTATCTTCAATGTATTTCAGGTACTCTTCAACGAATGAAGCTTGCTTCTATATATAGAGTCTTGAATCTTCTTTCGCTTCATGAAGAATAGGATCGTTTGTTGCAAACTAATCTTTTGATTTAAATTCGTTTGCACAAAAAGATAATTTGTTACACAAACAATTAATATTTGTTTGTTTTATCTTTTTAAATCTTCCGCTTTAGATCAACGATCCTCTTGACAAAACAAATAATATTTAGTTTGTTTTTATCTTTTAACAAACAAATAATATTTGAATTGTTTTTATCCTTTAAAAACTCCAGATGTAGATCTTCAATCTTCAGCTAACAAACTCGTTCGTTGTTGAATAAGGAAGCGTAAGTTTGTTTCTTTAATTCTTCAAACATATCCACGCGCTTTAGATCAAGATAAGGATAAGGCGCGTTATCAGGCCGTGGTTTCCAATGTTACTGCATTGGTACCCACATTTGGCCACAGGCTTATTTTACCAAAAATGAAGCCAATCTTCAAAACTCATCAAGTTCTATTATGTCAGACGTTGATGACTGCATATCAAGAGATTCACCTTCAAACGATGATACCTCTATGCTTCCAAAACATGCTGATGTTGTCAACCTAGTTTCTCAAATTATTCTTATTATCTCAAATATGTTGTTAAATTAGTAGATTACTAATTTCAATTTTATTTTCTTGAATAATGTTTCGATAAAAATGTCATTATTATAAATATAATTATATAAATAATTTGTTGTTGTAAATGCAAATTGGGCAGACAAACTATCATGCAAGTAATCGAATTTTTTAGTACAATCATGTAATTAAGAAAATATGTTGGTTTTCAGATTAGTTTTTTCTTAGTCAATTAAGTTTATAAAATTTCAAAAAGCGGAACGAGTGATATTTACTCCCTCTGTCCCAAAGCAATTGTCGCATTTGACTATTTCACTTATATTAAAAAAGCTGATAAATGTCAGAAAGAGCTTGATTATTTTACTGATGTACTCATCTTAACTATTGATGTACTTCTATTTTCGTAAATAAAAAAGTGCAATTAGTGTAGACGGGCTCTGAAAACTAAAAATGACAATTTTCAGGACAAAGTTTTTATCGTAAATCTGAGAAATCTAATATTTTTAACTATATATATATATATATATATATATATATATATATATATATATATATATATATATATATATATATATATTACACGTGAACAAAAGGTAGACGGGCAACAAACAGAGAAATAGTCTACAAATTAATATGAAAATGCAATGGAAGGCTTAATTACTCTATATGTTTGTTTTTGTGTAAAATTAAAACAATATATTATTAAGATTACAAGTGCGGTAGACCGGGATCTAATATTTTTGGATGACCGGTCTCCATGTGTACTGATATCCTTGTGTTGAAGCTGCAATTATGTATTCTTTTGTTTGCCTACGTATTCTTCGTTTTAATATGTGTTCATCTTGATAATTTAATAAATCCATTAATTTGTGGTTATAATATTATAAATCATATTTTTATGTAGAAATTTAGAAAAGAACTTATAAGAATCTATAAGCTTCACAATTTAGCGTTGATATTAGATATATTTTAATTTGCTGTGGAATTTTTTGAGAGTCTAGATTTTTTACGGTTTTTTAATTCCCTCTTTGAGTTTGCATTGTTGGCTATATATGCGAGATTTAAACTATGTTTTGGGAAAATGTTAACATATGTAATGATTATATACATCATCCCGGATGCAACGGTAAATGAAATTGAGAAAATGTTAAACTCTTTTTGGTGGGGTGGAGGTAATAACAACAAAGGAATTAAGTGGCTGTCATGGGACAAATTGACTTATCCTAAAAGTGAAGGAGGTCTAGGCTTCAGGGACCTCAAAACTTTCAACATGGCTATGGTGGCGAAACAAGGTTTGCACATAATGACGAATCCGGATACTTTGGTTGCTAGAATTTTTAAAGCAAGGTACTTTCCTCATTCATCTTTCTTTTAAGCTAAGATTGGGAATAATCCAAGCTATGTATGGCGGAGTTTATGGAAATCTCGTTATGTACTTAACCTTGGAAGTAGATGGCGAATTGGAGATGGGAGTAAAATAATGGTGATGAGCGAGCCGTGGCTTAGAGGAGAAGGTAAGAGCTGGGTACATGCACCGCAAATGCAATGTGTTTACAACCTTAGAGTAAATAATCTCATGATGGAAGGTGTGAAAAATGGGACAATCACAAAATTTTACAACTATTCTCTAATGATGCAGCAAAAGAGATTCTTGAAGTACCATTACTTGACATGGTGAAAGAGGATGGTTTGGTGTGGAAAGAGGAGCATAATGGTGAGTATTCTGTAAAAACCGGATATCGACTACTAATGCGTGAGAAAAGAGGAAGTGATAGGGGTGTTGGAATTGATTGGAGTAGTGTGTGGAAAATTAGAGCACCGCCAAGAGCGAAGCACTTACTATGGAGAATCTGCCGGGACTGCTTACCAACTAGAACCCGATTGCGTCAACACTTTGTACCATGCCCGACGATATGTCAGCTCTGTCAAGAGGAGGAAGAGGATGTGTGGCACGTCTTATTTGACTGTAGAGAAAGCAAACAATGTTGGACTGCCGCTGGGTTAAATGGTTTAATAGAGCCAAGGGTCCAAAACTTTAGTAACGCAGCTGCAGTAATTCTCGATATATGCAGTAGTGAAGATAAGATAGCGGCAGGTCGATGTGCAGTCATGATCTGGGTATTATGGAACAATAGGAACAGCTGGTTGTGGGACAATCAAAAGAAAAATGCAGTTCACTTAGGTATGCAAGCCTCTCAAGTTTGGAGTGAATGGTCCATAGCTAATGAAGCTCCTGCGCAACAACAACATAACCAAACGCAGCAGCAACAAACTTGGCAACCACCAAGTTTTGGTTGGTTAAAGTGCAACGTCGACGCCGGTTATCAAGATCAAGGAAGAACAACTAACAGGGGCTGGTGTATAAGGAATTATGCAGGAAACTTTGTTTGTGCAGGAACAACATGGGATATTGGAACTTATTCCATTAATGAAGCTGAAGCACTAGCTTTGGTGGAGGCCATTCAAGTTGCTATTAACAGGAATATGGAGCAAATAATCTTTGAAAGTGACTCACAAAATGTAGTGAATGCAGTACATGCACAAAGTAGAGGAAATTCTGAGTTTAGCCTTATTATATCTAGGATTAAGAATTTGTTAAGTTTACATCCCAACTTCGAGGTGAAGTTCGTTAAGCACCAAGCGAATTCGGTTGCCCATTTGTTAGCTAAAGCGGCCAATTCTTGGTCTAGGCGCAATGTCTTTCAATTTATTCCTCATTGTATTGAGAACACTTTAAGTAATGAAATGAATTAAGTTTGCTTGCGTCAAAAAAAAAAAAACTATGTTTTGGGAGGGTCAAAGAATGTAAGGAATTAAATGATAGTGTGAGGTATTATTGGATGTTTCCGTTACTTATCAAGAAAAATAAATAAATAGATGTATGAACTATTGGACTGAATGAAATAAATGGATCATATTTAATGTCAAAAAATGTTTTCGAAGGGCATAATCCACTTTGTGTGCTTCCGGTGACGGAGGTTAGTAACTTTTAAACAGGTGGTAAAAATATCATAATTATGACATGGTAACCAAAAAATATACTATCAAAATATAAAATATGGTGTGCATGAATGCATCACCGTAATTCCCTTTTATGTAAATGTGAATAAAGATGGAAAATAAAATTTAAATATGCAAAATTTCAACTGTAAAAAGACTATACTACACCCGTATCAAATTATAAGTCACTTTACATTTCCAATGAAACTTTTAATGTTATTTTTCCTAGTCTACCCTTACCTATTTACTACTCTTTCTTCTTTAAACTCTTCAATTCATATTTTCTTTACCATTGACGAAGGACAATTTTGTAAACTAACTTACATTACCAATAAAACATTTAATGTTATTTTTTCTAATACACCCTTAACTATTTATTATTCTCTCTTCCATCAATTATTCAATGTATCTTTTTCTATCCATTAATGAAGGATAATTTGGTAAACTAACTCATAATTTCTCTATTCCATACAACATTAATTACATTTCTTTATATGCGTGATTTGGTCAAAACGACTTATATTGTGGTACGCAGGGACTATGTCACAACGAAAATAAACATTATAGCATAAAAGTATAAAACCGTATAACAATGAAATTATAATTATTTATGCAAATATAAAATCAAATTATAGTTTATGCCACATGCTTCATTTAGTTAACGTTTGTTTTGAACCCAAACCCTTACAACTTTCTCATACAAGGATCGAAACAGAATTTGAGGAATGACAGGAAAATCAAAATTACACCTTGTACATTGATCATATTTAATTAGTTTTCAATTGTTCAAATCTATATAAAGCCGCTAAGAATTGAAACTAAAGGATATCATAATTATACATTAGGATAATTGAGAAAGAAAGAAAAACACAATATGGCTCGTATCTCATCCCTAGTCGTTGTGTTCCTTTTATGTGTTGTGTCTTCCTATGCGACTAATGATGTGGATTTGCAAGAAATTTGCAAGAAAGCCAAAAAACTTTCTTTTTGTTTAATTCTTCTCAATTCAAAGCCCGGTGGTGCAGGCGATGACCTTGTTTGCCTTGCAAATTATACCATTGGTGTGCTTCGTACCGATGTGTCCAATACAATCAGTCTAATCACAAAACTAATTGCACAAAGTGGTAGTGATCCCAAGAAACAAAACCATTACAAGAATTGTTTATCTAGTTTTGGAACAGATGATGGAGCTTTTGGTGAGATTGATGAAGCTCTACAACTCCTGAAGGATATGGATTACAATGGTGTGAATATGCATATGAGTTCTATTATGTCAGACGTTGATGACTGCATTTCAGGAGATTCACCTTCAAACGATGATACCTCTATGCTTCCAAAACATGCTGATGTTGTCAACCAAGTTTCTCAAATTATTCTTATTATCTCAAATATGTTGTTAAATTAGTAGATTACTAATTTCAATTTTATTTTCTTGAATAATGTTTCGATAAATGTCATTATTATAAATATAATTATATAAATAATTTGTTGTTGTAAATGCAAATTGGGCAGACAAACTATCATGCAAGTAATCGAATTTTTTAGTACAATCATGTAATTAAGAAAATATGTTGGTTTTCATATTAGTTTTTTCTTAGTCAATTAAGTTTATAAATTTTCAAAAAGCGGAACGAGTGATATTTACTCCCTCTGTCCCAAAACAATTGTCGCATTTGACTATTTTACTCATATTAAAAAAGATGATAAATGTCAGAAAGAGCTTGATTATTTTAATCATGTACTCATCTTAACTATTGATGTACTTCTATTTTCGTAAATAGAAAAGTACAATTAGTGTGGCTCTGAAAACTAAAAATGACAATTTTGAGAACAAAGTTTTTATTGCAAATCTGAGAAATCTAATATTTATAACTCTCTCTCTATATATATATTACACATGAACAAAAGGTAGACGGCCAACAAGCTGAGAAATAGTCTACAAATTAATATGAAAATGCAATGGAAGGCTTAATAACTCTATATGTTTGTTTCTGTGTAAAATTAAAACAATATATTATAAAGATTACAAGTGCGGTAGACCGGGATCTAATATTTTTGGATGACCGGTCTCCATGTTTACTGATATCCTTGAGTTGAAGCTGCAATTATGTATTCTTTTGTTTGCCTACGTATTCTTCGTTTTAATATCTGTTCATCTTGATAATTTAATAAATCCATTAATTTGTGGTTAGAATATTATAAATCATATTTTTGTGTAGAACTTTAGAAAAGAACTTATAAGAATCTATAAGCTTCACAATTTAGCGATGATATTAGATATATTTTAATTTGTTATGGAATTTTTTGAGATTATAGATTTTTTATGGTTTTTTAATTCCCTCTTTGAGTTTGCAATGTTGGCTATATATGCAAGATTAAAACTATGTTTTGGCAGAGTCAAAGAATGCAAGGAATTAAATGATAGTGTGAGGTATTATTGGAAGTTTCCGTTACTTATCAAGAAAAATAAATAAATAGATGTATGAACTATTGGACTGAATTAAATAAATGGATCATATTTAATGTCAAAAAATGTTTTCGAATGGCATAATCCACTTTGTGCGCTTCCGGTGACGGAGGTTAGTAACTTTTAAACAGGTGGTAAAAATATCATAATTATAACACGGTAACCAAAAAATATACTATCAAAATATAAAATATGGTGTGCATGAATGCATCACTGTAATTCTCTTTTATGTAAATGTGAACAAAGATGGAAAATAAAATTTAAATATACAAAATTTCAACTGTAAAAAGTCTATACTACACCCGTATCAAATTATAAGTCACTTTACATTTCCAATGAAACTTTTAATGTTATTTTTCCTAGTCTACCCTTAACTATTTACTACTCTTTCTTCTTTAAACTCTTCAATTTATATTTTCTTTACCATTGACGAATGACGATTTTGTAAACTAACTTACATTACCAATAAAACAATTAATGTTATTTTTTCTAATATACCCTTAACTATTTATTATTCTCTCATCCGTCAATTATTCAATTTATCTTTTTCTATACCATTAACGAAGGATAATTTTGTCAACTAAATCATAATTTCTCTATTGCATACAACATTAATTACATTTCTTTATATGCGTGATTTGGTCAAAACGACTTATATTGTGGTACGCAGGGACTATGTCACAACGAAAATAAACATTATAGCATAAAAGTATAAAACCGTATAACAATGAAATTATAATTATTTATGCAAATATAGAATCAAATTATAGTTTATGCCACATGCTTCATTTAGTTAACGTTTGTTTTGAACCCAAACCCTTACAACTTTCTCATACAAGGATCGAAACAGAATTTGAGGAATGACAGGAAAATCAAAATTACACTCTGTACATTGATCATATTTAATTAGTTTTCAATTGTTCAAATCTATATAAAGCCGCTAAGAATTGAAACTAAAGGATATCATAATTATACATTAGGATAATTGAGAAAAGAAAGAAAAACAAAATATGGCTCGTATCTCATCCCTAGTCGTTGTGTTCCTTTTATGTGTTGTGTCTTCCTATGCGACTAATGATGTGGATGTGCAAGAAATTTGCAAGAAAGCCACAAAACCTTCTTTTTGTTTAAATCTTCTCAATTCAAAGCCCGGTGGTGCAGGCGATGACCTTGTTTGCCTTGCAAATTATACCATTGGTGTGCTTCGTACCGATGTGTCCAATACAATCAGTCTAATCACAAAACTAATTGCACAATGTGGTAGTGATCCCAAGAAACAAAACCATTACAAGAATTGTTTATCTAGTTTTGGAACAGATGATGGAGCTTTTGGTGAGATTGATGAAGCTCTACAACTCCTGAAGGATATGGATTACAATGGTGTGAATATGCATATGAGTTCTATTATGTCAGACGTTGATGACTGCATTTCAGGAGATTCACCTTCAAACGATGATACGTCTATGCTTCCAAAACATGCTGATGTTGTCAACCAAGTTTCTCAAATTATTCTTATTATCTCAAATATGTTGTTAAATTAGTAGATTACTAATTTCAATTTTATTTTCTTGAATAATGTTTCGATAAATGTCATTATTATAAATATAATTATATAAATAATTTGTTGTTGTAAATGCAAATTGGGCAGACAAACTATCATGCAAGTAATCGAATTTTTTAGTACAATCATGTAATTAAGAAAATATGTTGGTTTTCATATTAGTTTTTTCTTAGTCAATTAAGTTTATAAATTTTCAAAAAGCGGAACGAGTGATATTTACTCCCTCTGTCCCAAAACAATTGTCGCATTTGACTATTTCACTCATATTAAAAAAGATGATAAATGTCAGAAAGAGCTTGATTATTTTAATCATGTACTCATCTTAACTATTGATGTACTTCTATTTTCGTAAATAGAAAAGTACAATTAGTGTGGCTCTGAAAACTAAAAATGACAATTTTGAGAACAAAGTTTTTATTGCAAATCTGAGAAATCTAATATTTATAACTCTCTCTCTATATATATATTACACATGAACAAAAGGTAGACGGCCAACAAGCTGAGAAATAGTCTACAAATTAATATGAAAATGCAATGGAAGGCTTAATAACTCTATATGTTTGTTTCTGTGTAAAATTAAAACAATATATTATAAAGATTACAACTGCGGTAGACCGGGATCTAATATTTTTGGATGACCGGTCTCCATGTTTACTGATATCCTTGACTTGAAGCTGCAATTATGTATTCTTTTGTTTGCCTACGTATTCTTCGTTTTAATATCTGTTCATCTTGATAATTTAATAAATCCATTAATTTGTGGTTAGAATATTATAAATCATATTTTTGTGTAGAACTTTAGAAAAGAACTTATAAGAATCTATAAGCTTCACAATTTAGCGATGATATTAGATATATTTTAATTTGTTATGGAATTTTTTGAGATTATAGATTTTTTATGGTTTTTTAATTCCCTCTTTGAGTTTGCAATGTTGGCTATATATGCAAGATTAAAACTATGTTTTGGGAGAGTCAAAGAATGCAAGGAATTAAATGATAGTGTGAGGTATTATTGGAAGTTTCCGTTACTTATCAAGAAAAATAAATAAATAGATGTATGAACTATTGGACTGAATTAAATAAATGGATCATATTTAATGTCAAAAAATGTTTTCGAATGGCATAATCCACTTTGTGCGCTTCCGGTGACGGAGGTTAGTAACTTTTAAACAGGTGGTAAAAATATCATAATTATAACACGGTAACCAAAAAATATACTATCAAAATATAAAATATGGTGTGCATGAATGCATCACTGTAATTCTCTTTTATGTAAATGTGAACAAAGATGGAAAATAAAATTTAAATATACAAAATTTCAACTGTAAAAAGTCTATACTACACCCGTATCAAATTATAAGTCACTTTACATTTCCAATGAAACTTTTAATGTTATTTTTCCTAGTCTACCCTTAACTATTTACTACTCTTTCTTCTTTAAACTCTTCAATTTATATTTTCTTTACCATTGACGAATGACGATTTTGTAAACTAACTTACATTACCAATAAAACAATTAAGTTATTTTTTCTAATATACCCTTAACTATTTATTATTCTCTCATCCGTCAATTATTCAATTTATCTTTCTCTATATCATTAACGAAGGATAATTTTGTCAACTAAATCATAATTTCTCTATTGCATACAACATTAATTACATTTCTTTATATGCATGATCTGGTCAAAACGACTTATATTGTGGTACGCAGGGACTATGTCACAACGAAAATAAACATTATAGCATAAAAGTATAAAACCGTATAACAATGAAATTATAATTATTTATGCAAATATAGAATCAAATTATAGTTTATGCCACATGCTTCATTTAGTTAACGTTTGTTTTGAACCCAAACCCTTACAACTTTCTCATACAAGGATCGAAACAGAATTTGAGGAATGACAGGAAAATCAAAATTACACTCTGTACATTGATCATATTTAATTAGTTTTCAATTGTTCAAATCTATATAAAGCCGCTAAGAATTGAAACTAAAGGATATCATAATTATACATTAGGATAATTGAGAAAAGAAAGAAAAACACAATATGGCTCGTATCTCATCCCTAGTCGTTGTGTTCCTTTTATGTGTTGTGTCTTCCTATGCGACTAATGATGTGGATGTGCAAGAAATTTGCAAGAAAGCCACAAAACCTTCTTTTTGTTTAAATCTTCTCAATTCAAAGCCCGGTGGTGCAGGCGATGACGTTGTTTGCCTTGCAAATTATACCATTGGTGTGCTTCGTACCGATGTGTCCAATACAATCAGTCTAATCACAAAACTAATTGCACAAAGTGGTAGTGATCCCAAGAAACAAAACCATTACAAGAATTGTTTATCTAGTTTTGGAACAGATGATGGAGCTTTTGGTGAGATTGATGAAGCTCTACAACTCCTGAAGGATATGGATTACAATGGTGTGAATATGCATATGAGTTCTATTATGTCAGACGTTGATGACTGCATTTCAGGAGATTCACCTTCAAACGATGATACGTCTATGCTTCCAAAACATGCTGATGTTGTCAACCAAGTTTCTCAAATTATTCTTATTATCTCAAATATGTTGTTAAATTAGTAGATTACTAATTTCAATTTTATTTTCTTGAATAATGTTTCGATAAATGTCATTATTATAAATATAATTATATAAATAATTTGTTGTTGTAAATGCAAATTGGGCAGACAAACTATCATGCAAGTAATCGAATTTTTTAGTACAATCATGTAATTAAGAAAATATGTTGGTTTTCATATTAGTTTTTTCTTAGTCAATTAAGTTTATAAATTTTCAAAAAGCGGAACGAGTGATATTTACTCCCTCTGTCCCAAAACAATTGTCGCATTTGACTATTTCACTCATATTAAAAAAGATGATAAATGTCAGAAAGAGCTTGATTATTTTAATCATGTACTCATCTTAACTATTGATGTACTTCTATTTTCGTAAATAGAAAAGTACGATTAGTGTGGCTCTGAAAACTAAAAATGACAATTTTGAGAACAAAGTTTTTATTGCAAATCTGAGAAATCTAATATTTATAACTCTCTCTCTATATATATATTACACATGAACAAAAGGTAGACGGCCAACAAGCTGAGAAATAGTCTACAAATTAATATGAAAATGCAATGGAAGGCTTAATAACTCTATATGTTTGTTTCTGTGTAAAATTAAAACAATATATTATAAAGATTACAAGTGCGGTAGACCGGGATCTAATATTTTTGGATGACCGGTCTCCATGTTTACTGATATCCTTGAGTTGAAGCTGCAATTATGTATTCTTTTGTTTGCCTACGTATTCTTCGTTTTAATATCTGTTCATCTTGATAATTTAATAAATCCATTAATTTGTGGTTAGAATATTATAAATCATATTTTGTGTAGAACTTTAGAAAAGAACTTATAAGAATCTATAAGCTTCACAATTTAGCGTTGATATTAGATATATTTTAATTTGCTATGGAATTTTTTGAGATTATAGATTTTTTATGGTTTTTTAATTCCCTCTTTGAGTTTGCAATGTTGGCTATATATGCAAGATTAAAACTATGTATTGGGAGAGTCAAAGAATGCAAGGAATTAAATGATAGTGTGAGGTATTATTGGAAGTTTCCGTTACTTATCAAGAAAAATAAATAAATAGATGTATGAACTATTGGACTGAATTAATGAAGATGCAAGATGAAGAAAATATTTAAATTAAATGACAATAGGATCAAAGATACTAGAAACGTATACACACACACACTTGGTTCTGATGGTTATCATTAACAGTTTCAGAGTTCAAAATATTTTTCAAACAGTTCAGAGCTTAAAAAAATCTTTTCAAAAAATAGTTAGAGCCTGAATCAAAAACTTGAAAACAGTTCAGAGCATAAAGCAAAACTTTTTGAAAATAGTTCAGAGCTCTTTAGCACAATATTTTGAAATCCTCAAAGATCAGATTGTCATATCAAAGCATGTACCTCATGCTACTATTTTGACCACTCTCATACGTTCTCTCTCTGAAGCACTACAAAGCCCTAAAAAGCTAAGTAATTTCGCTTCTTCCAACAATTGATTTACCAATATTCTTTCTCCCGCTTTTGTCATTATCAAAAAGAGTATAAGCAATTTAATTAACAAGTACAACGTCCAATACGGTCAAATCAGGAGTGGTTGAACGCATTTAAGACCTTGTCGGTGAAATGAGCTTATAAAAGGAGAGAAGCCTAGTCATTTTATTCACACAGAATAATCTTAGGTTATTGATAGATCTCTTGAGAGAAAAAATGAAATGCTTAGAGAAGAAGAAAGCAGTTTCAAAGAGAGTTAGTCAAGATAGGAGAAAACATAAGCAAGAAAAGCAAAGCCAGAGCCTGAGATTCCACTCAGTTCAGAGTCTAAAAAGTTAGATTCTGATACAGAGTCTGATGAATGGGACTCTGATTGGTTTGAGTATTTGAATACAAATTTTCCTGAAGAAGATCAAGCTGATGCCCAAGTCTCAGATGGGTTAGAGTCTTCTCCTGAGGAAGAGAGATCTGATCCAGATGAGTCAGATTCCCCAAGAGAGGTGCCATCCAAGCTGGGTCACCCAACTCCACCATCTAAGGATACCAGTTGATTATCTTTGGAATATTTGTAACATTTACTCAAGTTTTCAATAAAGTTTTAATTTCTTTGGCTTGTTTAATTTGATTCTCTTTATTATGTTTCTTCTCTTGTTATGCAATATGAATCTTTAAGGAATGTCCAAATGTTGTATAAATTGAGAAACAATTTAATGAACACAAGATTTTAAGACAGAACTGTTTGTAAATGGAATAATAAAAAAAATGAAAAGTCAATTTAAAAGTTTAAACTTAAGAATGAAGTAAAACAGTTATCAGCAGTTTAAAGATAGAAACACTTGGATTACCACAAAATGAACTAATATTTCAGATAAGCACAAAGAAGTTAAAGAAACATACAAGGTTATGAACTTAGCCCTATCAATGTGCCTAACAAAATATCGATCATATATCATTTAAGCAAACAAGAAGTCTTAGGGGGTTAATTGGGGTTGGCTACAAAGAGAAGCTAGGGTTCTCATGATTTCCTTCTGTTTAGCATTAACTACCTCCATCAGTCCCACATATTTTTCCATTTTTGCTTTAATTTCTTCAATCTCAGCCTTATATAATGGATTTCTCAGATGCTCTTGACTTGCTTCCAGATTGTCCAAAATAGGCTCATTCAGATTTTTCTCAAGTGATGGTAACTTCTCCATTAGGTTTTGCTCATCACTTGTTCTTACAAAAGAGGATTCAGGTTGATTCCTCTTTGTGTCCTTCTGAATCTGAATGACCTCTTCAACTTCAGTAGCACTAATTTTGGCAGAACTCTTATGCTCCTTAACATCAGCTTCTTGAAGTCTATACAGCTCCTTTACCAATTCTTCTATTAGACTCACCCATTTTGCAGCATACTTTGATGAAGGCATGTCAGATTGCCTTAGCTCATGTAATTCATGTACCTGCCTAAATAGGCTGTTGCATTCACCCAAGACATCAGGGATTATGGAATTGGTTTGGGGAGGTTCAGAGTTTAAGGGTGTGTTGGTATGTTGAGGTGATTTAGATCCAACATAGTCAGATGCTGAAGATATCCCAACCTCTTGGGTTTTCTCAGCAGTCTGATAGTGTTGATTGGTTGTTTGTAGTTGATCATGATCAGGCTGACCAAATGAATTTAACTGCGCATTAGTTAATTCTTTGATCATTTCATCAACCTGATCTCTGGTTGGTGAGTTTGGGGTCTCATTTGGTTCAACTTCAAATTGAGATTTTGTTTGTGTTTGAAGGTTAGATTCTGTTTGTTGTTCAGGGGGTGGTTGAGGTGTAAGCTGTGAATGAACATGTTCAGGTGAGATATATGGTTCAGGTTGTGGTTGAGCATGTTCTAGTTGAACTATCTCAGATGTTTCTGGTTGAGTGATTTCTGAGATAATTTGGTTTGATGGGTTGGTTTCAGAATTGATTTGGTCTATGTTTGAAGTTGAATTCTGATTTTGTTCAGAGTCTGGAATAGTGTCAGAGTCTGGAACATTATCAGATTGTAGAGATTTGGTTTGTGGAGGGAGTTCACCTGCTAGGTGTTGTTCAAGAAATTCTAGAGGTGACTCTGATGGTTTGTTTGAGGTTGGGGGGTTATGAGTCTCATGGGTTAATGCAACAGGACCTTTAGGATCAGTTAAAGTACCTGAATTAATAATGGTGTAGCTCTCAACATTCTTCTTTTTCTTCAGCTCCTTAGAAATGTTGCTTTTCTTGATCCTTAGAGGCTCATCATCATCATCTTCATCTTCTAAAACCGCCACATTTGTCTTCACAACCTTTATCTTTGCCTTGCCTTTACTCTCACCCTTTTCAGACTCAACCTTAGTTCTTACCAATCTCTTCCTTTTCCCTTTCACCTCTTCTGATTCAATCTCAAAAGGTGCTCTTTGACTTTCCAGTAGTTGTATGTACTGGTTAACAATACCTTGAGCAACAGAAGGTATGTTAATGTTAAGTCTCTTTATGATTGAATCTTCTGAGTGAGGTAGCTGTTCCAAAGGTTCTGAACGCTTCAAGACTTGTCCTGGTAGGAAATACATGTTGGACAATGTATGCACCGAGATGATAGAGGCTCTCAATTCCCTTAACAGGTTATCTTGCCCAGCAGCCTTGATCACATCAATCACACCACACTGATAGAAAATTTCACTTAGAATCCTTGGGTAAGTGATGTGAACATTGGGCTTGGTTTGCCTTTGGATAGCATTAACAGCCTTACACAAGTGGTTGAAGATATAGTATCTATGATCCCAAAAAAGTTGATCAGAGCTTCCACTCCTTGGGAAGATTGATCCTAGCAAGATTCTGGCTAACAGTTTCGGTGTTGGCTTCAAATCACCACTTTTGTTGCTCTCACAAGTTTTCCCTTCTTCATAACACAATTTTGTCATATCAATTAGACATCCTGTGTTCTTGGCTTCAACAGCGCTGAAGGCATTGAATTTTCCTTCATTGGGAATTTGTAGAATACTTGCCAAATTTGATTGGTTCAGAACTATTTCAAATCCACACACCACCGACCTAATTTCTTCTTCCTTGACTTCTCTTAGGCCCAATTCAGTGGGAGTCTTGTCCTAGTTTTCAGGCTTTGAATTCCTTAAGACAACCACTTCTTTATTGTAGTCTTCCATGGTTACTACCTTGCTCCTAATCCAGAAATCTTTTACCGGCGTAGGGTAGATTGGACCATTTAATAACTTCATGTATCTAATACCTCCATTTTGGTCAGTGAAGAACTTCTCAATGTCGTGTTTATTTAATCTAAGACCTTCAAAATCAACTGGTTGTTCCATAACCAAGTTGAGTGATTTCCCTTCCATTTCGAGTGATCTTTCTCTACTAAATAACTCTGAGCAGTTGATGATGTTGACTGCTAAATCCTTTGGAATTGTCATTAAGACTTTAAGAATACTCACCTTGCATTGAAGCTTTCTTGTTTCAATTGTAGTCAGTGTCATAGCCTGAACAGTTACTCCTCCAAGCTGAGTAACTGTCATCTTCAGAACAAGCTTCATATTCTTCATACTCCCTCCTGTTTCTAATGTACTCCATTTCATCTTCTTCTTCATCTGACTCTTCAAAAATGTGCCTTCTATGCACAATTGCTCTTCTTCCATTCACATTCACATGCATCCTTGTGATTGGAAGGTTCAGAGTCTTTGTTTCACCTGCAATCAAGTAAACTATTTTGTCTCTTGGTACCCACTTGCTTGAGGGTCCTAGACTGTTAGTTGCCAAATCTTTATCCTTCATTTGTTTCATCTGAGTGCTATCAGATACAAATGTAGTGTAAAGATTAGGGAGTGAGAAGCTTCCATCAATAACTGATAAGCTTGGTTCCTCTAGTATTTTATTACTAGAGTATCCAATCCCATTATTATTGTTGGTTTTGATATTGCAAAGCATGAAAATAACTTTATTTTGATCAGCATTTGTGTTGCAATACCCTTTGAGAGCAAGAGAGTGCTCAAAGGGTTTGTAACATACAGCATAATCATTCTCAAGATCTTTTTGTTTTGATAAAATCTTTTTGTACAAGATCTTCAGAGTGATTTGCTTGCTTACTTAAATTCTCATAGTCTGCTTTAAGCTTTTTATACTTCTGCTGACTATTTAAGGATTTAAGTAAAGCCTTTTTAAGATGCTTGATCAATTTTGCTTTGGAAAGATAAGGGTATACCTGATTCATTCTTCTCTAAATACTGTCTATGCTCTCAGGTTCTGACTTTCCATCAGAACTTGAATCTTCAGATTCTGAACCATCTTCAGAACTTGATTCTTCAGCTCCTGGTGCTCTTTCAGATTCATCTTCAGAGAAGTTGTCTAGCACATCCCAGGTTGTCATTCCTTTAGCCAGTTTTCCTCCATTCTTCTTGAAGTTGTACCATCTTTGAATTTTTCTTGAAAACCTTTCAAGATACTCTTCATCAGGTTCTTCAACAAGACCTTCATGTTCCAATGCTTGCATTCCTTTCCTTGCTGCTTTTGCTTCTTCACTTCTCAACTCTTCTTTTTCTTTCAGAGCCATTTCATGGACTCAGAGTAAATCAATCAATGATTCAAGACTCATTGAATTGATGTCTTTAGTTTCCTCTATAGTTTTTGAAATTTCTTTCCAATTCAGAGGTAAACTACTCAGCATTTTGCTTGAAGGTGCGTGGAGAAAACACAAGAAGGGGGGGGGGGGGGGGGTTGAATTGTGTTTTGGATATTTAAAAACTTTTCAAGATATTTAAATCTATCAGTCTTTAAGCACAGTGGAATTGTTCACACAATTAACTTACGGCTAAGTGAATGATGAAGGAGTAAATGAGAGAGTGAGAGAGAGAAGAACACACAACAATTTATACTGGTTCCCCTCACAAATTGAGAGTAGTCCAGTCCCCTTGTTTCCAAGAGAGTTCACTATAATCACTAAGATTACAATCAGATGCTCAAGCACACAAGCTCAAGACTTCCTTGCTCAAGTCACACAAGACTTAAGACTTCCTGCTCTAAGTCACACAAGACAGAGAGACTTCCTTGCTCTAATCACACAAGATCAGAGACTTCCTTGCTCAAGCACACAAGCTTAAGACTTCCTGCTCTAAGTCACACAAGACAGAGAGACTTCCTTGCTCCTACACTCAGTATAAGACTTCTTTGCTCTAATCACTAAGATTGAGACTTATGTGCTTCTACACTAAGCAGAAGACTTTCTTGCTTCTACACTAAGCAGAAGACTTGCTTGCTTCTACACTAAGCAGAAGACTTACTACTAACTTTTAAGCTTAAACTTATTACAAACATAATAACTTCAGAGGCTTAAGCTAGTTTCTATTCTCACTTCATTTGAGAGATGTTTTGTATTACAATTCAAATTCTCACCTTATTCTGAGAGATGTTTTCTAATGAAGATCGTTAGTCATCAATTCTTTCTTTGGCATATTTATATGAGTTGAGAAAGACATTGAGACGTTGGAGAAATTCCCGTTGTAAAATGGACAGCTGTAGACTTTGAAGATCCGTTGAGTAAAGCCACGTCTTCTTTTGCAGTGAAGCTTCACCTTTACTGTTTGTCCAAAGTACAGTAATAAGGTACAACTAGCTCCTAGAGAGAGAAGGATCACATCCTTTGTGACCATTGTAATTAGTTGACCTTAGAACAAATCATCAGGCTTGATAAGAGTAGTTGATGTAGCCCTTCTGATGATTTGGGGAATTCCTTTGCTTCTGATGAACCTTTGATAACTTGGAGTCTGATTGGTCTTGAATGGATGGCCTCTGATAGTCCTTCATAATTCAGGTTCTAAACGTATTCATCTTCTGAATGACTCATGACTAGCAAATAGCTTCTGAACTCTTGTAGGCATCTGAACATCTTTGAGCTTCTGAACTTCTCTGAGCTTCTAAACTCTTGCAAACATTCTGATCCTTCAGAGTGTAAAGATTCAGACTTCCATAGGTTTCATCAGAGTCTAAATCAAGTGTGCTCTCGATATAACGTTGGATTCTCCTGCACTCTTAATATTAACATTAGTACCATCAATTGTCCATTTAATACTTTGTTATCATCAAAACCTAAGGGTGTGTATTAACACATATTTGGTTCCAACAATCTCCCCCTTTTTGATGATGACAAACATAAGTATTAAGTACAATTGTTGTTAATAAAAATCAGCTATGTTGACATTAGGCTTCTGAGTTTCGCAAGCTCCCCCTAAGTCTGATATCCCATAGGGTTAGGTTTGTAAGCTCCCCCTACTTTGTATCCATAGTTAATTTTAATTAGTTTCAGAATTACTTTATTATATGACTTAAATTATTCATATTTCACTATATAAAGAACAAGGTTTGCAAGCTTCTTCTTTTCATAGTGTGATAATCTTTGAATAAAGTTGCACCCTTACTCAAGAACTAACTATGAATAATAAACTTCAATTAATAAATGTATTCTCCTTGAAATTAAGCTCTTAATGCAGATGCAAGATGAAGCAATATTTAAATTAAATGACAATAGGATCAGAGGCACTAGAAACGTCTACACACACACTTGATTCGGATGGTTATCATTAACAGTTTCAGAGTTCAAAATATTTTCAAACAGTTCAGAGCTTAAAAAAAAATCTTTTCAAAGAAAGTAGCTCAGAGCCTGAATAAAAACTTGAAAACAGTTCAAAGCTCTTTAGTACAATATTTTGGAATCCTCAAAGATCAGATTGTCATATCATAGCATGTACCTCATGCTACTATTTTGACCACTCTCCTACATTCTCTCTCTGAAGCACTACAAAACCCTAAAAAGCTAAGTAATTTCGCTTCTTCCAACATTTGATTTACCAATATTCTTTCTCCCCCTTTTGTCATTATCAAAAAGGTAGTATAAGCAATTAATAAAAATTTCAACTTTCAATGCCGTCAAATCAGGAGTGGTTGAACGCATTTAAGACTCGGCAATTGAAATATGCTTATAAAAGAGAGAGAGATACCTAGTCATTTTATTTGATAGATCTCTTGAGAGAAAAAATGAAACGCTCAGAAAAGAAGAAAGCAGTTTCAAAGAGAGTCAGTCAAGATAGGAGAAAACATAAGAAGAAACCAATGGAAACAAAGCCAGTGTCTGTTACAGAAGAACTCAGTTCAGAGTCTGAAGAAAAATCTTTGGACTCTGACTGTTTTAAGTTCTGAAGACATATGTTCCTGAAGAAAATCAAACTGATATCCAAGGCTCTAGAGGGGCTAGAGTCTTTTCCTGAGGAAAACCAAACTGATGCATCTGATTCGGTTTCTTCAAGAAGGACTACTAGTTGGTTGGATGGCTTTAGCCAAAATCTCAACCTTCCCCCCTCTACAAAGGTCATATTTAGGCGTGCAAGCTTCAAATATAGCCTTTGAAGCAACCAGAAGATAATCCTTGGATATTTTATATGTAATCCAGAACTTATGTTCTCAATGAAATAAAGTTCATTACTTTGGCTTGTTTATTTTTGATTTCTTATTTATATTTCTTCTCTTGTTATGTAATTTGATTCTTTAAGAACAATCAAATATTGTACTCATTGAAAATCTATTTTATGAATGAAACTCCAAAGTTTGAAAACTCAATTTGCAAGATTGTTTGTTTATCGAAAATGAAATTTAGTTCAACAAATAAAACACACAATCAGATCTGTTAATCAGAATCAAAAATACATATAAGCATAGTGACTAAAATAGGTTAGACTTAACACAGAGATAGAAATTATATAACCATATGAACTATATCCTACTAATGTGCCTAATAAAATATTAATCAGTTATGAAATCATATAAGAAATCAAGATAATCCCGAGGTTGAGGTTGACTATAGATAAACGCTAGGGTTATCATGATATTTTTCTGATTTGCATTTACTTCTTCCATCAATCCCATAAACTTGTCCACTTTGTCTTTAATCCTTCTGATATCACTCTCATATGCAGGATTCCTCATATGCCGTTGTTACCTTGATCACCTCTCGGATTTTCTTGAAGAGTTACATTCAGATCGTCAACTATTGAAGTTAACCTTTCCCTAAGGTTTTGCCCAATATTTTCTCTTGCAGCAGAGGATTCAGGATGATCCCTCTATGTGTCCACTTGAGTCTGAATGTCTTCCTTCATTTTCAGCTTCACTCTTATATGCTTTCACTAGCCTTCTTCTTTTCTTCTTCAATTCTTCCTTCTCAATCTCAAACCCTTCTCCTAGGTTATCCAGCAGTTGAATATACTGATTGACAATACCACTAGAAACTGTAGGTATGTCAATGTTCCATTTCTTTACCAACGAAGGTTCTGAGTGAGACTGAGGTACCAAAGGATCTGAAGGTTGTACCTCATGTCCTGACAACAAGTTCATGTGAGAGAGTGTATGAACATATATTGTGGAGGCTCTGATTTCCCTTAACAAGAAGTCATGACCCACAGCTTTGATTATGTCTATCACTCCACATTGATAGAAAATCTCACTGAGTATCCTTGGGTAGATGACATGTATATCAGTCTTGGCTTGATTTTGAGTGTTAAGCACAACTTTGCATAGGTGATCGAAGATGTATTTCGCCCAATTTACATCATATTTCCTTGTGAGAAAATAGACAAAGTGTTTATGATCCCATGACAATTGATCAGAATTTTCACTTCCTGGAAATATAGAACTTAACATAATTTTGGCTAATACTCTCTGAGTGGACTTCAGATCACCTATCCTGTTACTCTCACAGCTTTTTCCTTTGTCATAGCATTGTCTTGTTATAATCTTTAGAAACACAGATTTCTTTGCTTCATTGTGACCGCAGGTGTAGTAGAAGCCTTCATTTGGGATGGATAACACCTTAGCCAAGTTTGAAGCAGTGAGAATTACTTCAAAACCGCACACAACAGAATGCACTTCAGTTTCCTCAATGATTCTCAATCCTAACTCTTGAGGGGTCTTGACCTCATTTTCAGCCTTTTCTTTTCTCCTTGCATCTAGCTCCTTGTCATAATCTTCAACTGTCTTCACCTTGCTTCTGATCCAGAAATCTTTTACCAGAGTAGGATAGATTGGACCATTTAATAACTTTATGTATCTAAAGCTTCCTTTGTGATCAGTAAAGAACTTTAGAACATCATGAAGGTGAAAAACACAAGAAGGGGGTTGAATTGTGGTTTTAAAAATATTTCTTTTGTCTTAAGAAATCTAGAAATGCAGCGGATATGATAAACTTAAACTGAACACAAAACACAAATAAAACAGTGAGAGAGAGAGAGAGATAACACACAGAAATTTTATACTGGTTCCTCTCACAAAACGAGAGTAGCCCAGTCCCCTTGCACTTCCAAGGGATTTCACTATAATCACAAAGATTATACAACTAATGCTCAAGCACACAAGCAAGAGACTTTCTTGCTCTAAGTCACACAAGACAAATAGACTTCCTTGCTTAAGCACACAAGCTTAAGACTTCCTTGCTCAAGTCACACAAGACTTAAGACTTCCTTGCTTAAGCACACAAGCTTAAGACTTCCTTGCTCAAGTCACACAAGACTTAAGACTTCCTGCTCTAAGTCACACAAGATAAAGAGACTTCACAAACTAACTTAATACAAAGATTAAGTAGGGCTGAAAGTTCTAAGCAAGACTCTCTAAACACTAAGCTCAGAGTCTGTAATATCAAAAGATATTTAACTTAGAATATAACACTAGAAAGAATAACACAGTACACAGCTTTGAATATGATTTGAATCTTTCTAAGTTCAGATGATCTTCCAGTAGCCTTCTCTCTATGAGGATGTCTTCTATTTATACTCTAGGTATAAAGACGTTGAGAAGAGAACCGTTGGTTGTACACTCTCCTTTTTGTTGACAAGACGGTTGTACTCTTTGACAGGACTGTTGTACTATTGCATTGGATATTAGCTGTCTTTCTTCAGAGAGAGTTCTTCAGGATCTGATGATACCGTTAATTTGATCTTCTGAAGATGTACACACGCTTCAGACTGTGTTTCTTTCTTTGGCCTCTGAGGACTTCTTCAGAGGCTCTGATGCTTTCAGCATCATCAGAGCCTTAACACTTCAGACAGTGTCCTTCAGATGCCCAAATGATGATCTATGAGGATGATATTTTTGCTTTGTTCCTGCACACTAGATCATTTATTAGTAATACCAATTGTCCATTTAATACCTTGTTATACAAAAGTTAGGGTGTTTTATCAATAAAACTCATTTTATTCCAACACATCAAAATGATTCTTTTCCAAACTATCAAAGTCCACTGGTTGTTCCATAACCAGGTTCAGAGATTTTCCCTCTATCTTAAGAGACAAATCTGTAGAAAACATCTCCTCGCAAGCAGTAGTGTTGATAGGGAAGTTTTTAGTAAAAGTAAACAAAGAATCTGAAGAGGATGTAGAAGTAGATGCCATTTCAGAAGGTTAGGGTAGATCTTTCTAACACTAGAGAAAGAGTTTGTTCTGTGATGTTGAAGACGAAGGTGTGGGAAGTGATAGTGTAAAGTGTGCAAGTGTTTAAGTGATTTTGTTTAAAAACATTACAACAAATCAAAGTACACAATACATTAAATCAAAAAGAAAACAAACAATCATTAACTGTTTCAAACCAATCAGAACGTGTGTACGTGTTGTCTATTTAGCGCCAAAACGTTTCAGTAAAAATACTTAAACGTTTCCAATTCATTTCCTATTCAGAGGCTTATCCTTCAGAGGTTGAAAAGTTTCTCAGAGTCTGGACTACTTCAGATGCTGAGATCCAAAATACTTCAGAGTCTGAAAATGTGTCTTTCAAGACATTTAAAGAAAAATGTGTTCAGACAAGATTTTTCAAGGTTTTTAGTTCTGAACATTTTGTGTCCTAAGAAGACATTTTAAACCTTTGAATGTTATTCCTCTGAGATGTCATTCAGGAGATGAGAGTTACTTACCTGATTTTGAAGCTCTTTGTTTTAGGTGTAGTCAGTGTCATAGCCTGAACAATCACTCCACCACACTGAGTTGTTATTATCTTCAACACATGCTTCAAATTCTTCATGCTCCCTCCTGCTCCTTATGTATTCCATTTCATCTTATTCTCCATCTGACTCTTCAAAAATGTGCCTTCTATGCACAATTGCTCTTCTTCCAATCACATTCACATGCATCCATGTGATTGGAAGGTTCAGAGTCTTTGTTTCACCTACAATCAAGTTAACTAGTTTGTCTCTTGGTACCCACTTGCTTGAAGGTTCTAGACTGTTAGTTGCCAAATCTTTATCCTTCATTTGTTTTATCTGAGTGCTATCAGATACAAATGTAGTGTAAAGATTAGGGAGTGAGAAGCTTTCGTCAATAACTGATGAGCTTGGTTCCTCTAGTGTTTTATTACTAGAGTATCCAATCCCATTAGTATTGTTGGTCTTTAGGTTGCAAAGCATGGAAACAATTTTATTTTGATCAGCATTAGTGTTGCAATACTCTTTGAGAGCAAGAGAGTGCTCAAAGGGTTTGTAACATACAGCATAATCATTCTTAAGATCTTTTGTTTTGATAAAATCGTTTTGTACAAGATCTTCAAAGTGATTTGCTTGCTTACTTAAATTCTCATAGTCTGCTTTAAGCTTTTTATACTTCTGCTGACTATTAGAGAGTTTAAGTAAAGTCTTCTTAAGATGCTTGATCAATTTTGCTTTGGAAAGATGAGAATATACCTGATTCATTTTTCTCTAGATATTGTCTGTGTTCTCAGGTTTTTATTTTTCATCAGAACTTGAATCTTCAGAGTCTGAACCATCTTCAGAACTTGATCCTTCAGCTCCTGGTGCTCTTTCAGATTCATCTTCAGAGAAATTGTCTAGTATATCCAAGGTTGTCATTCCTTATCCAGTCTTCCTCCATTCTTCTTGAAGTTGTACCATCTTTGAATTTTTCTTGAAAACCTTTCAAGATATTCTTCATCAGGTTCTTCAACAAGATCTTCATGTTCCAATGCTTGCTTTCCTTTCCTTGCTGCTTCTTCACCTTTCAGCTCTTGCATATCCTTCAGAGCCAATTCATGGACTCTGAGTAAATCAATCAATGATTCAGGACTCATTGAGTTTATGTTTTCAGTTTCCTCTATGGTATTTTAAATTACATTCCAATTCAGAGGCAAACTTCTCAGCAACTTGCTTACAAGCTCTTTGTTGCTGAGTTTGTTGTTGTAGTCTTCAAGCTTGCTTGTGATGGCTTGAAACCTTAAGTTCATTTCTTCAATACTCTCATTTTCCTCCATTCTAAACTCCTCATATTGATCTAACAAACCATTTACTGTTGCTCTCTGAATGCTTTCATTATCATCACTAATGAGGCAAATAGTAGTAGTTGTAGATTCAACACTAGAAGTTTGTTCAGCCCCTGATGTGGAAGGATTTTGATTGTTGCTCAGATCTTAATTTAAGTTTAGTCCATCTTCAATTTTCTTGATAAGATCAGCAACTTGTTGATATAACTTCTGCTTCCAATCATCCATGTTTTGAGCCATGGTGTTTTTCTCCTTTGGATCTTGACTGTCTCACGGTTAAGTGATTTACCAACAGAATCGGAGCTCTGATACCAATTGAAGGTGCGTGGAGAAAACACTAGAAGGGGGGGTTGAATTGTGTTTTGGATATTTAAAAACTTTTCAAGATATTTAAGTCTATCAGAGTCTTTAAGCACAGCGGAATTGTTCACACAATTAACTTACGGCTAAGTGAATGATGAAGGAGTAAATGAGAGAGTGAGAGAGAGAAGAACACACAACAATTTATACTGGTTCCCCTCACAAATTGAGAGTACTCCAGTCCCCTTGTTTCCAAGAGATTTCACTATAATCACTAAGATTACAATCAGATGCTCAAGCACACAAGCTCAAGACTTCCTTGCTCAAGTCACACAAGACTTAAGACTTCCTGCTCTAAGTCACACAAGACAGAGAGACTTCCTTGATCTAATCACACAAGATCAGAGACTTCCTTGCTCAAACACACAAGCTTAAGACTTCTTGCTCTAAGTCACACAAGACAGAGAGACTTCCTTGCTCATACACTCAGCAGAAGACTTCTTTGCTCTAATCACTAAGATTGAGACATATGTGCTTCTACACTAAGCAGAAAACTTTCTTGCTTCTACACTAAGCAGAAGACTTACTTGCTTCTACACTAAGCAGAAGACTTACTACTAACTTTTAAGCTTAAACTTATTACAAACATAATAACTTCAGAGGCTTAAGCTAGTTTTTATTCTCACTTCATTTGAGAGATGTTTTCTATTACAATTCAAATTCTCACTTTATTCTAAGAGATGTTTTCTAATGAAGATCGTTAGTCATCAATTCTTTCTTTGGCATATTTATATAAGTTGAGAAAGACATTCAGACGTTGGAGAAATTCCCGTTGTAAAATGGGCAGCTGTAGTCTTTGAAGATCCGTTGAGTAAAGTCACCTCTTCTTTTGCAGTGAAGCTTCACCTTTACTGTTTGTCCAAAGTATAGTAATAAGGTACAACTAGCTCCTAGAGAGAGACGGATCATATCCTTTGTGACCGTTGTAATTAGTTGACCTTAGAACAAATCATTAGGCTTGATAAGAGTAGTTGATGTAGCCCTTCTGATGATTTGGGGAATTCCTTTGCTTCTGATGAACCTTTGATAACTTGGAGTCTGATTGGTCTTGAATGGATGGCCTCTGATAGTCCTTCATAATTCAGCTTCTGAACGTCTTCATCTTCTGAATGACTCATGACTAGCAGATAGCTTCTGAACTCTTGTAGGCATCTGAACATCTTTGAACTTCTGAACTTCTCTGAGCTTCTGAACTCTTGCAAACATTCTGATCCTCTTTGAGCTTCTGAACTTTGTTTAGCTTCTGACCACGTTGTAGCTTCTGAACTTCTTAAGAGTGTAAAGATTCAGACTTCCATAGGTTTCATCAGAGTCTAAATCAAGTGTGCTCACTACAAGAAAATTAGCACTTTGCGACGGTTAATTTTGCAGTTTGCAACGGTTGAAACTGTCGCAATTGTACATCTGCGACGGTTGTGCAACCGTCGATGATTTGTGTGTCGCAAGAGAACTTTGCAACGGTTTTGAAAACCGTCGTTACAACTGTCGCAGATGATGTTGCAACAGTTTCAAACCGTCCCTATGTTTTTGCCCACATAACACTAAATTTAATAGGAAATGTTGCAACAGTTACAAAACCGTCGCAAACTTGTTTTTTTTTTTAAAAAAAAATATTAATTTAAAACATTTTGTATTCACTGTAAAAAAACCATTTTTTATTCATTTTGATGGCTTACTAAAGAACAGTTACAATATCCATACAGGAGTAAAGAAATTAAAATGCACAAATATATAAATATAAATAACTTAATCTCATTTTTGGGCAAAAAAAAAACTTAATCTCATTCATTCAATAATGACAAGATCAATACATCAAAAATTTAATTAAAGTACTTAGAAGTTCTAAATCAAAGAAAACTAATGTTCAAACAATAAGTATGCTTCATAATCCTTAATTAGTGTTAGCTAGACTCAGAACGCCTACCATCGCTTGACTCTTATTCGGTTACCTGAAAAAACATAAGTATATATTAGGATACTAAAAAAAAATGAACTGAGTTGTTCAAACATAAGATATTGCATCTATTTATTAAAGAGAGAGAGAGAAGGTATACCAAAGAGTTACAATACAACACTTCAAACCATACAAACACATGATTACAATGCCAAAATGTCTCAATCAACAATATTACTACACATGGCTTCTCAATAATCAATAAGACTTGCAACACAAAATTGAAACCAACAAAGTTCTTAAGAAACATGCTTACTCTGCCTCTATTTTTATAGCAGTTAAGAGAAAGAAATGTTACAACTTTTAGATTCAATAGCATAAGGTTTGTTTGTAATAAGAAAACAATTACCTCTTCTTTGCACTGTGTCATGTAAACTCAGCTCCTATTGGACAAACATTTTGTGTAAACTTAACTGTTTCTCCCCAAAATCATGTCTGGATGATTCTTTCACTAAATTCTCACATGCTCGGAAAAGGTCCTTATAGTATTATCAAAGTGAATGAGTCAGTGGTAAAATCAAATATGAATGCATCTACCCATATCAAACCTGCATAATCCATTTTGCAGCAAAATACAATACATATACCTCCAACTCTTACATTTGCAGCGACTTGTATAAATGGAAATCAATAGCTAGCTACCCCTGATCACCATTAACAGCATCCAAATGGCAATATGGCTATATGATGAAGTAGCAAGTATAAAGTGGAAATATCTATATAAACAATGAAAATATGGAATTATATCTTTTAGTCGATCCCGAGTGTACCAATAACAGCTTACTGGTACAACAATATTGATAAGGCCCTACTCATCCCATGATCTAGCACTTTTATCTCATGCCTTAATCTTATAAATACTCAACCCAATAACTCAGTTCACTTAAAAATATTTCATTAACTCAACTCGCATAAAAATATCCATTTTCACATATTCTCTAGTTCACAAAACACCCATGCTACATATAGATTATGTTATGAGATGGTAGTAGAGTCTTTATCCATTAAAAGAAAATTAATAATAAGAAACTAACAAAGGCCAAACAAACTAATAGTACAGTCCTCTGCAAAATATGAAATTAACATAAGACCAAACAAACAAGCTGATATATTAGTATAGTAACACACCACAAATCAAACAAAGACCTAAACGACATCCTTTAATCTGGTAAGGTCTGTTGTGGTTTTAGAGCATACAAAAACAAAAGATGTTACAAAAGCGTAAGAGGGTGCACATATAAACTTTCTCCTCTATAACTAAATTATATTGTGATTAAATGTTTGATGAATACAAACACTAAAGGCAAATTATTGAAGTACCTTAGGACTGGCTTGGCCGAAAATAGCATTATCTGCTGCAATGGTTGAATCACAGACCATAAGTAATACATGCCCACCTCCAACAGCATACACTGCAACCTGTTTTAATGTTAGTAAATAATTTGCAGCTGTTGAAGGCTTTTGAACATAAAAAATGAGATTAAGAATAAAGGTAAAAAGAGCTAAAGAGAGTACCATTGCAATTACTGGTTTTAGAAGTCAGCGAATCTGCACATGTAATCTGGAATGAATCAATACATACCTGTAAGTCTAACACATTAAGGCGACCGATGTTTTCATGATCGGAATAACCATCTTCAATCCTCAAGGCTTGGTCACCACCACTACAAAATGCATTTGTTCCCGACATCATCAATATATCATTAAATTAAAATCATCACAAAGATTAAAACCTCATATCCAGGGAAATAAAAAATATAGTATAGCAAAAGAAACGAAGCATAAATTGAGAGTGAAACAAAAACAAAGGGCTAATTATATTAAAAGAAGCACAATAAGTGCTAATACAAAAGAAACAGATATAGAGTCAGGGCACATACACCTAAAACCACAAAACTGCCAAAAGAACACAACAAAGCAGGAAAAATAATCAAAGCACTAGTTGCTAGAAATACAACCCACCCCTTCCTGCTCATAAAAAAGGGAACTGTCATGAGACAAAAACTAGTGAACAGCATACAAAAACCATACTCTAAACATGATAAACCACACCATAACCCACACCAACTGTCAACAGCAAAAAACGCAGGTAACAAACATACAGAATGGATCTCCTCCGTAAACAGTTTCTGGGATCCCAACACCATTCATAGAACAAGCAAATTGGAATCTTACGACAGGACAAACCCCACCGCCAAAAAACAAAATATAAAGCATAACTTGAGACCATGAGAACAACTCACAAAGGGGCTTCTTTGATTCACAGCCTAACAACAAAACAACAAGTTAAAAATAAACAACAAGCGTGCAATCAATCAATACAATGAAACAACAGAGATATGGAGTCACTCGATACCTTGGAACCGCGGAGAACGACGGAGAAAGGCGGAGGATTAAAGGAGAACGACGGAGGAATTGAATAAGAACGGCGGAGATATTGACGGATTGAACGAAGGAGAACGGCGAAGGAGTTCGAGGTTCTTCGATTAGGGATTCGGCGGAGGGGTTTGTGGTTGCATATTTGCGATTCAACCAAAGATTTGCGGTTCTAGAAGGAGGATTTGTGATTCCGGGAGGAGGGTTTGTGAAATTTGGGGGAAAGATAAACAAAAAAAGGTTTTACTATATGTTGTTTTTGTAGAAAAATAAAATAAAAAATAATTTGAGTGAATTTTTTATTTATGATAGAAAGAGCCAAAATTTTCAGTGGGCGGCAAACCAAAATAGTTGGGACGGTTCACTTAACTGTCGCAAAATTCCAAAGTTAAGTCCAAATGTTGCAACGGTTGATCTTACCGTCGCATAAGCTGTTGCAAAATTCCAACATTTAGCACATTGCAACGGTTCTAGTCTGACCATCGCAACACAAGTGTCGCAAAGTGACAATTTTCTTGTAGTGGCTCTCGATATAACGTTGGATTCTCCTGCACTCTTAATTTAAACGTTAGTACCATCCATTGTCCATTTAATACTTTGTTATCATCAAAACCTAAGGGTGTGTATTAACACATATTTTGTTCCAACATTGCTTACAAGCTCTTTGTTGCTGAGTTTGTTGTTGAGGTCTTCAAGCTTGCTTGTGATAGCTTGAAATCTTAAACTCATTTCTCCAATGCTCTCATTTTCTTCCATTCTAAACTCCTCATATTGATCTAACATACCATTTATATTTGCTCTCTGAATGCTTTCATTATCATCACTAATGAAGCAAACATTGGTGGTTGTAGATTCAATATTAGAAGTTTGTTCAGCCCCTGATGTGGAAGGATTTTGATTGGTTCTCAGATCTTCATTTAAATTCAATCCATCTTCAATTTCCTTCATAAGATCATCAACTTGTTGATATAGCTTCTGCTTCCAATCATTCATGTTTTGAGCCATGGTGTTTTTCTCCTTTGGATCTTGACTGTCTCACGGTTAAGTGATTTACCAACAGAACCGGAGCTCTAATATCAATTGAAGGTGCGTGGAGAAAACACAAGAAGGGGGGTTGAATTGTGTTTTAGATATTTAAAAACTTTTCTAGATAATTAAATCTATCAGAGTCTTTAAGCACAGCGGAATTGTTCACACAATTAACTTAAGGCTAAGTGAATGATGAATGAGTAAATGAGAGAGTGAGAGAGAGAAAGACACACAACAATTTATACTGGTTTCCCTCACAAATTGAGAGTACTCCAGTCCCCTTGCTTCCAAGGGAGTTCACTGTAATCACTAAGATTACAATCAGATGCTCAAGCACACAAGCATGAGACTTCCTTGCTCAAGTCACACAAGACTTAAGACTTCCTGCTCTAAGTCACACAAGACAGAGAGACTTCCTTGCTCTAATCACACAAGATCAGAGACTTCCTTGCTCAAGCACACAAGCTTAAGACTTCCTTGCTCAAGTCACACAAGACAAGAGACTTCCTTGCTTCTACACTAAGCAGAAGACTTCTTTGCTCTAATCACTAAGATTGAGACTTACTTGCTTCTACACTAAGCAGAAGACTTTCTTGCTTCTACACTAAGCAGAAGTCTTTCAATTACTCATGTAGGAGTAATACTAACTTCTAAGCTTAAACTTATTACAATCATAATAACTTCAGAGGCTTAAGGTAGTTTCTATTCTCACTTCATTTGAGAGATGTTTTCTATTACAATTCAGATTCTCACTTTATTCTGAGAGATATATTCTAATGAAGTTCGTTTTTCATCAATTCTTTCTTTTGCATATTTATATGAGTTGAGAAAGACATTGAGACGTTGGAGAAATTCCCGTTGTAAAATGGACAACTGTAGTCTTTGAATATCCGTTGAGTAAAGCCACGTCTTCTTTTGCAGTGAAGCTTCACCTTTACTGTTTGTACAAAGTACAGTAATAAGGTACAACTAGCTCCTAGTGAGAGTAGGATCACATCCTTTGTGACCGTTGTAATTAGTTGTCCTTAGAACACATCATCAGGCTTGATAAGAGTAGTTGATGTAGCCCTTCTGATGATTTGGGAATTCATTTGCTTCTGATGAACCTTTGATAACTTGGAGTCTGATTGGTCTTGAATAAATGGCCTCTGATAGTCCTTCGTATTTCAGCTTCTGAACGTCTTCATCTTCTGAATAACTCATGACTAGCAGATAGCTTCTGAACTTCTCTGAGCTTCTGAACTCTTGCAGACATTCTGATCCTTTTTGAGCTTCTGAATGTTGTTTAGCTTCTGACCACGTTGTAGCTTTTGAACTCCTTCAGAGTGTAAAGATTCAGACTTTCATAGGTTTCATCAGAGTCTAAATTAAATGTGCTCTTGATATAACGTTGGATTCTCCTGCACACTTAATTTAAACATTAGTAACATCAATTGTCCATTTAATACTTTGATATCATCAAAACTAAAGGGTGTGTACTAACACACATTTTGTTCCAGCAATAAAACCATTACAAGAATTGTTTATCTAGTTTTGGAACAGATGATGGAGCTTTTGGTGAGATTGATGAAGCTCTACAACTCCTGAAGGATATGGATTACAATGGTTTGAATATGCATATGAGTTCTATTATATCAGACGTTGATGACTGCATTTCAGGAGATTCACCTTCAAACGATGATACCTCTATGCTTCCAAAACATGTTGATGTTGTCAACCAAGTTTCTCAAATTATTCTTATTATCTCAAATATGTTGTTAAATTAGTAGATTACTAATTTCAATTTTATTTTCTTGAATAATGTTTCGATAAATGTCATTATTATAAATATAATTATATAAATAATTTGTTGTTGTAAATGCAAATTGGGCAGACAAACTATCATGCAAGTAATCGAATTTTTTAGCACAATCATGAAATTAAGAAAATATGTTGGTTTTCAGATTAGTTTTTTCTTAGTCAATTAAGTTTATAAATTTTCAAAAAGCGGAACGAGTGATATTTACTCCCTCTGTCCCAAAACAATTGTCGCATTTGACTATTTCACTCATATTAAAAAAGATGATAAATGTTAGAAAGAGCTTGATTATTTTACTCATGTACTCATCTTAACTATTGATGTACTTCTATTTTCGTAAATAAAAAAGTGCAATTAGTGTGGCTCTGAAAACTAAAAATGACAATTTTCAGAACAAAGTTTTTATTGCAAATCTGAGAAATCTAATATTTTTATCTATATATATATATATATATATATATATATATATATATATATATATTACACAACAACAAAAGGTAGACGGCCAACAAGCTGAGAAATAGTCTACAAATTAATATGAAAATGCAATGGAAGGTTTAATTACTCTATATGTTTGTTTCTGTGTAAAATTAAAACAATATATTATTAAGATTAAAAGTGCGGTAGACCGGGATCTAATATTTTTGGATTACCGGTCTCCATGTGTACTGATATCCTTGAGTTGAAGCTGCAATTATGTATTCCTTTGTTTGCCTACGTGTTCTTCGTTTTAATATGTGATCATCTTGATAATTTAATAAATCCATTAATTTGTGCTTAGAATATTATAAATCATATTTTTGTGTAGAACTTTAGAAAAGAACTTATAAGAATCTATAAGCTTCACAATTTAGCTTTGATATTAGATATATTTGAATTTGCTATGGAATTTTTTGAGATTATGGATTTAAACTATGTTTTGGGAGAGTCAAAGAATCTAAGGAATTGAATGATAGTGTGAGGTATTATTGGATGTTTCCGTTGCTTATCAAGAAAAATAAATAAATAGATGTATGAACTATTGGACTGAATTAAATAAATGGATCATATTTAATGTCAAAAAATGTTTTCGAATGGCATAATCCACTTTGTGCGCTTCCGGTGACGGAGGTTAGTAAGTTTTAAACAGGTGGTAAAAATATCATAATTATAACACGGTAACCAAAAAATATACTATCAAAATGTTTAATATGGTGTGCATGAATGCATCACTGTAATTCTCTTTTATGTAAATGTGAACAAAGATGGAAAATAAAATTTAAATATGCAAAATTTCAACTTTAAAAAGACTATTTACCACTCTTTCTTCTTTAAACTCTTCAATTTATATTTTCTTTACCATGTTGTAAACTAACTTACATTACCAATAAAACAATTAATGTTATTTTTTCTAATATACCCTTAACTATTTATTATTCTCTCATCCATCAATTATTCAATTTATCTTTTTCTATACCATTAACGAAGGATAATTTTTTCAACTAACTCATAATTTCTCTATTCCATACAAGATTAATTACATTTCTTTATCTGCGTGATTTGGTCAAAACGACTTAAATTGTGGTACGCAGGGAGTATGTCACAACGAAAATAAACATTATAGCATAAAAGTATAAAACCGTATAACAATGAAATTATAATTATTTATGCAAATATAGAATCAAATTATAGTTTATGTCACATGCTTCATTTAGTTAACGTTTGTTTTGAACCCAAACCCTTACAACTTTCTCATACAAGGATCGAAACAGAATTTGAGGAATGACATGAAAATCAAAATTACACTCTGTACATTGATCATATTTAATTAGTTTTCAATTGTTCAAATCTATATAAAGCCGCTAAGAATTGAAACTAAAGGATATCATAATTATACATTAGGATAATTGAGAAAAGAAAGAAAAACACAAAATGGTTCGTATCTCATCCTTAGTCGTTGTGTTGCTTTTATGTGTTGTGTCTTCCTATGCGACTAATGATGTGGATGTGCAAGCAATTTGCAAGAAAGCCACAAAACCTTCTTTTTGTTTAAATCTTCTCAATTCAAAGTCTGGTGGTGCAGGCGATGACCTTGTTTGCCTTGCAAATTATACCATTGGTGTGAAGGTGCCTGAAGAAAACACAAGAGGGGGGGGGGGTTGAATTGTGTTTTGGATATTTAAAAACTTTCCAAGATATTTAAACTTTTTCAGAGTCTTTAAAGCACAGCAGAATATTCACACAATTAACTTATGGCGTTATGAATGATGAAGGAGTAAATGAGAGAGTGAGAGAGAGCAGAACACACAACAATTTATACTGGTTCCCCTCACAAATTGAGAGTACTCCAGTCCCCTTGTTTCCAAGAGAGTTTCACTATAATCACAAGGATTACAATAGATGCTCAAGCACACAAGCTCAAGACTTCCTGCTCTTAGTCACACAAGACATAGAGACTTCCTTGCTCTGATCACACAAGATCAAATAATTCCTTGCTCAAGCACACAAGCTTGAGACTTCCTGCTCTAAGTCACACAAGACAGAGAGACTTCCTTGCTCTGATCACACAAGATCAGAGGCTTCCTTGCTCAAGCACTCAAGCTCAAGACTTCATTGCTCTAATCACTAAGATTGAGACTTACATGCTTCTACACTAAGCAGAAGACTTTCTTGCTTCTACACTAAGCAAAAGACTTACTACTAACTTAAGAGCTTAAAACTTATTACAAACATAATAACTTCAGAGGCTCTAAGCTAGTTTCTATGCTCACTTCATTTGAGAGATATTATCTATTACAATGCATATTCTCACTTTCTTCTGAGAGATTTTATCTAATGAAAAGCGCTAGTCATCAATTCTTTCTTTGGCATATTTATATGAGTTGAGAAAGACATTGAGACGTTGGAGAAATTCCCGTTGTAAATTGGACAGCTGTAGACTTTGAAGATCCGTTGAGTAAAGCCACGTCTTCCTTTGCAGAGAAGCTTCACCTTTGCTGTTTGTCCAATAGTACAGTTATAAGGTACAACTAGCTCCTAGAGAGAGGGATCACATCCTTTGTGACCGTTGTAATTTAGTTGAGCTTAGAACAAGTCATCAGGCTTGATAAGTTGTAGTTGATGTAGCCCTCTGATGATTGGGAATTCCTTTGCTTCTGATGAACCTTTGATAACTTGGAGTCTGATTGGTCTTTGAATGGTTGGCCTCTGATAGTCCTTCGCAATTCAGCTTCTGAACGTCTTCATCCTCTGAATGACTAGCAGACAGCCTCTGAACTCTTGTAGGCCTCTGAACATCCTTGAGCTTCTAAACTCCTCTAAGTTCCTAAACAGCTTAAGACGTTCTGATCTACTTTGAGCTTCTGAACTTTGTATAGCTTCTGCCCACGTTGTAGCATCTGAACTCTTTCAGAGTCTAAATATTCAGACTTCCATTGGTTTCATCAGAGTTTAAATTAAGTGTGCTCTTGATTAAACGTTGAATTATCCCGCACTTAATTTAAACATTAGTACCATCAATTGTACATTTAATACTTTGTTATCATCAAAACCTAAGGGTGTGTATTAACACATATTTTGTTCCAACAATCTCCACCTTTTTGATGATGACAAACACAAGTATTAAATACAATTGTTGTTGTTAAAATCAGCTATGTTGACATTAGGCTTCTGAGTTTTGCAAGCTCCCCCTAAGTCTGATAACCCATACGGTTAGGTTTGTAAGCTCCCCCTATTTTGTATCCATACTTAATTTTAATCAGTTTCAGAAATACTTTATTATATGACTTAAATTATTCATATTTCACTATGTGAAGAACAAGGTTTGCAAGCTTCTTCTTTCCATAGTGTGATATTCTTTGAGTAAAGTTGCACCCTTACTCAAGAACTAACTATGAATAATAAACTTCAATTAATAAATGCATTCTCCTTGAAATTAAGCCCTTAATGCAGATGCAAGATGAAGCAATATTTAAATTGAATGACAAAATAGAATCAGAGGCGCTTAGAGACTTCTTCATACACACTTGGTTCTGATGGTTATCATTAACAGCTTCAGAGTTCAAAATATTTTCAAACAGTTCAGAGCTTTTAAAAATCTTTTCAAAGAAAATAGCTCAGAGTCTGAACAAAAGTTTGAAAACAGTTCAGAGCTCTTTAGTACAATATTTTGAAATCCTCAAAGATCATATTGTCATAACAAAGCATGTACCTCATGCTACTATTTTGACCACTCTCCTACGTTCTCTCTCTGAAGCACTACAAGGCCCTAAAAAGCCAAGTAATTTCGCTTCTTCCAACAATTGATTTACCAATATTCTTTCTCCCCCTTTTGTCATTATCAAAAAGGTAATATAAGCAATTAATAGAAATTCAACTTTCAATGCCGTCAAATTAGGAGTGGTTGAACACATTTAATACTCGGCCATTGAATTATGCTTATAAAAGGAGAGAGATACCTAGTCATTTTACTCACACAGAATAATCTTAGGTTATTGATAGATCTCTTGAGAGAGAAAATGAAACGCTCAGAGAAGAAGAAAGTAGTTTCACTGAGAGTCAGTCAAGACAGGAGAAAACATAAGAAGAAACCAATGGAAACAAAGCCAGTGTCCTTTACAGAAGAACTCAGTTCAGAGTCTGAAGAGAAATCTTTGGACTCTGACTGTTTTAAGTTATGAAGACATATCTTCCTGATGAAAACCAAACTGATGCATCTAATTCGGTTTCTTCAAGAAGGACTGCTAGTTGATTAGATGGTTTTCAGCCAAAGCCTCAACTTTTCCCCTCTGCAAAGGTCATATTTTAGGCGTGCAACCTTCAAATATGGCCTTTGAAGCAACCAGAAGATAATCCTTGGGAAAACATTATATGTAATCAAGAACTTATGTTCTTAATGAAACACAGTTCATTACTTAGGCTTGTTTATCTTTGATTTCTTGTTAAGAATTCTCCTCTTGTTATGTAATTCAATCTTTTAGGACTTCCTTATATTGTACTTATTGAAAATCAAATTTTATAAGTAAAAGCTCAAAAGTTTGAAGTATTGATTGTACAAGATTTGTTTGTTTTAACAAAAGAGAATTTTTTTTGTTTCATCAAGCAAATATAGCAATCAATCAGATATTGTTAATCAAAATATTCATATAAGCATAGTGACTAATCAGAATAGACTTAACACAGAAATGAAAGGCATATAACCATATGAACTCTATTAATGTGTTTAAAGTATTAATCAGTTCATAAAATCATATAAGAAATCAAGATACTCCTAATGTTGAGGTTGTCTAGAGATAGAAGTTAGGGTTTTCATGATATTTTTCTGATTAGCATCTACTTTTTCATCATTCTCATAAGCTTGTCCACTTTGCCTTTTAACCTTCTAATAACACTTCCATAGACATGATTCTTCAAATGTTGTTGATTGCCTTGATCACCTCTCAGACTGTCTTAAGAGGTACATTCATATCATTCATTATTGAGGCGAATCTTTCCGTAAGGTTTTTGCCCAATAATTTATCTTGCAGTAGAGGATTCAGGATGATCCCTCTCTGTGTCCTTTTGAGTCTGAATGTCTTTCTTCACTTGCAGCTTCATCTGTCCTTCTTCTCTTTTTCTTCACTTCTTCCTCTTCGATTTCAAACCCTTCTCCTAAGTTGTCTAGTAGTTGAATGTACTGATTGACAATACCACTAGAGGTAGTTGGTATATCAATGTTATATTTCTTCACCAAGGAAGGTCCTGAGTGAGACTGAGGCACCAAGGGATCTGAAGGTTGAACTTCATGTCCTGACAGCAAGTTCATGTGAGAAAAGGTATGAACAGATACTGTGGAGGTTCGGATTTCACTTAACAAGCAGTCATAACCCGCAGCTTTGATTATGTCAATCACCCCACATTGATAGAAGATCTCACTAAGTATCCTAGGGTAGATGACATTTACAATGGGCTTGTTCTGATTCTGAGTGCTTAATACTGCTTTGCAAAGGTGTTTGAAGATATATTCAGCCCAATTTAAGTTATATTTTTTAGAGAGAAAATAAGCGAAATACATATGATCCCATGACAATTTGTCAAAGTCATCATTGCTAGGAAATATGGAACTCAACATTATTTTGGCTAATACTCTCTGAGTGGGCTTCGGATCTTCTAACTTTTCGCTCTCACAGCTTTTTCCTTTGATGTAACTCAGTCTTGTTATGATCTTTAGAAACTCAGACTTCATTGCTTTATTGTGACCACAGGTGTAGTGAAATCCTTCATTTGGAATGGATAGCACTTTAGCTAAGTTTGAAGCAGTGAGAATTACTTCAAAACCACACACAATAGAATGCACCTCATCTGCCTCAATGATTCTTAAACCTAACTCTTCAGGAGTTTTGTCTTCATTTTCAGCCCTTTCTTCTCTTCTTGCAGCTAGCTCCGTATCATAATCTTCAACTGTCTTCACCTTGCTTCTTATCCAGAAATCTTTTACCAGAGAAGGATACATTGGACCATTTAAAAGATTCATGTATCTAGAGCTCCCTTTATGATTAGAGAAGAACTTTAGAACATCAAACTGATTCTTTTCCAAACTATCAAAGTCCACTGGTTGTTCCATAACCAAGTTCAAAGATTTTCCCTCCATCTTAAGAGATAAATATGTAGAAAACATTTCTTTGCAGGCGATGGTGTTGATCGGAAAGTTTTCAGGAAAAATGAACGAGGAGTCTGAGACTGATGTAGAAGTAGATGCCATTACAGAAGGTTAGGGTGAAGAGTTTGATTAAAAACTGGAGAGAGAGTTTTGTTTAAGAGATGTTGAAGACAGCAGAATGAAATGAGATAGTGTAAAATGTGCAAGTATTTAAATGATTTTGATCAACAATATATGTTCAGACAAGAGAATAAGAAAATAAACCATCATTAGCTGTTTCAAACCAATCAGAACGTGTGTACGTGTTGTCTTTTTAGTGCCAAAACGTTTTAGTAAAAATACTTAAACGTTTCCAATTCATTTTGCATTCAGAGGCTTAACCGTCAGAGGTTGAAACGATTCTCAGAGTCTGAGATTCTTCAGATGCTGAAATCTGAAGAACTTCAGAGGCTGAAAAACAAGTCTTTCAGGACACAAGAAAATATGTTCAGACAGGATTTTTCAAGGTTTTTAGTTCTGAACATTTTGTGTCCTAAGAAGACATTTTCAACCTTTGAAAGTTATTCCTCTGAATTGTCATTTAGGAGTTAAGAATTACTTACCTTGCTTTGAAGCTTCTTGTTTTAATTGTAGTCAGAGTCATAGCCTAAGCAATAACTCCACCACACTGAGTTGTTGTCTTCAAAACAAGCTTCAAGTTCTTCATGCTCCCTCCTGCTCCTTATGTACTCCTCTTCATCCTCTTCTCCATCTGATTCTTCAAGAATATGCCTTCTATGCACAATTGTTCTTCTTCCATTCACAGTCACATGCATCCATGTGATTGGAAGGTTTAGAGTCTTAGTTTCACCTGCAATCAAGTAAACAATTTTGTCTCTTGGTACCCACTTGCTTGAGGGTCCTAGACTGTTAGTTGCCAAATCTTCATCCTCCATTTGTTTCTTCTTCCAACATGGTGTGCTTCGTACCGATGTGTCCAATATAATCAGTCTAATCACAAAACTAATTGCTCAAAGTGGTAGTGATCCCAAGAAACAAAACCATTACAAGAATTGTTTATCTAGTTTTGGAACAGATGATGGAGCTTTTGGTGTGATTGATGAAGCTCTACAACTCCTGAAGGATATGGATTACAATGGTGTGAATATGCATATGAGTTCTATTATGTCAGACGTTGATGACTGCATTTCAGGAGATTCACCTTCAAACGATGATACCTCTATGCTTCCAAAACATGCTGATGTTGTCGACCAAGTTTCTCAAATTATTCTTATTATCTCAAATATGTTGTTAAATTAGTAGATTACTAATTTCAATTTTATTTTCTTGAATAATGTTTCGATAAATGTCATTATTATAAATATAATTATATAAATAATTTATTGTTGTAAATGCAAATTGGGCAGACAAACTATCATGCAAGTAATCGATTTTTTAGCACAATCATGTAATTAATAAAATATGTTGGTTTTCAGATTAGTTTTTTCTTAGTCAATTAAGTTTATAAATTTTCAAAAAGCGGAACGAGTGATATTTACTCCCTCTGTCCCAAAACAATTGTCACATTTGACTATTTCACTCATATTAAAAAAGATGATAAATGTTAGAAAGAGCTTGATTATTTTACTCATGTACTCATCTTAACTATTGATGTACTTCTATTTTCGTAAATAAAAAAGTGCAATTATTGTGTCTCTGAAAACTAAAAATGACAATTTTCAGAACAAAGTTTTTATTGCAAATCTGAGAAATCTAATATTTTTAACTCTATATATGTATATATATATATATACATATATACATATTACACATGAACAGAAGGTAGACGGGCAACAAACTGAGAAATAGTCTACAAATTAATATGAAAATGCAATGGAAGGCTTAATTACTCTATATGTTTGTTTTTGTGTAAAATTAAAACAATATATTATTAAGATTACAAGTGCGGTAGACCGGGATCTAATATTTTTGGATGACCGGTCTCCATTTGTACTGATATCCTTGAGTTGAAACTGCAATTATGTATTCTTTTGTTTGCCTACATATTCTTCGTTTTAAAATGTGTTCATCTTGATAATTTATAAATGCATTAATTTGTGGTTAGAATATTGTAAATCATAAATCATATTTTTGTGTAGAACTTTAGAAAAGAACTTATAAGAATCTATAAGCTTCACAATTTAGTGTTGATATTAGATATATTTTAGTTTGCTGTGAAATTTTTTGAGTATAGATTTTTTACGGTTTTTTAATTCCCTCTTTGAGTTTGCAATGTTGGCTATATATGCGAGATTTAAACTATGTTTTGGGAGAGTCAAAGAATGTAAGGAATTAAATGATAGTGTGAGGTATTATTGGATGTTTCCGTTACTTATCAAGAAAAATAAATAAATAGATGTATGAACTATTGGACTGAATGAAACAAATGGATCATATTTAATGTCAAAAAATGTTTTCGAAGGGCATAATCCACTTTGTGCGCTTCCGGAGACGGAGGTTAGTAACTTTTAAACAGGTGGTAAAAATATCATAATTATGACACGGTAACCAAAAAATATACTATCAAAATATAAAATATGGAGTGCATGAATGCATCACCGTAATTCCCTTTTATGTAAATGTGAAAAAAGATGGAAAATAAAATTTAAATATGCAAAATTTCAACTGTAAAAAGACTATACTACACCCGTATCAAATTATAAGTCACTTTACATTTCCAATGAAACTTTTAATGTTATTTTTCCTAGTCTACCCTTAACTATTTACTACTCTTTCTTCTTTAAATTCTTCAATTCATATTTTCTTTACCATTGACGAAGGACAATTTTGTAAACTAACTTACATTACCAATAAAACATTTAATGTTATTTTTTCTAATATACCCTTAACTATTTATTATTCTCTCTTCCATCAATTATTCAATGTATCTTTTTCTATACCATTAATGAAGGATAATTTGGTAAACTAACTCATAATTTCTCTATTCCATACAACATTAATTACATTTCTTTATATGCGTGATTTGATCAAAATGACTTATATTGTGGTACGCAGGGAGTATGTCACAACGAAAATAAACATTATAGCATAAAAGTATAAAACCGTATAACAATGAAATTATAATTATTTATGAAAATATAGAATCAAATTATTGTTTATGCCACATGCTTCATTTAGTTAACGTTTGTTTTGAGGAATTTGTCAAGCAAGTTTGACATATACTTCCTCAGAAATGCACTCTTGACATATACTTCCTCAGAAATTACTCCATTTAGAAATGCACTCTTGACATCCATTTGATAAAGAGTGATGTTGTCATTCACAGCATAGGAAAGAAGAAGTCTGATAGCTTCAAGTCTTACTACTGTTGTAATGGTTTCAGTGTAGTCAATTCCCTCTTGTTGACTATATCCTTGAGCAACCAATCGTGCTTTGTTTCTGACAACTTCTCCTTGCTCATTGAGTTTGTTTTTGAACACCCATTTTGTTCCAATAGTGTTCTTGTTTGATGGTTTGGGTACCAGAGTCCACACATCATTTCTTTCAAATTGATTTAGTTCTTCTTGTGTTGCTACAATCCATGCATCATCAAGGAGAGTGCTTCATCAATCTTTGAAGGTTCGATCATAGAAATGAGTCCTAGCAAAGAATCTTCATTCCTGAAGCTTGATCTTGTTTTTCTAGGACTGTCCTTGTTTCCTAGAATGAGTTCCTCTGGCTGTGAAGACTTGTATTTGAAAGAATTCTTGTAATTTCACAGTCTTCTGAGGTTGGATTTGTAGATTCTGATGGTGGTGGTGATTCAGAAGTAATGACTTCTTGTGATGTGTTTTGGTTTTGGGAGACTTCTGGCATACTTTCTTCTTCTGAATCTTCATCTTCTGAGAGGTGAGTATCTGCAAGTTTTTCAACTAGCTCTGACATAGAGTCAGGCTGCTTATCATCAAATTTGACATTTTCAGAGTTATACAGTCTGTATGCTTTGGAGCGTTCAGAGTAACCTATGAAGAATCCCTTAGAGCTTTAGCATCAAATTTCTTTAGATGAGTTTTTGTATTCAAGATATAACAGGTACATCCAAATTGATGAAAATAAGAAACATTAGGCTTTCTTTCCTTAAAGAGCTCATATGTTGTTTTGTTCAAAATGGATCTTATGTAGATTCTATTTTGAACATAACATGTTGTGTTCACTGCTTCTTCCCAAAAATGTTTTGCCATGTTAGTTTTGTGCATCATGGTTCTGGCCATTTCTTGTAGAGTTTTGTTCTTTCTTTTAACCACTCCATTTTGTTGAGGAGTTCTGGGAGAAGAGAACTCATGAAGAATTCCATATTTTTCACAGAAAATTTCAAAAGGTTCATTTTCAAATTCACCTCCATGATCACTTCTAACTTTCAAAATTCTTAAACCTTTTTCATTTTGAATCTGTGTGCAGAAGATAGTGAATTCATGATATGCATCATCTTTTGTTCTAAGGAATTTTACCCATGTCCATCTACTGTAATCATCAACTATGACAAGACCATATTTCTTTCCATTGATTGAAGCAGTATTGACTGCTCCAAAGAGATCAATGTGAAGAGTTTCTAAGGGTCTATAGGTAGAGACAATATTTTTGGATTTAAAAGAGATTTTCACAATCTTCCCTTTTTGACAGGATCCACAGAGACCATCTGAATGATAGTTAATTTTTGGTAAGCCTCTGACTAGTTCATGCTTGCTAAGTTTAGATACTAATATCCAATTAGCATGCCCTAATCTTTTATGCCAGATCCATTTTTCTTCCTTCAAGGTAAGAAGACAAAATACTCTTTGATCTGTCAAGTCAGAAAGATTTACTTTACAAACATTGTCTTTCCTTTTCCCTTTGAAAACTAAGGTCTTGTCAGACTCTCTGGTTACAGTCCATGTTTCTTTATCAAAAACAACCACAAATCCACTGTCACAAAATTGACTTATGCTAAGTAGATTGTGTTTTAATCCATCTACTAACCAGACATTATCAATAGAAAGAGAAGAGTTAGCTACACTGTTGGAACAAAATATGTGTTTATACACACCCTTAAGTTTTGATGATAACAAAGTATTAAATGGACAATTGATGGTACTAATGTTTAAATTAAGTGCAGGAGAATTCAATGTTTAATCAAGAGCACACTTAATTTAAACTCTGATGAAACCAATGGAAGTCTGAATATTTAAGACTCTGAAAGAGTTCAGATGCTACAACGTGGTCAGAAGCTATACAAAGTTCAGAAGCTCAAAGTAGATCAGAACGTCTGAAAGCTGTTCAGGGACTCAGAGTAGTTCAGAAGCTCAAGGATGTTCAGAGGCCTACAAGAGTTCAGAGGCTGTCTGATAGTCATAAGTCATTCAGAGGATGAAGGCGTTCAGAATCTAAATTACTAAAGACTATCGGAGGCTAAACATTCAAAGACCAATCAGACTCCAAGTTATCGAAGGTTCATCAGAAGCAAAGGGAATTCCCAGTCATAAGAGGGCTACTTCAACTACAACTTATCAAGCCTGATGACTTGTTCTAAGGTCAACTAAAATGCAACGGTCACAAAGGATGTGATCTCTCTCTCTAGGAGCTAGTTGTACCATATAACTGTACCATTGGACAGACAGCAAAGGTGAAGCTTCTCTCCAAAGGAAGACGTGGCTTTACTCAACGGATCTTCATGTCTACAGCTGTCCAAGTTGCAACGGGAATTTCTCCACCGTCTCAATGTCTTTCTCAACTCATATAAATATGCCAAAGAAAGAATTGAAGACTAGCGCTCAACATTAGAAAAATCTCTCAGAAGAAAGTGAGCATTTGAATTGTAATAGATAATATCTCTCAAATGAAGTGAGCATAGAAACTAGCTTAGAGCCTCTGAAGTTATTATGTTTTGTAATAAGTTTTAAGCTCTTAAGTTAGTAGTAAGTCTTCTGCTTAGTGTAGAAGCAAGTAAGTCTTCTGCTTAGTGCAGAAGCAAGAAAGTCTTCTGCTTAGTGTAGAAGCACGTAAGTCTCAGTCTTAGTTATTAGAGCAGTGAAGTCTTGAGCCTGACTGCTTGAGCAAGGAAGTTTCTGATCTTGTGTGATCAGAGCAAGGAAGTCTCTCTGTCTTGTGTGACTTAGAGCAGGAAGTCTCAAGCTTGTGTGCTTGAGCAAGGAAGTCTTAAGCATGTGTGCTTAAGCAAGGAAGTCTCTATATGTCTTGTGTGACTAAGAGCAGGAAGTCTTGAGCTTGTGTGCTTGAGCAACTATTGTAATCCGTGTGATTATAGTGGAACTCTCTTGGAAACAAGGGGACTGGAGTACTCTCAATTTGTGAGGGGAACCAGTATAAATTGTTGTGTGTTCTTCTCTCTCTCACTCTCTCATTTACTCCTTCATCATTTATAACGCCATAAGTTAATTGTGTGAATAATCCGCCGTGCTTTAAAGACTCTGAAAAGATTTAAACATCTTGGAAAGTTTTTAAATATCCAAAACACAATTCAACCCCCCTTCTTGTGTTTTCTCCACGCACCTTCATACACTACTTGTACCAATGATTTTACCTTTTTGATTTCCACCAAAACCAACTGCACCTCCTTCTTCAAAGGAGAGAGATTTGAATATTTGTTTATTACCAGTCATATGTCTTGAACATCCAATATCTAGATACCAAGAGTGTTTATACATTGTTTTTTGTCTAGATAGCTGTACAATGAGCAGTGTCAATTATCATAGTAATATACACCACACTCATTGATGTATTCACTCCAGTAATCAGTTTCTTCATTCAACATGAGTTTTTCATTTGCAAAGTAATGTTTTGGAACAAATGCCTTTCTTCCCTCTCAAATGACAGCTTTCCATTTTTCAAGTAGAACACTTCCCTTTCTGAAGTCTAAATCTGTATTATAGACAATTTCATATTTTGGTACCCATTTGAGTCCACAGTTGTTAGTTCTTCTATTCTTATCTTTATATAGTCTCTTTTGCCAATTTCTTGGATAAAACCTCCTTTGAGAACTAGAATTTTAAAAAAAATTGTTTTAATCCAAGAATTTTTAGGAATAGGTTTAGATTTAGAATAACCATAAGTTTTTGGCTTTGTATCTAACCATGATTCAGGCTTGCTGTACACCAACCTCTTAGTGTTATTCTCCATCAGATGCATTGATTGTTTCAGAATCTCTTTCTTAGCAACATTAGATTCAGAAGTATTCAGTATCTTGGTTTTGACAATTATGGATTCTGATTCTTTTTTATTTCTGTTGCTTGAACTCTGAGTGGGTTCTTTTGAAGTAACTCTGGATGCTGAAATACTTGCTTCTGAGACTTCTTCAGATTTTTTAACCCTTGCCTCTGAGTATTCTTCGGGTTCTGAGACAATCACTATTTACCTTTTATATCCTTAGGTAAAAAAACATTATACAGATGAGGATAGTCTTTCTTTAAACAGATTGAGGTGTTAGGAGTTCTGTTACAACATCCAAGGCCTTCACCTTCATTTTTACAGTTATGAAAAAGCATAGAAACAGTTCTACTTTGGTTCATATTTTTCTTACTAAATTCATGAAACTCAATTTCAAATTCATCATAAGGTTTATTGCACGTGGTACAACCTTTTTCAAGATTCTTTATTCTAACTAAAGAATCATTATAAAGATTTTGAAATTTATGTGCCCTTTTTGACATTTCATCATACTTATTTTTGAAATCGTTTAATTCTGATGAAACGTCAACAAACCTTATCATGGAATTTTTAAGATATAGTATTAATTGTTCTTTGGTGTTACTAGAATATACCTCATCGAAATCATCATCATTGTTGTCAGAGTCTTGATCAGGTTCTGAGTCATCACAGGAATTAACATCCAAGCCAGCACCAGCCATGAGAGCTAAGTTGGCTTCTCCTTCTTCTTCTTCATCAAACGATAGACTCAGATTTTCAAATGTTGCCATAAGACTCTTTTGAAATTTTCTTCTAACTTTGTCCTTCTTGTCATTTGTTTTCTTGTTTACATCTTTTGACCCTTTAGGACAATCTGCCATTAAATGTCAATTCTTCTTGCATTTGAAACATGTCTTGTCTTCCTTGTTGTTCATATTTCTTGAGTTGTTTCCCTTGTAATTTCTGTTGAAGCGTCTCTTGGCCCATTTCTGAAAGTTCTTGGTGAAGTATGCAAATTCATCATCATCTTGGTCTTCTTCTTCTTGATCATTTATGGAAGATTCTTCTTCACACTCCATAGTTTTAGCTTTGAGTGACCTAGAAGATTTCTTGGTTGATGGCAACGCCACTGACCTTACTTTCGTCTTTTCTACATCAACGTTTAAGACCAACTCATGGCTCTTAAGATTGTTGATGAGTGACTCAAGGCTAATACTATCAAGATCTTTAGCTTCTTCAATGGTTGTGACCTTAAGTCTCCATATGTCAGTTAAGTTATTCAGAATCTTCCACACATGATCAGAAGTTATATAACTCTTTTTAAGTAATCTAAGATTAGACACAAGAACTTGAAACCTAGAGAACATGGTTTCAATGTCTTCATCAGGCTTCATTGCAAGGAGTTCATACTGTTGTACCAAAAGTCTTGCTTTTCCATTCTGAACTTGATTGTTTCCATCATATGTAGCACACAGTGAGTCATATATAGCTTTAGCTGTAGATTTGTCAACAGTCTTTGTGTACTCGTCATGTGAGATGGCAAACATCATGATGTTTTTCACTTTGTTGTGCTTTGCAAAGATTTTCTTGTCAGCAGTAGATAATCCTCTTTTCTGTGTAAGAGTTATCTTTCCATCAGTTCCTATTCCATTAATAGGAACTCCTTCTTCTACGAAGTCCCATAACTCATCATCTATACCATTGATATAGTGATAGATATTATCTTTCCACCATTCAAACTTTGTGGCATCTCCACTGAACACAGGAGCTTTCTTGTTGTTGGATTCATACTTGGATGAGGAGCTCACCTTGTTGTAATCAAAGTTAACTCTTGAGAGATCAGTGTTGTCAGATGAGTTGTTGTTAGATGTATTTTCTTCAGACATGAGGTGTTTTTCAGATCTTGTACTGTCTCACTGTTAGGTGATTGACAACAGAACCGGGCTTTGATACCAATTGAAGGTGTGAAAAACACAAGGGGGGTTGAATTGTGTTTTGGGTATTTTAAAAAACTTTTCTTAAGGAATAGTGAATCGCAGCGGAATAAACACAATAACAAGACAGAGTAAGAAGAGATGAACACAAGACAATTTATACTGGTTCCTCTCACAACTTGAGAGTAGTCCAATCCTCTTGTACTTACAAGAGATTTCACTATAATCACCAAGATTATACAATTGCTCAAGCACACAGCAAGAGACTTCAACAGATGCTCCAGATCACACAGCAGGAGTCTTACTCTAATTTGCTCCAGATCACACAGCAGGAGACTTCCAAATTGCTCAAGCACAATAGCAAGAGACTTCCAGATGCTCAAGCACACAGGCAAGAGACTTCACAAATGCTCAAGCACAAACGCAAGAGACTTTGAATCTTATACAATAAGATTGCTTACAAAGATACACCTATGACTAACTCTTACAAATATTATCAAAACAGATAGCTTTGACGTTGAATGAAGATCTTGAGTTTAAGTCTTGTGCATATATTTGCTATTACGTTCTTTGGTTTGAATGAACACTTTCTTTCTTTCTGTTGTGTACAGCTTCTGAGTTTTTAGCTCTTTTTCGAAGTTATATCATTCATTCAATCAACCAACTATATTAATTCAAAGAGGTCTTGTATTTATAGACAGTACAAATAGAGACGTTTGAAATAAGACCGTTGTGAGAGATCAGTTTGCCCGTTTGAAAGGTACTCAGGCCATATTTTAACTAATTCCACAAATGGCAAACTACTTCTCCTTTTCTGGTTCTCGAAGATAGTTCCTTTGCATAGAAGAGGTAATAATAATACCGTTGTCTTGATATTCCATTTCTTGACTTGTAGGACTGACACACTCATCATCCATTTCGTCCTTGTGTAGTTTAAGCTTGAGGGAGAACATATATAGACTTGATTCCATCAGATTTATATGTTTCGATAATTCTCGTGTAACTTCTGAGTGTACACTAAATTGCTTCTGACAGACTCTTCTTGCTTCTCGATCATTCTTTTTCTTTTGAGACTCTTGTGGCTTCTAATAGACCTTCTTCAGACTTGGTTCATTCGAAACCTCTGAATGCTTCTAGATGCATATAGATTTGCTTTGAGCTTCTCATATTCTATCTTCGTTGTTAACTTCATACTTGCTTTTCTGAGACACATGTAGCTTCTGATTGGCTTTCTTCAGAATTGGTTCTCTCAGAAGTCCTGAATGCTTCAGATGCATGTATTATTCTTTGTGCTTCTCAAAATCTATTTTCTTAGTTTAACTGCACACTTTTATTTGAGATCATTAGTGTTCTTCAATTGCATATTAATACTTTGTTATCATCAAAACTTTATCAAGTTCTTGGGGTTTGTTCTAAGAACCATTTTTGTTCCAACAGATGCATTGGATTCTGAGAACATCATTTTAGCAATGTTCTCAGCACTGGGTGTGTTGTGGTCTAAGGATTTTGATGAGGATGATGTTTGAGAGGTTAGAGAATGAAGCACATTTGATTCAGAACATTTAGATTTACCAGAAGCAGAGATTGTAACCTTTTCGGTTGTTTGCCCTTCTTCTTGATGCCTTTCTTCTTTTCCAGTAGCTTTGATGTCTACTTGAGAATTTTCTTGATCCTTGACTGTTGTTGTCTCATTTGGTTTATTCTTCTCTTGAGGGTTTGCTGTCTTGTCCTTAGTTGCCTTCAACTTCTTACTCTCTTGTAGATTAACAGAAGCATTTTCCCTTTTTCTTATCTTTGACAGTTTCATAGATGCTTTTCCTTCAGCCTTTAAAGCTTTTGTGAACATTGAGAAGATAGTTTTAATTCTCTCTTCATGTACCTGAGGTAAATCTTTTAAATACTCTGGATCTTCTTCTGTAAGTGTTATGGAATTGACAGATCTATTTCTGATTTTAATGAACCCACATCTTTCAAGGAACCCCAGACTTAACTTTGATGGAGGATATACAACATGATATAATGGAGGAATGGTTTTACTTAAGCACTCCACAATGCTCGACTGATAGAACAGTTCAGAGAGTAGTCTTGGATGTCTTATGGTGGGATTTCTCTACTTCAGACTTTCTATTATATTCTTGCAGATGTCATCAAACAGAAAATCAGCCACATTAAAAGACTTGTTCTTCATGGCAAAGTACATAAACATTTGGTGTTCCGAAGATAACCTTTTAGAAACCCTATTAGTTGGCACAATGGCTGCACGGAAGATTTCAAGATGATTTCTTCCAACTGAGTTCAGTTTATCTCCATCTTGATTGACCATTAGAATCTTGAAACTCTTTTTGTAATTCTCATCTTCTTGAAATTCACACAGTTTCTTCCCAATTTGACGCAACCCACAAAGTTAAGCAATGTGATTTATTGATATTGCAACATCCAATCCAGCAATGTTTGATCTAATTTCTGTGGATGTAAATTCTCTCAGACCCATTTCATCTCTTGATTGCCCTCTCAGATTCGGATATCTTGAGATCATTAATTTTTCTTCCCTTTCAGTTGCTTCCCAATCATATACATATGCCCTCATCCAAAAGTGTTTAACCAGATTTGGATAAGTTGGTCCATTTAAAAAATCAAAATACCTTTTCATTTCAAGTGTGCGTAGGTAATTTTCACCCCAATCTTGACCATTTGCTCTAAGTTCCCCGAAGTCAACAACTTGCTCTTGACAAATTTCCAACCTTTCTTCGCCTAACTAAATAGTTTTTTGAAATCCTTTGTTCATAGACAGCGATGGATGTTAACTTTGTTGATTTCTTTGAAGAGGATGATGCTATTTATTATTGATGATCAAGATTAATTGAAGTGAACTAGATTAAGATGAGAAGATTGGATTTTTGAGGGTTTTGATGGTTTGTAAAAGGGAAAGTAAAACAAATGTGATGTGACTATTTAATAGCATAAATGAAAGGTTTAGAAAAAAAAAAGAGGGAAAACTATTTTTAACCTTTGGAATTCACATGTATTTTCATAAACTGCGATTTTTACCCAATTAACTTCAATACACGTGATGAGTAATAAACTTAGTAATTGACAAGTAAGAGGTAAATTGTAAGAGGTAAAAATTACTAAAACGTTTCCTCTTTCGTGTTAAGGACTTCTGATCGCTAGAATACAAACCGTCTTTAGAGTCTGATTGTCTTAGAAGCAGTCATGCCTTCAGAAGATCTAGGACATCTACTTCTGATACATATCAGATTATGAGTTTCTCAAAAATGCTTTGGTCCTTAAAACACTCAGTGTTTACTAGTTTATTTCTCAATACAATGTTTTGACTCTAATTGGTAAGGAAAAGATTTATACTTACCTTGAAGATTTGTTTTAAGGACACTGAGCCAATTATGAATTTAATCCAATGCTTGTTGGCCTCCTTTTCTTCTATCATTTGAGTTAGACTAGAGATTCTGAATGATTGTGTCCTTCTTTCCAAGGACTCTTACTCGTCATGACTGAGATCATCATCGCATCAAGACGTATCACAATCTTCTTGAGTATAGTAAGGCATACATTCGTCATCTCTTCAGTCACTTTTACAAAGATTTTCTGAAGAGTCTTTGTCTTCATGTTCGAACTCATTTTCAAATTCTTCATCATCTCCTATATCATATATACATTCTTCATAGTCAATGAATTCTTTTGAGATGACAACTCTTTGCCCTTTGCACATTATATGCCTCCAACAGCTAGGAATTTCATGGTTTCTTGATGGATGTCCTGAAATAAACACAATTTATCTTTTGGTACCCATTTTCTGATGGGTCCTCTTGGGTTAGTCAAAGAACCTTCTGCCTCTTGAATACCATCTGAGATTTCAAGACAAGTATGTTTCATAACCCTAGAAGTTGATGGTTCTGAGAGATTCAGATTTGATAAGTTTTCAAACTTAGATTCTAGCTCTTTCCAACCTAAACCTCTGGAGTCACGATTTATCTCATAAGGTATTACAGCAAAATGGGTTCTTTCCGGTATGAAGGTATAATAGAGATGAGGAAGCTTGAAAGATAATTTTCTTTGCTCAGTGTTCTTGATATCAATCCTTTTAGAGACACTCACATGTTCTTTGGAGGATGCATAGCAATCAGCACAATCATTTTTACAATTCTTTGTTTTGCTTAATGATTCTTTATACAAAGATTCAAATCTTTTTTATTGCTCACTCAGTTGATTAAAATCATATTTCAATTTCTTATACTTCTATGAAATTGCAAGATATTTGGATAGAATTCTAGTACAGACTCCACGAAGTTGATTTATGGATAAATAATTGATTACCTGTCCAATTTCTTCTAACTCTAATTCTGACTCATCTCCAGAGTCTGAATGGTCTTCATTGGCCATTAATGCACACTCATCTTCTTCATTTTTGTCAAATTCTTTGTCAAAGAATATGTCCAATTCTTCCCAAGTAGTCGTTTGACTTTTCACCATTTTTCCTTTAAGTTTTGCTCTTTTCCAATTTTCAAACTTGTTGGTGAACCTTTCAAGATATTCATCTTCTGATTTTTCTTTTCGTTCTTCTTGAGCTTGAGGAGATGTATTGTGATGATTCTGACTTGGAGCTTTCCACTTTGTTTTCTATATTCATCCTGACCACTGATGGGACCGGAACGTGACTGCAAATATACAGCCTTGTCGCGTGTAGTTATAAAAGATTATCGATCCCACATAGACCAATAGTCGACCTACCGTTATCTAATGTTACGTTGTAAATCTAAGGCTAAATAGTAAAATAGTGGGTTTTGGAAATTATAAAATATTTTTGGATATTTTAAATAAAATAAAAGAAAGTATTTTTGGGTTTTAAGATTAATAGAGCGTATTACTAGGATGAGCTCTTAGTTGCTTCATAGGGTTCAATACTTAATCCGCGCTTTGATAAAAAGAATAGTTTTCGAAACTATAATGATTTAAAAACACCAATCTCAGCTCTCGCAAATCTTGACTAGTGTTGTAGATTATAAAGGTGATGCTTAACTCTCGTTGTTGGATATTTGAATTGGCCTCGTTTTGCTAAAACAAATATACAAGCAAGATGTTGGACCAAATCTTTCAACATGTGGTACAACCTGTGTACAAATGATTTGCGCGCGTGTTTAAATAAGGAAAGCGCGTTTTTAAAAGGAATCCACGTTTTTATTCTTGTGCGCCAAGGAGTATATTTTTATGAAGAATCAGCGATGAGATATTTTCCTAAAGATGTTCAGACATTTTAGGAAACTTTATGTATCATGTATGGTTCTGATTCTTGAATAATGTGTGATCTAAGCCCAAATTGGAGTTCAGCCCGTTTTTGCTTGGAGTATATATATGAAGGATGAAAAACCTAGTAGGGTTATCAAAGCCGTCATTGAAGAATAGCATTCTAGGGTTTTGAGTCTTGTGTTATTTTGTGAGCCTTTCTTGTATCTCATTGATGCAAGTTTAGGACTTGTTTTTGTATTGAGTTGTAATTGTGTTAGTTACTCCTAAGCTTCTAAGTACGGAGGTAACTTGCTGTTTTGAAGTGTGTCTTCGCAAACATTGTTGTTTTACTGTAATAACTGTGAGTGATAGTTGGAGGTGATATGGGATCTCATACTTAGGAGTTCCTAGGTAGAAGTTGCACAAGTAGGTGTCTAGGATATAAGTTCTAAACGGGGCGTTTACTGAGGGCTTAGATCTAGAACTACATTAGTGGATTTCCTTCCTGGATTGGTATCCCCCAGAGTAGGTTAGTTTAAGCCGAACTGGGTTACATTTGTGTTCTTTATTGTTTTCTGTCGTTTAAATTATATTCACTGCTGCTTCGTATAAGGTTGGAACATCGGTTACAACACTGTGTTCACAAAAGTGTTGGAACACTGTATTCAACATTAGTTCCTGGATGTGCCAGATTTCTATTGGCATCAGAGCAGGCACCCTGTTCTGGATTGGGTGAGATTCAGGGCGTATACATCTGGTAGAAATGGAAAAAGAAGGAGGGTTCATGAATAGACCTCCTCTGTTGGATGAAACTAATTATGACTACTGGAAGTCTCGTATGGAAGCCTTTCTAAAGTCTATTGACAGCAAAACATGGAAAGCAGTTCTAATACGATGGGAACCACCAGTATTACAGGACAAAGATGGAAAGAAACTGGAAGAGCTGAAGCCTGAAAGTGAGTGATCTAAAGAGGAAGATGAATTGGCTTTTGGTAACTCAAAAGCGTTGAATGCACTGTTTAATGGAGTTGATAAAAATATGTTTAGACTAATTAAACGTTGCAAAGTTGCTAAAGAGGCTTGGGAAATCTTGATAACCACTCAAGAGGGAACATCTAAGGTAAAGAATTCCAGACTACAGATGCTCACTACAAAGTTTGAAGAACTCAGGATGAAGGAGGATGAAAGTGTGCATGAATTTCATATGACCATACTAGATTATGCCAACACTTTTGATGCTCTAGGTGAGAAGCTTTATGAAGAGAAAATAGTGAGGAAAATGCTAAGATCTTTACCAAAGAAGTTTGATATGAAAGTCACATGCATTGAAGAGTTTAGAGAACTTGACACTATTAAGCTTGATGACTTGGTAGGTTCGCTTCAAACATTTGAAATGTCAGCTAATGAGCGTTCTGGAAGTAATGGTAGCAAGAACAAGAGCATAGCACTTGTGTCAAATACTGATAATGAAGATCATCAAGATGATATTGACACTGATGAAAGTATCTCAGATGCCATGGTACTATTGGGAAAGCAATTCAACAAGGTTATGAGACGCATGGTAGAAAGACAAAAGGAAATGTTCCAAACATCAGATTCGACATCAGCAAACCTGGAAACAACTTCAGAAGGACAAAAACTGATGACAAAGTGGGACAATCCAAGGGAGTAAAATGTCATGAATGTGAAGGTTTTGGGCACATTAGAACTGAGTGTGGCACGTTTCTCAAAAGACAGAAAAAGAGCATGACTGCTACATGGTCTGAAGAGGATGAATCTAAAGAAGAAGCTGAGAATGAAGCAACCAGACATGTAACTGCCCTAACTGGAGTGGTTGAGTCTGATTCTGATTCAATTGATGAGGAAGTGTCATATGATGAGCTAGCTGGATCTTTAAAGTCTTTGTGCATCAGAAGTGAAGACGTATGTGAGTAACTTGAAGCTGAAAGAAAATTGGTCATTCAACTGAAGACTGAAAGAAAATGTCATCTTGCCAAAATAGGAGCTTTGAATGATAAGGTATCTCAATTAAACTCTCAACTCGAGCACTTAAAGAAGCAAGTTGTAATGATGCACCATAGTACACATGCTTTAGATGAGATTCTGGAAAAACAGGTTGTCAAGCCACAACCCATTGGGTTTGACTATGAAGCTCTTAACAAGAAGCAAATGTATGATCCAGATACGAAGTTTATGACTGCTGAAGGTAATCATCACTTTATAGTGCCCAGGCAGATGTTTCAACATCCTAAGCGACATCAGAAGACTCAAATGAACAGATCACGTTCATGGATATGTCATCACTGTGGTAAGAAGGGACATATCAGACCTTACTGTTACAAACTCTATGGGTATCCCAAACACTTCAGGGAGTTTCCTCCTGAACCCCCTATTCTGAAAACTAAAAGTGAATGGAAACCTAAAGGAGAAAGCGTTGCTCTCATTGCTCATACTTCATTTAGAGCTTCATCAAGGGAAGACTGGTACTTTGATAGTGGATGCTCTCGTCACATGACGGGAATCAGCAGGTTTCTATAAAATATTGAACCTTATGCTACCAGCTTTGTTACTTTTGGAGATGGAGCCAAAGGTGAAATCATGGGTACAGGGAAGCTAATCAACCATGGCTTACCAAAGCTTGATAATGTCTTATTGGTCAAAGGCCTTACAGCTAATCTGATCAGTATTAGTCAACTCTATGATCAAGGATACAAAGTAAATTTCAAACAAGCTGAATGTATTGTCACAAATGAAGAGGGAGTGGTGATAATGAAGGGGGAAAGGTCCAAATACAACTGCTACTTATGGGCATCTCAAAAGGAAGCTAATTCTTTCACATGTTTATTGAGAAAGGAAGAAGAAGTAAAGTTGTGGCACCAGAAACTTGGTCATCTCCATCTCAGAGGAATGAAGAAAGCCATTTATGAAGAAGCTATCAGGGGATTACCTAAGTTACATATTGAAGATAAACACATTTGTGGTGAATGTCAGATTGGTAAGCAAATCAAGATGTCGCATCCAAGGCTCCAACATTCTGTTACTTCCTATGTACTCGAACTATTGCACATGGATTTAATGGGACCTATGCAAGTAGAAAGTCATGGTGGAAAAAGGTACGTCTTTGTAATGGTTGATGATTATTCAAGGTTTACTTGGGTAAGCTTTATTAGAGAAAAGTCCGACACTTTTGAAGTATTTCAAGAATTGTGTAAACAATTACAAAGGGAGAAAAGTAGTGGAATTGTAAGAATTAGAAGTGATCATGGAAGAGAGTTTGAGAATGCTAAGTTTCTCGAATTCTGTTCATCAGAAGGAATTAAGCATGAGTTTTCATCTCCCATCACACCTCAACAAAATGGTGTTGTTGAGAGAAAGAATAGAACATTGCAAGAATCTGCTAGAGTGATGATTCATGCAAAGAATCTTCCTTTAAATTTCTGGGCTGAGGCAATAAACACTGCATGCTATATTCATAATAGAGTCACACTAAAAACAGGAACCATTATGACTCTTTATGAACTGTGGAAAGGAAGAAAGCCCACAGTAAAACATTTCCATGTGTTTGGAAGCAAGTGTTATATTCTGGCTGATAGAGAACAAAGAAGGAAGCTGGACCCTGTCACATCACGTTTTTATTTAATTAATTATTTTATTTAATTTATTTATTTAAATTCCATGTTGTGTGATTTATTTAAATATGTGGCTTTTAGTGTAGTGGTGAGAATAGAATAGTAGCGTTTTTAGGAGGTGTGAATAGAGGATTTGAGTGGGCTTATGAGGAGGGGTAATTTGGTAAATTGAAAGGGGTTTTGACCTAGGTATAAGTTTTGAAAAATTAGAGAGAGAAATCATTTGTCATAAGTTTGTGAAGAAATAGAGAGAGAGAAAGCTAGAGAAGAAGAAGAAGAACATAGAAGAAGGAGCTAAGAAGGGAAGATTGGGGAGCTAATTCTTGAAGAATTAGAGGTAAGAGAGTAGTTATTTATGATTGTGGGTGGCCAAGAGGAGGGAGAAATTACATTTCTCTTAGACCAAACCCTCTCACCCTTTTATACTCTAAAGTTCATAACTTTATGAGTTTCTATGAATCAAAATGTTATCTTTCTTGTTGATTTAGTGTTATTCATGTATTATAATGCTAGAAATGTGTGTTGATGATTTCAATTTCGAAAATCTATGGTTGTTGGTTTGAAGTTGCATGTTCATGAGCTTTTGAGGAAAAATATGATAAATCTCATGTTGATAATGATTTTAATGGTTTTAAGTTATGAAACTTGTACTTCTATGTATGATAACACGTTTATGACCTAAAGGAAACATCTTTTTTGTTAGGTTTTTGAAATTGGCAGTACTTTACAAAAACAACATTAAGTCAGATGTAGTGTTAGATGTGTCTACATTTGGAACAACATTCGGAAGTATGAATTAACGAAGAGTTTGTTACAAGGCTATCTGCGCGCGCGTTCCTTCAAGCCTATCCGTTTATCATATGTTAGCGTGTTGTTTGTTCCTCAAGACATGGAACTCGCCTTATTTGTGTATATATCCGATAGTGTATCACACCTAAAATATATTCCTATATTTTAGGATTTTGTTGGATTTGCTTAATCCACAAGCTGGTATCGGATATGCTATAGTTTTAATAATATTCTGAAGACCAAAAATCAAGGAACTACTAAGTTTTCCACGAGCTATATATATTGAAGACAAAAAACGTTGGAAGGTTACGAAAACTATTGTGAAGAAATATATATTTGTGTCTAGGTTTTTTAGTTGTCTCGTGTGTATTTTTGTGAGCCTATCTTGTATCTCTTTGATACTTGCTTAGGACTGTGGTCTTGTGTTGTAAGGGTTTTAGTCTACTCCTAAGCTTTTAAGCACGGAGATAGGTTATTGTTTTGAAGTGTGACTTCATTGTTTTCAAGGTTAGATCAATCACACTGGCTGTGTGGTTAAGAGGAGGAGAGATAGGTGTCTCTAATCTAGGTGGTCCTAGGTTGAAGAAAGCACGGGTAGAAACTAGGTGACGAAGTGTAAACGGGTCGTTTGCTGGAGACTTCTAACTAGTTTTATCATAGTGGATTCACTCCTGGATTGGTATCCCCCAGAGTAGGTCGTGTTATACGCCGAACTGGGTTAACAAACTCCTGCGTTCATTTAATTTCCAGTTGCTTATTATACTGCATATTATTTACTTTGTTGTGCACATTGTAGTTGAAAAGGTAGGCACATCCTGTACCCCAATTCTACGCCAGAATTTCAATTGGCATAAGAGCAGGCACCCTGTTCTGCTATTAGGGTGAGCTTCAGGGAACGATTATGGTTGCTATGGAAAAGGAAGGAGGAGCTGTGAGTAGGCCACCTTTGTTGGATGGTACGAATTATGACTACTGGAAATCACGCATGGAAGCCTTCTTAAGGTCAGTGGACAGTAGGACATGGAAGTCTGTGGTTACTGGCTGGGAACATCCTACAGTTATAGATAAAGATAATGTTGTTTCTTTGAAACCTGAGGGAGAGTGGTCAAAGACTGAAGATGAACTTGCTCTTGGAAATCATAAAGCTTTGAACGCCTTATACAATGGTGTTGATAAGAACATGTTTAGACTGATAAAGAGATGCACTCAGGCTAAAGAAGCTTGGGAGATCTTGAGAACTACTCAGGAAGGGACATTAAAAGTCAAGAACTCCAGACTTCAGATGCTGACTACGAAATTTGAGAACCTCAAAATGAAAGAAGATGAGACGGTACATGACTTCTATATGACTGTTTTAGATTTTGCTAACACTTTTGACTCTCTAGGTGAAAAACTTTCTGAAGAAAAAATGGTGAGAAAAATGCTGAGGTCTTTACCCAAGAGGTTTGACATGAAGGTCACATGTATAGAAGAGTTTAGGGACTTATCTGAAATAAGGCTGGATGATCTGGTTGGGTCTCTACAAACCTATGAACTTTCTGCTAATGAACGATCTGGAAGTAAAAACAAAAACATAGCCTTTGTCTCAAATGCTGATACTGATGATGCACAAGATGAGGCAGATACTGATGAAAGCTTATCTGAAGCTATGGCTCTCCTAGGAAGACAATTCAATAAAGTACTAAGAAGAATGGATAGGAGAGGTAAACAGAATGTAAAGCAGACTGTGTCCCCCATTCCACTCGACATCAACAAGAATTCTAGTTTTCAAAAGAAACCTAAAGCTGAAGAAAAAGTGAGTCAAGTGAGAGGAGTACAGTGTCATGAATGCAGTGGATATGGACACATCAGGTATGAATGCCCTAATTACTTGAAGAAGCAACAAAAGGGAATGACTGCAACATGGTCTGAGGATGAAGACTCAGAGGATGACACATCTGGTGAAACTGCAAAGCATATTACTGCCTTAACTGGACTGTGCAGCTCTGACACTGAATCAAATCATGGGGATGTATCTTATGAAGAATTGGTTGAATCCTATAGAGCTCTCTGCAAGAGAAGTGAAGAAGTTTGTAGAAGCCAAGAAAATCAAAAAAGGCTTATCTTGGGACTACAGTCTGAAAAGAACAAGCACCTGGCTCAGATTTCTGAACTGAATAATGAGGTAACACAACTGAATTTCACACTTGAAAAGCTTAAAAAGGAAGCTTCTATGAAGAATAGCACTGTCGTTCTAGAAAAACTAATTAAATCGCAGGAAGAAGGAAACTGGGTAAAAGGTATTGGGTATGAATATGAGGATCTGAACAAGCCCAAGGAGTATGATCCCGAGCTGAAGTTTTTGCCTTCTGGGAGAAACAAAAAATTTCCAATGCCGAAACCAAGGCTGCCCCATTCTCAACCCCATCTGGGATTCAGAAATATGAGATCACAACCCTGGATTTGTCATTATTGTGGAACAAGAGGACATATAAGACCATTTTGTTATAGATTATATGGGTTTCCAAAGAGAAGTCAGAGGGAAGTACCTGAGAAAGTAGAGATTAATCAAGCAAAAGAATGGAAGCCTAAAGGTAATGTTGCTAGCCTAATTGCTCACACATCTCTTCGAGCTACCTCTAGAGAAGACTGGTACTTTGACAGTGGTTGCTCCAGACATATGACTGGAATAGAAAAGTTTCTGGTGGATCTTAAGTCCTACTCCACTAGTTATGTTACATTCGGTGATGGTGCTAAAGGTGAGATTAAAGGTATTGGAAGACTAGCAAATATTGGACAACCTGATCTAGATGATGTTCTTCTTGTGAAAGGATTAACAGCCAATCTAATCAGCATAAGCCAACTCTATGATCAAGGAATGAAGGTTAACTTTACCAAAGGTGAATGTCTAGTAACTAATGAAGAAGGTGAAGTGATAATAAAAGGAGTAAGGTCAAAGGATAATTGTTATTTGTGGGTAGCTCCAGATGAAACTAACTTATCTTCTTATCTGATAACTAAAGAAGATGAGGTTAATATATGGCACAGGAAACTTGGTCATCTCATTCTTAAGAGCATGAAGAAGATTATCACTGAAGAAGCTGTTAGAGGAATGCCCAAATTGAAGATAGAAGAAGGGGAGATATGTGGAGAGTGTCAGATTGGAAAGCAAATTAAGATGTCGCACCCTACAGTGCCCCATTTAACTACATCCAGAGTTCTTGAATTACTACACATGGATTTGATGGGTCCCATGCAAGTGGAAAGCCTAGGAGGAAAGAAATATGCCTTTGTTGTAGTGGACGATTACTCAAGATATACGTGGATTAGCTTTCTTAGAGAAAAATCTGATACCTTCTTTGTATTCAAAGACTTGTGTGTACAACTACAAAGAGAAAAGGATGAAGGTATTATTAGAATCAGAAGTGATCACGGAAGGGAGTTCGAAAATTCTAGCTTTGCTGATTTCTGTGCTTCAGAAGGTATTGGGCATGAGTTCTCATCCCCCATTACACCCCAACAGAATGGTGTTGTGGAAAGGAAAAACAGGACTTTGAAGGAATGTGCCAGAGTAATGTTGCATGCTAAGAATCTACCTTATCATTTTTGGGCTGAAGCTATGAGTACTGCATGTTATATTCACAACAGAGTCACATTGAGAACTGGAACGTCAAATACTTTATATGAGCTCTGGAAAGGGAGGAAGCCTACTGTAAAATACTTTCACATCTTTGGAAGTAAATGTTACATTCTTGCAGATAGAGAACCTAGAAGAAAATTGGATCCTAAAAGTGAAGAAGGAATTTTTCTAGGATATTCTACAAACAGTAGAGCGTTTAGAGTGTTTAACTCCAGAACTAGCACCGTGATGGAATCTATTAATGTCGTAATTGAAGACACCTATTCTGTCAATGAAACAGATGCTGATCCTCATGCTGACTCTACTCCTGCCCCATCTGATGTTCTGGAAGAAGAAATCTACATAGATAAAGTTGAAAAATCAGGTAGAGAGACTGATTTGTACAATGCTCCAGTGAACAAAGGTCCTTCAGTTAGAGTTCAAAAGAATCACCCCACAAATCTGATAATTGGTAATCCTGATCAAGGAATTACTACTAGAAGATCACAGGATGGTGTGTCAAATGCATGCTTTGTGTCTAAGATTGAACCAAAGAATGTTAAAGAAGCTTTGACTGATAAATTTTGGATTGAAGCTATGCAAGAGGAATTGAATCAATTCAAGAGATGTGAAGTATGGGATCTAGTACCAAGACCTACAGACACTAATATCATTGGTACCAAATGGGTGTATAAAAATAAATCTGATTCACAAGGAGTGGTTACAAGAAATAAAGCCAGGCTGGTGGCTCAGGGTTATACTCAGATAGAAGGTGTTGACTTTGAAGAGACATTTGCACCAGTAGCTCGCTTAGAATCTATAAGGCTACTTCTTGGTGTGGCATGCTTCTTAAAATTCAAGCTTTACCAAATGGATGTGAAAAGTGCTTTTCTAAATGGATACTTGAATGAAGATGTATATGTTGAGCAGCCAAAAGGATTTGTTGATCCAAATCACCCTGATCATGTGTACAAGTTAAAGAAGGCATTATACGGTCTCAAGCAAGCACCTACAGCTTGGTATGAGAGACTTACAGAATACTTAATAAAGCAAGGTTACAGGAAGGGAGGTAATGATAAAACCTTGTTTGTTAAGGCAGAAGAAAAAGAGCTGTTGATCGCTCAGATCTATGTAGACGATATCGTATTTGGAGGAAGATCTGACAGAATGGTGCAACATTTCGTACAACAAATGCAATCTGAGTTTGAAATGAGTATGGTTGGTGAGTTGACATTCTTTCTTGGGCTACAAGTGAAACAGATGGAAGACACTATTTTCATCTCTCAAAGCAAGTATACTAAGAACATTGTGAAGAAGTTTGGTATGGAAAGTGCAAGTCATAAGAGAACTCCTGCTCCTACGCACTTAAAATTGTCTAAAGATGAGAAGGGAGTAAAGGTTGATCAAAGTCTCTATAGGAGCATGATTGGAAGTGTTGGTGTTTTGTATGTTGGCCTCATTTTGCAAAAACATGTTCAAGCAAGATGTTGGACCAGATGCCGTAGCATGTGGGTACAACATCTGTCTTGCCGGTATTTAATGCTCTACTTGCGCGCCATATCTTTGAAGATTATCTGAAGCACTATTTTCGCCTTACTTGCTTATCAAGACGCACGCCTTTAAACAAGGGTTTATTAGGTGGCTGGACCAAGATATACTTTCCAGAAGATGCTACGCCATTTATGGAAACAAGTGATTCTTTCCATTACATGTGTGCTGGACTTTGCAAAAGGACAGCTGAAGATTAAAGCCCAATATGAAGACCTAGCCCATGCTAACTCAGGTCATATAAATATGTGAAGACTAAAACCTAAATGGTTACTGAAGCCGTATTTCAAGAATATAGTTTTAGGGTTTGAGTCTTGTTTATTGTAAGCCTTTCTTGTGGATTCTATAACACAAGCTTAGGCCTGTTTGGTTTGTATTTTGTGAAACTTCTCCCAAGCTTTTAAGCACGGAGATTGTTTGTTTGTTTGGTTAGTGAAACCTCATCGTTTGTTGAACTGTTATAATCACAAGGTTTGTGATAGAAAGGAAGTGAGACGGGGTCTCAAACTTAGGAGTTCCTAGGTTGAGTTAGCACGGGTAGAGTCTAGGAGATAAGTCATAAACTTGGATGTTTGCTGTGGGCTTAGAACTAGATCTATTATAGTGGATTCCTTCCTGGCTTGGTAGCCCCCAGAGTAGGTCGTTGTGAACGCCGAACTGGGTTAACAATTCTCTGTGTTGTTTACTTTATTGTCTGTTGCTTTTACTTGTTGATTATATTCTACTGTGGACATACGCTAGAGCATTTGTCTTAGCATTACAACTGACTACGTACAACAATTGCTATACCTTCTGTCTTAACATCTGTCCCCAGTAGGTGCCAGAATTTCAATTGGCATCAGAGCAGGCACCCTGTTCTGCGTGGGTGAGGACCAGGGAAGTTACTTTCTGGCATAATGAACAAGGATGGTGGCTATGTCAACAGACCTCCACTTCTGGATGGATCAAACTATGATTACTGCAAAGCCAAAATGGTGGCATTTATTAAATCACTTGATAGCAAATCTTGGAAGGCTATCCTAACGGGATGGGAGCATCCAGTGATACGTGACAAAGATGGTAAAACTACAGGTGAACTAAAACCAAAGGCGGATTGGACCAAGGAAGAGGATGAGCTTGCACATGGTAACTCCAAGGCGCTAAATGCCTTATTCAATGCTGTGGACAACAACATTTTCAGGATGATCAAACAGTGCTCAGTGGCTAAAGAAGCATGGGAAATTCTAATGACTACACATGAAGGCACCGCTAAGGTGAAGAATTCAAGGCTACAGCTTCTGACCGTAAAGTTTGAGAATCTAATGATGGGTGAAGGTCAATCTGTTCATGACTTCCACATGACCATTCTAGATTTTGCAAACAACTTTGATGCTCTAGGAGAAAAGCTAAGCGAGGAAAGAATGGTAAGAAAAATGCTTAGATCTCTTCCTAAGATGTTTGATATGAAAGTCACTACTATAGAAGAAGTACATGATATAGGAGTGATGAAACTTGAAAATTTGGTGGGTTCATTACAAACCTATGAGCTGGCTGCTAAAGAGAAAACTGAGAAGAGGAAGAAGAGTATAGCTCTTGTAACCAACACCACTGAAAGTGAGGAAGTAGAAAATGGTTTAGAAACTGATGAAAATTTATCTGAAACTGTGGCACATCTAGGCAGGCAGTTCAACAGAATATTAAAGAAGATGGATGGAAGAGGCAGGACAAATGCTAAAGGCAATTTCTCTGATAATAACAGAAAGCTTAATGGTGTAAGAAAATACAGACCTGAGGAAAATGTCAGTACTGGAAAAGGTGTTCAATGTCATGAATGTGAAGGCCATGGGCATATTAGAGCTGAATGTCCAACATTCCTGAAGAAACAGAAGAAGGTTATGGCTGTCACTTGGTCTGATGAAGATGACTCTGAGGATGATGACTACTCTGAGTCTGCAAATCACATTACTGCACTTACTGGATTTATTGAATCTGAATCAGATGATGAAGAATTGACCTTTGATGAATTAGCTGCGTCCTATAAAGCACTGAGTCAGAAGAGTGAAAAGGTTTGTCAGCAGCAACAAAACGTTATAAGTAAATTGCAAGATGAGAAGGTGAAGCATCAGACTCAAATATCTCAACTCACAAAGCAGCTACAATCTGAGAAGGCAAAGCATCTGTCCGAGGCTTCTGCTCTTAGAGATGAGGTAACCACATTGAACTATCAGCTGACTAGTTTAAATAAACAGCTTAGACTGCTAAATAATGGAACTGAAAGATTAGATATACTGGTTGAGGGTCAAGTTGCTGGGAAACCTAAGGGTATTGGAGTAGAATATAACTATCCTAAAAAGAAAAATGTTACTTCTACTAGTACATTTGTTCCTGCTAAAGACACTTATGATCCCACTGAAACCAGACATATGCCACAACATGTTCAACAACATCTGCCTGCCAAAATCATTCCTAAACCTAAGGGATGGATCTGTCATTACTGTGGTAGAAGAGGTCACATCAGACCTTTCTGTTTTAGATTGTATGGGTTTCCAAGATGGTATAATAATCCCAGGTATGAATCTGATTCAAGCAATACAAAGAAAGAATGGAAACAAAAGGCAAATGATGTTGATCACATAGCTCATACATCTCTGAGAGTTTCATCCAGAAATGATTGGTACTTTGATAGTGGTTGCTCAAGACATATGACTGGTGTTAAAAATTATCTAACCAATGTTAAAGCTTACACTACCAGTTATGTTACTTTTGGTGATGGGGCCAAAGGTCAGATCAAAGGCATTGGAAGTCTCATTGCAAATGGGTTGCCTAAACTTGAGAATGTTCTTTTAGTGGAAGGATTGACTGCAAATCTCATAAGCATCAGTCAATTGTGTGATCAAGGAATGAAAGTGAACTTCACGAAGTCTGAATGCATTGTCTCAACTAAAGATGGTGAATCTGTTATGAAAGGAGTCAGGTCTAAAGATAACTGTTATTTATGGATTCCTGAAGAAAGTGCTCAAATTTCTTCCTGTCTCATCACTAGAGAAGATGAAGTCAAGTTATGGCATCAAAAGATGGGTCATCTTAATCTAAGGAGTATGAAGAAAGTCATAGCTGAAGATGCAGTAAAAGGAGTACCTAAACTGAAGATAGAAGAAGGAAGCATATGTGGTGAATGTCAAATTGGGAAGCAGACAAAGATGCCACACCCAAAGCTGAAGCATCTGACTACATCAAAGGTGCTTGAATTACTTCATATGGACTTGATGGGGCCTATGCAGGTTGAAAGTCTAGGAGGAAAGAGATATGCTTTTGTTGTTGTAGATGACTACTCAAGATTCACTTGGATCAACTTTCTCAGAGAAAAGTCAGACACCTTTTGTGCTTTCAAGGATTTGTGTAAACAACTTCAAAGAGAAAAAGATAGTGTCATTGTCAGAATAAGGAGTGACCACGGTAGAGAATTTGAAAACTCAAGATTCTCTGAGTTTTGCACTGCTGAAGGAATAGGACATGAATTTTCTTCACCTATTACACCTCAACAAAATGGTGTAGTTGAAAGGAAGAACAGAACTATACAAGAATGTGCTCGTGTCATGCTACACTCAAAGAAACTGCCTCAACACTTTTGGGCTGAAGCTATGAATACAGCATGTTACATTCTCAATCGTGTCACTTTAAGAGCTAGAACCACGAAGACCTTATATGAATTGTGGAAAGGTAGAAAACCTACTATCAAGTATTTTCATGTATTTGGAAGTAAGTGTTACATTCTGATAGATAGAGAACAAAGGAGGAAGATGGATCCAAAGAGTGATGAAGGTATATTCTTGGGATACTCAACTAACAGCAGATCCTACAGAGTGTATAACTCCAGAACTCAAGTAATGATGGAATCAATGAATGTTGTGATAGATGATGTACCATCTGACGCTAAGACAGATGAAAGTCCAGATGCTGAAGCATTTGAATTCCAGCCTGAAGAAACTGCTAGTATAGAGGATTTTGAGGTAACGCCTGATAGTCCTACCACTGATGATACTACTGCTCCAGTTAGTAAAGGACCATCTATCAGAGTCCAGAAAAATCATCCCAAGGATCTGATCATAGGGAACCCTGATGAAGGTATTACCACAAGAAGAAATCAAGATATAATCTCTAACTCTTGCTTTGTGTCAAAAATAGAGCCAAAAAATGTCAAAGAGGCTCTCATGGACAATTATTGGATTACTGCTATGCAAGAAGAGTTGAATCAGTTTGAAAGAAGTGAGGTTTGGGATCTAGTTCCTAGACCAAAAGGGTTGAATGTAATAGGTACTAAATGGGTTTATAAAAATAAATCTGATGAAAATGGAACTATTACAAGAAACAAGGCGAGGCTTGTGGCACAGGGATACACTCAGGTGGAAGGTTTAGACTTTGATGAGACCTTCGCCCCAGTTGCTAGATTAGAATCTATACGGCTGTTGCTTGGTGTTGCATGCATTCTGAAATTTAAAATTTTCCAAATGGATGTTAAGAGTGCCTTTCTCAATGGGTACTTAAATGAAGAGGTGTATGTGGAACAACCAAAAGGCTTTGTGAATCCAGATCTTCCTGATCATGTCTACAAGTTGAAGAAGGCTTTATATGGGTTGAAACAAGCTCCTAGGGCTTGGTATGAGAGATTGACTGAATTTCTTGTCAATCATGGATACAGGAAAGGAGGACATGATAAAACTCTGTTTGTAAAAGAAGAACATGGTAAACTAATGATAGCACAAATTTATGTTGATGACATAGTGTTTGGTGGGATGTCAAGTCAGATGGTGGAGCATTTTATCAAACAGATGCAGTCAGAGTTTGAGATGAGTTTAGTTGGGGAATTAACGTTTTTCCATGGACTACAAGTGAAGCAAATGGATGAGACAATATTTATCTCTCAGAGTAAGTATGCAAAAAATATTGTCAAGAAGTTTGGAATGGATACCGCTACTCACAAAAGGACTCCAGCACCTACTCATTTAAAGTTGACAAAAGATGAGAAGGGTGTTAGTGTTGATCAGAGTCTCTACAGAAGTATGATAGGGAGTCTCCTATAACTTACAGCTAGTAGACCTGATATTAGCTTTGCAGTGGGTGTGTGTGCAAGATATCAAGCCGATCCAAAGATGAGTCACTTAACTCAAGTGAAAAGAATCCTCAAGTATGTTAGCGGCACATGCGACTACGGCATGATGTACTCACAAAGTGACAATTCTCAACTCATTGGGTATTGTGATGTAGATTGGGCTGGCAGTGCTGATGACAGAAAAAGCACTTCTGGTGGTTGTTTCTTCTTGGGAGAAAATTTGATATCATGGTTTAGTAAGAAACAGAACTGTGTGTCTCTTTCAATTGCTGAAGCTGAATACATTGCAGCTGGGAGTAGTTGTTCACAACTTGTCTGGATGAGACATATGCTGAGGGAGTATAATGTTGAGCAAGATGCTATGGCTTTGTATTGTGATAATCTGAGTGCAATCAATATCTCTAAAAATCCTATCCAACACAGTAGGACCAAGCACATAGATATTCGTCATCATTTTATCAGAGATTTAGTAGAAGAGAATGTGGTGGTTTTGAAACATGTTGCTACTGAAGAACAGCTCGCTGATATATTCACAAAAGCACTAGATGCTAATCAATTTGAGAAGCTAAGGGGCAAATTGGGAGTTTGCCTGCATGAGGAATTGTAGCAGTTAATGTGTCTGAAGCGTGCAGCAGTTATTTTCTCTTTTTACTCTTATGTTGCGCATGCTAATTTAGGGAAGAAACTTGCCAAGAAACCCATGTATGGTCCCTCTCGACCTAAGAGTCGTTTTGATTTTCCTGTTGTCCAGAAGAAACAGTTGAAGAGAAAGGCTGTAGAGAGTAACTCTGTCTTTGAGGAAGAAGTGTCTAAAGATGAAGCATCTGGTGAAGCTTATGTTGGCAGACAAAGTGTAGGTGACAAGAAGGTACTTGCTAATGTACCTGAGGTTGCTATTGATAATATTTTCTTTCATCTTGCTAGCTGTGTAGAGAAATGGAAATATGTTCAGAGAAGGGTAGCTCTGGAAAGAGAGCTTGGAGAAGAAGCCCTGGAGTGCACTGATATAGTGAGCTTGATTGAAGAAGCTGATGCTGGAAATAATGATGTTGATGCTGATGGTGAACCTATGATAGAGAGCTCTAATGAAAGCTCCTCTGAATGATGTCCTTGCTCCTGTGTTTTACTGCTCCTATTTTTGTCTGTATGAACCTTGCTGCTGGTCTGTAATTATGCTACTTCTGTTTGTCAATGCATGACGCATTATGTTTGTCAAAATTATGGCTAAAAAGGGGGAGTAGTAGTAAAGATGCATGTTCTGTTCGTGATAATGATGTGACACATGTTACACCATCTGGTATGCTATATCTGTATGTGTATGTTTGTTCTGTTGAGGGGGAGTATTCTCTACTGTGATATATGCATGAACTCAGGGGGAGCAATCTACTTTTATTGTGATGCATGTTGTGTGTGACAGATGCCATTCCAAATGCTAAGGCATCTTGTCTGTTTCAAAGGAATCCACTTTTACTTGTTACCGGAGAATTTATGTTTCTCAGTGGTGTAGGAATTTATTTTTCCTATGGTGATTCATATTTGTGGGAATTTATTTTTCCCTGGTTTAACTGTATGGCGCTTATGTGTGAGAGTTTATTTCTCTCCTATCTTGTACCCTATGAGGCTAAGTTGTGTATTTCCGCTGTTGCATGCCTCTGATGCTGCCTGTTCATTATTTCTCACTTGAAGATCTCTTTTGAAAATAATGTGACAATGTATTATCTTCTTTCTTAGCTGTGTGTTTGCGTTGACTTGAAGGAAGGTATGTACTGCATCTCTCCAGAACTGGTCTTAGTTTGTTTTAGCCAAAATTTGCCAAAGGGGGAGATTGTTGGTGTTTTGTATGTTGGCCTCATTTTGCAAAAACATGTTCAAGCAAGTTGTTGGACCAGATGCCGTAGCATGTGGGTACAACATATGTCTTGCCGGTATTTAATGCTCTACTTGCGCGCCATATCTTTGAAGATTATCTGAAGCACTATTTTCGCCTTACTTGCTTATCAAGACGCACGCCTTTAAACAAGGGTTTATTAGGTGGCTGGACCAAGATATACTTTCCAGAAGATGCTACGCCATTTATGGAAGCCCAATATGAAGACCTAGCCCATGCTAACTCAGGTCATATAAATATGTGAAGACTAAAACCTAAATGGTTACTGAAGCCGTATTTCAAGAATATAGTTTTAGGGTTTGAGTCTTGTTTATTGTAAGCCTTTCTTGTGGATTCTATAACACAAGCTTAGGCCTGTTTGGTTTGTATTTTGTGAAACTTCTCCCAAGCTTTTAAGCACGGAGATTGTTTGTTTTTTTGGTTAGTGAAACCTCATCGTTTGTTGAACTGTTATAATCACAAGGTTTGTGATAGAAAGGAAGTGAGACGGGGTCTCAAACTTAGGAGTTCCTAGGTTGAGTTAGCACGGGTAGAGTCTAGGAGATAAGTCGTAAACTTGGATGTTTGCTGTGGGCTTAGAACTAGATCTATTATAGTGGATTCCTTCCTGGCTTGGTAGCCCCCAGAGTAGGTCGTTGTGAACGCCGAACTGGGTTAACAATTCTCTGTGTTGTTTACTTTATTGTCTGTTGCTTTTACTTGTTGATTATATTCTACTGTGGACATACGCTAGAGCATTTGTCTTAGCATTACAACTGACTACGTACGACAATTGCTATAGCTTCTGGCTTAACATCTGTCCCCAGTAGGTGCCAGAATTTCAGGAAGTTTGCTATATCTCACTGCAAGTAGACCAGATATCACGTTTGCAGTTGGAGTATGTGCAAGATACCAGGCTGAACCTAAGGTAAGTCACCTCACTCAAGTTAAAAGAATTTTGAAATATGTGAGTGGTACTAGTAATTATGGAATGTTGTATACACATGGTGATAATGCAATGTTAATTGGCTATTGTGATGCTGATTGGGCTGGGAGTGCAGATGACAGAAAAAGTACATCCGGAGGATGTTTCTTCTTAGGAAATAACTTAATATCCTGGTTTAGTAAGAAACAAAATTGTGTTTCTCTATCTACAGCTGAAGCTGAGTATATTGCAGCCGGTAGTAGTTGCTCTCAGTTAGTTTGGATGAAACAAATGCTCGGTGAATATGGTATTCATCAGGAAACTATGACTCTGTTTTGTGACAATATGAGTGCCATTAATATTTCTAAAAATCCAATTCAGCACAGCAGAACCAAGCATATTGATATCAGACACCATTTCATCAGAGAACTAGTTGAAGATAAAATAGTGATGTTGGAACATGTTATCACAGGTGAACAACTGGCTGATATTTTTACGAAGGCTCTAGATCATAATCAGTTTGAAAAACTTAGGGGCAAGTTGGGAATTTGTCTGTTTGAAAATCTGTAGCAATCAGTATATTGTGCGCGTGCAAAGAAACTAAACTCTTCATATTTTGTGCACGCTGATCAAGAAATGGGAAGATTAAAGACTCCACTATCTATTCACATTCCACACGCTAAACCATTCCACTTCTGCTGCTCTGTTATTACTCAGTATCTTCTCTCATTATACAGATACATTGTTCCTGCATTGTTACATTTTCTAACTTCTCTCCAAGATTTTCACAATCCAGTTTCAATCATGTCTGCCAATACTGAAATTTCTCCAGATGAACGTGAATCTGATCGTTCCATGACTCCAGAGACAATTGCATGTAACGATTCTGCTCTGATTCATCAACAACAAAATGATGAAGCAAGTACAGTGAAGAAGGTCAAATCCTCTAAACGAAGCAAGTCCTCTGCTCCTTCTAGTCAACCAAAGTCCAAGAAACATAAAAAGAAGAAGTCTTCGCATTCGTCTGGGTTGATTAAAGAGAAGAAAAGCAAGAAGAAGAAATCAGGGAAGAAACATGAGACAAATCGCTCATTTTCGATGACTGATCTGTACCTCACACCAAATCCATTCAATCCCGATGATTCCTCTAATGTTGATAAGTCTGGTGAGTCTCCGGTTGTCGCTGATGTTAATGCTAGTTCTAATTTGAATGAAGAAAGGTTGAAGAATCCCCAATCTACTGTTGTCTCTGCTTCCGAAAACCCTAACTCGGATAAGGAAGAAGAAACACCGCCTGTGAATGATCGTGTGGAGACAGGTACTGTAGCTGCTGACGTGAATCAAGAAAAAGTAATCTTGGAAACTGCTGATGAAGAATTAGAAAAATCCCCATCAAGGGATAATGTGGCTGAAGATGTTGGAACCTTGGCAGGCCCATCTGGTGTTTTCCCAAACAACACCACTGTTACTGTTGATGAAGGATCCTGGACAGGTGATGATCATGATGTTAATGAAGATCCCACTACTTCTGTGGAAAAAGATGGATCTGGTGATAGAGTTGAAGAAATTCAAGATGTTGATGTTGAAGAAGACTTGATTATCACCAATGAGAAGATTGTGTATTCTACCCCTGATCAAGGTGTTGCTGGAAGAACTAGGCTGAGATCTGGTCGTACACCTGTTCTTCTTGATCCTCCAAGGACCAGAAGCAAAGTTTCTCGTCCTACTGAAAAGAAAAAGCTGATTCAGAAAAGGAAGGAGATTAGTGCTAGTGAATCTGACTATGAGGTGGAAGAGATTGTTGCCCCATCTGTTGGCACATCAAGAAAGAAGGCAAGGAGAGGAAGAATTCAGGATTCTGATCTAGATGCTCCCCTTGACAACATTTCATTCCACAACATCAGAAATGTCTCTCAGTGGAACTATGTGTATAATAGGAGGTTGGCCTTAGAAAGGAGTTTAAACAAGGACATGTTGGATTGTGCTGAACTGATGGATCTCATCAGGTTTGCTGGGCTGGAAAAGACTGTGTGTGATCTTGGTAAGTGTTATGAGCTTTTGGTCAAGGAATTTTTGGTCAACATAGGACTAGATTGTGATGATCCCTTCAGTGCTGAATATCAAAAGGTGTTTGTTCGAGGTCTGTGTATTGATTTCTCCCCTTCCATCATCAACCAATTTCTGGGAAGAAGTGACGATGATGTGCCTGATTTAGAGGTGACTGAGAATGAGGTCTGTAGGACCATCACAGGGAATAGAGTTTTACAGTGGCCAAGAAAGGTAAAGCTTTCTACCACCAATCTTACTGTCAAGTATGCATTACTAAATAAAATTGCTTCTGCTAATTGGATTCCTACTTCTCATAACTACTCCGTGGCTACTGGACTAGGTAAGATCATTTATGCTGTGGGCACTAAAACCCCTTTTAATTTTGGTTCCTATATTTTTGAGCAAACACTGCTGCATGCAAAGTCTACTGCTACTAGGTTACCAATAGCTTTTCCTACCGTTCTCTTTGGAATTATGCTTGATCAACATCCAAATATCATTAGGAGCTCTGATATCCTCTGTAAAAGAGAGGCCCCTTTGACATTTGATTGTAGGCTACTTGAAGGTCCCCATGAGGTGGACATAGCTGTCCCATCTGCCACCCCTTCTGGTGTGCCCATGTCAAGAAAGCAAATGATTGCAGATTTGCAGGACGTCAGTAAAGTCCTGGGTGACAAAAAGCTGAAGGTGGACAAGGTTATTGAGGCATTGATGCAAGAAGAAAAGAGCACTGCTGCTCATACCTCACAAGCCCCCATCGTGGATGCTATTGTACAAGACTCTGACGAAAGTCTTGGGTTCTGATTGTGATACTACTGCTGTGTTCCTAGCTGATGTTTTGTTCCAAAGTTTTTTTTTTCTTTTGCTTTATGGGCTATGCCCTGGATTTCTGATGCACCTATGTGTGCTTTTGGCCTGTAATATCTGCACTTTACTACTCTGATGATTCTCTCCTACTTATCTTTGCCAAATTTCATGACTAAAAAGGGGGAGTAAGTTTTGATAATTTTGTTGTGTGTTTATGCATGCGGTAGAAATGATAGTTATATTGGCTGAAGTTACATCTGTGGTTTTGATAATTTTGTTGTGTTTATGCATGCGGTAGAAATGATAGTTATCTTGGCTGAAGTTATATATGCATACAGTAAGGGGGAGAAAAATTTAGTATGTATGATTTGAGGGGGAGTATATGAGATGTTGCTGGTGATGTTGCCTCACCCTGGATACCATCCAGAGAGTCTGAATGGAGAATTTATTTTTTTCTCTATTTGACTGATGTTTCTGTTTGTCTTCTGATGTGACATATATATGTGTTGTTGAAGACTTTACTATGAGAATATTTATGCCTGATCAACTTTATGAATCCACTTTGAAGAAGTTATAGTTTGTGTGATGACGTTGTGTTTTGGAAGAAATTATTCCGCTGTGCCAAGCTCTGATGTGTCTTATATGGTTAACTCCATTATTGAAGTGTAGATGGTATAGTCTTATTATTGTGCTTTATCCACATCTTGTGAAAATCTGCCTAATATTGTTTTTAGTCAAAATTTGCCAAAGGGGGAGTTTGTTAGGTTTTTGAAATTGGCAGTACTTTACAAAAACAACATTAAGTCAGATGTAGTGTTAGATGTGTCTACATTTGGAACAACATTCGGAAGTACGAATTAACGAAGAGTTTGTTACAAGGCTATCTGCGCGCGCGTTCCTTCAAGCCTATCCGTTTATCATATGTTAGCGTGTTGTTTGTTCCTCAAGACATGGAACTCGCCTTATTTGTGTATATATCCGATAGTGTATCACACCTAAAATATATTCCTATATTTTAGGATTTTGTTGGATTTGCTTAATCCACAAGCTGGTATCAGATATGCTATAATTTTAATAATATTCTGAAGACCAAAAATCAAGGAACTACTAAGTTTTCCACGAGCTATATATATTGAAGACAAAAAACGTTGGAAGGTTACGAAAACTATTGTGAAGAAATATATATTTGTGTCTAGGTTTTTTAGTTGTCTCGTGTGTATTTTTGTGAGCCTATCTTGTATCTCTTTGATACTTGCTTAGGACTGTGGTCTTGTGTTGTAAGGGTTTTAGTCTACTCCTAAGCTTTTAAGCACGGAGATAGGTTATTGTTTTGAAGTGTGACTTCATTGTTTTCAAGGTTAGATCAATCACACTGGCTGTGTGGTTAAGAGGAGGAGAGATAGGTGTCTCTAATCTAGGTGGTCCTAGGTTGAAGAAAGCACGGGTAGAAACTAGGTGACGAAGTGTAAACGGGTCGTTTGCTGGAGACTTCTAACTAGTTTTATCATAGTGGATTCACTCCTGGATTGGTATCCCCCAGAGTAGGTCGTGTTATACGCCGAACTGGGTTAACAAACTCCTGCGTTCATTTAATTTCCAGTTGCTTATTATACTGCATATTATTTACTTTGTTGTGCACATTGTACTTGCAAAGGTAGGCACATCTTGTACCCCATTGCTACGCCAGAATTTTATTTTTAAAACTGGGACACGTTTTAGATGATTTGGGAAATGGAATCCGAACGGTCGTAAAACAGAGCAACAATTCTGGGCACGCGTCGCTAGGCTAGAACTACCGAGAGCTAGCGAGGGAACTCGCCAGGGCTCGCCAGTGCTCGCCAGCCAGCCCAGAGCTCTCTGACTTGCTTCGCTACGGCGAGAACTAGCGAGGGGTAGCGAGTAGCCTCTGACTTGCCTCGCTATGGCGAGAGCTAGCGAGAGCTAGCGAGAACTGGCGATGTAGTCAGGCTTACTTGATTATTAGATGACGAAGATATGGTTTGGTGTATAGGTTGCTAGTATTATTTTAATACATAAATGATTGATGTTGGAATTATAACGAATATGATTGATGATGATGTCTCTATATGATTGTTGAATATAGATACACATAATAATATTGATGATGAATGTATATGAGTATGTTATGTATTGATGAATGATTGATGGTGGAATTATGTATACATAAGGTTGCATAATGGTGGTGAATAACATACGTTATATATATGTTCATGCATCATGATTGAGTCTATTGATGAAGCTTGGACATTTGACCCATAACGAATTGATGAAGCTTGGGCGTTTGACCCATAACGAATTAATGAAGCTTGGACGTTTGATCCATAACGCATAGGATTCTTGTATCCTTATTTGGTAATGGTACCGCATGCATATAGTCGTGTCTAGGGGACATGGCATGAAGGTGACATTAGATGCATTTAGGAAGGTGAACCTTAAATGTACTATATGTGATAATTGTCTAATTATGTGCTAAGTGCTTCCTTACATATAAGTCGTTGATCATTGATGGTGTGAATTTGAATACGTATATTAGATGATTAATGTACATGTCCTATTGATGTCGTTGGATTGCTATTACATACATGTCCATTATACGTATGATAGATTAATATATGCATTGTATATGTTGGATTAAATGTTAGTATTTACTTACATTTGTTATATGTTGATTATAAGTAACTAACTCTCTATTTTTGTATGTAATGGATCGTTGGGCGATTCAGATTCTCAGGCGTGAGGATTTGCTTTGCTTGCTTAGGAGGAGTACCCGGCATTTGTTGCTAGTATTTAGGGTAAGGGGATGATTCGCTATCCTAGTGTCTTGTCCATTTGCTCTGGTGGTTGTAACACCGTGTTGGGGTTTAGTCTTATCGAACTTATGTCTAGCGTCGCTTTTAGACCTTATTTTGTATGATGTTGTAAGGCTATATGCCAAGCACTTAATGATCTATTTGTTGATGACACGATATGTGTAGTCGGATTATGTGGATGTGGATTATTATGTTGATGGATTATTTAGCTATGACTAGTGTTTATGAGTTAAACTATATTCGTGATGATATAACCATGATGATATGCTATGTTGTTCCGCTGCGATGATCTCTTAATCATGTTTTCTATGATACGACATGCTATGTTGGTTTTAAATTTATACATGTAACGCTCTACTTGATTTACTTGATTTCATTTGTTGTTTAGTCGCGAATTTTTGGGTAGAATTAAGTGGGGTGTTACAATTGGTATCACAGCAAGGTCGATTCATTGGAATCAATTAGGCTTAGTAACCCGTTGTACAACATGTGTAGGGTGCACTGTTTGTACTTTTGTTGTGACGTTTGTTTGTTGTTGGAATTGACTGTTCAGGACCATGACGTCGGCACGTGCTAATGCTCAGGTCGCGGAATCACTTGCTACCTTGACTCATCTTTTGGCAAGAGGTGATGATCCAGCTAGGGATGGAGAGAAGCGCTTGGATAGGTTCTTGAAGCACAAGCCATCTTTCTTTGTTGGAAGTTTTAACCCGGATGGAGCGGTTAAGTGGGTTGAAGAAGTTGAGATTATCTTTGATGCCATGGAGTGTGCTAATGAGAACAAGCTTGCATTGGGAACTTATATGCTTAGGGAGGAAGCAAACCAATGGTGGAAGAATGCTAAGTTGAGGATAGGTAATGGAGGTGTTGCCATCACTTGGGAAATGTTCAAGCGGGAATTCTTTAACAAGTATTTTCCGGCGGATGTGAAGAATAAGAAGGTGGTAGAGTTCATGAAGTTAGAACAAGGGGACATGTCGGTAGCGGAGTATGCGGCTAAGTTTGAGTCCTTGTGTGCTTTTAGTCCTCACTACAATACCCTGGAGGCGGAGAACGACAAATGTGTCAAGTTTGAGAGTGGTCTACGCCCCGACATCAAGCATATCATTGGGTTTGCGGAGATTAGGAACTTCACTACTTTGGTGGCAAAGGCTAGAATTTGTGATGAAGATGGGAAAGCTAAGAATAACTACTTCAAGGCGGTTAGAGGAAAGAATCAAGACCGTGCCAAGCCTTATGAAGTTAAGGGTAAAGGAAGTGCTAGAAGTGGAAAGGGAAAAGAGAAGGTGGATGGTGACAAGTGCTATAGGTGTGGCAAGATTGGACACCGTTCTTTCGAGTGTAAGAAGGATAAAGATGTGTGCTATAGTTGTGGAAAAGAAGGACATAAGTCTAAGGAGTGCAAGGCAACTACTCCTACTTGCTTTAATTGTGGTGAAGAAGGTCACAAGAGTCCGGAATGTAAGAAGCCGAAGAAGGTTACCGGGAAAGTGTTTGCTTTGAATGGAGAAGGAGCTGATCAAGTTGATAATCTCATTAGAGGTACGTGTTTCATTCATGACACTCCTTTAATTGCGATTATTGATACCGGAGCAACACATTCTTTTATTTCTATGGATTGTATGAAGCGTTTGAATATTCCTGTTTATGAAATGTCTGGTTGCATGAATATTGAGACTCCTGCTAGTGGTTCGGTCATTACTCGTCTTGTATGTCGTAATTGTCCTGTTTCTGTGTTTGGTAGACATTTTGGTATGGATTTGGTATGTATTCCACTTAGTGGTATTGATGTTATCATTGGGATGAACTGGTTAGTCTTTAACCAAGTTCATATTAACTGTTGTGAGAAGACTGTGATTTTCCCGAAGTCGGAAGGAAGTTTACCCTTGATGAATGGGGGAGAGTTGAAGGAATCTTTGAATGATCACGGAGAGTTGTTCATGGTGTTTGGATCATTGAAGCTTGAAGGTGGAGCTAAGTTGGAAGGGATTCCAGTTGTTCGTGAATTTTCGGATGTATTTCCGGAAGATATATCTGATTTACCACCTGAAAGAGAAGTTGAGTTTGGTATCGATTTAGTACCTGGTACTAGCCCGATATCAATGGCACCGTATCGTATGTCGGCATCGGAATTGAACGAATTGAAGAAGCAACTCGAAGAGTTATTGGAAAAGAAGTTCATACGTCCAAATCTGTCACCTTGGGGTGCACCAGTGTTGTTAGTTAAGAAGAAGGAAGGGAGTATGAGGTTGTGCATTGATTATCGCCAGTTGAATAAGGTAACAATCAAGAATAAGTATCTACTTCCGAGGATAGATGATTTGATGGATCAACTAGTTGGAGCTTGTGTGTTTAGCAAGATTGATTTGAGGTCCGGATACCATAAGATAAGAGTGAAGACGGAGGATGTTCCTAAGACTGCTTTCAGAACAAGGTATGGCCATTATGAGTATACAGTGATGCCTTTTGGAGTTACGAATGCCCCTGGTGTTTTCATGGAGTACATGAATAGGATCTTTCATTCGTTTTTGGATAAGTTTGTGGTAGTGTTCATTGATGATATTTTGGTGTATTCTAAATCAGAGGAAGAGCACAAAGAACATTTGAGAATTGTATTGCAAGTTTTGAAGGAGAAGAAGTTGTATGCCAAGTTGTCTAAGTGTGAATTTTGGTTGGAAGAAGTAAGCTTTCTTGGTCATGTAATTTCTAATGGAGGTATAGCGGTGGATCCTGCAAAGGTTGATGCTGTGATGAAATGGGGAACGCCTGAGTCTGTTTTAGAGATAAGAAGTTTTCTTGGATTAGCTGGTTACTATAGAAGGTTCATTGAAGGATTTTCGAAAATGGCGTTACCATTGACTTTGTTGACTCGGAAGGATCAAGCATTTGTTTGGGATGAGAAATGCGAGAAAAGTTTTCAAGCGCTGAAAGAGAAATTGACTATCGCGCCTGTGTTGATTTTGCCTGATGCCAAGGAATCGTTTGTGGTGTATTGTGACGCATCAAAGTTGGGACTTGGTGGTGTGCTCATGCAAAAAGGAAAAGTGGTAGCTTATGCATCTCGTCAGTTGAAGATTCATGAGAGGAACTACCCCACCCATGATTTGGAATTAGCGGCCGTAGTATTTGCTTTGAAGGTATGGAGGCACTACTTGTATGGGTCAGGATTTGAAGTGTTTAGTGATCACAAGAGTTTGAAGTATTTGTTTGATCAGAAAGAATTGAATATGAGGCAACGAAGATGGTTAGAATTCTTGAAGGACTATGATTTTGAGTTGAGTTATCATCCTGGAAAAGCTAATGTAGTAGCGGATGCTTTGAGTCGGAAGTCATTGCACATGTCATCGCTTATGGCAAAGGAGTTGGAGTTGATTGAAGAATTTAGAGACTTGAGTTTGGTATGTGAAGTCACTTCCAATAGTGTGAAGTTGGGAATGTTGAAGTTGACCAACCCTTTTCTTGAGAAGATTAGAGAATGTCAAAAAGAAGATGAGAAATTAATGAAGAGAGTGGCACTAGTAATTGAAGGACAAGAGAATGATTTTAAAATGGATGAGAATGGAGTAGTGAGATTCCGAGGAAGAGTTTGTGTATCCGATGTGCCTGAGTTAAAGAAAATGATTTTGGATGAGGGTCATACACTACTACAAAATGTTGAATAGACAGCGCACTTTAGACAGCGCTTATTTAGAAAAGCGCTTTTAAAAGAAACACGGAACCCTAAGACAGCACTTATTGTGAAAATCGCTATCTAAAGTAATATCGTTTGACAGCGGATTTATGTAAAAACGCTTTTATAAGATTTACATAAAAAGTTGAAAATTTTATGTTTCACTTAAGACAGCGGTTTATAGGAAATAGCTGTCTAAGGGCGTGTCGTTTAATTTTAACCTTTGACAGCGGTTGAGTAAAACGCGCTTTCTAAGATATAATAATAGACAGCGCTTAAATATAGAAAAGAGCGCTTTCATAGGTTTACTTTAGACAGCGCCCGAAAATCCAAAAAAGCGCTGTGTATCTGTTTATTAAAATATATTTTTTCTATTAATTATTTTTGAAACAAATTAAAATTAAAATTTAAAATTTTTTTTTTTTTTGAAAGAAATTTAAAATTGAATATTGAATATATATAAACAAATATTAAGTTATATTCTTATAAAAAAAAAAATTGCTTATATTAGCTTATTGATAGAACGATTTGTTCTCATGCCTTCTGCCAAATACTTTCTTCCTCCCAAATAATTTCTTCCTCGATCCCAAACAATTTCTTCTCACACCCCTTCTTGTTATTCGATCGACACAGAAACCCTAAAACCCATGAAAAAATTGTTGTTTCTAGAATAGTTTTTGTCACTTTGAAGATTGAAACCCTAAACCCCACAAATTAATTGAAGAAATTGATCAATCAAAATCCAAACCCACGGTGAAATTGTTGAAATTGATCAATTGAAACGCTAGTTGTGAACCAAGATAAGAACCTTCTTGTTGTGTAAAAACCCAGAAACCCTTACATGCTCAAACCCTCTCTCTCACGGTTAATCCCTCTCACAGGCGTTCATAAGTTCGTGTTCTGCCGCATAACTGCCGCAATGCAGTGTAGTCGAAATCTACCTCTGATATCCTCTGCCTCTCTATGTACGTCTTCAACAAACGCACATGTGAATTTCACGTTTCAAAATTGATCAATTTTTTGTGTGTATTTTTCTCACTGTGCCTGTTGTCTAAAACCCTTCTTTGATGCAAACGTCAAAGCCTCATGTATGCATAAATTTACAACTTCAACTCCTAAATCACTCAAACTCCTTGCTGCAAAACTCCTTGAATCCCTCTCAAGCAGCGAATCCCACTCAAACGCTTCTGTTGGTGTGTTTTGTTGCATGACTACTTTATGAAGACTTTTGTTCAGGTTAGTGAAATTATTTCTTAATAGATTGTGTCATTGTTGTAATTGAACTTTAAATCCTGTGTTGAAAATTAAGTTAAATTTTTTGCTATGTTAAAAATCTTGTGTTGGATGTTAGATTGAAGTTTAGGAAGGGATAACTTTTGCTATAGTGAAAGGAGCGGGTCATGAAGTCCCGTTATTCAAATCTTAAAGCCGAGAGAAATCTTTGTAATTGCTCACATATTAATCCTAAGTGACTTCCATATTTTGTATCACATCTGTTGGGACTGGCCTTACTAGGAGTAAGATAGCTACAAGAATTACAAGTTTTGTGGAATGAGTTGATTAAAGTTGGGGGCACTCATCAAGGCGTAAGTTTCCAAAATCTCATTATATATATATTATATTATATGAATTTTTGTAGAAATAGAGTTCTTTAAAATTATTATTTTTAAATAGTTTATGTGTATGTGTGTGGCTTCTTTAATTTTGTTGCCTATTTGGGTTAATTAATGCAAGCATAGTATAACATTGGTTCCTCTAGCTTATTATTTTAGCCCTATTCCTATAAATTTACAGACCATATATGTGCCTTATTTTAAGTTGTTTGTTTAAGTTCTCCAAACAGTTTCACAAGTGCATCCATAAAATTGATCTATGATTCTCAAGTTAATTCTATCAAAGACTAACACCGACATGATACTAGCATTGACAAGTCAACACTGATAATAATTATAGTCATTTTTACCCCTAAAAAATCAGTTTTTATTTTTGCGAGAAAGAGATTGCAGCCTGGAGGTTCGATTAAGGCGGTGGATGAAATTAAGGCTTTGTCGTGGTGGTGGGGATTGAATAGAATGATGATTTATCCTTAGGTGTGTAGTTTATTATTGTTTTACTCATGTTGGAGTCTTTCTTTTCTAGTTTTATTTTTCGGCATCTGGTGCAGTTTTCGGTATTGTTGTATTGGTTTGGTGCTTGGCCATTTTTTCCATGTATTCTACTAGGTGTTTTTAGCTTGTTCTATTGTTGTTTAGGTCTATTTCGGTACAATTTTCCCCATGTCTTTCTGCAAGTTGTTCGCGCGTCCAGGTTCTAGTGTTGTGCCTTGGGGGCAGCAGCAGTCTGTTTTTTAGGGGTGCTTGTAGTTTTTGATTTTATTGTAGTCTAGCTTTTCCAGTAAGATAAAAATCTTAAAGGATGGGTATGCATTTTTTATGCTGAATATTTAACTTTCCCAAATTTCCCCTGATGGCTCTTCTATATATGGATTGATTACTGTGTATCTGTTGTAATTTTTTGCTGGTCTCTACAGTTTGCAAAGTTTTATTGTTTGCTAAAGCTTTGTACAAGGATTTAGAAGCCAGACAAGAACAAACAACCATATACAGACTCCACTCCTCAGGTGACGGTTCTATTTTCGCAATGTCTTTGTTTCTGCTATGTCGCTGATTTTTATGCAGGGACTATTTTCTATTGGTTTCTTCTTTTTCTGCTGATATGCGTGTTGTGTTCTAATTGCAGTGAAGAAGAAAAGATTCAAATGAGTGAGTATGATGATAATGATGTCGAGAGAGAAATTGCTATTTAGGATAGAAAGACTAAAAGTCCGAAGGATGTACGTTAACCTTACATTTTAATCTGGTGGTTGTTATTATGAACAATGTAATTTGTTTGTACATATCCAATTATTATATCCAACCATATTTGACTATGGTAGGGTCTATGACAACGAAAGAGAAAGTTGCTCGTCCAAGATTGTCAAGAGAGAGGTATGGTTGCAGCTCTTAGCATTCTTTTGAAAATTTCAATTGACCATTTTATTATGTTTATAGCTCAGTGTAGTATAAAGGATAATCTATGCCAAGTGTAGTTTATATATTGAATTATTTTATGATAGAAATATTTGTGCAAGTGTTTGAATGATTTATGGTCAATGAATAGTTTATTAGTTTATATATTGACAAAAATTTGGGAATGCATTTGTAATTTTTTTATGAGCTTTACATCTTTATCTTTGTAGCATGATTTAATGTATGATCTTATTGTTATTTTTCAAAGGGAAGGTGTTGAAATTGTTCAGGATCCAAGGTGAAGCTTTCAAAGTAAAACAGAGAGAAAAGATGTTATATGAAGAGGTGAAAATTGCAATATAGAATTTTAGATATAGAGTGATTAGCTTCTGCTCACTAATTGTAACATAATTTTTAATATTGTAATTTTATTCTTAATCACTTGTATGCTTCATTGTTATTCCTAGACTTATCCCCACGCCATATAGAAACGCGAATTTGATTTTTAGATGTTATAATGATGTTCTGCACAGGCCCATCTGAGAACTTGTTAGCTCCTTATTTGGCACTATTTAATGTAGCTTCATGATCAGCATCAAGAATGGAATAGACTATCAACATAATGTCAAAAGATGAACTGATAGCAGCATCTAATTCAATCTCAAAATCATGTATAATTATGTAAACGCTAGCCATTTTTGGCATAGTTTGCTCATTGATTGAAGTGAAATATTTTTAGGTATTGTCATTTTATTCTTTAATAACTTATATACTTCACTGTTTTAATTTGTGAAATTGATGTATTTTGTTTAATGTATTTATGGTGATAATACATGCATATATAGTATTTTAAATGCTTTTTAAATGGATTTTCTCGGTTTATGCAATTGTTAAATGTCAGGGTGATAGTACAAAGCAATTTTTTTTAATTTATATATAACGTTTAACAGCGCTTATGACGGAAAGCGCTGTCTAATGTTGGCGAACAATAGCGCTTAAAACAAAAAGCGTTGTCTAAACAAGACATTAGACAACATTCATAAATAAAAAAGCGCTGTCTAATGATGGCAAATAATAGCACATTAAACAAAAGCGTTGTGTAAAGATGACATTAGACAGCGCTTATAAGCAGAAAGTGTTGTCTGATGGTGCCATATAATAGCGCTTTAAATAGAAAGCGTTGTCTAAAGATGACAATAGACAGCGATTTTACTTTGATTATTAAGCGCTTTCTATACATTTAACAGCGCCAGAATAGACAGCGCTTATAAAACGCTGTCTAAGGCTAAAAAAAGCGTTGTCTAAAGTCTTTTTTGGCATAGTGATAAAAGTGGACTAAGTATTCATCCTGGATTAGTTAAGATGTACCAAGACTTGAAGAAGTTATTTTAGTGGCCTAGAATGAAGAAGGAAATTGCGGAATATGTGTATGCTTGTTTGGTTTGTCAGAAATCGAAGATTGAGCATCAGAAACCGTCTGGTTTGTTGCAACCGTTGTTCGTACCGGAATGGAAATGGGACAGTATTGCCATGGATTTTGTTGGAGGGTTACCAAAGACAGCAAAAGGGAATGAAGTGATTTGGGTTGTGGTCGATCGTTTGACGAAGTCGGCTCATTTTATTGCTATCAAGATTGGAACATTGGTACCTAAGTTGGCAGAGATTTATGTTGAGCAGATTATAAGATTACATGGTATTCCATCTAGTATTGTGTCAGATAGAGATCCAAAGTTCACTTCTAGATTTTGGGAGAGCTTGCAAGAAGCGTTGGGAACTAAGTTGAGGTTGAGTTCTGCTTATCACCCTCAGACAGATGGTCAATCCGAAAGGACGATTCAATCCTTGGAAGATTTGTTGAGAGCGTGTGTGTTGGAACAAGGGGAAAGTTGGGATTCATGTTTACCTTTGATCGAGTTTACCTACAATAATAGTTTTCACTCAAGTATCGGAATGGCCCCTTTTGAGGCTTTGTATGGGAGGAGATGTCGTACGCCCCTTTGTTGGTATGAATCCGGTGAGACTGTAGTTTTGGGTCCCGATATTGTACAAGAGACTACGGAGAAGATCAGAATGATCCGAGAGAAGATGAAAGCATCCCAGAGTCGGCAGAAAAGTTACCATGATAAGAAGAGAAAGGATGTGGAATTCCAAGAGGGAGATCATGTGTTCTTAAGGGTGACTTCCACTACCGGTGTGGGGAGAGCATTGAAATCTAAGAAGTTGACGTCGAAGTTCATTGGACCGTATCAGATTTCGGAGAGGATTGGAAAAGTAGCTTATCGGATTGCATTGCCGATAACGCTATCTAATTTGCATGATGTGTTCCATGTGTCACAATTAAGGAAATATGTTTCGGATCCATCTCATGTAATTGAATCGGATGATATCCAAGTGAAGGATAATTTGACTATTGAAACTATTCCCTTGAGAATTGAAGGGAGAGAAGTAAAGAAGTTGAGGAACAAAGAGATTGCATCGGTGAAGGTTATTTGGGGAGGTCCCGCAGGAGAGAATGCAACTTGGGAATTGGAGAGTAAGATGAAGAGTTCGTATCCCGATTTGTTTTCAGGTAAATTTTCGAGGGCGAAAATTCTTTAAGGGGGGGTAGAGTTGTCACATCACGTTTTTATTTAATTAATTATTTGATTTAATTTATTTATTTAAATTCCATGTTGTGTGATTTATTTAAATATGTGGCTTTTAGTGTAGTGGTGAGAATAGAATAGTAGCGTTTTTAGGAGGTGTGAATAGAGGATTTGAGTGGGCTTATGAGGAGGGGTAATTTGGTAAATGGAAAGGGGTTTTGACCTAGGTATAAGTTTTGAAAACTTAGAGAGAGAAATCATTTGTCATAAGTTTGTGAAGAAATAGAGAGAGAGAAAGCTAGAGAAGAAGAAGAAGAACATAGAAGAAGGAGCTAAGAGGGGAAGATTGGGGAGCTAATTCTTGAAGAATTAGAGGTAAGAGAGTAGTTATTTATGATTGTGGGTGGCCAAAAGGGGGGAGAAATTACATTTCTCTTTGCCCAAACCCTCTCACCCTTTTATACTCTAAAGTTCATAACTTTATGAGTTTCTATGAATCAAAATGTTATCTTTCTTGTTGATTTAGTGTTATTCATGTATTATAATGCTAGAAATGTGTGTTGATGATTTCAATTTCGAAAATCTATGGTTGTTGGTTTGAAGTTGCATGTTCATGAGCTTTTGAGGAAAAATATGATAAATCTCATGTTGATAATGATTTTAATGGTTTTAAGTTATGAAACTTGTACTTCTATGTATGATAACACGTTTATGACCTAAAGGAAACATCTTTTTAAAACTGGAACACGTTTTAGATGATTTGGGAAATGGAATCCGAACGGTCGTAAAACAGAGCAGCAATTTTGGGCACGCGTCGCTAGGCTAGAACTAGCGAGAGCTAGCGAGGGAACTCGCCAGGGCTCGCCAGTGCTCGCCAGCCAGCCCAGAGCTCTCTGACTTGCTTCGCTACGGCGAGAACTAACGAGGGGTAGCGAGTAGCCCATGACTTGCCTCGCTATGGCGAGAGCTAGCGAGAGCTGGCGAAGTAGTCAGGCTTACTTGATTATTAGATGACGAAGATATGGTTTGGTGTATAGGTTGCTAGTATTATTTTAATACATAAATGATTGATGTTGGAATTATAACGAATATGATTGATGATGATGTCTCTATATGATTGTTGAATATAGATACTCATAATAATATTGATGATGAATGTATATGAGTATGTTATGTATTGATGAATGATTGATGGTGGAATTATGTATACATAAGGTTGCATAATGGTGGTGAATAACATACGTTATATATATGTTCATGCATCATGATTGAGTCTATTGATGAAGCTTGGGCATTTGACCCATAACGAATTGATGAAGCTTGGGCGTTTGACCCATAACGAATTGATGAAGCTTGGACGTTTAATCCATAACGCATAGGATTCTTGTATCCTTATTTGGTGAATGGTACCGCATGCATATAGTCGTGTCTAGGGGACATGGCATGAAGGTGACATTAGATGCATTTAGGAAGGTGAACCTTAAATGTACTATATGTGATAATTGTCTAATTATGTGCTAAGTGCTTCCTTACATATAAGTCGTTGATCATTGATGGTGTGAATTTGAATTCGTATATTAGATGATTAATGTACATGTCCTATTGATGTCGTTGGATTGCTATTACATACATGTCCATTATACGTATGATAGATTAATATATGCATTGTATATGTTGGATTAAATGTTAGTATTTACTTACATTTGTTATATGGTGATTATAAGTAACTAACTCTCTATTTTTGTATGTAATGGATCGTTGGGCGATTCAGATTCTCAGGCGTGAGGATTTGCTTTGCTTGCTTAGGAGGAGTACCCGACATTTGTTGCTAGTATTTAGGGTAAGGGGATGATTCGCTATCCTAGTGTCTTGTCCATTTGCTCTGGTGGTTGTAACACTGTGTTGGGGTTTAGTCTTATCGAACTTATGTCTAGCGTCGCTTTTAGACCTTATTTTGTATGATGTTGTAAGGCTATATGCCAAGCACTTAATGATCTATTTGTTGATGACACGATATGTGTAGTCGGATTATGTGGATGTGGATTATTATGTTGATGGATTATTTAGCCATGACTAGTGTTTATGAGTTAAACTATATTCGTGATGATATAACCATGATGATATGCTATGTTGTTCCGCTGCGATGATCTCTTAATCATGTTTTGTATGATACGACATGCTATGTTGGTTTTAAATTTATACATGTAACGCTCTACTTGATTTACTTGATTTCATTTGCTGTTTAGTCGCGAATTTTTGGGTAGAATTAAGTGGGGTGTTACAGACCCTAAAAGTGATGAAGGAATATTCCTTGGTTACTCAATCAACAGCAGGGCCTACAGAGTTTTTAATTCAAGAACCAAAGTTATGATGGAATCAATCAACGTGGTAGTAGATGACTCACCATCAAAAAAGGCAAAGGATGTTGAACAAGGTGCTGCAACATTTGAACCATCAGAAGAAGCTGACAACAGTCGTAAGAATTCAAATGAGCAGGCAGATGAACCTATAGGTGGATCACAAAATGATCCAACTAACAAGGGACCATCTGTAAGGGTTCAGAAAAATCATCCAAAGGAGCTTATCATAGGTAATCCTGATCAGGGAATTACCACAAGAAGATCAAATGATGTGTTTTCTAATTCGTGTTTTGTCTCAACATTTGAGCCTAAGAACATAAAAGAGGCACTTACTGATGAATTCTGGATATATGCTATGCAAGATGAGTTGAATCAGTTCAAGCGTAGTGAGGTATGGGACCTTGTGCCTAGACCTAGTGGATTGAATGTGATTGGTACCAAGAGGGTGTACAAGAATAAATCTGATGAGAATGGAGTTGTGACAAGAAACAAAGCCAGGTTAGTTGCTCAAGGATACACTCAAGTGGAAGGTCTTGACTTTGATGAAACTTTTGCTCCTGTGGCTAGATTAGAGTCTATAAGATTACTCTTGGGAGTAGCTTGCATTCTTAAGTTTAAGCTATTCCAAATGGATGTGAAAAGTGCCTTCCTTAATGGGTACTTACATGAAGAGGTCTATGTTGAACAACCTAAGGGGTTTATTGATCCAACTCATCCAGATCATGTTTACAAGTTGAAGAAAGCTCTATATGGATTAAAGCAGGCTCCAAGGGCTTGGTATGAACGACTCACTGATTTTCTTATTGGTCAAGGATACAGAAAAGGAGGGAATGACAAAACTCTGTTTGTTAAGGATGAAAATGGTAAATTGATGATTGCACAAATATATGTGGATGACATTGTTTTTGGTGGAATGTCGGATCAGATGGTTCAACATTTCGTTATGTAGATGCAGTCTGAATTTGAGATGAGTCTTGTTGGTGAACTAACTTACTTTCTAGGCCTTCAAGTGAAGCAAATGGAAGAAACCATCTTCATCTCTCAAAGTAAGTATGCCAAGAACATTGTGAAGAAATTTGGAATGGAAAATGCGGCACACAAAAAGACACCTGCACCTACACATCTAAAGCTTACTAAGGATGAAAGTGGTACAAGTGTTGATCAAAGTCTCTATAGGAGTATGATTGGTAGCTTGTTGTATCTTACTGCAAGCAGGCCTGATATCATGTTTGCTGTAGGAGTTTGTGCAAGATACCAGGCAGAGCCCAAGATTAGTCATATCACTCAAGTCAAGAGGATTCTGAAATATGTGAATGGGACAAGTGACTATGGTATTCTGTTCTCACATGGTAATGATTCTAGACTAATTGGCTATTGTGATGCTGATTGGGCTGGAAGTGCTGATGATAGGAAAAGCACATCAGGTACTTGTTTCTTTCTTGGAAGTAATTTGACCTCATGGTTCAGCAAAAAGCAAAACAGTGTCTCTCTATCAACTGTTGAAGCTGAATACATAGCAGCTGGAAGTAGTTGATCTCAATTGTTGTGGATGAAGCAGATGTTGAAAGAATACAATGTTGAGAAGGATGTTCTAACATTGTACTGTGACAATTTGAGCGCCATAAATATTTCAAAAAATCCAGTTCAACACAGTAGAACCAAACATATTGATATTCGTCATCACTTCATCAGAGATTTGGTTGAAGATAAAATTGTTACTCTTAAGCATGTGTCTACAGAAGAACAGTTGGCAGACATTTTTACTAAGGCATTGGATGCAAATCAGTTTGAGAAATTAAGGGGCAAATTAGGAATTTGCCTATTTGAAGAACTGTAGCAATTACAGTTATTTGGGGGTGCAGCAGTTATAACCAACTCCCTCCCTTTAGTGCTGCACGCAAATCTAGGAAATCAAATATACACTTTCCTAAAGCTTTTCATATTTCCTTTTTCTCTCTCTTTAATCTCTATTCCCACACATAACCTCTCCAACTTCTCAAACTTCTTTCTCTCTGCAAACCGTAAAACCACTCCAATCTCTCCTCACCAAAACTCTCACTACACCATGTCTACTTCGCAAAAAACCTCTCCTGTCAAAGATCAAACTACTGCCATTCCCGCAAACAGTTCTTCCGATCACTCCAAATAAAAGGTTGAAGCATCTCAATTGATCGCTCTTGTAGAACCTTTGGCGTCTGTGCATGCAAGTGAAGTGGAGAAGAAACCGACTCGAAGTAAATCCGTCGCAAAGAAGAAGAAATCCACAAAAGTAAGTGATTCTCCAACTTCTGTTTCTAGTAAAACCATAGGCAAAAAGAAGAAAAATACCAAATCGGTGCCTAAGTGTGCTTTTACAATGAAGGACTTATACTTAGATCCAAATCCATTTGCATCTGATAAACTTGAAAAGGTTGATAATTCTGGAAATCTAAATGTTGAAACATCTAGGAATGTTGTTGATGAGTCTGTAACCCTAGAATCCGAAAAATCCAATACCCTAGGTTCTGATGATCCCAAATCTGATGATCCTTTAGGGAAGCCTGTTGAGAATATTGTTATTACTACTGTTGATGAGAGTACTGCTGAGAAACCTAAGACTGTGGATGGAGAAACTGATGGTGTTAATGATTCTGAGTTGGGTTCTCAAAAACCAACTGATGATGTTACTGATGTGGTGAAGGATGTTGGTACATCCAATGTTCCTGCAACCAAAGATGTTGCACCGGATATTGAAACATCCTTGGCTCAACCTGGTGAAAAACAAATTTCAAATGAAACAGGTTATGAGACCCAAACTGCTACTAAGAAAACTGCGACTACTGACCTAGGAAGATCTGAAGACATTGAGAAGACTGTGGAAGTCAATGCAGAGGATTCTTCTGAGGATACTGTTAATTACAATCATGACATTATTGATGTTGATGAGCATGAGGATCCCCTTGCCAAGGTCTTGAAAAACACTATCAAGGCTAGGTTGAGAGGGAGTACAAGCAAATTTGCTCCTGTTAACAAGACTGTGGCTAAAGAAAAGAAGGGAAAGGATTCATCATGCAAACTTGTACTGTTTGGACCAGGTCGTGGGTGGAGCAAAGGCACCCCTATTAAATCAAGTAAGAACAAGCCCCAGAAGAGAAGGCTAGCTTATTCTGATGACTCTGAGTACGATGTTGAAGAGGATGTTGAAGACATCCCTCCTCCTTCTAAGAAGAGTAAGCCAAGTGCAAAGAAGGCTTCTCTTGCTGTTGAAGATGCTCCCATGGATAATGTGTCTTTTCATTCCATTGCTAATGCTCAGAGATGGAATCTGTTTACCATAGGAGGATGGCCCTAGAGAGAGAGAGAGCTGGGTAAGAAAGCTCTAAATTGTGAAGATGTGATGGAGCTTATTGAAGTTGCTGGTTTAATGAGAACAGTCACTGGTTTTGGAGACTGTTTTGAACGTTTGGTCAAGGAATTCCTGGTCAATATTCCTGAAGGTTGCAATGATCCCTTGAGTAAAGACTTCCAGAAGGTGCATGTCAGAGGAAAGGTTGTAATTTTCTCTCCTAAAGTGATCAATAAATATTTGGGCAGAGATGAAGGACCTCAAGCTGAAGTGGAGGTCACTGACAATGCCTTATGCAAGGCTATTACTGGTGGACAGGTCAAGGCGTGGCCTATTAAAGCAAAGGTTCCTGCTGGAAAACTAACTATGAAATATGCCTTATTGAACAGAGTTGGCTCTGTGAACTGGGTTCCAACCCTTCACACCTCTGATATCTCAACAGGTTTGGCAAAGTTTATCTATATTGTTGCAAATAAAATTCCATATGATTTTGGACAGTATATCTTTGAACAAACCCTTAGGCATGGTAAGTCTGGTGCTGTGAATCTACCTATTGCTTTTCCCACTCTTCTGTGTCGCATTATTATCAGTCAACATCCAGGTATTGTGTCTTATGATGATGTGGCTAAGAAGAGGGAATCTCCTCTACTTTTCCACTATAAGCTGTTCAGTAAGCAGCATGTTCCAGATATTGTTGGAACATCCTCCCAACTTTCCCCTGTGCAAATGACAAGGAAAGATGTTATAGCTGGGTTGAAGGCTGCCTGTAAGGAATTTGATGAGAAAAAGCTGGAGCTTGACAGGATGTTTGATGCTAAGAAAAAAGTTTTTGAGGAGATGATTGCTGCTCTGGAACGTGAGGAAGACGTTGTGGCTGTGGATACCAATGTTGGTCAAGGTGGTGATGATGTTGAGACCAGTGCTGGAACATCTGGTGGTGATACAGACGAGGGAGAAGGGACTGCTAGCAGCTCTGATGACTGATCCTGCTGCATTGTTCTAAGTGTCTGTGCTCATTTTTTTTCCTGTTATGTTTTTCTTCTGACTTTCTTATCATGGGCGCTGCCCTGAATATTTGAGCACTCCTGTGCCATGCTGGTCTGTAATAATCTACTCTTATGTCTTTATGGTACTGTTTGATATCCTGCATGAAGATAGTTTGTCAACTTTTGTGGCTAAAAAGGGGGAGTAGTATGTTAGTATGTGTTTGTGCATGTTCCCCGATGTGTGATGTGGAATCAGATGTTGAAGCATTCTGCTAATATGTGTAGTAGTAGTTTATAATGCATGTATGAGTAGTTATGAATGTGATGTATGTTTGAGGAGGAGCAAAAAGATCTTGTTCATGTATGCTCTGATTCTGATGTTGAGGGGGAGCAAGTCTGCTATGATCCATGCATGTACTTATGTTCTGTGAAATGTTGAAACATCCAGTTACTGGGAATTTATTTTTCCTAAGTAGCTGAGTTTATGTGAGAGTTTATTTCTCTCTTATGGCTTATCCTGTGAGGCTAGTTGTGTTCATTATTCCGCTGTTGTATGCCTCTGATATTTCTGAGTGATACTGTATTTTCTTATCTGCAATTTATCTTGAGGAGCTCAAATGACTAATTTGCTTTGAAGAAATGATGTTTTGTTTCATATGGTGTGTGTTCATGTTGAACTGTGGAAATTACATCACTTTGTATCTCTCTGGAATGGTTGAAGTAATCTCAGATTGTTTAAGCCAAAAATTTGCCAAAGGGGGAGATTATAGGATATTTGAATTGGCCTCATTTTGCTAAAACAAATATACAAGCAAGATGTTGGACCAAATGTTTCAACATGTGGTACAACCTGTGTACAAATGATTTGCGCGCGTGTTTAAATAAGGAAAGCGTGTTTTTAAAAGGAATCCACGTTTTTATTCTTGTGCGCCAAGGAGTATATTTTTATGAAGAATCAGCGATGAGATATTTTCCTAAAGATGTTCAGACATTTTAGGAAACTTTATGTATCATGTATGGTTCTGATTCTTGAATAATGTGTGATCTAAGCCCAAATTGGAGTTCAGCCCGTTTTTGCTTGGAGTATATATATGAAGGACGAAAAACCTAGTAGGGTTATCAAAGCCGTCATTGAAGAATAGCATTCTAGGGTTTTGAGTCTTGTGTTATTTTGTGAGCCTTTCTTGTATCTCATTGATGCAAGTTTAGGACTTGTTTTTGTATTGAGTTGTAATTGTGTTAGTTACTCCTAAGCTTCTAAGTACGGAGGTAACTTGCTGTTTTGAAGTGTCTTCGCAAACATTGTTGTTTTACTGTAATCACTGTGAGTGATAGTTGGAGGTGAGATGGGATCTCATGCATAGGAGTTCCTAGGTAGAAGTTGCACAAGTAGGTGTCTAGAATATAAGTTCTAAACGGGGCGTTTACTGAGGGCTTAGATCTAGCACTACATTAGTGGATTTCCTTCCTGGATTGGTATCCCCAGAGTAGGTTAGTTTAAGCCGAACTGGGTTAACAAATCATTTGTGTTCTTTATTGTTTTCTGTCGTTTAAATTATATTCACTGCTGCTTCGTATAAGGTTGGAACATCGGTTACAACACTGTGTTCACAAAAGTGTTGGAACACTGTATTCAACATTAGTTCCTGGACGTGCCAGATTTCACTCGTCCTCGCATCCGCTAATAAAGTACTTTTTGAAAACCAATTATAATTTAATTAACTCTAATCCTAAGTGGTGTGCTTCCGAATCAGAATCAATGTTCAGTTTTTACTATCTAGTAGAAATCTCATGCTCTCGCCGTTTCGATCCTACTTTAATTAATTCTCACTCTCGTGACAAATTATAGTCGTTAAAATAAAAACTGCTTTTGGAAAACTCGTTAAAAAGAGGGCGCGCGAACTAACTACCGAACTCGTACTAGCTCCTAATTACGCATCCTAGCAATATTAAATTAGCTAGACATAACTAAAACTAAAACTAAAGACAAAATAAATAAATAAGCAGGAAATAAAAACATAAAGCAAATAAATAAATAAAGCATAAATAAATAAAAGCAATAAAGAAAATAAAACAAGAAAATAATAAAATAAGAACCTGAATAAACTCCAAGTATAATGCCGGTACAAAAAAAAATAAACTGCAACTTTAAGGAAAGAGTTCCCGCACAAAAGGTATGAGTACTCTCTGAAGGTGCGTGGGAGAAAAACACAAGAAGGGGGGGTTGAATTGTGTTTTAGATATTTAAAAGCTTTTCCAGATATTTGTATCTATCATAGTCTTTAAGCACAGCGGAATAATTAACACAACCAACGTGAATCTAAGAGAATGATGGAAGAGTAAATGAGAGAGTGAGAGAGAGAAAGAGGCACAAGAATTTATACTGGTTCCCCTCACAAAACGAGAGTACTCCAGTCCCCTTGCACTTCCAAGGGATTTTACTATAATCACTAAGATTACAATTCAGGTGCTCATGCACACAAGCAAGAGACTTCTTTGCTCAAGTCACACAAGACAGGAGACTTCCTTGCTCAAGTCACACAAGACAAGAGATGCTCAAGTCACACAAGACAAGAGACTTCCTTTGCTCAAAGTCACACAAGACTAAGAGACTTATTTTTCTCTAATCACAAAGATTGAGACTTTTCCAAATTACTCACGCAGGAGTAATACTAACTTCTAAGCTTAAAACTACTACAAGATAATAATTTCAGAGGATTGAGCTAGTTTCAATTCTCACTTAATTCTGAGAGATATGTTCTATGAAGATGTCATTTAATCAATTCTTTCTGTCATGTATATATATGAGTAGGAGAAAGATATTGAGACGTTGTAGAATTCCCGTTGTAAATGGACAGCTGTAGCTTTTGAATATACTTTAAACAAAGCAACGTCTTCTTCGCAGTTAAGCTTCACTTTTACTGTCTGTCCAAATACAGTAATAAGGTACAACTAGCTCCTAGAGAGAGTAGGATCACATCCTTTATGACCGTTGCAATTAGTTGTCCTTAAACAAATCATCAGGCTTGGTGAGAGTAGTTGATGTAGCTTTTCTGATGATCAGAGGAATTCCCTTTGCTTCTGATGAACCTTTGATATCTTTGAAGTCTGATTGGTCTTGAATAATTGGCCTCTGATAGTCCTTCGTAATTCAGCTTCTGAACGTTTTCATCTTCTGAATAACTCTTGACTAGCTGATAGCTTCTGAACTCTTGTAGGCATATGAACATCTCTGAGCTTCTGAACTTCTCTAAGCTTCTGAAACTCTTGCAGACATCCTAATCCTATTTGAGCTTCTGAACATGTTTAGCTTCTGACCACGTTTTAGCTTCTGAACTCTTTCAGAGTGTAAAGATTCAGACTTCCATAAGGTTCCTTCAGAGCATAAATCAAGTGTGCTCTTAATATAACTTTGGATTCTCCTGCACACTTAATTTAAACATTAGTAACATCAATTGTCCATTTAATACTTTGTTATCATCAAAACTCAAGGGTGTGTACTAAAACACATTTTGTTCCAACACTCTCTCCCCAACTGACTATACGAGTGGTGTGCTCGTTTTACAAGTCAGTTGTTCAAAGTTGTGTCTTTGTAAGAGGAGAAAAGGGACCTATTTATACTAAAAGATGTAAAACCAATTCTTAAAACTGCCCGATGTGGGACTAAATCGCGTGAGTTCTGGACCATAGGTTCTCTGGCGTGCGCCAGGATCCATTCTTTCTCTTCAAGTAATATGTGGCAATCTGCCACTTGCTTTCTCATTGGATGGCGTACGCCATCTGGTTTTCTTCATGGGCTGGCGGGTGCCAGGCTGGGCATGGCGGGCGTCATGTTTGTTTGTTTGTAGTAGGCTGCTATTTGCAGCCCCTTTTTGTGTCTTTTTGGTCCGTTTTCGCTCCTTTCTTCAATTTAATAAATTTTCATTTGTGTTTATAAAATATGAGCATTTAGTAACGATTCATAATATAAAAGTTCGAAATCAAAATAAAAATAATTGAAATAAAATAGTAATTTAACTAAATAAATAGCACATTTTTAGGTGTATCAAACTCCCCTAAACTTGAACCATTGCTTGTCCTCAAGCAATTTAGCTTGCATGTAGAAAACTTTTGAAATGCTAACCAACTCACATACACAGATTCAGCGAAAAACAACATCACAGATACTCATACGTGGTCAGAAGTTCAAATTGGCTGAGATTAATTAACTAGGTGCAAATCCACTCAAGAAGGGTACTTAAACGACACACAAAGTTCTCCATCTTACAAATACCGAATTTGGATCATGCCTTTGTACTAAAATCTAAATCTTCTCCTTTGTCTCATCCTTTTTCATTCTAGACAGTCACATTAAGACCCTTTATCTATGTCACACACATGGTAAGAAAGCCGGTTAGCGTCTATTATTCACTTTTTGTTTTGCAATTTATGCTTGATGATGCGAATTTTTGCATTTAACTTGACAAGCATTGTTCATAGAATTTTTCTATTTATCACAATTTTTAAGGTTTAACCGTATTACCACAGTATGACCTCATTTGCTAGTATTAGATGATTTTTCGCTTATATTCATCGACTGGCCTACTTAATGTGTGACTTTTTATAGATGGTGTCCGACTGGTAGATAAACTACTAAAGGATTCCTCAAATTTAAATCAAGAGATTTTGGCACAATGGGTATTCAAATTGATATCTATACTAGGGAGACTTCTGGGTGTTGGAAGAATACCGATTTTGCTTGAAAAATTCCCTAATGTCCTTAACTCAGCCTCTCGTCACTCCTTAACCTATATACTTTCAAAGTGAGCTATTATCCTAAATCTTTAGAAAAAAATTTAATTTGGCTCAAGAAAAGAAAATTTTAAAATACCAAGAAAGTGCTATATTTTATTATGCGAAAGGGAAAATAAACTAATTAAAATTAAAATTGCAGAAAAATAAAATAAGTAAAACTAGTAGAATACTCCCCTAAACTTAAATCCAACAATGTCCTCACTATTGCGACTTAAGAGTGGAAACTGAAGTGTAGGAGAATCATGGTGGAGGCTGTTGATAATTTTGAATGTTGTTGAACTGAAGCCTCAAACCGCCTAATTCTTGTATGACATTGTCTAGCTGTTGTTGACGGTTTGCCTCTGAATCCTCTCATGGTTGGTAATAGCCCTGCATTTCATGTTGGTTATGCAGAATTTCTGTTTGCTGGGTTCGGACGAACTGTATTTCGTCAATTATCTCCTCTTGTTGTTGATGCATAGCGTAAATGATTCCATCGCGTTCTTCGTCTATAGCGTTTCTAGCACGTACTTCATAAAGTATGTCATCGATGGTACTTTGTCTTGATGAGGAGGAACTACCTGCAAAAGTGTTAGAAAAATGTGTATTGTGTGCAGGTGTAAAATGAGTGGCGTCCCCACCAGCAGCGACATTTTGAGAAATGTGCGTGGGAGCTCTATCAGTCACATGATCAAAGACATAACAAAGATTATTAGAATTTCGTACATATGTTCGGTCGGGGTTAGGAAGAATAATTCCATTAAAGACACGGTTGCTAATCATTAAATCATATCTACCGTCGTCTCGTTTTCGTACCAATTTCATAGTCCTAACTACTGATTCATTAATTAGCCCGTGTGGAACATGTGGTAAGTGTATCAAACGTCGTCCTAGTCCCATGGCCTTGGCTAAGGTTGTGATTAAGCTACCAAAAATTATTGCCCCGCGTTTTGCACAAACTAATGAATGCATATGAGAAAATAAGAACGGGGCAGTGTTGACTCTAATTTGTCTAAGGGCAGCAAACATATAAAACATTTCCTTAGAATTAACTTATTTGAACTAGATGCACATTTGTATACGTTTTGATCATAAAAATTAATATTGGTGAATGCATGTTTGTAAAACTGATAGACTAATAAATTGTAAATGTAAAAATAACGGAAATGTAAAAATAACGTAAAAATAAAAATACGAAGTAAACGTAAAAGTACTAATAATAATAATAATTTTTATTTTTGTGTTTGAATATTGCTAATGCAAATAGAAATAGTTTATAACATAATAATATATAAAAATAGAAAATAATCTTCTTCTCCCCTAAACTTATTTAAAGCATTGTTGTTAATGTTTGGGCGAAGAAGAAGAAATATGCGGTAAAATATTCATGACTTCTAGCCACGTTTGTCGGTGAGAATCTTTGCAAGATTAGCAAACTCCACTGAGCATTTGTCGAATTGTTGGATAACGAGATCCATAAAGCGTTGAAAATCTTCGCGAAGCGTTGCTATCTTTGTCTCCAAATCGGCTACAGCAGTATTATAATCGACCTGAGGGGGTAATTGGTTTGAAGATTCAGCAGGTTGAATAGGTGATAAGGGTCCAGGTGTGTAGTAAAACATAGGTGTTTCAGGATCACTTTCATCTTGTCCCTCCAAATCATAAAGCCAATTGTTCTTGTCATGGATGCTTGTCTTTTCAGGATTTGGTAAGGTAATTAGGTGGACTGGAGAGTGATTTATAACTAGCTGATAAGGTGGTGGTCCTAGGTTACCGATAAGGCTATGGTTAAAGCAAAAAGTAATGTCCAAATATCGGAAACCACTGGATAAAGGTGCTCCAAAAGTTATAAGTTGATCTAAATCGGTGTGGAGACCTATGGCTCTAGCTAGTAAGGTGACGAAACCACCGATGCAGATGTGGCGGTTCGTGCTCTCAAGTATCTTGTTAAAGTTTGCCAAAATGAAAGTTGCTATGTCAACTGGACGTCCTTGGGAGGCACAGAACATGATAAATAGTTCCTCTTTGCTAACAGAAATGTTATTTATTGGTTTTCCGAAGATAGTATGCGAGAGGATCATGTGAAAGTAGCGGATTGCTGGGTTATGGATCTGAGTGTTGGATCGGTCTTCGGGTTCATCGTTTGGATTTCCAGAGATGCTCCCCCAAACGTTGCGAAGCTCGTATTCCACGAATTCATCTTCTTGTAGTTTAGTTGCAGCGTCATGGCCATTGGGTACATTCATTAGCTCGGCTATCTCTCTATGACAATAGCGGTAGGGAACACCAAAAAACCTAAAACGAGCAAGGCCCTTATGGATAGAATATCCATAGTCAGGGTCGTAGTTGAAAGAGCTCAAGAATTCAAGGGTCAGCTTATGATAGGAAGGGAGACTGTGCAGATTCAGATTGCTCCATCCCAACTGGTTAATCATGTATTTCACGCTCTCGGAGATTCCTAATGCCGTCATTGTGCGATTTTTAGGATAGATCTGGAACGACATTTCTTTCTCGAATAGTCTCTCGAAGCGGATTCTCTGACTCTCACTCTCAAATTTAACGAAGTAATTATCACGATAGGCCATTTCTTTTTAGAAAAATAAATATAACATCAATTAGTTCAGAGATAAATGGCCAAACGGGTTCGTCAAACTCATGAAATGTAAATAAAGTAACATAAAAAAATTAAATAGTAAATAGCAAAAAGTAAAAAGTAAAAAGTAAAAAGAAATCATAGGTTGCCTCCCATGCAGCGCTTTGTTTAGCGTCGGTAGCTCGACTATTCGAGATTAAAAATTCTAAGTAATAGGATTTGTTTCATGTAATTTTATCTTAGAATAATAATCTGAGTCATTAGGACAAAAATAGTGCTTTAGACGCTGTCCATTAACGGTAAAAATTTCATTTAATTTGTTCTTTATTTCAAAAGCACCATTTTGGAAAACTTTAGTTATTTCAAAAGGTCCGGACCATCGGGAACGGAGTTTTCCTGGAAAACATTTTAGTCTAGAATTAAAAATAAGCACTAATTCTCCTATTTTGAATTCTCTTTTAAGTATGCGCTTGTTATGCCATGTTTTAGTTCTTTCTTTATAGATTTTAGCATTTTCGTAAGCGCTCATTTGTAGTTCTTCAAGTTCGTGAAGATCGAGAATTCTTTTCTCTCCCGCGGCTTGATAATCCATGTTTAGTGCCTTGATAGCCCAAAAAGCTTTATGTTCGAGTTCTATTGGTAGATGGCACGATTTTCCGTAAACTAGATTATACGGTGTAGTTCCTATAGGTGTTTTAAAGGCTGTCAGGCCCACAAAGCTTCGGGAAGCTTATGTGACCAATCTTTCCTAGTAGCGACTATTTTTTCTAAATTCTTTTAATTTCTCTATTTGAAACTTCTACTTGCCCACTAGTTTGTGGGTGATACGGTGTTGCTATTCGGTGTTTGATTCCATATTTGATTAACAATTTTTCAAAGATTTTAGATATGAAATGGGAACCACCGTCGCTAATGACTAAACGGGGTGTACCGAATCTAGGGGAGATTATATTTTTAAACATTTTGACCACTACTTGTGTGTCATTAGTTGGCGAGGCTATGGCCTCAATCCATTTAGAAACGTAGTCGACAGCAACAAGTATATATTTATTTCCACCAGAAGATGGGAAAGGTCCCATAAAATCTATTCCCTACACATCAAAGATTTCTACCTCAAAAACGCCTTTTTGTGGCATTTCCTCGCGTTTAGAGATGTTGCCGGTGCGTTGGCATCGGTCACAATTTTTAATAGCGATTCGGACGTCTTTCCATCGGGTAGGCCAAAAGAAACCTGCTTGTAAGATCTTGGCACATGTCTTTGAGGTGCTAGCATGCCCTCCATAAGGGGAAGAATGGCAATGGGAAATTATTTCATGAATTTCTTCCTCGGGGACACAACGACGGAAGATACCGTCAGGACCTCGTTTAAAGAGCAGAGGTTCATCCCAATAATAGTATTTAAGGTCATGGAAGAATTTCTTCTTTTGCTGATAAGATAAATCTGTTGGGAGTATTCCGGCTGCTAAATAGTTAACGAAGTCAACAAACCAAGGTAGAGTGTTTTTGCTGGAGCGAACTTCTCCTATTTGTTGCATGGTGTTGGATTCGTGAAGAGATAATTCGGCGGAGATACTCTCTAACTGAGCGATGAGTTGTTCGTAAGGGAAATCATCATTGATTGGTACTAACTCATGCTCTATGTTTTCTATTCTTGACAAGTGGTCGGCTACTATATTGTCGGTTCCTTTCTTGTCTAGGATTTGTAGGTCAAATTCTTGTAAAAGTAAAATCCATCTTAATGTCGAAATTTATCGACCGCGAATACGACAGCGAGGAGCTCTTTTTCAGTGGTGGCGTAGTTCATTTGCGCAGAATCTAGGGTTCTACTAGCGTAATAGATTGCATGAAGTTTCTTATCTTTTCTTTGTCCTAGAACTGCACCTATTGCGTAATCACTAGCGTCACACATGATTTCAAAGGGTAGGCTCCAATCGGGTGGCTTGATAATGGGTGCGGATATAAGAGCTGTTTTTAATTGTTGGAACGCTTTTAAACATTCATCGTTAAACATGAATTCAGCATCTTTTAGTAATAAGCCAGTTAGAGGCTTGGTGATTTTAGAGAAGTCTTTAATAAATCATCGGTAGAAACCGGCGTGTCCTAAAAAACTACGTACTTCTCTTACGGTTTTTGGGGGTCGAAGGTTTTCTATGACTTGAATTTTAGCTTTGTCAACTTCAATCCCCTTGTTGGACACTACATGTCCAAGAACTATTCCTTGTCGGACCATGAAATGGCATTTTTCCCAATTAAGGACAAGGTTTACTTTGTCGCATTTTACGAGTACTTTTTCTAGGTTCGACAAACATCCTTCAAAGCTTTGCCCACATACGGAGAAATCGTCCATGAATACTTCCATGATGTCGTTTATAAATTCTGCGAAGATGGCCATCATGCATCTTTGGAAGGTTGCAGGAGCATTGCATAGTCCAAATGGCATACGTTTATAAGCAAAACTTCCATAGGGACAAGTGAAGGTTGTTTTTTCTTGGTCACCAGGATGAATAGGGATTTGGAAAAATCCTGAGTAACCATCTAAATAGCAGAAATAAGAATGTTTAGCCAATCGTTCAAGCATTTGATCAATAAAGGGTAAAGGAAAATGGTCTTTACGAGTGGCTTTGTTTAGTTTCCTATAATCTATGCACATTCTATGACCGGTTTGGACTCTTTGTGAAATAGATTCGCCTTTTTCATTAGTGACAACTGTAACTCCTCCCTTCTTAGGTACGACATGTACTGGGCTAACCCATTTACTATCGGATATTGGGTATATAATTCCTGCGTCGAGAAGTTTTTGGACTTCTTGTTTGACTACTTCGCTTAGAATAGGATTAATCCTTTGTTGAGGTTCTCTAGAGGTTTTACAATCTTCTTCTAGCATGATGTGATGCATACAAATAGAAGGGCTAATTCCTTTTAGATCAGTGATGCTATACCCTAAAGCGGTGGGGTATTTTCTTAGGATGTTTAATAATTTTTCGGTTTCTAATGCTCCTAAGTCTGCGCTGACTATTACTGGTTTGGCACGTTCTTTATCTAGGAATTCATACCTTAAATTTTCGGGTAGGGTTTTGAGTTCAATTGTTGATTTGATAGGGTTAGGCGTAGGGTTTGGTGTAATTTCTAAGCATTCGGAGAGATTGTCATCATTTATTTTAAGGGTGGGAGGGTTGGGCTTTAAAATTTCAGAATATCTAGTTTGATCCTTCTCCATCTCTTTTCTACACTGTTCAATGACGTCTAACATATAACAACTATCGTCTATAGCTGGTGCTTTCATGAATTGTGTTAGAATAAATTCTACTTTTTCTTCACCCACTTCAAAAGTGAGCTTTCCTTTCTTTACGTCTATTATGGCACCTGCGGTTGCTAAGAATGACCTTCCTAAAATGATAGGAGTGTTGGAATCTTCTCTTATGTCCATAACTATAAAATCAGTAGGGATATAGAATTGACCTACGCGTACTGGCACGTTTTCTAGAATGCCTAAAGGGTATTTGACCGAACGGTCCGCGAATTGTATGGACATTCTAGTAGGTATTAGGTCTCCCATGTTGAGTTTTTCACATATGGCTATGGGCATTAAACTTATACTTGCTCCTAAATCACATAGGGCTCTATCTATAACGAATTTTCCAATGACACAGGGTATAGAGAAACTTCCTGGGTCTTTTAACTTAGGAGGCATTTCGTTTTGAAGTATGGCGCTACACTTGGCAGTAGGCATAACGGTTTCATCATCCTCGATTCTTTTCTTATTGGTTAAGATGTCTTTAAGAAATTTAGCGTATGATGGCATTTGGGTAATGGCTTCGGTGAAAGGTATTGTGATATTTAATTCTTTAGAAGCTCAACGAATTTCTTGAATTGCCCTACACTTTTAGATTTTTCGAATGTTCGAGGATAAGGTATTGATGGTTTATAAGGTGGCGGAGGTACATAAGGTTTCTTCGTTTCTATGGTTTCCTTGCCACTATCTTCCTTCTCCTTCTTACTTTGATCATCTTCCCTTTCGGTTAGTTCATCAGAGTCGGGTACTATGACTGATTCTCGGTTCTAGGATCAATTGGTCCATCGTATTGAGTACCACTTCGTAATATGATAGCATTCACATGTCCTTTAGGGTTTGGTTGAGGTTGGCTAGGAAATGTGCATGCGGGAGCAGAAGTAGATGCTTGTTGTTGGGCCACTTGCGCGATTTGGGTTTCTAGCAATTTATTGTGTGTGGCTATGACGTCTACTTTGCTTGTTAATTGCCTAATTTGCTCGCTAGTTTGAATGTTTTGATTTTTAACTTCCTTATTGATTTGAGTTTGAGAAGCTATGAAGTTTTCAACCATTATTTCAAGGTTAGATTTCCTAGGAGCGTTTTGAGTAGGGTAGGCAGGTTTTTGATATCCCGGTGGTGCAGAAGAAGGTGCATATAAAAGGTATGGGTGGTTCTTAAAGCCTGGGTTGAAATTTTTTGAGTAAGGATTTCCTTGAGTGTAATTCACTTGGTCTTGGGAAACTCCGGTCAGAACTTGACATTCAGCGATAGTATGTCCTTGAGCTCCACACGATACACAATCTTGATTTGCAGCGGCTACGGTAGTTGTGGGTGTGGTGCTTAAGTTTTCAACCTTTTGCGTTAGGGCATCTAATCGGGCATACACTTGGTCTATGTGGCTGATTTCGTACATTCCACCTTTCGTTTTAGATTTCTCTACAGGTGTTCTTTCGTTTCCCCATTGGTAGTGGTTTTGAGCCATGCTTTCGATAAACTGATAGGCTTCATTGAAGGCTTTATCCATAAGTGCGCCACCAATTGCGGCGTCTATGGTCAATCTCGTGTTATACATGAGGCCATTATAAAAGGTGTGGATAATTAACCATTCTTCGAGTCCATGATGTGGGCATTGTTGGAACAAAATATGTGTTAATACACACCCTTAGGTTTTGATGATAACAAAGTATTAAATGGACAATTGCTGGTACTAATGTTTAAATTAAGTGCAGGAGAATTCAACGTTAAATCAAGAGCACACTTAATTTAGACTCTGATGAAACCTATGGAAGTCTGAATAATTAGACTCTGAAAGAGTTCAGAAGCTACAACGTGGTCAGGAGCTAAACAAAGTTCAGAAGCTCAAAGAGGATCAAAACGTCTACAAGTGTTCAGAAGCTCAGAGGAGTTCAGAAGCTCAAGGATGTTCAAAGGCCTACAAGAGTTCAGAAGCTGTCTGATAGTCATGAGTCATTCAGAGGATGAAGACGTTCAGAAGCTGAATTGTGAAGGACTATCAGAGGCCAACCATTCAAAGACCAATCAGACTCCAAGTTATCAAAGGTTCATCGGAAGCAAAGGAATTCCCCAGTCATCAGAGGGCTACATCAACTACAACTTATCAAGCCTGATGATCTGTTCTAAGGTCAACTAATTGCAACGGTCACAAAGGATGTGATCCCTCTCTTTAGGAGCTAGTTGTACCTTATAACTGTACTATTGGACAAACAGTAAAGGTGAAGCCTCTCTGCAAAGGAAGACGTGGCTTTACTCAACGGATCTTCAAAGACTACAGCTGTCCATTTTACAACGGGAATTTCTCCAACGTCTCATTGTCTTTCTCAACTCATATAAATATGCCAAAGAAAGAATTGATGACTAGTGATCTTCATTAGAAAACATCTCTCAGAAGAAAGTGAGAATCTGCATTGTAATAGAAAATATCTCTCAAATGAAGTGAGCATAGAAACTAACTTAAGCCTCTAAAGTTATTATGTTTGTAATAAGTTTAAGCTTATAAGTTAGTAGTAAGTCTTCTGCTTAGTGTAGAAGCAACAAAGTCTTCTGCTTAGTGTAGAAGCTCTTCTTCTTAGTGTAGAAGTAAGAAAGTCTTCTGCTTAGTGTAGAAGCACATAAGTCTCAATCTTAGTGATTAGAGCATGAAGTCTTGAGCCTGAGTGCTTGAGCAAGGAAGCCTCTGATCTTGTGTGATCAGAGCAAGGAAGTCTCTCTGTCTTGTGTGACTTAGAGCAGGAAGTCTTAAGCTTGTGTGCTTGAGTAAGGAAGTCTTTGATTTTGTGTGATCAGAGCAAGGAAGTCTCTCTGTCTTGTGTGACTAAGAGCATGAAGTCTTGAGCTTGTGTGCTTGAGCATCTATTGTAATCCTTGTGATTATAGTGAACTCTCTTGGAAACAAGGGGACTGGAGTACTCTCAATTTGTGAGGGGAACCAGTATAATTTGTTGTGTGTTCTTCTCTCTCTCACTCTCTCATTTACTCCTTCATCATTCATAACGCCATAAGTTAAATTGTGTGAACAATCCGCTGTGCTTTAAAGACTCTGAAAAGGTTTAAATATCTTGGAAAGTTTTTAAATATCCAAAACACAATTCAACCCCCCCCCCCCCCCCCTTCTTGTGTTTTCTCCACGCACCTTCAATTGGTATCAGAGCTCCGGTTCTGTTGGTAAATCACTTAACCGTGAGACAGTCAAGATCCAAAGGAGAAAACCACCATGGCTCAAAACATGGATGATTCGAAGCAGAAGTTATATCAACAAGTTGCTGATCTTGTTAAAGAAATTGAAGATGGACTGAGCTTAAATAAAGATCTGAGCAACAATCAAAATCCTTCCACATCAGGGGTTAATCAAACTTCTAGTATTGATTCTACAACTACTACTTTTTGCCTCATTAGTGATGATAATGAAAGCATTCAGTGGGCAACAATAAATGGTCTGTTAGATCAATATGAGGAGTTTAGCATGGAGGAAAATGAGAGCATTGAGGAAATGAACATAAGGTTTCAAGCTATCACAAGCAAGCTTGAAGAGCACAACAACAATCTCAGCAACAAAGAGCTTGTAAGCAAGTTGCTGAGAAGTTTGCCTCTGAATTGGAATGAAATTCCAAATACTATAGAGGAAACTGAAGACATCAATTCAATGAGTCCTGAATCATTGATTGATTTACTCAGAGTCCATGAATTGGCTCTGAAGGATATGCAAGAGCTGAAAGGAGAAGAAGCAGAAGCAGCAAGGAAAGGAAAGCAAGCATTGGAGCATGAAGATCTTGTTGAAGAACCTGATGAAGAGTATCTTGAAAGGTTTTCAAGAAAAATTCAAAGATGGTACAACTTCAAGAAGAATGGAGGAAGACTGGCTAAAGGAATGACAACATGGGATGTACAAGACAACTTCTCTGAAGATGAATCTGAAAGAGCTCCAGGAGCTGAAGGATCAAGTTCTGAAGATGGCTCAAACTCTGAAGACTCAAGTTCTGATGAAAAGTCAGAACCTGAGAGCAAAGAAAGTATCCAGAGATCAATGAGTCAGGTATATTCTCGTCTTTCCAAAGCAAAATTGATCAAGCATCTTAATAAGACCTTACTTAAACTCTCTAATAGTCAGCAGAAGTATAAAAATCTTAAAGCAGACTATGAGAATTTAAGTAAGCAAGCAAATCACTCTGAAGGTCTTTTACAAAAAGATTTTATCAAAACAAAAGACCTTGAGAATGATTATGCTATATGTTACAAACCCCTTGAGCACTCTCTAGTTCTCAAAGAGTACTGTAACATCAATGCTGATCAAAATAAAATTGTTTCCATGCTTTGCAACCTTAAGACCAACAATACTAATGGGATTGGATACTCTAGTAGTAAAACACTAGAGGAACCGAGCTCATCAGTTATTGATGGAAGCTTCTCACTTCCAAATCTTTACACTACATTTGTATCTGATAGCACTCAGATGAAATAAATGGAGAATGAAGATTTGGCAACTAACAGTCTAGGACCCTCAAGCAAGTGGGTACCAAGAGACAAAATTGTTTACTTGATTGCAGGTGAAACTAAGACTGTGAATGGAAGAAGAGCAATTGTGCAGAGAAGGCACATTCTTGAAGAGTCAGATGGAGAAGAAGATGAGATGGAGTACATAAGGAGCAGGAGGGAGCATGAAGATTTTGAAGCATGTATTGAAGATGACAACAACTCAGTGTGGTGGAGTGATTGCTCAGGCTATGACTCTGACTACAATTAAATCAAGAAAGCTTCAATACAAGGTAAGTATGCTTAACTCCTGAATGACATCTCAGAGGAATAACTCTCAAAGGTTTGAAAATGTCTTCTTAGGATACACAATGTTCAGTACTAAAAACCTTGAAAAATCCTATCTGAACATATTTTTTTGTGTGTCCTGAAAGGTTCGTTTTTCAGCCTCTGAAGTTCTTCAGGTTTCAGCATCTGAAGAAGCTCAGACTCTGAGAAACTTTTCAACCTCTGACGGTTAAGCCTCTGAATAGGAAATGGATTGGAAACGTTTAAGTATTTTATACTGAAACGTTTTTGGCGCCAAAAAGACAACACGCACACACGTTCTGATTGGTTTGAAACAGTTAATGATGGTTCATTTTCTGGTTTATTTTAATGTATTGTGTGCCTTAATATGTTTCATTGTTCTGAACAAAATTATTTAAATACTTGCACACCTTACACTATCTCATCCCATTTTAGTTGTCTTCAACATCTCTAGAACAAAAACTCTTTCTCTAGCTTTAGCAAACTCTTCACCCTAACCGTTTGTAATGGCATCTACTTCTACATCAGTTCCAGACTCCTTGTTTACTTTTCCCAAAAGCTTTCCAATCAACACCATCGCTTGCGAGGAAATGTTTTCTACAGATTTATCTCTTATGATGGAGGGAAAATCTTTGAACCTGGTTATGGAACAACCAGTGGACTTTGATAGTTTGGAAAAGAATCAGTTTGATGTTCTAAAGTTATTTTCTCATCATAAAGGGAGCTTTAGATACATGAATCTATTAAATGGTCCAATCTATCCTACTCTGGTAAAATATTTCTGGATAAGAAGCAAGGTGAAGACAGTTGAAGATTATGATAAGGAGCTAGATGCAAGAAGAAAAGAAAAGGTTGAAAATGAAGACAAAACTCCTGAAGAGTTAGGTTTGAGAATCGTTGAGGAAACGGAGGTACACTCTGTTGTGTGTGGCTTTGAAGTAATTCTCACTTCTTCAAACTTAGCTAAAGTGTTATCCATTCCAAATGAAGGATTCTACTACACCTGTGGTCACAATAAAGCAAAGAAGTCTGAGTTTCTAAAGATCATGACAAGACTGAGTTACATCAAAGGAAAAAGCTGTGAGAGCGACAAGATAGATGATCTGAAGCCCACTCAGAGAATATTAGCCAAGATAATGTTGAGTTCTATATTTCCTAGCAGTGAAGACTCTGACAAATTGTCATGGGATCATAGGCATTTTGCTTATTTTCTCTCAAGGAAATATAACTTAAATTGGGCTGAATATGTCTTCAAACACCTTTGCAAAGCAGTGTTAAGCACTCAGAATCAGGACAAACCTATTGTAAATGTCATCTACCCTAGGATACTTAGTGAGATCTTCTATCAATGTGGGGTAGTTGACATAATCAAAGCTGCGGGTCATGACTGCTTGTTAAGGGAAATCAGAGCCTCCACAGTATCTGTTCATACCTTTTCTCACATGAACTTGCTGTCAGGACTGAGATACAACCTTCAGATCCCTTGGTGCCTCAGTCTCACTCAGGACCTTCTTTGGTGAAGAAATGCAACATTGATATACCTACTACCTCTAGTGATATCATCAATCAGTACATTCAACTACTAGATGACCTAGGAGAAGGGTTTGAAATTGAAAAGGAAAAACTGAAGAAAAAGAGAAGAAGACCATATGAAGCTGCAAATGAAGGGAGACATTCAGACTCAGAGGACACAGAGAGGGATCATCCTAAATCCTCTGCTGGAAGAGAAAAATATTGGGCAAAGCCTTAGGGAAGGGTTAGCTTCAAGAGTGGACAATCTGAATGTATTCTTTCAAGAAAAATCCAAGAGGTAATCAAGGTATTCAACAGCATCTGAAGAATCATGTCTATAAGAGTAATCTCAGAAGTTTTGAAGACAAGGTGGACAAGCTTATGGAATTGGTGGAAAGTGTAGATGTCAATCAAAAATTATCATGATAACCCTAGTTTCTATCTATAATCAATTTCACCTTTAGGATTATCTTGATTTCTTATATGTTTTTATAACTGATTGATATTTTGTTAGACACATTAGTAGGATAGAGCTTATATGAGTATTTAAGTTCTATCTCTGTGATAATTCTAATCTATCTTAGTCATTATGTTTATATGAATATTTTGATTCTGATTAACATTACTGTTTGCTTGTTTTATGTGCTGAACTAAATTTCACTTTCTTTAGACAAACAATCTTGCAAAGTGTTTTTCTTAATAAATTGGAGTTTCAATTGTATAATTTGATGTTCAATGTGTACAATATATTGATACTCTTAAAGTATCAAATTACATAACAAGAGAAGAAATATGTTTAAGAAATAAAAAATAAACAAGCCTAAGTAATGAACTTTGTTTCATTAAGAACATAAGTTCTGGATTACATATAAAGTTTTCCCAAGGACTATCTTCTGGTTCCTTCAAAGGCCATATTTGAAGGTTGCACGCCTAAAATATGACCTTTGTAAAGAGGGGAAGGTTGAGATTTTGGCTAAAGCCATCTAACCAACTAGCAGTCCTTCTTGAAGAAACCGAATCAGATGCATCAGTTTGGTTTTCTTCAAGAAAAGACTCTAGCCCCTCTGAACTAAGTTCTTCTGTAACGGACACTGGCTTTGTTTCCATTGGTTTCTTCTTATGTTTTCTCCTATCTTGACTGACTCTCGTTGAAACTACCTTCTTCTTCTCTGAGCGTTTCATTTTTTTCTCTCAAGAGATCTATCAATAACCTAAGATTATTCTGTGTGAGTAAAATGACTAGGTATCTTTCTCCTTTTATAAGCATAATTCAATGGCCGAGTATTAAATGTGTTCAACCACTCCTGATTTGACGGCATTGAAAGTTGAATTTCTATTAATTGCTTATATTACCTTTTTGATAATGACAAAAGGGGGAGAAAGAATATTGGTAAATCAATTGTTGGAAGAAGCGAAATTACTTGGTTTTTTAGGGCCTTGTAGTGCTTCAGAGAGAGAACGTAGGAGAGTGGTCAAAATAGTAGCATGAGGTACATGCTTTGATATGACAGTCTGATCTTTGAGGATTTCAAAATATTGTACTAAAGAGCTCTGAACTGTTTTCAAATTTTTGTTCAGACTCTGAGCTATTTTCTTTGAAAAGTTTTTTAAAGCTCTGAACTGTTTGAAAATATTTTGAACTCTGAAGCTGTTAATGATAACCATCAGAACCAAGGGTGTGTGTAGACGTCTCTAAGTGCCTCTGATCCTATTTTGTCATTCAATTTAAATATTGCTTCATCTTGCATCTGCATTAAGGGCTTAATTTCAAGGAGAATGCATTTATTAATTGAAGTTTATTATTCATAGTTAGTTCTTGAGTAAGGGTGCAACTTTATTCAATGATTATCACACTATGGAAAGAAGAAGCTTGCAAACCTTGTTCTTTACATAGTGAAATATGAATAATTTAAGTCATATAATAAAGTATTTCTGAAACTGATTAAAATTAACTATGGATACAAAATAGGGGGAGCTTACAAACCTAACCCAATGGGTTATCAGACTTAGGGGGAGCTTGCAAAACTCAGAAGCCTAATGTCAACATAGCTGATTTTTATCAACAACAATTGTATTTAATACTTGTGTTTGTCATCATCAAAAAGGGGGAGATTGTTGGAACAAAATATGTGTTAATACACACCCTTAGGTTTTGATGATAACAAAGTATTAAATGGACAATTGATGGTACTAATGTTTAAATTAAGTGCAGGAGAATTCAACGTTAAATCAAGAGCACACTTAATTTAGACTCTGATGAAACCTATGGAAGTTTGAATAATTAGACTCTGAAAGAGTTCAGAAGCTACAACGTGGTCAGGAGCTAAACAAAGTTCAGAAGCTCAAAGAGGATCAGAAAGTCTGCAAGTGTTCAGAAGCTCGGAGGAGTTCAGAAGCTCAAGGATGTTCAGAGGCCTACAAGAGTTCAGAAGCTGTCTGATAGTCATGAGTCATTCAGAGGATGAAGACGTTCAGAAGCTGAATTGCGAAGGACTATCAGAGGCCAACCATTCAAAGACCAATCAGACTCCAAGTTATCAAAGGTTCATCAGAAGCAAAGGAATTCCCCAGTCATCAGAGGGCTACATCAACTACAACTTATCAAGCCTGATGATCTGTTCTAAGGTCAACTAATTGCAACGGTCACAAAGGATGTGATCCCTCTCTCTAGGAGCTAGTTGTACCTTATAACTGTACTATTGGACAAACAGTAAAGGTGAAGCCTCTCTGCAAAGGAAGACGTGGCTTTACTCAACGGATCTTCAAAGACTACAGCTGTCCATTTTACAACGGGAATTTCTCCAACGTCTCATTGTCTTTCTCAACTCATATAAATATGCCAAAGAAAGAATTGATGACTAGTGATCTTCATTAGAAAACATCTCTCAGAAGAAAGTGAGAATCTGCATTGTAATAGAAAATATCTCTCAAATGAAGTGAGCATAGAAACTAACTTAAGCCTCTAAAGTTATTATGTTTGTAATAAGTTTAAGCTTATAAGTTAGTAGTAAGTCTTCTGCTTAGTGTAGAAGCAACAAAGTCTTCTGCTTAGTGTAGAAGCTCTTCTTCTTAGTGTAGAAGTAAGAAAGTCTTCTGCTTAGTGTAGAAGCACATAAGTCTCAATCTTAGTGATTAGAGCATGAAGTCTTGAGCCTGAGTGCTTGAGCAAGGAAGCCTCTGATCTTGTGAGATCAGAGCAAGGAAGTCTCTCTGTCTTGTGTGACTTAGAGCAGGAAGTCTTAAGCTTGTGTGCTTGAGTAAGGAAGTCTTTGATTTTGTGTGATCAGAGCAAGGAAGTCTCTCTGTCTTGTGTGACTAAGAGCATGAAGTCTTGAGCTTGTGTGCTTGAGCATCTATTGTAATCCTTGTGATTATAGTGAACTCTCTTGGAAACAAGGGGACTGGAGTACTCTCAATTTGTGAGGGGAACCAGTATAATTTGTTGTGTGTTCTTCTCTCTCTCACTCTCTCATTTACTCCTTCATCATTCATAACGCCATAAGTTAAATTGTGTGAACAATCCGCTGTGCTTTAAAGACTCTGAAAAGGTTTAAATATCTTGGAAAGTTTTTAAATATCCAAAACACAATTCAACCCCCCCCCCCCCCCCTTCTTGTGTTTTCTCCATGCACCTTCAGGCATAGCCTAATCATGTCTTTATATCTTTCCCATGCTTCGAAAAGAGACTCGTTGTCCTTTTGTTTGAATCCATTAATTTGGGCTCCAAGCATAGCAGTTTTGCTAGGTGGGAAATATCTAGCTAAGAAGATTTTCTTCAACTCATTCCACGAGGTGACTGAGTTGGGTTGTAGTGACTGGAGCCAAGCTCTAGCTCTATCTCGTAATGAGAACGGGAATAAACGAATTCTTATAGCTTCGGGACTGACACCATTAGCTTTGACAGTATCGGCATATTGCAAGAATATGGACAAATGTAGATTAGGGTCGTCCGTGGGATTTCCAAAGAATTGATTTTGTTGTACAGCTGACAACAATGAAGGTTTAAGCTCGAAATTATTTGCTTCAATAGCGGGGGCAGCAATGCTATTATGTGGTTCTTCTTGCGAAGGAATAGCGTAAGACCTTAATGGTCGATTTAGAGGTAGTTCAGCCATTTCTGGTTCAACTACTCGTTCGGGAATATGATTATTAGGATTGGGAAGTTCGTATCTAGTACGATGTTCTTGTGTTCTTCGTCTTATGCTAATAAGACGTTCGGGCTCGTTAACTTGTTGCTCCAATCTTTCGCCTTTTGAGCGAGTGCTTGGCATGTAACAAACTAACTATTTAAAATAAAAAAATAAAAGAAAAAAATTGCCTTAGTCTCTACGGTGTAACACTAGAGTTACGATATCGACTAAATTGGTCCCCGGCAGCGGCGCCAAAAACTTGATGCGACCGGAACGTGACTGCAAGTATACAGCGTTGTCGCGTGTAGTTATAAAAGATTATAGATCCAACAGAGACCAATAGTCAACCTACCGTTATCTAATGTTACGTTGTAAATCTAAGGCTAAATAGTAAAATAGTGGGTTTTGGAAATTATAAAATATTTTTGGATTTTTTTAAATAAAATAAAAGAATGTATTTTTGGGTTTTAAGATTAATAGAGCGTATTACAAGGACGAGCTCTTAGTTGCTTCGTAGGGTTCAATACTTAATTCGCGCTTTGATAAAAAGAATAGTTTTTGAAACTATATTGATTTAAAAACACCAATCTCAGCTCTCGCAAATCTTGACTAGTGTTGTAGATTATAAAGGTGATGCTTAACTCTCGTCCTCGCATCCGCTAATAAAGTACTTTTTGAAAACCAATTATAATTTAATTAACTCTAATCCTAAGTGGTGTGCTTCCAAATCAGAATCAATGTTCAGTTTTTACTATCTAGTAGAAATCTCATGCTCTCGCCGTTTCGATCCTACTTTAGTTAATTCTCACTCTCGTGACAAATTATAGTCATTAAAATAAAAACTGCTTTTGGAAAACTCGTTAAAAAGCGGGCGCGCGAACTAACTACCGAACTCCTACTAGCTCCTAATTACGCATCCTAGCAATATTAAATTAGCTAGACATAACTAAAACTAAAACTAAAGACAAAATAAATAAATAAGCAGGAAATAAAAACATAAAGCAAATAAATAAATAAAGCATAAATAAATAAAAGCAATAAAGAAAATAAAACAAGAAAATAATAAAATAAGAACCTGAATAAACTCCAAGTATAATGCCGGTACAAAAGAAAATAAACTGCAACTTTAAGGAAAGAGTTCCCGCACAAAAGGCCTGAGTACTCTCTCCCCAACCGACTATACGAGTGGTGTGCTCGTTTTACAAGTCAGTTGTTCAAAGTTGTGTCTTTGTAAGAGGAGAAAAGGGACCTATTTATACTAAAATATGTAAAACCAATTCTTAAAATTGCCCGATGTGGGTCTAAATCGCGTGAGTTCTAGACCATAGGATCTCTGGCATGCGCCAGGATCCATTCTTTCTCTTCAAGTAATATGTGGCAATCTGCCACTTGCTTTCTCATTGGATGGCGTACGCCATCTGGTTTTCTTCATGGGCTGGCGGGCGCCAGGCTGGGCATGGCGGGCGTCATGTTTGTTTGTTTGTAGTGGGCTGCTATTTGCAGTCCCTTTTTGTGTCTTTTTGATCCGTTTTCGCTCCTTTCTTCAATTTAATAAATTTTCATCTGTGTTTATAAAATATGAGCATTTAGTAACGATTCATAATATAAAAGTTCGAAATCAAAATAAAAACAATTGAAATATAATAGTAATTTAACTAAATAAATAGCACATTTTTAGGTGTATCAACCACTCTTTCCACAAGATCTATGACTTCATCTTCTTTAGCTTTGAGTGCTTCTTCATGAATTTTGAGATAACTTATTAAGGATAGAAGACACATTTTGTCAATGTTCTCCATTTTCTCAATTCTGGTGGTCACATGATCCCATTTCTGAGGTAGACTTCTGAGAATCTTCAATATCAAATCAGTCTCACTATAGTTTCTATCTATAGCTTTGAGATCATCTAAAAGATTTTTAAATCTTATGAACATAGATTCTATGTCTTCCTTTTCTTCCATGATAAACAGTTCATATTGTTGAATTAAAGCATCAACTTTGGATTCTTGATCATGTTTGTTGTTGTTATCACTTGTCCACAAGGAGTCATAGATTCCTTTGACTTGACTAATCATTTCATCAATGAAGCTTTCATCGTTGTTAGCACTGGTTGTGATCTCTTCTTGCATAGATGATGTTTCCTTGCACTTGCTTTCTTCTCCTTCTTCTGAATCACCAAAAATATTGTGTTTCCACCAATTAAGGTTTACAAAATCTTTGATGGGTAGTGGTGCTTTTTCAGACATAGTTTTTTTCTAGATCTTTGTTGTTTCACTGTTAAGTGATTAGTAATTAGAATCGGAGCTCTGATACCAATTGAGGGTGTGAAAAACACAAGAAGGGGGGTTGAATTGTGTTTTGAGGATTTAAATTTTTCTTCAAGATTAAGAAATCTATCAGAGTCTATTTTGGCAGTGGATGAATCATACACACAATGCAATCAGACGCAAGGTTAAAAAGGTGAGAGAGAAGGAGAGAACACACAACAATTTATACTGGTTCCCCTCACAACTTGAGAGTACTCCAGTCCCCTTGTTCTTCAACAAGAGAGTTCACTATAATCACCAAGATTACACAATTTGCCTCAAGCACACAGCAAGAGACTTCAACAGATGCTCCAGATCACACAGCAGGAGACTTACTTTAATTCTTCCAGATCACACAGCAGAAGACTTCCAAATTGCTCAAGCACAAATGCAAGAGACTTTTGATTTGCTCAAGCACAAATGCAAGAGACATCCAAATCTTATACATTAAGATTGGTTACAATTATACACCTAGGACTAACTCTTACAAATATTGTCAAAACAGAAAGCTTTGACGTTGAATGAATGTCTTGAGTTTTCGTCTTGTGTAGATGTTTGCTATTAAGTTCTTTGGCTTGAATGAACACTTTCTTCCTTTTTAACTGTTGTGCAGTTCTTCATACGTTTAAGCTCTTTTGAGAAGTTCTATCATTCAACGACACTTTGTCAATTCAAAGAAGTCTTGTATTTATAAGCTTAGAAATAAAGACGTTTGAATATGACCGTTGTGAGAGATCAGTTTGCCCGTTTGAAAGGTACTTGGACCAATTTTAACTTATTTCGTAAATGGCAAACTGCTTCTGCTTCTCTGGTTCTCGAAGATAGTTCCTTTGCACAGAAGAGGTAAATTTAATATCGTTGTCTTGATATTCCCTTTCTTGACTTGTTGGACTAGCATACAGCAGCATCTATTCCGTCCTTGTGTAGTTTATAGCTTAAGGGATAATATCTCTAGACTTGATTCCATCAGATTTATAATTTGTCATTCTTGTGTAGCTTCTGAGAGTACACTGAAGTTGCTTCTAACAGACTCTTATTTGCTACTTGGACTTTCTGTTGCTTCTGAGACTCTTGTAGCTTCTGACAGACTTTCTTCATATTTGGTTCTCTCAGAACCTCTGAATGCTTCAGACGCTTATAGTTTGTTTTGAGCTTCTCAGATTCTATCTTCATTGTTAACTGCACACTTTCATTTAAGATCATTAGTGTTCTTCAATTGCATATTAATACTTCGTTATCATCAAAACTTTATCAAACTCTTGGGGTTTGTTCTAAGAACCATTTTTGTTCTAACAGGGTTCCTTCTCCGCAAGAGGAAGGTGTGTACCATTTGTTTGTCAGCGACTGGTTATTAGATAATTATAAGGTATGGGACATTGCTAAAGTCCAGAAACTATTTCCAGGTCCTACATCAAACTTAATTATTAACACACCTCTCATCGTGTCAATTCATGAAGACAAAATCATCTGGAATGAAGAAAGAAATGGTTGCTACTGCGTTAAATCCGTGTATAATTTAGCTATGCGTCATATTTAATTTGCGTGATCATAAATTTCATGTGGAGGGTAATTGGAAGGATATTTGGAATGCTCAAGGGCCCCCACAAAGCTCAACATTTACTTTGGCATTTATGTCGAGGTTGTCTCCCGACGGGAGTCCGATTATATCAACGACATGTGGATTGTGAAGTATATTGTCTTATATGTGAGAATACGACTAAAGATGACCTCCACGTCTTTTTCTAATGTAGTGCAACTCAGAAATGCTAGCAGACTGTTAGCCTACTATCTGTCCTTGATAATATTGTATATCAACAGGGTCTTGCCGCAAATAGAGTGTTTGTGATGTGTCGAAATGAAGACGGGGCCACTATGGGTAGAGTTGCAACGCTTTTTTGGAGCATTTGGCATCATCGAAATGACGTAATTTGGAATGACAGTCCTAGCTTACCGAACCAAGTCGGGCGAATTGCATATAGCTCATGGAATGATTGTTTTGTTGTTCATCATCTAAAGCATGATGAGAACCATATTCCTGCACCTCCTACTACTGATAGATGGGAAAATCCTCGCCATGGTTGGGTGAAGTGTAATGTTGATGTTGCTTATTTTGGTGAATTTGCTAGGGTAACAACGATGGATGCTTGTTTTCGAAATCATGTGGGTAAGTTTATGGCTGGTTTCACACAGAGGTAGCAGCCCACACTGTCAACGGTGGAAGGCGAGGCATGAGCGCTCTTGCAGGCCATGAAGGAAGCCAATCATAGAGGTCTGGATAAGGCTCAATTTCAAAGCGACTCACATGTTCTAACTGAAGCTATCCGAACCAGGCGTATTGGCAATTCGGAATTTAGTTTAATTGTTGCTGGCATTATCCAAATAATGCTATCACGTATAAACTTTGAAATGGAGTTTGTTACGAGACAAGCGAATATGATTGCTCACTCTTGCTCGGGCGGCCAATTCTTAGGCTAGTTTCCATAGATTTGAGATTATTCTCTTATGTATTGAACATTTACTAATTAAATTGAAATGCGTTATGTTTGTTTGATTCGAAGAAGAAAAAAAAGTAAATCTATCTACTACTAATAATAATATATTAAAATCGATTACCACCAAAGTTACTAATTTATCCTTATTATTTTTAACCACGTAGCAAGTTTTATATCCTTCATTGTAATTTTAACTAAAAAAATAAAATACAAAATACTCCCTCCGTTTCAAATTACTTGTCGTTTTAAAAGAAAAAAATTATTTCAAATTACTTGTCGTTTTGATAATTTAAGGTTATTCCTAATTTTTTTATTGACTAAATTTTATATAATCTTTTTATTGTATTTTTTTTTTACTAAATTCTTCGTATAATTTTTTTATTGTCTTTTTTTTTTTGTACATAACATATTAAATTTATTGGAAAGAGAAAGTGTGTGCAAGACAAAAAAAGAAATTTATTGGTGAATTAAAATAAGGGTATAATAGTAAAATAAGGAGCAAAAATACACTTTCTTAATTTTATTTTATTTTTCTTTATAAAACAACAAATAATTTAAAACGGACGGGGTATATAAAAAGATTATTAGATAAATACAAAAAAAATGATATGCTTAAAAATAGAAACAAAACATATTATAGATTTGAACAAAACAGAACAATCTATGCTCATAAAAATAGCAACAAAACAGATTAATACAATCAACTCATTAATCTACTAAAACCAAAAAGAGGATAAAATAGTATTATAAAAAAAAAGAATAAATTAGTCAATAAAAAAATTATAGAAAATAAGATGAATACACATAAAATTAGGAATATATAAATAGAAACATAAACTATATTTTTCATAAGAAAAAATAAACAATATACTATTAACTAATAGTAATAGTAATAATATAATAATATTCCAATAAAGTTAATTACTATCAAATTTACTAAATTTTCATAATCAAATTTCTAATTTTTTTATTAAAAGATATACAGGGGACTATTATTTACTACGAATGCATAAAAAATTGTATAATTTATAATTAAAAATAATAATCAAATTTATTCATTTAATAAGTTTTACAAAAAGTAGCACAATGTTTCACTTATATTTTAACAATATTATATAATAAATTTTTAAATATTTTATTTTAAATAATTTTTTTACCATAATATAATTACAAACTTAAATGTCGAATAAAAGTCAATGACTTATGCGTATATAATACAACCTACCAATTTAATCAAACTCATAGGAGTAGTACGTACTCAATACTACTCCTACTCCCTCCGTCCCATATTATAAGAAAAAAACTACTTTTTCTTATTTAAATTATAAGCAAAAAAATCAACTTTTACCATTTTAAAGGTTTACTTTTATTTATTCTTATAAAATTTACTCTCTCTTTTATTTTGTCCATAATCATTAATCAATCAATTTTTTTTTACATCTCTCAATGAAACTTATTTCAAGGAAAACACAAAAAAGTCATACTTTAAACTATCACATTTTATTTTTCTTAATAAGCGTGGCATTTTCTTTTACTTATATTATCATTATATTTATTATCAATATTCCAATTTTACCCTTAATTTCACTTTTACCCATAATAAATAATAATTTAATTTAAACAAAAAGTAAGGATAAAAATGAAAATGACATATTTTTCCTAATCATTTATTCTACTTTCTTAAAGGGTGTGCATTTTTTTTTCTTCTTATATTCAAGACTAGAGAAGTAAGACCGAGGGAGACTTTACTGGCAGTAAATTTGAGATTTTGTCAGTATAATTTCCCTTATTTTTTACTACGTTCCGTTAGAAATGAGATTATACTTTTTGATTGGAGGGTAGGATTAGAGGTGTACATGGGTGGCAAATCCTGTCAACCAGTCAAATCCATCCAATCCAACCCAAAAAAGTGAGTTGGATCGGGTCATTTGGTGAGTATAGATTTCAAAATGAAAATTCCATATAAAAAAATTGGGTTTTGGGCAAAACCGGACCCAACCCAAAAAACTCATCAACCCACTTAATTTGTAGTGTTATGATTTTTAAAAATAATTTTAATATAAATAACAGATTTTTCTTTTGCAGTTTGAGCATTAAAAGGGAAAAGTCACATGTTCAATACTATAATTTTCAAAAAAAGTTGTATGTGTGTTTATTCCCAATGATAAACACATTTTGTACATCATGATTTTAACGCATTTTCTGATAAACTCCTTCGAATATTCACTCTTCGACTTATTTTTGTCGTTTAAAAGTAGTGGTGCTAAAAAATATCATTCTTTGAAAATAGTGAAAATATGTTGTTTTTATGAAGAAAAAATATGATGATGATATTATCATATAATTATGCTAAAAATATACTAAAAATATGTTACATTATTTTTTAAGAAATAAAAAAGGTTGAGTTATTTTTATGAAAAAATATGATGATTCGTCATTTGATCATTTAATATTGAAAAAATTAAAATTTGGATAACCCACTACCCATCCAACCCAAACCGAAAATAAGTGGTTTACCAAACTCAGTCTAACGATAAAGTAGGTGGTTATTTTGCTCGACTCAATCCGAAGTACTCCATATGGTTCGGATTTTTGTTTTGGTCAAATCCAACTCAATCCGGCCATGTACACCCATAGGTAGGATAGAAAGAGTCAAAGATGGCAGAAAAGAAGGGGTCCTACTTTCTGACAGAAGCTAGACTTGAGAGGATAGGTATGGGGTCATAGCTAGCTAGCTAGCTTTATAGACTTACTGACACCCCACTAACATTAACAAAGTGTGAAAGAGACCTCTGCTCAAATAACGTCCTCCGTTACTCTTGTCTGTCTTTTTTTCTTTTTTCAACTCCTACTATCCTGTTTTGCTTTGCGCTGCCCAAAATCATGCAACTTATCTCATCTTCTTCTGCTGCTTGCTTCATTTACTTGTTCATCTTGAACTCCAATCTCCTGCTTGCTTAATTTAAGGCAGATGTTAAATGTTAAACGGTGTTTCGGAACAATGGTTAAATATATTAAGAAGAAAATTTTATACATCAAGTGAATAGAAAGTAAGTGGAAAGTCCAAATGCTAAACAGTGTAGTAAGCTAGATAAATTTCAGACTTTTTTGAAACATGCATATTTTTTTTGGTCAAGTTGAAACATGTATATTTACATAGCAAAAATAATTGACTACAGTGTTGCATACTCTTGTTAATTTTTGGACAAAATTCAGATTACGGAAACTCTTTATAAAACCAAGAATATGGATGTGTCGCTGTTAAAAATAATCCTAGTAATAAGAATGTATAATAAAAAAAGGTGTGTTTGATCCGGAGAAAAATACTCCTATCGAATAGGACAATTTTAATAGTATTGTATTTAATTTTAAAACAGTTTTTGGTACTAGACAAAGTAAGGTTGAGGGACAGGACAAAAAATGTAATTCTTGTCCCACGCTAAATTACGAGATAACTTTTTATCTTTTGTATAAGTTATCTAAAATATCAAAATAATATTTTTTCTACTAAATATCGTATAACACAATTTGTTCATTACTTTAAATATTTGTCCTATGCTATTATGTTTTATAATGTTCTATATTACTCCGTATAGTATTTATATTTTACCTATCAAATCAATCAAGTTAGATTAATAATTAATAATTGTTTCAGTTACGGTTAGTATATTTTCTCCTCTGAAATTCAAAATCAGTTAAATCCAATTATTAGGTTTTTGTATAAATTTGTTTTAAGAATTTGAGCAACTCCTCCGTCTATCATATGTGTCTAAAATAGTCTAAAATATGCATAGTTGATTAAAATAATTATATAATTATATGGTAACTGGTTCATATACGTGTGACAGTGTCTTCCTCTTATTTAAATAAAAAAATTTAGAGTAAACTATAGTACTTTTTTTAATAAAAAAATAAAAGATATTCATTCAAATGGATAAAGTATCCAATATAAATTTAAATTCTCTAAAAATAAAAGAATAAATCTGCGAACAAATCCACAGTATCCATGTTATTAGCGTAAAGAAATATAGGGACTAAAAATATAATATAAAAAATATAGGACTATTTTTAGAAGTCCGCCTACAAAAAGAAATTACTAATTGATATGCATATTTTCACCACTAGTATCCGACCCACTGGACCGCTTAATTTGATTCAGGGGACAGTTCTAACATCAATGGTTTCAATCCCCTCCCAATTAAAGTTGTAGAGGATCAAACCATAATCATTTATGCAGTATTGTCGTAAAGAATTTTTTTTTTGGAAAAGGCAAAATGAGATATATATATAGAAAATCCCCTCAGCACAAGGCGTACCAAGGAAGGATCATAAAGTTACAAGAGAGTCACAATACATAAACCAAAAAGGACTATACAAAACCCAGACACAACATAGGACTAGACCATCAACTATGGCAGTTTAAAGCCAACGTACTACTCTTCGCTTTCAACCACCTATATGAAAAAGTTTTGATCTTGTCGTAAAGAATTTTATATTACCAATTAATTAGAGACTAGCCACTAGGCTACTTGACAAAAAAAAATATTTAACTCTGTAATAGTAATTAACTACTTCAATACAATTTTAGATAACTAAAATTATTTTTTTAGTTAACTCTGTAATAGTAATTCATTCAAAATTATTTTTTTTCAGTGCAAAATCAAAAACACATTGAGTCCAAAATTAAATAAAATTTGAAATAAAGAAAATTTTAATATGAATCATAATGAGTGGTAAGTGGCAGGGCTGCCCATTGGGCCAACCATGTCGTATTCGTATTTTTGATATTCGTTTTTGATAATGTGTTTTGAAAATTTGTATTTGTTGTTGGATATTCGCATAATTGGACATGTGTGAACATGTGTAATGTGATTGAAAATTGGACAGGTATTAATATTCGAACTTGTGTTTCGGCGTGGATTTGGTAAATCCATGTGAACGTCAATGTTTAAAATTTTGTCGAACAGCTATAACATGGTTTCGGTAGCTTTGTGCCGAAATAAGTGAATTCCAGAATCAAATTTCACTTATTTCGGTAGCTTGCTACCGAACTCATGTTATGTTTGACATACGACATGGTTTCGGTAGCATTGTGCCGAAATAAGTGAATTCCATAATCAAATTGCACTTATTTCGGTAGCTTGCGTGCCGAAATAAGTGAATTCCAGAATCAAATTTCACTTATTTCGGTAGCTTGCTACCGAACTCATGTTCTGTTTGACATACGACATGGTTTCGGTAGCATTGTGCCGAAATAAGTGAATTCCAGATTCAAATTTCACTTATTTCGGTAGCATTCTACCGAAATTATGTTTAAGCTGTGCGACAAGGCTTTAAACATGTAATTTCACATGGATTTACCAAATCCACGCCAAAACACAAGTTCGGATATTAATACCTGTCCAATTTTCAATCACATTACAATAAAACAATGAAACACTTTAATATGAAACACGGAACATCCTTAATTAACACGTTACAATGAAACACGAAACATCATGAATTAAACAATTACATTGAAATTAAAGACATAACATAAAACATCGGAAGACATAAAATTAGCTTAATTTAACATAGCATACAAACATCCCCCTTTTGGATCAATTAGAATTTGATTAAACATGGAACGCACATCATCATCATCATTCAATTGTTTCCACCCGTATTTCTTTGGTGCATCTTCAAATGAATTGCTTGAACAGTCAGCTGCCAGATCGACCCACATTTCTGCATACCCAAGTTTCGCAATTTTGAGTTGTTTGCCTTGTGCATAATGATACATGATTTCAATTCTATTTTTTATTGATTCAACAGTTGTTAGACTGGTATCCAATGCAAGGGTGAACAACTCTTTGTTACCCTGAAACTGGACAGAAAACTGATATGTTTCTACCGGATTGCGAACTGCAGAACCACGAGAACCACGTGAGGATGACATAGTTAAGAATTGAAAAAACTAGTAAATAAATTGAAACTGAGTTGTGATTTATCTGAATACGCATCCATATATTTATATAATTTGTTGCTTGATTACATCCACAAAAAAGTGTCGGTTACATTTCAACCACATAAAGTGTCCATCTCCATGTCACCTTTTTCATTCTTCATCAGTTCGTCAAACTCAGTCATCCGATCCAAAAATGTATCCTCCCAACTCTCAGCCTCTGGCACCCGATGAGTTTTCCATTCCTTGCAACTTGGAGGCAGTGGACACCCTGACTTCAATTTTGCATACACACAATGATTTGGAACCATACCAACACAAATAATCCGTGAAGATGGATCCAATGGTGGACGACCACGGATTGGAAAAAAGGTTTCAGAATGACCATTACGATGAGTAGTCAATTCAACTACAACGCGGTTGTAGGCGGTTGCAAGGATATGCCCCATATCTGGAAATGTAAACCAATTCTCTACTTGCGCAATGCCACTCTTAGGCATAACTTTTGGAGGGTACAAACCATTGAGAATGTATTCAAATCGTTCCTTAGTACCATATATTGCTTCGTACTCTTTCCTAAACATGGTTAGCTCTCTAATTAGTTTAGCCCGAACCAATCCTTGATTTTCTTCACCCTTATTAAAACACTCTGCAGCAACGCGAAATCCACAATGACCGTCACCCTTAACATCAATAATATCCTCTATATATGAATGCATGAAGAGTGACATATACTCCATGTATTTAATTGAACGACAAGGTAAAACATTAGGAGACAAATTACCAATGCGAGCAATCTTCCTTTTGGGCTTCGATGATTTTGACTGTGATGCTTGAGAGTCAGGAAATCGTTCATCCATGTACTCCCAATAAGATGGAGATCTGGTGGTTGAACTATTGCATTTAGCTGACTTTCCCCACTTTTTGGCCCTTTTGTATCTACCTGCTTGATCGGTGGAGTCAATGATGTAATTTCTGGATAAGCTATCAGACGCAATTGATCCCTGATTTGTAGCTTCATTCTATGATCTGATGATTTCAACCGTTCCTAAAACAAACAAAAATATTTATTTAAATACTTAAACCTGAAAGTCAATGTTCTGGTCTAAAATATAAAGTGTATAATTATGTCGGTTACCTGAATTACATTAAACTCTTGCAAGCAGTCAACTTCACCATCAACAGTTTCATCAATCTGTAATCTCTTCCAATAAGTGTTAACCCCATCTAGTCTAATAGGTAGCTTTTATTCAATCTTCAAAGCTATTAAACAAGCACACTGTAACCCATATGTTTTCTTTATCACACAACCACACTTTTTTCGATTCCTCCCGCAATCGCGTGATCGAATTTCTTCACCCCGAATAAAGTGTAAGGCCTGTCGAGAGATGTTATACACCAACTTAATGTACAAAAAATGATTTTTAAAATAATGTTCAACAGCAGTAATACTCTGTCCAAATGACGTCTTTATCTTAGTCAGCTGGTTTGGGACCATTTGATTTATTGCCTCCCAACCCTTGACCAAATCACCCTTACAATCCGTCAAATATTGTTTTAGCGCACCATGTTGTGACTCAACTCTGTTGGTGGTAGTGTTGCCAATGTGCATAACACTGTCTGTCCATCCACTCACAAATTTTTCCTTCACCGGATCAAGGACTATAGTTTCAACATATTTGACAAAATTTGGAAAATTTTCAAACACTTTCCTGAAATCAACAACTGCAGTCGTATATGACTCTTCTGAAGTCGAATCTACAATTGAATTCCATTGAAGTTTGAGTGTCTTAAGTAACTGAAACATCTTTTCGTCTTTTGCTTTGCAAAGGGCCTTAAACTTAGCTTTGACGTTTTTATAAACATGAACCCGACACACTAAAGCAGTTGAATTCGGAAAAACCTTTGCAACAGCATTCATCAATGACTTATCCCTATCGGTGACAATGACCTTCGGAAAGGTCTCCTTACTTATCAAAAGACTCTTACATGTCTCAGGAGCCCATACAAAATTATCTTCTTTTTCATTCGCGATATAGGCAAATCCAACATTGTACGATTCCTCAGTTGACGTTACACCGACTATCTCAAATAAAGGCATTTTATGCTTGTTTGTTTTGTACGTTGAATCCATCATCAAAACAGTCGGGAAAGTGTTAAACAATTTAATACTCTTAGGATGTGCCCAAAAAATGTCTTGTATAGTTGTGGAGTCACCAATTGTTCTACACTTGTGAAAATATTTGTGAGTTTCACAACACTTCAAGAGATGTTGCAATTCAGAGAGTTCACCCCTAACATCTGTTTTAAACCTCTGGCGCGCATTGTATATTTGCTTCATATTTGTCTTGCTATCTGGATTTCGCCCTTTCAACATCGTCATAATGTTGTTCGGCGCCACCAAATTCTTAGTCAACTCGCGTACACACTCCTTCTCCTCCGGTTTTAAGCGTCTAACAAGAAGATGACCTTCTAATGTTTTTGACATCTCATGGTTATGTTCACCATACACAACACTTAGACTCCATTGTTCTGATGCCAAATAATAACCTCGCAGCCTGAACGGACACAATGTTTTCCTCGTAGCTGTGTCTTCTTTCTTTGATTTCTTTTTCCTTTCTTTGTAAACACCACCTCTTTCACATCCCAATATAAAAAACTTTTTCCTATTATAAGCCCTATTGTCTGATTTCCAAATCACAATAGAAAATCCAGCGATCACAGCCTGTCGTTTACACCAATCAATCATGACATCTCGCACCTTCATCTTTTCACAATTTACAAAATATTTGCCGGTGTCAACAACAACATTACATTGTTCGTCATCGGGTTCCACAACATTGGGTTGAACGACGACAGGTATGTCGGGTTCATCAATGTTTGGTTTCAATTCAATAGGAGGTTCAGCCATTACAAAAAACCTACGCTATCAACCAAACACAAAAACATGAAGTTATACACTATTTCAACAGAAAGGGCATATTTCGGTAGCTAAGTACCGAAAATTTGTCATTTCGGTAGCGATTTACCAGAAAATCAATTGACAGCAAAACCAAGCAAATTCGAAAAATAAACGGATTAAAGCGCTTATTACCTGTTGTATGACAACCAATCAGTGTAGGAACCTTCTATGGATGAATAAACGTCGATTTCTTGGCTCTGAAACGCCAAAATACGTCTTAGATCGCAAAAATTTTGATTGTGTGTTGAAGAGGTAATGAAAGTACAAGTCTGTCAGCTAAACCCTATATAGACCAGTTTCGGTAGCTGCGTACCGAAATTAAGCGTGTTCAGCCCGTAGCTACCGAAACTGTTAATTTTTTAAAAAAAATACATGGTTTCGGTACAAAGTTACCGAATGCTTATATTTTTGTTTTAAACCACACCAATTAGGTAACTTGACATGATTTCAGTAACTAGGTACCGAACTGTATGTAGTTTGGTAACGTTTTACCGAAGTCATTAAAGGGCAAATGGGTCATGCAGGGGGGCCTGGGAGCAAATGGTAGGGGCGAAAAAAGCAATTTTCGGAATTTAGGCCCCCAACATATATTTCTATTATTAAAGTAATGGGTCATGTTAACATGTGCCCTAAGATATCTTAAAATAGAAATTGTGTATTTAATGTTGCAAGAAATTTAATGCTGGAGAGATAAGTTGCACAACTAATTTCAATAAATACTTTCTAAATTTACTTCCTTAACATGTGCCTTTAGTGCACATCTTAACATTCTCCTAAAGTAATTAAGGCATAAAAAAAATAAATTAAAAGCCTCCTAGTAGTAAAATTGTTCTGCGCAGAAAACCTCTACCTTTTCAATCTTGTATTGTTCTTCGACTCTTCTTCTTCCCATAATAACTCAGTAATGTGTACTTTCAACAATTTCTCAAAAAAATTCTTCTATCATTTAATTTTTGCATCACTTTCCACTTAAAAAGAATTAAAAATATTAAGAACACTACTACAAATTTGACTTTTTACATCCGGCCAAAAGTACTTATTACATCTACCCCCCTTTAGATGTAAATTTACGAGATATAATAAGTTGGACACTTTTTACATCTGGCCCCAACTGATGTAAAATGTTCACTTTTTACATCAGGTTCGCATGTCAGTTGATGTGAAAAACACTTTTTCAATTATTGTTTACATCTGGCCAAAGCTTTCCCCTGATGTAAGCTTTTTACTTTCCACAGATGTAAAAGCTTCACTTTTCACATCTGCCCAAACTAATCACTGATGTAAAATCTTCACTATTTTTATTTTTTTAAAATTGTGCGATTTTTTTTAACCCACGTACCTGCGTATAATCTGCATATATATATATATATATATATATATATATATATATATATGATAAACACAATCCAAAATTAAAAATCAAAAACATTGATACTACAAATTTCTAAAGCATTCAACATGTGAATTAAGACAAATAGTATTAAAGCAAAATAGTAATATCATTAATATGACCATTCAAAATCCAAAATTAAAGTAAAAACAATTCACAATTACTTTGCAGCACTATCATCAAATTATACAACCATTCAACATCCACCACTAGCTAGCTCCCTTCCTCAGCACCACCACTATCGTCAAAATCAATCTCAAGGTTATATAGATCAAGAAAACAAGTTGCCCAGCGGTTTCGCAAATCATACAGCTCCTCATCTGTTAATGCCGTAGGATCATTGAACACCTACAATAAGTAAATAACTTAATTCAGCCACTTATCAACATTCAGAACTATACCAAATTGTTATTAACCGATATTTAATACAAATAATTTGAGAGCTAGACTCTCCCAATATCAAAAAGGCCTCAAATCTGCACAAATAATAAGATCATCATTCTATAATTTCAACTCAATTTATACTTAACATGCCTTGTGTTCTTTCTTCCACTAGTAGAATAGAAAATGTCATTACAATTCAATATTCATCCAAAATAGAAAAATAGAAATCCAAAATACAAATCAAAGCTCATTGATCAACTATATATAAGTTGGATCAACTATATATGGTTTCCTAAATAGAAATTTACCAAAACTCATTGATGGTTACCGCCTACTTTTGATAACTTCCTCTTTCCTCTTTCAAGCTGATAATTTCCTTCACGAGCTCCTGCCTACTTTTGCTTTCCTTTTACGATTTGCTTCTAAAGAGTCTGAAATTTCATTCTTTGTGGTGAGGAGCATAGTCTGAAACCAATTCTTTATCTAAAATTTTCACAAAAGATAAAGGAACAATTAAAAGTGCTTGTAAAAGAAACAAAACGCTAAAAACAAAAAATCCATAAACTAATAAGCTAAAAACACTAATGGATCACATACTCACAACTCCAAAAAACTATTTCTTTACATCTCAAGATTTCAGTAGAGTTTCAAATGTTAAAACATTAACATAACTATCACGATATCAATATTTTCTAGTAATTGTTTTTAATCCTAACACATCAGTATTATCTCCTTCCACATTGCATACAACCCCATAGAACATCAAGGAGGATCATAATATTGAACCAGACAATATTAAAAACATGGAACAAAGAGATTATATCACATTAAGTACTCTATTAGCCACATTTAGTGTATTGTATTTATTGAAAACATTTAGGTCACAAACAAAATCACAAGATGGCCAGATAGATACATACATTCAGTACATAAATGAAAGATGCATAAATGTAAAATTGCACAAGAATGTGTGTGACCTGATTGCTGCCATGGACTCCTCACATCTGAAGCTTGGTTTGTGTTCGTAGGGGCATTTAAATCCCAGGTCTGCTGTCATAGTCTCCACAATTGTTAGGCCTTCCTGAAGAAATCAAAGTAAGAATGAATTAAAGAAAATGTATAAATTAAGCCATAAGTGAGTTGGAAATACAAAATCAAAGATATCAATAATGATGTACTGTCGAAAGCGAAATTCAGAGAAACTAATCAACAGTTACATGGTGTTATTCAAATACCAAAATTACATTATATCAATGAAAATGAATAATAATTTGCATTATAACAACCAACTTGATTTCAAATTTGCTAAATCAAATAAACACAACCTTATCACTGCTACAACACCTCTTAAATCAACAAAAGCAAGTACCCTATCAGAGGAGCTAATACCTGAAACAAGAAATAAATTGTAAAATAATAACCAATCATAGAGGAGAGATTCAGGCACAGTGGCAGCATTTAGAAACTCAACCTTAGTTTCAAACCGAAAATTAAGTTTACAATTGTAGTGGTCAGTCCTGCAACTATCTCTCCGGCAGCAACAACACTCATAAAATCAACGGAATAATAGAAGCCTCACAGTTGGTTAAATGAGGGTCTTTCTTATGGAAGTATGGATGTTAGCTCCCTAAAACAAAATGACTAAAATATTCAAATCATAGTTCAACAGTCTGTTGAACATATATGTTGCACATGATTAACTCAAATAAGAACTAGTATCTGGCCTTGGGTTTTATTCCTCCCAGATTTAAAATTTATCAATTACAAAATCAGGCGAATAGTGTAACATGTCTGATATTTCCATAGTAGCTAAAAGATGGTTAATTAGGTCATCATAACAATAAGAACTAATAGTTATTACATTAATCAAGTGAAGCAAACATTATAAAAATGACTTTAAGTGGGTACAGACATGCACTACGTACCAAAGTTATTGCTTATCTCCAAATGTAAAAAATGGACAATGTCTACAAGCTTCTCAATAACCTGCAATTCATTAAATTATGAGTTATACTCAATTTTTCTCGGTTTTTGATTTGAGAATGAAATGTACAAAATGAACCTAGCTCTATAAAAATAAAAATTAATTCCGATTACTATTTTACATGTGGATCAGACACACAATGAAAGTCTAATAGAGAATTAAACAAATAGGGAGGAGGATATTGAGGGGTGAGATGAAAAACCTTACTTATAGTTGAGAATAATGCTGCATTCTAACATGTCGAAGATCTAGAAATGCATAAACCCAAAAGAATGATCGATATAATTAGGCAAATAAACTATGCATGATGAGGTACAAGGGTCTGATAACTTAAATCAAACACTTTGATACTACCATAGAATATAAAATACCTTTTCAAATTCATTGACCTCACTTACAGTATTTGCATTTTCAAGTCCTAAACACAAACAGAAAAGTATCCAATCTAATAGATAAGAAGCTGCCACCAAATCTTGCAAAATTTGTAAAGCAAAAAATTAATTGTTATTATCAGTCTACTTTCAAAAAATTTAAACATGATTCAAACTTCAAGTTCCAAAAACCAAAAGAAAAAAAGGATGTAATAGCAACCACAAGTGGAAAAAAAGAGCAGGAAAACAGGTATTGGAATGAAAACAGGAACATGAAAACACATCCCTGCAAGCCCAAGCATAACAGGAACATGAAAACAGAAACAATCTAGGCCCAAACAAAACCAGTAACAACAACAAAACTCAAAAAACAAGCACATACACTTCAATTGAGCATTTAAGGGAAATAGCAATCAAGTTCTACCATTGTAAAAATATCAATCAAAATCCTGCAACATGGAAAAAAATAGACAAATCAACAAATAGAAATAGAAAGGATAACCATAAAGAATAAATGTGTGGAAACTGACATGGTTTCTTAACCAAATAGTTAGGTTTCATGTGTGAATAAGACATCCAAATTCTTCGTACCCAAAACAGATCTATAAAATCATGATAAATGGTCCACACATAAATTGAGCAAAATTCCAAACACCAAAACACAATCAAGAACAAAAAGAATACAACAAATAAACAAAACCCACATTTTCAGAAACAAAAAATAGATAAATCAAATTACCCAAATTACCCTAATCGAACCCTAGCCTTCCTTTTCATTAAGCCTTGATTGTTCAATTAGGGATTGGAATTTGTGATTCGGTGAAAGGGATCAGAGGCTAGGGTTCGAGAGAGAACGAGTTCGATCGAGTGAGAGAGTGAACGATAGATCAAGTAAGGTAGTGAATCACCGATTGCTGAAACAGAGAAGGTGAAATTGAAGGCTAGGGTTCCGTTTCGCAGCATGCAGATCGTGCGAAGCTTGAGAAGGTGAAATTGTAGTTCGATCGTGGGTGCTTGTAGCTGAGAGAAGATTAGGTGTTTTTTTTACAATAATTTCCATTACAAAAATAAAAATACTGACTTTTTACATCTGAGCATATTATGGACTGATGTAAACTTATTTTAGACAATTTTCACAATTATTACATAATTGCCACCGCATTTAGTTTTGTATTTGAGAATGTAATCTATGTTACTTTTCACATCTGATATCTCTTCCACCGATGTAAAACCCTTTAGTAATAAGTCATACTATATTTCTTTTTTTTTTTTTGGTCAAGTAGCCCAGCGGCTTGAAATTCCACCGTTAAAGTGGATAAAGTGGGGTGACCCGGGTTCGAACCCCGGCCCCCTGCATATATAATGCGGTGTCCAACCAATTGAGTCAAGCTCATGGGACAGTCATACTATATTTCTACTAGTGGAAATCATACATGTTAAAAATGATACACCAATTAATATACTTAACTATATGATAAGAATGAACTCATTCGGATATGCATTTGTTGCTTATAGAATAATGTTTATTCTTGTAACTATTGCTTCAACAGAAAGAAATTTTTTAAAATTATAATCAATAAAATTTGTATTTAATATCAACAATGTCTCAACAAAGATTAACTGAATTGGCTTTATTAGCGATTGAAAAAGAAATGTCAACTAAAATCGATTATAATAGTCTAATTTAATAAATGATTTTGCATCTCAAAAATCTCAAAAAAGTAAATTTTAAATAAATATTATAATAATTTAAATTTTTTATTAAAATATAAAAGGCCCCAATTCAAAATTCGCTTTAAGCCTCGTATAACGTTGGGCCGGCCTTGGTAAGTGGTCTATGAACTGATACTTAAAAAATATTTAAAATCTTAACTATGACACACAACATTATTTGTAATTTAAATTTCTAATATTTGAAAGTAAGAAAACGCGCTCTCTGCCTCTCTGCTAGGGCTCAGCCGCGTCGCCTTCCTTCCTTCACTCGCCTACCCACTCACTGCCACCCTCTTCCCTCACTCGCCTACCCACTCACTACCACCCTCTTCTCTCCACTCGACTAATCACCACCGCCCTCCCTTTCCCTCTCTTCGCCCGTTTTCTTCAAGATGTAGCTCCGGCCTTGGGTGGTGCGACGACCAGCGCTAGCCACCCGCACCACTGCATGTCCAGATCAACCGACTGCGACCTTCTATCATCGTTTGCTAGCTTAATCGACTGGATTTGTGTCTCACCTCTTAAGATGGGTTTATCGGAACCTCCACTTACGATTTTGTTTTGCTGCCATAGATGGTGGACGTGCTCACCAACGTGGTATTATAAATAATTTGATATCTAGATGCTCTTAATTTATAAAAAAAAATTATGTGATTGAGATAATAATTTAATTGATATTAATTATTAAAACAACGAAAAATAAATACACAAGGCATATTAATCTGACATCAATTATGTTACTATTTTAGTGGCAAGGGCATTGGCAATAGTCATAAAATTTACCTTCTAAAATGTATTGTCAACAGTCATTAATTTTTTTAATTTTTTTTTGACTAAAAATAAAGGATGTTCATTCATTCAAATTGATAGAGTACATCGATGTAATATAAATTCAAATTCGCTAAAAACAAAAAGGATGAATCTGCAAACAAACTCACAGCATCCATGTTAATAGCATAAAACGGCAAATTACATAAGCCTACATATATGACTATATTGACTATATTGAAGTGTCTGGAATGTCCATGCCCCCAGATCTGTAGCGTTGATGACACAAAAGTCGACATTGGATAAATTTGCACTTGATCAGATCTAATCATTCAACCTGAAATAAATGAACACCGCACAAAGATGGGAAAACAAAATACACCGCACAGAGACGGCACAACAGAATACACCGCACAAGGACGAGATAACAAATAATACAAAATCAAACAAATATGTGAAAAATCACACTTATTTAATAACGAGAAAGAAAAAACAATTTAGAGGGGTGATTTTAGATCAAAATTTGACCGAAATCACCCCTCTTTGACATTAATGTTTTTTAATTTAAACCATTGGTGAATTACTTTAAAAGATGGTCTAACGTATTACTCATCTATAAATAAGGTTAAATTTATGGTGAAAATATGAGATACGTCTTGCAATATTTGTAAAAATTTCGTTTCATTGTATTTTTTTTTTTTTATAACTATTTTCGTTTAGAATAATAATAAAGTTTATTAATTAATCTAATAGTAAAATAAATTTATATATAGTAAATGAATTATCATTATACAACGACATAAATGACATAGTTTTATTTATGTGCACTATTCACATAATTTATTTTGATCATATCATTCAAAACATATCATTTTTATATTTTTAATAATAAATAACTAAATATATTAACGATCAAAATTGTACATTAATAAACACAAATTGATCAACTATATTGGGCCCGTTTGTTTCAACTTTAAAAAAATAGATTTTTTCTTTGAATTTTTGAAAATAGATTTTCTAAAACTGTTTTTCAAAATATTACAAGTTTTTTGTATTCGTTTTTTTTTTTAAATGCAAACACTAATTTTGACATCATATAACATAAATGTACATTATTGAAGTTCAAAACATAGTCAAAATCACAATTTTTTTCAAAAAGTTGTATTTCAAAAATGATTTTTGTGCAAATCTATTTGAAATAACTTCAAAATTAAGTGATTTTTTGAAATTTTGATATCTAAATTTTTTTTCAATAAAATGATGAAATACCTAAAATAACATTTTAAGAATAACTATTCAAACAAAATTTTCATTTGAAGCTTCTATAAAAAAAATCTGTGTAAATTTTTTTTATAAAAAATTTTCTAGCACTACAAAATCTATATTTATAAAAATCTAAAACAAACATACCCATTATCTATTCGCTATAAGCGAAAAACTAGCTTATAAAATACTGTAAGTATAAACTAAAATTTGACTTATACACTATTTGCTATAAGTTGATAGGTTATAAATTAACCGATCGACTATCTCGTGCAGTATTTTTTACTCCCTCCGTCTCAAAATAACTGATTTAGTTGACCACTGTCACGTTTGCCAATATACAACTTTAATTGTTAATATTTTAAATTATATTTTATTAAAAATTATAAAAATAATATATTTTGAAAATACTCATCGAGACAAATCAAACAACATCTTATATGATAATATTTGCATATATACATATATTAGTGTAAAAATATAATCAAAGTATATCATATGGATAGTACTCAAAGTAAAAAATAGATCACTTATTTTGGGATGGAGTGAGTACTACCTAATAGAGCCTAGATGTGTATAAAAATCATGTCCACAGTTGGTTTTGATTAGAGATATTGAATGAACGATACTTCTCTGTTTTCATACTAAAACGTGTGTTTTTGGAAGAGAACAGAATAGGATGATGTTTTAGATGTGTGTGTGAGCTGCAACCTGCAAAAGCATGTGGGAAAATTAGTTTGGTAAAGCTGTGGTTGATTGATTCCACCAACCACATGCGTCGATCACCTGCTACGCCTGACAATAAGAAAAAAGAATGTGGTAGTAGAATCTCTCCCACCACTACGTTACGTTGTTCATTCAGTCATTCATTCATAGAATACAAACAAAAATCTACCATAAAATAACGATAGTACTAGTTTGTTAATAACCGAATTACTAGTAGTAGTCCCTCGTCTCATATTATAAACAATGGTCTTCCTAAACGGTACTCCGAGACACTCTTTAAGCATTCCATTTAAAGAAATAATTTTTTTAAAAAGTGAATCATTGCAATTTCCAATTCGTTGACTTCACATATTTTCATAAAATTTAACAAAAACTTAGACTATGTGCAATGGTGAGATTTTGTGGTGTTGAATGTGCAATTAAACAGTTGACACCATTGGGGAGGGTGTTGAAAAAGTGATGTGGAGGAGTTGGGTGATGAAAGGATTCAATGGTGTTGAAGTCTGACGCAGGGGACATGCGCGGTGGGGAGAGTGAGGCGCAGATAGACGCGGAGAGAGAAGGTAACATGTGACACATGACTGCTTCTGATTGGCTCGTTGGATTCTTATCACATTAATACTTTGAACTCAATTATTTTATGGGTCCTGTTAACATATGCATATAGGGCACATGTTAAGGTATCTTAATATAGAAATTTAACATTTAATGATACAAAAATTTAATGCTTAAAAAGTTAAAATTTAATGCTTCAACATTTAATACTTTCTATTTTTGTTTTCTTAACATGTGTCATTGATGCACATGTTAACATTCTCCTTATTTTATTGCAAAATAATTTTAAAATTTTTTACCAAAATTCATGATTTTTTTTTTGTCTATAAATAGAGACTTGGTTTATTTGATTTGGACACAGAAAAAAAAAACCAAATTTTTCACTATTTAAATCTTATTATTATCTTTCTATTAGTTTTTATTTGCAAGTTTAATCTTTTTGTTCCGTACTATACGTTAGTTGTGTGTTGTTTCGTATTTTAAGTTAATTTGCATTGTATTAATTACGTAACTTGTGTGTTGTATTGCATTTTAAGTTAATTTGTATCATACTACTTACGTTATTTGTGTGATGTATTGCATTTTAAATTAAGAAAATAAAAAAAAATTATTTAAATAAATTTTGTTAAGTTTATTATTTTATTTTAATTTTAATCGATAATTATAATTTTATTTAATCATAAAAACAAAAATTTAAATTTAAATAAGAATATGAAATATAAAGTGGTGGGGTAGAGAAAGTGGTGGAGTATGGTGTTGAATAAAAAAAACCATTGGAGAGGGTAAAAATTGAATGGGTGTTGAATGATTAGGTGGAAGAAAGAGAAAATGATGTGGAGTGAAAAAGTGAGTGTTGAAGGTGTTGATGGTGTTGAAACCATTGTATATAGTCTTACTATTTACGATGCTTAAAAAGTGTCCCGGGGTACTATTTAGCATCTTCCATAAAAAAAAAATAACTTTTATCATTTTTAAGGTTTACTTTTATTTATTCTCATAAAATTTACTCTCTCTCTTCTTTTCTCATAATCAATAACCAATCAATTTTTTTTTACATCTTCCAATGAAACTTATTTAAAGAAAAACACAAAAATTCATAATTCAAACTATTACATTTTACTTTTTTAATAAATGTGAAAAATATTATGGCACGGGGAGTAATATTTAATGTCTTTTTGTAAGATAAAATTAACTTACAGTACTACAATAATATCTCATGTCTTTTTGTAAGATAAAATTAACTTTTTAAATTTATTACTAAATGATCTTTCTAGGAAAATATATGTATCATGAACAATAAAGTTTATCATATTTTTGGTCTACCAAAATATTTTTCTTTTCTTTTTCGTCAGAAAAATTATAATTTCTTTTATCTTAATTATATTACCTCATTATTATTTTTTTAATCCGCTGTTGATTTGTGTTTGACTCCACACAAAAGTTCAATCCAAAACAAATTACCAAATAAACATTTATTTTCCCTTAATTTTAATTATTCTCCCACATTTAAATAATAAGTTGTCTCCAAGGTCTTGACCAAAAAAAAAAGTTGTCTCCAAGGTTTTATAGGTAAGATTATATATTTTGTTTTGAAAAATGTTAACAAATTTTTTAAAACATTATTTAAGCAATCAAACGTGTAACTTTAATATGTATTTCATAACAAAAATGTTCAATTTATATTTTCAAGATATAATTTACCTTTATAAGTTCTTAAAGACATGATTTATTTTGTTAAATCCACTATATCACCCTATTTTTTTTTATTAACATTCTAATTCTCAGGAAAGAAATATGATAATCAAAAGTTCGACTGCGAGTTAAGCAAAATCTAACTATAAATTGTTTTCACTAAAAATTAAATTCGAATTTTTCTAAATGATTCATCTAAAGAAACTAATTAACCATTTAGATTTAATATCTTAATTAATCAATCTTATATTCTGTAGATAGTCTTACATCGGGTATAAAGCTATGTTGTCCGGGTGCGGGTACGGTACTGGTATCCGGTACCGGTACTGGTACGGGGTACGTCAATTTTTAGAAAAACTAAGGTACGAGTACGTCCCTATATTTTTTTTAAATATAATTATATAAATCAAATAATAGAATTATATTGTTAAAATAAATAATTAAACATAAAAAATATCACACCACAATTTAAAAGTAATTCAAATTGTTCAAAAACATCAAAATATGAAATTAAAAAGCAATTAGCTCAAAAAGAGTCAATTGTTTCCACCTCCATCATCACTAAAAGGAGCGGCCTCTAGTTTAGGTTTATCTTGAGAAAGACTAGCAATTTCAAAAATATCAATTATATATTAAATAAATCACATTCATCTCTACGAATATTCCACATTTTTGTTGCTATTTCATTATAAGTATTATTATTTCTCTTTCTCGAGAGAATACGAAGATTTGTATGAATAAAAAAACTCGATCTTCAATTCTCTTTGAATTTAGTCTATTCATTTTTAATGAATGAATGAATAATTCCAATGGCTGTTTTTTTATTATTTTTTAGTGGTAGGTGCTACTTTTATATTATACAAAAACAAAAAAACCTAAATATTTATATAAAAAAACAAATTAAAGAAAAAGAAGAAGAAAAAAATAGTGTTTTTTTGAATTGGTGTACCACGTGCGTACCACAGATGTACCACTCGTGTACCCATTACAAAAAACAAAAAAAAATCTAGGTACGGCGTCGGTGCGTACCGAGGGAGCACCATACACGTACCGGTACCCGGTACCGATACTCCATCTAAAACGGAGTACCCATCCATCATAGGTATAAAGACAAAAATAAGTGAAAAACGTGTTAACGTTTATCAGTTGTTAAAGAATCAAAAGCATAATGCACTTTTAGGAGCTAGCATTTGAAAAATCAATTTCAATTTTTTGACTTGTTTACATTTGTGAGCAGAGTGTTGAATGTAGGTTAGGCTATGCATAGGTTTTTAATGTCCATTTTGCATGTCTATATATATCTATTTTTTTTGGTTTAACAAATGTCTATATCTAATTTAGATTCTCACTAGAACATATAAATAATTTAAAACAACTTTTATAAAGACTAATCTATTGAATATAGACTAATTAATGAAAGTGTATGCATACTTCATAATAAGAACTTGAAATAAGTTATAAAGACGTCTAATCTATTGAATATAGACTAATTAACTATATATACATAAATTAATATGTTTAAATCTTTAAATGTGTTAATATGCATATATGTAATTTAATAATTAGTAGTGATAACAGTGAAAGTACTATATTATTTGAATTCACTAAATAGGCTAGTCAATTATAACTAGAAAAAAAATAGATAGCCTAAAATTTAAAAAATAGTTTTTTAACTAAATATATTTTAAAATAACTTCAACCTAATTTAATTAATTAAAAAAAGTCTGATGTGATGTAAGTCTAGAACTAGAATATGAGATACGATTTGGCCTATTTGTATTTTATTTTTTGTTAGTGGAGTGTGCCCTTCACTCAACCCCTTTTTTCCCTTATTTTTCCATCAATCTTGGCTTTTTAGAATGAAAAAATAATAACAAAAATAAAAAATCTTATCTCTCTCAATCTAAACGAATATATATTCAACTTATGTGGTCAATATGATAGAAAAATAAAAATAAGAATTTAACAAAAAAGAAGAAGTAAATAAAAATAAGAAAATACATCATATAAACTAAAGATGCATACTTAATAAGAAATTATTTATTTCATAAAAAAATAAACAAGGAATTATGAAAATCTCCAATGATTCACCTCTTTTCTACAACAAAACTTGTATTCTTCAATGATCATAAAAGATAAATCTCATATATGTAACCAAACATGTTTCTATTAGATATCATATTATGATCTCTAGGTAGTGTCATTTGGACTTGAAATTTCCATCCAATCCAATCTATTACAAAGTAGGAGATTGATCAACAGAAAAGAAATTGCATAATTCGCTATTACTAAAGAAATTTTGTTCCTCCATTCTCATAAAGTGATTCTGAAAAGCTCTCTCAGGTGACCCTTTGGAATCATAATAATGAACTAAGTTTATCATTGAAGTTGGCAAAGATCCATTGAAACACAAAGGAGAATCAACATTACTAATTTCTTCTTTAATCACACCACTTGAATTACTTTCTGAACCTCCTCTTTCTCTACCTCTTGAAATTTGACATTCTTCTTTCTCTAACTCATTATTTTCAACTCTTAACAATTTTGCTTTCAACTCTCTTAACTGAAATTCACACACAACAAAAAACACAAAATTACACATTAACAAAATTCACATAATTAAAAAAAAAAATACCATAAATATTACTTACCTTTATGGTAAGTGCTTCATTCTCTTGTTGAAGATTACTATATTCAACTTTAAGAACATCAAAATTGGACTTAAGTACACCATAATCTCTTTCTAATTGTTTGGTTTTCGAACGAGCTCGACGATTTTGGAACCAAATTGAAACTTGTCTAGGTTGCAAACCTAATTCTTCAGCTAACTTAACTTTTCTCTCTGGCTCTAACTTGTTATCCAACTCAAAACTCTTTTCTAAGGCTTTTACTTGATCATGACCAAGTCTTCTTTTCTTCTCCAACATTAAGCTACCATCTTCATAACTATCTTCTTGCTCCAATCTATCTAACATCGCTTGAAATTCTTCACTATAACCTTTTGTTTCATTCCTCTTATCCACCCCTGCATTTGCAAAAATGAAACATAATTAGACAACAAAAAATTAAATACACATAAATAAAAATTTAAAAAGGTTTGATTTTGTTATATGGGTTTTGCTCAATTAGGCTTCAAGTGATTGAATATGAATTATGTTAAAAAGGGTAATTAAAGAATGAAACTAATTAATTACCTTTGGATTGGTACATGGAAAACAAAGAAGACATAGATTCTGAGTTATTGAACCTTTTCATTATTGAGACTAAAAGAGAGATCCTTCACTGTATGCTTGTAGAATACTAAGGTAGGAAACAGAACAAAGGTTGGGATAAGAAATGAGAACTATATAATATAAATAAAATATATATTGCTTAATCTTATGCTGTTGGTTGTTACAAGACCCACACACACATACACACACAGTTACTTTTATAGTAATATTCTTAAATTTTTTCCATAGGGTGAATTCCTAATTCTCTGTAACAAATCATATAACAAAAGGTGAATCCAGCAAGTTGCATAAAGATACAAGATAGGACAAATGTGATAAGCAAATAAACTGTTTATCTGTCTAATGATTATCTAATCAAAGAGACACACGCTCATAAAAACAAACATTGGGTCACTGAAAGCTAGCATCACTGTTTACCTATTCATTTAGATGTGCGATGACTCAATCTATAATGTGGAATGGTAAATTTATAGTGGTCATACAATAATAGTGGGGTCTTCTAGTTCTAGGGGGTTGATTAATGCACTACCTATTCTTTTCTCTTTTTAATAGAGTTACCCCTCCAGTATGGTTTATAAGCAAGTAACTCTTTTTATGTTCACATATAGGAGTATTAAGAAGTTCCACATCGGATATGAGATGGTCTTAACAAGTGTTTATAAGCAAGTGACAGTTCTCATCTTATAAGTCAGTTCTGTAAAATTTTAGAACTTCAGCCTTATGCAAGCGTATCCATGTTTATGTGCCGTACGTGATGACGACGGTCTTGAACATGCAGGGATCCCGTCAAGTTTTAGTTTCTTCCTTTGCACTTTGGCATGTGGAGTAGAGTGGTGAATCATGATGGTACCTTTATCATAAATAAATATTTTCAAAATGATATATAGTTCCTTTGTGATTTTTACTTCTCATCGTGGAGGGTAGTAACCAGGAATAATCGTCATTTGTGATGGTTATTAGAAATAAGTATGAGCCTAACTCATCCTTACAAACCGGCTTGTAAGGTCATGAGTGTCACTTGCTTATAAACACATGTCAAGGTCATCTCATATCCAATGTGGGACTTTTTAACACCCCCCTCCCCACGTCCATAACTGAACAAACTGGAATGTGGACTTAGTAATGAGTTGCCCAAATAACGGGTAGTCCAATGGATCTTAGAGACGCTCTGATACCATATTAGACATAAGTATAGGCCTAACTCATCCTTACAAAAGCGGCTTGTAAGGTGAGGACTGCCACTTGCTTATAAACACTTGTCAAGGTCATCTCATATCCTATGTAGGACTTTTTAACAGTAGAGTTTAATAACTCCAACTTTGATAGCTATGTCGACGAGCATAGTTTGCATGTTGATGACAGATTTTGAGCAGGAGATATTTTCGTGCTGCTTTCGGCGTCCAGTTGGGGTTTGGCATGGTGCTTGACAATGATAATTTAGTACCTGTATCTTCCTTCCTTTTAGAATGTTGGAGGGCTTTAGCGCTTCTTATGCCAAGGTTAACAGTGATACCAAACTTTATGACCTTTGGCATTAGTATAAGGGATTTTGTTGAAGTCTTTAGTGACATCTTCTTCCCTTCCAAGTGCGTTGATTTGTAGCGAGGTTTCCGCGTACCCTTGAGTAATTGGCTATTGCCCCCCAAGTATCTTTGAGGAGGATAATTTCTTAGATGAAAGAGTCATTTCCTTTGTTTGGAGGGCAGCTTACCGTAGTCAGGCGACGAGTAACTTTGTTGACTGACTTTGACAGATTTTGACTAGCTTGGTGGACTCAAATAGGGGCATGAATTGCTTTTCTTTCCTTCATCACCGGTTATCCGCGCTAGTTTCAAGTGGTTCCCTTTCACATGGTTCCAAGAGTGGAGGAAGTTTTGTTTCAAGTGGGTTTTTGGTGTATGTCTCCTGTATTGAGGACGTAGTTGTCGTGTGCTTTGTCGTCTACGAATGGGGAGATGCTTTGATATAAAGGCGACTTTGGAGATGCTGCCATGTATCTCTAATTTATTTGAGATTCTGGTTGGCGTGTGCAAGTTATTTTGAGATTCTGGTTCCTTTTCCCGAGGTGGCTTGGGAGCCTTTAATTTTTCTATTTCGGATCTGGGCCGTTGGTTTTGAATTTCTTTATGACCGCTTCTAACGTGGCTTTCTTAGCTGTTTCCCAAGGAATGTGATTTTTTGTTTCTCCTTCTGATACTTTATTGTGAACCCTTGGATCATTCTTGGGAGCGGGTCCGTTGGTTGAATCTTGTGTTAGAACAAAATTGGTTCTGATAAGCTCTCTAAAGTTTTATAAAGGTTTTAATCATAACAATGTATTAAATGCACAATTGGAGTACTAAAATTTGTTTTCAAGTGTCCAGGAAAGATAAAAGAAAATTTAATTTTTGAAGAGTAGATAAGTTCTGAATTGTCTCAGAAGCACTATATTCAAGCAAGTTCTGAAGGCCATCAAAAGCTCTGATAGCTCATAAGCAAGAAACCTTCAAAAGCTAGAAGACTTTCAGAAGCCAATAGAAGACCATCAGAGGCACATCACTCAGTATATGAAGAACATTCTTAAAGTGCCAAAATTGGTTAGAGTGATGTTGTTTATGATTGAAGAATTATTCCTTGACGTGTTATATGTATATATGATTGAAGAATAATCATAGTACATCTGTTTTATCTCTTAAGGAGGAGTGTATTGGACAATTGTATTGTTGGTATTTAAGAGGGGGTTTTCATATAAATTAATCCTCTTAGCGGAATAATCCTGATGAACGGATCTTGATTAAATCATTAATCACAAATCAAATAAAAACTTAAACATTTTAAGGATTCATGTGTTTACCTCTTGAAGCGCAAAACCTTTGAAGTCGAGACAGTTTCTGATCACGAGCAAAGCAAAGTAGCGATGCCTCTACTCATTCCACACGAACAGAACTTCTCCGATGACCGGTGCTAGCCAATTCCAACGGAGATTCAGAGAGAATCGGGTTTAGAGAGCGGCGGCTAGGTTTTTAACCTTGTGAATTAGGTTAAGCTTACAAAACTTCACCACAAGGGTTCTATTTATAGAACCACTTGTGTGGTCATCATGTCAAGCAATTAAATACACCGTACCTTATGGTGGACCGCATTTCTCTATTTTCATAAATTAAATAATAAGTATTCTTAATTATTTAATTACTAATAAGTCATACTTATTATTTTATAAATAAATCTTACTTATTTATTTCTCTCATAGATATGTTCTTTGTATGTGACCCTATAGGTTCTCATAACGTTGACAATAATATTAAATCACATATTTAATATTATAAACAGTGAGCGGTATCTAGTAACACATTGATGTTATTCAAGTGACGAGATTGTCATGTGATCTGACGAAACCTTTCTGTGATAATGATTGTATGTATAATTACCCTTCTGCCCTCATGTTTATATTGAACACAAGGCATAGCATGTCACCCTTGTCTAGTTCAATATTGGGCCCTAGACATTTCTCCTGTTATGTAGGAGGGGCAAATTCCATCTAGGTCACTCTTGTCCCTCAACATGATTTGTGGAGTACCCATAAATTGACTTTATGATTATCCTGTTAAGGACAACGTTTGAACGACAACAAAGTACTTGACTCCTACATCTAGGGTACATAGTGGTTTTAGGTCGAATGGTGGTATACACCACTATCACTATGAGAATAACTTATGAAACTTACATAACATTCTATGTAGTATTCTTATGGCGGGTCAATCCAATATAAATATTACTCCTAATATTTATATCTATGTGAAGACTTGATAACTCTTTATCCATGATTCGTGAGATGTGATCATTAGTCTACCCATGTAACAGTTGAAGTAGCAAAGTTTTTCACAAGAAAGGGGGGGTTTGAATTGTGAACCTTTAAAATATTCCCTATAAAAATTATCAATCACAATATACTTGAAGAAAATGATTAGATTGTTAGTTAAACCAAATAACCAAAAGTGTTGCAGTCTGGAGATCGATCTCCCAATCACTCTCTGACAGTATATATATATAACTATTAAATTGTGATGTGTGTGATTAGTGATTGCACAAATTAAATCAGAGTAAGGGAAGAGAATGCACACAATAATTTATCCTGGTTCACCCAAAATGCTTGGGCTAGTCCAGTCCCCACACTCCTTGTGAGATTGTCCACTAGGAGATGCTAATGATCTCAAATTACACTTCCTTTGATCTAGATCCAAGATCAAATAATCTTCTAAGCCCTACAAGCTTAATCTACCTCAGTCACACTGACTATGAAGGTGTCACTCAATTAGTAGTTACGTACTAACTTGAGCCAATGGTTACAATGATGAAGGATTTTGGAATCAAAGCCTATTCACTCAATACACTTATGAGAAGCTTTGAAAATGGATGGATAAACTCTCAAAACACTCACTGGATATTCTGATCCTAGATATATATGAATTACAGATCTGAGTGAGAGAGAAAAGAAGAGCTCGTGATAAAGACTTGTATAGTAAAAACAAGTGTTGGAGTTGTAGTGGAGACTCTTGCTCTTCAAAGTTGCCAAGGACCTCTATATATAGATGAGTGATGATCAGGGAGTCTTGGCCACGAAGTATATCCGTTGGAGGCTTGAAAATAACGGCTAGTTGCTCTGCAAATTGACAGCTCATGTAATTTGAAGAAAACTGATCAGTCTGAGATTGATCTCCAAAGTTTCTTCTTCTGACTTTTAAGAGAGGAGCGTATTGCTAGCTGTTGTTGAGCTGTAATGTTGCTGTATGTTGCTTAACAAACAAGTATAGCCGTTGTGCAGCTTTTGGATAACCTTTAAACAGCTGTAGCAAGCTGGTGTCACTCCAAGTGATGATTTTCTCTTTCCAGCATTGGTCTGAGATCGATCTCCTAATTCTAGCGTGAATGACATTCTTCTTTTTGGAGCAAAGAAGCTAGAGCACGAAAAGTCCAGCTGTTATGGATAAAAACAGCAGCTGGATGTTGTACTTGATGTTCCATAGTGTCCTTGTTGCAAGTACAATTGTCATATAGAAAGAGAAACTTCATTGGAGAATGTTCCTACTTTATTCTTTAAAGTACAAGTTAATTCTCCAAGACCAGGTTGTGCTGTCTAATTCTCCATGGTCCATATAATATCAGTTCCATTAATTGAGTATAAAAATATCCTTGTGTCATATGCTCAATCTTCACATGGTTAAATCATAGAACTTAGTAAAAGAAGTAAGTTCTCTATTCATGAGAGAAACCTTTGCCTTAAATGATCTCTTGGATGTGTAGATAATTCGTGAGAGAGGCCCAAGAGAAAAGTGATCATTTGTCTTGTACATGGTTGACTTATCCATAAGTCCTTCTGCATTGATTATGTGAAAATGATGTTTGCGCAGGTCTCAGAGACCAATCAGAGACCGTTCTCCAAGCTTTTGTTTTTATCACAATAAAAACATGATATTTGATCTAAATAGCTCAATTGTTCCTAGCTTAATAAAAACACTCAAGAGCACTTGTTAGATACCAAAAAGATTAGAATTACACTAAAAAATAATTAAGAGGTTTGTTATCTTTAAAACATCAATTAGGGATTTTGCCTCAACAACAGTCTCTCTGATTTAATGCTATCCCACTTCACAATAAAGCTTGACTACAAATACTTTAAGAATAATGTACTTTATTTTAATGGGGTCTCACGATTAAGTCACACTTAATGTTCCATTAAACAGACAAACTATTCTAGGGACTTTATTAGTTTGAAACAAACATAATAAAGAAATGTTTTATTATATATATTAACATATAAATTAAAGTCATGATACAAAAGAAGATTCTATAAAAATAGATTGGCTTTTAGGGATTACTCTAACATGTATTTTGGGTAGTCGTTCAGTTGAACCTTCTTAGGAATTTATTGAGGAGTCGTTTCCCAAGGATCTTTGGTAGTATAAATACGAGATTTTTCATAACTTCTCTTTTCATTTTTCTCTTGCCCAATTTCTTCTTCTTATGGGTTGCTCTCTTTTCTTTCTTTTTCTGGAATTTCCTTGAGTTTCATCTGATGTTGTTCGTCCATTGTCAACCGATCTTACCAGTCCTGCTTCTCTTTGAGTTGGGTGCCGGGAATGGTACGTCGGTTGACAGTGGATGGTAGTATTTCCTCGGGATTGGTATGATCGGTTGAAGATAGTCTAGAGGGTCCTTTTACCCGTCATCCTCACACATTGCTCGGTTTTAAAGTGAGCTTTCTGTCAAAGAGGATCTGCGTGGGAGAAACGGGTATGGGCGGTGGAAAGAGGTCGATTCTCCTTTTCAATCATTTTGATCTGAATGGCGGTCGTCCTGCTCCTTCTATGTCGCCTTTTGTTCTTAGTTTTCGGCCCTTGTGGCTCATGCATGTTTCCTTGGTGTGAGGCATTGAGTAGGTGGAAGTGGAAGACGGACATGCCGACTTTGGGATGATTCAATGAAATTTTGTTTGCTGGTGGACATATGTCTTACACGATGTCTGAGACAACTATATAATCTGCCAGATATCTCTGACAACTGGTTCGACAATTGGTTCGCAGGATCAATTAAAATACTGAAGTAAATATAGAAAGCAATAAACGTCACAAGCAATTATTTTAGCCTTATAGTGAAGTCAACCTTATAGGAACTACAATCTCCCCCTTTGGAAAATTATGGCTCAAACAACCACTTACCAGATGTGCACTCTTCAGTCTTCAAATCTTCAATTTAAGCATCATAGCGCAACTCTTTATTTGTGATCTTCAAGTCTTCGTATCTTCAATGTTCTTCTGATTTGTGTGTCTTTATTCTCCAAGCTCTCTCCAGCTCTTGAATTTGTGATGGATTTTTCACTCTTCTTAGTCTTCTCTTCATACAATCCATTACAATATTTAAACCATAGCCTTGTTGCAGCAGAAACACTTAATCAGAGTGATCTGCATTCTTCACACTTTTAGCATATATAAGTTACCCATATTTCTATGAATGTAACTTTTAATTAGGTTACCCATATTTCTATGAATGTGACCAAGCACGATGAATCATCCACATTTCTATGGTAAAAGTCACCCATATTTCTATGAATGTGACTAAGCATAATGAATCATCCATATTACTATGATCATAAGATTATGATTATGCCCTATGCTTTTAAGTATGTGTTCATGCTTGAAGTGCTTGCATTTGCACATCATTAGATCACATCATATTGCTACCCCCCCTTAATTATTACTCCCCCTTTTACCATAATTTGGTAAGACAAAGATACTGCTTTATTAATCAAAGGGAAAACATACAAAAGTAAGCATACATCAGAATTTTGCTTACATCAAAATACGCACTCTCGGGTGCAGGAAGTTCTGGCGAGTTGTCTGAGACATGTTCTCGGACATTTAGGCATTACAGACCAAAATTAAACAAAAGGAAAAAGCTAAAAATTTCAAAAGCTTTCCTAAGTTAATTATGCCTAGTCCTTCTTCAGTTTTCTTTAGCCTTTGGGTTATCACCTTTATCCCCAGCATCTTCGTCTTCAAATCCTTCAGCATCTTGAGTTATGGACTTAATTAGATTGTCCACGTGAATCTTTCTTTCAGTACTGACCCTTATTGTTTCACCTAGGACTTTGGAGACTTCCAATAGTTCAGCCAATACTTCATCTTTGTTGGCTTTAGGCAGAGTGTCAAATGTTCCGGTGGCTTCCTTCTTTTGGGGTATCACAATGTCTGGGACATGTGATCCAACAAACAGCTTGTGGCTGAATGATAGTGGTTGAGGCTTCTTGCTCTCAGTTACATCTAATTGTAGGATTGTTGGGTATTGTTTGAGGATTATTTCAGTAATCAGGCATAGGAAAACAATTGGGAGCTTCACAACATCTTTCTTAGCGTGTTTCATTGTATGCTCGAAGAAATGTGTTCCAAAATACAGCTTTGCTTTTCTTCCTATGAGAAAAATCAGTTTAGCAAGAGCAGTAGTTATACCTGAACTGTGGTTTGTTGGAGTCCGGTTTGCTGCACCAATTTTATTCAGTATATCGTGTTTTACGCTCAGCTTCCCATTTGTCAATAAGCCTTTCTTGGGCCAGTGTTTCACTTTCCTTGTAGTAAGTTCTTGAGAAATCTTGTCAATGGATGAAGTCTTCACAGTTGCTTCATCTTTGTCTCTTCCCAAGAATTTATTGATTACAACAGGGTGAGTAATTTACACACTTTCCTCTCGCGTACACCTTGTGGTATTATGTGCTTCCTTCTTCACAACATTCTTCGAGATGTTTACAATAAATTCTCTGACCAATTTCTCATAGCATCTTCCAATGTCTGTGATGGTCTTCATAAGTCCAGTTGTTTCCAAAAGTGCCATAACCTCTTTACAATCACGTGCTTCGGGGCTTAATTCCCTTTCTATTGCAATTCTTCGTTGACACACGTATTTCCACTTTTGAGCACTAATTTCAAAGTGGAAAGATACATTATCCATTCTAAATGAGGGTATGTTTGCTGGAGCTTTCTTTAATGCAGACTTCTTTGTTATAGGTGACATAATGTCTAGGTCATCCTCTTCAACATCTGGTTCAAACTCACTAGAGGTTTCGTCCTTTCTCTTCCTCTTCTGGAATTTTTCTTTTAATATAGACTTAGGAATTTCTACCCTTTGTCTCCTTTTTCTCCTGATCCTGTCAGCTACAGATTGAGCCCTTTTGGGAACCTCTTCATCACTTTCAGTCTCTTCTCCAACTTCAATGACTTCCAAGGAACCAGATAGTTCCTTTCTAGCTTCGTTTGTCTTATTGGTTGTGATAGAATCTTCATCATCTTCTTATGTGTCTTCTTCTTCAGTTTCCGACGACGTGTCTTCTCTGCTTGATTCCTTTGGATCTTCTACGGATCGAGCTTCAGAGATAGTTTTCTTCTCTGTGACAGACGATGGAACATCTCTTGAATTATCTTTCTTGGAGATTTTTTCAGTGGTGGTGGTCACCTTTGATGTTGAGACATTCTTTATGGGAGATGTTCCAGTGCCAGATGTCACGACATCTTGTGTGACATTATCTATTGACTGGTTTGTAGTACCCAGATCTTCCTTTGTGATTGATGTTAGAACATCAACTGTGACATCTTTCAAGGAAGATTCCTTAGTTGCGACTGGGAATTCTGGAGCGATTCCTAATGGTGGTGGAGTAGATATTGATTCTTTGAGTTCTTTGTTATGTACTCTGTTACCTTGATCTTCCTCTCCAGTGGTTTCCTTAGTATCAGAGGGAGTGCTAGCCTTTTCGATCTTTCTCTTCTTTCTTATGGTGGTACTTTTTCCTTTTGGGACAATCGGTTGAGCACTTTGCTCTTTTTGTTGATCGAGGCTTGTTTCTGGAACCCTAGATGATGTTGTTTCAGCATCATTGACATATTTCTTGATCTCACTCATGAATTGCTCATTTGTAGCTTTTTGATTCATGATTCCTGGAAATTGAGAGGTATTTGAGAGTTTTCGCAAGATGTTATGTGAGATGTTTCAGACGTTTGTGGTGCCGAGATGAGTGATTGTTTGGTGGCTTTTATAGAAGTTTTTGATGTCTCCTCGTTTCTTATGCAGAGTAATGATAAATCTTTTTTGCTCCTTCTGCACGCCACCATAGAAATTACTGCTTACACGCTTTTAGGCGTGTGAATACATAGAGTTCTTTTGATTGATTCAACTTCTGGTGTAGTATACAAATGTTGGACCATCTTGTAGGATATCTTGGTATTCCAATCCTTGGCTGACAAGCAAGCGATAGTTTGACTAACATTCTGAGGAGTCCATAGATAGCTATTGTCCTTTGTCTTTGTTCCTCTCATTAACACTTCTTGCCCCTTCTTAATTGTGCATCCTGAATTGTTGAAGTGCACATTCAAGCCGTGCTCACATAGTTGACTAATGCTAATTAGATTTGCAGTAAGACCTTCAACTAGTAGTATGTAACACCCTAACCTCTTAAGCGCATATTTATTAAATATAAACAAATAAACACTAAGCAATTAAGGCGTTACATGGAAAATTAAAAACGAAAACAAGCATACAAAGACATTATCATGCTTATAATAGGAAAACAACAACGGAATACAATTCGATTATCATATAACGGTTATCAAGATAATCGTAACATATTTAGAGGCTAATAGTCATCATACAAGCCATATCATTACATCCGAGTTATAATTTACAAATAGCAAGGCCAACAAAATAAACAAGTTATAAACAAATTCAAGCGTATAACCTCTGACTCGATGTACAACTATCAGAGCAATTGCTATTACAACCCAAAAGATAATACTAAAGGAGTAGCTAGGCTAAACTCCTTACCAAAATGTATGCTAAGACTAGCACAAACTCCTAATCCAGAGCGAACTCCTCAACCTGGTGATCTGAACCACCCAACGGTTCATCAATTACACAAAACAGAGAGTTAGAAATCATAATTAATAAATATAAGTGTAAACAATATGCTTATACTTCATATATATTATCATGCATAATCTAACTCAGATACACATATTCATCCTCTATTGTAAACAATTAACACAAATGAATCACAATTGAGGTCAAGAATTAACAAATATGAATTCACTCAATTAACGCACACACACACAATGCCACTTACCAATTATCAAGTATATACACACATTTTCCTAATGCAATATAATGTCAAATTCTCATGCTATGTCACCCTAGACATATCTAATGCATGTAGTACCATTTACTTCTTTATTAGAGTATATCACCTCTAATATTCTTCTTTATCAGATAAATCTGATATTCTTCTTTATCAAAGATATACTTCTTTATTGGAAAGTCCAATATCCATATTAATTCATGAATGCATGTATGTTCATGAATATACTCAAATAAGTAGCATTACGCCTTATTCTTATAATATGAAACATTATTCATATTCGTCTTTATTAAGATATCACACATCTTAATATACTTCTTTGATATTTTACAAAATTATCATCCATAATTTATAACATTCATAAACAATCATCATCAATCATCAAACATACAGTTAATCCATGTCATGAATACTTAATTGCATGTTAAACAACAAGAAAATAAAGTTCTGGTCAGGCTTGGTCGCTTAGCGACGGCTAGCGACCAACTGGCAAGCACAAACAAAATGTTTTAGGTCATCTGGTGACCACCAGTGAACCAGGTCGCTTAGCGAGCACTCAAGAACGGGCTGGTCTCTAGAGCTCGATGCAAGGCTCGCTTAGCGACCATGCACGTTCCTGCTTGCTCTGCTTCGGAGTTTTACTCAAATCCATCCTAAAATCTCATTTTTTGAGTTCCAGTTACCAAAAGATGTTGTTTTCAAGTATCCAATACACACATATGAACATAAAAGTACAACTTGATTCATGGATCTACAACATTTCATACCAAAAAGTAAGAATTTTCCATTTTTATTCAAAAACACCCAAACTTCAACAAATCCTTACAAACATCTACATATACCCGTTTTACTCTTTGAAATCATCCATACTATTTATCCTTAGTATATTTAACATGTTATGAGTGTTAGATTTCATTTTCATTTAGAAAAATTCCCCCAAAATCCCACGAAAATGAGTGGAGAAATTTTGGGTTCGTAGAAATCGACATTCTACCCTTTCTCGATTCACTCACGACTATGAATACTAACTCTCTTACCTTAGCTCGACGATTCTTGGATCTTGCTCTTGACTTTCAGATTTTCTCCCCTTGCCCTAGCACTCACTTTGCTCTTCATTCTCTCTAAAAGAACATGAACTTTGTGACAAAGTGTTTTCTCTCTCTAAGTTGCCTATTTATAGTCCTCCCCATTCTATGGGTCACTAGGCCCAATTGCCATAAAGCCCAATAGACCCATAAGCCCACATTCGTGTAATTCTCACAAACTCGTCTAATTAACTAATACTCTTGCTTATTAATTAATTATCACCCAAGAAAATATAATAATAGACATAAAATAATATAACAAGTAAATATACTACGAATAATAAAATCGAGTCGTTACATAGTACATCACTTAAGCTTGGGGAGTCTGGATTTTCTAGCTTGCCTATGCCTTTGATCTTTCTCTTTTCAGCATTACCAAGGATAACATATCCTTCTGGATAAGATCTTACCTTTTTAAGAAGCTTTTAGCTTCCAGTCATATGTTTCGTACATCCACTACCAAAGTACCAATTGAAGGAAAACGTAACTGTTTATCAAAGATAAAACGCAGCGGATTTTAAAATTTTATTTTCCTTCAATAGATCCATGTGAAAGACCATGATCAAGAATATATTGTTACCTTTGAAGAACTGATGCTTTCTTTGGCGAACAAGGAGCTATCGATCACGAACAGAAACTGCTTACGATCACGAACACGAACTGCCTTTCGATCACGAACAAGAAACACCGTATGATCACGAACAAGAACCTTCAATCGATCACGAGCACCACAATTGCAGCGCCTCCACTTAGTCCACACGAACATGAACCTTCAACTTTCGGTGCTAGCCGTTCTTGGATGAAAAATGAGGGAACTTGAGCGGATTAGGGTTTAGAGAAATTAAGAATTTCTCAAATACGAATTAGGGTTTAGAGAAATTCAGAATTTCTCCAAAAGTGTAAGTGACTGAACTTCATAAGGCTCTATTTATAGAGTTTCTTATGTGGGCTTTAGTTCACACGAATTTGGACTTCTTAAGCCCAATATTCGTTTTTCACTAATTGCACCCCCGCAATAAGTCTTACTTATTTTTCCCGTTTTAACTGTCCTTATGTGTGTGACCCTGTAGGTTCTTATAACGTTGACAATAATATTTATCTTAATATTATAAACAGTGAGCGGTATCTAGCAACACATCACTGTTACCCAAGTTATAAGAATGTCATGTGATCTTACTAACCTTTATGTGATAAACATCTTGTGCATAATTACCCTTTTGTCCTCATGTCTATATTGAACACAAGGCATAGTATGTCATCCTTGTCTAGTTCAATATTGGGCCCATAGACATATCTCCCGTTATGTAGGAGGGACAAATTCCATCTAGGTCACTCATGTCCCTCAGCATGATTCGTGGGATACCCATCAACCAACTTTATAGTTATCCAGTTACGGATAACGTTTGAATGGCAACAAGGTATTACACTCCTAAATCTAGGGTACACAATGGTTTCAGGTCGAAGGGTGGAATGCACCTTTTATCACTATGAGAATAACTTATGACATTTCATAACATTCTATGTAGTATTCTCATGGTGGGTCAATCCGATATAAAGTTACCCTTAACATTTATATCTATGTGAAGACTTGATAACTCATTATCTATGATCAGTGAGACGTGATCATCAGTCTACCAACATAATAGTCTCTATGCTTTAATGTTATCCCATTTCACAATAAAGCTTGACTACGGATACGTTTAAGAATAGTGTTCTTATATTTAATGGATTCTCACGTTTAAGTCATACTTAACGTTCCATTAACGAATCAACTATTCTAGGCACTTTTATTATTTTAACACATAAACATAATAAAGAAAAAGCCTTTTATTTGATGAGTAAATTATTCAATAATTAATTGGCCTCTAGGGCTTACACCAACAATCTCCCACTAGCACTAGAGCCAATCAGGCATACTCCTAATACCTATGTTTCTAGTATGACCCTCATGCTTCGGCTGAGCAAGAGGTTTCGTAAGTGGGTCAGCGACATTGTCAAGTGTTGGTACTTTGCATATCTTCACTTCTCCTCTATCAATTATTTCTCGAATGAGATGAAAGCGCCTGAGTATATGTTTGGACTTTTGGTGAGATCTAGGTTCCTTAGCTTGTGCGATGGCACCATTGTTATCACAAAATAGATCAATGAGATCCACAATGCTAGGGAAAATGCCAAGTTCAGTGATGAACTTCTTTATCCAAACAGCTTCCTTTGTTGCACTTGATGCGGCAATGTACTCAGCTTCGGTTGTAGAATCGGCAACTGTATCTTGCTTTGAACTTTTCCAGCTCACAGCGCCACCATTTATGCAAAACACATATCCGGACTGCGATCGAAAGTCATCCCTATCTGTCTGGAAACTAGCATCAGTGTAACCAATTACATTTATCTCTTCTTGACCTCCATAGATTAGGAATGAATCTTTGGTCCTTCTTAAGTATTTAAGAATGTTCTTGACAGCAACCCAATGAGCCTCACCAGGATCAGACTGGTATCGACTCGTTGCACTTAAGGCATATGATACATCTGGGCGAGTACATATCATGGCATACATGATGGATCCAATAGCTGATGCATATGGGATTTTATTCATGCGATGCCTCTCTTCTTTAGACGAGGGAGATTGTGCTTTTGAAAGACACAAGCCATGTTGCATAGGAATGAATCCTTTCTTGGAATCATGCATATTAAAGCGTCTCAGCACTTTATCTATGTATGTACTCTGACTTAAGCCAAGCAGTTTCTGTGATCTATCACTATAGATCTTAATCCCTAATATATAGGCTGCTTCACCCAGATCTTTCATAGAAAAGCATTTCCCTAACCAAGTTTTAACTTGTAACAAGGTAGGGATGTCGTTTCCTATAAGTAGTATGTCATCTACATACAACACTAGGAACACGACTTTGCTCCCACTAACCTTCTTGTAAACACAAGGTTCATCTTCATTTTTAATGAATCCAAACAATTTTACAGTTTCATCAAAACGAAGATTCCAACTTCTGGAAGCTTGCTTCAATCCGTAGATTGATCGCTGTAACTTGAATATCTTTTTAGCTTCATCTGGAATGCAAAAACCTTCAGGTTGTGTCATGTACACATCCTCAAGAAGACTTCCATTAAGGAACGCAGTCTTCACATCCATCTTCCATATTTCATAATCATGATATGCAGCGATGGCAAGTAAGATCCGAATGGATTTAATCATTGCAACTGGTGAAAAGGTTTCATCATAGTTTACGCCATGAATTTGTTTGAAACCTTTAGCAACCAACCGTGCTTTATAGGTTTGCACCTTTCCGTCCACGTCAGTCTTCTTTTTGAAGACCCACTTGCATCCTATGGGTTTGACCCCATCAGGAGCTTCTACCAAGTTCCAAACTTGGTTTGTGTACATGGAATCCATTTCAGATTTCATGGCTTCAAGCCACTTCTCAGATTCAGGGCCTGTAATGGCCTCTTGATAAGTCGTAGGCTCATCTTGATCCATGAGTAATACATCACCTTGTTCTGATATGAGATATCCATATCTTTCAGGTTCCAGACGTATCCTGCTAGACCTACGTGGTTCTTGTGTTACTTGAGTAGGATTCTCTATCACAACATTTTGTGCATCCTGCTCTTGTTCCTCCATTGGTGTATTATTACTTTGTGGATCATGAATTTCTTCAAGATCTACTTTCCTCCCACTGATTCCCTTGGACACAAAGTTCTTTTCTAGGAATACTCCAGTTCGAGCGACAAACACTTTGCCCTCGGAAGGATTGTAAAAGTAATATCCTTTTGTTTCTTTAGGATATCCCACAAAGAAACACTTGTCAGATTTGGGTTCAAGTTTAGTAGACATTTGACATTTTACATAAACTTCACAACCCCAAATTTTCAAGTAAGACATATGTGGTTTCTTACCACTCCATAATTCATATGGTGTCTTGTCAACCGTTTTAGAAGGAACGCGGTTAAGTGTGTATGCTGCTGTTAATAGAGCATGACCCCAAAAGGAGTTTGGAAGATCAACGTGACTCATCATAGACCGTACCATGTCTAACAAGGTTCGGTTTCTTCTCTCAGACACACCATTCCATTGTGGTGTTCCAGGAGGAGTGAGTTGGGATAGGATCCCACACTCTTTTAGATGGTCATCAAATTCTAGGCTTAAATACTCACCACCTCGATCGGATCGAAGGGTTTTGATTTTATTCCCTAGTTGGTTTTGTACTTCATTTTTAAATTCTTTGAATTTTTCAAAGGATTCAGATTTGTGCTTCATTAGATACACATATTCATATCTACTATAATCATCAGTAAATGTGATGAAGTATTGAAAACCTCCTTTAGCAGGTGTGTTCAGTGGTCCACATACATCAGTATGTATGAGAGCCAAAAGATCACTTGCCCTTTCACCTTTACCAGTGAATGGGGTCTTTGTCATTTTTCCCAATAAACAAGACCTACATGTTTCAAATGATTCATAATCAAATGAATCCAAGAGTCCATCCTTATGGAGTTTGGAAATGCGTTTCTCATTTATATGGCCTAAACGACAGTGCCAAAGGTATGTAGGATTTAACTCATTAGGTTTCATCCTTTTAGTATCAATGTTATAAATTGGCATTTCAAGATCAAGAATATATAAACCATTACTCATTTGTGCATTGGCATAAAAGATATCATTTAAATAAATGGAGCAACAATTGTTCTTTATTAGAAATGAAAAGCCAAGTTTATCCAAACAAGAAACAGAAATAATATTCCTGTTAATGGCAGGTACATAAAAACAGTTTTGTAACTGTATTATTAAACCACTAGGTAAAGTCAAATCATAAACTCCTACAGCTAATGCGGCAACTCTTGCTCCATTTCCCACTCGTAGGTCGACTTCACCTTTAGCCAATTCCCTACTCCTTTGCAGCCCCTGCACATTAGTACAAATGTGAGAACCACATCCGGTATCTAATACCCATGTAGAAGAAGTAGATAAATTAATTTCAATAACAAAGATACCTGCTGAGTTGGAACTCTCTATTCCATTCTTCTTGTCTTCCAGGTACTTTGGGCAGTTCCTCTTCCAATGTCCAGTCTTGTTACAGTGGAAGCACTTACCCTCCTTTGCAATTCCACCAGTGGGCTTCAAAGCTAGAGTGGCAGGTTTGGGTTTGACAACTTCCTTGCCCTTCCCTTTGCTTGCCTTTGCTTTGTTGCATTTCTTATGATTTCCATTGCCGATCATTAAGACATGATTCGACTTCCCTTTTGATCGCATGTTTTGTTCAGCTTGTCTTAACATGCCCAATAGTTGTGGCAGAGTTTTCTCCATGTCTGACATGGTGAAGTTAAGAACAAACTGGTTACAACTCTCCGGCAACGATTGCAGGATCAGATCAGTTGCAAGCTCATTCCCAAGTGGAAATCCCAATCTTGCTAAGTTCCCCACGTACCCAATCATCTTGAGTACATGTGGACTTACAGGAGATCCCTCAGATAGCTTGGCTTGGAAAAGGGCTCTCGAAACATCAAATCTCTCAATTCTAGCTTGCTCTTGGTAGAGCATTTTCAGATGTTCGATCATATCGAACGCATTCATTTCCTCATGTTGCTTCTGAAGCTCAGAGGTCATGGTATCTAGCATGAGACATTTTGCATCAAAGGCATCATCGATGCGCTTCTGATAAGCATCTCTTTGAGCCTTAGGAGCATTGGCAGCAGGTTCATCCTCAGGGTCAGGGTGAGGTTCCTCTATAGCATACAGCTTTTTCTCGTGCATGAGGACAATCCTCAAGTTACGATGCCAATCAAGAAAATTTGTCCCAGACAATTTTTCTTTGTCAAGAATGCTTCTCATAATACTGTTTGAGGTGTTATTGTTTGTCATGGTGATCTACATTATAAAAGTGAAGATATAAGTACTAAATAATTTCAAGACATATTTAATTAGGTCTTTAATTAAACATGTGCTCCTCCCACTATTTTACTCAAAACAAATGACCCTCGACATTTGATTCGGAAAATCCCGTTGGAAGATTTTCTAGTGAGAATGAGATCTGTATTTCACTTTGTTTTAAGTCAGCGTTGGACTGATTACACAAAACTTAGTTTATTTAGGTAGGAAACTCCTTTCCAATTGTATCTCATACAACTCTCATATCATTTCCGTTGGGTAAATAACACTTTTTTTTTTAATCCATCATATGGAATAACCCAATGCTTGCTTCTAAAATCATATAATCATATTATATTTATTTAGTTAAGTTAACCCAAAGAATAGCCCTCGGATAAACTGGTTATCTCACCGCAACTTATCAATATAGACAATGCACTTTACGTTGGCAAAACCTACATTAATCGATATTGATCTTGAAGGGTGCTATTCTTTGGAAAGCATAAAGCTTAATATATTCTTTTAAGGGGTTTTGTTAATTTATTAGATCTCACCTTACCACGGCTTACATGCAATAACGTCACTCCAATCATAACATGCATCATACATACACAATATAATAAAGTGACATGGTTATGGCCCCTAGCGTAATTGCTCCCTCAAAACAATGAGAGAACCTATGCTATAACTAAGAACGACCAATACTTCTCCAAGTCTAGATCTTCATGGCTGTCCTTCTTTTCTTGTTTATTTCTCCTATATTACATGACTACAAGAATACTCGCGTTACATACGAGTGAATTACATTATGAGATGATATAAGAGAGGCACGACACGCAGGCCGTATTTCAAAACCATAATAATTAAAAGACTAAGGTCATAACCATGCATCATGCAAATACAATAACAATAAACACATAATCATTATTATTATTATTATTATTATTAAATTAGCCCAATTAATAAAATACCATGATTGATCACCTTACTCAGAGTCGGTCGGGCATTCCGCTAACCGGTCAGCGGACAGGGGTCAAGGGGACAGCGTCCCCTGCGGGGCCTCCGGGGCAGCGCTCCGGAAGCTAAATCGTAATGAACGGTTCATTAACGAAACCCTAATTGCATCAACGTTTGACACAATTTTGAAACCCTAACCGATTCTGTTTTTCATAATAATACAACACTTGTATTTTTATGAATCCTAATACAACAATCATTCATCAAAACGTTTCAAGATTGTTGTTCATTATAGATGATTGACTCATGAATGCTTCACCAGTATCGGATTTCGAAGCACATGCTCACAATCACCCTTTATTCACGCCAATCACAAAATATTCTGATGAACAATATAATCGTTATATCACATATACCAACGTCGTATTAGAATTATATATCACATATATAAATTAAGATTAATCAATCACATCTTATTAATTCTTGTTCTTATTATTATTAATATAGATTCATAATCATATCATATTAATAAACGGTAACAAACATCAAAACTGATCCATGGTTTCACAAGTGGCTCTGATACCACTGAAGGAAAACGTAACTGTTTATCAAAGATAAAACACAACGGATTTTAAAATTTTATTTTCCTTCAATGGATCCATGTGAAAGATCATGATCAAGAATATATTGTTACCTTTGAAGAACTGATGCTTTCTTTCGCGAACAAGGAGTTTTCGATCATGAACAGAAATTGCTTACGATCACGAACACGAACTGCCTTTCGATCACGAACAAGAAACACCGTATGATCACGAACAAGAACCTTCAATCGATCACGAGCACCACAATTGCAGCGCCTCCACTTAGTCCACACGAACAGGAACCTTCAACTTTCGGTGCTAGCCGTTCTTGGATGAAGAATGGGGGAACTTGAGCGGATTAGGGTTTAGAGAAATTAAGAATTTCTCAAATACGAATTAGGGTTTAGAGAAATTCAGAATTTCTCCAAAAGTGTAAGTGACTGAACTTCATAAGGCTCTATTTATAGTTTCTTATGTGGGCTTCAGTTCACACGAATTTGGACTTCTTAAGCCCAATATTCGTTTTTCACTAATTGCACCCCCGCAATAAGTCTTACTTATTTTTCCCGTTTTAACTGTCCTTATGTGTGTGACCCTGTAGGTTCTTATAAAGTTGGCAATAATATATATTTTAAAATTATAAACAGTGAGCGGTATCTAGCAACACATCACTGTTACCCAAGTTATAAGAATGTCATGTGATCTGACTAACCTTTCTGTGATAAACATCTTGTGCATAATTACCCTTTTGTCCTCATGTCTATATTGAACACAAGGCATAGTATGTCATCCTTGTCTAGTTCAATATTGGGCCCATAGACATATCTCCCGTTATGTAGGAGGGACAAATTCCATCTAGGTCACTCATGTCCCTCAGCATGATTCGTGGGATACCCATAAACCAACTTTATAGTTATCCAGTTACGGATAACGTTTGAATGGCAACAAGGTATTACACTCCTACATGTAGGGTACACAATGGTTTCAGGTCGAAGGGTGGAATGCACCTTTTATCATTATTAGAATAACTTATGACATTTCATAACATTCTATGTAGTATTCTCATGGTAGGTCAATCCGATATAAAGTTACCCTTAATATTTATATCTATGTGAAGACTTGATAACTCATTATCTATGATCAGTGAGACGTGATCATCAGTCTACCAACATAATAGTCTCTATGCTTTAATGTTATCCCATTTCACAATAAAGCTTGACTACGGATACGTTTAAGAATAGTGTTCTTATATTTAATGGATTCTCGCGTTTAAGTCATACTTAACGTTCCATTAACGAATCAACTATTCTAGGGACTTTTATTATTTTAACACATAAACATAATAAAGAAAAAGCCTTTTATTTGATGAGTAAATTATTCAATAATTAATTGGCCTCTAGGGCTTACACCAACACCAATCTCCTTCTAGGAAAGCCCTATTAGTAGTATGAGCCATTAGGTTCTTGGCTTTTGGCTTCCATGCTTTCAGGGTTTGAGCATCCTTTAACCTTTTTACCTTTTCAGTTTGGACTTCTCTCTTGTTCTGCCTTGGTGATCTGCTTCTTTGTGGGTAACCATGAAGTTTGAAGCATTGTGATTTCTTATGTCCAGACTTTCCACAATGGTCACATATTTTTTTATGGAGCCTTGTTTCCTTTATGTGAAGTGGACACATGTCATTCCTGATGTTGAGACATGCATTCTGACATATGGTTCTTCAGTTTAGTAGAATGTATATGCTCTGTCCTCTGACCCTTTTGTGTGGCAAAATGCCTGACCACATGTCTTGTCTTCTGGTTCTTCTGCTTCACATGTCTTATCTCCCTAGTTTTGAGGAGTTCATCCAATTTGTTAGATTCTTTGTTTAACATCCTCACAGATTTTGTCATGTTTGTGAGTGTAGAGTTTAACAAGGTGACTTCCTCCGTTAAACTATGTGTTAAAGATGTCAGCTCCTTCTTTTCTTGTGCAAGCTTCGTTATGATCTGTTGTTGTTCTATTACTTGACAATATTCTTTCCACTTGGATCCCACCTCCTTATGTGTTTCAGCCCATTCTTTATCTGAGCGATCTTCACTACTAGTAAAACTCTAAGTTTCGTATTTTCCTATGAAGTCTTTATTAGCTGGTTTTTCACCATCCTCTTCTTTAGAATCAGATAAGGTGAATGTCATACCTTTATTCTGTTTCCTTAGATAGTTGGGACATTCTGGTTTGATATGCTCGAATCCTTCACATTCGAAACACCTTACCCATTTGTCTTGTTTAGCATTGTCCTCTTCTTTCGCTTTGCCCTGTGACCGAATGTTGGACGTCTTGTCTGGGACATTTGTCCTCCATCTTTGTTGAATTTTGTTTAAAGACTTGTTGAAATTTTTGCTGATGAGGGCTATAGCTTCTGATAAACTGTCTTCATTATGGCTTTCCTCAGATGTAAAAGCCAAGTTCATGATTTTCTTTTCAGGTTTATCATTTAAGGGCATCTCAAAGGTTTGTAGTGAGCCAATGAGTTCATCAACCTTGATAGTGCTTAGGTCTTGTGCTTCTTCTATGGTTGTAACCTTCATGTTGAACCTTTTAGGTAGTGATCTAAGGATCTTCCTAGCCAATTTCTCCTCAGACATCTTCTCTCCTATGGCAAAAGATGAGTTTGTAATATCACGAAGTCTAGTGTTGAATTATGATATTGTTTCATCTTCGTCCATCTTCAAGTTATCAAACTTTGATGTAAGGAGTTGTAGTTTTGACATACAAACCTTAGATGTTCCTTCATGTGCAGTTTGGAGTATTTCCCAGGCATGCTTGGCTTCAGTACATGTGTTGATTAATTTGAACATATTTCTATCAACATCATTGAATATAGCGCTCAAAGCTTTTGAATTATCGGTAGTCTCTGCATCTTCTGCTTCACTCCAATCTACCTCAGGCTTCAAGCTAGTAGTTCCAGCTTCTGCTATAACTACTGGATGCGTCCAACCATTAATGATTGCCTTCCATGCTTTGTTGTCCATGGATTTTAGAAAGGCAACCATCCTTGCTTTCCAATAATCATAATTAGACCCATCTAGAATTGGTGGTCTATTGATTGATCCTCCATCTTTATTGTTGTCCATCTTGAACAAATTTTTACTCCCTGGAGATCACCCAGTAGGTTAGGGTGTCTGCTCTGATGCCAATTGAAATTTTGTTCGCTGGTGGACAAATGTCTTACACGATGTCTAAGACAACTGTATAATCGCAGGATCAATTAAAATACTAAAGTAAATACATAAAGCAATAAACGACACAAGCAATTGTTAACCCAGTTCGGTCAAAACCTACTCTGGGGGAAACCAATCCATGAAAGGAAACCCACTAATACGAACTAGTACTTAGTCTTACAACGCACACCAAAACCTATTGATGTGTATGCCTTTTCTTAATCCTAGTGTGTTGGAACAAAATATGTGTTAATACACACCCTTAAGTTTTGATGATAACAAAGTATTAAATGGACAATTGATGGTACTAATGTTTAAATTAAGTGCAGGAGAATTTAACGTTTAATCAAGAGCACACTTAATTTAAACTCTGATGAAACCAATGAAAGTCTGAATATTTAAGACTCTGAAAGAATTCAGATGCTACAACGTGGTCAGAAGCTATACAAAGTTCAGAAGCTCAAAGTAGATCAGAACGTCTAAAAGCTGTTCTGGAACTCAGAGGAGTTTAAGAAGCTCAAGGATGTTCAGAGGCCTACAAGAGTTCAGAGGTTGTCTTATAGTCATAAGTCATTCAGAGGATGAAGGCGTTCAGAAGCTGAATTACGAAGGACTATCAGAGGCCAACCATTCAAAGACCAATCAGACTCCAAGTTATCAAAGGTTCATCAGAAGCAAAGGAATTCCCAGTCTTCAGAAGGCTACATCAACTACAACTTATCAAGCCTGATGACTTGTTCTAAGGTCAACTAAAATGCAACGGTCACAAAGGATGTGATCCCTCTCTCTAGGAGCTAGTTGTACCTTATAACTGTACCATTGGACATACAGCAAAGGTGAAGCCTCTCTGCAAAGGAAGACGTGGCTTTGCTCAATGAATCTTCAATGTCTACAGCTGTCCAAGTTGCAACGGGAATTTCTCCAACGTCTCATTGTCTTTCTCAACTCATATAAATATGCCAAAGAAAGAATTGAAGACTAGCGCTCAACATTAGATAAAATCTCTCAGAAGAAAGTGAGAATTTGAATTGTAATAGATAATATCTCTCAAATGAAGTGAGCATAGAAACTAGCTTAGAGCCTCTGAAGTTATTATGTTTGTAATAAGTTTTAAGCTCTTAAGTTAGTAGTAAGTCTTCTACTTAGTGTAGAAGCAAGTAAGTCTTCTGCTTAGTGTAGAAGCAAGAAAGTCTTCTGCTTAGTGTAGAAGCACGTAAGTCTCAGTCTTAGTGATTAGAGCAGTGAAGTCTTGAGCCTGAGTTGCTTGAGCAAGGAAGCCTCTGATCTTGTGTAATCAGAGCAAGGAAGTCTCTCTGTCTTGTGTGACTTAGAGCAGGAAGTCTCAAGCTTGTGTGCTTGAGCAAGGAAGTCTTTGATCTTGTGTGATCAGAGCAAGGAAGTCTCTATGTCTTGTGTGACTAAGAGCAGGAAGTCTTGAGCTTGTGTGCTTGAGCAACTATTGTAATCCGTGTGATTATAGTGAAACTCTCTTGGAAACAAGGGGACTGGAGTACTCTCAATTTGTGAGGGGAACCAGTATAAATTGTTGTGTGTTCTTCTCTCTCTCACTCTCTCAGTTACTCCTTCATCATTCATAACGCCATAAGTTAATTGTGTGAATAATCCGCTGTGCTTTAAAGACTCTGAAAAGATTTTAAATATCTTGGAAAGTTTTTAAAATATCCAAAACACAATTCAACCCCCCTTCTTGTGTTTTCTCCACGCACCTTCATAGTGTGTTTCTACCCAAGAGCTCACTCCCCTTGAATATGAGTTACTGCCCACTTCCCTCTCATCACTAATCCCAAGTGATGGTGAACTTCTTTGTTGTCGTTCTTCAATGAAGTTGAATAACCATTCAACAACAACCAAGCACCTAATCGCAACTAGATGTTTGTACTACTTTGCACAATGGGTACAAAGTCTTGGACTTCACAATCTTCAGATATTGTGAGTGAATAAAAATTGTAACTTGAGTCTCTATTTATAGAGTTGCAACTCCCTTGATTGTAGAGTATTTGAGTTGCACTTTGATAGGAATTAGTTTTAAAATAAACTTTGTTTTTAAACTTATTCCATACGATAAAACATTCATTCAATCTTTTATTATTCAGATGCATATCCTTTTGATTTATAGAGTGATTTAGATGCATACTGATAGAGAATTAGTTTTGAAACAAACTTATTTCAAAAAATAATTCTCATAAGAAAATATTTGAATCTAAATCTTTTTATTTAAGTTAGTTATGATTCCCAATCATATCTAACACATAGGATTCATAACAAACTTTGTTATCCATCCTTTCAGTGGCTGACAATCATTAATCGCGCCTTGTAACAAGTTTGGAGAGATGCGCACGTTTATGGATTAACTTGATCTTCAGCCTTCAGTTCTGAGCACGATGTCCTACCGGATGTTTGGGACATCTCGTCTTCACATGTTGTTCTGAACATGTTCTACACCCAGTATCAAGATGTCTAACACATCTTGTTCAACATGTTGCACCTGCACATCTTTGCTTTGCACATGTTGTTTTAGCCTTATAGTGCAGTCAACCTTATAGGAACTACACTTCCGGAAGGTTAAGCAACAACTCCCTTTTCCTTTGGACCTTTCTTGATCGGCCCTTGAGTTTTGGGTTTCAATTGCGAGGTTCTTCGTGGGTTCCTACTCCTATTTTCTCTTTTGATTTAGGTTCATTTGCACGGCCTCAAGGGTTTTTCGTGGTTTGGAGGTGTGTTGAAGATGATATCTAGAAGCTCTTATCTAAAAAAAAGCAATATTTTTCCCGTGATCATAGCTCAGTATACAAGAACCGTGGTTCGAACTCAAAATTTGTTGGGGAGTCCGGGGAGTGCAAAAAAATTAACAACGGGTCAAATGCTCCACCGCAAGAGAAAGATATCACATCTCCACCAAAAACCTTAAGGCATTGGTTAATGGGTCACCTCTATTATAAGTTCAACTTTTTTCTCATTCATATCCACTCATGCTCTCCACCATGTTGAACCAAGACTCTTCTGATACCACTCGTTGGGAAGTCCGGTGGAGCGTAGGAGAGACCACAACAGAGAGATGCCACATCTTCACCAAAAAATCTTAAGGCTTTAGGTTAAATGTCACCTCTTTTATAAATTCAATATTTTTCTCATTCATAGCTAATGTGAGACTTAACCACTCACTCACACTCCAACAAAAGTTTTCTATTATTCATCTTAAATAAAATAGTAAAATCCTTGTCACTAAACTAAACGGAAAAAGAAAGAGAGAAAAAGAAAAAGCAATGTCCCAATTTCAATCCCCAAGCAAATCAACCTCACAAAACTATTTTAATTTGAGCCTTCATGTTAATTATTTCTTGCAAGCCAAATTCACGAGTCAGCAGCAAGGACAAACCAAATGCCTTATTCTTTTGGTATTTCCCTCTTAAATAGAATACAATGATTTTGAATTTGAATCTTAACAACCAGAGCCAGAATCCATATACAAACTTAAACACACGGACTAAAACAAGCATAAACGGTAAGCGAGAAAGTCTTACATAGACACAAACATTTAGGCACACACACAGAAATTAAAAGATTTAAATAAAAAATAAATTGATCATATCAATTAATACTGCTTTGTTTCTTTTCTCGTTAATTTTTGTTACACATGTTGTGTGTGTGCCTAAGAAATAATTATTTGGATTTGTGTCCATACAAGTATTTCTCACTGTAAGCAACTACGACGAAACATTTGTAAGCATTATTTTTCTGTTTAAAGATATATAAAATGACAAGTTATTAGAGGCTCACACAAATATTAAAGTGGGTGAATTGAAGTTCGAACATCGGCATCTGACCTAAAAATTTCGCCATTTTTATTAATGGACCATTTACAACCTATAAAAATTGTCCCATGGAAAAAAAATGTTTATTACTAATTAATTCATCATGAACTCGTTTATTATTAGTTGGCTATATTTTTTATTTTTTTAACCAATCAAACTTAATTCATATCATTAACTAATAATAAATGTTCAATACATAGGGAATAGTCTCAAAACCTACGAGAGCTAGCCCAAACATTGACCGCCCCTAGCAAGATGATGAACAACCAAATTCATTTTTCTCCTAACAAACTTAACCTTAAAGTTTACATAAGAAGAATAATGTTGTTAACAATTAAATTAAACTCCGAACTACCCGGTCTTCTCAAATGGATAGCACCAACCAACAACTTTGAGTTGCTTTTAAATTGAACTCGCTCAAATCCACGATGAATAGCCTCTTTCATAACATGTAATAGAGTCCATGTTTCGCCTTCCACTACGGAGTAAACATGTTGCTACCATTGAGTCAAACCAGCTACAAATCGCCCATTATTATCGCAAAAACAAAGACTCATAGAAGTCACGCCAGACTCAAACACAGCATCAACATAACATTTTATAGAAATGCAGCTATATCTTTAATTAAAAAATATGAAATTTTACTGTATGTAAAACATAATTCTCTATCATATATTACTTATTAACTAACCAAATTTAAATTGTGACATGTAAGCATTGTTATTGTAATTTATAAAAAAGTTCCCATTATATAACATTACTCTTGTCCAAATATTCAAAATGTATTATAAAACATTTTACAGTTATAAGTTTAATTTAATTGGTATGACATCACATATATTATATAGACGTCGAAATTCGAACCCCTTTCAAATATTCATTTAACTTTAAAATGAAATTTCTAACCACTAATCCCCTCTAAAAAAAATAGCATGTTTTCTCTCCACCCCCTATGTGTGACTATAGCTGTCAATTTATATGACCTTCAAAGTTTAATCTTACTATGCATTGTGTTTTTATCGATCTTTTATGTCCAAATACAAGTACTATTGTCTTTTTATTTGTTTTGCATAATTATAATATAAAAAGTATAATATCTTTTTATTTAACCAAAATAAGAAAAGAAAAAACAGCAGACGTGTCTTATTATAAGTTTAATCCATTGTATATGGTCTTAATCTCACTATTAATTATAGTGTTATTACTCGAACTTAAATGTTTAAACTAGAGAATACTTGCCAAGCCATTTTGGGTAAATTGATCACATTACCTAGTTACGTATGTACTTAGCTATAATTGTTGTTTTCCTGTACATGCATATATAGTCAAGATTATTTCATAAATTATAGGCCAATTTATTTTCTAAAATCAAACATTAAATTAAAGTTACTAACATAAAATTATATCCGGTTTGCTTTGAGCTGAACTTGATTCTCATGAGAGCGGTTAAGGTGAAGGTGGAGTTCAGATATTGTGAATCATAGTGACAAAAAGTACCTGCAAGACACGTTAATACTTCAACGTTCGAGCCACTGTGTGGTCAAGAGAGGGTGAAGTGAAAAGTGGTTGGATTATGTACTTTTACGTCAAAGCTTGCATTTATATAGAGAGAGACAATTATAACCGTATGTGCCAGTTAACAACAACTAGCATTGGAGAAGATAATGATAGTCGATATCGATCTAATAGTCACAGGAGCACATGGAGTGCGTATATATTGCATGTGGCATAAAGTAGCTACTATGTAAGTTATCATTAGCGTGTAGGAGAGGCCACCACGAAGGAATAATATTGGGGTGAATCTGGAGCGCTTATGCCGCATGCATTGGACTTTGGCCTAATTCAGAACAATATCTATACATACATTTTGATGCCAATTTTTAATTTTTTTTATATATAGACGAAATGACAAACCATTATAAATTCACACAAAATAGAGGGACCATTTCTACAAATTAATTATTTCCATGTGCTCAAAATACCTCTAATTTAATGTCAACAATGTAATTCTATAAATAAATTAACCGCTGATCTTTGTCTCATCTTAATAATACACATGAAATTATATATTATAGATTAATATTAATATTAATATTAAAATTTATAGATATACATATTTATCCTGTAAATGTTAAAAAAAATATCATTGTTTTTTAAGGGGTTTAGACGATCTAATTACCACTTGGATCAACTTATTGTTAATTAAAAATTTATATTATCATAAACATGAATACAAAAACATGGACCACAAGTCATATTCATGTCATCTCTCTTAAAATAGTATTACTTATTTAATAATGGACGACTTAAATTTTTTTAAGTTTTTGGTGCTTAAAAATTCATATTTAATTCATCTTTTTATTAAAAGAAATAATTTTTTGTGTAGGACAAACTCTCATATATAATATCATAAAAAAAAAAAGAATATATATAATTTGACTTAAAAGGATAAATTAAAAGTTGTGATGAAAAATATCCGGAGAATTAAAACTTATGAAATTTTTTATATAAAGAAAAAATCAAAATTTAAAATATTTATAAGAATATAAAACGCATATAATTTTTAGAAGCACTGGTATAAGAGAAAGAAACAAAATACCACATCTTTTGAAGTAAATATTAAAAGCAATTGCTGCAAAAATGAAGGCAGATGGAATCTTAATATAAACATCATTAACCCCACCACCACCGAGTGCACATTTCAATTTTCTACTAATGTGGTCGTGTTTGTGACTAATTTCCTTGGATGGGAACAAGAACGGGACCACACTTAGAAGAGTTCAATTAAGATGGACGTGAACATTTCATCTTATATTATGTGAAGTTATTTTCATTCATGTACTAGTAGTAGTACTAGTGTTACGGGGATGTGGTAAAGATACTTTTAGTCCATAGGTGTGCTTTATTTGTGCTTTGAGGGTTAATTTTCTTGTTTTCTTTGTTGAGAAACCTATAAGATTCTTCTCTATCTAATCATCTACTCAACCATCATTATTAACAATTTTGGAATCATCGTAAACCATTTGAGTTGCTTTTTAAGGCACTAAATTCATAAAAGCGTTTGAAAATATTCAAGTGTTGGTTAATATCAAACATACACGAAAAGAAAAAGGTTTTTTTTATGTAAAGTTATTTCTTATCAAAGGATTTCAATATGCTGCTTTAGATCTAGTATCCTAAGGGCTTTGATAACTGAGTTTTGATTTGAGGTAGATCTCGAACGATGAACGTATGGTTGATGGAAGGGCGAAGTAGAATGCCGGTGGAGCTTCTAGTAGGGAGTGTTACTTTCAAAACATGCCGGAGGCACGCAAGGCAATCGTCGATTGAGGTGGGGAGTGGTTTTCAAAATAGAATTTTTACCTGGTATAAAAGTCATTTTATGACAAGATTTCAAGAGAGATGGCTGTAATACATTATTGACTTCGTTGAGTGATTCACGTCGAAATCGGTTGTTCATTCTCTAGTCTTCATCATATGATGATTGATTGCCGAGGGTGAGATAAGGCATGTGTATTTATGATAGTTGACATCGTACATAACATTTACTCTCACATTAAAGTCCATTTAAGATAATACACTAAGTTCAATCTAGTGGTGAGGAGTTTAGGTATGCATAAGGTCTTGTGTTCTGATAGGTCCATAAGTGCACGAAAATATCGGTTTAGTATAAAACATTGTCGATCCCACAAAGATCAATGTCATGTACCGTTATCAGTTGTCGTGTTGTTTATCTAAGGCGGTGAGAATTAATTTTGATTGCAAATATAGAAAAAGGACTTGTTTTTAAAAGACGAGAGTCCGGGATATAATTCACGTTGAGTGTTGGTACTCGTTAAGTTATACTTTATAATTATAACAGGAAAATGATTTCTTGCGCAAGAAGTTTCACATAACAATAACCGTATTTTAAACTCACAAATGCCCGTTTTCGTGTGCCAGGCTATAAGTTTAATAAAATAGCATTTTTGAAAATTAGTAATTTCTAAATTAATTGAAAAAGCTTTATTGCTATATTTTAAAAATAATTTATGAATTTTCTGCAATCAGATAAAACTTTCATGAAACTTGTATCATGTTATTTTAGCTTTCGCTATAATATTCATCATTAAAAATCAGAATTTTCAGACTTAAATTTAATTCCTGTTATATTTATTAATCATAAAACTCAACAAAGTACTGTTGGTATAAATAGTTCTCATATTCCGGACTCTCTAAAGATCTACTCGGACATGGTAAATTTTCGGAACTCATTTTTAAAAAATTTCAGTTTGTAACTTTGACTAAATATAGAGATGAAATAAAATAATAAAATGAAAATATTGAGTTGTTTTGTTTTTAAGGGTGAAGAGTTTTTGTAACCATTATAAAAAAAAAAAGAAGAGTTTTTCTAACGAAAAAATAAGGGTGAAGAGTTAAATGTATATTTTTCCAATTTCTGTTGAAAATTACTCTTCGCCCCCCCCCCCCCCCCCCCCCCCCCCACGTTTCTCTTTCATAGATAAAAAAAATTTCGAAGTTTTTCTAGTTCAAAATCAGGAAAAATTCAAAAAACACAATCCAAAAGTTTTTCCATGGAAAAAAATTCGGAAAACGCTTTCCGAATGTTTTGTCCAAGGGCAAAACCGAAAATTCGAGGGGGGTAAGAGAAACGTGAGGGGGGAGAGTAATTTTCATTTCTGTTACCAGTTAGTAACTGGCTTTTTGAAATGGCATAGCAAAGCCTTTGGTGACCCAGGCCCAAAAACTGAATTTACCAAGGCCTTTCTCACTCAGAGCTTGGGTTTATGTTCTTCAATTCCCCGTCGGAAGAATCGGCCGTTACTTGAAGAAACGCTGAGCTTGTTGGTACTTAGTCGCCGTTCTTCAATATCTTGCTTCTGAGGTAAATCTATTTCCATTTGTCTTTGGTGGTTGATACTTTATCGCCTTAACCTAATTTTTCAGTTTCAGTGAGTGGAACTGCTACAATGGTGGAGTTTCTCCTTGAAGATATCTTTAGAGTTGAGAAAGTCAACCCAGATGACAAAAAATTATTTGAAAAAGGTACCATTATTATTATCTTGGTCGTGGGAATGGGATTGCTCTTATTAGTGATATCTTTATTCTAACACTTTTGTTTATTTATCTGCTGTTTACTTAAGTTAACCGCATTGAAGCAAGAAGTGAAAAGTTTGATATGTTTATGCAATTAGACATCAATTCTGAGCTATATCCGTTAAAGTCGGGACAGAAATTTTCCCTTGCACTGGTTCCAACACTCAATCCAGATGGCACCCCAGACACAGGCTACTATAATCCGGTAATTCATTTTTTATGCATTTTACAAAAGGACTACTAGATTTGTTGTTGGGACTAAAACACTTTGAAAGATTTTTCATGAATTTTTGGAAGATATCCCAATCAACTTTTCCAGAAGATCCCTTTTGATTCTCTAAAAGAATTTTCAACTTGTGAATTTTGCAACTGTTTTATGCAAATCCTCAATTTTATTTTTCAAAATTTTGCAAATGGATGAAAAATAATAGTATGCGTTCTTCAATAAATCCCTCAATCTCTAGTTCCATGCCAATGTGTTATTGGAACAATGCCAATGTTGATAACTTTCTATAAGTGCCCAGGATCAATTAAGACTTAGTGAACTACCGTGTTAAATTATTAACGAGTGAGCTAGTGTTGGCTTGTGTTGTGTTATGAGTGAATAAAGGTTTTGATATAGGATTAAAGACCTATGATATTGAAATGGACACAAGTATTAAGAGGAAAGTAGTAGTAGTATTTAATTGAAAACAAGGAAAATCACTTCCAGATAGTTTCTAGAAGGAAGTACAGCTGATGCAAATTTAGAGAAAAATAGAAAAGGGAGAAGATAACAGAGAGATAATTCTCACAACTTGAATACATAATACTACTAACAATAGGCTTAATATACTACTGCTCTCTAGTGCACATAACCCTTTAACCGTGAATTCGTTATGCGCTTTCTCATTCCTTTCCTCAGATCCGAAATTCCAGGGCCACTACTAATGGATTGATTCTCTTTGCTCTCTTGTGGGTCCCTCTGAGATGATGTGGCATCTTCATTCATTACAATACCATCCCCATTTAAGACAACCTTGTCCTCAAGGTTGAGGGAAGGGAAACTGTCCTTCATATCAGCTAAATTTTCCCACGTGGCCTCAGCTGTTGTAGTGTTCTCCCATTGGACAAGCACTTGTGGTACAATTGAAGAGCCCTGTTTGATGGACCTGGATTGCAGAATGGCCACAGGTGATATAACAGGACCAATATCTGTAGTTGTAAGAGGCAGTGGCATATATTGATCCTGTGGAACTCCTTTGAAAGGTTTCAATTGAGAAATGTGAAACACAGGATGAATTTTTGCTTCATTAGGCAATTGTAACTTATAAGCAACATTCCCTATTTTAGCCATCACAGGAAATGGACCAAAATATCTCATCCCCAGCTTTTGATTTTTTCTTAATGCTGCAGAATTCTGTCTATAGGACTGCAATTTAACTAAGACCAATTCTCCCACCTGTAGTGACACATCAGTTCTGTTCTTATCAGCTTGATTTTTCATGTAAACCTGAGCTCTTTCTAAGTGTTGTTTCAACTGCACTAATATGTTATCTCTAGCTATCAATTGTTCCTGCAATGTGATAGGGTCTGCTGGCTGAGGATTATATCTAACAATGGCAGGTGGATCTCTCCCATATAATGCCTTAAAAGGGGTCATGCCAATGCTAGTATGAAAAGATGTGTTGTACCAGAATTCTGCCCAGCTTAGAGCCTTGTACCAAGCCTTTGGATTATTAAAAGTGAAACATCTTAAAAACATTTCCAAGCATTTATTGACAACCTCTGATTGCCCATCGGTTTGAGGGTGATATGCTGAGCTCATGGCTAATGTAGTCCCCTGTAGCTGAAACAAATGCTTCCAAAAGCTACTAGTAAACACTTTATCTCTGTCAGATACTATGGATTTAGGGATACCATGTAATTTGACAATATGTGTCATTAACAGTTCAGCCACTGACTTACTAGTGTAGTCACCTTTGAGTGCCATGAAATGGCCATATTTGGACAAACGATCCACAACTACCATTATAGCAGTGAAGCCAAAAGAAGATGGGAGTACTATGATAAAGTCCATTGCTATATCCTCCCAAACTTGAGATGGAATAGGCAATGGTTGTAACAACCCTGCAGGTTTAGTGTGTAGTGTTTTTGCCTGTTGGCAGATAGTGCAATTTTGAACAAACTTCTGCACATCTGACTTCATCCCTTGCCAATAGAATTGTTGTGTAACTCTTGCCATAGTTCTAGTAATTCCAGAGTGCCCCCCAATTGGTGAAGTATGAAATTCCATTAGAACTTGACTGATAAACTCTTCATCATTAGGTACCACTATTCTATTCTTCCAATATAGTAAATTTCCCTTCACAGAATAATTGGAATGCAAGCCTGGTTGAGCTACACATTGCTGCATAATTGTCTGTAATTTAGCGTCTCCATGTACTGCAGCTTTTAACTTTGTTAAAAATAAACTCTCTGGTTCAGACCATGATAACATCATCACTTTTGACAGTGCATCAGCTGCCAAGTTTTCTTTACCTGGTTTGTACTCTGTGGTGAAGTCATAGCCTAAAAATTTGTGAAGCCATTTGTTCAGGTGTTTGCAAATTTTGGTCCATCAAACTCCTCAAGCTCTTCTGATCAGTACAGATAACAAATCTATGACCCAACAAATAATGTCTAAATTTAGCAATGGCTTCAGCTATGGCCATCATTTCTCTAAAATAAGCTGACTTTTTCTGAATTCTTGGAGCCAACTTTTTAGAAAAATATGCAATTGGATGTCCATTTTGATGTAGTACTGCACCTATGCCTATTCCCGAAGCATCGGTCTCTAAGACAAAAGGTTGTTGGAAATTTGGAAGAGCAAGTACGGTGCTGAAACCATAGCTTCCTTGAGCCTTAGGAATGCCCTTTCCGTATCTTCAGTCCACAGATAACCATTTTTCTTTAGCAAATCAGTCAGAGGAGCAGCAAGTTTAGCATAGGATTTGATGAAACGTCTATAGTACCCTGTGAGGCCTAAAAATGCTCTCAGTTGCTTCACATTTTTAGGGGACTGCCATTGCATTACAGCCTGAACCTTGTTGTGATCCATAGAAACTCCTTGTCCAGAAACTGTGTGTCCTAAATATTCAATTTCCAAAACACCAAATGCACATTTCGACAATTTCACAAATAACACATGATGATGGATAACTCTCAGGACTGTTTCTAGATGTGTCAGATGCTCATGCCAAGTTGGACTATATACAAGTATGTCATAAAAAAAACCAAGACATATTTTCTTAATGCATCTTGAAAAATGTGATTCATCAAATTTTGAAAAGTGGCTGGGGCATTAGTGAGGCCAAATGGCATGACTAGCCATTCATAATGGCCATGATGTGTCCTGAAAGCCGTTTTATGTCTATCTTCTGGTTGTACCAAGATTTGGTGGTACCCTGACCTCAAGTCCAGCTTTGAAAAAAAAATTTGCACCAAAAAGTTCATCAAGTAACTCATCTACGGTTGGCATGGGAAAACTGTCTTTGATGGTTACAGCATTTAAGGCCCTATAATCCGTGCAAAAACGCCAGCTACCATCTTTCTTTTTCACTAATAATATAGGAGAAGAGAAAGGACTGGTACTTGGTTGTATGATACCTTGGTCTAGCATCTCATGCACCATTTTTTCAATTTGTTCTTTTTGACTATGAGGGTACCTATATGGCTTCACTTTCACAGGCTTAGTTCCTTCCATCAGTGGAATAGCATGATTCTGACTTCTAGGAGGTGGCAAGGATGTTGGTGTTTGAAACACTGTGCTATATGTGTGCAGCAATAATGCAATCTCAGGGGCTAAATCTTGAGGTAATTCCTTCAATGTATCATCTGATGGCTGGGAAGGTATCAATTGTATGGCAAAGGATTCAGCAATAGCATCCGTGTTCTGCATCCTTCTGCAGTGATTAAATTGAGCTGGCTTAGGTGGTGATCCCTTGTCCCCTTGTAATTTCACAAATTTCCCATTGTAAAGAAATTTGAGTGTTAATGCTGCATAATCTGCCACATGTGGGCCTAACGTTGCTAACCAAGAGGATCCCAATATTATATCAGCTCCTGCCACTGGTAATAGGAACACAGGTACTATGATTTCATGACCTTGTAATGTTGGCGCTATGTTGGGTACCACTCCCTCTGCAGTCATAGTTTGTCCATTTCCCACTAAGACTTTGAAACATGGTCCTGGTTCAATTGGAAGTTTGAGGAATTCAGCAATTCTAATCTGTAAAAAATTATCCGAACTTCCTCCATCTACCAGCACTTGCACATCAATGTGTCCAATCTGTCCAGTGAATCTTAAAATACCCATACTATTTGTCCCTTTCATTGCATTCAGAGAAAGATGATGGTCATTGTTGTCCAGTTCAGATGTAGGTAGGTTAATATCTGGGTCGGTTTTTTCTAGTTCAGGTTCAAGGTTGTCTGTACTGTCATCATATTGCAGCATCATAACTTGGCGATTAGGACATTTGTGTGTTATGGAGAAAGGTTCATCACACCAATAACATAAGCCTTTTTCTCTTCTGAGTTGAATTTCAGCTGGGGAAATTCGTTTGATGTTGGGGTTTCTTTGATGTGGGTTCATAGGTCTAGTTGGTGGGGTTTGCAGAATGGAACTGTTGTTGGTTTTGGGTATTTTCTGGTTTATTTGAATTGAAGGGTGCTCTGTAGTTAAATGTGTTTGATTGTGAGGTTCTTTGTGGTTTGGAAGTTGCAGTGTATTTCTCTTCATACAATTTTGCAAGGGATACAGCTTTGACAATTGAAATTGGTGTGTGAATCATTACATCACGTTTGATATCAGGAGTTAAACCACTAATAAAGCAATCAATCAAAGCATCATTACTTAGACCATAAACTCTGTTAGCTAGAGCAGTGAATTTCACATAATATTCAGCTACTGTTCCTGTCTGACTCAATTTAAACAAAGTAGCTCTTGGACACTCATAAATCGATGGTCCAAAATCTAGCTCTAAAGCGCGTGTAAATTCAACCCAAGAGTGAAAAGGGTGAGAGTGCTGCACCATCTGGAACCAAGGAACCACATCCTTGTCCAAGTGAACGGATGCTATGGTTAACCGATCCGGATCCGGTGTACCGTAATAATCAAAAAATTGTTCAGCACGGAATATCAAGCGCGTTGTGAATTTGGGAAAATTGGCTGTCGTTGTTTTTCTGCATCTCTTCAAAACGAGCAGCGTTCGCAACCTCTAATCGATCGATCTGTGTACGAAATCCCTCGATTGTTTCTGCGTTGCGCTTGACATCAGCACTGAGCTCCTTCATCCTTGTATTTTCTGCCATGGTGAGATGAAAGCACCAATGAAATGGACACAAGTATTAAGAGGAAAGTAGTAGTAGTAGTATTTAATTGAAAACAAGGAAAATCACTTCCAGATAGTTTCTAGAAGGAAGCAGAGAAAAATAGAAAAGGGAGAAGATAACAGAGAGATAATTCTCACAACTTGCATACATAATACTACTAACAATAGGCTTAATATACTACTGCTCTCTAGTGCACATAACCCTTTAACCGTGAATTCGTTATGCGCTTTCTCATTCCTTTCCTCAGATCCGAAATTCCAGGGCCACTACTAATGGATTGATTCTCTTTGCTCTCTTGTGGGTCCCTCTGAGATGATGTGGCATCTTCATTCATTACAGATATGATGATTAAATTGTAGCTCTCAAGAGATACAGGTGACCAGGATAGGTTAAAAGTCCAAAAACCGAAAAGATGCCATTTTTAAAAAAAAACAAAATCCTATCTTTTCTTTTACAACTGTTAGATATATTTGTATCCAATTTAAAACAATTCATTTTGCTCTTAAAAAACCAAGTGATGCAAAATAACATTGCTACTGCAGAAATTGCATCGTTTCTTTTTATGGTTACTATTTCATACCTTTATTTGTTGCGTTCCTAATCAGTGTGATCTTGTATTGGCCTAACATAAATCTGGTGCTTTTTATTACTCTAGGGTAATCGGCAATCTATAGCTGATAACTATGAATATGTCATGTATGGAAAGCTCTACAGAGTAACAGAGGGTTCAGGAGGGCGTGAAAAAGCGTAAGTCTTTTACCTGCTTTGAGCATGGGGATACAGAGAAATGAATTACTGTTTTTCTTCAAGTATAGTGTTTGCTGATTAGCATTTAAAAGCTAGCTTCTGGGAGCTATGAACTCATCGGCACATGCTATTTTCAAGTGTGTTGGATCTCACTAGTTAAATTTTCATTTTATGTGATTTAGTACTATAGTCTTAAATAGTGAATTTTTTCTCAACAAACTTCCTAATTAGAGTTGAACGTGATAGTTTACATTATAATTGAAGGTTATACTGTGATGAATTTATGATTTTTTGTTTTTAATATTATTTTTGGCAGGGAGTTACAAATTTCATTTGGTGGGCTTCTTATGCTACTGAAGGGAGATCACTCTCATTTTAACAAGTTTGAGCTTGATCAGAGGTTGTATCTTCTGATGAGGAAAGTCTGAAGATCAAGTTAAAAACCATGGTGAAGAAAGCTTGTTTCTAACATGAATGTATGGCAGATTTGTGTAACATTTGAAATACTAATGCAAGTCTTCACGACCTGATGATGTTTTATAAACAAATATTTGGTAATCTTGTAGTAACTTTTCGAAGAAGTTATCTCAAACAATGTAATTAGGTTTGTTATCAAACCAAATATTGCAGCATGACTATCTAGTTTGGATTAGTTTCCAGTAAATAAATTTAGTTAAAACAAATTTCTGGTATGCCATCACTATTTTAATGCATGTTATATACAGTAATAACTCCCATTCCAATACTTGGTTCTTAGTTGCCAATTTAAAAACTTCTAAGAACATGTATGTCTGTAGTATTGTAGTTAAATAAGAGTTGTCATATTAGAAACTCTTACAAAATGGTTCTTGCACCAAATGTTTTTAGAAGATAGAAAAAGAGAGGCAATGGAGTCATAATATTGTAAATGGCAGGTTCCATTTGAGTTCTTAAAATAACTACTTATGCACTAAAAATTAGGTAAAACTTAAACGCTCAATTTTGATTTTAGAATTCGTGATACTCTTGGTATATATTTGGGATTAGCCTTCAGTTTATGGTTTTTTGTATGTATACATATTTTTTTCAATTTTTCATGTTTTTTTCTTTCTAAGATCTCTTTTAATGGTTGTAAAGAGAAAAAAATTATTCCAACAACGCTAATTGTTAAAGTAGTTGTTTTCGCGACACCAATGGGCAATTTGTGGCTGGCTTGACTCAATGGCAGTAACCTGTTTATTCCATAGTGGAAGGTGAAGCATGGGGGCTATTACATGCTATGAAAGAGGCTATACATCGTGGATTTGAGCGAGTTCAATTTGAAAGTGACTCAAAGTTGTTGGTTGATGCTATCCATTCGAGAAGACCAGACAATTCAGAATTTAATTTAATTGTTAACGACATTATTCTTTTTATGTCATCTTATGTAAACTTTGAGGTTAAGTTTATTAGGAGGCAAGCGAATTCGGTTGCTCATACTCTTGCTAGGGCGGCCAATTCTTGTGCTAGTTTCCATATATTTGAGATTATTCCATTTTGTATTTAACACTTAATAGTTAATGAAACGCATTAAGTTTGGTTGTTTCAAAAAAAAAAAAAAAAAAAGTAGTTGCTTTGGAGTCCAAAACTTCATTTGTTTGATTATTTGATTATATATATATAATACATGTAAAGAGAGTTTAAGTATTAAAGAGAGTTTAAGTATTAAAATGTGGTTGAAGTATTAAAATGGTAACTAGAAAGAAATCAAAGTGTGGTTGAAGTAAGTTTAAGTATTGGTTGAAGTAAGTTTAAGTATTGGTTCATAATTACAAACGGAGGAGTGCTAGCAAGACACTCTCTAACACACATACCAACACACTCTCTTTTATTTGTTGAGATTTATATGGGTCCTATAAAAAATTGTGGACCACATATAAAATTTATGGGACCCATGTAAATTTTAACCAATAAAAAAGAGTGTGTTAAGATGTGTGTGTTAAAGAGTGTGTTCCTAGCATTATTCTTAGGAATGATATACAACTAGCCAAAAAGTGGTGGGAGTAGAGAGGTGGAGGCATGTACGACAAAAATAGAGGTTTCGCCAAGTGCGAGCATATGGTAATCTACATATTTCTCTACTTCTAATATGATAACATTACCACCAAATTTACTAATTTATCCTTTTTAGTTTTAACCACGTTTCAAAGTTTATATCATTCATTGTAATTTCCCTAAAAAATATTGAAATAATATAAGATAAATACAATAAAAAGATGATATACTTAAAAATAGGAATAAAATAAATCATACATAGAAACAAAATAGAACAATCTATACGATAAATATAGCAATAAAAGAGATGAATACAATCAACTCAACAATCTCACTAATTTCGTTTTTAAAAAATAAATATAAAAAGAATATAATAAGGTAAATATAACAAAAAGATTATATGCTTAAAAATGAATAGAATAAAATAGATCATAGGAATATAGAAATAAGAATAAAATAGTTATTATAAAAAAAAACCAGAAATAAGAATAAAATAGTCAATCATTCTATAAAATAAAAAAACAAGAATAAAATAGTCAATCACAATATTATAGAAAAAAAGAGTAAATTACATTCCCCTCCCTTGAGAGATGTTTAAATTACACTATCCTCCTCTCATATGCAAATTATAATATCTCATTCCCCTCCCTTAAACGATGCTTAAATTACACTACTCTCCACTCTAATGTTAAAAAATATACACTTTCTCCCCTCTTATACAAATTATAATCACACTCCCCTCCCTTGAAAAAAGTTTAAATTTTATTTCTCTCCCCTCTTATATTAAAACCTACATTTCTATCATTTGATAAACTTCATTTTATCTTATAAAAAAAATAAAATAATACTTCATTTTAATGTATTCAAACTTCTAATGTCCAAAAAAGACTTCTAATGCATATATTTTAATTATTATTTTTTGCTCACATCATTAACATATAATGTTAAATGTTGTTATAAATTATGACTGTACAAAATAAAATGCAAATCTCGGATAAATTACCAAAGTCGATTAAAAACAATTTTATATTCTAAAATTAAAAAAATTCAAAGAAAAGAAAATTAATTTCTTAAAATGATGAATTAAAGTTTTTGACATGATATACCGGCTTGAAATGAATTATTATCACAAAATTATTTATTTATGTTAAAATGGACTAAAGTGTATATTTTCATATAAAATTATTTTTTAATCGAATTTAGTAATTTATCTGAGATTTATATTTTATTTTGTACAGTTTCATAATATATAAAAACATGAGCAAAAGATAATAATTAAAATATATGAATTAGAAGTTTTTTTGTTTGACAAAATATGAATTAGAAGTTTGATTACATGAAAATGAAGTTTCATTAAACGTGAGAAATGTAAGTTTTAATATAAGAGGGGAGATGAATGAAATTCAAGCTTCTTTTCAAGGGAGAGGAGTGTGATTATAATTTGTATAAGAGGGCACTACAACATTTTAGGCCTACCGCAACGCCTAAATTTTGGGATGTAAAAAAATTGTTCTCGTAGAGTGTCAAAGGCAACGCTTTTTGTAAACTGTTGTGGTAGTGTATATATTTTTGTCAATTGTATGCAACAGTAGAAAACCGTTCTCATAGAAACCAACAAGAACGGTTTTCTATCTATAATCTACAACAACGGTTAAGAAAAGTACTCATATAATTTTAAATTATTTTAATAAAATATATTTTTTATTGTACTTTTTTTTTTGAAATTTTATAGAAACCGTTTTGATAGCATATTACAACAGAAACGGTTTTCTATTTGTAATCTATAATAACGATTAAAAACCGTACTCATATAACACTAAATTATTTTATTAAAATATATTTTAAATTAATTGTAGAAATCCGATTTTGATTTTAAAAAAAGATTATATACTGTTTGTTGTTGAAAGATTTTAAAAAGATAAAAAAACAAAAAAAATTATTAATATATTTTTTTCAATTATATGCAATGGTGGAAAACTTTTCTTATATAATTTTTAATTATTTTTCTACATGTTGTTTCTATGAGATAAGTTTAGCTTAAAACAAGGAATAAAAATAACAACGAGTTAATTAATTAATAAAATAAAATAAAACATACTACGCTAACACAATAACACGCTAAAACACTAACAATCATAGGCATTCTGGACGCATTCTTCAGAGAACACCAGTAACAAGCGTACCCATTCTTCACAAACTGATCACATTCTTCACCGATCAGAACAATTCATTGCAAGCAGCTTCTCAAACTCGATCATCAGAACCCAAAATCGGAGGTTCTCGTAGATTCCAAAATCGCAACTTCTCAAGGAACCCGAAATTGCAGTGCAGCTTCTCAAAGAACCCAAAATCTATCTTCTCAAATAACCCAACCTCGCATCAAAATCGCAGAATCCCGTCTTCACAAACTCAGAGCTTCTCAAATCCTAAGGTACTCGCAATAGGTGATCTTTGTCTCGACAAAACCCTAAGGTACTCTTCAATTGATTGATTTTTTTTCTTATTTTGTTATGTTATCTTTATCTACCCAGCTCTTCATTGTTTTGTACATTAAATTTTTGAACATGAAGTGTTAGTTTGATTCTATCATATAGCTGCACATTTAGTTTTGTACATTTAGTTTTGTAAGCCATTCCCGTTTGAGATAGTATTTGTACCATAAAAGGAATTTCTTTAATTTTGATCCAGTTGTGTGAGGGGAAAGCGAGATAATAGATGCCCAGGGAATTGAATCCGAGGTTATCTGTACTCAAGCAGGGATTCTAATTATGAATAGTATCCGATGCAGAAGAGTAATAGGATAATAGAGAGTATAGACAATAGATAGGATGAAATTGTTTGTGAAATATCTGATATGATTTTCATTCCACAAGTACAACTCAAATAGCTAATTCCCCACCTGGGAATCTTTTCTTTACAAAGCCAATTCTAGACACCTCATCACTACAGCGGTGTTTCTAGAGCATTTAATTAAATTGAAATTAAAGTAATTAAAATAGATAAACTATAAGAGTAAATAATTAACTAGTTACGGTGAAGACTGTAACAGGTTGGTGTTGAAGAAGGTTGTTTTATCACTTTTTAATTGTTTTTATGATATGAATGGTGTTGATATTGCCTTGTTGTGTAGCCCTGGTGTTATAAGTCCATAAGCAATTAATGATCTAACTATATGATTGAAATAACCATATAAAAATATCAATTTATCTCACCGGCAAGTTAGACATTTATGATTATGCTAAGCTCTCTAGCTACATTCACAATATTCATTCTTTCCTCCGGTGATTCAATTGATCAAATAATCTCAATTCTAAAAAGTGAAACTAAGCACTCCTTTATAGCTGCTGAACACATGAGCACAAAAGAGGCTATCAACTTAAACATTATAGATGAAGAAATTATTCTTTATATTACACTAGGCAAGGCTTGTTTTGCAAACCAGTACTTAAGGTCTTTTTATCTAAGTTTTAAATGCATAACTTTTTTATCAACAAAATTAATCTTGTTTGTTCAAAGGATAACTTGGACTTAATTTTGTGATTTTGTTCAGGAACTTCATAGAAGATATCAGTGGAACCAAATCATCCTTCACACTCTCAGGTGCCTTTAAGATATCAGTGGAACCACATCATCCTTCACACTCTCAGGTGCCTTTAAGATATCAGTGGAACCACATCATCCTTCACACTCTCAGGTGCCTTTATCAGTTCCTATATATAATTCCTGCAGTGTCTCTATTCTCTAATTCACTCATGCTGCTATTTCATATGTAATTATTGTAATTAATTATACTTGATTCCAAATTTCAAAAGGAACTTATATCATTTGATTAAGCTTGAGTATATAAATGAGATTGATTTTGTTATTTCGTTACAAAGAATTAATATCAAGTGTTTGGGTAGAAATGATGTATGTACAGTTAGTCCTTCTTGTTAGTATAATCAGGGGAGATGTAAGTATAGATATCGATTAATCTCGACCCCTAATCCTCTTACTAGAAGCACTTAATCTTATGCAGAAATTTAACTACAATGACAATTCTTATGAATATTTAAACACAGGACGAATGAATGAATGAACAATGAACTGTGACTCTAAGTTCAAACCATTAAATAATTGGCCTATTACCATGGAACAATTTTGCACCCACAGTTTTAACCACATATTACAGTGGCAATTCTTTAGAAAATGAAAACACGTGACAATGAAATGAAATTAGAAAGCTACATTGAACACAATCATACACTAACAAGACGGGGCTTACATTTTTGTATTCATATGCAGGAAACTTAGCTTCATGTTTCAATTGGTTCATCTAATGTGTGTGCACTGTTTGAGGAGCGATTAGTGTCGGTGGATGAATGGCTAATTCATTGGATTTTTTAGAACAAAAAAATATATATATATATTGACTTCTAGATAGCTGATCTGCTCATTGTTTCTTTTCTTTTTCCTCTGAATTTAAACTATATTACTTTTATTTTGCAGAAGATGAATAATAATGATGATATCGAAGAAGAAATACAAGATTTTGAAGATGAAGAGGTGTATATATTTAAGTTTTTTAAATAGGATATACATTTTGAAGATGTTAGTTTGATGGTGAATGATTCACATTAGGATATACATTTAGTATGTTAGTTTCATTTTGAAGATGTTAGTTTGATTGTGAATGATTGACAATATTAGGACAACTTTATATATGTTATTTTGACATATATGAATGATAAGCATTTTAGTTTAATTTGTTGTCATTTATTATTGGATCATATTGAAATTATTCTTCTTTGAGTCTAATATACTAATAATTAATGATAAGGGTTAAAATTAAATTGAAAATAAAATGATAGTTATGGCAACGGTGCGAAGTCGTTCTTGTAGCTAAGTAAATGTTGTTTTAGATCATATAGTAGATGGTCTACCAGAACGTTTATGATTTGGCAACGCCACGAAAGCGTTGCTGTATAAAAATAACTAGAACGGTTTTTGATTTCACAACGGCAAGAAAGCGTTGCTGTATCAGAAAACCGTTGTCGTATCTATTCGATAATTAATAAAGTTAAGGGTGTTGCAGAACGGTTTTCCGTTGAGCAACCGTTGAAAACCGTTGTGGTAGATAAAAGTATACCGTTCTCTATATCAGACCAATGGCAACGGTTTTAATTGAGAACAGAGAGAAACCGTTGTGGTAGGAATTTTAAGAACCGTTTTGTTAGCAAATCTAAGAAAACGGTTGTTTTCAAGGCGTTGCCGTTGGAGAAAAAACCGTTGTGAAAGGCTAAGAGAACCCCTCGGTATAAAACACATTGAAAACCGTTCTCGTAGCCTATGGCAACGGTTTTTTTACATTACAGAACCATTTTTTGGCGTTCTCGTAGAATGAAAATGTTGTAGTGGGGGAGAGGAGTGTATATTTTAACATAAGAGGGGAGGTAGTGTATAAGCATCTTTCAAGGGAGAGAAGTGATATTACAATTTGCATAATAGGGGAGGAGAGTGTATATTTTAATATAAGAGGGAAGAGTAATGTAATTTAAGTATCTCTCAAGGGTGAATGTAATTTACTATAGAAAAAATAATATGAATACGCATAAAAATATGAATATAGAAATAGAAACATAAATAACTAGAACTTCGACCCGTGCGGTGCACGGGTCTAATTAGCCGTAATATGAAAAAATAAGATATAAAATTTGTAACACTAAAACGTATATAAAAAAGTCGAGTACCATTAAATATTAGTTCGACAATAAATTTGGATAAATGTTCATACAACAGAAATTATGGTGTATTATGAAATGTATTACGAAATACTTCTTTATAGACTACATTGGAATTTTTATTCGTATTTTTCAACGTCTTCGTCGATAATCAATATTTTTAATCATTCTCTTTAAATAACTCTTGAAGTTGCAACATACAACTGACCATGTAAAAATATTGTCGGCAAACAATATATCTCAACATGCTTAACAGATTGTCCGTGACTCTTATTAATATAGTCACCACAAAAGAAAAAATTAAAGGGATGAGGATTCGATTCCCATGCTAGACAAATTTGTATTTTTTTTTTAATATAATGGACCACATGAAAAATAGAGAAAAAAAAGGTTTAGGTCAGCATTTCGGAGCAAGTTTAGAATATAAGAGATATAATAATAATAATAATAATAATGATAATAATAATAATAATAATAATAATATAATCCTAGGAAGCTAATAATAATAATAAATATTTAGCATGGTGAGTTAAAAGTTGTGGGTTCGATTCTTGCTGAAGTACTTTTTAACATTTTATTTGAATTAATAATAGCAATAATAATAGTAATAATATAATAATAATATAGGAAACTAATAATAATAAGGGTAAATAGGGTTTTACCCCCTTGCAAAATATGCGAATTTTGGTTTACCCCCTGCAAAATATTTTTTTTTATTCTCCCCCTGTAATAGGAAGATTCTATCAACTTACCCCTTGGTTGTACAACTTGGCATCTGACTAGATATTTTAATAATGTGACATACTTAGTTGGCTTTTATTTCAATTTTTGTTTATTTAATTAGGGACACGTAGATAAATGGTTGCTACATAGAGGAAATTAATTTTTTAAGAGAAAAAATAAAAATAAAAATAATAGCAGCACTTAATTCTTTTATTAACAGTTTTGTTTATCATTGAGTGGATTAAGCTTTGATGATAAATCACAACTTAACCAACCAGCATCTTCAATGGACGCATATTGGCATCAGCTTCACCAACTTCACGCTTTCTCACCACCATTGTTATAGGAAGAATTCCATTGAATTTCTAATCCCAAAATTCAAAAGTTCATAAATATCCATCAAACCACAATATGAACTGAGTATTTTTTTTTTTGAATCATAGTATGAACTGAGAAACAAATTACGTCACATGATTGTTATTCAAAGGGAACATTCATCATCACAAGCTTGCAAATTTATTGTAAGAATTCGCATTATTCTTCTCAAAAACCCAGATCTTTAAAAAACCCCAAAAATCTCAGATCTTTAAATTTCTTCATCTTCCCCAATACCTCCTCTACATCTCGATCTCGATTTCGATTTCGAATCTCTCGAACTCGACCCCCTCTCTCGAATATCTCTCTTTGGGTTTGTTGAATTAGAATTGTTTGTTTTTATTTTCTCCATTTTTCTGGGTTTGTTATGATGTTGATGTTGTTGTTCATCAGGATTTTGTTGAAAATTCTTGATTTTTTTGTTCTTAATTCTTTTCTTGGGTTATTTTTTATTTTTTTGTTTTTGTTCTCTGAATAGTTGTATCGAAGGAGGAGATTGTTTTCTGAATCTGAGATATTCTAGATTGTTTATTGTTGTAGGTTTTTTTGTTTTTGTTTTTCTGGGATTGTTTTTTATTTTTTCTTTAAATTAATTAAAAATGAAAAAATCTTCTAGTTATAAAAAAAAAAAGAATAAGCCATGTATGCTTGTCACGTCAGCAAAGAAGAAGATTCGAAATCCAAGTGGCAACTGAGGGGGGTAAACCAAAGAATCTTCACATAATAGGGGTGTAATTAAATTTTATTTTTTTGCAGGGGGTAAAACCCTATTTACCCTAATAATAAATATTTAACATGGTGAGTTAAACGTTGTGGGTTCGATTCTTGGTGAGATATTTTTTAACATTTTATTTGATTTAATGTTAGGGTAAAGTGAGAGGAAAAATGAGCGGGAAAAATATTAGAGTTAACAATAGCAAAACGGAACAAACTTATAATATAAGAGATATGTGTAAAAAAAAATATTAATAATAAAAATATAGTAATACAATAAAGTTAATTACTATCAAATTTACTAAATTATCATAAATATTCCTAATTCAATTTCTAATTTTTATTAAAAAATATACACTGGACAATTATTTGTGACGAATACAACAAAAAAATTGGATAATTTGTCATTGATAATCATAATCAAATTTATTTATTTAATAAGTTTTAAAAAAATAGCACAATAATTTCAATTATAAATAATTTTTTTACCATAATATAATAACAAACTTAAATATCGAATAAAATTGAATCACCCTACCTATGCTCTGTTTAGCTAGCTTATAGCTTTTAGCTTATAAGCTAAAAGTTCTGTTTGATAACGGTCATTTTGTTACGAGCTTATAGCTTATTTTACTAGCATATAGCTTATTTTTCACACGCTATTTCAAGTAGCTTATAACTTTTAGCTTATAGTTTATTGTTTTTTCTTCCATTTTTACCCTTATTGTTTTGACTAAAAATCCAAGTTTACCCTTTATCATTTATTTTAATTTCAAATAAAATAATTATAAGATTTTGGAATACAAAACATCTATCACAAATTTATATATGTATGTTACCTTCCCTTACGTTTTGACCCACCTTGCGACGTTAGATGACAATTGCATCCAATGTAATTTTATTATGATTATATTAAATATTAAAATATTAATTTCATATGGTTTTTTTTTTACAAACATAAATTTATTTATGAATTGAGAATTTCTTTTTATTTTACGTATGCAGTTCATAAGTATGAAGTAAACTTTTAAGTATCACAAGTTGACTAATTTACATGTACACTTTGACATAAAAAATATATTACATTAAAATTTAAATTTAAAATAAAATATATTATATTATATAAAAATTAATTTTAATAATAATATATAAAATTTATATTACATCAATGAATTTAAATTAGTATATCTTAAATATAAATTTTATTATTAATTAAAAATGTCCTTTTATGTCTTTCTACATCTATAAACTACTAAACCGTTAATTTTACCAAAACACTTCAATTAATTTATTAGCTATAAACTATGAACGATAAGATAGTTTATGAGGTGCCCGCTATTTTAACCAAACATATCCTTAAACTCGTGGTTGAAAAACAAGTGGGATTGCAAGGCAAACACTTCATTTAACACCTTAAAATCAATGGGAGAAGATTTTTAGATAGGCCCCATTGTTGTATTTAATTAGAATTACAAATCGAAATGCATTTTCCCGCACAAAAATCTCCACACGAACACTGACAACAAAATAGCACCACCAATGGAACCTTCCAAATCCAACAACACCGAAACCGAAGAAGAAACCATCGCATTCAACAGAAAAAGAGCACGCCGTGTTAGCTTCGCTGACAATGAAATCACCTCCGTCCACATCTTCCGACCTGACGACGACCATTCCTCCTCCTCTTCCGATGTCTCTGCCGAAACTCTAGGTCTATTCCACGAACTCGTAGGAGACATCGACGATGACGAACCCGACCACCTCCGTAACTCTGCTGACGGTGCGGGTGAAGCGGTTCATCTTAGAAACTCCTTCCTGCAACCAATTGGTTCTCCTTCTCCCGGCGGAAGCAGCATCAACGCCGATGACGACACTGACGGTGAGTCCTAACCCTAATCTCATGTAGTAGCTAATTGTTCAAATTTTAAATGCTATTGTTTTCGAATTTCTCACAAATTTGATTTTCAGATGACGAATTTCGCGGACCTGTGTCTACTGATTTCATCAAACCGGAACGGTTATCGGATTCCGGTGTCTCTGACGACATCACGATGGACTCAACTGCATTTTCTATGCATTATCGGAGTCTAGCACGTTCAGATTCAGGGGATCTGAAGACGCCGACTAGGTTTGACACTACAGTGAGCACACCCGGTCTAAGCAGTGGTACTCCAGGGAGTTTCATGGAACTCACTGATCGTGAAAAGAGAGTACCTCAGTCGCCGGTGGTGGCAAGTGCCAGTGGGGATTCAGATGCCATGAGCATTGAAGGGGAACAGCCGAAAACCTATGATTATGGAAGACTCTCTCCTGGGTTGGTTGCAATTTTGGCACAGGGAAGCAAGGATTTGGATGGTGTCTCCCCATTAGGTTCAAAAGCTACACATTCACCATTTGCAAATCATAGCACCCATGATACTGCAGTTTCTTCTGAGTCTTCAACCAAGGTTGAAAATCTTCTTAGGCCATTTGTTTTCAGCAGTTTTCTTAGTTGACTTGTTTTTTGTCTGCTTCCAAGTTTATTTTCTTTTATTTCAGATGTTACCTTTTAGCTAGTTGCATGTAGTTATTGTAATGTATTAGATTGTAGTTGTGCATGGTTTATGATGATATTGTTGTGGTTGTGGCTATCTTTGTATAGGTAATATGCTATTACATAGGGTGACTTGTGTAAATGCGTAGTAGTAGTAGTAATTGAAAAGTGATATTTGTTATTTTCATTTTCAGAACACTAAGGAACAATTGAACTCTGCTAAGGCTAATAGAGGAACCCCACCAAAGATGGATGAAGGTACTAAGTTAGATTTGGCTGCTAAGTATGAACTGGGTTTCTGCGAAGTCCCCGTAAATGAGAGTAATTCTAAAGACAGGGGACAAGTGACTGACTCTAATAATAAGTCTGATCAAGTTACTATAAATCATCCAGTACATGAATTTACACCATTGTCCCATTCTGTAAATAAACGAGCATTTATGATTTCTCCTGATTCATTCAGACATACTGGAGATATAACTCCTCCCTTAAACTTAAAGCAATCTGGTATCCTTGGGCCTGAGGTACATGCCGCAAATAGTGCAACTTTGTTGTCCATACGTAAAAGCATTTCAAAGTTGAAAACTCTTACGACTACTCCCAACACATCTACTCTCAAAGAAGAAAATGAGAAATTGAAACGTAGGTTTTCAAAATATTCTCCAGGGACTTCTTTCTTTTGTGAAAGAGATTTTGAAAACAAGCAAGTTGAAACCCTCACTGCTCCTTTGGAGGAACAGCCGTTTAGTTTAACTCTGGAGAATAACATGCATCGAAGTTTGATCAAGACTGATGATTGTGTAGTTGATTCTTTGATAAATACTAGCAAGTCAAGCCAAAATGAAGAGACTGTGGCCACCGAAAAGGATGAGGAAAAAATTTGTTTGATTTCGGCTGATGTTTCCTGCAATGATAACAACCTTAAGCCTGTGGATATTGGCGCTTCTCCCTTGCTTAAGATGCATATAACAAGGGTGGCAGATAGCATAGTTGAGATAAGAAAAGATGAAATTCTAACCAGCACGCATGCCAAACCTTTTTCTTCACCTGTAAAATCATTTGACCATACCTTATTGCCATCTGTAGAATGTCAAAGTAGTTTCCATGGTGAGTTGAAGCAAATGGAAATGCAGAGTGAATCTGTTAATAGCGGTCTAGGACAAGCCATTGGATACGACAAACTGACAGTAGCTAAAAAATTGGATTTGTCTGGTGTTGGAAACAGTGAACAGCCTAGCTCACCTTTTGAGGATGCACAGGTCAGCAAGTTTATTAAGGTAAAATTAAAGAGAGTAGCTGTATTTTTTGTTTAGTTATGATTCATGCAAATAAAAAAAGTCTCTGAAACCTTTGCATATCTTTATTACTTTGAGGAACATGTGGAGTTAGTATTTGCTAAAATGATAGAAAAGGAATATTCAAGTTTGATTCGAAATGTGGATATTTAATTCATCTCCTTTCATGGTTAGTTCTCTATGTGATGAGGACATAGTCCAAGATATAAATGATGCAATCCAAAGCTTAGAAGGTCCGGCCCAAGATTATCAAATCTATTTCTTATCACTATGGCATGATTTTCAGAGTCTATTACAAAAAACATAGTTTGATTTTACTGATATTTTTTCATTTAGATATTTAGTCTATTTCCTTAAGTCCATTCCCCCTACTTTTTATGGTTGTGATATTTGTAAGTATAATATATTTCAGTACAGTCAAGTTTTTCTAATCATTAAAATTTGTAAATCCTATTTCAATTTTCTTCCCTCTTTTGTCTAGGCAAGTAAACAATGTCATGGTTATGTTTCTTTACGAAATTAATATTTCGACTCTTGCTAAAACGTATGGGTAAAGGTGTCTCCATTGGCTCCAGTGGAAGACTATTTTTTCTTTCTTTTATGACGCTGAAGATGTCAGTTCTATGATTCTGATTTGATGCTTGTATGATTTAGAGTGAATTGAAGGGAAAACCAGCCAGGAGTCCTTCTAATAGATTTCTAGATCTAAGCAGTCCTATCCAAGAAGCAACAACTGTGTTACCCTCCCTGCAAGAGCCTCCTAGTGATATCCAAGACTTGTCTCCCAGGATTAATTCTGATGGGCATGGTGTTGATCTTGATAACAACCACCATCCGGCATTCCAAGTAGCTCAAAGCCCTCTTACCAAAACTGATATTGAGGTTTTTTCCGGGGAGAAAATGAATGATGTTGATCTTGATAACAACGGTCATCCGACACTCCAAGTTGCTCAGAGTCCTCTTACCAGCACTAGTATCAAGGTTTCTTCTGGGAAGAAAAAGAAAGGTGTCGAGTTATTAACTGATATCCGAGACTTGTCTCACAGGATTAATGACGGGCATGGAGTCGATCTTGATAACAATTGCCATCCGGCACTCCAAGTAGCTCAGAGCCCTTTTACCAAAACCGGTATCGAGGTTTCTTCTGGGAAGAAAAGGAAAGGTGTCGAATTATTAAGTGATATCCGAGCCTTGTCTCACCGGATTAATTCTGATGGGCATGGGGTTGATCTTGCTAACAACCGCCATCTGACACTCCAAGTAGCTCAGAGCCCTCTTACCAAAACTGGTATCGAGGTTTCTTCTGGGAAGAAAAGGAAAGGTGTCCAGTTACTAAGTAATGGAGATAATATAGTGAAGACAGGGAGGATTGACAGAAGTCAAGAGATTTATAAAAGTGGGGATGGAGATCTACAGTTTGTTTTGGAGCAAACAGATTGTATGAGAAGTGAAAGAGAAAAGTTTGGAGATCTGAAATGGCATGATTTGGATCATGTATGGATACTGTTTTATTTTAATAGTTAGTTAGAACTTTGTTTTTTTTTTTTTGGGTCTCTTAAGTCTTTACTTGTTCAATTTTCTTGCAGATTCTAGAAAGATTCTCAACCAGCACAAAACAATTGCTTTCTCCATCATTTGATAAGCTAAATTTGAGATTGGTATGTTCTAATATATGGTTGTAGAATTAGAAAGTAATAGCATGCAAATACAATTGTTGATATTTGTGCTTACTTTTTAATCATTCAAAAATATTTTATCATAGCTATTTATGCTATTTTGGCTCTCAATATTTAGATTGGCACACTGGAAGATATTTTGGTTCGTCTGCAGAAAGTTAAGAAATGGGATATTCTTTCTTCTGAAATTCATTCTCAGGTCTGTTGGATTAGATAATCGAATTTTGTGCACTTGGCTAGTTATCTCATAGCATAGCATGAACAAGCTGCTTATATTTGTAACGCTTAGTACATATTGCTTCCTCTAGAGACAAGAATAATGCTAGGAACACACTCTTTAACACACACATCTCAACACACTCTCTTTTATTGGTTAAAATTTACATGGGTCCCATAAATTTAATATGGGGTCCACAATTTTTTATGGGACCCATGTAAATTTCAACCAATAAAAGAGTGTGTGTTGATATGTGTGTGTTAGAGAGTGTGTTGCTAGCACTCCTCCTAAAGACAATATCTGAGGGCATGTTTCCTTTGAGACAACATTGTCTATTTTGACTTTTAAATATAAAAAATATAATCTTGTTTTCGCTTTGTTGATTTCAAAGATGTGTTATATATAATTATTTGTCGACTATTTCCTATACAGACATTTGAAAATAAAAAAAATGTGGCAATTTTGTAAATAAAAGTGAAAACAGGAAATGAAAACAAATGCTTTCTCAAATCAAACTTGCTCTCTGTTCGGAATTTCCTGTTTCTTATTGACATGGTTGTTTTTCTTTCAGAAGAAATTAACAGATCCTCTAAATATTCCCAGACACAAAAGGTATGTATAAGCTGTTTGACTAAGTCAATATTTGCGTTGTGTTGTTTCATACACAAGTTTATGGAATTTTTGTAATAAGGATGCAATTTTTGTTGATAGACTAATTGCTTTCTAATTAATGGTTGATAATGTTAAGTATTTCTTTTGCAGAGTTGTGGAAATGAAATTGTTGCTTTTTAATATAGCATATGAGAAGGCTAAGCTACAATTAATGAATGTTAAGCGTGAGAGATTACTGGTATTCTCTCTTACACATTAGTCTTAGTATTTAGCAATACATACAATTGGTGATACGAACATTCATTATTCACAGAAAAAAGTACAACAGCTGAGTTCTGGGCTTCAGGAGACTCAGATGATGAAAAATTCCATGCCATGTTATGCTAAGAGTAGACTGGTTAACATTCAAGCTGATGATAGTCATTTCAATGCAAGATTTTTTAATTCACAAGGAAAATGTCAGGTACAATTCGTTGTATGCGATTTAGTTTAAATGACCCAGTCATAATAGCTTCAAATTATCATGATACACTTCCATGTTATATCAAGTCTTCAAAACCTTTTATTGGTAGTGGAAATACACTGACTGGTGAGAGAATTACACCGAGTTAAGGTCACTACTTTTTCTTCCTCTGATTTCGAAACAGGAGGGAGTTAGCAATCTCCACCTTTTTTTTTTCACTTTTGGATAATACTTGACATTATATTTAAAGCAACTTTAATTTAAGGGTATTTGAAAGAATAAAAATAAAAATCTACATTCTCTATCCCCGCACTTTGATTCCCTTGCTACACAACATGTCAATCTTTGATGGAGCATTCTTATACAGAGAGCTCTCCTAACAAAATCATGTCTCTGTATTTTTGTTGTCAATGGAATCTTGGAGCTCATAGAGATTTCCTTGCAAAAGTTTTATCATCTCTATCTCACATTAATTCAATATTTATAAGTTGATAGCTGAATTGGTGACCCGTTGTCATATAGCGGTGCTATAGCTCTATTACGTAGCGGATTTTTATGAATCTGCCATGAAAATCCATGGTGCTATGCATATTCTTCTATGCGAGCTGTAGCAGCAGCTATAGCAGCATTTGCGGCCACAATTGTAAAACTTAAAACAAAGGGGGCTGGTTCGATTAGTTTTTTGGGTTAAATGTAACAAACACCTGACCAGCACACTTGATCGAATGGGCCCACTTCATTTTTATATGGACATTATATCCACTGAGCAATGCCCTTAAATGTAACAAACACCTGACCAACTCTCTTGGTCGAACGGGCCCACTGTTCATTTTTATATGGACATTATATCCACTGAGCAATGCACTTAAAGTTAAAACAAATTTGTACTCGACATTCATGAAACTTATGTTCATCTGATGAATGAATTTCCTCTTGTTTGCACTTTGCATGCTATATTTTCCCTTTCATATCCCTAGTTACTGTTTGTAGTTCATATTCATTGATGCAACATGATCATAAAAGGTTTAATATGGTGTCCATTGTATTTCAATTGCCAATGTTTTATTGGTCAATGTTAGGTTTCTTGCAAAAAAGTGATGGAAATGAGGCAAGAGCTTGAAAATTTGGATAAGAAAGCAAAATCTTTAAGTGAATTCTTTTATAGTTACTGCAAGATGAAAGGGGATCAAAGCTATACCAATGTCGTAAGATCTGTTCGTGATTATTTGGAAAAAAGAATGTCTTGCAAGTTGATATTCCAGAATTTGAAGGTTGTTAGACTTTAAATATGGTCCTTATTTATGTACAAGCTAAGATTTCATTTTCTGATCGATATTTCTGTTTCTAATATTTGTCAGTTGTGGGATGTTGAAGATTTTGAGCGTAAGGATGATTATCACATGATTATTCTCAACTATCGCGGATATATCATCCAAAGGTTAACTTTGATTTTATTTTTTTTAAGGATTGGAGCTCAAGTGTATCTTTTGTGACATTACTGAATATGCAAGTGCCTATTTACTTTGATGGAATGTAGGTTCACAGTAAATGCTGGTCTGTCAAGCATTATAGTATCAAATAGCTTGAATGATTTGAATATTGGAAAGGTAATTTGGTTGACATTTATCTGTTATTATATTATATATTCAACATTCATCATACCTTACAGTTTTCTAATGATACATTTATTTTTCAGACCTATCCGAATATGGATGCTTTCTCTGCATTTGTGTTTGCCTTAAATCCACATACCACTAGCAAGTGCACAGGTAGAATCAGTATGGCACTAGAAACACAGGTAAGTAACTGTTTCTTGTGCGGATTTTCTTGTAGCAAGTTTGTTTCATTTTTTATTTCATATTTCCTATATTCTTAGAGGGGATTACCATATTCATTAAATTATTAGTTACAACAGGGGTGGTCCTCACTTATTTTCAAAATATACTTGATATGGACTAGAAAAATAAGCTAATAGTATGAATGGTGTGGTTTATAAGAGTTAAGAAAATTTAGTTTCAAAGAAGCCTTTAAGTAGTTTTTTCTATTATCCCTTTGCTTTCTATTTCTTAGGCTCAAAGTTTTCTTTTGCAACCTCATAGTGTGTTGTAGCTAACCAGCTATTTTACGCAGATAACAGGTTCACTTCTAAGTAATTTGCTAGATGTGGTTGAGGAGGTTCAGTTAGCTCGGGTAGAAATTAGAAATTTGGTCCAGGCTAAGTTCAATTCTCATTCAGGTAGGCAAATTTCCTCTCTACTCTAAATATTATTATACCATGTGCCAATGTTTTAAGAATCAGATGGGGGGCAGTCATCGAATCAGTGAAAGAGTGTTATTTACTAGTTCAGCTCCAAGCATTGCATTGTTGAACTGCTGAGAATTATATATATATATATATATATATATATATATATATATATTATTAATATTATATTATATAATATATAACATATCAAATAAGCTATAAGGAATAAAGTTTGATATAAACTTAAATTAAATTAAAACCATATTACGTCTTGCAAGACAAAAGTTAATCAATAATAAGAGACTAAATAATATATTTGAACCAAATGCAAATGCCAACCTCATGGCTCATACATGAGTCTTAGGCTCTGTTTGGTAAGGCCATATTTTGAGCTTATAGCTTATAAGCTCATATGACAAAAAGACCTGTTCGGTAAACGTTTTTCATAAAGAGCTTATAGCTTATTTTTCAAACGCTATTTCAAGTAGCTTATAGCTTATCATTTTTTTCTTCCAATTTTACCCTTGCCATCTTACTTGAAAAAAATTAAATATTAATTAAACATATATATTTTATGTCATTTCATACTTATAAATTATTTCAACTGCTAATTTTACCGAACACTACAAATTCAATCAGCTAGCTTATTCGCTATAAGCTAACTTATCAACTATCCGCTATTCTTTACCAAACAGAGCCTTTGTAACTAAATAAATTTTATTATTAGTCTTTATAAAATCACGACTTTTCAAATTTAGTCCCTAAATAAATTTTATTCACCTTCAGTCTCTATTTGAAAAGGGTGCTTACCCTCAAAATAGTCCCTATAAAAAAAGTTGGAACTAAACTGATTTAAATTTATTTAGATACTGAACTTGAAAGGCTTTGATTTATAAGGACTATATACATATTTAATCTATAAATATTATCTGGTTGGATTAGAAAAAAAGGTTCAAGTAGCTTATAATGGAGAAACCTCCTTTATCGAATTTCTGCTTTATTTTTTACTAGTTTGAACTCCGCTCACTGGTTTTATGATCAGTCTGTTTTTCGGGATTGAAATTGAACAGTGTTTTTTGGGATTGAAATTGAACAGAACTACTGGACAAGTATGTAATCAGTTCATCAGTCGGTTACCCATCCCTATCAAACTGGCTGGTCCAGACTGATTTAATTTTCAAAACAATAATATGAACCTTTTATCAACAGAATATTCCTTTCTTAATTGGAATTGGTTACTACCTTCCATTTTCTGACATTAGATCTAACAGGTGTTTTACATTGTCCATTTCATACTGTTTTTGCAGCTCATCAACTTGATTTGCAGCTATCTTTCATCGACTTTTGTAGTGGGAAGAAGGTGCAAGTGATTCTCGATATGACATGCTTAAAATGGTAATCCTGCAATTTTTTAACATTCACCTTTAAATTATTTTTCCTTGCTTAGTTAATTCTTTGTTACTGTCTCTGGTTTGCCGAAAAATTATGTTTTGACAAGTAAAACTATTTGTTCTATGTTTGATTTGAAAATGGTCATGGAAGACAATACATAAGATGAAGCACAAGTCAAAATCTTGAATTCTGTTACCAAGTGAAATAGGATACAACTTTTTCTCCTCTCTTCCCCAACTTTTTACTTGTGCTGTACTATTCTGCTTTTGTTATACTAGAATCTGCATCAAACGTAACCTGAGTGTTGTTTGTTTCTTGCTCGAGTGTTCCAATCATTTAAGCACCGTACACAAGTCACTTAAAATTGAGACTGCCGAGTGTTTAAATGTGGCGATATCCCTGCACTGTGCATGAGATCAGCTTTATGGTTACATTTTTTTTCTGTTGGTATTTATAACTTTGTACTGAAAGGCACTGATTTAACAATTGGTTTGAGCAGTGGGGCATATCCTGCAGAGGTTCTTCCATCTCAAATATATGATCTTGCTTCTAATGGGGAACAAAAAGCTCTTCCTTCATCTCTTGTAGACGAAATAAGAAGTGCAGCTGAGAGTGTGAGTGTGGGGTATTCAAGAATTGTTAGGCTTTGTAGGTGCATTTCCCAGGCAGTTCAGGGTTGCACTCGAGGCAGGTGATCTTGTCTAATTGCTGCCTTCATTCACCGTCAATTTTTGGTTGATTGTTTATTAGAGCTTTATCTTGTGTATTTTCACATCCTGCTGTTGCCATAAATGGATGAGTAATTCTCATGCAGCATTAAATCATTCACTAATTTTCCAATGATTAGTGCTGTCATAAAGGAAATCAGTTTTTCGAGATCTGAAGTTCTTTGTGACTTTTTGCAAGATTTTCAACCTATAAGTATGTTGTTCAAGTATAATATTTGGTTATCAGAATGTTAGAAGATGAAAAAATGTGTATATTTCTTGTGAATATAATTGAGTTTATTATTAAAGTGATGAAAACTCATAAGAAATGAGTGATAACACTCATGAATCAGAGAAGAAAGAATGAAAATTGGAAAGGGAAATTGTTTTCATTGAATCAATTGGTTACAAGTTACAAAGCTTTATATACAATGAATCAATGGCTAACTAATTCTAACCAATGTAACTAACTCTAACCAACTATTTTAACTGCATAACTGCCTCAACAATGACAGTTACACTAGCTACTAGTAATGACAATTACACTAACATCCACCTATATCAGTTACTTGCAACAGAAGTAATCTATATTTGCACTATTTTCTCAATACCCTCCCTTAAGTTGAACACTGAAAAATGTTGATCATGTTCAACTTAGAGAGAAAATATTTGAATTTTGGTGAAGCCAAAGGCTTAGTAAGAAAATGTGCAACTTGTTCATTTGTTGAAATTGGTAGAAGCTTCAATGTTCCCTTTTGTACCTTTTCTCTAACTAGGTGACAGTCAATCTCTAGGTGTTTTTTTCTTTCATAGAACACAGGTGGTCTTGTACATTTAACTTGTAAATCATCAAGTAAGTAAAGCAGCCATTGCAGTTCACAACTTGCTGAGGATAAGACTCGATACTCAACTTCTGAAGAAGACCTAGAAATTGTTTGTTGCTTCTTTGCTTTCCAAGATATCAATGAAGAGCCTAAGAAGAAGCAGTAACCACTAGTAGATTTCCTTGTGTCTATGCATCCTGCCCAATCAGCATCAGCATATCCTAGTAATTGAATCTCTAAATTTCTAGGAAACAACAGACCAAGTCCTGGTTCTTGTTTGAGATATCTTAAAATTCTACAAGCTGCATTGTAGTGAACCACAGTGGGAGCATGTAAGAATTGACTTAGTTGTTGTGTGGCCAAAGTGATGTCAGGTCTTGTGGTGTTCAAATATAGTAGCCTTCCTATCAACCTTCTGTATGATGTCTGCAAAAGGTTCCCCATTGTCTTGATGTAGCTTAGTGGAAGGATCAACAAGAGTAGTGACAGGTTTTGATCCAAGTAAGCCAGTGTCCTCCAAAAGATCTAGACAATATTTTCTTTGAGATATTGTAATACCTTGACTAGATTGAGCTACTTCTAGTCCTAGAAAATATTTGAGATTGCCTAGGTCCTTGATTTTAAATTTTGCATCCAGAATGGTTTTCATTCTATCTATTTCTGTGCTAGATGAGCCTGCCATGATGATATCATCAACATAAACCAAAATAGTTGTGAAATGCTCTTTGTTTTTCATAGTGAACAAAGAATGATCAGAGTTGGATTGATGATATCCTTGTTGAGTAAGCAAAGTAGATAGTTTTTCATACCATTTTCTGCTGGCTTGTTTAAGTCCATATAAGCTCTTTTTAACTTACATACTTGATTTGGCTTGGCTAACACCCCCTATGGAACCTGCATGTAGACATCCTCTTGGAGATCACCATGGAGAAAAACATTGTTGACATCCAATTGTTGGAGATGCCAATGCTTGCTGGATGCTAAAGCTAACAATAATCTGGCAATAGTAAGCTTAGCAACTGGGGAGAATGTGTCAAAAAAATCAAGACCTTCAATTTGATTATATCCTTTGGCCACTAATTGAGCCTTGCATCTCTCAATAGTACCATCAACTTTGTGTTTGACCTTAAAAACCCATTTGCAGCCTATAGGTTTAATTCCCCCAGGTAGATCAATGATAGACCAAGTACCATTTCTGTGTAATGCCTCTAGTTCAGTGTTCATTGCCTCAATCCAGTCTTTAGATTTACAAGCCTCAGCATAGGTCTTAGGCTCAGTAGTATTAGAAAGAGACACAGAAAAAACTTTTTGAAAAGAGGATAAATTTGCATAAGAATGAAAAGTAGACAAAGAATAAGAAGTACCTGAGGTGATTGCTTGAGATGACTTTGATGAAGAATTGCATACATAATCTTGCAAATATGAAGGTATACGTGTCTGTCTCTTAGGTTTAGGAGTGGGGATATCAGAGTGTGAAATGGGAGAGGTAAGGATTTTTGGAACTGGTTCAATATTGGAAGGTGGTGGTGAAGTATCAATGGTAGGAGTAGAATCTGAGAGAGTGGTTTTAAATTGAAAAGAAGTATATGACCAAGGTTTGGAAGTATTTTTTGTGTTATAGGGAAATATATGTTCATGATGAGAAACATTTCTAGAAACTAAAATGTCCTTATTGAGAAGATCATAAAGACAACACCTTTCATGCCTGCCTTGTAACCCAAGAAAACACATTTTCTAGCTCTATGATCAAGCTTTTTTCTATGATTTTGTAAAGTAGTGGCATAAGCCAAAGATCCAAACACTTTAAAATCAGTATATTGAGGATGTTTATTGTAAAGTAAGTAAAATGGAGATTTATTTTCCAAAACTGGTGATGAAATTCTATTAATAAGAAAAGTAGCATGTGTGACAGCATAAGACCAAAAATGTTTTGGCAATTGGGATTGGAATAAGAGAGCACGAGCAACATTTAGAATATGCTGGTGCTTTCTTTCCACCCTAGCATTTTGCTTTGGAGTTTCCACACAGCTAGTTTGATGACAAATGCCTTTAGAGGCATAAAACTTTGAAAGCAAAAATTCAGGTCCATCATCAGACCTTATAGTTTTGACTTTGGATTCAAACTGTGTTTCAATTAATGACACAAAATTTTGAACAGCTATGCTAGCTTCACTTTTAGACTTCATTAAAAATAGCCAAGTAAATCTGGAAAAATCATCAACTACAGTTAAGAAGTAAGAATGCTTATGAATAGATTGGACATAAATGGGGCCCCATATGTCAATATGTAAAAGTTCAAATGGCTGAGATGTCTTATTATTACTTGTAGAGAAAGAAAGCTTTTTCTGTTTGGCAAAGTGACACACATCACATGTCGCTTTATGATCTACATCAGTAAAAGGAAATTTATAATGAAGTAAAGACATCCTAGAGGGTGAAATGTGTCCTAGTCTAAAATGCCAAATGGCACCGGGAGGAAGGCTATGAGTACAAATCTTCAACTTTGTCAGCTGAACCAATCATCCTCTTCATATCCTTGTCCTGTATCAAACATTTAGAACCATCAAATGAGATTGTGCAGCCTAATGCATTTCACATCTTTGAAACAGAAATAAGATTTAAAGTAAAATCAGGAACATAAAGGACATTGGACAAAACGAAATTTTCAGAGAATTTGATGGTTCCTGCAAATTTTGCAAAAGTGGATTGACCTGTAGGTAATTTGACTTTAATTGGAGTGATTTGATTGTATGAATCAAACCACTGTAGAGAGCCACAAAAGTGATCACTGGCACCAGAATCAATGATCCAAGTGCCTTAGGTAATGTTACAACAACAAAAAGAAAAAAGAGAGACACTACCTATGTAACTAACTCTAACCAACTATTTTAACTGCATAACTGCCTCAACAATGACAGTTACACTAGCTACTAGTAATGACAATTACACTAACTTCCACCTATATCAGTTACTTGCAACAGAAGTAATCTATATTTGCACTATTTTCTCAATATTTATTTTATTGTTTGAAACAAGAATATAATTGAGTTTAGAAAGGTTGATTTTATAATTGTTATGATATTTAAAAGATGTCTATTGTAAAATATTTTCAACCAAGTGTAAACATGAACATTTAACCTTCTGAATAATTTATTTTTTACAAAGATTTAAATACATGTTCTGGATGTGATTAATATATGGATTTACATACTCCATCCTATCACATTTATAAGCAAACAAAACTGTTTGTGCGGTGTTTAAGAAATTTGTCCCGTCAAATTTTTAAAAGGCAATATAGTAAAATTATTCATGTTTTATATTAAATCAAGAAAAATAAGCCTTATTTCTAAAAGGCAATATAGTAAAATTATTCATGTTTTATATTAAATCAAAAAAATTAATTACACCTAACTAAATTTTTTAAACACCTCACACACAGTTTTTTTGCTTATATATGTGACTGGAGGGAGTAGATAATAAGATCTGTTGGATATTTGAATTGGCCTCATTTTGCTAAAACAAATATACAAGTAAGATGTTGGACCAAATGTTTCAACATTGGTACAACCAGTGTTCAAATGATTTGCGCGCGTGTTTAAATAAGGAAAGCGCGTTTTTAAAAGGAAACCACGTTTTATTCTTGTGCGCCAAGGAGTATACTTTTGTAAAGAATCAGCGATGAGATATTTTCCTAAAGATGTTCTGACATTTTAGGAAACTTTATGTATGGTTTTGATTCTTGATTAATGTGTGTTCTAAGCCCAAATTGGAGTTCAGCCCGTTTATGCTTGGAGTATATATATGAAGAACGAAAAACCCAGTAGGGTTATCAAAGCCGTCATCGAAGAATAACATTCTAGGGTTTTGAGTATTGTTCTATTTTGTGAGTCTTTCTTGTGGATTCTATAACACAAGCTAAGGACTGATTTTGTGTGTGTGTTAGTTACTCCTAAGCTTCTAAGTACGGAGTTAACTTGTTGTTTTGAAGTGATAGTTGGAGGTGAGATGAGATCTCATACTTAGGAGTTCTTAAGTAGAAGTTGCACAAGTAGATGTCTAGGATATAAGTTGTAAACGAGGTGTTTACTGAGGGCTTAGATCTAGCACTACATTAGTGGATTTCCTTCCTGGATTGGTATCCCCTAGAGTAGGTTCGTTTATACCGAACTCGGTTAACAAATCATTTGTGTCTTTATTGTTTTCTGTCATTTAAATTTTATTTCCTGCTGCTTCGTATAAGGTTGGAACATTGGTTACAACATTGTGTTCACAGAAGTGTTGGAACATTGTATTCAACATTAGTTCCTGGGCGTGCCAGATTTCAATTGGCATCAGAGCAGACACCCTGTTCTGGATTGGGTGAGATTCAGGGCGTATACATCTGGTAGAAATGGAGAAAGAAGGAGGGTTCGTGAATAGACCTCCTCTGTTGGATGAAACTAATTATGACTACTGGAAGTCCCGTATGGAAGCTTTTTTAAAGTCTATTGACAGCAAAACATGGAAGGCAGTTCTAATTGGATGGGAACCACCAGTATTACAGGACAAAGATGGAAAGAAACTGGAAGAGCTGAAGCCTGAAAGTGAGTGGTCTAAAGAGGAAGATGAATTGGCTCTTGGTAACTCAAAAGCGTTGAATGCATTGTTTAATGGAGTTGATAAAAAAATGTTTAGACTAATTAAACGTTGCAAGGTTGCTAAAGAGGCTTGAGAAATCTTGATTACCACTCAAGAGGGAACATCTAAGGTAAAGAATTCTAGACTACAGATGCTCACTACAAAGTTTGAAGAACTCAGGATGAAGGAGGATAAAAGTGTGCATGAATTTCGTATGACTATTCTAGATTATGCCAACACCTTTGATGCTCTAGGTGAGAAGCTTTCAGAAGAGAAAATGGTTAGGAAAATGCTGAGATCTTTACCAAAGAAGTTTGACATGAAAGTCACATGCATTGAAGAATTTAGAGAACTTGACACTATTAAGCTTGATGACTTGGTAGGTTCACTTCAAACATTTGAAATGTTAGCTAATGAGCGTTCTGGAAGTAATGGTAGCAAGAATAAGAGCATAACACTTGTGTCAAATACTGATAATGAAGACCATCAAGATGACATGGACACTGATGAAAGTATCTCAGATGCCATGGTACTGCTGGGAAAGCAATTCAACAAGGTTATGAGACGCATGGATAGAAAGACAAAAGGAAATGTTCCAAACATCAGATTCGACATCAGCAAACCTGGAAACAATTTCAGAAGGACAAAAACTGATGACAAAGTAGGACAATCTAAGGGAGTAAAATGTCATGAATGTGAAGGTTTTGGGCACATTAGAGCTGAGTGTGTCACGTTTCTCAAAAGACAGAAAAAGAGCATGACTGCTACATGGTCTGAAGAGGATGAATCTGAAGAAGAAGCTGAGAATGAAGCAGCCAGACATGTAACTGCCTTAACTAGAGTGGTTGAGTCTGATTCTGATTCAATTGATGAGGAAGTGTCATATGATGAGCTAGCTGTATCCTTTAAATCTCTGTGCATCAGAAGTGAGGAGGAATGTGAGCAACTTGAAGCTGAAAGGAAATTGGTTATTCAACTAAAGACTGAAAGAAAAAATCATCTTAATTAAACTCTCAACTTGAGCACTTAAAGAAGCAAGTTGTAATGATGCACCATAGTACACATGCTTTAGATGAGATTCTGGAAAAACAGGTTGTCAAGCCACAACCCATTGGGCTTGACTATGAAGCTCTCAACAAAAAGCAGATGTATGATCCATATACGAAGTTTATGACTGCTGAAGGTAATCATCACTTTACAGTGCCCAGGCAGATGTTTCAACATCCCAAGCGACATCAGAAGACTCACATGAACAGATCACGTTCATGGATATGTCATCACTGTGGTAAGAAGGGACATATCAGACCTTACTGTTACAAACTCTATGGGTACCCCAAACACTTCAGGGAGTTTCTTCCTGAACCTCCTATTTTGAAAACTAAAAGTGAATGGAAACCTAAAGGAGAAAGTGTTGCTCTCATTGCTCACACTTCATTTAGAGCTTCATCAAGGGAAGACTGATACTTTGATAGTGGATGCTCACGTCACATGACAGGAATTAGCAGGTTCCTTGAAAATATTGAACCTTATGCCACCAGCTTTGTCACGTTTGGAGATGGAGCTAAAGGTGAAATCATGGGTACAGGGAAGCTGATCAATCATGGCTTACCAAAGCTTGATAATGTTTTCTTGGTCAAAGGCCTTACAGCTAATCTGATCAGTATTAGTCAACTCTGCGATCAAGGATACAAAGTAAATTTCACACAAGCTGAATGTATTGTCACAAATGAAGAGGGAGTGGTGATGAAGGGGGAAAGGTCCAAAGACAACTGCTACTTATGGACATCTCAAAAGGAAGCTAATTCTTTCACATGTTTATTGAGCAAGGAAGAAGAAGTAAAGTTGTGGCACCAGAAACTTGGTCATCTCCATCTCAGAGGAATGAAGAAAGTCATCTCTGAAGAAGCTATCAGGAGATTACCTAAGTTACATATTGAAGAGAAACACATTTGTGGTGAATGTCAGATTGGTAAGCAAATCAAGATGTCGCATCCAAGGCTCAAACATTCTGTTACTTCCTGTGTACTCGAATTATTGCACATGGATTTAATGGGACCTATGCAAGTAGAAAGTCTTGGTGGAAAAAGGTACGTCTTTGTAATGGTTGATGATTATTCAAGGTTTACTTGGGTGAGCTTTATTAGAGAAAAGTCCGACACTTTTGAAGTATTTCAAGAATTGTGTAAACAATTACAAAGGGAGAAAAGTAGTGGAATTGTAAGAATTAGAAGTGATCATGGAAGAGAGTTTGAGAATGCTAAGTTTCTTGAATTCTGTTCATCAGAAGGTATTAAGCACGAGTTTTCTTCTCCCATCACACCTCAACAAAATGGTGTTGTTGAGAGAAAGAATAGAACATTGCAAGAATCTGCTAGAGTGATGATTCATGCAAAGAATCTGCCTTTGAATTTCTGGGCTGAGGCAATAAACACTGCTTGCTATATTCATAATAGAGTCACATTAAAAACAGGAACCATCATGACTCTTTATGAACTGTGGAAAGGAAGAAAGCCCACAGTAAAACATTTTCATGTGTTTGGAAGCAAGTGTTATATTCTGGTTGATAGAGAACAAAGAAGGAAGCTTGACCCTAAAAGTGATGAAGGAATATTCCTTGGTTACTCAACCAACAGCAGGGCCTACAGAGTTTTTAATTCAAGAACCAAAGTTATGATGGAATCAATCAACGTGGTAGTGGATGACTCACCATCAGAAAAGGCAAAGGATGTTGGACAAGGTGCTGCAACATTTGGACCATCAGAAGAAGCTGACAGCAGTGATAAAAACTCAAATGAGCAGGATGATGAATCTATAGGTTGGTCTCAGAATGATCCAACTAACAAGGGACCATTTGTAAGGGTTCAGAAAAATCATCCAAAGGAGCTTATCATAGGTAATCCCGATCAGGGAATCACCACAAGAAGATCGATTAATGTGGTTTCTAATTCATGTTTTGTTTCAAAATTTGAACCTAAGAACATAAAAGAAGCTCTTACTGATGAATTCTTGATATGTGCTATGCAAGATGAGTTGAATCAGTTCAAGCGTAGTGAGGTATGGGATCTTGTGCCTAGACCTAGTGGTTTGAATGTGATTGGTACAAAGTGGGTGTACAAGAATAAATCTGATGAGAATGGAGTTGTGACTAGAAACAAAGCCAGGTTAGTTGCACACGGATACACTCAAGTGGAAGGTCTTGACTTTGACGAAACCTTTGCTCCTGTGGCTAGGTTAGAATCTATAAGATTACTCTTGGGAGTAGCTTGCATCCTTAAGTTTAAGCTATTCCAAATGGATGTGAAAAGTGCCTTCCTTAATGGGTACTTACATGAAGAAGTCTATGTTGAACAACCTAAGGGGTTTATTGATCCAACTCATCCAGATCATGTTTACAAGTTGAAGAAAGCTCTATATGGATTAAAGCAAGCTCCAAGGGCTTGGTATGAACGACTCACTGATTTTCTTATTAGTCAAGGATACAGAAAAGGAGGGAATGACAAAACTCTGTTTGTTAAGGAAGAAAATGGTAAATTGATGATTGCACAAATATATGTGGATGACATTGTTTTTGGTTGAATGTCGGATTAGATGGTTCAACATTTCGTTATGCAGATGCAGTCTGAATTTGAGATGAGTCTTGTAGGTGAACTAACTTACTTTCTGGGTCTTCAAGTGAAGCAAATGGAAGAAACCATCTTCATCTCTCAAAGTAAGTATGCCAAGAACATTGTGAAGAAATTTGGAATGGAAAATGCTCCACACAAAAGGACACCTGCACCTACACACCTAAAGCTTACTAAGGATGAAAGTGGTACAAGTGTTGATCAAAGTCTCTATAGGAGTATGATTGGCAGCTTGTTGTATCTTACTGCAAGCAGGCCTGATATCACGTTTGCTGTAGGAGTTTTTGCAAGATACCAGGCGGAGCCCGAGATTAGTCATATCACTCAAGTCAAGAGGATTCTGAAATATGTGAATGAGACAAGTGACTATGGTATTCTGTTCTCACATGGTAATGATTATAGACTAATTGGCTATTGTGATGTTGATTGGGCTGAAAGTGCTGATGATAGGAAAAGCACATCAGGTGCTTGTTTCTTTCTTGGAAGTAATTTGATCTCATGGTTCAGTAAAAAGCAAAACAGTGTCTCTCTATCAACTGCTGAAGCTGAATACATAGTAGCTGGAATTAGCTGTTCTCAATTGTTGTGGATGAAGCAGATGTTGAAAGAATACAATGTTGAGCAGGATGTTCTAACATTATACTGTGACAATTTGAGCGCCATAAATATTTCAAAAAATCCAGTTCAACACAGTCGAACCAAACACATTGATATTCGTCATCACTTCATCAGAGATTTGGTTGAAGATAAAATTGTTACTCTTGAGCATGTGTCTACAGAAGAACAGTTGGCAGACATTTTTACTAAGGCATTGGATGCAAATCAGTTTGAGAAATTAAGGGGCAAATTAGGAATTTGCCTATTTGAAGAACTGTAGCAATTACAGTTATTTGGGGGTGCAGCAGTTCTAACCAACTTCCTCCCTTTAGTGCTGCACGCAAATCTAGGAAATCAAATATACACTTTCCTAAACCTTTTCATATTTCCTTTTTCTATTTCCACACATAACCTCTCCAACTTCTCAAACTTCTTTCTCTTTGCAAACCGTTAAATTACTCCAATCTCTCGTCACCGAAACTCTCATTACGCCATGTCTACTTCACAAAAATCCTCCCCTGTCAAGGATCAAACCACTATTTCGCCTACAAAAAGTTCTTCCGATCACTCCAAAACAAAGGTTGAAGCATCACCTTTGATCGCTCTTGTTGAACCTTTGGCGTCGGTGCATGCAAGCGAAGTAGAGAACCGATCTACTCGAAGCAAATCTGTTGCAAAGAAGGAGAAATCAAAGAAAGTAAGTAATTCTCCAACTTCTGTCTCTAGTAAAATCGGAAGTAAAAAGAAAACTAGATCAAAATCTGTACCGAAACGTTCGTTTATTATGACAGACTTGTACCTAAATCCAAATCCTTTTGCATCCGATAATGTTGATGTTGCTGTTGATTCTGGAAAATCAAATGTTGAAACATCTAGGATTGTTGATGAGTCTGTTGCCCTAGATTCGGAGAAATCCAAAACCCTAGGTTCTAATGATACCAAATCTGATGACCTATTAGGGAAGACTTGTGAGAACACTGTTACTGCTACTGTTGTTGAGAGTACTTCTGAGAAACCTAAGACTGTGGATGGAGAGTCTGTATGTGTTAATGATTCTGAGTTGGGTTCTCAAAAACCAACTGATGACGTTACTGATGTGGTGAAGGATGTTGGGACATCCAGTGTTCCTGCACCTAACGATGTTGTAACATCCTTGGCTCAACCTGACACAAATTCTGATTCTCAAGCTACTACTGAGAAAACTGTGACTGCTGACATAGGAAGATCTGAAGACATTGAGAAGACTGTTGAAGTCAATACAGAGGATGCTTCTGAGGATACAGTTAATGACAACCATGACATTATTGATGTGGATGATGTAACCTTTCCTACAGAGCCCCTTGCCGAAGTCATGAAAAACACTATCAAGACTAGGTTGAGAGGGAGTACAAGCAAGACTGCTACTGTCACCAAGACTGTGCCTGCTGTAAAGAAGAAGGACTCATCTTGTAAGCCTGTGCTGTTTGGACCAGGTCGTGGGTGGAGCAAAGGCACCCCTGTTAAATCAAGTAAGAACAAGCCCCAGAAGAGAAGGCTAGCTTACTCTGATGATTCTGAGTACAATGTTGAAGACATTCCTCCTCCTGCTAAGAAGAGTAAGCCAAGTGCCAAGAAGGCTTCTCTCGCTGTTGAAGATGCTCCCATGGATAATGTGTCTTTTCATTCCATTGCTAATGCTCAGAGATGGAATTCTGTTTACCATAGAAGGATGGCCCTGGAGAGAGAGCTAGGTAAGAAAGCTCTCAAATGTGAAGATGTGATGGAGCTTATTGAAGCTGCTGGTTTAATGAGAACAGTCACTGACTTTGGAGACTGTTTTGAACGCTTGGTCAAGGAATTCCTGGTTAATATTCCTGAAGGTTGCAATGATCCCTTGAGTAAAGACTTCCAGAAGGTGCATGTTAGAGGCAAGGTGGTAATCTTCTCTCCTAAAGTGATCAACAAATATTTGGGCAGAGATGAAGGACCTCAAGCTGAAGTAGAGGTCACTGACAATGCCTTATGCAAGGCTGTTACTGGTGGACAGGTCAAGGCGTGGCCCATTAGAGCAAAGGTCCCTGCTGGGAAACTAACTGTGAAATATGCCTTATTGAACAGAATTGGCTCCGTGAACTGGGTTCCAACCCTTCAGACCTCTGATATCTCAACAGGTTTGGCAAAGTTTATCTACATTGTTGCAAATAAAATTCCATATGATTTTGGACAGTATATTTTTGATCAAACCCTGAGGCATGGTAAGTCTGGTGCTGTGAGTTTACCTATTGCGTTTCCCACTCTTTTGTGTGGCATTATTATCAGTCAACATCCAGGTATTGTGTCTTCTGATGATGTGGCTAAGAAGAGGGAACATCCTTCCAGATATTGTTGGAACATCCTCCCAAGCTGCCCCTGTGCAAATGACAAGGAAGGATGTTATAGCTGGGTTGAAGGATGTTTGTAGGGAATTTGATGAGAAGAAAGAGGAGCTTGACAGGATGTTTGATGCTAAGAAGAAGATTTTTGAGGATATGATTGCTGCTCTGGAACGTGAGGAAGATCCTGTAGCTGTGGATACCAATGCTGATAATATGGCAGGTGGTGTTGCAGTTGATACTGAGGAAGGAACTGGTGTGTGTGATGACAAAGGTGGTGATGATGTTGAGACCAGTGCTGAAACATCTGGTGGTGATACAGATGAGGGAGAAGGGACTGCTAGCAGCTCTGAAGACTGATTCTACTGCTTTGTTCTAAGTTCCTGTGTTTCTTTTTTGTTATGTTTCTATTTTGACTGTCTTATCATGGGCGCTGCCCTGAATATTTGAGCACTCTTGTGCTATGCTAGTCTGTAATAATCTACTCGTATGTCCTTTTGGTACTGTTTGATATTCTGCCTGAAGATAATTTGTCAACTTTTGTGGCTAAAAAGGGGGAGTAGTGTTGTTAGTATGTGCTAGTATTGTTAGTATGTGCATGTTCCCTGATGTGTGATGTGGAATCAGATGTTGAAGCATTCTGCTGATATGTGTAGCAGTAGTTTATAATGCATGTATGAGTAGCTATGTATGTGATGTATGTTTGAGGGGGAGTAGTATGACAACATGTTCAGGGGGAGCAAAATTTTTTTTGAAAAAGATCTTGTTCATGTTTGCTCTGATTCTGATGTTGAGGGGGAGCAAGTTTGCTGTGATCCATGCATGTGCTTATGTTCTGATAAATGTTGAAACATCCAGTTACTGGGAATTTATTTTTCCTAAGTGGCTGAGTTTGTGTGAGAGACCATTTCTCTCTTTTGGCTTATCCTGTGAGGCTAGTTGTGTTCACTATTCCGCTGTTGTATGCCTCTGATATTTCTGAGTGATACTGTATTTTCTTATCTGCATTTTTTCTTGAGAAGCTCAAATGACTAATTTGCTTTGAAGAAATGATGTTCTGTTTCATATGTTGTGTGTTCATGTTGATCTGTGGAAATTACATCTCTGTGTATCTCTCTGAAATGGTTGAAGTAATCTCAGATTGTTTTAGCCAAAAATTTGCCAAAGGGGGAGATTGTTGGATATTTGAATTGGCCTCATTTTGCTAAAACAAATATACAAGCAAGATGTTGGACCAAATGTATCAACATTGGTACAACCAGTGTCCAAATGATTTGCGCGCGTGTTTAAATAAGGAAAGCGCGTTTTTAAAAGGAAACCACGTTTTATTCTTGTGCGCCAAGGAGTATACTTTTGTAAAGAATCAGCGATGAGATATTTTCCTAAAGATGTTCTGACATTTTAGGAAACTTTATGTATGGTTCTGATTCTTGATTAATGTGTGTTCTAAGCCTAAATTGGAGTTCAGCCCGTTTCTGCTTGGAGTATATATATGAAGAACGAAAAACCCAGTAGGGTTATCAAAGCCGTCATCGAAGAATAGCATTCTAGGGTTTTGAGTATTGTTCTATTTTGTGAGCCTTTCTTGTGGATTCTATAACACAAGCTAAAGACTGATTTTGTGTGTGTGTTAGTTACTTCTAAGCTTCTAAGTACGGAGTTAACTTGTTGTTTTGAAGTGTGTCTTCGCAAACATTATTGTGTTACTGTAATCACTGTGCGTGATAGTTGGAGGTGAGATGGGATCTCATACTTAGGAGTTCTTAAGTAGAAGTTGCACAAGTAGGTGTCTAGGATATAAGTTGTAAACGGGGCGTTTACTGAGGGCTTAGATCTAGCACTACATTAGTGGATTTCCTTCCTGGATTGGTATCCCCCAGAGTAGGTTCGTTTATGCCGAACTGGGTTAACTAATCATTTGTGTCTTTATTGTTTTCTGTCATTTAAATTTTATTTCCTGCTGCTTCGTATAAGGTTGGAACATTGGTTACAACATTGTGTTCACAGAAGTGTTGGAACATTGTATTCAACATTAGTTCCTGGGCGTGCCAGATTTCAAGATCAAAATGTTGAGTGCTCAAGATTATTTGTGACGTCACGTTTCTTGAAGAGAGTAGATAATAAGATCAAAATGTTGAGAGGTCAAGATTATTTGTGACGTCGACATTTCTTGAAGACACGGATTATTTCGAATTTGTACGGTCATTGGACAAAATTAATAAGAAATATTTTTATCACAATGGAAAAAGAAATCCTCACAATTTAAATGTGGGAAAATATATTATTTTATGATTGTCATAAAGATTTTGAGTTTTGTATCTTGAAGTTATAAAGTTAAACTCATTATCGAGTTCGTGCTATAAGTCCTTGAATACTGAGTTCGATTGCTGATCGGATAAAAAACTCATTACATAATGCATTATTTAACCAAAAGAATGGTGGCAAAAAAAAAAGGGGGCTTTTATAACATCAAATAAAAAAAACATGGGAGGGCATTATGGACAAACACAAACAAAAAGTATACCCCTGATCTTATATGTGGCAACATCAGATACAGAAAAAGTCAGATACATAGGATGTTGATTTTGGTATGAAAAAATAATTTTCGAAAATAAGAAAAAAAGAACTGAAGTGTTTTTTGGTTGAGTCGCGTACTAGGTCGCTCTCTTTAAAATGTTTTGCGGAACTGTTTAAAATTGTGCAAAGCAGAATACAACCAACCGCGCCGTTCACAGGATACAACAATTCTGTTCAAACAGAACCGACCAATCACTGCACTGTAATGATCGGAGAAAGAACATCTTCTTGAAGTTGAAGGACTTGACAAAGCTACACGAAAATTGATACAACAATTTCAAGTAGTTGAAGGACTTGACAAAGCTACACGAAAATTGATACAACAATATCAATTTAGCTAATACAACAATATCAGTATCGAACCAATGAAACACAAATAAAATTTTTTCGTGAAGAGAAAAAAAACAAGAGCAAATACTGTATGAGTATTTAGGTGTGAGAATGCTTTTTGTCTTTTTTTTTGTGAGAGAATAGTTTTGTTTTTCACGAAGATGAAAGTGTCGTGTACATAGAACAAATCAAATTAGCCATCCGTTTTGGTGAATAGTAACGTATGCAGTAATTATTTGGTATTGCAACGTAGGGGTGCAACCTATAAAGCCCGATATTCCAAAAATAGTAAAGTATCGTGTCTGATGCGTGTTCGATACCGATACTCGTCCGATACTCGTACCGGAGAGTATCGAACAATTAATATTATTATTTTAAAGAAAAAATTACCGATACGTGTCCGATACTTCTCCGATACGCGTATCAGAGAAGTATCGGATAACTAATGTTCTATGATGATAGAATTGGAGGACATCATACTGATACAATCTGTGTTTCCTCTTAAATAGTGAATGTTAGGGGATGATGTTCTTTCTGGGGTACTTATGATGTTTTTTTTTTATAGTACTAGTTATGTTATTTTTGGGTAGTACTTACTTAATGTAATCATCACTTGTTTGCTCAGTATGTAATCATCAATTGTTTGTTCAGTTTGAGTAATTTAAATGTGAATTTATTATCATTATCGATTATTGTTATGTTTATATATTGTGCATTTATATATTTAATTTTAAATTTAATTTTTAAATAACGTATCGCGGCAGTATCATATCGGGGATTTTGAAAAAAATTCCGTATCGCCGTATCGGTATCGTATCGCATCTGTATCGTGTCACGTATCCGGGCTTCATAGGGGACAACATAATATGTGTGGATTAATGGATAAAACGGGAAGAAATGAATATGTCCAACTGTGATAAGTCAAATTTGACCAGCTTAATTAACTAATTAACTAAAAGATTAGTTAATTTGTGACTACAAAATATTAGCCACTTTAGGATATATACACTACAAAAGAAAGTGTTCTAAGAAATGTAGAAATTTTTTCCCACTTTTTTTAATTCACACTCCTTAGTTCCAAGTCATATACAAGACTAAATGAACCTAACAAAGTTGATTTTCCAACATAGGAACATCAAAATTGTCACACAAATATATACACAGTGATTTACCCGTACTCCATTATATTATAAGAAAAGTATCAGTACAGGGTACACACCCGTATCACTATCGAATACGTATCCATACCTTAATTTATGTTCATACACATATATTAATTTTTCTAAAATTGTCGTACCCCGTACCAGTACCCGTATCTAGGGGTGCTCGCTGTTTGGTTTGGATCGGTTTTGAGGCAAAATTCATCCGATCCAAAATTAATTTTGGGCCTGTTTGTTTCAGATTTAAAAAAATAGATTTTTTCTTTGTATTTTTGAAAATATATTTTATAAAACCGTTTTTCAAAATATTACAAGTTTTTTTATATTCGTTTTTTCTAAATTCAAACACTAATTTTGACATCATATAACATAGACGTACATTATTGAAGAACAAAAAATAGTCAAAATCTCAATTTTTATAAAAAGTTGTATTTCAAAAATGATTTTTATGAAAATCTATTTGAAATAGCTTCAAAAAAAGTGATTTTTTTAAAATTTTGATATCCAATTTTTTTTTCAATAAAATGATGATATACCTAAAATAACATTTTAAGAATAATTATTCAAACAAAATTTTCATTTGAAACTTTTATAAAAAAATTCTTTGTAAAATTTTTTTATACAAAATTTTCTAACACTACAAAATCTATTTTAAAAAAAATCTCAAACAAACGGGCCCTTTATTTGCTGTTTGGTTCGGTTTTGGATGACAAATAAAAAAAATTCGACCCGATCCAATCCAATTTTATGCGGTTTAATTTGGATCAGTTTTTTGGATATCCGATTTTATGTCGTGACGCCTAGGTCTAGGGATGTAGTGTTTCAAAGATTAGGCTTTGCTATTCAAAAAGGATTAGTGGCGCAACTTGTTGCCCGTCTACCTTTTGTTAATGTGTAATTATTTTATATATATATATACCCATAGATGAGGCTAGGGTAACAAATTGCTACAACATACAAGAAAAGCGATGGAAAACCACTAGATTTGGTTTTAAAAAAAAATATTAATATTATAAAAAAACTCCATAAAACAACGGTTTGAATTTTTTGACGAAATAAATATTAAGTTTGAGGTAAAATATAACATATAATACATTAAAAATTAATATTTTGGCATGACAATTATAAATTATATTTAATACATATAAAAAAGTAAGAAATAGATTAAATTAAACTAACAAATAGTATTATCAAAAGTTAAAATGAACAAAAAAATAGTTTAATTCAACATATATTCATACTAATAAAAATATAAATAAGTATTAAAATATATATATATATATATATATATATATATATATATATATATATATATATATATATATATATATATATATATATATATTTTAATACTTATTTATATTTATATATATGCGGTTGGTTCAGATCAGTTTTGAGAAATCATTCCGAAATACGATTCGATCCAGCGGTTTTCTTAAAAGAACATCCAAACACATCAAAAAATATTCGGTTTTTTTGCGGTTTTCGGTTCTTTTGGATTGGCTTGCGGTTTTTATTTAGATTGGATTGGATTTGAGCACCCCTAGATGTATCAGGTACCGGCATCGTACCCGCACCTAGGCAACGCAGGTACACACTATATATAATGTACATATGAAAGAACCTCTCTATTTTACATTTGTGCATGCTTTAATCATTGCTCTTACCATAAGCAAGTTGCATCATCTTCAGGGATTACAGGAGTCCTACATAGTGGACATGTAATGTTCCAATAATCCAACCACTTCTCCAAACACACTATGGAAAACATGTCCACAGATAAACAGTAGTTTATCTCTGATTCGGGTTCAAATTGAGTGAGACACACTGAACAATCATGTTCAGGTTCTTTCCAGCTACTATACACACTATCGAACCTAAGTGTTGGTGTCCTGCTTCTGAACTCTTCAATCAAATCATGTGAAGGACTGAGATGGAATTCATATGATTCAGGTGAGTGTTGAGAGATGTAATCTTGTGAAGGAGTGGAAGTTGAGGATAATGGTGAAGCAATGATATCAATTATATGTAGGAAAGTCTGAAGATCAAGTTAAAAACCATTTTGAAGATGGTTTGTTTCTAACATGAATGTATGGCAGATTTGTGTACCATTTGAAATATTAATGTAGGTCTTCATGACCTGGTGATGTTTTAAAAACAAATATTTGGTAATCTTGAAGTGACTTCTCGAAGAAATTATCTCAAAAAATGTAATTAGGTTTGTTATCAAACCAAATATTGCAGCTATGTTGCCTAGCTACGGGTACCGGTACGGGGTACGCTATTTTTAGAAAACCTAAGGTACGGGTACGTCCATAAATTTATTTATTTTTTAATATAATTATATAAATAAAATAATTGAATTATATTGGTAAAACATATAATTAAATATAAAAATACCACACTTTGAAAGTAATTCAAATTGTTCAAAAATATCAAAATATTAAATTAAACAGCAATTAGCTCAAAACGAGTCAATAGAATCCCTCTCCAGTATCATTAGAGTGACCTCTAGTTCAGGTTCATCGCTAGAAAAATTAGGAACTTCTAGAATACTAGCTACATCAAATAGATCTCATTCATCTCTACCAATATCTCACTTTTTTTTTGTTCCTTTATTATAAGTATTACCATTTCTCTTTCTCGAGATAAGAGGAAGATTATAAATAAAAATTAAATCTTCAACTCTCTTTGGATGAACAAATTCAGCGACTACTTTGTTATTGTTTTTTAACAATACCTGTTATTTTTATATTATAAACAAATAAAAAAACATAACTCTTCCTATAAAAAACGAATAAAAGAAAGGAAAAAAAATGTGTTTTTTTGAATTCATGTACCACACACGTACCACAGGCATACCACGCGCATACTCATTGCAAAGAAAAATACAAAATATCAAGTACGACGTCGGTGCGTACCCGATACGTATCCGGTACAGGTACTCTTCATCAATTGGAGTACCCGTGCAACATAGTTGCAGCTGTTACTCCATATTTTTGTTTGAAACAAAATATGAAATAAAGATGAGTTAATTGTTTAAATATATATTGACAATATATATATTTAGAAGTTAATAAAATCTTTTCTAAAGGTTTTTTCTTTCGATTCGATTTTAATACAAATCGAAATCTTTTGGTATATCGAAAGAGGTTTTGATTTCACGGGAAAGTCTAAGTATTTTTCAAGTGTTTTCGAAAGGTTCATCGTCACTTCGATTTCGACTACTAGCAACGGATGCGACGTTTCAAAAATTGAAGACAGCGCATAAAGGCAAAGACACGCGTCAATTGGTCAAATGACAACCGTTACATAGCAGTTGAGATAGGAAGTCTATATATACGTATTTTGTAGTCAAAATCAGGGTCACAATTTCACATACGAAAAAATCCTTACAAAAACTCAGAGTACCCATGCGTTCGAGCGAAATGAGTGATTACAAGGAAATGTATGATTCTGTGAACCACCCTTTACTTGTAAATGTTTACATTTAAATGCAATTCTAAATTCCAGTAACTTTTAATTCATTGTTTACTTTAAGAAATTCATTCATTCGAATGAATTCTGCACTTGTCTTTTAAATTCATTTTAAGTTTTCTGCAAAGTTTACTTTTCTGCAAACCTTTTTTCATTCAAAGTACTTTATTGCATTTTTACTTTCATTTACATACCTTCAATTTAAGTTTCTTTAACAGAATTTCCAAATCATGAACACTGAATGTTTTCTTATCATAAAATGCACAAACATGTCCCAAGATTTACTAGTTGATCTTACCAGTAAATAAACTAGCGATTGTTTACCAAAAATCGGTGTAAACAAATTGGCACGCCCAGTGGGACTGGTTTTGTGCATTTTTTCTTTAAAATTCTGTTGATTTATTTTCAGTTTTTTTTCCTTTTTCTATCTTTAGGAAATTTAGAAAAAAGAAAATCCATAAAAATCTTTGTTTTGTATGCATTTGAGAAGTGGTAAATCTTTACCAGATTTCGAAAATTATAAAACTCGTAAGAAAATGGTTAGACCATCAACTAGTCTAAACATAAACCAACCAATTCCAGAGGGGCAACCATCGCAACCTTCTGGTAGCAATGCCAATATAGGTTCTGGAAATGGGTCTACAACCCTTAACCAAAATTTGAACACTATAGGTTCAAGTGGTCCTTCTGTAACATTGGAACAAATAGGAGCAACTGCTCAATTGGCGAATATGACAACTGTTCCTTCGATTTCGTCACCATCTGTACAATTAGGTGGAGGAAACCCTTCACAGCTAATGAATGGTGATCATAGGAGCCCTATCCGTCCGTTTCGATTACCAAATAACGATTATCAATATGGCATGCCTCCTCCATTTATGGCTGGCCTTCATAATTCTAGTAATGAAGTACCAAATATGTTTTCCCCTTCCACTTCGGCAGTGGGAAATCAGGGTAGACAGCCTCAAAACTTGAGTAATACATCTATGTTGTCCCTTAGACAACAAATGGATGAAAGTAATCATTAAATGGTTAATATGTTAACACAACAAATTGGGACAGTGTTTAACCCATTGATACAAACTACAAACAATAGTTATCAATTATTAGCCAATCAAATGAGAAGAATGATAGATATCTTTGGGGCACCAAATGTTCCAAATGACGTAGTGCCTAATTGTCAAAATGGACCATTACCCAATGTAACCGAAAATATTAACCAAAGGCAAGACCCATTGCCAAATACCATTGCCAAATATTATAATGAATGCTAATCCTAGACCAGATCCAATCCCAGTGGCCCAACAGCCACCAAATCAGAATGCCTTAGATCAAAACCAAAGGGTAGTTTTGGTAAATCGAAACCAGAACGCTGACGAAGTAGTTAGAAATGTCCAACAAAACTATTTTGCTGGATAGAATAATTTGGCCCATTTGGTCGAAAATATTCTTGCACAAAATGGCCTTAATGTTGGTTTACATAGGCCTAATTTTGTATCTGCTTTGTCTGAATTTGTGCTCCAAACTGAATTGCCCAGAAATTGGAAAACTCCTAAGTTAACAAAGTTTTCTGGGGATACTAATGAATTTACTGTCGAGCATATTGCTCGATATTTAGTAGAATGTGGGGATTTAGCAAATAATGAGAATTTGAGAATGAAATTTTTTCCAAATTCTCTGACCAAAAATGCTTTCACTTGGTTCACACAACTCTTCTCCCCCATTCGATTCATCATTGGACCCAATTAGAAATGTTGTTTCATGAACAATTTTACATGGGTCAAATTAAAATTAACCTTAAAGAATTGGCTAGTGTTAAGCGCAAGTTACCAGAGTCTATTGATGAATATCTTAATAGATTTAGGATTCTTAAGGCAAGGTGTTTTACACAAATCCCTGAACATGAATTAGTCGAAATGGCTGCTGGTGGTCTCGATTATTCAATTAGAAAGAAGTTAGATACCCAGTATCTAAGGGATATGTCACAGTTGGCTGATAGAGTTCGACAAGTCGAAAGGCTCAAAATCGAAAAGGCCAGAACATCTAAGTTTCACAAAAAAGAGAAAGTTGCTTATATAGAAACTTATGATAGTGATAATGAAACTATTTTCGATTATGAAGATATTGAAAATAATGAAATAGATGTGGCTGAGTTAAAACCAGGCCCTCCTTATATGTGTAAACTACTAAAGCCATCTAATGGAAAGAATCCTAGTGAACCCAAAAATGATAAATATGTTGCAAAAACCTACACATTTGATATTACTAAGTGTGATGAAATCATTGATCTATTGGTTAATGATGGCCAAATAATTGTTCAAAAAGGTTTAAAGGTTCCTCCTTTAGAACAAAGGAAAAAGAGAGGTTATTGCAAATTTCATAATTTTGTGGGTCATAAAACATCTCAATGTGTTCTTTTCAGGGATCTTGTTCAAAAAGCACTGAACGAGGGGAGATTGAAGTTTGATGAAAAATCAAAGCCTCCAATGAAGGTGGATACTGACCCTCTCCAAGTTGCTGAAACTTCTTTTGCTGAACCATATGAATGTATGATGGTCGAAGCCATGGAAGTCACTACACTCGAATCAATCCCAGAAGAGGAGTATATTGAGAAGATTAAAGTGGTTTACCCTAAGGCTGAAGAGGATTTGCTTGATTTTCTTATGAAATGTAAAGCAAAAAATCATCAAGTCATGCTATGCCCCAGGTGTAGTGCTGTATGCGATAAAGAGGCTACTGCAGGCCTCGAGAATTATCTGCCTTATGTGAAACCAAAGTTTAATGGTCCAAACAGAAGACTGAACTTTAATAATGGACCAAACCAACAGCCTAATAAAGGAAAGGCTATAATGTCAAATCCTTCGATTCATGAAAGGATTGGTCGAAAACAGACTTTCTTACCATCAACAAAAATACCCATAGGTCAATGGGGACATGGTAGATATGCAGCTTTCGACAAGAGAGTCAAGCATCAAGGAAGTTCTAGTAAGGTTTGGCAAACTGATGGTCAACCCAACATGGCAAGAGATGTCAATAAATATTCTTATAAAAATAATTATAAGGGTAAAAATCCAATGACAAGAACACAATGGCGTAGGTTCCAGCGCCAGAAGAAACAAGAGTTTCAAAATGTTCCAGAAGAGAACAATTTTAAAGGAATCAAAATTCAAGAAAAGGGCAAGAGGCCTGTAATCGAAAGAATCTCACAACCAAACATTCCTGAAAAAAGTAATGAAAAAATAAATGAAGAGGAGTGTTTTGATGGTGAGGATGATGACTTTGGGTCAGAAAATGATTTCGACGTGGTTTGTAATGTGGTATCTGTTCTACCACGTGAATTTGATGTTTGGTCTTTCTCTGATCGAGAAGAAAACTGTTACGAACCACCACTGGTTGATTTTAAACCAGTTTGCTATTATGTGATGAATAATGGATGCATCAAAGAACAATGCGCCAACTTTGCAAAGCCTGATGAGGGGACGAAAAATCACCTTAAACCTTTGTTTGTCAGAGCAAAAGTCAACAATGTTGGCATAAATAAGGTTCTAATTGATGGAGGAGCAGCTGTGAATCTGATGCCTTCTTCATTAATGGAGAAAATTGGAAAGTATGACACTGATCTTATTTCTCACAACTTAGTCCTTTCGAACTATGAAGGGAAAAGTGGCCACTCTTGGGGTGCTCTCCAAGTCGAAGTTGCCATTGGGAGTACAGTAAGGCCAACTTTATTTTTGGTGGTCGAATCCAAAGCAAATTTCAATCTTCTTTTAGGAAGAGAATGGATTCATGGAGTGGGGGCAGTGCCTTCGACTCTGCATCAAAACTTGGCTATATGGAGAGATGATGGCATTGTAGAATATGTAGAAGCAGATCAAAGCTAACATCTGTCTGAACAATGCCACATAACAAAGCAGACTTTCGACAAGAACCTTGCTTCGATTACACCATGCGGCGATAAGGATGCTGCTTTTGATAAAGTGGTTTATGAGAATGTTTACCACTCTGTAAAACTCCACCCAACTCATGGATTTTGTTGGAGAAGAGAGGAAATAGACCATGATTCCTCTGAAGATGGAGTAATTCCACCATCTGGGTGGGATTGTGAATTCTACTATCCTCATGACTGAGCCCACCCCATGGGCAAGAATTTCGGCTTACATGGCCGGAAATAGATTAAATACGGCACTAGAAGTTGTAGCAATGAAAGAAAATATGGCTTTCGAAGCCAATGTTTCTCAAAAAATGGCTAATAAAGCCAATAATCTTGAAAATGGCAGTAATACGCCAAACTTGCAGAACTTGGATTGCATTTAATGTGACGAACCTTTGGGTTTCGAAAAAGATCCTTCAAATATGAATCATAAAATGCAAGCTGTCACATCCCGTTTTTATACAATTATTTAATTAATTTAGTTATTTATTTAATTGTCATGTTGTGTGGTTTATTTAAATATGTGGCTTTTGGTGTGGTGGTGTATTTAGAATAGTAGTGTTTTTAGGAGGTGTAGATAGAAGATAGAGTGGGCTTTTATGAGAGAGGGTAATTTAGTAATTTGGGAATGAGGTTTTGACCTAGGTATAAGTTTTGAAAACTTAGAGAGAGAAATCATTTATCATAAGTTTTGTGAAGAATAGAGAGAGAGAGAGAGAGAGCTAGAGAAGAAGAAGAAGAACATAGAAGAAGGAGCTAAGAGAGGAAGATTGGGGAGCTAATTCTTGAAGAATTAGAGGTAAGAGAGTAGTTATTTATGATTGTGGGTGACCAAGAGGGGGGAGAAATTACATTTCTCTTTGCCCAAATCCTCTCACCCTTTTATACTCTAAAGTTCATAACTTTATGAGTTTCTATGAATCAAAATGTTATCTTTCTTGTTGATTTAGTGTTATTCATGTATGATGATGCTAAAAATATATGTTGATGATTTCAATTTCGAAAATCTATGGTTGTTGGTTTGAAATTCCATGTTCATGAGTTTTTAATGAAAAATATGATAAATCTCAAATTGATGATGATATTAGTGTTTTTAAGTTATGAAACTTGTACTTTTATACTTGTTAATATGCTTATAACTGAAAGGAAAAACTTTTTAGAACTGGAACACGATTTGATGATTTGGTAGTGGAATATGAACGGTCACGAAAACAGAGCCCTGTTCTGCGACATTTTCGCCCATGCTCGCCGGGAGAGGGTCAGCGAGATTGCTCGCTGAGGCTCGCCGGTATTCGCCCAAAAACCCAAAATGTTCTGTTTTTGTCGCCGATAGCTCGCTAGGTCTCGCCGGGCGAGATTAGTCTGATGAGGATGAATTCTTTAATTGATTTTGATGTTGATGATGACTCAATACTTAAGGTGTTAGTTCTTATAAAGAATATGATTGAGGATGGTGTTCCATATGATTGTTGGATATATATATATATATGATGATATTGATGGTGAATTATAATGAATATGATTGATGATGATGTTCCATATGATTGTTGGATATAGATATATATAATAATATTGATGATGAATGTATATAAGTATGTTATGTGTTGACGAATGATTGATGGTGGAATTATGTATACATGAGGTTGCATAATGGTGGTGAATAACATACGTTATATATATGTTCATGCATCATTATTGAGTCTATTGATGAAGCTTGGGCGTTTGACCTATAACGAATTGATGAAGCTTGGACGTTTGATCCATAACGCATAGGATTCTTGTATCCTTATTTTGGTGAATGGTACCGCATGCATGTAGTCGTGTCTAGGGGACATGGCATGAAGGTGACATTAGATGCATTTAGGAAAGTGAATCTTAAATGTGCTATATGTGATAATAATGTGACATTGTCTAATGGTGTGCTAAGTGTTTGTGCATATAAGTTGTTAATCATTGATGGTGTGAATTTGGGTACGTATATTAAATGATTAAATGTACATGTCTTATTGATGTCGTTGGATTGCTATTATATACATGCCCAATATGTGTACGAGGGATTAATATATGCATGGTATATGTTGGATTGGATTAAATGTTAGTACTTTACTTTCATTTGTTATATGTCAATTATAAGTAACTAACTCTCTATTTTTGTATGTATTGGATCGTTGGACGATTCAGATTCCCAGGCGTGAGAATTTGCTTTGCTCTGCTTAGGAGGAGTACCCGACATTTGTTGCTAGTATTCAGGGTGAGGAAATGAGTCGCTATTCTAGTGTCGTGTCTTGTCCATTTGCTCTGGTGGTTGTAACACCGTGTTGGGGTTTAGTCTTATCGAACTTATGTCTAGTGTTGCTTTTAGACCTTGTTTATGTATGATGTTGTAAGGCGTGATGCGAAGTACTTAATTATCTATTTGTTGATGATAAGACATGTGTAGGTGATTTACGTGGATGTGGATTTATTATGTTGATGGATTATTTAGCCGATGACTAGCGTTTATGATTTGAACTATATCCATGATGATAAATGAATGATGATATGTTATGTTGTTCCGCTGCGATGATCTCTTAATCATGTTTTGTATGATATGATATGCTATTCTTGGTTTTAAATTTATACATGTAACGCTCTACTTGATTTACTTGATTTCATTTGCTGTTTAGTCGCGAATTTTTGGGTAGAATTAAGTAGGGTGTTACAATTGGTATCAGAGCAAGGTCGATTCATTGGAATCAATTAGGCTTAGAAACCCGTTGTACAACATGTGTGGGGTGCACTGTTTGTACTTTTGTTGTAACGTTTGTTTGTTGATTGGAATTGATTGTTCAGGACCATGACGCCGACACGTGCTAATGCTCAGATCGCAGAGTCACTTGCTACTTTGACTCATCTTTTGGCAAGAGGTGATGATCCAGCTAGGGATGGAGAGAAGCGCTTGGATATGTTCTTGAAGCACAAGCCATCTTTCTTTGTTGGAGGTTTTAACCCGGATGGAGCGGTTAAGTGGGTTGAAGAAGTTGAGATTATCTTTGATGCTATGGAGTGTGCTAATGAGAACAAGCTTGCATTAGGAACCTACATGCTTAGGGAGGAGGCAAACCAATGGTGGAAGAATGCTAAGTTGAGACTAGGTGATAGAGGTGTTGTCATCACTTGGGAAATGTTCAAGCGGGAATTCTTTAACAAGTATTTTCCGGCGGATGTGAAGAATAAGAAAGTGGTGGAGTTCATGAAGTTAGAACAAGGGAACATGTCGGTAGCGGAGTATGCGGCTAAGTTTGAGTCCTTGTGTGCTTTTAGTCCTCACTACAATACCCCGGAGGCGGAGAACGACAAATGTGTTAAGTTTGAGAGTGGTCTACGCCCCGACATCAAGCATATCATTGGATTTGCGGAGATTAGAAACTTTACTACCTTGGTGGCAAAGGCTAGAATTTGTGATGAAGATGGGAAAGCTAAGAGTAACTACTTCAAGGCGGTTAGAGGAAATAGTCAAGACCGTGCCAAGCCTTATGAGGTTAAGGGTAAGGGGAGTGCTAGAAGTGGAAAGGGAAAAGAGAAGGTGGATAGTGACAAGTGCTATAGATGTGGCAAGAATGGGCACCGTTCTTTTGAGTGTAAGAAGGATAAAGATGTATGCTATAGTTGTGGAAAAGAAGGACATAAGTCTAAGGAGTGCAAGGCAACTACTCCTACTTGCTTTAATTGTGGTGAAGAAGGTCACAAGAGTCCGGAATGTAAGAAGCCGAAGAAGGTTACCGGGAAAGTGTTTGCTTTGAATGGAGAAGGAGCTGATCAAGTTGATAATCTCATTAGAGGTACGTGTTTCATTCATGACACTCCTTTAATTGCGATTATTGATACCGGAGCTACACATTCTTTTATTTCTATGGATTGTATGAAGCGTTTGAATATTCCTGTTTATGAAATGTCTGGTTGTATGAATATTGAGACTCCTGCTAGTGGTTCGGTCATTACTCGTCTTGTATGTCGTAATTGTCCTGTATCTGTGTTTGGTAGGCATTTTGGTATGGATTTGGTGTGTATTCCACTTAGTGGTATTGATGTTATATTTGGAATGAACTGGTTAGTCTTTAACCAAGTTCATATTAACTGTTGTGAGAAGACTGTGATTTTTCCGAAGTTAGAAGGAAGTTTAGCCTTGATGAACGGAGGAGAGGTGAAGGAATCTTTGAGTGATTGTGGAGGGTTGTTCATGGTGTTTGGATCATTGAAGCTTGAAGGTGGAGCCAAGTTGGAAGAGATACCGGTTGTTGGTGAATTTTCGGATGTATTTCCGGAAGATATATCTGATTTACCACTTGAAAGAGAAGTTGAGTTTGGTATCGATTTAGTACCTGCTACTTGTCGCGGTGATTTTCGGACGCCAAGCTATTGGTTAGCTTTGGTTCTCAAAAATTATGATTCACCACCGAGCTTTAATTTATCCAAGGGAAGGGGAAAAGATCGAATAAACCCATAATTAAATTTTTAGAGATTTAAGGTTCGGGGGTTAGTTATACAAAGGGAAGGTATTAGCATCCTATGTATCCGTAGTACTCTACGGGAACCTCTTGTAAAATATGTATTTTTGTGCTAAAATGTTTTGCTTGTAAAATTTGCTTATAAATGATTGGGTAACGATGAGAGAAATTTTTTTTATATTAATTTTGGGATATTCAAAAGAAAAGAAGAAAAAAAAGTTTTATTAATTTTGAATTGGGAAGACACAAGGTCTTTTGCACTACGTACCCGCGAGGGATCAAAATCTCGTAGTTCGGGGTAAAATTTGTAAAGTGATTTGTTTGATTGATTTTAGGAGGAAAGACGAGTCGTCATCTTAAGTTTAAACTCCTTTTTAATCCGCCCCGAACATACTGAAAAGTTTATATCTTTTCCTGCCATATGTCATGGGAAAATGAATTTCAACTAGAGATGACTCACGTTTAAACTCTCTTGAGAAAAAGTTTGAATTTGAAAAGCCAAGCGGCAAAAAGATTTGAATTGTTTTTGTATTTTTTAGTCTTTGTGAAAATATTTAAATATGCTTAAGTGTATTAGAGCATTTATTGAAAAAAGTTTGAAAAAGGTTTCTCGACGAAAGTCGAAGTTTATTATAAAAGATTTCTTTTTTTTTTTGAAAATATTTGTATGTTTTTTGCTTTTTATTATTTTTTAAGAAAAAATTATATTTTTTAGAACGTCGGTTATTCGGACCGCAAGCCATCCGGCAGGAAATCCGAAGTCACCGGAGAGTGAAAAGTCATCCGCCAAACCACTCCTTTTTTCATTCTTTTTATTTAGCAAAAGATAATTTTGTTTCTAGGTCAAAAATAGCGAACAAGCCAAAGCGCAAAAAAAAACATCGTAACACGGGGTTAACGAAACATTTCCCTTTTCCTTTTGGACTTGAACAAAATAAAACACACAATAATATTTTTTGCATTTTTTATATTTAAGCAATAATAAACGAAACAAATAACATGGCATATTTTTTTGACATTTTTGATATTTAAACATAGCATATAACACATAAATAATGTACAAAAATAAATAAATTAAATGACATTTGAATATAATAGAACACATAAATAAAATAATAAAAATAAATAAATAAATAGAGCTGGGGGTGTAAACAGCAAGATATGGGGGTGTGGATAGCAAAACCTGGACTAGGTCCAGTCCACAAGGCCCATAGGCGCCGCGTTTTTGTCCAGAAGAAGGAAAACGTAATCTGGGCCGTCTGATTAATCCGACGTCCCAGATTTGATTAAGAAGAGATTGTGATGGAGTAATTTGGGACGTTTGATCAGATCAGACGGTTCTAGGTACGCAGGTGTATCGTAAGGCCATAGATTGGCACACACGGGATTTGGCCAGGATATATATACCCCCCAAAACCCTAAAAATTCATTTTTCCATTTTTCTTCTCTCTTCCGCTGCAGCTTCTTCTCTCCTCTCTCTTTCTCACGGTTTTTTTTATCTTCACCAAAACTCCATTTTTTTTGAAAACTTCTAACACCAAATCTACACAAAAATGTCTCCTAAACCCAAATTTCAACTCGAAATAAAAAAACAAACAACACACAGCCCAGATCGAACGAAAAATAAGGGAAAGGGAAAGACAATCAACCTTTGTTTTTTTTGAATTTTTGATTCGTCTTCTTCTTGCGGTTTATGTTTCTGATTCATTCTTCTTCTTCTTCTTCTTTATTCTGTTTCGATCTAAAAAAGGGGGAAGGTTTGTATTTTCGTTCTTGATTCTGTTTTTTCGAAGAAAAAAAAAAAAAGGGTATTTTTGTTGTTTTTTCGGTTCTGTTGGTTTGAAAAAAAAAAGGATTTTTTTTGAATTCGTTTTCTGTTGATTTTGAACAAAAAAAGATTTTTGATTCTGGAATTAGAGTTTGGATTCGGTTCTGGATTTTTTTTAAGAAAAGAGTTGTTTTTTTTTTTGTAATTTTTGGTTGTAATGGATGATGGTTGTTTGTTGATTTGAAAAAAAAAAAAAAAAAGAATTTTTTGATGGTTCTGGATGATGTTGTTTGTGTTGCGGCTGCCCCCTTCTCTGAGAAAATGTTCTGTTTTATAGCCCAGCAAATTTTAGGGTTTGGATTATTGAGGAAAGGGCAGGGAGTACTTTGCTATGGCTGAAGGCATCTTCCCTTTTGGGGAAGAAGACAATCTGGACATTGCTGGACCTGGACCTGGACCGTGACCTTATTTTTGTGATTTTTTAATTAAATTAAAAAAAAACAGGAAAAGGAATAAGGGATAAATAAATAAAACAAATAAATAAATAATAATAATAATAAAATTGAATAATAAAAATAAAAATTGAAAAAAGCAAAATAATAATGATAATAATAAATATAAATAATAAATGAACACAAAATGAGGTATTTTAAAATACCTCTCTGCCGAAATTTCGTTTGAAAAAGCGAAGTAAATCCCGGAAAAAAATGCATGACACATGGACATGGGGCGGGATCTTAGGTCAAAAATTGGGGTATGACAGTACTAGTCCGATATCAATGGCACCGTATCGTATGTCAGCATCAGAATTGAATGAATTGAAGAAGCAACTTGAAGAGTTATTGGAAAGGAAGTTTATACGTCCAAGTGTGTCACCTTGGGGTGCACCAATGTTGTTGGTTAAGAAGAAGGAGGGGAGTATGAGGCTGTGCATTGATTATCGTCAGTTGAACAAGGCAACGATCAAGAATAAGTATCCACTTCCGAGGATAGATGATTTGATGGATCAACTAGTTGGAGCTTGTGTGTTTAGCAAGATTGATTTGAGGTCTGGATACCATCAGATAAGAGTGAAGACGGAGGATGTTCCTAAGACTGCTTTTAGAACAAGGTATGGTCATTATGAGTATACAGTGATGCCTTTTGGAGTTACGAATGCCCCTGGTATTTTCATGGAGTACATGAATAGGATCTTTCATTCATTTTTGGATAAGTTTGTGGTAGTGTTCATCGATGATATTCTGGTTTATTCTAAGTCGGAGGAAGAGCACAAAGAGCATTTGAGAATTGTGTTGCAAGTTTTGAAGGAAAAGAAATTGTATGCCAAGTTGTCTAAGTGCGAATTTTGGTTGAAAGAAGTAAGCTTTCTTGGTCATGTAATTTCTAGTGGAGGCATAGCGGTGGATCCTACGAAGGTTGATGCTGTATTGAAATGGGGGACACCTGAGTCTGTTTCAGAGATAAGAAGTTTTCTTGGATTAGCTGGTTACTATAGAAGGTTCATTGAAGGATTTTCGAAAATGGCGTTACCATTGACTTTGCTGACTCGGAAGGATCAAGCGTTTATTTGGGATGAGAAGTGTGAGAAACGTTTTCAAGAGCTTAAGAAGAAATTGACTACCGCGCCAGTGTTGATTTTTCCCGATGCTAAGGAATCATTTGTAGTGTATTGTGACGCATCGAAGTTGGGACTTGGTGGTGTGCTCATGCAAAAAGGAAAGGTTGTGGCTTATGCATCTCGTCAGTTGAAGGTTCATGAGAGGAACTACCCCACCCATGATTTGGAGTTAGCGGCCGTGGTTTTTGCTTTGAAGGTATGGAGGCACTACTTGTATGGGTCAAGATTTGAAGTGTTTAGTGATCACAAGAGTTTGAAGTATCTGTTTGACCAGAAAGAATTGAATATGAGGCAACGAAGATGGTTAGAATTCTTGAAGGATTATGATTTTGAGTTGAGTTATCATCCTGGAAAAGCTAATGTGGTGGCAGATGCTCTGAGTCGGAAGTCATTGCACATGTCGTCACTTATGGCAAAGGAGTTGGAGTTGATTGAAGAATTTAGAGACTTGAGTTTGGTATGTGAAGTCACCTCCAATAGTGTGAAGTTGGGAATGTTGAAGTTAACTAACCCTTTTCTTGAGAAGATCAGAGAATGTCAAAAAGATGATGAGAAATTGATGAAGAGAGTGGCACTGGTAATTGAAGGACAAGAGAATGATTTTAAGGTCGATGAGAATGGAGTGGTGAGATTCCGAGGAAGAGTTTGTGTACCCGATGTGCCCGAGTTAAAGAAAATGATTTTTGATGAAGGTCATAAAAGCGGATTAAGTATTCACCCTGGATTGGTTAAGATGTATCAAGACTTGAAGAAATTATTTTGGTGGCCTAGAATGAAGAAGGAAATTGCGGAATATGTGTATGCTTGTTTGGTGTGTCAGAAATCGAAGATTGAGCATCAGAAACCGTCTGGTTTGTTGCAACCGCTGTTCATACCGGAATGGAAATGGGATAGTATTACTATGGATTTTGTTGGAGGATTACCAAAGACGGCGAAAGGGAATGAAGTGATTTGGGTTGTAGTAGATCGTTTGACGAAGTCGGCTCATTTTATTGCTATTAAGGTGGGAACGTTGGTACCTAAGTTGGCGGAAATTTATGTTGAGCAGATTATAAGATTACATGGTATTCCATCTAGTATTGTGTCAGATAGAGATCTGAAGTTCACCTCTAGATTTTGGGAAAGCTTGCAAGAAGCGTTGGGAACTAAGTTGAGGTTGAGTTCTGCTTATCACCCTCAAACGGATGGTCAATCCGAAAGGACGATTCAATCTTTGGAAGATTTGTTGAGAGCGTGTGTTTTGGAACAAGGAGAGAGTTGGGATTCGTGTTTACCTTTGATCGAGTTCACCTACAATAATAGTTTTCACTCAAGTATCGGAATGGCTCCTTTTGAAGCTTTGTATGGGAGAAGATGTCGTACGCCCCTTTGTTGGTATGAATCCGGTGAGACTGTAGTTTTGGGTCCCGATATTGTACAAGAGACTACGGAGAAGATTAGAATGATTCAAGAGAAAATGAAAGCATCCCAAAGTCGGCAGAAAAGTTACCATGACAAGAAGAGAAAAGATGTGGAATTCCAAGAGGGAGATCATGTGTTCTTAAGAGTGACTTCTACTACCGGTGTGGGAAGAGCATTGAAATCCAAGAATTTGACATCGAAGTTCATTGGACCGTATCAAATTTCGGAGAGGATTGGGAAAGTAGCTTATCGGATTGCATTGCCGATAACGCTATCTAATTTGCATGATGTGTTCCATGTGTCACAATTGAGGAAATATGTTTCGGATCCATCTCACGTAATTGAATCGGATGACATCCAAGTGAAGGATAATTTGACTATGGAGACTATTCCGTTGAAAATTGAAGGGAGAGAAGTAAAGAAGTTGAGGAATAAAGAGATTGCATCGGTGAAAGTTATTTGGGGAGGTCCCGCGGGGGAGAATGCAACTTGGGAATTGGAGAGCAAGATGAAGAGTTCGTATCCCGATTTTTTTTCAGGTAAATTTTCGAGGGCGAAAATTCTTTAAGGGGGGTAGAGTTGTCACATCCCGTTTTTATTCAATTATTTAATTAATTTAGTTATTTATTTAATTGTCATGTTGTGTGGTTTATTTAAATATGTGGCTTTTGGTGTGGTGGTGTATTTAGAATAGTAGTGTTTTTAGGAGGTGTAGATAGAAGATAGAGTGGGCTTTTATGAGAGAGGGCAATTTAGTAATTTGGGAATGAGATTTTGACCTAGGTATAAGTTTTGAAAACTTAGAGAGAGAAATCATTTATCATAAGTTTTGTGAAGAATAGAGAGAGAGAGAGAGAGAGCTAAAGAAGAAGAAGAAGAACATAGAAGAAGGAGCTAAGAGAGTAAGATTGGGGAGCTAATTCTTGAAGAATTAGAGGTAAGAGAGTAGTTATTTATGATTGTGGGTGACCAAGAGGGGGGAGAAATTACATTTCTCTTTGCCCAAACCCTCTCACCCTTTTATACTCTAAAGTTCATAACTTTATGAGTTTCTATGAATCAAAATGTTATCTTTCTTGTTGATTTAGTGTTATTCATGTATGATGATGCTAAAAATATATGTTGATGATTTCAATTTCGAAAATCTATGGTTGTTGGTTTGAAATTCCATGTTCATGAGTTTTTAATGAAAAATATGATAAATCTCAAATTGATGATGATTTTAGTGTTTTTAAGTTATGAAACTTGTACTTTTATACTTGTTAATATGCTTATAACTGAAAGGAAACAACTTTTTAGAACTGGAACACGATTTGATGATTTGGTAGTGGAATATGAACGGTCACGAAAACAGAGCCCTGTTCTGCGACATTTTCGCCCATGCTTGCCGGGCGAGGGTCAGCGAGATTGCTCGCTGAGGCTCGCCGGTATTCGCCCAAAAACCCAAAATGTTCTGTTTTTGTCGCCGATAGCTCGCTAGGTCTCGCCGGGCGAGATTAGTCTGATGAGGATGAATTCTTTAATTGATTTTGATGTTGATGATGACTCAATACTTAAGGTGTTAGTTCTTATAATGAATATGATTGAGGATGGTGTTCCATATGATTGTTGGATATATATATATGATGATATTGATGGTGAATTATAATGAATATGATTGATGATGATGTTCCATATGATTGTTGGATATAGATATATATATATAATAATATTGATGATGAATGTATATAAGTATGTTATGTGTTGACGAATGATTGATGGTGGAATTATGTATACATGAGGTTGCATAATGGTGGTGAATAACATACGTTATATATATGTTCATGCATCATTATTGAGTCTATTGATGAAGCTTGGGCGTTTGACCCATAACGAATTGATGAAGCTTGGACGTTTGATCCATAACGCATAGGATTCTTGTATCCTTATTTTGGTGAATGGTACCGCATGCATGTAGTCGTGTCTAGGGGACATGGCATGAAGGTGACATTAGATGCATTTAGGAAAGTGAATCTTAAATGTGCTATATGTGATAATAATGTGACATTGTCTAATGGTGTGCTAAGTGTTTGTGCATATAAGTTGTTAATCATTGATGGTGTGAATTTGGGTACGTATATTAAATGATTAAATGTACATGTCTTATTGATGTCGTTGGATTGCTATTATATACATGCCCAATATGTGTACGAGGGATTAATATATGCATGGTATATGTTGGATTGGATTAAATGTTAGTACTTTACTTTCATTTGTTATATGTCAATTATAAGTAACTAACTCTCTATTTTTGTATGTATTGGATCGTTGGGCGATTCAGATTCTCAGGCGTGAGGATTTGCTTTGCTCTGCTTAGGAGGAGTACCCGACATTTGTTGCTAGTATTCAGGGTGAGGAAATGAGTCGCTATTCTAGTGTCGTGTCTTGTCCATTTGCTCTGGTGGTTGTAACACCGTGTTGGGGTTTAGTCTTATCGAACTTATGTCTAGTGTTGCTTTTAGACCTTGTTTATGTATGATGTTGTAAGGCGTGATGCGAAGTACTTAATTATCTATTTGTTGATGATAAGACATGTGTAGGTGATTTACGTGGATGTGGATTTATTATGTTGATGGATTATTTAGCCGATGACTAGCGTTTATGATTTGAACTATATCCATGATGATAAATGAATGATGATATGTTATGTTGTTCCACTGCGATGATCTCTTAATCATGTTTTGTATGATATGATATGCTATTCTTGGTTTTAAATTTATACATGTAACGCTCTACTTGATTTACTTGATTTCATTTGCTGTTTAGTCGCGAATTTTTGGGTAGAATTAAGTAGGGTGTTACACAAGCCCAAGACACATTGCAAGAAATAGACATTGGAGATGGTCTGACAAAAAGACCAACTTACATCAGTGCTAATATCAATTCTGATTTCAAGATGAAATTGATCGAACTCCTTCAGGAATACAAAGATTGTTTCGCCTGGGACTACAACGAAATGCCTGGTCTAAGCAAAGAGTTGGTAGAACACAGGTTACCTTTAAAACCAGAAAAGAAGCCAGTCAAACAATTACCAAGGAGATTCGCACCAAAAATAATGTCCAAAATAAAGGGTAAAATCGAAAGGTTGCTGAGAAGCAAATTCATTCGAACTGCCAGGTACGTTCAATGGTTAGCAAATATAGTACCTGTAATTAAAAAGAATGGAACTCTTAGGGTATGTATAGATTTTCGAGATTTAAATAATGCTACACCAAAAGATGAATACCCTATGCCTGTAGCAGAAATGCTTATTGACTCAGCAGCAGGTTTCGAATATTTAAGTATGTTAGATGGTTATTCAGGTTATAATCAAATTTTTATTGCTAAAGAGGATATTCATAAAACTGCTTTTAGATGCCCAGGAGCATTAGGAACTTATGAATGGGTAGTAATGCCCTTTGGTTTAAAAAATGCTGGGGCTACATATCAAAGAGCAATGAATTTGATTTTTCATGATTTTATTGATAATTTTATGCAAGTCTATATAGATGATATTGTTATCAAGTCTTCATCTGATGATGGCCATTTGGAACATCTTAAAAAATCATTCGAAAGAATGAGACAATGTGGATTAAAAATGAATCCACTAAAATGTGCTTTCTGTGTGCATGCAGGAGATTTCCTTGGCTTTGTTGTACATAAGAAGGGCATTGAAATAAATCAGAATAAGACAAAGGCAATAATGGAGACACGACCTCCAACTACAAAAAAACAACTTCAATCTTTGCTTGGAAAAATCAATTTCTTAAGAAGATTCATTTCGAATCTAAGTGGTAAATCTCAACCTTTTTCACCACTACTCAGATTAAAGAAAGATGATATTTTCAAATGGGAAGCAGACCACCAAAAGGCTTTTGAAGATATCAAGTTGTATCTTTCGAAACCTCCAATATTAATGTCTCCCATTCGAAACAAATTTATGAAGTTGTATATTTCAGCATCTGATTCGACCATTGGTAGCATGCTTGCTCAAGAAGATGAAAATGGAGATGAAATAGCCATATATTATTTAAGTAGGGTTATAAATGATGCTGAAACTAGATATAATGCTATAGAAAAATTATGTTTGTGTTTATATTTTTCTTGTATGAAACTTAAGCATTATATAAAGCCTATTGAAGTTTATGTCTATTCTCACTTTGATGTTATTAAGCATATGTTATTAAAGCCAGTTTTACATAGTAGAATTGGGAAATGGGCATTGGCCTTAACTGAGTATTCTTTAACATATAAACCGTTAAAAGCAGTAAAAGGTCAAATAGTGGCTGATTTTATAGTTGATCATTCTATAATCGAATCAACACAAGAAGTTGTAGATGTTCAGCCTTGGATCCTATACTTTGATGGTTCTAAACACAAGTTTGGAACTAGAATTGGGATATTGATTATTTCACCATTAAAAATCCTAACTAAATTCAAGTATAAAATAAATGGTCTTTGTTCAAACAATGAAGCTGAATATGAAGCTTTAATAGCAGGTCTAGAAATTTTAATAGACTTGGGGGCAAGGAACATACAAATAAAAGGAGATTCAGAATTAGTATTGAAACAATTAACACAAGAATATAAATGTGTGAAAGAACACCTTGTCAAGTATTTCGAAACTGCAAGTCAACTTTTACATTGTTTCGATACTGTTGATTTCGAACATGTTCCTCGATTGCAAAATCAAGAAGCAAATGACTTAACTCAAATTGCCTCAGGATACAAAGTGTCAAAAGAAAAATTATATGAATTAATCGAAATCAAAGAAAAATTGGTATCTAATGATTTATTATTGCCAAACTTGTCAATGCCAAAACTTGTGGGGCAAATATACCATAAGAAATCATTGATAGCGAATGTCATGAAGAAGAAAAATTTCAAATTTTGGCAATTGACAATTTAACAAACACTGATTGGAGAAAACCAATTGTAGATTACTTACAAAATCCAACAAGTGATACTGCTCGAAAGATCAAATATAGAGCTTTAAGCTATGTCATTATTGGAGATAATTTGTTTAAAAAGACTTTTGAAGGAGTCCTACTTAAATGTTTAAATGAATCAGAAGCTTATGTAGCCGTCTCTGAAACACATAGTGGAGCTTGTGGATCTCACCAAGCAGGTCATAAAATTAAATGGTTACTTTTTCAACAAGGGTTATACTGGCCTTCTATGTTAAAAGATTGCATAGAATTTGCTAAGGGTTGCCAAGATTGTCAAAAACATGCAGGAATACAACATGTGCCTGCAAGTGAATTACACTCCATTATTAAACCATGGCCATTTAGAGGATGGGCTTTAGATCTAATTGGTGAAATAAAACCTGCTTCATCAAAAAATCAAAGATATATCATAGTTGGAGTAGATTATTTTACAAAATGGATTGAGGCAATAACCATGCAAAATGTAGACCAAGAAGCAGTGATCAGTTTTATCCAAAAATATATTATCTATAGGTTTGGAATTCCTGAAACTATCACTACTGATCAAGGCTCAATTTTTACTGGTCGAAAAATGCAAGAGTTTGCAAAGCAAACTGGTTTTCGTTTGCTAACTTCGACACCATACTATGCACAAGCAAATGGTCAGGTCGAAGCAGCCAATAAAATCCTTATTGGTTTAATTAAAAAACACATTGCCCAAAAACCTAGAAATTGGAACAAAACTTTAGATCAAGTATTGTGGGCATGTAGAAATTCTCCAAAAGAATCAACTAATACTACTCCCTTTCGTTTAACATATGGTCACGACGCAGTTTTACCAGTCGAAATACATTTGCAGTCAATTTGAATCCAAAGGCAAATGGAAATACCAAATGACCACTATTGGAACATGATGTTAGATGAATTAGTTGATTTAAATGAAGAAAGAATAAGAGCTTTGGAAAAGTTAACTCAGCAAAAAGAGAAAATAGCCAAAGTTTATAACAAAAAGGTTAAGTCTAAAACCTTTAATATTGGAGATTTAGTTTGGAAAACCATTCTGCCTATGGATCGAAAAGATAGGATTTTAGGAAAATGGTCACCCAACTGGGAAGGTCCTTTTAAAATTTCACAAATATTTTTTAATGGCACATATGAAATTGAAGAGTTAACCTCTGAAAGGCGTATTTTAAATATAAATGGTAAGTATTTGAAAAAATATAAACCAACATTATGTGTAATAAACATTTGTCATGGAAGTGTGTCTTCTAATTTGTTCACAGTGTTGTTTAAAAATCCTTGCGGGTTAGTAAGGTGGTAGGGAAGTGAGACGGGGCGTCTCATATCTAGGAGTTCCTAGGTAGAATTGCATGAGGTAGTATCTAGGCGATAAGATAGAAACGTGGCGTTTTGGAGTCTTTGAACTAGAACTATATTAGTGGATTCATTCCTGGATTGGTATCCCCTAGAGTAGGAGAGGTTGCTCCGAACTGGGTTAACAAATTCACTGTGTTATTTACTTTCATGTCCTTTATTGTTTATTTTTCATATTTTGTTAGTCTGATGCGGTAAAAAAATGCTACAACATGATATAGAACATCTTACCACTGCCGCCAGAATTTCACTAACAGTGGAAAGAGGTACCTCATGTAGTGCATACGAGGTCCGAAAAGTTCGCCACGAGTGATAGCGGTTGCCAACGGAAATTTCTGCCCATTATCACCACTTCGCCTCCACTGAGCCTCATGCTTGAGGGGCTGTGGACCGGGAGTAAATGTAAAGGGTGTATTTAGCAAAAGCCCAAACATTATTTGATGATTTGTACAACGGCCCAATATACACGCGAGTGTCAAGCCCAATTTTCCCATGAGGACGAGATGCCTGTCCATGGCGAGACATGGCCGTGTGGGCAAGATGCCCACGATCCCATGATCTCCCTATCCTCCACTGTAACTGCCATTTCTCCACGATTTTATTCACTTATCTTCATCTCCCGTACGAATAGGAACAAATTTTAAGAAGAACCATTGTATTCAAACCACGTTCCGCATGATCACCTTACAAATAGGCATGTGATCAAATGTATAGAAGGAACGTGGGATAGGCCAATAAAGAAAAAAGAGAGGGAAGAACTCTCTCCCTGAAGACCCTATAAATACTTGTAACATTGATGAAAAAGAGGACGAACAACCAAGGAATTTCAGAAATACTTAGAATATTTGTGTTATTTCGACGGTCCAAGTTATTTACTTTTGACACCCTTTATTTGTTCACCAGAACAAATACCATACAAATTTCTTGATATATTAAAATGGTAACTAGATAGAAATCAAAGTGTGGTTGAAGTAAGTTTAATATTATCTTACGTTGTCTCGTAATTAGGAATGATATATGACTAGCCGAAAAGTGGTGGGAGTAGAGTGGTGGAGGCATGTAGGATAAAAAATAGAGGTTTCGTCAGCTAAGTGCGAGTATTTGGTAATTCAAAAACAACTGGAATTGTAAGCCAAACTCTTCATTTAACACATGAAAATCAATTGGAGAATATTTTCATATAGGCCCCATTGTTGTATTTAATTAGAAGTCGAAATGTTCGATGTAGTATCTTCCATTTGATGCCTAAAGATTTCTAGGGCGAAAATTTCATTTAGGCCTTTATTGTTATATTTAATTAGAAGTTGAGCATATTGTCATATTAGACTATAAATGTTGAATGTAATATTTAAATTGATGTACTTTTTCTGTCTAATTTTTTATTAAAAAAACTTTATATTTAAATTTTTATATTATGTTTGAATTCCAAATTGTCTTTTCTATTTTAATTTTTATTTCTGTCACAGAAGGGTTTGCTTCTTAAGGAGCGGACACCTACAACCAATTAACTACCTAAGTAGCAGACGTGACTTTTCCAAAAACAGAATGTCATGTTTTGTTTGTTGAACCTATTTTTTTATGTCATACATTTTTTTTTATATTGACATGCATAATTATCGGCTCAATACAACAATAATTATTAATATAAAATTATCCAAATATTGTCATACATTTAGGGTCCGTTTGGCCTAGCTTTTTTAGCTCTTAGAAGCTATTTGAAATTTAGAAGTGAAAATAAGAGCTTCCAAAAAAAGAGCAAAAGTTGTTTGGTAAAATATATTTTAAAAAAAAGATTTGCACATAAAAAAAAAAAAATTTAAAAAAAGATAATAACAACTAATAATATTTAAATGAAAAAAATAATAAAAAGAGCCTTCGGCAGGAATCGAAGCGGGATCATTGCAAAAAAAGCTCCGATTCTTTTTCAAAAGTAGGTTTCAACCTCTTTTCCTAGAACCTCATTTAATCCAATTTTGCACATAAAAAAATCTACTTTTACGGTTAAGAGCTTTATTAAAAATGTGTTTGGCCCAACTTTTGATTAAAAAGATAATAAAAAGCTAAAAAAAGTCGGGCCAAACGGAGCCTTAATACCAAAAGTATTCAAACAAAAAAAAAAATCATAACCATCCAATTTTTTTTTTTTACAAAAACAACGACTAGACTAGTGCATTGCCGCTCCACCACCCCCTCTTCTGGTAATGAAATGCATAATTTGCGCTAAAATACATTTCGTCCACAGCTGCCTTGACACCTCCACTAATTCCCCACTCATCAATAGTGTAGACGCAATATGTCGGATCCGATTGTTAACAGTAGACAAGTCTGCGGCAATCGGACTCTCCCTCTCAACTGAGTTCGCTTTATAGGATGCAAACTACGAACTCAATTCGCATTATTGAATGCGAATTCTGTTTTTTTTTTTCTTCATGATATCTTTTATCTAAGTGGCGCAGACGTTATGTTTGAGTTAAAAATACTGTCACTCCTATTTAGAGTGAAAAGTAAATCTCAAAAAATAATATCCTCTAACGGGACAATATCCTCTCACAGTGAAAAAAATTGTGAAATTTCTATATAATATAAATACAAAGACTGAATAGTTTTGAAATTTGATTAAAAAAAAGGGGAAAACATTGGTTAATGGTTGAGATGTGAAGCTTACCCCAACCACCCAAAGAGTCAATTGCCAATAGAAGGTCAACATAGTTCAACTTCATAAAAGTATAAGACATGCACAAATAGTGATTACTAGTAGTTAGGGACTACTATCTTAAATGCATTCCAAAACATGCAAGTCCTAATGCAAGGGCTGACTTTGGATCTTCCCACACACCAATTTCCACCACATAATCTTTTTTTGTTTTTGACAAATCCACCACATAATCTTGATTCTATCAATCAACACGCCAAAGATCCACCACTTGATTAGGAGAAAGAAGTACATTTATTGTTCAACTATTAGATTGACCCCTGCATCTTATGGAGTTTTTTTATTATTTTTTATTTTCCCACTTTAAAAACAAAATAATGTTCCTGGTTTTAAGTTTGACCCTTAATTTTTTAGATTGGTCCTTTAGGTTGTTTTTTCCTACTAAATTAGTAATCTATATTACATTCTATTTGTATTGTCTTTATGTTCATCTTGCACTATTGTCTTTTATGTTATACTCCCTCCGTTTTTTTAAGTATCAATTTAGAATAGTAACACTAAATTAAGAAATTGGATTTTTACACCTTAATTATCTTTCTATTATATCCTCATCAATAGATTTATTGTTATACAAAAAAAATATTTTCAGATTATTGTTATCAATAGAATATAACAATAAACAAACTTTTTTGTTTTTTTTTTAAAAAAAAAAACTTTAGTTTTTCAAATATATAAAAAAATATATTTATTGAAAAAAATAAGTGTAATTAAAAAACGGTACAATTGACAAATCGTACCCTTAAAACACAAAATGGACAGTTAAATAGAAACGCTAAATCCGACAAAACTGGACACTTAAAAAAAACGGAGGGAGTACTACGCATCACAATTGTTTTTTTACAACTAGAAATTAAAGATATTATCATAAATAATAATAATAATAATAATAATAATAATAATAATAATAATAATAAAAACTAGAATTTAAAGATATTATTATAAATAAATAAAAAAGCTAGAAATTAAAAATATTCATTTGTTCATTTATGATTCATCATTTATGTTCCAAAGATTTTTTAATTTGAGAATTTATATTCATAAAAAAAGTCAAGGAAATAATAATGAATGAGAAGAATTTAACATATATATTAGTAGTTTGTTTCAATATTAAAATGCCACATCATTTTTAATCGATTTTGCTAAAAATATTAATGGTATAAAATATAAAACAAATTATTTTCGTGAACTTAACTCAATAAAAGAGATTATATTTTCGTCCACAAAAAGAGATTATCCAAATCTGATTTTTAAACAAAAAAATAAAATGAAAGAATGTTAACACTCCTCCCTACATGATTTACGTTTTGTTTTTTTGCAAGTACATCACTTTACTTACTTTTAAATAATAAAAGAATATTTTTAAATATATGATAATTACATATAAATAAAAGACATGGCGTAACCTAATTTCTGATTTTAATAAAAGTTGTATTGATTCAAAAAAAAAAGAAAAGACAAACAAACAAAAAATATCAAATTATCGTATGTCATGCATGCTACAATTGTTCCGCTAATTAACTTTTTGAATGCCATGCTACAATTGACATTTTCTTAAAGGTTCCATACTTGTTAAATTTAAAACACAATATGGTATGCGATGCTACAATTGACATTTTCCTAAGGGTTGTTTTCTAATTCATTTTTCATAATTTTGATTGTATTTACTCATCAACCAAATGAGAATAAGTTATATGCAAATTCAAAAGTTTGTTACAAGTTAGTCGTAATACCAAATGCAAATCCATGTATGTGACTTGTTTTTATTGGTTGATGGGGTATACACCCCAAAATTATGAAGAAGTAGAGTATGTTTCGCCTTACTTAAAAAGTTAAAATTGCAATTTTAGGAGAAATAGTTTTTTCATTTTTTAAATAAAAAGGGAAAAATTAGTTTTTCATTCTAACAACTAACCCTTGAAGAAAGCTCAGAAATGACCAATTCATATAGATACAATTATTAAAATTAAGCAACACACTAGATACTTCTTCCTCTTTCTATGTGCTGGTTCCATAAAATAAAGTTGGACCTTCTCTAACATTGGAGACATTTGATCATAAAGATTTTCATATATGAATACAGCATTTGATCATGTTCGCTACCTATATTCTATCCCAATCTTGGTCACTAATATTTGCTGTCCATATCCATATAAGAGTAAGTCTTACCTACAAAACAAAAATGTTGAATTATGAGCAAACATTAGATACAAAAATTTATGCATTTTTATTAATTATAGTTCATCTCGATGAGTTTTAATAATATATTAAATTATTTAAAAATTTACATGAATGATTAATATGATATAAACTCTCAATTCAATGATAAATTTTATAAAATTTATATTCATTAAAATAATACTCAACAGTATAACACCTATATAATTTGATCATATATATATATATATATATATAGGAGTTTGCTAATTTAAAACCATCTAAAAACATTAAGGTGTAAATTAGCAATGCGCACCTTTTTACTTTGATCCAAAATATCATTCATCTTTAATATTTAAAAGTAGTGAATTGAGGGTTAGTTTTGTAACTTTGATTAAATTATGTACACCCAACATGCTAATCTACACCCACTTATTTATAAACACATTTAATGTTTCAAAGAGACAATTTTAAACATGAAACAAATTCTTTCAAAAATAAAAAACATGAAACAAGCCATATGAACACAAACATGTGATCAGACACTTTTAATTTATTTTTTTTACTTTTGTTAAAGATAAATTATTATTTGGAGTTACTGTATCAATTTTATTAAATAAAAAAATGTTATTACATTGTGAATTCATGCCTAGAAAACAAATCGTATATATATAAGGCACTAGTACTATGAAAAAAAAGAAATATAATGCACAATGTTTTGTTTAAAAACCAAAATAATGTAAATTATAAATTTGTGTTTGGATTGTATCAAGTTGTCTTTTTTAATTTCCTATGTTATTTATTTAGGTTGCATATATTTATAATTATGTGGGTGTAAATTAGCAAATGGGTGCACAACATTTAATAAAATTTACATAATTAACCCTCAATTTTCTAGTGTAAAATAACAAAATGTCAAGGGTTTTTTGTCCAAAGTGAAAAGGTACGCATTGTTAATTTACACCTTAATGTTTTTAGATGGTCGTAAATTAGAAAACCCGTGTATATATATATATATATCAACTATAATCTCCCTATCAACAAACCTATATTATATTTAAGGAGAATTCTAATATTATTCGTTTGCCGTAGTATCATACTAATATTTATCACTTAAGATATGGGTGATGTAACTAAGATATGCATGCTTACATAATTTCAAGCAACATTATTTAATTAAGGCTCACCCAAAAGAAAGAGAATGAAATTAATTAAACAAGTAACAAAATAGGCATGATAAGATAAACAACTTTGTGGCATCAATATATGATGATGATGTATATTGTCACTGATTTTTATTCACACCTATCCCATCCATTCCGGTTAATTTTTATTAATGGTTTTCATATATGAATAAAGTATTTGATCATGTTCCGCTACCTATATTATATATCCCAATCTTGGTCACTATTTGCTGTCGATATAAGAGTAAGTCTTACCTACAATACACAAATGTTGAATATTATGAGCAACCATTAGACACACACAAAAAAAAAATTGGGGATGAAACTTCTTCTGGCCTTTTATTTAACAGGTCAAAATCTCCAACTCATTATTAATAATCTTAACTTTATTCTTTTTATCAAGTATAGCATAGTAATCAAGATTAACTCGTAATTAAAATTTCATCTTTAAAATAAACAAGTAGAATGTGTGAGGAACAAATCTCAACTTTTATATATGGGGTTTGATAATTTAGACCCACTTAAAAATATGAAGGTCTAAGTTAGTAAAGTGCACCTTTTCACTTTGGACAAAAAAATCATTCATATTTATTATTTAAAACTAGTAACTTGATGTTGTAACTTTCACTTAAAGTGTTCTTTAATTTGCACTCACTTTACTAATTTACACTCACTTTATTTTAAAAAGGATATATGGTTTAACATGAAACACTTGATTTATCGGACAGAGTAAGTTGCTTGAAAGACACATGACTTTTCCATTTCAATTAATTATTTTCTTTAATTAATCAAATGACATTGACATAACTATCTTTCTATTTATAACATGTTTGAGTAGTGATAATTGATTTTTTGTCCAAAGTGAAAAGGTGCACCTTACTAACTTAGACCTTCATGTTTTTAGGTGGGTCTAAGTTAGCAAACGCGCCCATATATATATATATATATATATAATGTCTCTACCGATTTTTTTTAAGGTGACCACTAATAATTTTTTTTTCTTTTGACAGAGTATCATAATATTTATCACTAAGATATACATGCGTTGCATCATTTCAAGCATTATTTAAAACTCACCCAAAAGAAGGAGAAAGAATTTTTGTTTTTTTATTTATTTAAACTCACCCAAAAGAAAGAGAATGAATTTTTGTTTTTTTTCATCACCAGTATTCGGTTGACTGGACCGTTTAATCTGATTCGGGGGTCAATTTTAGAACGACACCAAGTAGTTATGGTTTTCTTCCGATCGCAGGAGATCGAACTGTAGTTCTCTCTACAAAGTTCAACGTCAATTACCAATAAACAAACTAACGATTAGGCAAAGAGAAATGAAATTTAAACAAGTAACAAAATAGGGCATAATAGAGAACTTTGTTGCATCAATATATGATGGTGTATGTATCTTGTCACTAATTCACAATAAACAATTAACCCCATTCTCCAATGGACAATATTTTATTCACATTCCAAGTTAATGTTCTTTAAACAATTTTCTATACAAAAGAAATCCCAAGTATGTAAAAAAAATAAAAAATACAAAAAAATATCCTCTAATTATTCACCCACTTGATGGGTATGAAGCAAGTAAATTAAAAGGTATGCAATGAGAATTACTCCAAGACTTTGCATGCAATTTAAGTATCTCTCTTGCTTTCTCCTTAGCCTTATTTCCACTATCAACTTGAAGAACCAAACAAAGCTTAGCAACAACACCTATTTGCAACATTTCTTGAACAACTAAATGTGTAGCAGAAAATCTTGAAACAGATAGAAGAATCCTCACTGCTCTATCATTAGCTAAGGTTGAAACCCTTAGAATCTTCTTTGAAACAATAGCTAAACCACAACCATGTTTTAATAGCTCTAATCTTCCATCAGCACATTGACATAACATCTCTAATAGCACCAAAATCATCTCACATGGCTTTCTTTCTTTGCAATCAAGAAGAAGTTCTATCAAAACAGTAACACAACCTGATTCCACTGCTCTTATTCTGTTTCTTCCGAATTCGACGAGTTGAATCAGTGTTTCTAGTGTTGCTTTTGATGCCTTTTTTGATATCTGATCTTTGAGAAGCTGGACTAATTCGAAGAAAAACTCGGTCTTTAGATTCGCTAGTTTTGTTGGTTCAGCAACTTTTGACATAGATTTCAACAGAAAAACTGAATATGTTCTTGAATCGTAGTTACCCTTTTGCAATAATCTCAATAAAGAGTCTAAAAATTCTCCATTTTTGAAGTTTATGAGAGTTATCAAACCTTGTTCTGTTAAATGAAGATTGTAAAGGATGTAAATAGCTTCGTCTTCTGCATCATCGTCATCATCGAAGGCAAATTCTGTTGAACATGAAGAATTTGTGTTGTTTTTTGTTACTATTGATGCTAAGAACTCTACAGCACCAGCCGATTCGATACACCTTCGATTCGTTTCGCTCTCGGACGCAATTGTTTTGAGGTTTTTGAGAGATTGAATAAGCAAATGAGGAGAATTAGAAGCTTTGAGGTGTTTTTCTATAAGGGTTTTTGTTGTTGGTGGTTTTGGAGTTGGAATCCTTTGGATTCCATAAGAAGTGTTAATGCTACACCATGCTTGAATGAGTCTTCGAAGAGTATGGTTTGGTGTGAGAATAATGAGATCATTATCATCATCATCATGTGTGAGTTGTTGTTTAGTGACAGGACATGTTTTGTTTTGAGATGAAAATAACCATTTTTCAATGGCTTCTCTGTCGTAGGTTATGCCTGTTGAGACAGTAACTGGATCTTTCATGAGTTGTAATGAAATAGGACAGAGGAAAAATGGTGAAACTTCAATCTCTTCATCCATTGTGTATGGTTGGTTGAAGAAGCACAAGACTTTGAAAAGTTATTGGTTTTTTTGTAGAGCTAGAAGAGTTGAGAAAATGAATGAATGAATAATGAATTGGTGTTGTCTTGTTATTTATAGTGTTTATTTGTGAGAAAGTCAATACATGGAAAAGTGAGGATCTTTCATTTAATTGAAAAGCAAGAGTTATGTATGACTTTTCCAAATTTACCTAGTCAGGTACTGCGGTATCATCAACTTCAATGGTAAAGCAAAGTATAATTAGGGTTGGAAACTATTTGATCTATTTTTGTTTGGATAAAAGTCAAACCGAAGAGTCCCTCTCATCTTTGCTCAGTTGCAGGGACATCGCACAATATGTGTAGAAGTTGGTGTTTGAATCCCGAACACTTCACTTATTCACTTTTAAGATGGATTTTCTAGCCACTGGGTTACTTGACAAAAAAATAAAATCAAATAGAACAAAATCGAATAAGTTTGATTTAGTTCTCGATTTCAATTTTAAAAATCGATGAACTAATAAATTGAACTGACACTCTTACTAATACTAATTTTATAAATATTAATTAGATGAAATAATATGGTTCATTATTGTATAACAACTTATGAAAGTTTTTTTTTACAAAGGAAATGAAATTATGTTAGTTTAGTTTATTGTGTATTGCAAAATATCATCTAATTAAAATAAGAAAATGAAATGTGTTTTATAAATTTATTTAATTTGAAGTTGTTGAAAAAATTGAGACTAAAATAGTTTGAACGAAAAATTGATACCAAGAAATATATCGAAAAACGATATATTTATTTTAAAAAAATAAAATAAAATTATCAATCGAACTAAATCAACCCGAACACATAAAATTTTTATTGATTCAAACATTTTTTTACTAACATAATTGAGCAGATGATATATAATAATGTTTGAAGTACTATATATTTAGTCGAGTATCAATGAGCAGATGATAATAATGTTTGATCTGATTCTTATTTTAAGAAGGAAAAAAAAAAATTGAAACATGATTTTATGTAATTTTTATTAATGAGAATTACAACTGTACTAGCAGTTACAGTACAAGTACTCCTACTAGTTAGAAGTTGGTTCTTTGACAGTGCAAACATAAATGAAATCCTGAAAATGTATGGACTGAGTGTAAATGCAGAGGATTCCAATTTCCAAAAATTTTATTCTACCGTTGCTTCTTTCCTTTGCATTGCATTGCATCGCATCAACAACCTTTTTTGTTTTTTGAAAAATGTCGGCCATCACAGTCAACCCCCAACGTGGAGAGAGAAACCAACGGATGCATTCTATAGAGAGAGTCAAAATCATAAAATGACAAAGTCAAAAGGAGGTAAATATTTTGTTTTTTATTTTAGAAAAATGCCCTTATAAGTATCATTAATTAAGAGGTGTTATAAAAATTAGAAAAGAATTGTCTACAATGCGGAATAATATCTCACAGCTCAGTATATCCCTTTTGTTGGAATGAAATTTATCCACCACAGCCTTCGAATCAAATTCAAATTCAACAGGACCGAAATTCAATTCGTGCACCTAATTAAGAGCGGAAAGTAAACGGAGAACTTCGTCAATCTTTACATCACATAACAGAGTGAATTGCTCAGATTTTCATAATACATAATTAAGCACCAAACTCATCTCTAATACATAAACTGATACCAACTCTGTTATGTAACGACGAAAAAGACACATCAACATTGCATTTTACTCGCCCTCTTGCCTGTGTTCCTGCACAACACAATTTTGTGCGTCTATAACATCATTCCAAATAATATTATTTATCTGCTTCCATATACTCCAAAGAACACATGCCAAAAGATAAGAATCAAATACATTGAGTCGTTGCAACAAGTGAAAAATCAGTTCTGCTGCATCATGAATATTCTGCATTGCTGGAGCTATTAAAGGATTAAAATTGGCACATGCTCCCTATATTCATACCGTTAAAACAATTGAAAAACAAATCCTCTACATTATTATTGCAAAGTGCACATGTAGTTATGCAATTCAAACCCTTCTATTGTAGATTAATGCGAGTCGGAATACAATGACAACAAATTCGCCACAAAAGGTTCTTAACAAGCGGAGGCACTTGAATTTTCCAAAGTAACTTCCACACCATTCATTTTTAAGTGCGAAGTATCTATTAATTCCTGAACACATAGACGATAGGCACTCCTAACTGCGTACATGTCATTATTCTCCACCCGTCAAATACGCTTATCATCTGACATCGACTTATATAACAAAGTAGCAATAATTTTTGCTACACAACCTGTTTCAAACATCGTCATTATAAGAGGTACGTACATTCCAACACTTTTCATCTGGAGCAATAATATCAGCCACTATAATACTAACATCAAGCAACACTTTAGTTTGTTGTATACCCACCAATGAAGTATCATAAAGCCAATTTTCACTGAAAAGTAGAATATCTCCACTTCCTATCCTCCATCGACTCTACCTTCTCTTAGGAGGTAAATAATCTTATTCTCAAATGTTCTTCTTTTTATTTTATAAAAAATTATCAAACTCAAATATTCTATCGATCCTTTATTATAAGTACCAAATCCCTTTTACTTTTTTCATATATATTTCCTCCGTTTCTTTTTATGTATTTTTGTTAAATAATAACATCAAAGTAGTCAAATGTATTTTTGCATCTTTTCTTTCTATTATATCCTCATTTTATATGTTATCTTTCTCTTGTATCACCAATTGTTAGTTACTATGTACCAAAAAATAATGTTATGTAAAAAAAAATAATAAGTTATGTACAAAAAAAAATATTTATATATATTTTTTAATATGAAAAAAATAATATATTTAATACTACCTAAAAAAATTTAGTTTTCTAAATATATATCATTAATTAGTTTTATTGAAAAGGACAAGAGTAATTGACAAAAAATTTAATTGACAAATCATATCCTTAAAATACCAAAAACGACAATTAAATACAAACTTTAAATCCGCCGTGAGAATACATTTTTTCATGTATATTCCCTTCCATTAAATAGAAATGTATATCCTTAGAATACTCGTATTGGAGAGTATCGGACAATTAATATTATTTTTAAAAAAAAATTACCGATACGTATCAGATACTTCTCCGATACGCGTATCAGAGAAGTATCGGACAATTAATTTTCTATGATGATAGAATTGGAGTACATCAAACTGATACAATATTGTTGGAACAAAATATGTGTTAATACACACCCTTAAGTTTTGATGATAACAAAGTATTAAATGGATAATTGATGGTACTAATGTTTAAATTAAGTGCAGGAGAATTCAACGTTTAATCAAGAGCACACTTAATTTAAACTCTGATGAAACCAATGGAAGTCTGAATATTTAGACTCTGAAAGAGTTCAGATGCTACAACGTGGTCAGAAGCTATACAAAGTTCAGAAGCTCAAAGTAGATCAGAACATCTGAAAGTTGTTCAGGAACTCTGAGGAGTTTAAGAAGCTCAAGGATGTTCAGAGGCCTACAAGAGTTCAGAGGCTGTCTGCTAGTCATAAGTCATTCAGAGGATGAAGACGTTCAGAAGCTGAATTACGAAAGACTATCAGAGGCCAACCATTCAAAGACCAATCAGACTCCAAGTTATCAAAGGTTCATCAGAAGCAAAGGAATTCCCATTCATCAGAGGGCTACATCAACTACAACTTATCAAGCCTGATGACTTGTTCTAAGGTCAACTAAAATGCAACGGTCACAAAGGATGTGATCCCTCTCTCTAGGAGCTAGTTGTACCTTATAACTGTACCATTGGACAGACAGCAAAGGTGAAGCTTCTCTGCAAAGGAAGACGTGGCTTTACTCAACGGATCTTCAATGTCTACAGCTGTCCAAGTTGCAACGGAAATTTCTCCAACGTCTCAATGTCTTTCTCAACTCATATAAATATGCCAAAGAAAGAATTGATGACTAGCGCTCAACATTAGATAAAATCTCTCAGAAGAAAGTGAGAATTTGAATTGTAATAGATAATATCTCTCAAATGAAGTGAGCATAGAAACTAGCTTAGAGCCTCTGAAGTTATTATGTTTGTAATAAGTTTTAAGCTCTTAAGTTAGTAGTAAGTCTTCTGCTTAGTGTAGAAGCAAGTAAGTCTTCTGCTTAGTGTAGAAGCAAGAAAGTCTTCTGCTTAGTGTAGAAGCACGTAGGTCTCAATCTTAGTGATTAGAGCAGTGAAGTCTTGAGCCTGAGTGCTTGCGCAAGGAAGCCTCTGATCTTGTGTGATCAGAGCAAGGAAGTCTCTCTGTCTTGTGTGACTTAGAGCAGGAAGTCTCAAGCTTGTGTGCTTGAGCAAGGAAGTCTTTGATCTTGTGTGATCAAAGCAAGGAAGTCTCTATGTCTTGTGTGACTAAGAGCAGGAAGTCTTGAGCTTGTGTGCTTGAGCAACTATTGTAATCCTAGTGATTATAGTGAAACTCTCTTGGAAACAAGGGGACTGGAGTACTCTCAATTTGTTAGGGGAACCAGTATAAATTGTTGTGTGTTCTTCTCTCTCTCACTCTCTCATTTACTCTTTCATCATTCATAACGCCATAAGTTAATTGTGTGAATAATCCGCTGTGCTTTAAAGACTCAGAAAAGATTTTAAATATCTTGGAAAGTTTTTAAAATATCCAAAACACAATTCAACCCCCCTTCTTGTGTTTTCTCTGCGCACCTTCAATTGGTATCAGAGCTCCGGTTCTGTTGGTAAATCACTTAACCGTGAGACAGTCAAGATCCAAAGGAGAAAACCTCCATGGCTCAAAACATGGATGAGTGGAAGCAGAAGCTACATCAACAAGTTGCTGATCTTAGCAAGAAATTTGAAGATGAACTGAGCTTAAATGAAGATCTGAGCAACAATCAAAATCCTTCCACTTCAGGGGCTAATCAAACTTCTGGTATTGGTTCTACAGCTACTTCTCTGTGTCTCATTAGTGATGATAATGAAAGCATTCAGTGGGCAACAGTAAATGGCTTGTTGGATCAATATGAGGAGTTTAGGATGGAGGAAAATGAGAGCATTGAGAAAATGAACATAAGGTTTCAAGCTATCACAAGCAAGCTTGAAGAGCACAACAACAAACTCAGCAACAAAGAGCTTGTAAGCAAGTTGCTGAGAAGTTTGCCTCTGGATTGGAATGAAATTCCACATTCTATAGAGGAAACTGAAGATATAAATTCAATGAGTCCTGAATCATTGATTGATTTACTCAGAGTCCATGAATTGGCTCTGAAGGATATGCAAGAGTTGAAACGTGAAGAAGCAGAAGCAGCAAGGAAAGGAAAGCAAGCATTGGAGCATGAAGATCTTGTTGAAGAACCTGATGAAGAGTATCTTGAAAGATTTTCAAGAAAAATTCAAAGATTGTACATCTTCAAGAAGAATGGAGGAAGACTAGCTAAAGGAATGACAACATGGGATGTACTAGACAACTTCTCTGAAGATGAGTCTGAAAGAGCACCAAGAGCTGAAGGATCAAGTTCTGAAGATGGCTCAGACTCTGAAGACTCAGGCTCTGATGAAAAGTCAGAACCTGAGAGCAAAGAAAGCATCCAGAGAACAATAAATCAGGTATATTCTAGTCTTTCCAAAGCTAAATTGATCAAGCATCTTAATAAGACCTTACTTAAACTCTCTAATAGTCAGCAGAAGTATAAAAAGCTTAAAGCAGACTATGAGAATTTAAGTAAGCAAGCAAATCACTCTAAAGGTCTTGAACAAAAAGATTTTATCAAAACCAAAGACCTTGAGAATGATTTTGCTATATGTTACAAACCCCTTAAGCACTCTCTAGCTCTCAAAGAGTATTGTAACATTAATGCTGATCAAAATAAAATTGTTTCCATGCTTTGCAACCTTAAGACCAAAATACTAATGGGATTGGATACTCTAGTAGTAAAACACTAGAGGAACCAAGCTCATCAGTTATTGATGGAAGCTTCTCACTTCCAAATCTTTACACTACATTTGTATCTAATAGTTCTCAGATGAAACAAATGAAGGATGAAGATTTGGCAACTAACAGTCTAGGACCCTCAAGCAAATGGGTACCAAGAGACAAAATTGTTTACTGGATTGCAGGTGAAACTAAGACTCTGAACCTTCCAATCACTTGGATGCATGTGACTGTGAATGGAAGAAGAGCAATTGTGCATAGAAGGCACATTCTTGAAGAGTCAGATGGAGAAGAAGATGAAGAGGAGTACATAAGGAGCAGGAGGGAGTATGAAGACCTTGAAGCATGTATTGAAGATGACAACAACTCAGTGTGGTGGAGTGATTGCTCAGGCTATGACTCTGACTACACCTAATCAAGAAAGCTTCAATACAAGGTAAGTATGCTTAACTCCTGAATGACATATTCAGAGAAATAACTCTCAAAGGTTAAAAATGTCTTCTTAGGATACACAGTGTTCAGTACTAAAAAAAACCTTGAAAAAATCCTGTCTGAACATATTTTCTTGTGTCCTGAAAGACTTGTTTTTCAGCCTCTGAAGTTCTTCAGGTTTCAGCATCTGAAGAATCTCAGACTCTGAGAAACGTTTCAACCTCTGACAGTTAAGCCTCTGAATACAAAATGAATTGGAAACGTTTAAGTATTTTTACTAAAACGTTTTGGCGCCAAAGAGACAACACGCATACACGTTCTGATTGGTTTGAATGTAGTTAATGATTAGTCCGTGTTACTTTCTTTAATATATTGTGTGTTTTTAATTTGTTTTATGTTTTCTAAAAACTCTTAAACTCTTAAACACTCACACCTTATACTATCAAACTCTTGCTCTTCAAAGCTAGAACAAACTCTATCTCTCACTTTAGCATCTTCCACACCCTAACCTTCTGAAATGGCATCTACTTCAACACCAATTCCATAATCCTTGTTTATTTTTCCTGATAACTTTCCGATCAACACCATTGCTTGCGAGGAGATGTTTTCTACAGGTTTATCTCTCAAGATGGAGGGAAAATCTCTGAACCTGGTTATGGAACAACCAGTGGACTTTGATAGTCTGGAAAAGAACCATCTTGATGTCCTAAAGTTCTTTTCTAATCACAAAGGGAGCTTTAGGTACATGAATTGATTAAATGGTCCAATCTATCCTACTCTGGTGAAAGATTTCTGGATTAGAAGCAAGGTGAGGACTGTTGAAGAATATCACAAGGAGCTAGCTGCAAGGAGAGAAGAAAAGATTGAAAATGAAGACAAGACTCCTGAATAGTTAGGTTTAAGAGTCATTGAAGAAACAGAGGTGCATGATGTTGTGTGCGGATTTGAAGTAATTCTCACTGCTTCAAACTTGGCTAAGGTGTTATCCATTCCAAATGAAGGCATCTACTACACCTTTAGTCGCAATGAAGCACAGAATTCTATGTTTCTGAAGACTATGACAAGACAATGCTACGTCAAGGGGACAAGCTGTGAGAGCAATAAGATAGGTGATCTGAAGCCCACTCAGCAGATGATAGCCAAAATCATGTCAAGTTCTATATTTCCAGGAAGTGAAAATCCTGATCATTTGTCATGGGATCATAGACACTTTGTCTATTTTCTCACAAGGAGATATGATTTAAATTGGGCTAAATACATCTTCGATCACCTATGCAAATCTGTGCTCTTATCTCAAAATCAGGCCAAGTCTGATATACATGTAGTCTACCCAAGGGTCCTCAGTGAGATTTTCTATCAGTGTGGAGTAATAGATATAATTAAAGCTGCTGGTCATGACTACTTGTTAAGAGAATGCAGAGCCTCCACATTATCTGCTCATTCACTAGCTTACATGAACCTGATGTCAGAACATGAAGTACAACCTTCAGAATCTCTGGTATATCAGCCTCACTCAGAACCCTCCTTGGTTAAGAAATGGAACATTGGCATGCCTACAATCTCTTGTGACATTATCAATAAATATATTCAACTGTTGGACAACCTAGGAGAAGGATTTGAGACTGAGAAGGTAGAGTTGAAGAAGAAGAGAAGAAGGTTAGTGAAAGCTTATAAAGTTGAAGGCTCAAAGAGTGATGATGAACCTCTCAGCGTCAGAAGAAGGAAGCTTGTCAAGGAGTCTGAGGAAAAGATTAATAAAAGCTCAGATCATAACAGATCAGGTGATGTATCTAAACCTGTTGTTGCTACTACTCAAGACATTCAGTTAACCTCATCATCAAACCAACTCACTCCAACTCAAAACCAAGCAAGTTCTGAAGATAACCTTACCATAAAACAACTCATATCAGAACCTGTTAAATCAACTCACCCTGAACCAGTCTTCATCAACATATCATCATCATCATCTTCAACTGATTCTGACCCTAATGAGTTAGATGAGATTCTCGCTAATTTTGAACTGCTTAATGCCAAATCTAAGCATAAAATAGCTCAATCATCTATGGCTCAAACCTTTTCAAACCCTCATACACCCACATATCAAACCTCATCTGAACATATTGTTTCAGAAGAAAATCTGAATCTCTCACCATCAGACCATGTTGAGGCTATGATCAATGAACTTTCTACAGAAGATTTCCATCTCAAAAACTTTGATCATACCAGCCCTAGTCCTCAACAATCCCAACATTTGCCTACTCTCTCCAATCCCCAACTCACAAATACACCCTTATCAAATGAACGTCATCCCACTCAATCAAACAATCCTGATGTCTTGGGCAATTGCAATGACTTGTTTAAACAGATACATGGTCTTTATGATCTAAGGCAAACAGATATGCCTTCATCTGAGTATGCTTCTCAATGGATAAGTCTGACAGAGGAACTGGTGAAAGAAGTGCACAATCTTCAAAAGGCAGCTATGGAAGAACAGAAGATGTTTGACAAAGGGAAAGCTATCAATGCTGAGAAGGACATTCAGAATCAAATGGACACAGAGAGGAATCATCCTGAATCCTCTGCTGCAAAAGAAAAGGTGGACGATCTGAATGTTCCTACTAAAGACAGTCTGAGGGGTGATCAAGCAAATCAACAGTATCTAAGGAACCCTTTCTATGAAGATGACATCAGAAGGATTGAAGCAAAAGTAGACAAGTTTGTGGGATTGATGGAAGAAGTAAATGCCAATCAGAAAAACATCATGACAACCCTAGCATCTCTCTGTAGTCAACCCCAACCTTAGGACTTGTTTAATTGCTTATATGACTTTATGATTGATAATCTGCAAAGCATCCTGATTAGGTTAAACTTTTGTTTAAGTTAAAATTCTAATTGATAATCGGACATACCTATTCACTATATTTATCTGAATATGCAAGTTGATTAATTCTGTTTGGTATGTCGTTTGTCTGTTTGTTTTAACTCTTTAAATGATTTCTATCTTGCAAAATAATTTTTCAAACACTTGAATTTCATTCACTTTTCATAAGTACAATATGTAGATATTCTTAAAGTATCAAATTACATAACAAGAGAAGGCATAAAAGTAAGAAATCAAATAAAACAAGCCAAAGTAATGAATCTTATTTCATTAAGAACATAAGTTCTGGTTTACAAGACTAAAATTTCTAAGAACTATCTTCTAGTGCTCTCAAAGGTCATATTTGTGGTTACATGCCTACATGACCTTTGAAGAGGGGGAAGGTTGAATTTTTGGCTGAAGCCATTCAACCCACAGTCCTTCTTGAAGAAACCAACTCTGATGCATCAGTTTGGTTTTCCTCAGGAAGAGGCACATACCCCTCTAGAGCCTCGAACTTCAGTTTGATTTTCTTCAGGAAGATATGTCTTCAGAACTTAAAACAGTCAGAGTCCAAAGATTTCTCTTCAGACTCTGAACTGAGTTCTTCTGTAAAGGACACTGGCTTTGTTTCCATTGGTTTCTTCTTATGTTTTCTCCTATCTTGACTGACTCTCAGTGAAACTACTTTCTTCTTCTCCGAGCGTTTCATTTTTTCTCTCAAGAGATCTATCAATAACCTATGATTATTCTGTGTGAGTAAAATGACTAGGTATCTCTCTCCTTTTATAAGCAAAATTCAATGGCCGAATATTAAATGTGTTCAACCACTCCTGATTTGACGGCATTGAAAGTTGAATTTCTATTAATTGCTTATATTACCTTTTTGATAATGACAAAAGGGGGAGAAAGAATATTGGTAAATCAATTGTTGGAAGAAGCGAAATTACTTGGCTTTTTAGGGCCTTGTAGTGCTTCAGAGAGAGAACGGAGAGAGAACGTAGGAGAGTGGTCAAAATAGTAGCATGAGGTACATGCTGTGTTATGACAATCTGATCTTTGAGGATTTCAAAATATTGTACTAAAGAGTTCTGAACTGTTTTCAAGTTTTTGTTCAGACTCTGAGCTATTTTCTTTGAAAAGATTTTTTAAAGCTCTGAACTGTTTGAAAATATTTTGAACTCTGAAGCTGTTAATGATAACCATCAGAACCAAGTGTGTATGTAGAAGTCTTTAAGCGCCTCTGATCCTATTTTGTCATTCAATTTAAATATTGCTTCATCTTGCATCTGCATTAAGGGCTTAATTTCAAGGAGAATGCATTTATTAATTGAAGTTTATTATTCATAGTTAGTTCTTGAGTAAGGGTGCAACTTTACTCAAAGATTATCACACTATGGAAAGAAGAAGCTTGCAAACCTTGTTCTTTACATAGTGAAATATGAATAATTTAAGTCATATAATAAAGTATTTCTGAAACTGATTAAAATTAACTATGGATACAAATAGGGGGAGCTTACAAACCTAACCCTATGGGTTATCAAACTTAGGGAGAGCTTGCAAAACTCAGAAGCCTAATGTCAACATAGCTGATTTTTATCAACAACAATTGTATTTAATACTTGTGTTTGTCATCATATAAAAGGGGGAGATTGTTGGAACAAAATATGTGTTAATACACACCCTTAAGTTTTGATGATAACAAAGCATTAAATGGACAATTGATGGTACTAATGTTTAAATTAAGTGCAGGAGAATTCAACGTTTAATCAAGAGCACACTTAATTTAAACTCTGATGAAACCAATGGAAGTCTGAATAAGTAGGTTTAAGAGATGCGCTAGCGCCCTTGTTAATAGAGAGACCCAATATTTTTTTTGAAGACTTTACCATTATTTTTTTAAATTTTTTTTGTCAACTATTATATCTTTATTTTTTTTTCTCTTAATTTACTTCTCAATAAATTACCATTTCATATGAACGACTTCTATAAGTGGTATACCACGAGGTAACTAATGCTCCAAACAAAATTGGCCCAATTATTTTGAGGATTTTTGTGACACATATATATTCACTAACATATTAATACCACGAGGTAATCAATGCTCCAAACAAAATCAACCAGGAACCACGAGGAATTTCTCTCTCATCATGAACATATTTATAAGGTCTAACACAAAATAAAAATTGGCCTAATTATTTTGATGAATTTTGTGACACCTATATATTCACTAACATATTAATAAGGTTGTCTATTTTTTAATAATGTTTACGGGACTATATTTATACTCATATTTAATACATGGAGCTGTTATGGTTTTTTTTTTTTGACAAACAACTAGTTTACATGAGTAGCTGCAAATCCAAATCTTGGATACTAGTTTCATTTTCTTTGGTTCCAAAAAAAAAACTTGTTTGATTTCCTAGGGAGTAACAAATCCGGTATGGTGGCAAAACGGCAGGGACTGCACAGTAGAGCGGTGCTGCAAAATAAAAGAAGTGTTGGAAAGATATGGTAGCTAGACAAAAATTAATAAGAGATTCTAGATCTAGATTAAAACACTAAATTAAAAACAATGATGGAAAGCAAGGTTTTCAGAAAGCAGTTACGTGCACTCAAAATAACAGCGTTTTCCACTGATTTTCCACCAGTGGAAATAGAAGCAGTTACGTCACTCAAAATAGCAGCGTTTTCCAATGATTTTCCACCAGTAGAAATAGAAGCAGTTACGTTTTCAACACAATATCTCCAAAACTCAACCAAAAATTGCGAAATAAAACACCATTTCACTCAATTGTTTCCACTGATCATGAATCCATGCTTAGATTTTACAGTGGAGGTCTATAAGAAAAGAAAACAGAACAACAACTTAGAGCATAAAAAACTTAAAACGTGATTTAAGCAAACCCACACAAATTTAATGATTGAAAAAGCTTCAATAGATGTTTATGAGCAAAAAATGTTTAGAAACTTACTTATTTTGAGTTTTGTTTTGGTGGGTTAATTTTCGCTTTTTATTTTAGAGCTTTAGGGAGGCTTTTCTTGATGGTTTTATTTCGTTTTTTCTTGTTGGTTTAGCTACTGGAATGGTTAAGAAGGGTTTTATGGAAGAAAATGGAAGTTTGGTGATGGTTTTGATTGATTTCGGGTTTTGAGTAACAATGGTGAAAAATGAGTTTTTGTGATGTTTTTCTCTCTTTCCATACTCTAAAATTGTTGTCCTTCACACTGTGTTGTTGGACTCTATTTATAGAGTTATTAAAACAAATTTTCTGACCTTGTTGTTGACTGTGTTAGTGAACAAAATATTTTTCAAAATGGCTTTATTTGTTGTTAAGTGTAACAATGAACCAAGCATTTTTCTGACTTTTTTGAGTGTATCAGTGAGCAAAAAATTCTTGCAGAGGGAAAGGAAAAAGAAGAAGGAAAATATCTGTAGTTGCATGGTATCTAAAGAAGAAGGAAAATATCTGCAGTTACATGGTATCTAATGGTATCTAAAGAAGAAGGAAAATATCTGCAGTTGCATGGTATCTAAATGGGACTTGAACCCAAGACCTTTTCTCAAATCTTTCCTGACTCTCTCAACTACCAAATGTTCTAGGCACATATTTGAAAGAAAATGTGACAAAAAATATATAACCAAAAGAGTCTGCAAAAACTTAGAATATGACAAAAATGGGAGAATATGTGAAAAACAAGAGAAAAATGAAAATATGATGCAAACTAATTTATGAAGAAAGGTAGGTAAAACAATAATAATAAAATTTTAATGATAGATAAAAAAGGGAATAATAATAGTAATATAGTAATAAAAGAAAAAAATAATTGTAATGATGATAAAAGGAGAAAATAAAGGTCATTATACCAAAAAAATAAATATTCACATATTTGGATTTGTTTTCAATAAAAGTAAAAGCTCACCTAATTTAACATATTTTTGGGTTTTTGTTAGTGGATATAGTGATACATATAATGAAATGATGAGGATATGATATGAGATCTTAGGTTAAAAATTGGGGTATGACACAAGGCCACTAGTCATAACCAAATCATGCATAATCCAATTTCACTTAAAATTCATACCAATATTTCTGTTTATTGTGGGTATTACAGAGGTTACTATTCAACATCAAGCACCACCATCAAAATGATGTTCAATTTGATGTCAAAGTTCTAAGTCCATGCATCAAAATTGAACAGAAACAAAATATTAAGCAAATACATGCAAAAAAAAGATCTAACTAAACTTAGAAAAGTCAACACCAATTTTTTTTTCAAATTGATCGCGGGTGTACCAACCAATAGGAGGATATTGCCCACCAACACGAGGTAGGCGCCATGGAACCGGCATGGATGGTGTTGGCAGCGTGGGTGGAGATGACAGATGCGGCAGCTCTTCCACTGAGTCATTATCGGGTGATGGATGCTGCAACGGCTTTTCCACTGAGTTGTTAGGTGATGTCAGCTGCGGTGGAGATGGTGGCATATGTATCACCACCGAGAGTGGAGAATGCTTGAAATATTCAGCTAAAGTGGTGTCTGGTGAAGTCGTAAGGATCTTACCGCCATCTTTCGGAATGAAGCAATAAATTACAATTACAAATGCACCTATGGCCACTCCGACCGACGATAAATGCAACAACCTAAGAAAATAATGAAACAGTATGTAAAATATACTTCATCATATCTTAATATCCATTGAGACTATAAGTAACATGGTTGTCAAAACAATGTAATCAAAACAGTATATAAAACACACTTCACTGAAACAGCTTCTGCATAATTAACAAAAAAAAAAAAAAACAACAGTACACAAAACTGTGAAACAGCTTCTGCATAATTTTGTTTTTAAGAAGTAAATTTATTTATAAACAGCACAAGATGTGCATAAGATACAAACTCCAAAACATAAATCAGAAACCAAATAAAATTGAGAATCAAACAGTGCCAACAAAAACAAAACCCAGCCCCATGGATGATATTTGTGACTCCATCATAGGTGGTGCAGAAGGGAAGCCGCGGCCCAATTCCTTGACCGTGACAATAATTTTGTATGCCATAATTGCAAATGAAAAAGCTAACAAATATAGGAACCCCTGGTTGAAAAACAAATAATAATAATAATAATAAAGAATAGATATACAAAAACAATAGAAGCCATATATGTATCCATGTATAACAGATTACAAGAAAAACTAAATGTTTCAAGTCTAAAAATCTGTACTAAACTACCTTCACCACTAGCAGCTCTTGTTATACAAAAATCTCAAGAGTCATAGGGCTTGTTTGATTTAATTTTAAAATACTGTTTTGCAAATCGAATTTTTAAAATAATTTTTAAGAAATATTTTATTAAAACATATGTTTAGTACACGGTTTTAAAAACTGCTTTGAAGATGGAAAACTAAAAATCTTGTTTGGTAAATTTAATTTTAAAATATATTTTGAAAACTAAACTATTTAAAACTTCTTTAATACATATTTTTTTCTTTAAATATCTTTTTTTTTAATATCTCATATTCAAATTTATAAATAGTTTTAATGAATGATTTTAGTTTGAGTTTATTTCCCGGTTTCTATATTTTTTTTTCTTTCAACCAAATAAACCATTAAGATTTTTTTTTTGAGTTTATTTCCGGGTGTAGTATACATCATTTAATGATATATACTACATCAAACGAGTCTCCGACTTTCTAACATGCTATTAGATGTATCATTAATTTTATGAATATTTTAAAAAGATTATAGGTTTTGTTGCACGATTGAATTGTCAAACTAACATTCGAGATCAATTTTGCATTCTAACTTTAAGATATTTCAAACCTTTGCTTTTGAGTTAGCATGACATTTATGTGAATTTGGTGATCGTGGTGCAATTTCAAACTGTCAATTTTGACTTGAGTTAAATAAATAAATAGTTCTTATAGTTTATTAGAATTTCATTTTTAGTTTCTAAACTTTTTGTTCGTATTTGTTGGTCTCTAATATAACAAAATAAAAATTGGCTGGACCTCGAAATTCATTTTTGCTGTTTTTGGTTGTGAGGAAAATGTGGTTTGATACTATTGAAATTTTGACTATCTATTCTATACTCCTATAAATACTAGTAAAATGCCATATAAAGATCTTATCACGAAAAGTCCAGTGCTCGCGCTTCTTTAGAGTAATCAGAATTCCTCTTTTTAAGGTTACAGGGCTATGCTCAGCTTGAACATAATACAATCAATCATCCCTAGCCATGTTTGTGCTATTCAAATACAAACTTGTAAACTCACCTTGATTAATCAAAGAAATTACAGCCATTATGAAATCATCCTCAGCAGTAGCATCAGTAACATCAAACTCCATCGAGCTTCACCTAGCTGTGGAACATAAAATTAACTCAGTCCCCAAAATCATAATACAGAGGTATTGCTTATATCACAACTAGTATCCTGACCCGTGCTTATATCACAAAACAATGCAAGTACAGAATTTAAGCAGAACAAAACAGGTTTACAAAACATTATAAACAGAAGAACAGAACATCGGAAAACCCCAAAATTTGAATCAATTTGAACCAAAATCAAAGAAATATACATGTTAAAGAGATAACAAACAAGAGATCACCATCAAACCATGTTGAGGCTATGATCAATGAACTTTCTACAGAAGATTTCCATCTCAAAAACTTTGATCATACCAGCCCTAGTCCTCAACAATCCCAACATTTGCCTACTCTCTCCAATCCCCAACTCACAAATACACCCTTATCAAATGAACCTCATCCCACTCAATCAAACAATCCTGATGTCTTGGGCAATTGCAATGACTTGTTTAAACAGATACATGGTCTTTATGATCTAAGGCAAACAAATATGCCTTCATCTGAGTATGCTTCTCAATGGATAAGTCTGACAGAGGAACTGGTGAAAGAAGTGCACAATCTTCAAAAGGCAGCTATGGAAGAACAGAAGATGTTTGACAAAGGGAAAGCTATCAATGCTGGGAAGGACATTCAGAATCAAATGGACACAGAGAGGAATCATCCTGAATCCTCTGCTGCAAAAGAAAAGGTGGACGATCTAAATGTTCCTACTCAAGACAGTCTGAGGGGTGATCAAGCAAATCAACAGTATCTAAGGAACCCTTTCTATGAAGATGACATCAGAAGGATTGAAGCAAAAGTAGACAAGTTTGTGGGATTGATGGAAGAAGTAAATGCCAATCAGAAAAACATCATGACAACCCTAGCATCTCTCTGTAGTCAACCCAAACCTTAGGACTTGTTTAATTGCTTATATGACTTTATGATTGATAATCTGCAAAGCATCCTGATTAGGTTAAACTTTTGTTTAAGTTAAAATTCTAATTGATAATCGGACATACCTATTCACTATATTTATCTGAATATGCAAGTTGATTAATTTTGTTTGGTATGTCGTTTGTCTGTTTGTTTTAACTCTTTAAATGATTTCTATCTTGCAAAATAATTTTTCAAACACTTGAATTTCATTCACTTTTCATAAGTACAATATGTAGATATTCTTAAAGTATCAAATTACATAACAAGAGAAGGCATAAAAGTAAGAAATCAAATAAAACAAGCCAAAGTAATGAATCTTATTTCATTAAGAACATAAGTTCTGGTTTACAAGACTAAAATTTCTAAGAACTATCTTCTAGTGCTCTCAAAGGTCATATTTGTGGTTACATGCCTACATGACCTTTGAAGAGGGGGAAGGTTGAATTTTTGGCTGAAGCCATTCAACCCACAGTCCTTCTTGAAGAAACCAACTCTGATGCATCAGTTTGGTTTTCCTCAGGAAGAGGCACATACCCCTCTAGAGCCTCGAACTTCAGTTTGATTTTCTTCAGGAAGATATGTCTTCAGAACTTAAAACAGTCAGAGTCCAAAGATTTCTCTTCAGACTCTGAACTGAGTTCTTCTGTAAAGGACACTGGCTTTGTTTCCATTGGTTTCTTCTTATGTTTTCTCCTATCTTGACTGACTCTCAGTGAAACTACTTTCTTCTTCTCCGAGCGTTTCATTTTTTCTCTCAAGAGATCTATCAATAACCTATGATTATTCTGTGTGAGTAAAATGACTAGGTATCTCTCTCCTTTTATAAGCAAAATTCAATGGCCGAATATTAAATGTGTTCAACCACTCCTGATTTGACGGCATTGAAAGTTGAATTTCTATTAATTGCTTATATTACCTTTTTGATAATGACAAAAGGGGGAGAAAGAATATTGGTAAATCAATTGTTGGAAGAAGCGAAATTACTTGGCTTTTTAGGGCCTTGTAGTGCTTCAGAGAGAGAACGGAGAGAGAACGTAGGAGAGTGGTCAAAATAGTAGCATGAGGTACATGCTGTGTTATGACAATCTGATCTTTGAGGATTTCAAAATATTGTACTAAAGAGTTCTGAACTGTTTTCAAGTTTTTGTTCAGACTCTGAGCTATTTTCTTTGAAAAGATTTTTTAAAGCTCTGAACTGTTTGAAAATATTTTGAACTCTGAAGCTGTTAATGATAACCATCAGAACCAAGTGTGTATGTAGAAGTCTTTAAGCGCCTCTGATCCTATTTTGTCATTCAATTTAAATATTGCTTCATCTTGCATCTGCATTAAGGGCTTAATTTCAAGGAGAATGCATTTATTAATTGAAGTTTATTATTCATAGTTAGTTCTTGAGTAAGGGTGCAACTTTACTCAAAGATTATCACACTATGGAAAGAAGAAGCTTGCAAACCTTGTTCTTTACATAGTGAAATATGAATAATTTAAGTCATATAATAAAGTATTTCTGAAACTGATTAAAATTAACTATGGATACAAATAGGGGGAGCTTACAAACCTAACCCTATGGGTTATCAAACTTAGGGAGAGCTTGCAAAACTCAGAAGCCTAATGTCAACATAGCTGATTTTTATCAACAACAATTGTATTTAATACTTGTGTTTGTCATCATATAAAAGGGGGAGATTGTTGGAACAAAATATGTGTTAATACACACCCTTAAGTTTTGATGATAACAAAGCATTAAATGGACAATTGATGGTACTAATGTTTAAATTAAGTGCAGGAGAATTCAACGTTTAATCAAGAGCACACTTAATTTAAACTCTGATGAAACCAATGGAAGTCTGAATAAGTAGGTTTAAGAGATGCGCTAGCGCCCTTGTTAATAGAGAGACCCAATATTTTTTTTGAAGACTTTACCATTATTTTTTTAAATTTTTTTTGTCAACTATTATATCTTTATTTTTTTTTCTCTTAATTTACTTCTCAATAAATTACCATTTCATATGAACGACTTCTATAAGTGGTATACCACGAGGTAACTAATGCTCCAAACAAAATTGGCCCAATTATTTTGAGGATTTTTGTGACACATATATATTCACTAACATATTAATACCACGAGGTAATCAATGCTCCAAACAAAATCAACCAGGAACCACGAGGAATTTCTCTCTCATCATGAACATATTTATAAGGTCTAACACAAAATAAAAATTGGCCTAATTATTTTGATGAATTTTGTGACACCTATATATTCACTAACATATTAATAAGGTTGTCTATTTTTTAATAATGTTTACGGGACTATATTTATACTCATATTTAATACATGGAGCTGTTATGGTTTTTTTTTTTTGACAAACAACTAGTTTACATGAGTAGCTGCAAATCCAAATCTTGGATACTAGTTTCATTTTCTTTGGTTCCAAAAAAAAAACTTGTTTGATTTCCTAGGGAGTAACAAATCCGGTATGGTGGCAAAACGGCAGGGACTGCACAGTAGAGCGGTGCTGCAAAATAAAAGAAGTGTTGGAAAGATATGGTAGCTAGACAAAAATTAATAAGAGATTCTAGATCTAGATTAAAACACTAAATTAAAAACAATGATGGAAAGCAAGGTTTTCAGAAAGCAGTTACGTGCACTCAAAATAACAGCGTTTTCCACTGATTTTCCACCAGTGGAAATAGAAGCAGTTACGTCACTCAAAATAGCAGCGTTTTCCAATGATTTTCCACCAGTAGAAATAGAAGCAGTTACGTTTTCAACACAATATCTCCAAAACTCAACCAAAAATTGCGAAATAAAACACCATTTCACTCAATTGTTTCCACTGATCATGAATCCATGCTTAGATTTTACAGTGGAGGTCTATAAGAAAAGAAAACAGAACAACAACTTAGAGCATAAAAAACTTAAAACGTGATTTAAGCAAACCCACACAAATTTAATGATTGAAAAAGCTTCAATAGATGTTTATGAGCAAAAAATGTTTAGAAACTTACTTATTTTGAGTTTTGTTTTGGTGGGTTAATTTTCGCTTTTTATTTTAGAGCTTTAGGGAGGCTTTTCTTGATGGTTTTATTTCGTTTTTTCTTGTTGGTTTAGCTACTGGAATGGTTAAGAAGGGTTTTATGGAAGAAAATGGAAGTTTGGTGATGGTTTTGATTGATTTCGGGTTTTGAGTAACAATGGTGAAAAATGAGTTTTTGTGATGTTTTTCTCTCTTTCCATACTCTAAAATTGTTGTCCTTCACACTGTGTTGTTGGACTCTATTTATAGAGTTATTAAAACAAATTTTCTGACCTTGTTGTTGACTGTGTTAGTGAACAAAATATTTTTCAAAATGGCTTTATTTGTTGTTAAGTGTAACAATGAACCAAGCATTTTTCTGACTTTTTTGAGTGTATCAGTGAGCAAAAAATTCTTGCAGAGGGAAAGGAAAAAGAAGAAGGAAAATATCTGTAGTTGCATGGTATCTAAAGAAGAAGGAAAATATCTGCAGTTACATGGTATCTAATGGTATCTAAAGAAGAAGGAAAATATCTGCAGTTGCATGGTATCTAAATGGGACTTGAACCCAAGACCTTTTCTCAAATCTTTCCTGACTCTCTCAACTACCAAATGTTCTAGGCACATATTTGAAAGAAAATGTGACAAAAAATATATAACCAAAAGAGTCTGCAAAAACTTAGAATATGACAAAAATGGGAGAATATGTGAAAAACAAGAGAAAAATGAAAATATGATGCAAACTAATTTATGAAGAAAGGTAGGTAAAACAATAATAATAAAATTTTAATGATAGATAAAAAAGGGAATAATAATAGTAATATAGTAATAAAAGAAAAAAATAATTGTAATGATGATAAAAGGAGAAAATAAAGGTCATTATACCAAAAAAATAAATATTCACATATTTGGATTTGTTTTCAATAAAAGTAAAAGCTCACCTAATTTAACATATTTTTGGGTTTTTGTTAGTGGATATAGTGATACATATAATGAAATGATGAGGATATGATATGAGATCTTAGGTTAAAAATTGGGGTATGACACAAGGCCACTAGTCATAACCAAATCATGCATAATCCAATTTCACTTAAAATTCATACCAATATTTCTGTTTATTGTGGGTATTACAGAGGTTACTATTCAACATCAAGCACCACCATCAAAATGATGTTCAATTTGATGTCAAAGTTCTAAGTCCATGCATCAAAATTGAACAGAAACAAAATATTAAGCAAATACATGCAAAAAAAAGATCTAACTAAACTTAGAAAAGTCAACACCAATTTTTTTTTCAAATTGATCGCGGGTGTACCAACCAATAGGAGGATATTGCCCACCAACACGAGGTAGGCGCCATGGAACCGGCATGGATGGTGTTGGCAGCGTGGGTGGAGATGACAGATGCGGCAGCTCTTCCACTGAGTCATTATCGGGTGATGGATGCTGCAACGGCTTTTCCACTGAGTTGTTAGGTGATGTCAGCTGCGGTGGAGATGGTGGCATATGTATCACCACCGAGAGTGGAGAATGCTTGAAATATTCAGCTAAAGTGGTGTCTGGTGAAGTCGTAAGGATCTTACCGCCATCTTTCGGAATGAAGCAATAAATTACAATTACAAATGCACCTATGGCCACTCCGACCGACGATAAATGCAACAACCTAAGAAAATAATGAAACAGTATGTAAAATATACTTCATCATATCTTAATATCCATTGAGACTATAAGTAACATGGTTGTCAAAACAATGTAATCAAAACAGTATATAAAACACACTTCACTGAAACAGCTTCTGCATAATTAACAAAAAAAAAAAAAAACAACAGTACACAAAACTGTGAAACAGCTTCTGCATAATTTTGTTTTTAAGAAGTAAATTTATTTATAAACAGCACAAGATGTGCATAAGATACAAACTCCAAAACATAAATCAGAAACCAAATAAAATTGAGAATCAAACAGTGCCAACAAAAACAAAACCCAGCCCCATGGATGATATTTGTGACTCCATCATAGGTGGTGCAGAAGGGAAGCCGCGGCCCAATTCCTTGACCGTGACAATAATTTTGTATGCCATAATTGCAAATGAAAAAGCTAACAAATATAGGAACCCCTGGTTGAAAAACAAATAATAATAATAATAATAAAGAATAGATATACAAAAACAATAGAAGCCATATATGTATCCATGTATAACAGATTACAAGAAAAACTAAATGTTTCAAGTCTAAAAATCTGTACTAAACTACCTTCACCACTAGCAGCTCTTGTTATACAAAAATCTCAAGAGTCATAGGGCTTGTTTGATTTAATTTTAAAATACTGTTTTGCAAATCGAATTTTTAAAATAATTTTTAAGAAATATTTTATTAAAACATATGTTTAGTACACGGTTTTAAAAACTGCTTTGAAGATGGAAAACTAAAAATCTTGTTTGGTAAATTTAATTTTAAAATATATTTTGAAAACTAAACTATTTAAAACTTCTTTAATACATATTTTTTTCTTTAAATATCTTTTTTTTTAATATCTCATATTCAAATTTATAAATAGTTTTAATGAATGATTTTAGTTTGAGTTTATTTCCCGGTTTCTATATTTTTTTTTCTTTCAACCAAATAAACCATTAAGATTTTTTTTTTGAGTTTATTTCCGGGTGTAGTATACATCATTTAATGATATATACTACATCAAACGAGTCTCCGACTTTCTAACATGCTATTAGATGTATCATTAATTTTATGAATATTTTAAAAAGATTATAGGTTTTGTTGCACGATTGAATTGTCAAACTAACATTCGAGATCAATTTTGCATTCTAACTTTAAGATATTTCAAACCTTTGCTTTTGAGTTAGCATGACATTTATGTGAATTTGGTGATCGTGGTGCAATTTCAAACTGTCAATTTTGACTTGAGTTAAATAAATAAATAGTTCTTATAGTTTATTAGAATTTCATTTTTAGTTTCTAAACTTTTTGTTCGTATTTGTTGGTCTCTAATATAACAAAATAAAAATTGGCTGGACCTCGAAATTCATTTTTGCTGTTTTTGGTTGTGAGGAAAATGTGGTTTGATACTATTGAAATTTTGACTATCTATTCTATACTCCTATAAATACTAGTAAAATGCCATATAAAGATCTTATCACGAAAAGTCCAGTGCTCGCGCTTCTTTAGAGTAATCAGAATTCCTCTTTTTAAGGTTACAGGGCTATGCTCAGCTTGAACATAATACAATCAATCATCCCTAGCCATGTTTGTGCTATTCAAATACAAACTTGTAAACTCACCTTGATTAATCAAAGAAATTACAGCCATTATGAAATCATCCTCAGCAGTAGCATCAGTAACATCAAACTCCATCGAGCTTCACCTAGCTGTGGAACATAAAATTAACTCAGTCCCCAAAATCATAATACAGAGGTATTGCTTATATCACAACTAGTATCCTGACCCGTGCTTATATCACAAAACAATGCAAGTACAGAATTTAAGCAGAACAAAACAGGTTTACAAAACATTATAAACAGAAGAACAGAACATCGGAAAACCCCAAAATTTGAATCAATTTGAACCAAAATCAAAGAAATATACATGTTAAAGAGATAACAAACAAGAGATCACCATCAAACCATGTTGAGGCTATGATCAATGAACTTTCTACAGAAGATTTCCATCTCAAAAACTTTGATCATACCAGCCCTAGTCCTCAACAATCCCAACATTTGCCTACTCTCTCCAATCCCCAACTCACAAATACACCCTTATCAAATGAACCTCATCCCACTCAATCAAACAATCCTGATGTCTTGGGCAATTGCAATGACTTGTTTAAACAGATACATGGTCTTTATGATCTAAGGCAAACAAATATGCCTTCATCTGAGTATGCTTCTCAATGGATAAGTCTGACAGAGGAACTGGTGAAAGAAGTGCACAATCTTCAAAAGGCAGCTATGGAAGAACAGAAGATGTTTGACAAAGGGAAAGCTATCAATGCTGGGAAGGACATTCAGAATCAAATGGACACAGAGAGGAATCATCCTGAATCCTCTGCTGCAAAAGAAAAGGTGGACGATCTAAATGTTCCTACTCAAGACAGTCTGAGGGGTGATCAAGCAAATCAACAGTATCTAAGGAACCCTTTCTATGAAGATGACATCAGAAGGATTGAAGCAAAAGTAGACAAGTTTGTGGGATTGATGGAAGAAGTAAATGCCAATCAGAAAAACATCATGACAACCCTAGCATCTCTCTGTAGTCAACCCAAACCTTAGGACTTGTTTAATTGCTTATATGACTTTATGATTGATAATCTGCAAAGCATCCTGATTAGGTTAAACTTTTGTTTAAGTTAAAATTCTAATTGATAATCGGACATACCTATTCACTATATTTATCTGAATATGCAAGTTGATTAATTTTGTTTGGTATGTCGTTTGTCTGTTTGTTTTAACTCTTTAAATGATTTCTATCTTGCAAAATAATTTTTCAAACACTTGAATTTCATTCACTTTTCATAAGTACAATATGTAGATATTCTTAAAGTATCAAATTACATAACAAGAGAAGGCATAAAAGTAAGAAATCAAATAAAACAAGCCAAAGTAATGAATCTTATTTCATTAAGAACATAAGTTCTGGTTTACAAGACTAAAATTTCTAAGAACTATCTTCTAGTGCTCTCAAAGGTCATATTTGTGGTTACATGCCTACATGACCTTTGAAGAGGGGGAAGGTTGAATTTTTGGCTGAAGCCATTCAACCCACAGTCCTTCTTGAAGAAACCAACTCTGATGCATCAGTTTGGTTTTCCTCAGGAAGAGGCACATACCCCTCTAGAGCCTCGAACTTCAGTTTGATTTTCTTCAGGAAGATATGTCTTCAGAACTTAAAACAGTCAGAGTCCAAAGATTTCTCTTCAGACTCTGAACTGAGTTCTTCTGTAAAGGACACTGGCTTTGTTTCCATTGGTTTCTTCTTATGTTTTCTCCTATCTTGACTGACTCTCAGTGAAACTACTTTCTTCTTCTCCGAGCGTTTCATTTTTTCTCTCAAGAGATCTATCAATAACCTATGATTATTCTGTGTGAGTAAAATGACTAGGTATCTCTCTCCTTTTATAAGCAAAATTCAATGGCCGAATATTAAATGTGTTCAACCACTCCTGATTTGACGGCATTGAAAGTTGAATTTCTATTAATTGCTTATATTACCTTTTTGATAATGACAAAAGGGGGAGAAAGAATATTGGTAAATCAATTGTTGGAAGAAGCGAAATTACTTGGCTTTTTAGGGCCTTGTAGTGCTTCAGAGAGAGAACGGAGAGAGAACGTAGGAGAGTGGTCAAAATAGTAGCATGAGGTACATGCTGTGTTATGACAATCTGATCTTTGAGGATTTCAAAATATTGTACTAAAGAGTTCTGAACTGTTTTCAAGTTTTTGTTCAGACTCTGAGCTATTTTCTTTGAAAAGATTTTTTAAAGCTCTGAACTGTTTGAAAATATTTTGAACTCTGAAGCTGTTAATGATAACCATCAGAACCAAGTGTGTATGTAGAAGTCTTTAAGCGCCTCTGATCCTATTTTGTCATTCAATTTAAATATTGCTTCATCTTGCATCTGCATTAAGGGCTTAATTTCAAGGAGAATGCATTTATTAATTGAAGTTTATTATTCATAGTTAGTTCTTGAGTAAGGGTGCAACTTTACTCAAAGATTATCACACTATGGAAAGAAGAAGCTTGCAAACCTTGTTCTTTACATAGTGAAATATGAATAATTTAAGTCATATAATAAAGTATTTCTGAAACTGATTAAAATTAACTATGGATACAAATAGGGGGAGCTTACAAACCTAACCCTATGGGTTATCAAACTTAGGGAGAGCTTGCAAAACTCAGAAGCCTAATGTCAACATAGCTGATTTTTATCAACAACAATTGTATTTAATACTTGTGTTTGTCATCATATAAAAGGGGGAGATTGTTGGAACAAAATATGTGTTAATACACACCCTTAAGTTTTGATGATAACAAAGCATTAAATGGACAATTGATGGTACTAATGTTTAAATTAAGTGCAGGAGAATTCAACGTTTAATCAAGAGCACACTTAATTTAAACTCTGATGAAACCAATGGAAGTCTGAATAAGTAGGTTTAAGAGATGCGCTAGCGCCCTTGTTAATAGAGAGACCCAATATTTTTTTTGAAGACTTTACCATTATTTTTTTAAATTTTTTTTGTCAACTATTATATCTTTATTTTTTTTTCTCTTAATTTACTTCTCAATAAATTACCATTTCATATGAACGACTTCTATAAGTGGTATACCACGAGGTAACTAATGCTCCAAACAAAATTGGCCCAATTATTTTGAGGATTTTTGTGACACATATATATTCACTAACATATTAATACCACGAGGTAATCAATGCTCCAAACAAAATCAACCAGGAACCACGAGGAATTTCTCTCTCATCATGAACATATTTATAAGGTCTAACACAAAATAAAAATTGGCCTAATTATTTTGATGAATTTTGTGACACCTATATATTCACTAACATATTAATAAGGTTGTCTATTTTTTAATAATGTTTACGGGACTATATTTATACTCATATTTAATACATGGAGCTGTTATGGTTTTTTTTTTTTGACAAACAACTAGTTTACATGAGTAGCTGCAAATCCAAATCTTGGATACTAGTTTCATTTTCTTTGGTTCCAAAAAAAAAACTTGTTTGATTTCCTAGGGAGTAACAAATCCGGTATGGTGGCAAAACGGCAGGGACTGCACAGTAGAGCGGTGCTGCAAAATAAAAGAAGTGTTGGAAAGATATGGTAGCTAGACAAAAATTAATAAGAGATTCTAGATCTAGATTAAAACACTAAATTAAAAACAATGATGGAAAGCAAGGTTTTCAGAAAGCAGTTACGTGCACTCAAAATAACAGCGTTTTCCACTGATTTTCCACCAGTGGAAATAGAAGCAGTTACGTCACTCAAAATAGCAGCGTTTTCCAATGATTTTCCACCAGTAGAAATAGAAGCAGTTACGTTTTCAACACAATATCTCCAAAACTCAACCAAAAATTGCGAAATAAAACACCATTTCACTCAATTGTTTCCACTGATCATGAATCCATGCTTAGATTTTACAGTGGAGGTCTATAAGAAAAGAAAACAGAACAACAACTTAGAGCATAAAAAACTTAAAACGTGATTTAAGCAAACCCACACAAATTTAATGATTGAAAAAGCTTCAATAGATGTTTATGAGCAAAAAATGTTTAGAAACTTACTTATTTTGAGTTTTGTTTTGGTGGGTTAATTTTCGCTTTTTATTTTAGAGCTTTAGGGAGGCTTTTCTTGATGGTTTTATTTCGTTTTTTCTTGTTGGTTTAGCTACTGGAATGGTTAAGAAGGGTTTTATGGAAGAAAATGGAAGTTTGGTGATGGTTTTGATTGATTTCGGGTTTTGAGTAACAATGGTGAAAAATGAGTTTTTGTGATGTTTTTCTCTCTTTCCATACTCTAAAATTGTTGTCCTTCACACTGTGTTGTTGGACTCTATTTATAGAGTTATTAAAACAAATTTTCTGACCTTGTTGTTGACTGTGTTAGTGAACAAAATATTTTTCAAAATGGCTTTATTTGTTGTTAAGTGTAACAATGAACCAAGCATTTTTCTGACTTTTTTGAGTGTATCAGTGAGCAAAAAATTCTTGCAGAGGGAAAGGAAAAAGAAGAAGGAAAATATCTGTAGTTGCATGGTATCTAAAGAAGAAGGAAAATATCTGCAGTTACATGGTATCTAATGGTATCTAAAGAAGAAGGAAAATATCTGCAGTTGCATGGTATCTAAATGGGACTTGAACCCAAGACCTTTTCTCAAATCTTTCCTGACTCTCTCAACTACCAAATGTTCTAGGCACATATTTGAAAGAAAATGTGACAAAAAATATATAACCAAAAGAGTCTGCAAAAACTTAGAATATGACAAAAATGGGAGAATATGTGAAAAACAAGAGAAAAATGAAAATATGATGCAAACTAATTTATGAAGAAAGGTAGGTAAAACAATAATAATAAAATTTTAATGATAGATAAAAAAGGGAATAATAATAGTAATATAGTAATAAAAGAAAAAAATAATTGTAATGATGATAAAAGGAGAAAATAAAGGTCATTATACCAAAAAAATAAATATTCACATATTTGGATTTGTTTTCAATAAAAGTAAAAGCTCACCTAATTTAACATATTTTTGGGTTTTTGTTAGTGGATATAGTGATACATATAATGAAATGATGAGGATATGATATGAGATCTTAGGTTAAAAATTGGGGTATGACACAAGGCCACTAGTCATAACCAAATCATGCATAATCCAATTTCACTTAAAATTCATACCAATATTTCTGTTTATTGTGGGTATTACAGAGGTTACTATTCAACATCAAGCACCACCATCAAAATGATGTTCAATTTGATGTCAAAGTTCTAAGTCCATGCATCAAAATTGAACAGAAACAAAATATTAAGCAAATACATGCAAAAAAAAGATCTAACTAAACTTAGAAAAGTCAACACCAATTTTTTTTTCAAATTGATCGCGGGTGTACCAACCAATAGGAGGATATTGCCCACCAACACGAGGTAGGCGCCATGGAACCGGCATGGATGGTGTTGGCAGCGTGGGTGGAGATGACAGATGCGGCAGCTCTTCCACTGAGTCATTATCGGGTGATGGATGCTGCAACGGCTTTTCCACTGAGTTGTTAGGTGATGTCAGCTGCGGTGGAGATGGTGGCATATGTATCACCACCGAGAGTGGAGAATGCTTGAAATATTCAGCTAAAGTGGTGTCTGGTGAAGTCGTAAGGATCTTACCGCCATCTTTCGGAATGAAGCAATAAATTACAATTACAAATGCACCTATGGCCACTCCGACCGACGATAAATGCAACAACCTAAGAAAATAATGAAACAGTATGTAAAATATACTTCATCATATCTTAATATCCATTGAGACTATAAGTAACATGGTTGTCAAAACAATGTAATCAAAACAGTATATAAAACACACTTCACTGAAACAGCTTCTGCATAATTAACAAAAAAAAAAAAAAACAACAGTACACAAAACTGTGAAACAGCTTCTGCATAATTTTGTTTTTAAGAAGTAAATTTATTTATAAACAGCACAAGATGTGCATAAGATACAAACTCCAAAACATAAATCAGAAACCAAATAAAATTGAGAATCAAACAGTGCCAACAAAAACAAAACCCAGCCCCATGGATGATATTTGTGACTCCATCATAGGTGGTGCAGAAGGGAAGCCGTGGCCCAATTCCTTGACCGTGACAATAATTTTGTATGCCATAATTGCAAATGAAAAAGCTAACAAATATAGGAACCCCTGGTTGAAAAACAAATAATAATAATAATAATAAAGAATAGATATACAAAAACAATAGAAGCCATATATGTATCCATGTATAACAGATTACAAGAAAAACTAAATGTTTCAAGTCTAAAAATCTGTACTAAACTACCTTCACCACTAGCAGCTCTTGTTATACAAAAATCTCAAGAGTCATAGGGCTTGTTTGATTTAATTTTAAAATACTGTTTTGCAAATCGAATTTTTAAAATAATTTTTAAGAAATATTTTATTAAAACATATGTTTAGTACACGGTTTTAAAAACTGCTTTGAAGATGGAAAACTAAAAATCTTGTTTGGTAAATTTAATTTTAAAATATATTTTGAAAACTAAACTATTTAAAACTTCTTTAATACATATTTTTTTCTTTAAATATCTTTTTTTTTAATATCTCATATTCAAATTTATAAATAATTTTAATGAATGATTTTAGTTTGAGTTTATTTCCCGGTTTCTATATTTTTTTTTCTTTCAACCAAATAAACCATTAAGATTTTTTTTTTGAGTTTATTTCCGGGTGTAGTATACATCATTTAATGATATATACTACATCAAACGAGTCTCCGACTTTCTAACATGCTATTAGATGTATCATTAATTTTATGAATATTTTAAAAAGATTATAGGTTTTGTTGCACGATTGAATTGTCAAACTAACATTCGAGATCAATTTTGCATTCTAACTTTAAGATATTTCAAACCTTTGCTTTTGAGTTAGCATGACATTTATGTGAATTTGGTGATCGTGGTGCAATTTCAAACTGTCAATTTTGACTTGAGTTAAATAAATAAATAGTTCTTATAGTTTATTAGAATTTCATTTTTAGTTTCTAAACTTTTTGTTCGTATTTGTTGGTCTCTAATATAACACAAAATAAAAATTGGCTGGACCTCGAAATTCATTTTTGCTGTTTTTGGTTGTGAGGAAAATGTGGTTTGATACTATTGAAATTTTGACTATCTATTCTATACTCCTATAAATACTAGTAAAATGCCATATAAAGATCTTATCACGAAAAGTCCAGTGCTCGCGCTTCTTTAGAGTAATCAGAATTCCTCTTTTTAAGGTTACAGGGCTATGCTCAGCTTGAACATAATACAATCAATCATCCCTAGCCATGTTTGTGCTATTCAAATACAAACTTGTAAACTCACCTTGATTAATCAAAGAAATTACAGCCATTATGAAATCATCCTCAGCAGTAGCATCAGTAACATCAAACTCCATCGAGCTTCACCTAGCTGTGGAACATAAAATTAACTCAGTCCCCAAAATCATAATACAGAGGTACTGCTTATATCACAACTAGTATCCTGACCCGTGCTTATATCACAAAACAATGCAAGTACAGAATTTAAGCAGAACAAAACAGGTTTACAAAACATTATAAACAGAAGAACAGAACATCGGAAAACCCCAAAATTTGAATCAATTTGAACCAAAATCAAAGAAATATACATGTTAAAGAGATAACAAACAAGAGATCACCATCAAACCATGTTGAGGCTATGATCAATGAACTTTCTACAGAAGATTTCCATCTCAAAAACTTTGATCATACCAGCCCTAGTCCTCAACAATCCCAACATTTGCCTACTCTCTCCAATCCCCAACTCACAAATACACCCTTATCAAATGAACCTCATCCCACTCAATCAAACAATCCTGATGTCTTGGGCAATTGCAATGACTTGTTTAAACAGATACATGGTCTTTATGATCTAAGGCAAACAAATATGCCTTCATCTGAGTATGCTTCTCAATGGATAAGTCTGACAGAGGAACTGGTGAAAGAAGTGCACAATCTTCAAAAGGCAGCTATGGAAGAACAGAAGATGTTTGACAAAGGGAAAGCTATCAATGCTGGGAAGGACATTCAGAATCAAATGGACACAGAGAGGAATCATCCTGAATCCTCTGCTGCAAAAGAAAAGGTGGACGATCTAAATGTTCCTACTCAAGACAGTCTGAGGGGTGATCAAGCAAATCAACAGTATCTAAGGAACCCTTTCTATGAAGATGACATCAGAAGGATTGAAGCAAAAGTAGACAAGTTTGTGGGATTGATGGAAGAAGTAAATGCCAATCAGAAAAACATCATGACAACCCTAGCATCTCTCTGTAGTCAACCCAAACCTTAGGACTTGTTTAATTGCTTATATGACTTTATGATTGATAATCTGCAAAGCATCCTGATTAGGTTAAACTTTTGTTTAAGTTAAAATTCTAATTGATAATCGGACATACCTATTCACTATATTTATCTGAATATGCAAGTTGATTAATTTTGTTTGGTATGTCGTTTGTCTGTTTGTTTTAACTCTTTAAATGATTTCTATCTTGCAAAATAATTTTTCAAACACTTGAATTTCATTCACTTTTCATAAGTACAATATGTAGATATTCTTAAAGTATCAAATTACATAACAAGAGAAGGCATAAAAGTAAGAAATCAAATAAAACAAGCCAAAGTAATGAATCTTATTTCATTAAGAACATAAGTTCTGGTTTACAAGACTAAAATTTCTAAGAACTATCTTCTAGTGCTCTCAAAGGTCATATTTGTGGTTACATGCCTACATGACCTTTGAAGAGGGGGAAGGTTGAATTTTTGGCTGAAGCCATTCAACCCACAGTCCTTCTTGAAGAAACCAACTCTGATGCATCAGTTTGGTTTTCCTCAGGAAGAGACACATACCCCTCTAGAGCCTCGAACTTCAGTTTGATTTTCTTCAGGAAGATATGTCTTCAAAACTTAAAACAGTCAGAGTCCAAAGATTTCTCTTCAGACTCTGAACTGAGTTCTTCTGTAAAGGACACTGGCTTTGTTTCCATTGGTTTCTTCTTATGTTTTCTCCTATCTTGACTGACTCTCAGTGAAACTACTTTCTTCTTCTCTGAGCATTTCATTTTTTCTCTCAAGAGATCTATCAATAACCTATGATTATTCTGTGTGAGTAAAATGACTAGGTATCTCTCTCCTTTTATAAGCAAAATTCAATGGCCGAATATTAAATGTGTTCAACCACTCCTTATTTGACGGCATTGAAAGTTGAATTTCTATTAATTGCTTATATTTCCTTTTTGATAATGACAAAAGGGGGAGAAATAATATTGGTAAATCAATTGTTGGAAGAAGCGAAATTACTTGGCTTTTTAGGGCCTTGTAGTGCTTCAGAGAGAGAACGGAGAGAGAACGTAGGAGAGTGGTCAAAATAGTAGCATGAGGTACATGCTGTGTTATGACAATCTGATCTTTGTGGATTTCAAAATATTGTACTAAATAGTTATGAACTGTTTTCAAGTTTTTGTTCAGACTCTGAGCTATTTTCTTTGAAAAGATTTTTTAAAGCTCTGAACTGTTTGAAAATATTTTGAACTCTGAAGCTGTTAATGATAATCATCAGAACCAAGTGTGTATGTAGAAGTCTTTAAGCGCCTCTGATCCTATTTTGTCATTCAATTTAAATATTGCTTCATCTTGCATCTGCATTAAGGGCTTAATTTCAAGGAGAATGCATTTATTAATTGAAGTTTATTATTCATAGTTAGTTCTTGAGTAAGGGTGCAACTTTACTCAAAGATTATCACACTATGGAAATAAGAAGCTTGCAAACCTTGTTCTTTACATAGTGAAATATGAATAATTTAAGTCATATAATAAAGTATTTCTGAAACTGATTAAAATTAACTATGGATACAAAATAGGGGGAGCTTACAAACCTAACCCTATGGGTTATCAGACTTAGGGAGAGCTTGCAAAACTCAGAAGCCTAATGTCAACATAGCTGATTTTTATCAACAACAATTGTATTTAATACTTGTGTTTGTCATCATCAAAAAGGGGAGATTGTTGGAACAAAATATGTGTTAATACACACCCTTAAGTTTTGATGATAACAAAGTATTAAATGGACAATTGATGGTACTAATGTTTAAATTAAGTGCAGGAGAATTCAACGTTTAATCAAGAGCACACTTAATTTAAACTCTGATGAAACCAATGGAAGTCTGAATATTTAGACTCTGAAAGAGTACAGATGCTACAACGTGGTCAGAAGCTATACAAAGTTCAGAAGCTCAAAGTAGATCAGAACGTCTGAAAGCTGTTCAGGAACTCTGAGGAGTTTAAGAAGCTCAAGGATGTTCAGAGGCCTACAAGAGTTCAGAGGCTGTCTGCTAGTCATAAGTCATTCAGAGGATGAAGACGTTCAGAAGCTGAATTACGAAAGACTATCAGAGGCCAACCATTCAAAGACCAATTAGACTCCAAGTTATCAAAGGTTCATCAGAAGCAAAGGAATTCCCAGTCATCAGAGGGCTACATCAACTACAACTTATCAAGCCTGATGACTTGTTCTAAGGTCAACTAAAATGCAACGGTCACAAAGGATGTGATCCCTCTCTCTAGGAGCTAGTTGTACCTTATAACTGTACCATTGGTCAGACAGCAAAGGTGAAGCTTCTCTGCAAAGGAAGACGTGGCTTTACTCAACGGATCTTCAATGTCTACAGCTGTCCAAGTTGCAACGGGAATTTCTCCAACGTCTCAATGTCTTTCTCAACTCATATAAATATGCCAAAGAAAGAATTGATGACTAGCGCTCAACATTAGATAAAATCTCTCAGAAGAAAGTGAGAATTTGAATTGTAATAGATAATATCTCTCAAATGAAGTGAGCATAGAAACTAGCTTAGAGCCTCTGAAGTTATTATGTTTGTAATAAGTTTTAAGCTCTTAAGTTAGTTGTAAGTCTTCTGCTTAGTGTAGAAGCAAGTAAGTCTTCTGCTTAGTGTAGAAGCAAAAAAGTCTTCTGCTTAGTGTAGAAGCACGTAAGTCTCAATCTTAGTGATTAGAGCAGTGAAGTCTTGAGCCTGAGTGCTTGAGAAAGGAAGCCTCTGATTTTGTGTGATCAGAGCAAGGAAGTCTCTCTGTCTTGTGTAACTTAGAGCAGGAAGTCTCAAGCTTGTGTGCTTAAGCAAGGAAGTCTTTGATCTTGTGTGATCAAAGCAAGGAAGTCTCTATGTCTTTTGTGACTAAGAGCAGGAAGTCTTGAGCTTGTGGGCTTGAGCAACTATTGTAATCCTAGTGATTATAGTGAAACTCTCTTGGAAACAAGGGGACTGGAGTACTCTCAATTTGTGAGGGGAACCAGTATAAATTGTTGTGTGTTCTTCTCTCTCTCACTCTCTCATTTACTCCTTCATCATTCATAACGCCATAAGTTAATTGTGTGAATAATCCACTGTGCTTTAAAGACTCAGAAAAGATTTTAAATATCTTGGAAAGTTTTTAAAATATCCAAAACACAATTCAACCCCCCTTCTTGTGTTTCCTTTTAAATAATGAATGTTAGTGGATGATGTTCTCTGTGTGATACATATAATGTTTTTTTTTCTTTCATCTATAGTACTAATGTTTTTCTTTCAGAAATGGCAAAAGGAAAGCAAGCATTGGAACATGAAGATCTTGTTGAAGAACCTGATGAAGAGTATCTTGAAAGGTTTTCAAGGAAACTTCAAAAGGAACGACGACCTGGGATGAGCTAGACAACTTCTCTGAAGGTGAATCTGAAGAGCAAATGGAATCTGAAAGAGCACTAGGAGCTGAAGAATCAAGCTCTGAAGATGGGTCAGACTCTAAAGATTCAAACTCTGATGGAGAGTCAGAATCTGATAACATAGACCACATCAGAAGAAGATTAAATCAGGTATACTCTCGTCTCTCCAAAGCCAAAATGATCAAACATCTTGAAAAAGCTTTACTCTGAAGATCTTTTACAAAAAGCTTTAAACAAAACAAGAGATCTTGAAAGAGGTGGTGCTATGTGTTGCAAACCCTATAATGAGCACTCTCTTGCTTTCAAAGAGTATTGCAACACAAATGCTGATCAAAATAAAATTGTTTCTATGTTTTGCAACATTAGAACCAACAATACTAATGGGATTGGATATTCCGGTGATAAAACACTAGAGGAACCAAGCTCATCAGCTATTGCTGAAAGCTCTTCACTCCCTAATCTTTATACTACATTTGTACCTGATAGTACTCAGATGGTACAAATGAAGGATAAAGATTTGGCAACTAACAGTCTAGGACCATCAAACAAGTGGGTACCAAGCGACAAAATTATTTACTTAAATGCAGGTCAAACAAGGACTCTGGACTTTCCAGTCACATGGATACATGTGAATGTAAATGGAAGGAGAGCAATTGTGCATAGAAGGCACATTTTGGATGAGTCAGATGGAGAAGAAGATGAATTGGATTACATAAGGAACAAGAGAGAGTATGAAGAATTTGAAGGTTGTTTTGAAGAAGACTATGGTGATAGCAACTCTCTATGGTGGGATGAATGCCCAAACTTTGACCTTGAAAGAGATTGACAAGAAAAGCCTAAAGTGTACATAAATAAAAGGCTTACAGGTGAACAAAATGTCATCAAAACAACAAAGCTTCAAAATCAGGTAAGTAACTCTCAACTCCTGAATGACAAGTCAGAGGAATAACATTCAAGGGTAAAAATGTTTTTTTTTGGGACACTTGATTTATTTAACAAAATGATTCAGAAATAAAACCTTGAAAAATCATGTCTGAACATATATTTTAAAAATGTCCTGAAAGATTCATTTTTAGACTCTGAAGAACTTTAGATTTCAGCATCTGAAGTAGTTCAGACTCTGAGAAATTTTCAACCTCTGAAGGTTAAGCCTCTGAAAAGGAAATGAATTGCAAACGTTTAAGTATTTTTTACTGAAACATTTTGGCGCTAAATGGTCGACACGTACACACGTTCTGATTGGTTTGAAACAGTTAATGATGGTTCTTATTTCTTTTTGATTTAATTTAATGTGTGTTTTATTTTTCTTTTAAACAAAATCACTGAAACACTTGCACACTTTTCACTATCACATCCCACACTTTCGTCTTCTAAACTTCAGAAAACTTTCTTTCTCTCTCTATTAGCAACACCCAGAACCCTAACCTTCAGAAATGGCAACGACATCTACACCAGCTTCAAATTCTATGTTTGCGTTTCCTAAGAACTTTCCAATCAACACTACTGCATGCGATGAGATGTACTCTACATATTTGTCTCTCAAGATGGAGGGAAAATCATTAAACCTGGTTATGGAACAACCAGTGGATTTTGACAGTTTGGGGAAGAATCACTTTGATGTTCTAAAATACTTTATTGATCATGATGGGAGCTTTAGATATATGAAATTACTAAATGGTCCTATCTACCCTATATTGGTGAAAGACTTTTGGATTAGAACCAAAGTGAAGACTGTTGATGATTATAATAAGAGCTGGCTGCAAAAAGGAAAGAGAAACCTGAGAATAAGAACAAGACGCCTCAAGAGTTAGGCTTAAGGATTGTTGAAGAAACTGAGGTGCGCTCTGTTGTATGTGGCTTTGAAGTGGTTCTCACTGCTTCAAACTTGGCTAAGATTTTATCTATCCCTAATGAAGGTATCTACTACACCTTTAGCCAAAGTGAAGCAAAGAACTCAGAGTTTCTGGTAAATATGACTAAACAATGCTACGCTGAAGGAAAGAGTTGTGAAAGCAACAAGATAAGTGATTTGAAGCCTACTCAGAAGGTATTAGCCAGAATAATGTTGGGTTCAATATTTCCAAGGAGTGGAAGTTCTGACCAACTATCATGGGATCATAGACACTTTGTCTATTTTCTCACAAGGAATTTTGATTTGAATTGGGCTAAATACATCTTCAATCACCTCTGCAAAGCTGTGAATGCTATTCAGAAGCAAACCAAGCCCAATGTACATGTCATCTACCCAAGGATACTCAGTGAGATTTTCTATCAATGTGGAGTGATAGACATAATCAAAGCTGCTGGTCATGAGAATCTGCTAAGAGAGATCAGAGCTTCTACAATCTCTGCTCACACCCTCTCCAACATGAACTTGCTGACAGGACAAGAGGTGCAACCGTCTGATCCATTTGAACCTCAACCACATTCAGGATCTTCTATGGTGGAGAAATTTAAGATTGACATACCTGCTGTCTCAAATGGTATTGTTAATCAGTACATACAACTGCTGGAAAACCAAGGTGAAAAGTTTGAGATTGAGAAGGAAGAATTGAAGAAGAAAAGGAAGAGGCTAGTGAAAGCAAAGGTGGAGAAGAGTGAAGCTACAAAGGTAGAAGGAAAAGGAAAGACCAAGACCAAGGCTGGAAGTTCAAATGTTGTAGTGGTAGAAGATGAAGAAAGTGAAGATGATGATGAACCTCTAAGTGTCAGGCAGAAGAAACTTGCCAAGGAGCCTAAGAAGAAGAATGTTGAAGGCTCAAACCAGGACAACTCAGGTAATGTATCTCTATCTAAACCTGCTGTTGTAACTGCTCAAGATACTCAATTAACCCCATCATCAACCCATCCCAGAAATTCACCTCTACAATTCCTTGAACAACATCTAGGTGGTGAATTATCTAACCAAACTAAAACCACAAATCTAGTTCAGAACCCATCCATCCATCCAACCTCTGAACAGATTCAGAACCTCATTCCAAACATTAACCAGACAAGTCCTGAAGACAATCTCACCTTAAAACAACTTGTCTCTGAACCTATCCATTCAGAACCTCCTATACCAGAGATAATTCATTCTGAACCACACATCTCACCAGAACCAGTTCATACACCCCCAGAACCTCGTACACCTGAACACCAAACACCACTTGAACACCAAACACCATCTGAACACCAACCCTCTGAACATCAAGATCCTGAAAACCAAACACAACCTGAACAACAAAACACTGAAGAACCTGAACATCACTCTGATGTTTCAGAACATACCTTTGAAGAGGGGAGTTGGGGTTATCCAACTGTTCGGTCGTCTTCCTTAAAGAAATCTATTATGATGCATCAGATTGGTTTTCTTCAGGAAAAGACACTAGCCCCTCTAGAGCCTTGGATATCAGATTAATTTTCTTCAGGAAGATATGTATTCAGAAACTCAAACCAGTCAGGGTCCCAAGTTTTTTCTTCAGACTCTGAACTGAGTTTCTCTTTTTCAGACACTGGCTTTGTTTCTCTTGATTTCTTCGTATGTTTTCTCCTATCTTGACTAACTCTCTTTGAATCTACCTTTTTCTTTTCTGAGCATTTCATTTTTTCTCTCAATTGCTCTATCACAACCTAAGATTATTCTGTGTGAATAAAATGACTAGGTTTCTCTCCTTTTATAAGCTCATTTCAAACGCCAATATCATAAATGTGTTCAACCACTCCTGACTTGACTGCATTGGACGTTGCAATTGCTATTAATTGCTTTTACAACCTTTTTGATAATGACAAAAGGGGGAGAAAGAATAATGATAAATCAATTGTTGGAATAAGCGAAATTACTTTGCTTTTTAGGGCTTTGTAGTGCTTCAGGAAGTGAGCGTAGGAGACTGGTCAATTTAGTGGCATATGCTTTGTAATGACAATCTGATCTTGAGGATTTCAAAATCTTTGTTTTTTTTTAAGCTCTGAGTTGTTTTGAAAAATATTATATTCTTTTTGAACTCTGAAACTGTATATCATGATAACCTCTGAACCTTGTGTGTGTATACGTTTCTAATGCCTCTGATCCTATTGTCATTCATTATTCATTTAGATATTTGTCTAAATCATCTGGCATTTTAAATAAGCGCATAATTTTCAGGAGAATATATTTATTAATTGAAGTTTATTATTCATAGATAGTTTTTGAGTAAGGGTGCAACTTTATTCAAAGATTATTACACTATGAAAAGAAGAAGCTTACAAACCTTGTTCTCTGCATAGTAAAATATGAATAATTTAAGTCATATAATAAAGTAATTCTTAAACTGATTAAAATTAACTATGGATACAAAATAGAGGGAGCTTACAAACCTAACCCTATGGACTATCAGACTTAGGGGGAGCTTGCAAAACTCAGAAGCCTAATGTCAACATAGCTGAATTTTATCAACAACAATTGTATTTAATACTTATATTTGTCATCATCAAAAAGGGGGAGATTGTTGGAACAAAATGTGTTTTGGTACACACCCTTAGTTTTCATGATAACAAAGTATTAAATGGACAATTGATATTACTAATGATTAAATTAAGTGTGCAGGAAAATCTTAAGTTTATACAAGAGCACACTTGATTTATGCTCTGAAGGAACCTTATGAAAGTCTGAATCATTACACTCTGAAAGAGTTCAGAAGCTAAACGTGGTCAGAAGCTCAAAAGGGATCAGGATGTCTACAAGAGTTCAGAAGCTATTTGGTGTTAGTCAAGAGTTATTCAGAAGATGAAGACGTTCAGAAGCTGAATTACGAAGGACTATCAGATGCCAAATATTCAAGACCACCAGACTTCAAGATATCAAGGTTCATCAGAAGCAAAGAGAATTCCACTGGTCATCAGAAAGGCTACATCACCCACTCTTACTAAGCCTGATGATCTCTTTAAGGAGAACTAACTACAACGGTCATAAAGGATGTGATCCTATTCTCTTTAGGAGCTAGTTGTACCTTATTACTGTATTTGGACAAACAGTAAAACGTGAGCTTAACTGTGAAGAAGACGTGGCTCTGCTTAGAGTAAATTCAAAAGTTACAGCTTAAGCAATAAGGAATCAACAGCTGTCCATTTACAACGGGATTCTACAACGTCTCAATATCTTTCCTCACTCATATATATATGTGAAAGAAAGAAATTGAGAACAACTGATCTTCAAATATTTTAACTCTCAAGATTAAGTGAGAACTTGAAAACTAGCTAAAGCCTCTGAAGTTATTATTGTGTAATAATTTTAAGCTTGGTAGTTAGTATTTACTCCTGCGTGAGTAATTTGGAAAAGTCTCTTATCTTTGTGATTTGAGCAACGAAGTCTCTTATCTTGTGTGATTAGAGCAAGGAAGTCTCTCTGTCTTGTGTGACTTAGAGCAAGGAAGACTTTCTGTCTTGTGTGACTTAGAGCAAGGAAGTCTCATGCTTGTGTGCTTGAGCACTAGGATTGTAATATTTTAATTATAGTGAAATCCCTTGGAAGTGCAAGGGGACTGGAGTACTCTCGTTTTGTGAGGGGAACCAGTATAAATCCTTGTGTCTCTCTGTCTCTCTCTCTCTTTCTCTCTCACTCTCTTATTTACTCTTCCATCTTTACATTTAGATTCAAGTTGTTTGTGTTGAGTATTCCGCTGTGCTTAAAGACTTTGATAGATACTATTATCTGGAAAAGATTTTAAAAACTTAAAACACAATTCAACCCCCCTTCTTGTGTTTTCTCCCACGCACCTTCAATATTGAAGGTGCGTGGGAGAAAACATATTGAAGGTACGTGGGAGAAAACACAAGAAGAGTTTTGTTATTAATAATTGGGCTTTGTTATTAATAACAAAACAACAAATTAAATTCAAAGAGTTTTCCATGATGATGTATAGTTGGCCCACAACATTAAATGCAAATATTCCTTTAAAAGAGATGCTATTTTCAAGAAAAAAAAATTAGTAGTGAAGGAAACTGTATAGTGAGGATGAGATGCAGAAAGGAGAAAGAAATGGAGAAAAAATAGAGAGAAGACAAATGCAGGAGGAAGAAAAAAATGTTGGAGGACAATTTTTACAGAGATGAGAAAGGAGAAAGAAACGTTTTTTTATGCTGAGGTATAGATTTTTACGTTTTTTAACCTAAGGAGAAATAAGGATGACTTTTACGTTTTCTAATGAAGACTATTTAATAGGAGTGGGTTAATGGAGGCTATATCATAGGAGTGACTCTACCAACACTAATTAATACAATTAGGGTTGAGGGAGTTATTATGGGGGTGAGGCCAAATTTAATAGGAATCAGGTTTCTTTTTGTTATGTAATTGTCATGAGGAGGGAAAAAATGAGGGAATTCGTGAGAACTATTAGGGTTTGTATTGGGAGAGTATGTTGGCTAAATAATATGCATATATACGATGTTTATATTGATTATTAATGGATACTGATTAATGAGCAAAATGAATGAAAAAAATGCACTTGAGATATGTGGGCCGCATAGAGAATACCAACCATATTTAGTCAGTATTAATTTGCACATTAAAGATTCATGAGAAAATTAAAAGAAAAAAATTAAATTATATAGGAAATGGGCGCATAGTGAAAACCAAAGGAACGGAGGCATCATAATTTACTTAATACTATATCTTATTCATTAGCAATTTAAAAGAAAAAAATTGAATTATATAGGTGGGACACACATAGAGAATACAAACAGACAAATGCTGTATTAATTTTCCTGCATTATATAAGATTGCACCATATAACAAAACAACAAATTAAATGCAAAGAGTTTCGCATAATGAAAAGGACTCAGAACTTGCAGCTGCTCAAAGTGTAAACACTCTTCCTCAAACTCTGAAAGCTAAGCTTAGTGAAGAAGAAGAAAAATCTCTACTAGAGCAAGAAGATTCAAATGATGAATATATTGAAAGCTTTAAAGAAAGCTTCAGAAATGGAAGAAATCAAAAAGCAAAGGAAAATCTGTAGAGAGTCAAAGTTCTTCATGGGAAAAGCTGAACCAATTCTCAAGCAGTGAATCTGAAGGGGAAGAAATCAAATATGCTTTAATGGCGAATGAGGATTGCTCAGACTCTGAAGAAGAATCAAAATTTGAAGCAGAATCAGAATCTGATTAAGAGGAATTAGAGTCTGATCTAGAAGAACTTGAAAAGGTATACGCTCAACTTTCTAAAACACAACTCATAAGAATACTTGAAAAAGTATTTTTCAAACTTAACATTAGTTCTCAAATGCAGAAAAGTTGAAATTGATTATGAACAACTAAGTGAGCAAGCCAACAATTTTGAAGCTCTTTACAACAAATCTTTAAACAAAATTAAAGAGTTTGAAAAAGGTTTTGCTGTATGTTACAAACCTCGTGATGAGCGAACTTGCGCTTCAGGAGTTCTGTAACAAGAACAGTGATAAAGGCATAATGGGTTCAATGATTTATGAAGTGTGCAAGAACAACAAGAATGGAATTGGTTGTTTAAATGGTAATTCATATGAAGAATAAAGTTTATTAGATTGTGACATAAGCAGTTCCACCACTCATCAGTATTCTATTTTCAAATCTGATAATGATCAATCAAAGGCTATGAAACTTACTGAAACTCTTGAAACATCTATTCTGAATCAAGCTGAGAGTGCTGAGCAAGATGAGCATCTGATTTGAATTTCGAAAACTAATCAAAGTGGACCCATTAGAAAATGGGTACCAAAGGACAAAATTATTTATCTTTCAGGACCTCAAAAAAATGACTCTGATATACCAAGCTCTTGGATACATGTCACATGCAATGGTCAAAGAACAGTTGTATCTAGAGGATATATTTATGATGAAGAATATGATAATAACTCAGAGCTTGAAGATAAAAGACCTTATCTAAATGAAGAAATGAAACTAGAGAAATAGAAAGAATGCCACATTATACTGCTGAAGATGAAGACACATCATGGTGGGAAGATGATATAGAAGGAGGTCTCTACCATGACTGGTAGAGATGCTCTGAGAAGAGGACACATCCACTCAGAATTACAAAAATCTGAAAGCTTCATTGAAATATGAATGGTGCCTGGTAAAGAGACAAAGAACTCAGTGACTAATCAATCAAAAAGTCTCAAGTGTCCTTAAACTAAAGCATCAAGGTAAAGATGTTTTTGAAAGAAGCTTAAAGAACATCACAAGGTATGTATGATTCAACCCCTTGCCAAAAAGAAATAAGACATGCTATTGAAAATAATGTAGTAAGCAACAATTTTTATGCTGTAGCCACTCCTTAAATTTATCAGATAAAACTCAGCCTCTGAAAGGTATCAGAAGCAGTTGTTTAAGAGTCTCTTAAGACAAGTGTGCCTCTGAGAAAATCAGACTCTGAGACTTTTTGTATTCTAGTTATCAGTGGCTTTGATATGAAAGCGAAAACGTTTTAGTAAAACTTTACTTTTGACAGTGTTCTGCTTGCGTGTCAGTTACTAAACTTATCCTTCACCATGTGTATTAGATCTAATTGGATGAAATTGCAGTTTATTAAGAAATTAAGTGAAAGACCAAACATTAATCTTATTTCCCTCTCTTTTCTCAAAACTTTGTGTATTAAATTTTGTATTTTGTATAAATAGTCACATCATACAAAATCAAACACTTTTCACTCTCCCTACCCACACTTTACTCTTTTCAACTCCCAAGAAAAATCCTCTCTTTCTCAATTATCATTTCCGAAACATAAACCCAAATTCATCAAATATGGCATCATAGATCCTCATCAACTCAAAGGAAGAAGATCTCCTCAATAGCTGTTTTTGAGAAAGGATTCCTGGATCTTTTAGAATACTGTTCAATTTAGCGAAAGTCGTCTAGAACTTCTTTATGAACAAGTTGTTGACTTCAGAGAACTCAATTGCAATAATCAAGATTAGCGACAAAACTACCTGATTTCATTAGGAATGAATCGGTACATTGAAATGCTGAATGGTCTGATTTACCCTCATTAGGTAAAAAAATTTGTATGAGAGCTCATGTATATGACATGGAAGCTGCTGAAAGAGAAGAATAAGAGATGATTTCAAGGAACCCTAATCTGCGTGGTCAATCCAGAAGGGAAATGAGCCTGAGATATTTCACATCCACAAAGATCAGGGTCTAACATTGCAGGTTTAGACATTGCTTTCACAATAGACCACATTGCTCAATTGTGCGGTTTAAATCTCACTAGGAAGAAGTTGAGTGAATTCCCAGAAAATGAAGAATAGAGGAAGAACTTCAATCGTCTTATGGTGAACAGAGAAAGAAATAGATTGAATGTGATTGGAAGAACCCATCTTGAAATCTTTCATGCTGCAATTTTGCCTACAAAGAGATTTTAAGAAAACCTACCTTGGGAACACCAAATGTTCATCTATTTTGCAATGGAGAACACTACAGTCAATGTTGCTGAATTCTTATTTGATGATCTGTGTAAGAACATTCAGGAAAGTCTGAGAGAAAAGAAAACTGCAATAAGGCATCCAAGACTTCTCTTTGAATTGTTCTTTCAAAGCAAGATTGTAGATTGCTTAAGAAAAATTGTACCTGAGGGGTAACGATACACAAGAAGAGGGGTTGAATTGTGTTTCTAAAATTGTAAAACTTTTTCAAGATATTGCTATCTATCAAAGTTTTATAGGCAGCGGAAATTCTAAACACAATTAAACAAAATAACAGGGACAGAGAGAAGAGAGAGAGATGAACACACAAGATTTATACTAGTTCCCCTCACAAACCGAGAGTACTCCAGTCCCCTTGCACTTCCAAGGGATTTCACTATAATCACTAAAGATTACAATCCTAGTGCTCAAGCACACAAGCAAGAGTCTTCTAATGCTCAAGTCACGCAAGACAAGAGACTTCTTACAAATGCTCAAGTTATTAACAACTATAGACTTTTCCAACTAGAATCACTCACGCAGGAGTATTCTTAAACTTCTAAGCTACTCTAAGAACTTAAAACACTTAACACAATTAAGTGAATTACAAAAGAACTCTTCAGAGGATTAAACTGTCTTTTAGAAGATTTTGAATGAATATGGTTTTCTCTGTTTTTGCTTGGTCACTTCTCTCTTAGGTGTGTCATGCATTTTTCAATCAAAGACATTTATTTATACAAAGATAAAATAGAGACGTTGATGAAAAGATCTGTTGAGAAATAACCACTGTAGAAATCTCATTTGCTTGAAGTATGATTTTGAATTTCATATTCAGAAGAGGTAATTCAAATCCACTACTTCGTCCTTGTTCCTTTGTTCTACCATTTAGAGTAATTGATAGTACAGATAGTACACAAATACGCTCCAATTTTAGATAGGATCAAATAATGACGTTAAACAATCTTATCCTTTGATCTTGAGCTTTCATCTCTTGAGGAATGATCTAGAAGCTTGAGATTCTTTACAATAGCTTGAATCTGTTCAGAAACAGAGTCTTCTTCAGGGTTGAAACATTTAGCTTCTGAGGTACTTGAATCTTCAGCTTCTGATGGTCTTCATAGATAAGCTTCTAAGGGTCATTTAAATTCCAGCTTCTGGTGGCTTTTCAGAGTGTAGCTTCTGAACGTCTTCAGGGTCTAACCAATATAAAGTCTTCAGAGCTTCTTCATAACCGAGTGATCTTCGGTTGTTTGATTATCCTTCAGAATGCTTGTATATACCGTCATTCAAATCTTAATAATAATGTGTCATAATGATTTTGCACACTTAAACAAATCATCAGTATTCCAATTGTCCATTTAATACTTTTGTTATCATCAAAACTCTTAGGGTATTTATCAATAAAACTGATTTTGTTCCAACAATCTCCCCCTTTTTGATGATGACAAACATAAGTATTAAATACAATTGTTGTTGACAAAATTCAACTATGTTGACATTAGGTTCTGAGTTTTGCAAGCTCCCCCTAAGTCTGATAATCCATAGAGTTAGGTTTGTAAGCTCCCCCTAAGTTTTATCCATAATTAATTTTGATCAGTTTAAGATACACTTTATTATATGACTTAATTATTCACATTTTACTATTCAGAAGCCTAGGTTTGTAAGCTTTGCTTCTTTAATAGTGAAATAATCTTATAAAAAAGTTGCACCCTTTTTATAAAACTATCTGTGAATAATAAACTTCAAATAATAAAATTGTTCTCCTTTAAAAATTAAGCGAAAATAAAATATAGATAATAAATTACCAAATAAAAGATATCAGAGTCTCATAGATACGTATGTTCCTATCAGCCAAACATGTTTTAGTGTTTGACTTTGGAAATAAACAACAATTTAACGCGCATAATCAATACAACCAATACTTCTCTATTCTTCTCCCCCTTTTGTCATTATCAAAAAGATAGAAAATCTTTTAACCAATCAAAGTGTAACTATCAAAAATTCAAGTTAAAAAGTCAATTCAAAAGTGATGTTTACAACTATGTCCAATTTAATGAACTTGTTGCTAACCGTTGTGACTTTGGCGTTATGAAAGCTTATAATGAGAGGGGAATCCTAGTCTATTTATTCATAATGAACAATCTTAGGAGAGAGTATTAGTTGGAAATCAATGAAGAAAGCAGAAGGAAGAGGATCATTTTTTCAGCGTAAGAAAACAAAGGAAGATAGTAAATCAAGATACGAGAAAGACAAGAAGGGAAAAACAAGGGCAATCATAGATCTCAATAAAAGTCCAGACAAGTGGGATTCAGATTACGCCAAGTTTCTTAAGACTTATCATCGAGAGGATGTAATTCCACCTAAGGCAGATGAGGCTTCTTCTTAGACTACTGTGGAATCTAAGAGAAGAGATGCTCCTTCTGAAGGGGATTCTAATTAGTTGCTCAAAGCTTGATGTACTCATGAATTTCCTTGTTTGAATAATAAAAATCTATTTTGTCTTTGTTTTTACTCTTTTATCTTTTGTTTTGATTTAACACTTCTTTAAACGCATATGAATAAATTGAAAACTGATAGCAGAAAAACAATCTCCAAAAAAAATAATTATGAAACACTCAAAAGCATATATATAAATAGCATAAGTTTAGAAGCCAACAAGATCAATACAGATAATTAAACAAACGTGCCTAAAAACATTATGAAAGATATCCTAAGGGTTCCAAGTATTGAGAATGCTATGTATTGTCTCCAAGGTAGCCTTGATTTCATTCTGATTATTGTCCAGCTTCTCTAGCTTTTCATTCTGAGAGTCTTCTGGATTCTTTCTTCAAATTCCTTGTACGTAGGATTCTCCAAAACATCCTTCTTAACAAACAATTCACCAGGTTCCAGTCTAAACTTCAAGTGCATACTTAAGTCACTATTCAGTGAACCTAAGTTTTCCTTCCAAACTGTAGTCTTAGGAACAGAATCATCATAGAACTTGTCTGTCAAGCTTAATCTACCCTTTCTCTTCAGCTTGTTCTTCTCAATTTCTTCATTCCATTTTCCAATGAAGGGCTTCAACTTCTTCTGATACTCTGTAAGCTCTGTCAGATCAGATTCTTTAATGAAGCTTAATTCCTTTTCCAGCTCATCCTTCAAACTACTACATTGATTCTCATAAATGATAGGCTTAGTGAGAGAATATCTCAGCTCATGAAGATTTTTCATTTTAATGAAAATGTTATTACATTTACTCATAAATCCAGAATCAGATAAAGGAGTGGGTTTGGGTTTGGGTTTAGAGGAATTTAGAATAAGAGAAATTTGAGGTATGTATTCAAAGTGAAAAGGGTTTTTGGAAGAACCAGGAATATCTGAAGGTTGAAGGGAAGGTTTAGGAACAGCAGTGTTTTGAAAAGGGTTTTGATTCTCATCATTCATCCAGATATAGTAATTGTAGAAGTATTTGAGAATTTCAAGTTTTTGGTTGGATTCAGAATCTGTGTTTTCAGAGGAGGGTGACCTTGATGCTGTAGTATTTCTAACTTCTTCATTTATCTCAACATCAGGGGTTTGGTTGTTTTCAGCTTGATCAGTGGAATGATCAGGTTGATTCTCTTGTTGTTGTTGTTGTTGTTGTTGTTGTTGTTGTTGTGTTTTAGTTTCTGTATCTGGTTGAGTTTGTTGGAACAAAATATGTGTTAATACACACCCTTAGGTTTTGATGATAACAAAGTATTAAATGGACAATTGATGGTACTAATGTTTAAATTAAGTGCAGGAGAATTCAACGTTAGATCAAGAGCACACTTAATTTAGACTCTGATGAAACCTATGGAAGTCTGAATAATTACACTCTGAAAGAGTTCAGAAGCTACAACGTGGTCAGGAGCTAGACAATGTTCAGAAGCTCAAAGAGGATCAGAACGTCTGAAGGAGTTCAGAAGCTCAGAGGAGTTCAGAAGCTCAAGGATGTTCAGATGCCTACAAGAGTTCAGATGCTCTGCTAGTCATGAGTCATTCAGAGGATGAAGACGTTCAGAAGCTGAATTGCGAAGGACTATCAGAGGCCAACCATTCAAAGACCAATCAGACTCCAAGTTATCAAAGGTTCATCAGAAGCAAAGGAATTCCCCAAATCATCAGAAGGGCTACTTCAACTGCAACTTATCAAGCCTGATGATTTGTTCCAAGGTCAACTAATTGCAACGGTCACAAAGGATGTGATCCCTCTCTCTAGGAGCTAGTTGTACCTTATAACTGTACTATTGGACAAACAGTAAAGGTGAAGCCTCTCTGCAAAGGAAGACGTGGTTTTACTCAACGGATCTTCAAAGACTACAGCTGTCAATTTTACAACGGGAATTTCTCCAACGTCTCAATGTCTTTCTCAACTCATATAAATATGCCGAAGAAAGAATTGATGACTAGCGATCTTCATTAGAAAACATCTCTCAGAAGAAAGTATTGAGAATTTTGCATTGTAATAGAAAATATCTCTCAAATGAAGTGAGCATAGAAACTAGCTTAAGCCTCTGAAGTTATTATGTTTGTAATAAGTTTAAGCTTATAAGTTAGTAGTAAGTCTTCTACTTAGTGTAGAAGCTACAAAGTCTTCTGCTTAGTGTAGAAGCTCTGCTGCTTAGTGTAGAAGTAAGAAAGTCTTCTGCTTAGTTAGAAGCATATAAGTCTCAATCTTAGTGATTAGAGCAATGAAGTCTTCTGCTGAAGGTAGGAGCAAGGAAGTCTCTCTGTCTTGTGTGACTTAGAGCAGGAAATCTTAAGCTTGTGTGCTTGAGCAAGGAAGTCTCTGATCTTGTGTGATCAGAGCAGGGAAGTCTTTGATCTTGTGTGATCAGAGAAAGGAAGTCTCTCTGTCTTGTGTGACTAAGAGCAGGAAGTCTTGAGCTTGTGTGCTTGAGCATCTATTGTAATCTTTGTGATTATAGTGAACTCTCTTGGAAACAAGGGGACTTGAGTACTCTCAATTTGTGAGGGGAACCAGTATAAATTGTTGTGTGTTCTTCTCTCTCTCACTCTCTGATTTACTCCTTCATCATTCATAACGCCATAAGTTAATTGTGTGAACAATCCGCTGTGCTTTAAAGACTCTGAAAAGGTTTAAATATCTTGGAAAGTTTTTAAATATCCAAAACACAATTCAACCCCCCTTCTTGTGTTTTTCTCCACGCACCTTCAATTGGTATCAGAGCTCCGGTTCTGTTGGTAAATCACTTAACCGTGAGACAGTCAAGATCCAAAGGAGAAAACCACCATGGCTCAAAACATGGATGATTGGAAGCAGAAGTTATATCAACAAGTTGTTGATCTTGTCAAAGAAATTGAAGATGGACTGAACTTATGTGAAGATCTGAGCAACAATCAAAATCCTTCCACATCAGGGGCCAATCAAACTTCCAGTATTGTATCTACAACTACTAGTCGTTGCCTCATCAGTGATGATAATGAAAGCATTCAGTGGGCAACAATAAATGGGTTGTTAGATCAATATGAGGAGTTTAGGATGGAGGAAAATGAGAGTATTGAAGAAATGAACTCAAGGTTTCAAGCCATCACAAGCAAGCTTGAACACCACAATAACAAACTCAGCAACAAAGAGCTTGTAAGCAAGTTGTTGAGAAGTTTGCCTCTGAATTGGAATGAAATTCCAAACACTATAGAGGAAACTGAAGACATCAATTCAAAGAGTCCTGAATCATTGATTGATTTACTCAGAGTCCATGAATTGGCTCTGAAGGAAATGCAAGAGTTGAACGGTGAAGAAGCAGAAGCAGCAAGGAAAGGAAAGCAAGCAATGGAGCATGAAGATCTTGTTGAAGAACCTGATGAAAAGTATCTTGAAAGGTTTTCAAGAAAAATTCAAAGATGGTACAACTTCAAGAAGAATGGAGAAAGACTGGCTAAAGGAATGACAACATGGGATGTACTAGACAACTTCTCTGAAGGTGAGTCTGAAAGAGCACCAGGAGCTGAAGGATCAAGTTCTGAAGATGGCTCAGACTCTGAAGACTCAAGTTCTGATGAAAAGTCAGAACCTGAGAGCATAGACAGCATCCAGAGAACAGTAAATCAGGTATATTTTTGTCTTTCTAAAGCAAAATTGATCAAGCATCTTAAGAAGACTTTACTTAAACTCTCTAATAGTCAGCAGAAGTATAAAAAGCTTAAAGCAGACTATGAGAATTTAAGTAAGCAAGCAAATCACTCTGAAGGTCTTGTTCAAAAAGATTTTATCAAAACAAAAGACCTTGAGAATGATTATGCTAAATGTTACAAACCCCTTGAGCACTCTCTGTTTCTCAAAGAGTATTGTAACATAAATCCTGATCAAAATAAAATTGTTTCCATGCTTTGCAACCTTAAGACCAACAATACTAATGGGATTGGATACTCTAGTGATAAAACACTAGAGGAACCAAGCTCATCAGTTATTGATGGAAGCTTCTCAATTCATAATATTTACGCTACATTTCTATCTGATAGCACTCAGATGAAACAAATGGAGGATGAAGATTTGACAACTAACAGTCTAGGACCCTCAAGCAAGTGGGTACCAAGAGACAAAATTGTTTACTTGTTTGCAGGTGAAACTAAGACTCTGAACCTTCCAATCACATGGATGCATGTGACTGTGAATGGAGGAAGAGCAATTGTGCATAGAAGGCAGGTTTTTGAAGAGTCAGATGGAGAAGAAGATGAAGTGGAGTACATGCGCAACAGGAGGGAGCATGAAGAATTTGAAGCTTGTTTTGAAGATGACAACAACTCAGTGTGGTGGAGTGATTGCTCAGGCTATGACTCTAACTACAATTAAATCAAGAAAGCTTCAATGCAAGGTAAGTATGCTTAACTCCTGGATGACATTTCAGAGGAATAACTTTCAAAGGTTGAAAGTGTCTTCTTAGGACACAAAATGTTCAGAACTAAAAACTTTGAAAATCTTATCTGAACATATATGTTTGCAGGTGAAGCTCAGACTCTGAGAAACGTTTCAACCTCTGAAGGTTAAGCCTCTGAATAGGAAATGAATTGGAAACGTTTAAGTATTTTATACTGAAACGTTTTGGCGCCAAAGAGACAACACGCACACACGTTCTGATTGGTTTGAATGCAGTTAATGATTAGTTTGTTTTATTTTTTAATTAATGTATTGTGTGTTTGAATTTGTCTTATGTTTTCAACAAAATATCTTAAACACTCACACCTTACACTATCACATCCCTCACTCTTGCTCTTCAAAGCTAGAACAAACTCATTCTCTCACTTTAGCAAAATTCCACACCCTAACTTTCTGAAATGGCATCTTCTTCAACATCAGTTTCAGACTCTTTGTTTACTTTTCCCAAAAACTTTCCGATCAACACCTTCACTTGCACATAAATGTTTTCTATAGATTTATCTCTTAAGATGGAGGGAAAATCTCTGAACCTGGTTATGGAACAACCAGTGGACTTTGATAGTTTGGAAAAGAATCAGTTTAATGTTCTAAAGTTATTTTCTAATCAAAAAGGGGGCTTTAGATACATGAACCTATTAAACGGTCCAATCTATCCTACTTTGGTAAAAGATTTCTGGATCAGAAGCAAGGTGAGGACTGTTGAAGATTATCACAAGGAGCTTGATGCAAGGAGAAAAGAAAAAGCTAAAAATGAAGACAAGACCCCTCAAGAGTTAGGATTGAGAATCATTGAGGAAACAGAAGTGCATTCTGTTGTGTGCGGCTTTGAAGTAATTCTTACTGCTTCAAACTTGGCTAAGGTACTATCCATCTCAAACGAAGGCATCCACTATACCTTTAGTCACAATGAAGCACAAGAATCTATGTTTCTGAAGAATATGACAAGACATTGCTACGTCAAGGGAATAAGCTGTGAGAGCAACAAAACAGGTGATCTGAAGCCCACTTAGAGGGTATTAGCCAAAATCATGTTAAGTTCTATATTTCCAGGAAGTGAAAATCCTGATCATTTGTCATGGAATCATAGACACTTTGTCTATTTTCTCACAAGGAAATATGATTTAAATTAGGCTAAATACATCTTTGATCACCTATGCAAATATGTGCTTAAAACTCAAAATCAGGCCAAGTCTGATATACATATAGTCTACCCAAGAATCCTCAGTGAGATTTTCTATCAATGTGGAGTGATAGATATAATCAAAACTACTGGTTATGACTACTTGTTAAGAGAACTCAGAGCCTCCACAATATCTGCTCATATACTCTCTCACATGAACCTGTTGACAAGACATGAGGTACAACCTTCAGAACCTCTGATACCTCAGTCTCACTCAGAACCTTCCTTAGTAAAGAAATGGAACACTGAAATGCCTATAGTTTCTAGTGGCATTGTCAATAAGTATATTCAACTGCTGGATAACCTAGGAGAAGGGTTTAAAACTGAGAAGGAAGAATTGAAGAAGAAGAAGAGAAGAAGGCTAGTGAAAGCATGTAAAGTTGAAGACTCGGAAAGTGATGAAGAACCTCACAGTGTCAGACAAAAGCAACTTACCAAAGAACATGAGGAAAAGATTGCTGAAACCTCAGATCATAACAAATCAGGTGATGTGTCTCTCTCTAAACCTGTTGTTACTTCTGCTCAAGAAATTCATTTAATCTCATCATCAACCCAACCCCTCTCAAATTATAACCAGACAAGTTCTGAAGATAATCTTACCATAAAACAACTTATATCAGAAGCTGTCAAAACAACTCACCCTGAACCAGTCTTTATCAACATCTCATCATCATCATCATCTTCGACTGATTCTGACCCTAATGAGTTAGATGCAATTCTCGCTAATTTTGAACTGCTTAATGCCAAATCTAAGCATAAGATAGCTCAGCCATCTATGACTCAAACTTTTTCAAACCCTCATACACCCACATACCAAACCTCATCTGAACATATTGTTTCAGAAGAAAACCTGAACCTCTCACCATCAAACCATGTTGAGGCTATGATCAAAGAACTCTCTACAGAAGATTTCCATCTCAAAAAACGTTGATCATACCTGCCCTAGTCATCAACAATCCCAACAAATACCGACTCTCACCAATTCCCAACTCACAAATACACCCTTATCCAAAGAACCTCATCCAACCCAATCAAACATTCCTGATGACTTGAGCAAATGCAATGACTTGTTTAAACAGATACATGGTCTTTATGACCTAAGGCAAACAGATATGCCTTCATCTGAGTTTGCTGCTCAATGGATAAGTCTGACAGAGGAACTGATAAAGGAACTACACAATCTACAAAGGGTAGTTGTGGAAGAACAGAGAAAATGTGACAAAGGGAAGGACATCAATGCTGAGGAAGACATTCAGACTCAAAGAGGCACAGAGAGGGATCATCCTGAATCCTCTACTATAAGAGAAAATATTGGGCAAGACCTTGGGGAAAGGTTAGCTTCAATAAGGGACAATCTGAATGTTCCTCTTCAAGACAGTCTGAGGGATGATCAATGAAATCAACAGCATCTGAGGAACCCTGTCTATGAGAATGACATCAGAAGGATTGAAGCAAAAGTAGACAAGTTTGTGGGATTAATGGAAGAAGTAAATACTAATCAGAAAAACATAATGGCAACCCTAGCATCTTTCTGTAGTCAACCCCAACCTTATGACTTATTTGATTGCGTATATGACTTGATGACTGATAATTTGCTAAGCACTTTGACTAGGTTAAACTGTTGGTTAGGATACAGCTCTGCTTGTTAATCTAACATATCTATCTGAATGCTTATTTGTCTGTTGTTAGTTCTGTTTAGTATGTCGTTTGTCTGTTTTAATTCTTTAACTGATCTTCATTTTCGTTAAAACAAACAATCTTGAAAATTGATGTATCAAACTCTTGAGTTTCATTCATATAATTTAACAAGTACAATATGTGGATATTCTTAAAGGATCAAATTACATAACAAGAGAAGAAATATTAATAAGAAATAAAAAATTAAACAAGCCAAAAGTAATGAATTTTATTTCATTGAGAACATAAGTTCAGTACTACAGACTAAAATTTCTAAGAACTATCTTCTGGATGCTCTGAAAGGTCATGTTTGTGGTTACAAGCCTACATGACCTTTGCAGCGGGAAAAGGTTGAGGTTTTGGCTGAAGCCATCCAACCAGTAGTCTTTCTTGAAGAAACCAACTTTGTTGCATCAGTTTGGTTTTCCTCAGGAAAAGACTCTAGCCCCTCTAGAGCCTTGGATATCAGTTTGATTTTCTTCAGGAAGATATATCTTCAGAACTTAAAACAGTCAGAGTCCAAAGATTTCTCTTCAGACTCTGAACTGAGTTCTTCTGTGACAGACACTGACCTTGTTTCCATTGGTTTCTTCTTATGTTTTCTCCTATCTTGACTATCTCTCGTTGAAACTACTTTCTTATTCTCTGAGCGTTTCATTTTTTCTCTCAAGAGATGTATCAATTACCTAAGATTATTCTTTGTGAGTAAAATGACTAGGTGTCTCTCTCCTTTTATAAGCATAATTCAATGGCCGAGTATTAAATGTGTTCAACCACTCCTGATTTAACGGCATCGAAAGTTGAAATTTCTATTAATTGCTTATACTACCTTTTTGATAATGACAAAAGGGGGAGAAAGAATATTGGTAAATCAATTGTTGGAAGAAGCGAAATTACTTGGCTTTTTAGGGCCTTGTAGTGCTTCAGAGAGAGAACGTAGGAGAATGGTCAAAATAGTAGCATGAGGTACATGCTTTGATATGACAATCTGATCTTTGAGGATTTCAAAATATTGTACTAAAGAGCTCTGAACTGTTTTCAAATTTTTGTTCAGACTCTGAGCTATTTTCTTTGAAAAGATTTTTTTAAGCTCTGAACTGTTTGAAATTTTTTTTTTTGAACTCTGAAGCTGTTAATGATAACCATCAGAACCAAGTGTGTGTGTAGACGTCTCTAAGTGCCTCTGATCCTATTTTGTCATTCAATTTAAATATTGCTTCATCTTGCATCTGCATTAAGGGCTTAATTTCAAGGAGAATGCATTTACTAATTGAAGTTTATTATTCATAGTTAGTTCTTGAGTAAGGGTGCAACTTTATTCAAAGATTATCACACTATGAAAAGAAGAAGCTTGCAAACCTTGTTCTTTATATAGTGAAATATAAATAATTTAAGTCATATAATAAAGCAATTCTGAAACTGATTAAAATTAACTATGGATACAAAATAGGGAGAGCTTACAAACCTAACCCTATGGGTTATCAGACTTAGGGGGAGCTTGCAAAACTCAGAAGCCTAATGTCAACATAGCTGATTTTTATCAACAACAATTGTATTTAATACTTATGTTTGTCATCATCAAAAAGGGGGAGATTGTTGGAACAAAATATGTGTTAATACACACCCTTAGGTTTTGATGATAACAAAGTGTTAAATGGACAATTGATGGTGCTAATATTTAAATTAAGTGCAGGAGAATTCAACGTTAGATCAAGAGCACACTTAATTTAGACTCCGATGAAACCTATGGAAGTCTGAATAATTACACTCTGAAAGAGTTCAGAAGCTACAACGTGGTCAGGAGCTAAACAATGTTCAGAAGCTCAAAGAGGATCAGAACGTCTGAAGGAGTTCAGAAGCTCAGAGGAGTTCAGAAGCTCAAGGATGTTCAGATGCCTACAAGAGTTCAGATGCTCTGCTAGTCATGAGTCACTCAGAGGATGAAGACGTTCAGAAGCTGAATTGCGAAGGACTATCAGAGGCCAACCATTCAAAGACCAATCAGACTCCAAGTTATCAAAGGTTCATCAGAAGCAAAGGAATTCCCCAAATCATCAGAAGGGCTACTTCAACTGCAACTTATCAAGCCTGATGATTTGTTATAAGGTCAACTAATTGCAACGGTCACAAAGGATGTGATCCCTCTCTCTAGGAACTAGTTGTACCTTATAACTGTACTATTGGACAAATAGTAAAGATGAAGCCTCTCTGCAAAGGAAGACGTGGCTTTACTCAACGGATCTTCAAAGACTAACGCTGTCCATTTTACAACGGGAATTTCTCCAACGTCTCAATGTCTTTCTCAACTGATATAAATATGTCGAAGAAAGAATTGATGACTAATGATCTTCATTAGAAAACATCTCTTAGAAGAAAGTGAGAATTTTGCATTGTAATATAAAATATCTCTCAAATGAAGTGAGCATAGAAACTAGCTTAAGCCTCTGAAGTTATTATGTTTGTAATAAGTTTAAGCTTATAAGTTAGTAGTAAGTCTTCTGCTTAGTGTAGAAGCAACAAAGTCTTCTGCTTAGTGTAGAAGCTCTTCTGCTTAGTGTAGAAGTATGCTTAGTGTAGAAGTAAGAAAGTCTTCTGCTTAGTGTAGAAGCATATAAGTCTCAATCTTAGTGATTAGAGCAATGAAGTCTTTGCTGAATGTAGGAGCAAGGAAGTCTCTCTGTCTTGTGTGACTTAGAGCAGGAAGTCTTAAGCTTGTGTGCTTGAGCAAGGAAGTCTCTAATCTTGTGTGATCAGAGCAAGGAAGTCTTTGATCTTGTGTGATCAGAGCAAGGAAGTCTCTCTGTCTTGTGTGACTAAGAGCAGGATGTCTTGAGCTTGTGTGCTTGAGCATCTATTGTAATCTTTGTGATTATAGTGAACTCTCTTGGAAACAAGGGGACTGGAGTACTCTCAATTTGTGAGGGGAACCAGTATAAATTGTTGTGTGTTCTTCTCTCTCTCACTCTCTCATTTACTCCTTCATCATTCATAACGCCATAAGTTAATTGTGTGAACAATCCGCTGTGCTTTAAAGACTCTGAAAAGGTTTAAATATCTTGGAAAGTTTTTAAATATCCAAAACACAATTCAACCCCCCTTCTTGTGTTTTTCTCCACGCACCTTCAAAGTTTGGTCAGGTTTGTCTTGTTCAGGATGGTCTTGTTCAGGTTGGGTTTCAGTTTGTTGAGTTTGCTCAGCTTGGCTTTTTGTGTTCTGACCATGTTTAGAGTCTGGATGGGGTTCAGAGTCTTGAACACATTCAGAGGTTTTTTCTTGTGTTGGCTTCTGAGAGGTTTCAGAGGTATTTTGTTTTGGCAACTCTCCTCCCAAATGTTGTTCAAGAATCTTTAAAGGTTGAGTCATTTTGATTCTGAACCTTTGAGGGAGGGAACATGGTTTTCTCAGGATTTGAGGTTTTTAAGGGTGGTGTTTGTGGTGTGTTTTTAGGAGAGGTATCTGACCCATGTTTATGAGTATTAGCATTATCATTTTCAAAAGTAGAATTACCTTCATCAGCAGAACTCTTCTTAGCATCAGCAGCTTGAACCTTTCTTTTCTTTCTTGTTAGCAGCTCATTATCAGAAGCTTCTTCTTCATCCACATAAACCACAACAACTCTTTTCTTTCCACCTCCAGCTTTCTTTTTACTAGAGTCTGTCAAAGCACTCTTTCCTTTTCCTTCAGTCTTCACCTTCTTCTTTTCAGCCTTTTCTTCAGAACCTTTGCCTTCCTCAATCTTTATACCCTTAACCAACCTTCTATTCTTCTTCTTCTCAGCTTTAACTTCAAATGCTTCACCCGGATTCTCTAGAAGTTGAATGTATTGATTTATGATTCCAGTAGCATAGCTTGAGACAAATACATTTAACCTTCTGAGCAGATTGGGTTCAAATGTAGTCTTCTCCTTCATTGCATCAGTAGGTACTAACTCCTTGTCTTCCATCATCCTCATATGAACAAGGGTAGCTACAGAGATGAATGAAGCTCTTTGTTCCACAAGCAGTTGAGTAGCACCAGAATCCCTTATTGCATCAACAACTCCACATTGGTATAAAATCTCACTCAGCAATCTGGGGTAAATTATGTGAACATTCGTCTTCTTAGGCTCTTGAGATGACTTGATAGCTTTTGTCAGATAATTGAAGATATACTTGGCCCAGTTTATTGGTGTCTTTCTGGACAAGAAATAAACAAAGTGTCTGTGATCCCAGGACAGCTGATCAGGGCTTCCACTTCTGGGAAATATAGATTCTAGTATGATCTTTGCTAGCAGCCTTTGAGTAGGTTGTAGATCTCCAACCTTGTTGCTTTCACATGTTTTACCAGGCAGATAGCATTTCTTTGTCATATTGTTTAGAAACTCTGATTGTTTTGTAATGGCTTGAGTAAAAGCGTAGAAAACTCCTGTGTTTGGAATGTGCAGTAGGTTTGCAAGGTTTTCTAGAGTAAGCTTCACTTCAAATCCACATATCACAGATCTGATCTCATCAGTCTTTATCTCCTCCAGACCCAATTCCTTAACAGTCTTGTTCTTGTTCTCTGGTTTTAAAGCCCTCAATCTTGTCAATTCTTTATCAAATTTTTCGACAGTTACAAATTTGCACCTTTGCCAGAAATCCTAAACCAAAGTAGGATAAACCGGCCCGTTTAGTAACCTGAAGAATCCAAAACCACCATCTTGGCTAACGAAGTAGTCCTTAACATCAAATCCATTCTGACTTAGACTTTCAAAGTCTACTGGTTGCTCTATAATGAGATTGAAGAACTTATCTTCAACTGCTACAGTCCTTTCGCAACTGAACACTTCTTTACACTCAATGGTGTTGATAGGGATTTCCTTAGGAAATGATAGACAGATTGCGTTGATGATGTACCTTCCATTTCCGAGGCTTAGGGTTAGGTTTTTGCTAAATTTAGGGAGAAAGAAAGATTTCTGAGGTTTAGAAGAATGCAAAGTGTAGGTAGTGAATAGTGAAAAGTGTGTGAAGTGATGTAGTGATTTTCTAATAAAGAAGAGAAACAATTTAATTAAAAATTAAATAAAATTAAATCAGGAATTCAAACCATCACGAACAATTATCAGCCAATAGAAACATGAATACATGTCTGAGAGACGTGTTTAAAGATTAGCGCCAAAACGTACAGATGTAATAACCTAAACGTTTACACTTCTGATATTATCAGAGGCATTTTCATTCAAAAGTTAAAGACTTCTCAGAGTCTGAAGCACTTCAGAGGCTAAAATCTCAATATTGCTTCAGATCCCAAAAATTATTTTAAGACATAGAAATATGCTCAGATTCAAAATTGTTTTATTCTGAACATGTCTTTAAATAATATATGTCTCTTAAAGAAAACTAAATCTTTTAGCTGAATGAGAATCCTTTGATAGAGAAAATAATTAAAAACTTACAGTGTTTATATTGTTCCAGACAATGCTCTTTATTAGATATGTACGTTGAGCCTTCTCTGGTCCTGGATTAATCTCTGCAGATGTTACTGAAGCGGGTGAAAAAATGCGCAAGCGGAAAATGCTCGCTAAACAGTAAAGTCGCCACCGAACTTTATTTATTCCCGGAGGAAAAGGAAAATATCGATAAAACCTTAAAAGCAATGGAAAGAGGGTCATCGCAACCATTTCCAGGTTCGGGAGTCGATTATGTGAGGGGAAGGTATTAGCACCCCTCACATCCGTTGTACTCAACGGGAACCTTCTCGTTAATTTTAGGGTTAAAAAAAGTGTTTAATTTGCTTGCATGATTTTAATTAATTATTATGTACAAAGGGGAAAAAGTTATTTTTTTATTAGTGTGCTTGACAGGATGTATGAATCCCGCTCCTACGTATTCCCAGGTGCAATGGGAAATTCAAAGCTACACGCAGTTCTGGGTAGAAAATAATTGTTGGTTGGTTGATTTTATTTATGAAAACATTTTGGTTGCGCTTAGGTGGAAAAAAGTTTGTTCGATTGAAAAGGCGGACTCATGCATAGCGATAGTACCCGTTTAAGAAAAAGGTGAGCGCACAGGGGCGCATAAAGAATAACGTTTGGTGTGTTGAGATTTATTTTAATGTGTTTTTTTTTTTAGAGAATGACGATTATCCGAACCACAAGTCATACGTCAAGTATCCAGATAACCGGGGAACGAGAAGGCCATACGTCCGACCACCCCTTTTTCATTCACTTACTATTTAATTTAAAAGAAGAATGTTTTATTTTTAGAATGACGGTTATCCGGATTACAAGGCATACGTCAAGTATCCGGATAACCGGGGAGCAAGAAGGCCATACGTCCGACCACTCCTTTTTCATTCGAATTTATTCTAAAACTATTTCATGTAAAAAAACAAGAAATAATTGAAAAGGGTTAAAATTGAAAGTCATGTTTTTTAGCCTTTTATTATTTTTGTTGAATTAAATCAAATTCATGAGCAAATAAAAAAATAAAGAAATAAAAATAAATAAGATACAGGGGGTGCAGAACACAAGCAGGGGGCTACAGGTAACATAAAAACTAGGTCCAAAATGTTCCAACAAAAAAACAATGGTCAAACAAAAAAACCCAAGACTTAATCGGAGTTGTCTGATCTGGATACTCTCTTAATCAAAGATCAAGTGGTCTAGGTTTAATCATGATCATGGCTCACCTGATGCTGACATGTGGCAGTATATATATAAAAAATAATAATAATAATAAGCAATAAACAAACAAACAAACAAAACCAGAAAGAAGGATTGTACCTTCTTCTTCTTGTTCAAAACGCACACTTCTCTTTCCAATCTTTTCACCGACGGCGGCGGCTCCGACGCAGGACACCGCTGTCGTCGGTCGTTCCTCTATCTCTCTCTGTCTCCTTCTCTTAATCGTGAACTCTCTCTCTGACTCATCGGATCAGTTCGGCACGGCAGCGATGAGAACAATACGGTGGGTCACCGCGACGGAAAAATTGAAATTCCTCTCGCTCTGGGTTCTGTTTCTTTTGTTCTTGTTATTGGTTTTTTTGACTTTTTTTGGTGTGATGATGTTTGTGGTGGTTTTGATTATGGATGCTAATGGTGCTATTTGTTGCTGAAGATGGTGGTGATTTAGATGATGTGGTAGTTGTTATGGTAAAGCTTTGTGTTATGAAGTGGCTGTAGGTTGTTGTTGTTTGAAGATATATTGATGGAGGTTGGTGGTTGGCAATGGTGTTTTAATGGGGTGGCTTTGATGTTGGTTTGGAGATGAGATGGTGTTTGTGTTTGTTAATGGAGGAATTTTTTGGTGAGGTTGAATGAAGGAGGAATAGTTTCTGTTGAAGGTTGAAGATGAGGAGATGGTTTTGATGATGGTCGTGAGATGCTGCTGCGCAGCCTCCTCATCTTCTCTTTCTTTTTGGTTCTTAGTATTTATGTTCCTCCTCCCCTTTGTCTCAGTGTTTTTCTTGCTATTTATATGGGTACAAAATTAGGTTTTTATGAATTGAATGAGGATAGTTTTGGTTTATGAATGCTTTGATGATGATGATTTGGAATTGATGGGAGAATTGATTTGTTCCTCTTTGGTTTGATTTGTCTTAAAAGTGCAGATACTTTCCCTCTCTACTTATTCTTTTGACTTTTGACACATGATGACAGTAATAATAATAATAATAGTAACAATGATACAACTAATAATAACAATTATAATGACAATAATAATAAAAAAATAAAGAAATTAATAGTAATATTGACAAATTAAAGAAAAACATAAAAATAAATTGACTAAAATATTTTTTGGATTTTTAATAAAAGTTACTAACGATAAAACTTAAACTAAATGAAATAATTATAAAAAGACGACAATAGGATTCGAACTCAAGACCTCACACTAGTAAACCCCTAAATACTCTTTCCAATACCAATTGAGCTAATTCACATATTCAAAAGAAAATGCGGCAATAAACCATATGATTATGTAAGTGGGCAAAATTTGGGGTATGACAGTTACATTCTGGGATATCTTCCCACCATGATGTATCACCATCATCTTCATCATAGTCAAACAAGTTTTCTTATACTTCATCTTCAGATGGATATTTTCCAAAATTTCCACTTGTTATGTCTTCTGATTCTGAGTCATCATCTTCATCATAGATGTACTTCCTTGAGATGATTGTTGTTCTTCCATTGCATTTAATATGCAACCAAGTGATTGGAATATCCAAACTTCTCTCTTGATTACCTGGAAGATAAATTATTTTGTCCTTTGGTACCCATTTGCTGATGGATCCTGACAGATTAGTTTCAGAACCTTTATTCTCATTTTGTCTGTACTATCTGAGTACTATCAGCAACAAAAGTAGAATAAAGATTTGTAGGTACAGAACCTTCAGTACTGCTTAATGAACTTGGTTCTTCACATGTGTTATCATATGAATACACAATTCAATTTTTGCAATTGTTTCCAGCTTTACAAAACATAGATAAAATTATACTCTTATCAATATTTTTGTTACAGAACTCTTGAAGTGCAATTTTATGCTCATCATGAGGTTTGTAACAAGCAGCACAACCTTTTTCAAGATTCTCTATTCTCTATTTTATTTAAAGCTTTGTTCTAGAGATCTTCAAAACTGTTTGCTTTTTCTGATACATGCTCATAATCAAATTTTAACATGTTATATTTATGTGAGCTAAGATTTAATTTGTAAAAGGTTTTCTCAAGAATTTTTATTAATTTGGCTTTAGAAAGTTGAGAATATACCTTTACAAGCTTTTCCATATCAAAGTCTGATTCATCATCCTTTGACTCTGAACCTTCTTTAGAACTTAAGTCTGCTTCTGACATCATTCTTGCTTCAGAGTTCGAATTTTTCTCTTTGTTGATAGTTGATGTAGATTTGATTTCATCTTCTCTTTCAACCACTTTGTCCAGATCTACCCAAGCAGTCATTTGTCCTTGATTACCAGATTTTAATTTCTTGAGTCCAGTCCACCTTTGGAATTTCTTAATAAACTCATCAAAATAATCTTGTTCTGATACTTCTAAGATGTAGTCTTCAATGTCCACAGTACTTGCTTTGCTTTTGCCTTTAGCTTTCAGAGTCATCTCATGACTTCTGAGTTTGTTCACAAGTGCTTCAAGGCTTATGTTGTTGATATCTTCAGATTCCTCAATAGTTGTAACAATCTGACTCCAACTCTGAGGTAAGCTTCTTAGAATCTTTCTTGTGAGTTCATCCATATTGTATTCCTTTTTCCAATCTTTCAGATTTCTTATAAGTGCTTGAAATCTTGCACTCATGTCTTCAATGCCTTCATCATCTTGCATAGTGAAGGACTCATACTGATTTACCAAATCATTGACTTTTGCTCTCTGAATGCTTTCGTAATCATCACTGGTGGAGCAGTGGTCATTGATTTTGATAATTTCTTCAATATTATCATTATCATTTGTAGCAGGAGAAGATGAAACTTTTTCTTGGTCTTTTCTAGATCTTCACACTGAAAATTGACGTCTTTTTCTATTTCATTCATAAGGTCAGTAACATGAGAACACACTCTTTATTTCTATCTGTTAAAGTCTTCTAGCAAGTTCATTCCAGTCATAGTGTTTTCCTTTAGATCTTTTTTTGTCTCACTGTGAAGTGATTAGCAACAAAACCAGGCTTTGATACCAATTGAAGGGGTAAGGAAACACAAGAAGGGGGGGTTGAATTGTGTTTCTAAAATTGTAAAACTTTTTCAAGATATTGCTATCTATCAAAGTTTTATAGGCAGCGGAAATTCTAAACACAATTAAATAAAATAACAGAGACAGAGAGAAGAGAGAGATGAACACACAGGATTTATACTGGTTCCCCTCACAAACCGAGAGTACTCCAGTCCCCTTGCACTTCCAAGGGATTTCACTATAATCACTAAAGATTACAATCATAATGCTCAAGCACACAAGCAAGAGTCTTCTAATGCTCAAGTCACACAAGACAAGAGACTTCTTACAAATGCTTAAGTTATTAACAACTAGAGACTTTTCCAACTAGAATCACTCACGCAGGAGTATTCTTAAACTTCTAAGCTACTCTAAGAACTTAAAACACTTAACACAATTAAGTGAATTACAAAAGAACTCTTCAGAAGCTTAAACAGTCTTTTAGAAGATTTTGAATGAATATGGTTTTCTCTGTTTTTGCTTGTGCACTTCTCTCTTAGGTGTGTCACGCATTTTTCAATCAAAGACATCTATTTATACAAAGATAAAATAGAGACGTTGATGAAATGATCCGTTGAGAAATAACAGCTGTAGAAATTTTCATTTGCTTGAAGTATGATTTTCAATTTCTTATTCAGAAGAGATAATTCAAATCCACTACTTCGTTCTTGTTCCTTTGCTCTACCATTTAGAGTAATTGATAGTACAGATAGTACACAAATACGCTCCAATTTTAGATAGGATCAAATAATGACGTTAAACAATCTTATCCTTTGATCTTGAGTTGTCATCTCTTGAGGAATGATCTAGGAGCTTGAGATTCTTTACAATAGCTTGAATCTGTTCAGAAACAGAGTCTTCTTCAAGGTTGAAACATTTAGCTTCTGAGGTACTTGAATCTTTAGCTTCTGATGGTCTTCATAGATAAGCTTCTGAGGGTCATTTAAATTCCAGCTTCTGATGGCTTTTCAGAGTGTAGCTTCTGAACGTCTTCAGAGTCTAACCAATATAAAGTCTTCAGAGCTTCTTCGGAACTGAGTGATCTTCAGTTGTTTGATTATCCTTCAGAATGCTTGTATATACCGTCATTCAAATCTTAATAATAATGTGTCATAATGATTCTGCACACTTAAACAAATCATAAATATTCCAATTGTCCATTTAATACTTTTGTTATCATCAAAACTCTTAGGGTATTTATCAATAAAACTGATTTTGTTCCAACAGTACCATCCTTAGTTCAAGCTGCCAACGCTCCTGGAAAGTTGAGTCTAAGGTTTCTTGAAAAATGTGGGTTCATCAAATCACTTGCTTGGCCAAAACAAATGGTGCAACCTACAAAAAATGATCCAAGGTTTCTCACTCACTTCCCTCAGGTAGAAGAAAGGGAAGTTGAAACTGTATTTATGAAGTTCAACAAGGCTCTGAATGAATGAAGATCAGCCTCTATTGGAAATTCTAAGAGGCGTTCTTTAGAATCTGCTTCTGATGATAAAGAACCTGTGAAGAAAGCTAAGATAGATGAAGAAGCAAAGCCTCAAGAAGAAGAAAAGACATAGGAGAAGATGAAGGACCTTGCTTCTGTAAAAGGTAACTCTTCTGGAACTAATGTTTTTCATTCTTCACAAATCCTGTCTCCAAAACCTTTTATCTCAAAATCTTTTGATCATGACCTACCCAATGCTGAGAACATTGCTCACATTATGTTTTCAGAGACTAATGCATCTATAAACCTTAATTTCTTAGATGAAATAAACTTTGATTCTAAACTTCACCAAGAATTTCACGAAGAACCTCCCCACATAGAAAATCCTCCAATACCTCAACAACAAACAACTTCAATACCTGACTAAGAGTCTCCTATCATTGATATGCCACAAGTTCAACCAACTCTCATTCCAACACATCAAAAACCTCCAGCAAATTCTGACAATTCACCTCCAATTATCATTGATCATTCTGAATCTGATGACAAAGTTCTTGACCTTTTTGAGCTAAACCTTCCATTCCCAGTACCTCTTGATCCCTTTACTAATGAATTCTTTAAACATAAATTTGAAACTACTTTTCAAAATTCATTAGAATTTTATGAAGAAACTGTCTATTTAGATCCTTCAAAGGAACTTCCTCTTAATCCTCTGCCTAAATCCAAAATTATTGAACAGCTTCAACACAGGCATGGTTACATAAACACACAGAGCCAAACCCATCCTACCATGTAACAATCCATACAACTTCATTCTTAAACCTGATCCAAACCTAGAAAAACTGAAGAATGAAATTCATTATGACCTCAAGAGATTTTTCAAGAGACATGCGAGCTTCATGGTCTTTCAATCTGATTTAGAAGCTGAGGTTGGGGAAATCAAGCCAAATTCAATTATGCTTTAAATTGCAACTTGGAACATGTGAAAGAAAGTGTCGTAAACAATGCTAAAGAAGATTTCACAACGCTGATTCACTCTATTGAAAGGCTGATGTCGCAAGATTGACCTATCCAACACCTGAGATCATTGAGGAACTAGTTGTAATGGAATTAGTTCAAGGGAATCAGAATGTAGAAGAGGAGAACAATGAATAACTTCAAGTGTCTGTGCATGAAGAAGTTGAGGAAGAACATATTGAAGAGAGAAGGAAAATCCAACAAGAACTAAGTAGAGAAGTAGTGAAATTTGTTCCCACTGAGGAAATGGATCAATTTAGAAGGGATTTGGACAAACAAACAGAGTGGCTAGACAGGTTGACAGACAAAGTTGATGGGATGAGTGTTACTCAAGAAAAAATGTTGGAAATGCTTATTGCTCTTAACAACCATTTCAAATCTCAATCTTAAGATTCTTTTTAAGCACTTGAATATCTTTTTGATTTAAATCTTGTTTATCTTATATTGATTTGTGCTTTTTTTGAACAATCCTTGGTTATTTTTAATTTCTTGTCGGCAAGACTTTTGATTAATCTGTTGTTTCATGTATTGTTCAACTATAAGAGTAATGAGTATCAAAGGAAACAATGTTTTCAAAATTAGAGAAGTTAAAAACACCAAGAATTCAGAAAACAAAGAAAGAAAAATATTTTATTATGCCAAGATTCTTGAGTACATAAGAAATCTATGCAGAGTCAGGCTCTGAATCTGGTGAAGCAGAATCAGGCTCTAGCTCAGGTGTCTTAGAACTCTCAAACTTTGATTCTACAGTCAGCTGAGATTCTTCCTCACTTGTGCTAGTTTCTTCTGCATATGTCTCCAAGAATGTTGCATAATCAGAGTCAGCCTTCTCTGAATCAGATGAGATTTCTGTGGTTTCTGGTTTGGATTTCTGCTGTGACTGCTTGTTTTTCACTTTTCACAGCATCTGCCTCTACCTTCTTTTGTCTCTCTGCGGCCTTGTGTGTTGATCTTCTCATAGTTGCTTTGCTACTCTCTTACAAACCTTATTCTTTGGATTACTTGTTGTTAGTAAAATGACAAAGAATAATGCCTTTTTATAGCCCTCTCAAATTTGTTTGTCTCGAGCATTTTTAAGCCTTTCATTTATTGATATACAGTCTTTAACTACTTTTTGACTTGACCACTTTGGAACTTCACACTCTCTATTACTCTGCTCTCTATAACGTCTTTTTGACTGATGACAAAAGGGGGAGCAAGGGAAATTAATTGATTGGTTGTTCCCAACGGTCATCCTTTGTTGTTAAATGACGAAATTTTATAGGTGTCGCGCCGCGAAAAACGCCCGAGCGTAATGAACGCTGGAAATGACACAGAGTCGCCACCGAACTTTATTCATTCCCGTAAGAAAAGGAAAATATCGATAAAACCTTTGAAACAAATGGAAAGATGGTCGTCGCAACCATTTCCGGGTTCGGGAGTTGATTATGCGAGGGGAAGGTATTAGCACCCCTCACATCCATTGTACTCAACGGGAACCTCCTTTTTAGCCTGGGGTTTAAAAAGTGCTTTTAATTTGTTCGCGTGCTTTTTATTAATGTCCTTCTTTTATCCTTGTGTTGCCTTATTAAAGTATATACAAAAGGGGGGAAAATATTAGTTTTTTATTATTGAACTCGACAAGATGTTGAATCTCGTGCCTACGTATCTCCAGGTGCGATGGCGAAATCAAAGCTCACGTAGTTCTCTTTTTTAGAGAATAATGTTTTAGTCGCATTTTAGTGGTTAAACGTATGCTTGTGTGCTCGCGCGTGGGAGGTTTTAAGCGTTGTTTGTATCACGTTAAAATGGATAAAACATCCTTCGATTTTTTAGAAGTTAAAAAAAACTTGTTTTGATTTTGGTTGTGCCAAAAGGCAAAAATTAGTTTGATGAGTTGGGTTTGATTTTATTGTCTTGAAAACATATTTTTTGTTTTATGATTATGGCAAAATAACTCATGAAAATATTTACTTTTAAATATTAGTTGACAATGACCAAATAAACCCTGGAAGCAGTTAGTAATTTCCTTATGTTTTGTTTTTGTTTTTTAGCATTTTTTTATTCTATTTACAATAAATATAAATGATTAAATAAAATAAATGCAATAGATAAGAAGGAAAACAAAAATAAAATAAAACTGAACAGGGGGTGTAAATCCAAACAGTGGGGTGTAAATAACAAAAATGAGCTAGGCCCAGTCCAAACCAGGCCCATCTGCGTAAAAAAACAAACAAAAAGGCCAGGACCAATTCTGGCCGTCTGATGGATCAAATGGCCCTGATCTGATCTGAGAGGGAATGATCTAAGCCGTCTGATGGAGATCAGTGGCTGTGATGAGAGGCTTATGGCGTGCTGCGATAGACACGCGCACACAGGATCTGGTTGGGGTATAAATACCCAAAACCATCAGATTTTTCTCATTCCACTCTTCTCTCTCTTCACTCACTCCTTCTCTCTCTACTCTCACGTCTCTCTCTTCTTCTCTGCTAGGGTTCATCATTTTTTATGAACAAGGGATGAATCTTCATCCCTTCCGGCGAGACACCGCCGTCCAGCCCAAAATCCGGCGCGGCGGCCGCCGGTCCAGTACGGTGGCACCACCGCACGAGAACCCTAAAACACACAAAAAATTCCCAATTCACCCAAAAATTCCAAAATCTCTTTTTTAACACATATTTAACCCTTTTTTAAACCCAAACCAAAACTCCAAACAAACAAAATCTAAACCACAAATCAACGGTCCAAAAATTAAAATTTGTTGTTCTGTTACCTTTTTTTTTTTGCCTCTAATCTTTTCGTTTCTGCCACTCCTTCTATCTTTGTTTTATTTTTTTTTGTGTTAGTTTCTGATTTGTGTTGGTTGGCCTTAAGTCTGTAGATCGAAGTTGGTAATGGTGTTGGTAGTTTTTTTTTGTTACTGATGGCGGATAATGGAAAAAATATTTTTTTTGCTACTGATCTTTTTTGGTTCTGCCGTCAGTTTCTCTTTTCTTTTAGGGTTTTTTCTCCTTCTTTTTTCTGATTTTTGGCCTTCTATTTATATGCAGAGACAAGATTAGGGTTTGTTGTTGATAAGGGAACAGAGTACTGTTGCTACAGTTGTTGGTGTCACATCCCATTTTATTTATTTATTTATTTATTTATTTGGGTTTATTTATTTAATTAACATGTTTGTGTTATTTAATTAAATTATGTGGCATTAGGTGTGGTGATGTGTTTAGTAGAGTAGTGAATTGATGAGGTGTGAATTATGAGAATTGTGCCAAGTGGGTAAGTGTTAAGTTAAGCCCATTAGTGGAAGGGTATTTTAGTAATTGATGGAGATGAGTGGTGACCTAACTATAAAAGGATAAGATAGAGAGAGAAGCTCATTTTTGTCATGAATTTGGATGGAGGAAGAGAGAGAAGCTCTCATGAGAAGAAAAAGAAAGAGAAAGAAGAGAAGAATGAAATTTGTAAGTAAATCCCGTTTTCCCTTCAACACCTTCACTAAATCTTCGATTCTCGATTCGTTAACCGTTGATTTTCATTGAAATTTTGAGGGATGGTTCACAACATCTGAAGCTAACTTTTGACCGTTCGGATCGTCGAAACAAGGCCCGAGTAGGGAGAAATCGGACTCAGATTATGGCATAAAATATGGAAGAAAATAGTGGAAAATGAAGAACAAGAGAGAAAGATGAAGAGGAAGCTTGTGGAGGGGATAATCCTTGAAGAACTAGAGGTAAGAGTGTAGATTTATATGATCAATGAGTGATCAAGAGGGGGAGAAATTACATTTCTCTTTGCCCAAACCCTCTCACTCATTTTGTGTTGAAAGATGATATTTTTATGAACTTGTATGAATCAAAATGATATTTTTTATGTTGATTTCGTGTTGTATGTGTCTTATGATGCTAAGAATACATGTTGATGATTTAAATTTCGAGAATCTATGATTGATGGTTTGAAATTGTATGTTCATGTGTTTTGGGTGAAAAATATGAATAATCTTTTATTGATGATGATTTTGATGTTTCCAAGTGTTGAAAGTTATACTTCTATGCATGTTAGTATGTTTATAACTTAAGGAAACAACTTTTTAGAACTGGAACACGATTTGATGATTTTGTAGTGGAATATGAACGGTCGCGAAAACAGAGTGTCTGTTCTGCGACATTTTCGCCGGGCGAGCTTGGGCGAGAGTCAGCGAGATTGCTCGCTGAGGCTCGCCGGACCTCGCTGGATTTGTTGAAAAGTTCTGCCATTTGATCGCTGGAACTCGCCGGGCTTCGCCGGGCGAGATTTCCTGACCTTGTTTTATTTCTTTAATTAATTTGATGTTGATGATGGCTTAATACATAAGGTGTTAGTTCTTATAATGAGTATGAGTGATGATGATGTTTTCATATACTTGTTGGATATGTATAATGATATTGATGGTGAATTGTAATGAATATATGTAATGTGTATATGTATGAATGTGCTTACATGTATATGAAATAAAGATGATGATGTTGTTGGTTATCTATATGTATACATGTGTTATATGTGTATGTATGTTTGGTGATTAATATGATTATAATGATTAACGATGATGTTGTTGGAATATATGTATGTGTATGATATATATATATATATATATATATATGATGGATAATGATTGACGATAATAATGATTGTTGATAATAATTAGGATTGATGTTGTGGAGTTGTATATATATGTAAATGTATAATATATATGTGTATGAATATTGATTATTGATGACGATTAGTGATGTTGTGGTTGAAGTTGTATATATGTACATGTGTGTTATATATATACATTTGGTGAATATTATGAAGATTGATGATAAAGATAGATGATGATAATAATGATGTTGACGTTGTTGATTCATATATATGTAAAAATGTGCTATATATATATTCGTTGGTGAATTTAATGATGATGATGTTATGATTTACATGTATGCTATGTAAAGTTCATTTCTAATGGATGGTGAATTGAGATGAATTTATATATGGTGTGTTGTTGGAACAAAATGTGTGTTAGTACACACCCTTAAGTTTTGATGATAACAAAGTATTAAATAGACAATTGATGTTACTAATGTTTAAATTAAGTGTGCAGGAGAATCCAACGTTATATCAAGAGCACATTTAATTTAGACTCTGATGAAACCTATGGAAGTCTGAATCTTTACACTCTGAAAGAGTTCAGAAGCTACAACGTGGTCAGAAGCTAAACAAAGTTCAGAAGCTCAAAAAGGATCAGAATGTCTGTAAGAGTTCAGAAGCTCAGACAAGTTCAGAAGCTCAAAGATGTTCAGATGCCTACAAGAGTTCAGAAGCTAACTGCTAGTCATGAGTTATTCAGAAGATGAAGACGTTCAGAAGCTGGAATACGAAGGACTATCAGAGGCCATTTATTCAAGACCAATCAGACTCCAAGTTATCAAAGGTTCATCGGAAGCAAAGGAATTCCCCAAATCATCAGAAGGGCTACATCAACTACTCTTATCAAGCCTGATGATTTGTTCTAAGGACAACTAATTACAACGGTCACAAAGGATGTGATCCTACTCTCTCTAGGAGCTAGTTGTACCTTATTACTGTACTTTGGAGAAACAGTAAAGGTGAAGCTTCACTGCAAAAGAAGACGTGGCTTTACTCAACGGATATTCAAAGACTACAGCTGTCCATTTTACAACGGGAATTTCTCCAACGTCTCAATGTCTTTCTCAACTCATATAAATATGCAAAAGAAAGAATTGATGACTAACGAACTTCATTAGAAAATATCTCTCAGAATAAAGTGAGCATCTGAATTGTAATAGAAAACATCTCTCAAATGAAGTGTGAATAGAAACTAGCTTAAGCCTTAGAAGTTAGTATTACTCCTACGTGAGTAATTGATAAGTCTTCTGCTTAGTGTAGAAGCAAGAAAGTCTTCTGCTTAGTGTAGAAGCAAGTAAGTCTCAATCTTAGTGATTAGAGCAAAGAAGTCTTCTGCTTAGTGTAGGAGCAAGGAAGTCTCTTGTCTTGTGTGACTTAAGCAAGGAAGTCTCATGCTTGTGTGCTTGAGCAAGGAAGTCTCTGATCTTGTGTGATTAGACCAAGGAAGTCTCTCTGTCTTGTGTGACTTAGAGCAGGAAGTCTTAAGTCTTGTGTGACTTGAGCAAGGAAGTCTCATGCTTGTGTGCGTGAGCATCTGATTGCAATCTTAGTGATTATAGTGAACTCCCTTGGAAGCAAGGGGACTGGAGTACTCTCAATTTGTGAGGGGAACCAGTATAAATTGTTATGTGTTCTTCTCTCTCTCTCTCACTCTCTCATTTACTCCTTCATCGTTCACTTAGCCTTAAGTTGATTGTGTAAACTATTCCTCTATGCTTAAAGACTCTGATAGATTTAAATATCTAGAAAAGTTTTTAAATATCCAAAACACAATTCAACCCCCCCTTCTTGTGTTTTATCCACGCACCTTCAATTGGTATCAGAGCTCTGGTTCTGTTGGTAAATCACTTAACCGTGAGACAGTCAAGATCCAAAGGAGAAAAACACCATGGCTCAACAAGTGAATGATTGGAAGCAGAAGATTCATCAACTTGTTGTTGATCTCATTAAAGGAATAGAAGATGGACTTAATATGAATGAAGATCTGAGCAACAAGCAAGTATCTACATCAACATCTGATGTTTGTACCTCAAGTGCAAGAGACAAGGAAGCAGCCAGAAAAGGGAAGCAAGCAATGGAGCTTGAAGATATTAACGGAGAATCTGATGAAGAATACTTTGAAAATTTCTCCAAGAAATTTCAAAGATGGTCTGAATTCAAGAAGAATGGAGGAGAGATAGCTAGCAAGAAGAAATTGACAACCTTGGAAGAGCTGGACAAACTTTCTGAAGAAGAAAAGAAAGTCAAACTACTAAGGAGATCAAGACCTGAAGTGCAAGCAAGACCTGAAGCAGCAGCAGAGTCTGAAGTGGACTCAGAGTCTGAACGATCAAGTTATGACTCTGACCAAGACATCCTGAATCAGGTATATTCTCAACTTCCTAAACTTGAACTCATAAAACTACTAAATGTTAGTTCACGTAAGGTCAAAAAGCTCAAAGTTAATCGTGAGCACTTAAGTGAACAAGCAAGTCAATTTAAGTGTTTATATCAAGAGGCTTTAGAAAAGATTGAAGATCTTGAAAAAGGGAATGCCAGCAGTAACAAACCTTATAAGAACTCAGTTGATTCTAAAGACCTCTGTAATACACACATTGACAGTAGTGACATTATCTCTTTATTGTCTTCTCTTAAAAACAATGGTGTAAATGGAATTGGTTATTCATGTGCTGACACATATGAAAAACCAAGTTCATCAAGCATATTTGAAAATGCTTCACCTTCTGATCTATATTCAACATTCGTACCTAAGAGCATTCAGGTGGTACAAATGGAGAATAGAGGTCAGGTAACTAACAGTCTAGGACCCATCTGAAAATGGGTACCAATAGACAAAATTGTTTATTTGGCTATAGGACAAATGAGGAAAATAGACTCTCCACTCACATGGACTCATGTGACTGCAAATGGAAGGAGAGCAATTGTGCATAGAAGGCACATTTTTGATGAATCTGATGGTGAAGAAGATGAAGAAAAATTCATAAGGAACATATGAAGATATGATCCTTATGATGAAGAATATGAAGCTTGTTCTGAAGATGACAGTAACTCAGCTTGGAGGAGTAACTGTTCAGGCTATGACACTGACTACAATTGAAACAAGAAAGCTTCAATGCAAGGTGAGTATTCTTAAAGTCTCAATGACAATTCAGAGGAATAACATCAAAGGTTAAAAATATTCTTTTAGGACACCTGATTTATTTGAAACCTTGAAAAATCTTGTCTGAACATATATTTTTGTGTCTTGAAAGATTCGTTTTTAGACTATGAAGTTCTTTACGTTTCAGCATCTGAAAAAGTTCAAATTATAAGAACTTTTCAACCTCTGAAGGTTAAGCCTCTGAAAAGGAAATGAATTGCAAACGTTTGAGTGTTTTCCACTGAAACGCTTTGGCGCTAAATAGACAACACGTACACACGTTCTGATTGGTTTAAAACAGTTAATGATAGTTCATTTCGTTTTTGATTTAATTTTATATGTGTTTATTTTATCTTTAATCAAAATCACTTAAACACTTGCACAAATTACACTATCACATCCCTCACCTTCGTCTTTCAAAACTAGAACAAATTCTTTCTCTCGCATTAGCACACTCTACACCCTAACCTTCTGAAATGACATCTACTTCTACATCAGCTTTAGATTCCTGGTTTACATTTCCTAAAAACTTCCCTATCAACACTACTGCTTGCGAGGAGATGTTTTCTACAGATTTGTCTCTCAAGATGGAGGGAAAATCTCTAAACCTGGTTATGGAACAACTAGTGGACTTTGACAGCTTGGAGAAGAATCACTTTGATGTTCTAAAGTTCTTTATTGATAATAATGGGAGCTTTAGATACATGAAGTTGCTAAATGGTCCCATCTATCCAACGCTAGTAAAGGATTTTTGGATCAGAAGCAAGGTGAAGACAGTTGAAGATTATGATAAGGAGCTAGCTGCAAGGAGAAAAGAAAAGGCTGAAAATAAGGACAAGACCCCTCAAGAGTTAGGACTAAGAATTATTGAGGAAACTGAGGTGCATTCTGTTGTGTGCGGTTTTGAAGTAATTCACTGCTTCAAACTTGGCTAAGGTGCTATCCATCCCCAATGAAGGCATCTACTACACCTTTGGTCACAATAAAGCAAAGAACTCTGAGTTTATGGAGAATATGACAAAACAATGCTTTGTTAAAGGAAAAAGTTGTGAGAGCAACAGAATAGGTGATCTGAAGCCCACTCAGAGAGTATTAGCTAAAATTATGTTGAGTTCTATATTTCCAAGAAGTGAAAATTCTGATCAATTGTCATGGGATCATAGACACTTTGTCTATTTTCTCACAAGGAAATATGATTTAAATTGGGCTAAATACATCTTCAATCACCTATGCAAAGCTGTGCTTAACATTCAGAATCAGGCCAAGTCTAATATACATGTCATCTACCCAAGGTTACTCAGTGAGATTTTCTATCAATGTGGAGTGATAGACATAATCAAAGCTGAGTGAGATTGTGGTACAAAGGGATCTGAAGGTTGCACCTCATAGTCTCCTTCATATGAACTTGTTGTCTGGACATGAGGTGCAACCTTCAGATCCCTTTGTACCACAATCTCACTCAGGACCTTCTTTGGTGAAGACTTCTAAAATTGACATACCTACGGTCTCTAGTGGTATTGTCAATTAGTACGTTCAACTGCTGGATAACCTAGGAGAAGGGTTTGAGATTGAGAAGGCAGAATTGAAGAAAAAGAGGAAGAGGCTAGTGAAAGCATATAAGAATGAAGCTGTAAAGGAAGGAAGAAAAGAGAAGACCAAGACTAGGGTTGGAAGCTCAGATAGTGAAGAAAGTGATGATGAACCTCTTAGTGTCAGACTAAAGAAACTTACCAAAGAGCCTAGGAAGAAGATTGCTGAATGCCCAAATCATGACAAATCAGGTGATGTATCTTTATCCAAACCTTTTGTTGAAACTACTCAAGACATTCATTTAACCTCATCATCAACCCAACCCATTCCAAATTATAACCAGGCAAGTTCTGAAGATAATCTTACTATAAAACAACTTATATCAGAACCTGTCAAAACAAAACCTCCTATACCAGAAACAACCCACCCTGAACCAGAATTTATCAACATTTCTTCATCATCCTCTTCAGTTGATTTTAACCCTAATGAGTTAGATGAAATCCTAGCTAGTTCTGAACTTCTTAATGCCAAATCTCAGCATAAAATAGCTCAGCCATCTATAACTCAAACATCTTCAGACCCTCATACACTTAAACACCAAACTCCATCTGAACTACAACCCTCTAAACCTAAAAACCAAACACAACCTGAACAACAATTCACAGAAGAACTTGAAAATTCCTCTGATGTTTCAGAACATTCTGAACGTGTTGTTTCAGAAGAAAACCTGAACCTCCCACCATCAAATCATGTTGAGGCTATGGTCAAAGAACTTCTTATAGAAGATTTCCACCTCAAAGGCTTTGTCCAAACCAGCCCTAGTGCTCAACAGAATCAACAAATACCTATCTATTCAAATCCTCAACTCATCAATACACCCTTAACCAATGAACCTCACACAACCAAATCAAACAATCCTGATGTCTTGAGCAAATGCAACGACTTGTTTAAACAGATACATGGTCCTTATGATCTAAGGCAAACTGATATGCCTTCATTTGAGTATGTTGCTCAATGGGTAAGTCTGACAGAGGAACTGGTAAAAGAGTTGCACAATCTTCAGAAAGCAGTTGTGGAAGAACAGAAGAATTTTGACAAAGGGAAAGCTATCAATGCTAAGAAGGACATTCAGACTCAAGTAGACACAGAGAGGGATCATTCTGAATCCTCTGCTGCAAGAGAAAATATTGGGCAAAACCTTAGGGAAAGGTTAGCTTCAATAGTGGACGATCTGAATGTACCTCTTCAAGACAATCTGAGAGGTGATCAAGGTAATCAACAGCATCTGAGGAACCCTGTCTATGAGAATGACATCAGAAGGATTGAAGCCAAAGTGGACAAGTTTGTGGGATTGGTGGAAGAAGTAAATGCTAATCAGAAAAACATCATGATAACCCTAGCGTCTTTCTATAGTCAACCCCAACCTTAGGATTTCTTTGATTGCTTATATGAATTCATAACTGATTAACATTTTGATTAGGCACATTGATAGGACAAAGTTCATAGTGTTATACAATTTCTATCTCTGTGTTAAATCTGACATATTTAGTCACTATATTTTATTTTGGATGCTTGTATGTCTGTTTTGATTTTGTTTAAGCATGTTCTTTGTTTGTTTTAATTCTTGAACTGACTTTCATTTTCGTTAAACAAACAATCTTGCAAATTGACTTTTCAAACTCTTGAGTTTCATTCATAAAATTAATTTTCAATGAGTACAATATTTAGTTATTCTTAAAGAATCAAATTACATAACAAGAGAAGAAATAAACAAGAAATCAAAAATAAACAAGCCAAAGTAATGAACTTTGTTTCATTTAGAACATAAGTTCTGGATTACATATAAAACATTTCTAAGAAATATCTTCTGGTTGCTTCAAAGGCCATGTTTGTGGCTACATGCCTATATGACCTTTGCAGAGGGGAAAGGTTGAGGTTTTGGCTGAAGCCATCCAACCAGTAGTCTTTCTTGAAGAAACCGACTCTGATGCATCAGTTTGGTTTTCCTCAGGAAAAGACTCTAGCCCCTCTAGAGCCTTGGATCTCAGTTTGATTTTCTTCAGGAATATATGTCTTCAGAACTTAAAACAGTCAGAGTCCAAAGATTTTTCTTCAGACTCTGAACTAAGTTCTTCTGTAACAGACACTGGCTTTGTTTCTATTGGTTTCTTCTTATGTTTTCTCCTATCTTGACTGACTCTCTTTGAAACTACTTTCTTCTTCTCTGAGCGTTTCATTTTTTCCCTCAAGAGATCTATCAATAACCTAAGATTATTCTGTGTGAATAAAATGACTAGGCTTCTCTCCTTTTATAAGCTCATTTCACCGACAAGGTCTTAAATGCGTTCAACCACTGATTTGACCGTATTGGACGTTGTACTTGTTAATTAAATTGCTTATACTCTTTTTGATAATGACAAAAGGGGGAGAAAGAATATTGGTAAATCAATTGTTGGAAAAAGCGAAATTACTTTGCTTTTTAGGGATTTGTAGTGCTTCAGAGAGAGAACGTAGGAGAGTGGTTAAAATAGTGGCATGAGGTACATGCTTTGATATGACAATCTGATCTTTGAGGATTTCAAAATATTGTGCTAAAAGAGCTCTGAACTATTTTCAAAAAGCTTTGCTTTATGCTCTGAACTGTTTTCAAGTTTTTGATTCAGGCTCTGAACTATTTTTGAAAAAGTTTTTTAAGCTCTGAACTGTTTGAAAAATATTTTGAACTCTGAAACTGTATTTTAATGATAACCATCAGAACCAAATGTGTGTATACGTTTCTAGTGCCTCTGATCCTATTGTCATTTAATTTAAATATTTGCGTCATCTTGCATCTTCATTAAGAGCATAATTTCAAGGAGAATACATTTATTAATTGAAGTTTATTATTCATAGATAGTACTTAAGTAAGGGTGCAACTTTATTCAAAGATTATCACACTATGAAAAGAAGAAGCTTGCAAACCTTGTTCTTTATATAGTAAAATATGAACAATTTAAGTCATATAATAAAGTAATTCTGAAACTGATTAAAATTAACTATGGATACAAAATAGGGGGAGCTTACAAACCTAACCCTATGGGATATCAGAATCAGGGGGAGCTTGCGAAACTCAGAAGCCTAATGTCAACATAGCTGATTTTTATCAACAACAATTGTATTTAATACTTATGTTTGTCATCATCAAAAAGGGGGAGATTGTTGAAACAAAATGTGTGTTAATACACACCCTTAAATTTTGATGATAACAAAGTATTAAATGGACAATTGATGTTACTAATGTTTAAATTAAATGTGCCGGATAATTCAACGTTATATCAAGAGCACATTTAATTTAGACTCTGATGAAACCTATGGAAGTCTGAATCTTTACACTCTGAAAGAGTTCAGAAGCTACAACGTGGTTAGAAGCTAAACAAAGTTCAGAAGCTCAAAAAGGATCAGAATGTCTGCAAGAGTTCAGAAGCTCAGAGAAGTTCAGAACCTCAAAGATGTTCAGATGCCTACAAGAGTTCAGAAGCTATCTGCTAGTCATGAGTTATTCAGAAGATGAAGACGTTCAGAAGCTGGAATACGAAGGACTATCAGAGGCCATTTATTCAAGACCAATCAGACTCCAAGTTATCAAAGGTTCATCAGAAGCAAAGGAATTCCCCAAATCATCAGAAGGGCTACATCAACTACTCTTATCAAGCCTGATGATTTGTTCTAAGGACAACTAATTACAACGGTCACAAAGGATGTGATCCTACTCTGTCTAGGAGCTAGTTGTACCTTATTATTGTACTTTGGACAAACAGTAAAGGTGAAGCTTCACTGCAAAAGAAGACGTGGCTTTACTCAACGGATATTCAAAGACTACATCTGTCCATTTTACAACGGGAATTTCTCCAACGTCTCAATGTCTTTCTCAACTCATATAAATATGCAAAAGAAAGAATTGATGACTAACGAACTTCATTAGAAAATATCTCTCAGAATAAAGTGAGCATCTGAATTGTAATAGAAAACATCTCTCAAATGAAGTGAGAATAGAAACTAGCTTAAGCCTCTGAAGTTATTATGATTATAATAAGTTTAAGCTTAGAAGTTAGTATTACTCCTGCGTGAGTAATTGATAAGTCTTCTGCTTAGTGTAGAAGCAAGAAAGTCTTCTGCTTAGTGTAGAAGCAAGTAAGTCTCAATCTTAGTGATTAGAGCAAAGAAGTCTTCTGCTTAGTGTAGGAGCAAGGAAGTCTCTTGTCTTGTGTGACTTGAGCAAGGAAGTCTCATGCTTGTGTGCTTGAGCAAGGAAGTCTCTGATCTTGTGTGATTAGACCAAGGAAGTCTCTCTGTCTTGTGTGACTTAGAGCAGGAAGTCTTAAGTCTTGTGTGACTTGAGCAAGGAAGTCTCATGCTTGTGTGCTTGAGCATCTGATTGTAATCTTAGTGATTATAGTGAACTCCCTTGGAAGCAAGGGGACTGGAGTGCTCTCAATTTGTGAGGGGAACCAGTATAAATTGTTATGTGTTCTTCTCTCTCTCTCACTCTCTCATTTACTCCTTCATCATTCACTTAGCCTTAAGTTGATTGTGTAAACTATTCCGCTGTGCTTAAAGACTCTGATAGATTTAAATATCTAGAAAAGTTTTTAAATATCCAAAACACAATTCAACCTCCCCTTCTTGTGTTTTCTCCACGCACCTTCATGTGTGTTTGTATATGTACAAAACAATGGATGGTGAACTGGTGAAGTCATGTAATATTACATGCAATGTTGGTGATGTTTTATATGTATAATTACATGTTGTTGATGACACTTCATTCATGCATATGTCGTGTCAAATGGATGGTGAAACGGATTCTTGTATCCGATATAGATGGTGAATTGGTACCACATGTAGTTGTGTCTAGGGACATAACATTGAAGGTGATATTAGTTGCATTAGGAAGGTGAACACTTAATTGTACTATGTGTTGATGATTAGTAAATAGATAAGTGTGCATTATTTATGTGTTGACGAATGGTGAATAGATATATGTGCATTTAATTGAGAAATGTCCTTATTTTGTTATTGATGTTGCTTTAATGAATTGTGTGGAATAATTGAGTAGGATATATATATATATATATTATGTGTAGATGTATGATGTTGTTAAAATAAATGATAGTGCGTTGCTTTCATTTATTGTGTGTCGATTATATATATCTAACTCTCTGTTTTGTGTGTTTACTGGATCGTTGGGCGATTCAGATCCCCAGGTGTTTTTAGTATGATTTGTCGGTGAAGCTCTGCTCTGATTAGGACACGGGAAGGGTTCATGTTTATCGAGTCTTTTATATATTTATGTTGTATTAAATGAGTACTTCTTGTATAGACCGGTGAATACTATTTTTATTAATTAGTATTATTTTTGGAGAATGTAATACTCAAACAAGTGTTTTGTATTTTGGTCTTGATTTAATCAATGAAGTCTTTCTATCCGCTGCGAGTTTTTGAAAAGAATTTTTGTAAAGTTAGCATTTTTTGTAAATTCGGGTTTTGGGTGTTACAGTTGGTGTCTGTTGTTCCCCTAAGGACCAATGGTTAATGGAATGTTTATGGGACAAAAAAGTGTAATTGGATATAAGGGAAATTCAGAAAAGAGAGAGGCATCGTGGATGCTGGATTCACTTCTTCTTTGATTTTTTTGTTAAATAATAATAATAAAAGAAAAAACAAATGAAAAAGGAGAAGAAGATGCAGCCACGTGCTGCATCTTTCTTTTATGTATTTTGTTTATTTTTTTATTTAATAATAATAATAATAATAATAATTAAAAATAATAAGAAAGTGGAGAAGGGGGCGGCCACGGTTGGCCGTTTCTTCTTTTTTTGATTTTTGTTTTAAAATAATGAATAATAATGATAATTAATGGTATTAATGATAAATGTAGTAATAATGGTAATAATAAAAGATAAGTAAATAATAAATTGTAGAAATTGAAAAGACATTAAATGAGACCCAAAATAAAAGTTAGACTTTTAGTCAACTGAGTCGATCCGGACATTTATTGATAAAATGGACGGACACAGACGCAGACAAAAATTGTTCAAAATTAAACGTCAAAAAGAACTTTGATTAAAAGAACAAAAACAGTTGGGCAAAATTTAGGGTATGACAATAGGGAGAGAAAATTTTTGAAAAATGTTTTTCAAAATTTCATTTGTATTACATGTTACCTTTCAAAAAGGGAATAGTGATAACAACGTTACTATGGAAACACACTAACTGAAATTTCCAACAAGGAAATGAATCTATATTCAATTTATTTATGTTTCAGTATATTTGCGTTTTAATTGACTAGGGGATCTAATTATAAATTTGAAGATAATAGTTCATATGTAGGTTCTGAGATAACTTGCAAACTTGTATTAGACTTATGTGACTTAGGGTTTGTTTGGTTCGGGGTTTTTGGAGGGGAGGTGAGGTGATATTTTAAATTTTTATGTTTGGTTCAATTTTTTGTGAGGGGGAGGGGAGGTAATATAACTCAATTTTTGTTTCCCCCCAATTTGGGGGGATTTGGAGGGGAGGGGAGGGAAAGTAAAATATAATTTTTTATATTGAAAAAATTACCCTCAATTAATTTGTTAAAATCATAAATTATCCTTGTTGGAATATTAAAAGTTTAGGTTATTTTTTCACGACTTGTTGAACGTTGTGCGTGTTCTCCTTCTCCATTCTGTTGTTGCTGCCTCTCAATCTTCTTCCTATAGGTATGTCTCTTGTAAACAAATATTTGTTATTCATTCTGGAACATCATTGTTTATAGATCCATATACTTTTTCTTTCTTTTTCTATGCTGTGTGTTAGTTTGGTTTTTTTTTTTCTATACTGTGCGTTAGTTTTGTATGATGTGTGTGAGCTGCTATACTTGTGATTTGGATTGCTATATCATGACGTTATTATAACGTTATTATCATACTTGTGATTTGGATTGCTATACTTGTGATTTGGATTTGTTATATCATAACGTTCTTTACCATCTTTAACATTATTATAACTCACAAACCCACAATTCATTGGTTTTCTTTTTGATAAAAATTTCTATACTGTTCCTTTTTAAATGGAAAAAATTAAAAGAGGACAAAAATCAGCAATTGGAAAAATAGAAAGTTGAATTGTGCTGCATAATCATGTATGCACACTGTGAGTTAGTTTTGTTACAATCCTGTGCGTTAGTTTTGTTACTTACTAATATTAAAATTTGTACAAATACATGTTTGTTTTATAATTAAGTTGTTGTATTGTATATTGTTCAGTATCTAATTTTATAAATATTTCATGGGATTAGATGGATCTACAAGATCGGGAAACTGATAGTAATAGATGGTTTGATTTTCGCCGAAGAGCCATAGCTCAACTTATGTGTGCTACTGTTTATTGTTATGTTCGGATGTCTCGTAAGAGAAAATTAAGTTATAGTATGAGCTCTGAGAGAGAAAGGGTGCGTGAAGAAATAATGTATTCAATTAGTAATTGTAAAACTAGTAGATATATATTGAGAATGAACCCTCAAACTTTTTTAAGGTTATGTGATATGTTAGAAAGAGAGGGTGGTTTACGAGCTACACGATGGTCAACTGTGGAAGAACAGGTTGCAAAAACAATTTACATATTAACCCATAATGTTAAAAATCGTGAAATCAACTTTTGATTTCGGCGTTCGGGCGAGACAACTAGCCGACATTTCCATCAAGTTTTGAAAGCTATTCTTGAATTGGAAGAAAATTTTCCATCAAGTTTCTTCTTTTTTTGATTTTTGTTTTAAAATAATGAATAATAATGATAATTAATGGTATTAATGATAAATGTAGTAATAATGGTAATAATAAAAGATAAGTAAATAATAAATTGTAGAAATTGAAAAGACATTAAATGAGACCCAAAATAAAAGTTAGACTTTTAGTCAACTGAGTCGATCCGGACATTTATTGATAAAATGGACGGACACAGACGCAGACAAAAATTGTTCAAAATTAAACGTCAAAAAGAACTTTGATTAAAAGAACAAAAACAGTTAGGCAAAATTTAGGGTATGACAATAGGGAGAGAAAATTTTTGAAAAATGTTTTTCAAAATTTCATTTGTTACTTTTCAAAAAGGGAATAGTGATAACAACGTTACTTTGGAAACATACTAACTGAAATTTCCAACAAGGAAATGAATCTATATTCAATTTATTTATGTTTCAGTATATTTGCGTTTTAATTGACTAGGGGATCTAATTATAAATTTGAAGATAATAGTTCATATGTAAGTTCTGAGATAACTTGCAAACTTGTATTAGACTTATGTGACTTAGGGGGAGAGCATGCAAACCTCTCTTCTGAGTGTCAAGTATGGAACTTTGACTTCAAAATATAATAATTAACTCTTAAACTGTTTTAATTAATCATGGATACAACTTAGGGGGAGCTTACAAACCTAACCCTCTAGTTTATCTGACTTAGAGGGAGCTTGCAAAACTCATAACTCTGATGAGAACATGATAAATTAATTCAACAACAATTGGCAATTAATACTTATGTTTGTCAACAATTGGCAATTAATACTTATGTTTGTCATCAACAAGCCTATCAGAGGCGTGAAGTGTCTCAAAAGCCAGAAGAGTCTATCAGAGGCATCCTATGTGTACACTGAGAAGCTACACCAGACTTCAAGTTAATCTCTCTGATGGAATCATACATTCAAATTTTATGCTTTGACCAAATGATTTATGTCATATGTCATCTCAGTCAATTGAAAAGGAATATCTGGACAAAGGTACTAGTTACTCTTTCTGGGCAAACAACTATCTTCGAAGAACAAGAAAGTTGAAGCCCTTTATTGCCTCTTTTGAAATAAGTTAAAATCTTCTATCTCTTCCAACGGGCAAACTATTCTCCTACAACAGTCACATTCAAACGTCTCTATTTCAATCATCTATAAATACAAGACCTCTTTGAATGGACAAAGTGTCGAACTATCAAAAAACACATATACAAAGAAAAGCTTACAACGATCAACAACAAGTGTTCGAACTACTCACAAATCTAAAAGAAAAACATCAGCACAAGACTAGAACTCTGATTGGTTTAATTCCAACTTCAAGCCATTCTGTTTTGATTACATTTGAGTTAAAGAGTTTAGTCTAAGGTGTAACTTTTTAATCTATCTTATTTGTATAAGATTAGAAGTCTCTTGCTTTGTGCTTGAGCAACTTTATAGATTTCTCTTGCTTTTGTACTTGAGCATTGCGAAAGTCTCTTGCTTGTGTCCTTGAGCATTTATAGAAGTCTATTGCTTGTGTGCTTCAGCAATTGTGTAATCTTCTGTGATTATAGTGAACTCTCTTGGTAATACAAGGGGACTGGAGTACTCTCAGTTTGTGAGGGGAACCAGTATAAACTCTGTGTGTTCATCTCTCTCTCTCTCTCTCTCTCTCTCTCTCTCTCTCTCTCTCTCTCTCTCTCTCTCTCTCTCTCTCTCTCTCTCTCTCTCTCTCTCTCTCTCTCTCTCTCTCTCTCTCTCTCTTAGCCCCTGACTTGTTTTGTGTTTGATTTATCTGCTGCCTCTTACTCTGATAGATTGCTTAATCTAGAAGAATTTTAAAAATACCAAAAGATTTGTTGATTCCTAGCATAGATGGCCTACTTTCATCTGTTGTTTATAACACTTAACTAGATTCATTGCACAATATGAATGATCCATCTTTTTTTCAAGATAGAGCTATATTAGTTCCTAAAAACATAATTGTTGATGTAATAAATGATTATGCGTTGGATTTTATTCCTGGAGAAGAAAAAACTTATTTGAGTTATGATTCTCCTTGTCATGCCGAATCAAATCTTGACACAATATGATATTCACACACCTGAATTCTTAAACACCATTATTGCTTCTGGAATTCCGACTCACAAGCTAAGATTAAAAGTTGGAGTATCGATAATGTTGCTCAGAAACATTGAACAATCTTTCAGATTATGCAATGATACACGGTTGATAGTTACAAAATTGGGAACATATGTCGTTGAAGGTAGAGTGATATCCTACAACAATATTGGTGAAAAAGTTTTTATTCCTAGGTTATCATTGACTCCTTCAGATAAAAGAATCTCTTATAAGTTTCAACATAGAGAATTTCCATTGGTTGTTTCATTTTCTATGACTATCAACAAGAGTCAAGACCAGTCACTTAAACATGTTGGTGTATATCTTTAACAGTCAATTTTCTCTCATGGTCAACTCTACGTTGCAATGTCAAGAGTAAAGGAGAAATACAGATGAAACTGGAATGTGGTTTATAAAGAAGTTTTCCATAATGTTTAGTAGTTATTTTGTAAATTATTTATCTAAATTCGTCTTTGTGCCGAATATTATCATTTTTATCATTATTATCGTTTGAATTTTTTTTATTTTTGGAATTTTTATTTTAAAATTTTTATTATAATTCTTTTCATATTATGGGCCCGTTTGGATTAGCTTATTTTTGAGCTTATGCAAACGGCTTATTATGTAATATAAATTAGATTTTAAGCTATTTTATAAAAAAAAATTGACCAACTAATTTATAAGTTCACACTAGTGAAAATTACATTTTTATAAGCTATTTTATCATAAACTACTTCGACAAACTTATAATAATACATAAAAATTGAATAATCTATTTGCATAAGATAAAAAATTGTTGGAGTTTTGTCTGATTGGCCTCATTTTGCAAAAACAAGTTCAAGCAAGATGTTGGACCAGATGCCGTAGCATGTGGGTACAACATCTGTCATGCCGGTAATTAATGTTCTATATTGCGCGCCATATCTTTGAAGATTCTCTGAAGCAATATTTTCGCCTTACTTGCTTATCAAGATGCACATTTTAAACAAGGGATTATAAGGCGGCTGCACCAAGAAATACTTTCCAGAAGATGCTACGCCATTTATGGAAACATGTGTGCTGGACTTTGCAAAAGGACAGCTGAAGATTAAAGCCCAAGATGAAGACCTAGCCCATGCTAACTCAGGTCATATAAATATGTGAAGACTAAAACCTAAAAGGACTGAAGCCGTATCTGAAGAATATAGTTTTAGGGTTTGAGTCTTGTTTGTTGTAAGCCTTCCTTGTGGATTCTATAACACAAGCTTAGGCCTGTTTGGTTTGTATTTCGTGTAACTTCTCCCAAGCTTTTAAGCACGGAGATTGTTTGTTTGTTTGGTTAGTGAAACCGCACTATTTGTAGTACTGTCATAATCACGAGGTTCGTGATAGAAAGGAAGTGAGACGGGGTCTCAAACTTAGGAGTTCCTAGGTTGAGTTAGCACGGGTAGAGTCTAGGTGATAAGTCGTAAACTTGTATGTTTGCTGTGGGCTTAGAACTAGATCTATTATAGTGGATTCCTTCCTGGCTTGGTAGCCCCCAGAGTAGGTCGTTGTGAACGCCGAACTGGGTTAACAATTCTCTGTGTTATTTACTTCATTGTCTGTTGTTTTTACTTGTTGATTATAATCTACTGTGGACATACGCTAGAGCATTTGTCTTAGCATTAAAACTGGTTACGTACGACAATTGCTATAGCTTCTGTCTTAACATCTGTCCTCAGTAGGTGCCAGAATTTCAATTGGCATCAGAGCAGGCACCCTGTTCTGCGAGGGTGAGGACCAGGGAAGTTACTTTCTGGCATAATGAACAAGGATGGTGGTTATGTCAACAGACCTCCACTTCTGGATGGATCAAACTATGATTACTGGAAAGCCAAAATGGTGGCGTTTATAAAATCACTTGATAGCAAATCTTGGAAGGCTATTCTAACGGCATGGGAACCTCCAGTGATACGAGACAAATATGGTAAAACTACAGGTGAACTAAAACCAGAAGCGGAGTGGACCAAGGAAGAGGATGAGCTTGCACATGGAAACTCCAAGGCGCTAAATGCTTTATTCAATGCTGTGGATAATAACATTTTCAGGATGATCAAACAGTGCTCAGTGGCTAAGGAAGCATGGGATATTCTAATGACTACACATGAAGGCACTGCCAAGGTGAAGAATTCAAGGCTACAGCTTCTGACCGTAAAGTTTGAGAATCTAATGATGGGTGAAGATCAATCTGTTCATGACTTTCACATGACCATTCTAGACTTTGCAAACAACTTTGATTCTCTAGGTGAAAAGCTAAGCGAGGAAAGAATGGTAAGAAAAATGCTTAGATCTCTTCCTAAGATGTTTGATATGAAAGTCACTACCATAGAAGAAGTACATGATATAGGAGTGATGAAGCTTGAAAATTTGGTGGGTTCATTACTAACCTATGAGCTGGCTGCTAAAGAGAAAACCGAGAAGAGGAAGAAGAGTATAGCTCTTGTTACCAACACCACTGAAAGTGAGGAAGTAGAGAATAGTTTTGAAACTGATGAAAATTTATCTGAAACTATAGCACATCTAGGCAGGCAGTTCAACAGAATACTGAAGAAGATGGATGGAAGAGGCAGGACAAATGTTAAAGGCAATTTTTCTGATAATAATAGAAAGTTTAATGGTGTAAGAAAATACAAACCTGAAGAAAAGGCCAGTACTGGAAAAGGTGTCCTATGCCATGAATGTGAAGGCCATGGACATATTAGAGCTGAATGTCCAACATTCCTGAAGAAACAGAAGAAGGGTATGGCTGTTACTTGGTCTGATGAAGATGACTCTGAAGATGATGACTACTCTGAGTCTGCAAATCACATTACCGCACTTACTGGAATTATTGAATCAGAATCAGATGATGAAGAATTGACCTTTGATGAGCTAGCTGCGTCTTATAAAGCACTGAGTCAGAAGAGTGAGAAGGTGTGTCAGCAGCAACAATACACTATAAGTAAATTGCAGGCTGAGAAGCTGAAGCATCAGACTGAAATCTCTCAACTCACAAAGCAGTTACAATCTGAGAAGGCAAAGCATCTGTCTGAGGCTTCTGCTCTTAGAGATGAGGTAAGCACATTGAACTATCAGCTGACTAGTTTAAATAAACAGCTTAGATTGCTAAATAATGGAACTGAAAGATTAGATATACTGGTTGAGGGTCAAGTTGCTGGAAAACCTAAGGGTATTGGAGTAGAATACAATTATCCCAAACAGAAAAATGCTACTGCCACTAGTACATTTGTTCCCGCTAAAGACACTTATGATCCTACTGAAACCAGACATATGCCACATCATGTTCAACAACGTCTGTCTACCAAAATCATTCCTAAACCTAAGGGATGGATCTGTCATTACTGTGGTAGAAGAGGTCACATCAGACCTTTTTGTTTTAGATTGTATGGGTTTCCAAGATGGTATAATAATCCCAGGTATGAATCTGATTCAAGCCATACAAAGAAAGAATGGAAACCAAAAGCAAATGATGTTGCTCACATAGCTCATACATCTCTGAGAGTTTCATCCAGAAATGATTGGTACTTTGATAGTGGTTGCTCAAGACATATGACTGGCGTTGAAAGTTACCTAACCAATGTTAAAGCTTACGCTACTAGTTATGTTACTTTTGGTGATGGGGCCAAAGGTCAGATCAAAGGAATTGGAGGTCTCATTGCAAATGGGTTGCCGAAGCTTGAGAATGTTCTCTTAGTGGAAGGATTGACTGCAAATCTCATAAGCATCAGTCAATTGTGTGATCAAGGAATGAAGGTGAACTTCACGAAGTCTGAATGCATCGTCTCTACTGAAGATGGTGAATCTGTTATGAAGGGAGTCAGGTCTAAAGATAACTGTTATTTGTGGATTTCTGAAGAAAGTGCTCAAATTTCCTCCTGTCTCATCACTAGAGAAGATGAAGTCAAGTTATGGCATCAAAAGATGGGTCATCTTAATCTAAGGACTATGAAAAAGATCATAGCTGAAGATGCAGTAAAAGGAGTACCTAAACTGAAGATAGAAGAAGGAAGCATATGTGGTGAATGTCAAATTGGGAAGCAGACAAAGATGCCACACCCGAAGCTGCAGCATCTGACTACATCAAAGGTGCTTGAATTACTTCATATGGACTTGATGGGGCCTATGCAGGTTGAAAGTTTAGGAGGAAAGAGATATGCGTTTGTTGTTGTAGATGACTACTCAAGATTCACTTGGATCAACTTCCTCAGAGAAAAGTCAGACACCTTTAGTTCTTTCAAAGACTTGTGTAAACAACTTCAAAGAGAAAAAGATAGTGTCATTGTCAGAATAAGGAGTGACCATGGTAGAGAGTTTGAAAACTCAAGATTCTCTGAGTTCTGTGCTGCTGAAGGAATAGGACATGAATTCTCTTCACCTATTACTCCTCAACAAAATGGTGTAGTTGAAAGAAAGAACAGAACTATACAAGAATGTGCTCGTGTCATGTTACACTCAAAGAAACTACCTCAACATTTTTGGGCTGAAGTTATGAATACAGCATGTTACATTCTCAATCGTGTCACCTTGAGAGCTGGAACCACTAAAACTTTATATGAATTGTGGAAAGGTAGAAGACCTACTATCAAGTATTTTCATGTATTTGGGAGTAAGTGTTACATTTTGATAGATAGAGAACAAAGGAGGAAGATGGATCCAAAGAGTGATGAAGGTATATTCTTGGGATACTCAACTAACAGTAGAGCCTACAGAGTGTATAACTCCAGAACTCAAGTGATGATGGAATCAATGAATGTTGTGATAGATGATGTAACATCTGATGTTAAGACAGATGAAAGTCCAGATGCTGAAGCATTTGAATTCCAGCCTGAAGAAACTGCTAGTATAGAGGAGTTTGAGGTAACGCCTGATAGTCCTACCACTGATGATACTACTGTTCCAGTTAGTAAAGGACCATCTATCAGAGTCCAGAAAAATCATCCCAAGGACCAGATCATAGGCAATCCAGATGAAGGTATCACCACAAGAAGAAATCAAGATATAATCTCTAACTCTTGCTTTGTGTCAAAAATAGAACCAAAGAATGTCAAAGAGGCTCTCACGGACAATTATTGGATCACTGCCATGCAAGAAGAGTTGAACCAGTTTGAAAGAAGTGAGGTTTGGGATCTAGTTCCTAGACCAAAAGGGTTGAATGTAATAGGCACTAAATGGGTTTATAAAAATAAATCTGATGAAAATGGAACCATTACAAGGAACAAGGCAAGGCTTGTGGCACAGGGATACACTCAAGTGGAAGGATTAGACTTTGATGAGACTTTTGCCCCAGTTGCTAGATTAGAGTCTATACGGTTGTTGCTTGGTGTTGCATGCATTCTGAAATTTAAACTTTTCCAAATGGATGTTAAGAGTGCCTTTCTCAATGGGTACTTAAATGAAGAGGTGTATGTGGAACAACCAAAAGGTTTTGTGAATCCAGATCTTCCTGATCATGTCTACAAATTGAAGAAGGCTTTATATGGGTTGAAACAAGCTCCCAGGGCTTGGTATGAGAGATTGACTGAATTTCTTGTCAATCATGGATACAGGAAAGGAGGACATGATAAAACTCTGTTTGTAAAAGAAGAACATGGTAAACTAATGATAGCGCAAATTTATGTTGATGACATAGTGTTTGGCGGGATGTCAAGTCAGATGGTGGAGCATTTTATCAAACAGATGCAGTCAGAGTTTGAGATGAGTTTAGTTGGGGAATTAACATTTTTTCTTGGACTACAAGTGAAGCAAATGAATGAGACAATATTTATCTCTCAAAGTAAGTATGCAAAAAATATTGTCAAGAAGTTTGGAATGGGTACTGCTACTCACAAAAGGACTCCAGCACCTACTCATTTGAAGTTGACAAAAGATGAGAAGGGTGTGAGTGTTGATCAAAGTCTCTATAGAAGCATGATAGGGAGTCTCTTATACCTTACAGCTAGTAGACCTGATATTAGCTTTGCAGTGGGTGTATGTGCAAGATACCAAGCTGATCCTAAGATGAGTCACTTAACACAAGTGAAACGAATCCTCAAGTATGTTAATGGCACATGTGACTATGGCATGATGTACTCACATAGTGACAACTCTCAACTCATTGGATTTTGTGATGCAGATTGGGCTGGCAGTGCTGATGACAGAAAGAGCACTTCTGGTGGTTGTTTCTTCTTAGGAGAAAATTTGATATCATGGTTCAGTAAGAAACAGAATTGTGTGTCGCTCTCAACTGCGGAAGCTGAATACATTGCAGCTGGAAGTAGTTGTTCACAATTTGTCTGGATAAGACAGATGCTAAGGGAGTATAATGTTGAGCAAGATGCTATGGCGTTGTATTGTGATAATCTGAGTGCAATCAATATCTCTAAAAATCCTATACAACACAGTAGGACCAAGCACATAGATATTCGTCATCATTTTATCAGAGACTTAGTAGAAGAGAATGTGGTGGTCTTGAAACACGTCTCTACTGAAGAACAGCTCGCTGATATATTTACAAAAGCACTTGATGCTAATCAATTTGAGAAGCTAAGGGGTAAATTGGGAATTTGCCTGCATGAAGAATTGTAGCAGTTAATGTGTCTGAAGCGTGCAGCAGTTATTTTCTCTCTCTCCATATATGTTGTGCACGCTAATTTAGGAGAAGAATTATTTGTTTTCCAAAACTGTTTTCCCACACTCAACCAACGTCCACCCTTCCATATTCAAAACTCTTGTAACTCCTACTCTGCCTCAATACCCTTTGCTGCAAACCTCTCCACTTCTAAACCTCTCGTCTTCTCCAAAAACACAAAAATCACCAAAACTCTCAATAATCGTTCTCCAATCATGTCGCAATCAATCGAAACCTCCTTGAACAAAAATGTCAGTGACAAAACTCCTACTCCGTCAAGGTCTACTCGCTCGAAGGTCAAGGAGCAATCAACTGCTGCAATGGTTCAAGCTGCTCCTGTAGATTCCGTGCATGCATCGGAAGTAGAATCACGATTGACACGATCGAAAAAAGTGTTGTCAAGAAAGAGAAAGTTTCCAAATCTCCTGCTGTGTCAAAGAAGAGTTCAAAATCAAAGCCAAGGAAGAAGCGAGGTGAATCAACGGCAACAATCGGTCTCTCGATGTCAGACCTCTATCATTCTGACAATCCTTTCAAATCGTGCGATGTCGCGACTGATGTTGGCGCTTCTGGCCATGATTTAAAAGGTAATAATGCTATACCCTCTGCTCCTGCTGTTGATGAATCAAATATTGTTGAAAAAGCTGTTGAATCGGAAGATCTAGGAAAAACTCAACAAACTGAAACCCTAGGTACTTTTGATTTAGAAAAGGAAAAAGATATTGATAATGTTAGTAAGACTGATGCTGATGTTATTAAGACAAACCCTAGTGATAAGACTGAGAAGACTAGGAATGATGGTGAAATGGAGAGTTTAGAGAAATCTAGTCCAGTAAAGACCCTAGAAACTACTGATGTGATGAAGGTGTTAAATTCGGAAGTTATTCCTGTGCTTGATGAAACTAGGAAACTTGTTGAAGAAGTGGTGACATGTGTTAATGAATCTGACCCTGTAGCCCAGTCTGATGTTGTGCCAGATGCTACAGCATCTTTGGACCAACAGGATCTTAATCCTGGTAATGTAGCTGAAGTGTGTCCTGATACTGGTTCTGGTAGTGATAAGTCTGATGAAACAGGTACTGATGGTAAGAAAAGTGATCAGGATAGTGAGGTTAACAAAGGTGTTCAAACATCTAAGTCTGACAAGAGTGAAGAAACAAGAAGTGATGAGGATGGTGAAGGTGTTGCTGGATCTGGTGATAAAGAGAAGTCTGTTAGTGAGCAAAAAGACTCGTCTACTGAGTCCTCAGCAGAAGAGAGTGGTTCAACTGAAGAAGCTGAGTCTGATGTGAATAAGGTGATTGTGAGCTTGATTGAGGAAGCTGGTTTGATAAAGACTGTGTGGGGACTGGGAGAGTGTTATGAACAGCTGGTCAGAGAGTTCATTGTAAACGTTCCTGAGGACTGTGATAACCCCCAAAGTCCTGAATATCATAAGGTGTTTGTGCGTGGTCTGCTGGTGAATTTTTCTCCTTCCATTATTAATGAATTTCTGGGAAGGGATGATGCTAGAACCCCTGAGGTGGAGTTGACTGATGGTGACTTGGCCAAGGCAATTACAAATGGCCTTGTGAAGCAATGGCCCAAGGGCAAGAAAGTGTCTTCCAGCAAACTCTCTGTGAAGTTTTCATGCTTGAACAAGATTGGCACTGTCAATTGGGTGCCCACTGTGCACACCTCTGATATTTCCACTGATTTGGCACGTTTGATCTATACCATTGGGTCCAAGGTGAAATATGATTATGGTTCCTATATTTTTAATCAAACCTTGAAGCATGCTGACAGTATGGCTATCAAAAAGCCCATTGCTTTTCCCTCCTTGCTATGTGGTATTATTCTGAGTCAACAACCTGGCATTCTGAGGAGTTCTGATTTCCCAATGAAGAGGAAAGCTCCCTTGATTCTGCACAGCAAGCTGTTTGAAGGGACACATGCTCTAGACATTGCTACATCATCTGTCCAGAGGTCTTCTGCTGCACTGACTAGGAAGGATATGATTGCAGAGCTGAAAGCTACCTGCAAAGGGTTAGAGGACCAGAAGTTGAAGCTGGAAGCTGTTATCCAGGCCCTGGAGCTTGAAGAAGCTGGTGCTGGAATTAATGCTGTTGATGATGGTGGTGAACCTGTGATAGAGGGCTCTGATGAAAGCCTCTCTGAATGATGTTGCTGCTCCTGTGTTTTTTTTTCCTGCTATTATTGTTTTTCTGCTTTTCTGTCTGTACTTTGAGGGCTATGCCCAGGATGTTTTGTGCACTTGTATGTGCTGCTACTCTGATGGTCTGTAATAATGCACCTCTGACATGTTGCTACTTCTATTTTCTTGAGCTATGCATGAAGTATTATGTTTGTCACAATTATGGCTAAAAAGGGGGAGTAGTAGTAAGTATCTGTTCTGTTCGTGATAATGCTGTGACATATGCTACAACATCTGTCTGTCTTTGTGTGTGCTATGATTGAGGGGGAGCAAGTATGAAAGTATGATATATCTGTATATGTATGTTCTGTTGAGGGGGAGTAGTCTCGACTGTGATATATGCGTGAACTCAGGGGGAGTAATCTATTTTTGTTGTGATGCATGTTGTGTGTGACAGATGCCATTCCAAATGCTAAGGCATCTTGTCTGTTTCAAAGGAATCCACTTGTACTTGATACCTGAGAATTTATTTTTCTCAGTTGTGTAGGAATTTATTTTTCCTATGGTGATTCATATCTGTGGGAATTTATTTTTCCTGGTTAAACTGTATGGCGCTTATGTGTGAGAGGTTATTTCTCTCCTATATTGTATCCTTATGAGGCTAAGTTGTGTATTTCCGCTGTTGCATGCCTCTGATGCTGCTTGTTCATTATTTCTCACTTGAAGATCTCTTTTGAAAATAATGTGACGATGTATTATCTTCTTTCTTAGCTGTGTGTTTGCGTTGACTTGAAGGAAGGTATGTACTGCATCTCTCCAGAACTGGTCTTAGTTTGTTTTAGCCAAAATTTGCCAAAGGGGGAGATTGTTGGAGTTTTGTATGATTGGCCTCATTTTGCAAAAACAAGTTCAAGCAAGATGTTGGACCAGATGCCGTAGCATGTGGGTACAACATCTGTCATGCCGGTAATTAATGTTCTATATTGCGCGCCATATCTTTGAAGATTCTCTGAAGCAATATTTTCGCCTTACTTGCTTATCAAGATGCACGTTTTAAACAAGGGATTATAAGGCGGCTGCACCAAGAAATACTTTCCAGAAGATGCTACGCCATTTATGGAAACATGTGTGCTGGACTTTGCAAAAGGACAGCTGAAGATTAAAGCCCAAGATGAAGACCTAGCCCATGCTAACTCAGGTCATATAAATATGTGAAGACTAAAACCTAAAAGGACTGAAGCCGTATTTGAAGAATATAGTTTTAGGGTTTGAGTCTTGTTTGTTGTAAGCCTTCCTTGTGGATTCTATAACACAAGCTTAGGCCTGTTTGGTTTGTATTTCGTGTAACTTCTCCCAAGCTTTTAAGCACGGAGATTGTTTGTTTGTTTGGTTAGTGAAACCGCACTATTTGTAGTACTGTCATAATCACGAGGTTCGTGATAGAAAGGAAGTGAGACGGGGTCTCAAACTTAGGAGTTCCTAGGTTGAGTTAGCACGGGTAGAGTCTAGGTGATAAGTCGTAAACTTGTATGTTTGCTGTGGGCTTAGAACTAGATCTATTATAGTGGATTCCTTCCTGGCTTGGTAGCCCCCAGAGTAGGTCGTTGTGAACGCCGAACTGGGTTAACAATTCTCTGTGTTATTTACTTCATTGTCTGTTGTTTTTACTTGTTGATTATAATCTACTGTGGACATACGCTAGAGCATTTGTCTTAGCATTAAAACTGGTTACGTACGACAATTGCTATAGCTTCTGTCTTAACATCTGTCCTCAGTAGGTGCCAGAATTTCAAAAATAAACTCATCCAAACGGCCATATATGAAAATCTACTAAACCCGTACGATAACACGGGTCGGTGTATAATTGGTTTTAATATCTGGTTATTTGTTCAAACTTAGGCTCCATTTGGATTGATGGAACATAATGAAATGGAGCGGAGTGGAATGAAATAAAATAATGTTTCATTGTTTGAATTTGAAAAATAATAATGGAATGAAATGGATTCTATCCAATACCACCAGTTACCATCAATTTTGTTCATCTTCTTTTTAAAATATCCAAACAATGGAATGGAAGATTTATTCCATTCCGCTTCACCTCATTCCACTCCACTCTATTTCGCTCCGCTCCATTCCATTATATTCGATCAATCCAAACGGAGCCTTAGTGCTTGTTGTTTTTTCAAAAAAAATAAAAAATAAAAATAAAAGAAAAAGAATTCCTCTTTCCCAATTTCCAAACCCACAAAAGAAGGGTCTGAACCGGGTTGAGAAAAAAAACCAACGGAAAAGTGATACGAAATTACGAATTGAAAGACGAAAACGGGTAGCACCGACCGACCGCCATAACGGAACCACGATCTCTGACGATTCTCCCTCTCCGCCAGATCTCTCTCTCTCTTTCTCCGATAACCTAATCTTCGAAAGAAAAACGAACACAACAGTATATCCGAACTCCGATTCCAAAACCCTAGAATCCACATCCAATTCCAGGTTCGGAGCACCAGTTACATTTTCTCTCATTTTCCGAGCGTTCTCTTCATCTGTTGCAGTAAACGCGATAGTTCGTTGCTGATCCTGATCGATCTGTTTTCACATTTTGCTTCGGTTTCGCAGTGTGATCGGTTGTGAGGTTTTAGTTGACTCTCTGCTTTCGTACGTTTGTAGAATTTGAGAAATGCAGCGTGCTCCGGTGACAGTTGAGGAGCAATTGTTGCAAAAAGCGATCAAGGAAGAGTGTCCCTGGGAGAATCTTCCGAAGCGACTTCAAGCTACTCTTTCTTCCAAGGAAGAATGGCACCGAAGGTTAGCGTTGCATCATCTAGTTATTTTTTTGCAGTCTTTTCTTCACTGCTTTATCAGCATTTTGTAATTGTTGACTCTTAGTAAGTACTAGTAGTTATTCAAATTAAGTTGATTATGTTTGAGTAGTGAACATTGTGTTTCGATGAGTTAGTTGTAGTAGTAAAGGAAGAGATCGGAGAGGCTTTTGTAGTGATACCGTTGTTTTCTCTAAGATTTTTAAATAGACATGGTTTAAAATGTGCGCTATTCATTGTCGTTGTCCTCTTTTCATCGTTTATGTGCACGGGTGTTAGATGGAATTACACTTGACTTGGCATGTTGTATCAATGAAATAAACTAAGGTACTCAGACGGCCACTCAATGAATATTTTCATGTGCAAAGACGTGCATTAGAGTTAGTGTGTTATGCTCGACCATTTAGCATGTTTGGTTGAAGGATTTTGGCGGGCTGTATTTATATTTTCATATAAAATTGAGTTTTTTAAAAAAATTTGAAAGATTAACATGATAGATGATCATATAATATTTCAATCACACTATATTTATTTTTGGAGACATTTCATAGCTTCTCTAATTTAGAAAAGAAAAATAAGCCCTCCCCTCCAAACCTCCCTATCCAATCATACCTTTAATCTTCAAGTGGTCTTATGCCAGCTTCATTATTTGAGGTGGATTGTTGATCCAGTGAAGGATCAAATCTCTAACACCATGATCACAAGTCACAACCTAATCTTAGCAATTAGGATTGATTCTAGAGTACCAGCTGAGTTTCATACATGTCAAACATCTCTCTTAGATAACTGTAGGATAGAACAGATTTGCACTTGAATGAGGTAACCTTTGATTTTGAGAGGCTATAGTGTATCCAACAAGGAAACTTAAGAAACAATAACTTTTGAGAGCTAATTCTCAAATTTATATTTTTTTGACTAAAATACTAATTCTGAATTAGGAATAGTATTTTAGTTTTTTTAATTTAGTATATATCTACAGTGTTCTACATTCTGCTAATTTCAAGGATATTGTGTTAATGCCTTGAAAATAAGTTTTTTAGATACATATTCTTAATATGCTTTTTCTTTTTGCTGGCCATGGTATACATGCAGGATAATTGAATGCTGCATAAAGAAGAGACTTCAATGGAATATCTGTTTTGCCCGTAAAGTTTGTAAAGAAAGTGAATATTATGAAGATATGATGCGTTACTTGCGGAAGAATCTTGCTGTATGTCATTTGGAGAGGGCTGTGTGACCCTTCTTTCTGAGCATATATATAAAATACATATTTCAGTGATCAGACAACTTTGATGCTAGGAAACTTTTGGGAGAAAATTGAAGTTTTAATGCGCTTGTTTTTTACTTGCAGCTGTTTCCTTATCATCTTGCGGAGTATGTTTGCCGTGTAATGAGGGTATCACCTTTCAGATATTATTGTGATATGATTTTTGAAGTAATGAAAAACGGTAACTTGCTTGTTGCATTTCTTTAATGTATATTCACAATGATGCTTTGGATTTATTAACCAGGTTTCTCTAATGGTAAACCTGCTTGTTGCATAGTATTCGCATGGGTACTTGTGAGTTCTTCTGTAACTTGAATGGCTGGAACAAGAAGAGTTAGCTAGCCATTTACATTGTTCTTGAATTGAAATCTGTTTATAAAATTACAGGTTGAGAGTGAGACATATCTAATGCATTGCTGACTTGTCAAAACTTCCTATAGGAAATAACTATTAAAATTGTGGGAATTTAAATAAAAAAGAGGAGAGAAATGATAAGAGTTTGAATATTTATTGATAATAGCTCGACACTAACTTGATCTTAACTAAATAGAGAAATTAGGAAACAAATCATAAGAATAAGGTTTTTTTATAATCTACCCCTTCATAATTTGAGGGTATTTACCCATCAACCAATGAAAACTTCCTATAGGAAATAATCATTGAAATTGTGGGAATTTAAATAAAAAGAGGAGAGAAATGATAAGAGTTTGAATATTATTGATAATAGCTCGCCACTAACTTGATCTTAACTAAATAGAGAAATTAGGAAACAAATCATAAGAATAAGGTTTTTTTATTCTTAGATTACAAGGAATGACATAATCCTCGAAACAAATTGTTACTCTGTATTTTAGATTACTCATATACGGTTCTGTAGAGTGGCAGTAAGGATGACTTATCTGTCAACTTTTCCACTATTACCGTAGTTGAGTTATGGACGTTGGTTCCATTTGATATTACCTCAAAATTATAAGTTTTTTAGATGGAGAAGGACAGAATTAGGACACAGACACTGAATGATCTGAAATTGATATTGGTTTGATATGAATCAACCACTAATCCTTATTTATACTAATACTAAAACTCCTAATAAAATAAGCAAACAAAGAAATATGATAAAATATGGAAACCAAATCCTATGAGATCATCTAAAATGCTCTTAAATATTATGATGCAATAATAATACTACCTCCATCCCCTACATCTAATACTCCTTAGATAAATTCATACAAATTAAGAAAGTTGGTTAATTTGGTTTGTGACATTAATTTATTAACGATTGATCTTATGTTCCATAATTACCCTTATAGGTATTGGCAGGGGTGACAAATCTGGCCAATCTGGCCCGTTTTGGCCAACCGCTTCATCAACCCATTTAAAACGGGATAGGTTGACCTAGCAAGGTGGGTTGAAAATCCTACCTTGCCGCAGGTTGGCGGATCTACCCCCCAATAACAAAAAAACAAATGAAATACATTGAGTTTTAGGCTGGTTGACCAGCAAATAATAATCTAAAAATTCATATAATTAATTTAATAACAAAGCCAATCTCTCCGCCCCCTTTTTTATGGGTTATCTGGGTGGGTCAAGACGGGTCAACATGACTGGTCCAACCCATTTTGCAATGACTCATTATCTCACTCTCCCACATGATCCACATAATTAATTTGTATTGATACTTGTCACCCCAGCTCTTTCGCCAATCCTCACGAGATATGAAGTAATTAAGGGTGTTTTGGTAAAAAGTAATTACTGCTAGAGAGAGTTTGGAGATGGTTATGAACGGGACAACCAAATTTTGCTGAAGGCTCTTATATATAGCAATGAGCATGAAGGTAGTATTAGGCAATATCTGTTTTTCATACTCTAACAACTTATGCCATCAAGTCTTGTGCTAGTTTACACATAAGGGAGGCGTAGATGATAAATTCTTATTTGATATTATTTAACTATTGGTTGCTATATTTACATCACAACAAATGCTAAGCCTATGTTTGGTTCCACGGTTGGACCTACCAGAATTGATTATGTAGGTGTAAAATTGATTTAGACATGTTTGGAAGCATTCAAGTAGAATTTTTGCCTCTAGAATTGATTCTAACTTGAAGCTAGAATTGGTAGCTTTTGAGTCTAAACGTGATTTTTACACTGAAATTTATTGTTCGATTCACTTTTACGTAAATGTGTCCAAACATAAGTAAAATCAATTTTACAAAATCAATTTGTTCAAAATCAATATTTCTCACTGTGGAACCAAGCATTCACATCAATTGGAATTAAATTTATCAATCAAGGTATTCCATCTTTTAATTGTACTGACCTCCTTGTGTGATGTGTGATGTGTGATTTAATGTTGATTAATATGTAGCTTAATAAATGTCTACCTTCAAATAAGCTGCCCTAAACACTACCTGCATGTTTTTATAATTTGCAGAGCAACCTTATGACAGCATCCCAAATTTTAGCGCAGCGGATGCTTTAAGACTTACAGGAATTGGGAGAAATGAATTTATTGATATAATGAACAAGTGCAGATCTAAGGTACTGGTTAAATTTGACAGTTTGGCTTACATATAAATATTTTTTGGCTTGGATTTCCTGTATAATTATAATATAAGGTGCATGTGTTTTATTCTTTGTTGCAATCATACTACCAACAATACCTTCTAAGGCTTATTTTCTATAGGCAGTAAGGGCAGTAGGGTCTTGATTTTTGATATATTAAACCAAATGTTTATTGACCATATAATTAGTTTGACACTTCTTAAAATTGGCTTTGTTTTGTTATGATCTACAAAAGCTGTCATTAGCTTCAGACAGATTTTTAATCAAATATCTAAGACATCAGCTTCATAAAGTTAGACACTTAAGATTTAGTTTAAATGTAATGCCTAGGATATGGTTGTCTCCGTCCACGTTCTGCTGAGATTTGACTCTCAAGCAATTAAGGCACAAGCAGTTTCTATGTTATTTTCAATTGATTTCATATCATTTTTCTCTTACCCTTCATGTCCTCTTTTTGTATATTCAGAAAATCATGTGGAAACTGAACAAATCAATTGCAAAAGAACTTTTGCCTACACAACCTGTAGATTTTCCTATTGAATCTTGGTGGGCAGTTTGTCTTGTGAACTTTACTTTAGAAGAATTTAAGGTGAGGTCTGAATCACCCTTACTAAATGGAGGCTCGTTCACTTTTAATGATGGTGTTCACCTTGTTAATTTGGCAATTAGAAATAATTTTGGTATTCCCTTGTATTTTTGTTAATTTTTTTGTCTTGTCCTTTTCCTTTATAGAAACTCTCTGAAGAGGAAATGGCCACTATAGACAAAATATGTAAGGAGGAAGCAAATTCATATATCCTGTTTGATCCTGATGTTATAAAGGGTCTCTATAGACGTGGATTGATCTATTTTGATGTTCCAGTGTATCCCGAGGATCGGTTCAAAGGTGTGCTACATGTTAATGTTTAATTCTGTATTTTGGCTTTCTAGGTTTTACTTCACTAAAATAATTTTCTCATGAATATCTAAGCAATTAAGTTGTCCCTAATGAATTATAATCTGAAGGCATGCCTGGGGGAAATGTATTACAACAAAGCAGAGTTGTTGATCAATTAATTTTGGTCTTTTTAGACTTTTGAGGCATTTGTACTTTCATCAACCCAACTGACCATACTGGTTCCCCTAAAATTAAAACTAGATTGTTTTGTTCGTGGTTTCACTACTGAACCAAACCACACACAACTGGATGTTGGTTTTTAGTTGATTAGTTTCAATACAGTTGAATTGTTGTTTCAGAGTCATTTTTGCACACAAGTAGGCCATCCATTGGTAAGTGATGTGACTAAATGTATCCAAACGCAGCACAGTATGTTTGATATTCAATTTTGCATTCATATGCTAGCACAGTTGGCTAGAAATAAGCATAAATGGCTAACATGAATAGAATATAACCACATCAGTAGGAAAAACCCTCAATTAGAACTTAGCAAAATCTTGCATTTACGCAGGGCTGCCAAGCCTTTTAGCAGGCCTAGAAGCTGCTAGACATAGTTTCAATGCTCAGGCACAGGTCAGTTCTAAAGTGACAAAGACATCTGGAAAAGCATCAAAACACCAACTATCATGTCACAGCTGCAAAGAAAAGCTGGAGATTTGTGACCAAAGCAGAAAAAGAATTAAACAGAGAGAGTTTGAGAAAGAAAGAGATTTAAGAGGAAGGAAATAGTTGAAACTTGAAGATGGGGAAAAGAGAAACTTAGAGAGAGGTGAGAGAACTAGAGGAAGAAAGAGTGAGATATTCAGCTTTGAGGGTATAGCCTTGCACAACCAGTCTTGCGTTGTATCGGTCTATCTTTCTGTTAGCACCCATCTATGTGGCAAAGATCCATATCGTTATACAGCTTACTTTCCTTCCGGAAGGATGGAAATTTCGCTAGTTTTGTTTTTACTTAATACAACCATTTCCAGAGCATCATGTTTCTTTGGTGTTCCATGGCTTATGACAATGTTCACACCAAGGTCGTCTCTTTAGAATGTTGAGTTCTGGGGTTATTCAGAAAACTTCTTGGAGTGACAAGGGCTAAGCTGAGTTTTGTGTCCTCAATCATGGAACCAAAAACCAACATGATTATATAACGTTCTTCCCGTATGTAACTGACAAATGTTTGAGTAAAGCAACAGCTTAATATCATGGGCTGGCCCCTGAAATGCATCTAACTTTTGGTAAGAACCTGAAGAAAATCAATTATCGCCTCCTTTATCAGCATTTCGTCATAAAACTAGTTGGACCTGCAAAATAGTAGAATAGATCAATTTCATGCTAGGATTCAATTAAAAAAATTAGTATTCAGTGATTGGACCATTGCCCTTCCAAAAGCTATGAAGGGTGATTGCATTCCAAAATATTGTGCAGAAATTTGAAGATTGGAATTCATCTCTTGGACCGTTGTCTAGAATTATCAGGGAAATACTAAACTTGGAACAGTGAACTATGAACTAAAATAAGCTAATTCACCACTCCATAATCATTATAATCGAAGGATGCTGTACATTTCATGATTTTTGGGATTTCTTTCCAACTACATTAAGCCATTATATGTTCAACATCTTTATCTCTTTAAATGGTTGGTCTATTTTTTTATAATTATTGTGTTTCAGTTTCAAGGCTTGAAGGTTTTGTATCCAACAGGGAGCAGTCTTATGAAGATCCTATTGAAGAGTAATGCATTTTGCTCAGCATATTTCCATATATTTATTCTAAATTGTGTTGTTAAAAAATGGCTGGAAGTAACATTATGGCCTTTTCTTCCAGGTTACTGTATGCTGTTTTTGTTGTTTCAAATGAAAATGCATCTGTGGCTGAATTGGCATCAACCCTACAGGCTGACTTGTCACAACTGCAGGCTGCTGCATCATTTGTATGTCGATTAGGATGGGCAACAAAAGTCATTGATCCATCATCTATTCTTCAAGAAGCAAGTATACCTGGGTCTCCAAAAGGTGCAATTAGTGATGAAGACGTTTTTCTTGATAATGATATTCAAGAGGATGCTTCAGGTTCAAGCAGTTATGGTCCTCGTTCGGCCTATACTCGTGTTGCCTTCATAGTTGATGCTAATATAACATCCTATCTTATGATGGGTTCTGTTTCACCAGGTTTATAACATCCTATCTTATGATGGGTTCCTCTTCTTGCATTTTAAATCTATTTGCTAAAATATTCTAGAACATGCTTTTGATATTGTTGAAAAGTCTGTAATGCTGGCATAAAAGGTCAAATGAAACCATCACTAAGGTTTTTTTGGAATTTTCCATTTATTGTTTGGATGAACAAGCTATATATTTTTCTTTATTATCTTTGATGTAGATGTTTGTAACTACTAAAAGGGATCTGTAGGTAATCTCGACATTCTTATTTTATAATGCATTTTTAATTTTTAATCTGTTTCAACTCCTGAATTCCGTCTCTACCTGTAATTTTTGGTTCCAACATTAGTATAAGTACTAAATGTAATGTGCTGGTTTATTACATACAATACCTAAATTATTTTGTAGAATTAAACAATGATGTGGTGAGGGTTTTTTAAAATTCTGGAATTATTTAGCAGAGATTACAGCCTTTTATTTATTTAAGCATTGATATTAAAGGGCCGGCAGCATCTGAAATAGTTTTACTGAGGCATTGGGACAACTTGACAAGACTTTTAGGATTTTGCTTGGGTTTGCTTTTTGATTTTTTGTTTGAAAATAAAATTTAGTAGAAAGTAAGGAGTGTACAGCTTAATGGGGGACTCCAAACCTGAGGCTTGGGAGATCAAAGTATGTATATGAGAAAAAGTACAAAAATACAGCAAAGCTGCTCAATCTCTATTATACATGTCCAAGTTGAGAGCACGAGAATACACATGGGTGAAGTAATCATCAGCTGAATACACATTGTTGAAATAATCATCAGCTGAACACCAGAATAGCCATAAAACTCTATCTCAAGTTGAGAGCAGGGAGACACTCCTAAAATCCAATCTGAAAAATGTATCAAACGATTGTAAAAAATGCCCATGGCCACAAGGTTCTTACATTCTTTTGCTAAAGCTTTGAAATCCGAGCATTGATATTTGTGACTATCCACAAGGTCCGAATTCTAAGGTCAAATTGACATCATCTTACAAAAAAGATGTTTGAATAGCATCTAAATAGGAGAGAACTTCAAAGCCCACCATTATCATCACACGAGAATAGATGTTTGAGAGTAGGAGTCATTTGTTGCAAATATATGTGGCAGTTCTTTATTCTTTGCCTCTAATTTTGTCATGCCTCAAACCTTGAAGAGAAGATCATATTGAGCCCAATCATACTTTGATTTTATGGGATTAGAATATATTTTATTGATTATTAAATCCATGTGTTTTAATTCTATGCCAATGCCAAAGCACTATACTTGTTCTTTTTCTCTATTCATTATGAGTTAGTTTGTTTATATCATTGATTTGTATGATTATATATGTCTATAGACTATAGTCTGTCAGACCTAAACCATTCTTTTGGCTGGTCATTGTCAGGTCTGAAATCTCATGCTGTTACGCTCTATGAAGCGGGTAAATTGGGTCATGCCAGCATTTCTGATCTTTGCAAGGATCTTAGCACTCTTGAAGGTGCAAAGTTTGAGGGGGAACTGCAGGAATTTGCTAATCATGCATTCAGCCTGCGTTGTGTATTAGAATGTCTACAATCAGGTGGAGTTGCCTCTGATGTGAAAGTTGATGAAGGATTTCATAAGATGGACATGGCTACTCCAAGCAATGATGACTCAAGCTCTCTAACAGCTGAAATATCTTTGGCTGAAAAATCAGGCGACTCTGGTATTACAGAAGCTGAGACAAATAATGATGATTTATTGTGTTTAGATTTGGAGAAGTCTGCAGAGGCTTCTCTTTCCTATGAAGCCGTTCCTAGTGATGGAACCAGTTCTATTACATTGGAAGGTGATGGCAATGACATACAGGATTCCAGTAAAGACGAAAATCCCCAAAACAATAAGAAACTAATGATTGAAGGGTCAGATGTTGGAAGAGAAATGGTAAAGAGTAAAAGGAAATACCGTGTAGATATTCTCCGCTGTGAAAGCTTGGCTTCTCTTGCACCAGCAACCCTTGATCGTTTGTTTCTTCGTGACTATGATATAGTTGTGTCTATAGTGCCCCTTCCTCAATCATCAGTTCTTCCTGGACCTGCTGGTCCAGTTCATTTTGGTCCCCCCTCATATTCCTTTATGACTCCTTGGATGAAATTGGTATTATATTCAACTGTAGAAAGTGGGCCTCTGTCAGTTGTTCTGATGAAAGGACAGTGTCTGCGCTTGCTTCCTGCCCCATTGGCTGGCTGTGAGAAAGCTCTCATATGGTCTTGGGATGGTTCCACAGTAGGCGGGTTAGGAGGGAAGCTTGAAGGAAATTTAGTGAAGGGAAGTATACTGTTGCACTGTTTAAATTCAGTTCTTAAACATTCAGCTGTGCTGGTGCTGCCTCTCAGTAAGTTTGATCTTGATAAATCTGGAAAATTGATTACTATGGATATCCCATTGCCCTTAAAGAACGCTGATGGCTCAATTGATCCTGTTGGAAAAGAGTTAGGAATATGCGAAGAGGAAAGTTCAAACCTGAATTCTCTATTGACTGATTTGGCAAACAAGATGGAACTGTGCACAGTTGGATATATCCGTCTACTCAGATTGTTTAATGACAGAGACCAGTTTTCACCTGAAGAAAAGTATGATTGGGTTCCATTGAGTGTTGAGTTTGGGATGCCATTATTTAGCCCAAAGTTGTGTAATAATATATGCAGAAGAGTGGTTTCATCTGAATTGCTTCAATCTGGATCATTTGGTGAACACCATCATGCAATGCAAAGCTTAAGGAAAAAATTACAAGACATTTATTCAGAGTACCAAGCAACAGGTCCTGCTGCTAAGGTACTGTACCAGAAGGAACAAGCTAAGGAATCCTCACGACAGCTTATGAACTATGCTAGTGGAAAATGGAATCCACTTGTTGACCCTTCCTCTCCCATTTCAGGGGCATCAAGTGAGCATCAAAGGTTAAAGCTTGCAAATCGACAACGCTGCAGAACTGAAGTTTTAAGCTTTGATGGAAGTATTCTTAGGTTTGTATACTTATAAACACTCAATTATTGAAGATTGCTGGATTTTCTTATCAGATAAATAAGTGAATTCTTTTAGCATTGTCTCACAAATATGAAAATGTTTTTTTTTATCATAAATAATTGCCCATCTTCTTTTATAATCAAATACGGTGATGATTAACTTATTCATTCTAATTTGCAATTGCATGATGCTTGTGTGAAGATAATGTTAGAATATCTTATATGTTTATGTTTGTCGTTAATATTAGGATCCCGCAAGAAAGAATTCCTAGAATAATGGTGTAAAACATACTCAAATGTATAAAGATTAAGATTGCAAACAGATGGAGTATTTCTTATTTCTGTAATGACATTAAAAGAGAAGATACAAAAGGTTTATAATGAAGAAGATAACCTTGCACACAAGGCTACCCCAAAGGAGCACTCTCCTTTCACACTAGATATTTCTCTAGTCACAAACTTAATTATTCAAAGCTATCCCTCCCCTCTACCAATTAAGGACTATTTAAAGACTTTCGAAGAGTAACCAAAATAACAACTCTTGACAACCACCTAACAAACTTATCAACTTACTAACTCTCAACTACTTTTTTTTTTAACAGCAAAATATGTATTCTATTGATAGTGCAAACAAGTACAAGTAGTACTAGACCCAGAAAAAGAACTAAGTACAAGTGGTACTAAACCCACTAACTCTTAACTACTTCAAGAGACAAGTGATCCTATATTACATATCTGAAGACTTAACATGGTATCTAGACTTTGTCAAGAGACAATCTTATTCTTGCCTACTTGGTGTGGTTATTATTAGTATCTTACACACATGCAAATTGTATCTCTAATTTATTCAAAACCGAACTCAATTGGTATGACTTCCTATGTGTATCCAATGGGGCACAAATCCCAACTTGAATCCCAATTCGTTATGATGAGTACCGATTCGTTGTAACGAATCACAACCTAAACTTTGTGTAGTCACCCAATTTTTGTCAAACTTTGTACAGCCACCCTAAACTACTTTTCTTTTCTCATTTGATTTATGACTTGAATTATTTTGGGGGTTTGTTTGTATATGATTATTTGCTCATAAATGTCATTTGTATTTTACGATTCGAAAAATTGCTCTTCCAATTCAGGATTTGAAACTGGTTTTGATAACTATGTGGATCCACTATCCAACCGTGTGGGATGCATTTCTGGTGTTTCATGCTCCTATGAGACTGATTCCTCCGCCACCAGTATTAGTACCAACATTTATAACTGGTTTGTTATGCGATCTCGCATTGGCATCCTTTGGTTTTGGTTGGAGGTGGTTTTAGTAATTGAAAATTAAATTGAGAATATTTTTTACAACCTCAGGAGTCGGGACACAAAAATAAGAAATCTAGTATCGATCCTTTTCATTATTCATAATTTTGGTTTCTAATCATTCCAATTCTCAGAAACTATATACTTTTGAATGGTTTATGCAGATCTTATGCGTTAGCTCCTGTTTACGAAGCTGCCACAAGGCCCATTGAAGAAGGAACTCAAGCTGACACGATAAAAGCTGAACCAAATCCAAATGAAATTGATAGCAAAGAAGTAATTCTTCCTGGAGTAAATCTTCTTTTTGATGGTTCTGAGTTGCTCCCGTTTGACATAGGTGCCTGCCTCCAGGCACGCCAGCCTATTTCCTTAATAGCAGAAGCAGCAGCTGCCTCAGCATCTTTAGCAATCAAATAGTTTTGCAGTTGCTATAGATTATGGCATTGTGATATCTATGCATGCATGGCAATGAATTGATAGGGATTGCTACGGTCTAGTTTGTTTTCATCGTCAAGCTTGTTGGTTGCCCACAAAGTTGGGTTCAGGTTGAAGGTTAGTTTCGTTTTGTAGTTGCATGTATTTTACGTGTAATCTCACCATTTTAGTGGTTGTAAAATGCATTCAATGTTCAAACTTCAACCTTTCAAGTACGCCGCAGTCTTACCACTGCTGTCCTTGAGGTTTGCTGGCCCTGGTTATCTATTTGAAACAAGGATGAATGAAATGATGCCCTAATGAATATATTTTTATACTGAACTTGCCAACTGAATATTTTTTAATTTTAATTTTATCTACTTCATTCCATAGTTTATTTTTTTATTTTAATTTTATCTACTGCATTCCGTAGTTTCTATTTATGCTTGTGCAATCTCCGGCATTAAAATACAGTACAATCTTGTTAGTAAGTGCAGGTTACGATTGTTTTGGATTTCACTTAATCAGGAGACTCCAAACAGTTAGTTGTGCAAAAGAGGACATATATAATCAGGGTTTTTTTTGTCTGTCACATATTTGCAGTAAATTGCAAAACGAAGCAATCCTTTTTTTTGAAACAGACAAGATTAGTTGTTAATGCTAGTATTTTTTCACCTTCACCAGGATATGAACCCTGCACTTTTAACTTCTCAACTCATTTAACCCTTACCTCAAACCAGTTGAGCTATTCAACCTAACTGATATTATGCAATCCTTAATCCATACTGTGAATATGACCATTTGGTAAATCATTATTGCAGCATTCCATGTTTAAAATGAGTTACTTCGTCATTTATTATTGTTTATGATTTTTTACTTGCATGTTAATTTAAGATCATAAATATTTAGCGTGATATAAGCAGTCAGTCAGTTTTGGCACCGGAGGGGAGAATCCTCCATGCAAAAGGAAAAAAATAAGCACTATATGCATTTTCACTCCATCAAGCTGTGACATACTCACATTTATAAGCAAAAAAAAATACTTCAAATTTTGATCATTATTATAAGCAAAAGTTAACTACTTTTAAACTAATTAATGTTGTTATTCCTAATATACTCTTATTTTCCAAAAGGTGTATGTGATTTCCAAAAAAAAGAAGGGCAATATAGTAAACTTATTCATGTTTTATATTAAATAAAGAAAATTAACTACACTTAACTAAGTTTCTTAAACACCGCGCAAGTAGTTATTTTTGCTTATAAATGTGACCGGAGGGAGTATAAAGGGAGTATAAGGATAATGCAACAAACTAACAACTCAGCATAATAAAACTATAGGCTTCCATGGTGTACAAGTTGTCAATTTTATTATAACGATTACGAATTTAAGAAAATCCCTGTTGGATTGAAAATTTATATGGTATAGATCATTCATAATTTTTTTTTAAAGAAATCAAAAATCATTTGATACGTTGTTGATACCCACCAAAATTAACGGTATTTAATAAAAATCCATAAACCATTAATTTTGATGAGTCCCAATAAAATATTAAATCATTTTTCGATTTAAAAAAAAAAAGAAATTATGGATAATCTATACGATATAAACTTTCAATTTAACGGTAGATTTTGTAAAATTCATATTCGTTATAATAAGATTGACAACTTGTGCATCATCGAAGACTCCATGTTAGAATTGGCCTAAAACTATAATGTAAGATGTTTACTTTTACCACCCTACCATTTTTCTCGCGCGCCATACGAATTTACCAAAATATCCTGTTCACTACTTAGGTCGCGGAAACTGTTTGTCACTTAAGTGACGGACGTGTTAAATTTCGTTAGATTTTGGACTAATTTAGAGCCCACGTCCTACCAAAGGCCCCATTACGTTTTACCATCCTCTACTTAAGTAGCGGACTTTCATTTGACAGTTTATATAAGAGAATTGTAACAATTTTTATTATAACATATAACATAAATTTTTATTACATTCTAATTCATTACACACATAAATAACATTCAACAATAAATAACATAAATTAAAGAAAATGTAATTGAAAGAAATATAAAAAAAAAATGATTAATCATAATGATCATTTTCCTTGGGGTGTTATAAACCACTTTTAGGCAACCTCCTACAACAAATCTAAGGTAGCTGAATCTGCCATAACCACCACCTCTTCCTCTTCATCTTGGGGAAAAAATAAAACTGGGTGGATCCATTCCAAATAATCATAATGATCCTAATGTCTTAAAAGTCCTCCGTTGATTAACATAATGATCTCATTTGCCGCCAGCAAAGAACACGCATAAGATCATTATGATTAATCGATGACTGACATTGAGGCCGTTTACGTATAAAATAACAAAACTCTGTAAAGTGAAAGATAAATGTTTCAATTTACAGAGTTTAAACTTGAATTCCATTGGCTAAAAAAAGAAATAGCCTCATTGACTGCCAATCAATGCCCACCACCGTCCTAGACCATTGACTGTTATCAAAGATCACAAAAATTATGTTCACCATCCAACCGCTACTTAGGTAGCGGATGTACTACGTAGGGTGTCCGCTACGTAAGTAGCGGACATATGTTGATCAGAATTTTTATGGTCGACAAGGCACCATGACCTGTATAAATAGGGGTGTGGGGTGTGTGTTTTATTTCATTTTTCATTCATTCACAGCTCAAAAGGAAAAATGAAAATTATTTTAATCAACCTAACACCCACCTAGCTGCAGTCTACTACAACAACAGGAAACCAAATCTTTTTAAGATCCATGTTGATGTTACACTGCTGATCTGAAGCACCGGCTCAACAGCCTTCTCCACTACTGCGATCAAAGAAGGGTAACCGAGATTGAGTATCATCGTTCGTCTGTCTGCTCAAATGGAACTGTCATCTTCACCGAAATAAAACTTGAAAACAACGTTGATGTGAGAACAATATTCTCTATTTTCTAACAATATCAGTACATCACGAAGGGACCGATTGAGTTGGACGCTAAGTTGTTTGATTCTTCGAAGATATAATGTCAAATATGGTCCATCCGAGAACCTTCGACGAAATCGCGGCTTGCATGGTTAACCGCGGAGAGGATGAAGTTGAACCAGTTAATTTATCTAATCCTTAATTTAGTTTATTTTTGTTTATTTTATTTTGTGTTTTTAATTTACGATCTTTGTACTCAATGTAATTTGTCGTTGTTTTTATCGAATAATTCATTACCGCAATAATTTTTTTTTTCATTTATGGTATCGTGCTGTCAGCTACTTAAGTAGCGGACCAATATGTTGCTTGCAGAATTGCATAAAACGTATAACTGAGCCATGTTAAATGAACAGGAAAATAATACAAGAAACACAAAAATTAACAGAACCATTGATAATAATACAAAACATGGGAATTATTGTTGTGACACTTGGGAACCCATTGCACAACACCTTTAGGAACTATGAATCTCCTAAAATTGCATTTTGCAATTGTGTGTCCTTTGTGACAACAATAATGACAAATAACATGACGATGATCTTTGTGAGAGTTCTAACCTCTTCTTGCCTAATGGAACAAGTTTCACAACCAACAAAGGATGAATTTTGATCTTGAAATTCGGTAACCTTAGCTTCCAATTTTAAAATCAATTTTCTTTTATCATCTAATCTCTTAAAAGCCTTAAGAGCCCCTTCATGCAATCATCAAAACCCTTTTGAAGTTCATCATATGTAGGATTACTACTAAGAAAAATACAATGACGACATACCTTATTCTTACCTTGATGGTTAGCCATGTACGACATAGTTGCCATTTCATTCTCTTCCTCACTAGAGCTTTCATGAGAAGATAAATCACTTCTACCCTTGCTTCTACTTTTGGAAGCTTTTCCTTTGCTCTTTTTCTTGAGGTTTGGACAATCATCTATGTAATGCCCCTTGTGTCCGCAATTGTAGCAAATCCTCTTCGACTTATCCTTTTTAGTATCAATCACTTCACCACGTTTGTTGGTTAGTCTCCGAAATCTATCTAGACTTTTGCCCGTGAATTCTACACAATTTCCCTTGATGTATTTCTTGAATCTTCGAACAAATAATTCCATATCCCCATCATCCGGATCATTGTCACTATCACCACCATTAATTTTCTATTCTCCATTGGGATTTTTGGACTTGGTATTTAGAGCAATTGACTTGTCCTTGTCATTTTTCTTGTTCTTATCTTTCTTTAACCTTTTCTCATGTTCACCCAATGACATGAGTTCTTGTTCATGCTCTTCAAGTTTTCCAAATAGTTTGGTAAGATCAAGTGTGTTCAAGTTGTTGGTTTCTTTGATAGTCGTCACCTTGGGTTGTCATTCCCTACTCAAACATCTCAAAATCGTATATGAACCTCTTTTGAATATCGGCGATGGTTTCACGATCCTTCATACGAAATAGTTCAAATTATTGAGTTAATGCATTGATCTTAGATTGTTTCACATCATTGGTTCCCTCAAAGGTAACCTCTAATGTGTCCTAAATCACTTTAGCGGTTTTGCAATGTGAAATGCGATAATACTCTACACTTAAAGCGGATATGAGCATGTTCTTTGCTTTCCAATCACAACCCCATTTCTTATCCTCATCGGGAGTACACAACTCTTCCGGTTTAGGTATTTCAATGTTATTGTTGATGCAGTCTGGAAAGCGGATCAGTCTGTCGTCGAGTAATAATTCTCACGTGCATGAGTTCATATCCACATCGATTGTGCCAAAGCAACTAGTTTCGGTTAGGAATTTAAACAGTAAAATTAAATTGCATTAGCTTTTAGTTTGAGTTTGATTTTGTTTCACTACTGTCATACCCCATTTTTTGACTGATCGATTTTGTACGTCTTTTAAAAACTGGTTTTTTTTCCTTTGTCGTTTCTGACGAAATTTCGGCAGAGAGGTATTTTAAAAGGAAAATGCTCTAAAAGGAAAATGCTATTTAGTAAGAAAATCTATGGAGAAGAATTGCAAGAATAAATCTTCACCCTTGTTTATATCAACTACCCTCCATGATTTCCACTAAAAAAGGAGATTAAAATTACATCATCCTATAAAATAATGCCATGTGTTATTCTTGCATTTCTTCTCTAAAATAATTCTTATTAAATAGCAATGCTCATTTTAAAAACCTCATTTATTTGGTTTCGTTTTTATTTTCTTTTTATTGTTATTATTTTTATTTCTTTATGTTTTATTTATTATTATTTATTTAATTCGTTATATTATTATTATTATATATATATTATTATTTTATTTTTTATTTCTATTTTCGTTTTTTTCGTTTTTGGTGTTTTTTTGTCAGTTTTTAAAAAAAGTCCAGATTGTGTTTTTGTCCTCATCCAGGCCCATAGGGGCATTTTTGTCCAAAAACGGGAATTTTGATCTGTCCAAACCCTAATTCTGACACTGTATAAATACAGCATTTATTGCACTGTTCCAAGGTCAGAATTTTTTTCCAGCAGCCGTAGACAACACAAACAGAAAAAGAAAATTTTCATTTCCTTTTCTGAATCAAATCACAAGGAGAAACAAAAAACAAAAACAAAAATAATCAAAACATCACAATATCATTATCATCATCAATACCATATCACCTTCATCATCCAAAACTTGAAACCAACTCAAATCACCCATACCATCAACAAAACCGAACCAGAAACAACAAAATCATCATCACAAGATCATCCATAACCAGAACCGAAAAAAAAAAACGAAAACTTCTTTTTTTCCACAAATCAGAAACGAAAACACAGAGAAGAAATCAAATCACAATCAGAATAAAAAAAAAACATACGAAAGGTTGAAGCTCTTTTTTCCTTTTTTTTTTTCCGATCTATGCCGTTTGGTTAGGATTTAGGGGTTTTTGATTTTGGATTTGGGTTTAGAAAGGGCTAAAGAAGGGTTTTGTTTAAAAAAGTTTTGATTTTTGTGAGTTTTTTGTGTTTGGCCGGCGGAGCCGCCGCCGGAATCGCTCCAGCACGGCGAGCTCTCACCGGCAACGATGAAGATTCATCGTTGTTCTTCATTTGAAGAACATGAGAGAGAATCCGAGAGAAATCGTTGAGAAGGGAGAGAGAGAGATTTCTGAAAATGTATTTTTTTTGTGAAGGGGAGGAGTATTTATACTCCCATGATCCTGTACGTGCCAGTCTACGGACTTATCCTGCACCAACACGCCTAGGCCTTTCAGATCTTGATCAAGCGCCCCAGATTCCATCTGCTTATGATCAAATCAGGGCTGTTGATTTTAATCAGACGGTTCTGATTCTGTTTTCGTTTTTTTCTCCACACGCCCCCCAGTTGGGTTGCGCCCCCAGTTGGGCTTGGATCACAGGGTTGCTTTTTGCACCCCCTTTTATTTTCGTTTTTATATTTGTACCCCCTCCTCTGTTTTTTTATTTTATTTTATTTTTTAACATATGATAAACGTGTTTATGGAATGTGCTTCAATTAGCTATTAAATCCAAAATAGATTTATTCCATATTTATTTGTGTTTATTTTGCTCTAATCTATGTTCATTCATTTTTGCTTAGTTTTTTTTATATATTTGCTCACTAACTTAACTTTTAGAGTGAAGACCCATTTTGGTCCCTCACAAAAACCACAGAACCCGAATTAGTCCCCGAAAAAAAAAAAAGTCCATATTTAATCCCTAACAAAATTAAACCGGGACATGTTAGTCCTTCGTTATTATTTTTCTTAATCCGGTCTTTTTTTCCTACATTTGAACCGTGACTGGACTGTCATGTGTATTATTTATGTCACGTGTATTATTTACAAACATAAGGGACATTTAGGTCCCTACATTATTTTATTTTGGAACAATTTGATGCCCACATTTTTTTAAAAAAAAAATACGAAAATTAGACAATATTCATAGACAATATTTTTAAAATTCTAAGGGATCAAATCATCGAATTGACACCTATTTTTGCCCCGAACAAAAACTACAAAACTAAAATTAATCTCTAAAATTTTAAGGGATCAAATCATCGAATCTCCGGTACGTTGTATGCCGTCTTCTCCCGTTGAATCATTTGACATGAATATCACCATAAAAAATTGATCTTGTTGGAAAAGAAAGTGTTGCCGTGTGGGAGGAGAAAAATCAAAGACTGAAAGCCTAAAACTAGAAAACCCTAGTATTCTCTCTTTCTATTTTGTGAAAGAGAAAAACACGTATTGTTTTTTTTTTTCAAATCAGGGACTAAGTTTTTTTTTTTGACGGAAAATCAGGGACTAAGTTGTTCCTTAAGAATATTAAAATAATACACGTGGCAGTCTAGTCACGGTTCAAGAGTAGAAAAAAAAATCATATTAAGAAAAATAATAACGAAGGACTAACATGGCCCGGTTTAATTTTGTTAGGGACTAAATAGGGCCTTTATTTTTGTCGGGGACTAATTTGGGTTTTGTAGTTTTTGTGAGGGACTAAAATGGGTCTTCACTCAAACTTTTATTATTCATGCTCTTTATTCTTAATTATTTGTTACTAATTTACTAACTTATCATTTTTATTCATACATGTTGATTTTATTTATTGTTAATAATTCATCTAATCTAACAATTTATCTCTTGCTTTATTAATTAACTATTTATTTTATTGCAAGGACTTTAGTATGTATTTTAGGATTTAATGTAAATATAAATGAGAATTGCATAGCATCCATTCTCTTGCATCATTTCATGTTTATTTTCTCGCAAATATTTTAGAATGTAATTAGGAACAAATGTACACCATAAATGATAACTTGCATCTCATGCATATTTATTTTTATTGCTTTCCGCAAAAACGTTAGAATGCCAAATTCCGAGGGAAAAGACGTCGCTTTGATCAAAATATCATTGCGGATTGTCTTTGCGTTTAGGATTATTTGTTATAACGTTAGTATTATTTTTTTCGCGCGCAACCGTTATCCAATTCTTTTTGTCCAAAATAATTGTACCAAAAGGTGTAAAAATACCACCTTTGGAACAAAGAAAGAAAAGAGGTTTTTGTAAATTTCATAATTTCCTTGGACATAAAACCTCACAATGTGTTCTTTTCAGGGACTTGGTTCAAAAGGCTTTGACTGATGGAAGACTAAAATTTGCTGAGAAATCCAAAATGCCAAGTATACAAGTAGATGAAGATCCACTTCAAATTTCTGAGGCTTTATACACTGAGCCTGTTCAATTATTGATGGTGGATGCTATGGATCTTGCTGGAGGAGATCAGTTAGTGGCAATCCCTGAAGAAGAGTATGTTGAGAAAGTCAAAATGGTTTATCCTCAGGCCGAAGAGGAACTTATTGATTTTCTACAAAGGTGTAAGATAAGCAATACTGAAGTGATGCTTTGTCCTCGATGCAGTGCAGTGTTCGACAAAAAGGCTACTGATGGCCTGAACAAGTTTGTTCCTTTCACTGAGAAGAGAAATTGGCCTAAACCAAGGCCAGTGGTAAGACAAAATGTGGGTGTCCGAAAGCCAATTCATCAAAGGCTGGGTAACCAAAAGACATTTATTCCTCCTAACAAAACCCCAGTTAATCAACGGGTTCATGGAAAATCAATGACGCCTATTAGAGGTTTTGTGGAAAAGGGAAATACAAGCGTTTCAAGGCCCAAGGTTTCTGGTGAGGCCAATAAATATGCCTACAAAAACAATTACATGGGAAAGAATCCCATGACTAGAACACAATGGAGAAGACACCAACGCCAAAAAAGGTTGGCAGTCCAAAGTGACTCTAATGTTGATAACAACAAAGGAAAACAGATAGTTGAAATGGCTAAAAGGCCATTGAAAGATAGAGTCAGTTTTCCAATCTCGACTGAGAAAATCGAAGCAGTTACTGAAACTGACCAAATGGAGGATGATGATCTCCTAGGATCAGAAAATGATTTCGATGTTCTAGTTGGTGTGGTTTCGATTCTCCCAGCAGAGTATGATGTTCTATCAGAAATCCAAAGCGGAGAAGACGAGTTCGACAGTTCTGAATTGGCTTTGCACAAGCCAATGTGTTATTATGTAATGAACAATGGTTGCTTAGAAGAGCAAATGACTTTTTTCGAAAGGCCAGACGGAGGGATGAAAAGTCATTTGAAACCACTTTTTATCCAGGCCAAAGTAAATAATGTTGGGGTACACAAAGTTCTAATAGATGGAGGTGCTGCTGTGAACCTTATGCCAGAATTCTTGCTACACAAGATTGGTAAGTGCACAACAGATCTTCACACTCATAACATCATATTATCTAATTATGAGGGTGAAACTGGATACTCGTTAGGAGCAATTCAGTTAGAGGTGGCTGTAGGAAGTACAGTGAGATCAACCCTATTCATTGTAATTGCTTCCAAGGCAAATTACAATTTGCTGTTGGGTAGGGAATGGATACATGGAGTTGGTGCCGTTCCTTCGACTCTACATCAGAGAGTGAGTATCTGGAGAGATGACGGAATTGTAGAAAATATAGAGGTAGATCAAAGCTATTACAGATCTGATTCTCACCATATATCCAGGTACACCTTCGAGAAAAAACTTGCGAACATTTCGCCATGCACTGAGCGAGACTTTGCATTTGCTTCTGCCAACAATGTCTATCATTCTGTCAAGTTGGATCCAACACATGGGTTCATTTGGGAACGAGAAGAGATAGATGACTATCCCTATGAGGAAGATGGCAAAATCTACCCAACTGGGTGGAATATTGATGAGAGTTACAATGTCTGAGTCCCAAGCATGGGCTAAGATTTCGGCTTATGCGGCCGAGAATAGGATAAACATGGCTTTGGAAGCCATCGCATTTCAAGAAAATATGGCTGTCGAAGCCAATGATCCAAATCATGGTGAAACATCACCAGAAACACAGAAGTTAGACTGCATCTATGATGATGAACCTTTAGGATTTGAAAAGGATCCTTTGAGTTCGAGTCCAAAAATGCAAGCACAAGATCCATTACAAGAAATTGATATTGGAGATGGCCAGATAAAAAGGCCAACATATATAAGTGCTAATTTATCAGGTGAGTCGAAACAAAAATTGGTCGAACTCCTTAAAGAATTTAAGGATTGCTTTGCTTGGGATTACAACGAAATGCCAGGTTTAAGTAGAAAATTGGTGGAACATAGACTACCAATTCGACCAGACAAAAGGCCAGTTAAACAATTGCCTAGAAGATTTGCGCCAGAAATCATGTCCAAAATCAAGGAAGAAATCGAAAGGTTGCTGAGGAGTAAATTCATCAGAACAACCAGGTATGTTGAATGGTTAGCAAATATAGTCCCTGTTATTAAGAAAAATGGTTCTTTAAGAATATGTATAGATTTTAGGGATTTAAATAATGCTACTCCTAAGGACGAATATCCAATGCCTGTAGCAGAAATGCTAATTGATTCAGCAGCAGGTTTCGAATATTTAAGCATGTTAGATGGATATTCTGGCTATAATCAAATTTTTATTTCTGAAAATGATGTGCCTAAAACTGCTTTTAGATGCCCCGGTGCTCTAGGTACATATGAATGGGTTGTGATGCCTTTTGGTTTAAAAAACGCTGGGGCAACGTATCAAAGAGCCATGAATTCCATCTTTCATGATTTTATAGATGATTTTATGCAAGTATATATTGATGACATAATTGTAAAATCTTCATCTCAAGATGATCACTTAGATTATCTAAGAAAATCATTCGAAAGAATGAAAAAATATGGATTGAAAATGAATCCATTAAAATGTGCTTTATGTGTTAATGCAGGAGATTTCCTTGGTTTTGTGGTGCATAAGAAAGGCATCGAAATAAACCAAAATAAGACGAAGGCAATAATGGAGACTAAATCTCCATAAAAAAAAAAGCAACTTCAATCATTACTTGGAAAGATTAATTTCTTGAGAAGATTTATTTCAAATCTAAGTGGTAAAGCCCAACCTTTTTCACCACTGCTTCGACTCAAGAAAGAGGAGATCTTCACTTGGGGGCAAGATCAACAAAAGGCATTTGACGAAATAAAAGACTATCTGTCGAATCCACCAACTCTGATGCCTCCAATAAGGAACAAGTTTATGAAGTTGTATATTTCAGCATCAGAATCAACTCTTGGTAGTATGCTTGCACAGGAGGATGAAAATGGAGATGAAAAAGCCATTTATTACTTAAGTAGAGTACTTAATGATGCTGAAACTAGATATACTAGTATAGAAAAACTTTGTCTTTGTTTATATTTTTCATGTATGAAACTGAAGCATTATATAAAGCCTATTGAAGTTTGTGTTTATTCTCGTTTTGATGTTATTAAACACATGTTATCAAAGCCAATTCTACACAGTCGAATTGGAAAATGGGCTCTGGCTCTTACTGAATATGCATTAACTTACAAACCTTTGAAAGCAGTCAAAGGTCAAATTGTGGCTGATTTTATAGTTGATCATTCTGTGATCGAAATACCACAGCAGTATGTGGAAACTCAGCCTTGGATTTTATATTTCGATGGTTCCAAACATAAACTTGGAGCTGGAATTGGATTGCTAATAATTTCTCCATTAAAAATTCCAACTAAGTTCAAATATAAAATCAAAGGCCTTTGCTCAAATAACGAAGCTGAATATCAAGCTTTAATAGTAGGTCTAGAAATTTTAATAGACTTGGGGGCAAAGAATATAAAAATAAAAGGAGATTCAGAGTTAGTATTGAAACAATTAACACAAGAATATAAGTGTGTGAAAGAACATCTTGTTAAGTATTTCGAAACTGCAAGTCAACTTTTACGTTGTTTCGATACTGTGGATTTCGAACATGTTCCTAGATTACAAAATCAAGAAGCAAATGACTTAGCTCAAATTGCTTCAGGATACAAGGTATCAAAGGAACAATTATATGAATTAATCGAAATAAAAGAAAAATTGGTATCTAATGATTTATTATTGCCAAACTTGTCAATGCCAAAACTTGTGAGGGCAGATATACCACAAGAAATTATTGATAATGAATGCGTAGAGGAAAAGAAATTCCAAATTTTGGCAATTGACAATTTAATAGACACTGATTGGAGAAAACCAATTGTAGATTACCTACAAAATCCAACAAGTGATACTGCTCGAAAGATCAAGTATAGAGCTTTAAGCTATGTTATTATTGGGGATAATTTGTTTAAAAAGACTTTTGAAGGAGTCTTACTTAAATGTTTAAACGAATCAGAAGCTTATGTAGCCATCTCTGAAACACATAGTGGAGCTTGTGGGTCTCATCAAGCAAGTCATAAAATTAAATGGTTACTTTTTCAACAAGGTTTGTACTGGCCTTCTATGTTAAAAGATTGCATAGAATTTGCTAAGGGTTGCCAAGATTGTCAAAAACATGCAGGAATACAACATGTGCCTGCAAGTGAATTACATTCCATTATTAAACCATGGCCATTCAGAGGATGGGCTTTAGATTTAATTGGCGAAATAAAACCTGCTTCATCAAAAAATCAAAGATATATCATAGTTGGAGTAGATTATTTTACAAAATTGATTGAAGCAATGCCCATGCAAAATGTAGATCAAGAAGCAGTGATCAGTTTTATTCAAAAACATATTATCTATAGATTTGGAATTCCTGAAACTATCACGACTGATCAAGGTTCAGTTTTTACTGGTCGAAAAATGCAAGAATTTGCAAAGCAAACTAGTTTTCGTTTGCTAACTTCGACACCATACTATGCACAAGCAAATGGTCAGGTCGAAGCAGCCAATAAAATCCTTATTGGATTAATTAAAAAACATATTGCCCAAAAACCTAAAAATTGGAACAATACTTTAGATCAAGTATTATGGGCATGTAGAAATTCTCCAAAAGAATCAACGAATACTACACCCTTTCGTTTGACATATGGTCACGACGCAGTTTTACCACTCGAAATACATTTGCAATCAATTCGAATCCAAAGGCAAATGGAAATACCAAGTGACCACTATGTGAACATGATGTTAGATGAATTAGTTGATTTAGATGAGGAAAGAATAAGAGGTTTGGAAAAGTTAACTCAGCAAAAAGAGAAAATAGCCAAAGTTTATAACAAAAAGGTTAAATCTAAAACCTTTAATGTTGGAGATCTAGTTTGGAAAACCATTCTGCCTATGGATCGAAAAGACAGGATTTTAGGAAAATGGTCACCCAACTGGGAAGGTCCTTTTAAAATTTCACAAATATTTTCTAATGGCGCATATGAAATCAAAGAGTTAACCTTTGAAAAGCGTACATTGAACGTAAATGGTAAATATTTGAAAAAATATAAGCCAACATTATGTGAAGTACACATAAGCGCAGAATAGAAATATAGTGAAATTGAAATGGCAAAACAGTAAAATTGCCATAAAACAGCGCATTCTCAAAGATTACAAACCAATCGAAACTTTATTCCAAGTTTGAGATTACAAAAATGGTTCCATTGAAAACCATCTATGGTTTTATTTAATCTAACAGAAATCTATCCTAATGCGTCTTTATTTTAAACAACAAAGAGAAAAACAAGAAATAAGGCGCAGCCATCAATCTTTCCCAACTGGTTGAGAAGTTCCACCACACAAAGAGCAACCTCCAACAACAGGCAGGAAGATCAATCCACCTCACTTCATCTTCGAAGAACTGGATTTGAGGTTCTTCCCTCTTACATGAGCGGGTTTAATAGAATCCTCAACCGTTACAAAAGAATTATCATGGTCTGAGTCACAGAGATCTTCCTCTGGAACATAGGTTTTCAAAAATTCAGCATAATCTGGGTCAATCTCATCTGAACCAGAATCTTCTTGTTCTTGAGCATGGCGTTGAGACTTGATTGAAATTCTTGGAGAAGATTGGGTTGGTTTAATTTTGAGATGTTGATTTTTCTTACGTTTAGAAGCGGAAGAAGGTTTGGTTTCTTTCTTAATAGAAACAACACCTTTAGATTTCCCTTTCATGATTTGGCAAAAAAGGAGAATAGGTTGAAGAAAGAAAGAATGATGGAAAAAGGATTGTGAATGAAAAAATCACAAAGGGAATGCCTCTTTTTATAGGGAAAATTTGTTGTTGACAGTTGAAAATTCCCTTGGTTCTCGCAAATAATAAATATGGATTGACTTGACCATCTTGAAAAAAGAGTCAAACACGGTTTTTGAAATATCTTTGTCAGTTACACAAATCTAGAAGTGTAAAAAGATTTCTCGCCGTTAATTCCGAGGTTTTAGTTACAAAAGGATAAGTTCCATTTTAATTTAAAGTTCTATTCGAATCAACAAGGCTCATTTTAAATAATTCGAAAATATCGAAAAAACGAAGAAATCAAATGGCAAACAAATAATAACTTGCCACAAAATGGGCGTTGTCAGAGTACAAGTTGAAATATTCGAAAGACAATAAGATTGTTCGAAAATGTAAAGAACAAATAAAACAGTAAGTCTTTAAGGATTGGACTTCAAGGCGTTGTATTGAGCCTTGATCAAGTTGATTTCGACTTCGATCAGTTGAACAGAAGCTTGAAGGGTTTTGATTTCTTCATCCAATGCTTCAGAAGCACTAAAATAACTTAATCCTTTCCTTGCTTCTTTGTCAATAGCTTCTTGACGAGCAGTAGAAGCAGCCTCATCCATGGCGTCACATTTTTTCTCTTCTTCAGCAATGAGGATTTGGCGCCTAGCAATCTCAGCCTCAAATTTGGTTATTTCCTCTTTCCACTGCTCAATCTTCGAGGTGCTTTCTTGACGTTCTTTTCCATGGACAATCTGCTCTTATCAAATACAGCAGCCTGAGCAATCTTTTGATGGCTTATGCGTCCAATGGTATATCCTTTCTTTTGAACAGCTTTAGCAAGGTTCTCAATAATGGATTCGAGTTGAATAACTTTGCTCAAGGTGGCTTCATCAGTAAGAGGGTTGTGGAATTTACTCAAGAAATTATTGTGAGCAAAAGCTTCGCTGGGATTTTCTTCGATTGAAGCCAAAATATCACCATTAATATAATCCCGCTGCAGTTTCGAAATCATAGAATCTTGACGAACAGATTGCTTAATGCCAGCATCACTTTGATTGGAGCTACCTCCAGTTTCATTACTTGAGCTTCGAGCTGGCTCCCATTTCTTAGCCATCAACAATTGCAAAGCAACATCAGGTTTTGTAGCCTTCAAACTTTCGAAATCCCCTTCAGACATCCCAATGCTTGCTGACAATTTTGAAGTAGAAGTCTTTGGAAGAATAGACGAACCTCCAACTTCAGCCTCTGCCATATCCTCATCAGAATTTGATATTTCGAAATCCAAATGTTCATTAGAAGTGTCTGGATTTGCTTGAGAGGCAGAGTTGATTTCCACAAAGTCTTCTTTCTTGCTACCTTCAACATGATCAGGTTATGTTGTTTCTTTCGAAACTAATTATTCTTTTTCTTTGGGATCGTCATTTGAAGCATCATTTGTAGGAACAACATCGTTTTGAGGCTCAGTATCCTGATCTTTAACCACATCCTAAAAAGAAAAATATATGAGGAAAAGATTTGAAAACGAAAATAGAACAGATATTCGAAATATGGACCAATAAAACTTACATTGTTGTTGCCATCATCCGTATTAGGTTGTTTTTCGACTTCAACTGTTTCCTCTACCATTACTTCTTCAACCACAGTTGTTTCGATCAATTGTTTAGGAATTGGTGCTGGTGGTCTCTCTGAACTCTTGGCAGGAATCGAATCATTGGGATTTGACTGAACTCCCTCATCAGAAGAATGAGACTTGGTTTTCTTCTTTTTCTTCTTATTAGTCTTCTCATCAGAAGATTTTGATTTCTTTTTCTTCTTTTTCTTTTTCTCTCCATCACCAGAGCCTGGCTCCTTTGCATTGACATCTTCAATGATTATGTCAGCATTGGCCTTATCTGATGGCTCAGTAGTCGAAGGATCAATAGTTTTCCTTGATGACTTGGTTTTTGATGGACCCACAACCTCAGCATCAGGTTTTTCTACTGATGTAGTGGATTATTTAATGGGTTTTCTTTGGAAAGGAATCTCAACTTCTTGTTCCTATAATTATTTGAATGAGGTTTCAATACAAGGAAAACGATAAAAAATTGATAGATGAAAGAAAAAGATTAAAAACACTAACAGAGGCATCGCTCGAAATGGTAACAGTTTCTCTAGTTTTCTTCATCCTAGTGGTATCAGTAGAACTAGCGGTTCTCTTTACACCCTGAAAAAGAGAAATAACAAGATAAAGGTGTAAAGTTACATTTACTTCGATTCATACAAGGTTCGAATTAAAGAAATTTACCCTCTTCACTTCAGCAGGTTTTGTCGAAGCACTGTTTGTTTGCTTGACAGTATCTATTGCGTCACTTAGCATTTTCTTGGTAACTAAGAAATCAAATACCAATGGAATGTCAGCTTAGTGAAACTTATAGATAAAATAGAAAGAAGCAAAAAGATTTAAAAAAGGGGTAAAGACCATTACCTCCCTGTTTCGATTTTTTAGGCTTTTCCTCAATGGGCCTAGCAAATCCTTCCTCGAGTCTGGTTATCACAACATCTTTGTTGGGTAATCGAGTCAGAAAATACGCCTCCCACCAGCTATCGAAATCAGTGGTGTAATAGAATGAATTGTTGAAATGGAAAGTGGTAAGGGCATATGTATGTCCTTCAGCAATTTTGAGATATTTTCTGAAAGAACCTTCAGAAATACCAGAACCCAGAAACATTTCCTTTTGAGTTTCGAATAGAATTTTTGGTCGAATCTGGCTAAAGCCAAATTGCCTTGAGACCAAATTTGGTTGGTACTCAACCAAGCCAAAATTCTTGGCCATAGAGCCAATCTTACATGATAGTAATGTTGGGTCAAGGTAGGTAGACCAAAGTTCATTTACCTCATCATCCAGATCAGGATCAGTAGGTGGGAATTCATCAGTGTACCAGCTTGGTCATATGTCTCTAGTTGAAAACGGAGCATGTTGAGGTTTGAAACTATCGAAGTTCAGAAAAACTTTGACATACTTCATGAAAAGGGTTTTGGGATCATTTTCGATAAAGTTTGGTGTCAGCCAAACTGTTCTCATTCCTTCAAAGGTCTTTTCTTGGATTTGGAGTTGTCTATTCTCAGGAATAGTGAAACCTATTTCTTGTTCGAAAGTGGCACATAACCATATTTGAAGTAACCACATAGGTCCAGCTACTAAAAAGGTAGAACCACCCTCTGATCTCTTAATTTCATCACAAGCTGCCCCTATAGATTCATAAAGGACAGCAAGGATTAACTTACCAAGGCTAAAATGCCTGCCTTCATGGATTTGAATAGCCATGGGCACAAACATTTTGGCTATCTGAAGAGATCGAGAACAAAAAACATAATGGGATAACGATAATGTTAAAAAGGCTAGATGTTCAATACTCGAAACTTCTCCTTCACTTGGGTGTTGTTTGCCTATATATCTGGTAAAAGAAAGTTCGTCATAATCGAACTCAATATTATCACTAGTGTTGGCTGGATCGAAAGTTTCTCCTACTGGTCGAAGACCAGTTAAAGCAGCAACATCTAAAAGTGTTGGAGTCATCATTCCACAAGGGAATTGAAAGGTGTTGGTGGATTTTTCATAAAAATGTATGGCAGCTATCAATAGTTCGGGATGATATTGAGGGCCGTATCGAGAGAGTTGGATTAGGTCATAAATCCCATAACTCTACCAATATTCTTTATATTGTTTCTCAACTCGATCTAACCAAGGGATATAATGTTTATTGGGTATCGAAGGCGCTGACCTAAACAGTTTGTTCCTAACATTCAAATAGCCTAAGTGAAAGGGTTTTTCCTCGAAAATTGGTGGTTCACAAGATTTGTAGCAGGGAAATAATTCACTTACTTTTAAAGATAGAGATTTTTCATCTGGTGTTGGACCTCTAAATGCGAAAACGTTCCTTTCGACAGCGAAAGGAATCATGAGTTCAGAATGCCAGATTTTGGATGTTTCTTCATCACCATGAGGTTGAGGCACCATTGGTTCATTCCCATCAAAACAGATGAATTTTCTCCACTTGCCAGCAAAAGGAACTTCTTGTCGTTTTTCTTTAGACATGATTGAAAAAGGTTTTTGTTTTAATTTTCTGAGAATGTAGAGATTTAGAGTTTAAATCTTTGAGATCTAAACCGGTGGAAGTTGAAATTAAAACTTTTAGAAGATTTTGAACGGTTTGGATTTACGAAACGAGTATTGGAACTTAGTAAAGTTGCAGAAAGCTTGCGAAATGTGTGAAAATGGTGAAAAGTTCAGAAAGCTTCAAATGGAGAAGATAAACGCTATTTATAATATTCGGATTTAGTTCTGATTTAAATAAATAAAAAAGAAAATATGCTTTTTGCATTTTTTCTTTCAACTTCCGGACTTGCCACGTGTCCCACTAAAAGCGAAAAAGTGGACGCATTTATGGTAGTGGAGAAAGTGTGATAGTTGAAAAGACTAATGATAACTATGACGTCACCACTGTCTTTTGGAAAACATGAAGAAACTTGTTCTAAAGGTAAAACGTTTCAGTGTTTAAAATGCCAACATCGTTTCCTTCGAATTGAAACTTCTTCGAAATCGAAACTGACATTTTGGGGGCAATTTGTTATCCCATATTTTGGTAAAGTCAAAATATGCAATAAATGCTTATTGGGAACGTTTAAAATCTTTAAAGCAAAAATAGAACATAATGACTATTTCTAAGGGTACGAGAGAATCTCGTATTTATTCCATCTTTTAGGCCTGACATTTAAGGAAATATGTCATGTTTGAACAGACACTTTTAAAATGGCATTAAAGTCTTTTAAAAGTCAAAAGTCTCTTATTTCGATTTTTGTTGTAGTAAAATCGAAAGGGCTATTCAGGATCGAAAGAAGAAAGCACTTTGGGACATGGAATTCCTTTCATTTCGATTCACAGTTCGACTTCGATTTCGCCAACGGTTGCATCGTTTCAAACTAAAGACAAGTCATCAGAGAACGTGGCCACGTGTCAATCTACGTGCTTGTAACCGTCATTTAGCAGTTAAGGTTTTCCTTAGGCTATAAATACTAGTTTGGAAGTCGAATTCAGGGTCACAAATTCACATACAAAATCCTCTAAAACTCACAATGCTCATGTTATCGAGAAAGCTGAGTGAAAACAGGAAAAAGTATGATTCTATGAACATTTTATTGTAAATTATTTAACAAGTTTATGCAAATTTACTTTTCTTTAAATCTTTTGCCTTTAAAGTTTATGCACTTTACTGATTTTCATGAAATTTGTTTGTTTATGAATCTTTCGTAAACATCAAGTTTTATTTCAAACTGTATGTAATTGTGAAAATACATGAAAACTATAAAAATGTTTACTTCTTTAGTAATTAACGCATAGAATTATAGTCCCAGGATTTACTAGTTGATCATTCAAGTAATTAATTTAAACTAGCGTTTGTTTACCAAAAATCAGCGTAAACAGGTCCCTGATGTTGCGGTCCCACATATGTTTAAAGTTCCGGATTTTGAGAAGTATAAGGGGAGTACTTGTCCCAAGGCTCACCTGATAATGTATGCCAGAAAAATGTCAACTCAAACCAGTAACGATAAGTTGTTGATCCATTATTTTCAGGACAGTTTGACCGGCGCGGCTTTGAGGTGGTACATGGACCTTGATAGGGCTAACGTCAGTTCCTTTAATGATTTGGCTAGTGCTTTCATTAGGCAGTACAATTACAATTCATATCTGGCCCCTGATAGAGATGAGTTACGGGCATTGGCACAAAAAGAGAGGGAGTCTTTTAAGGAATATGCTCAAAGATGGAGGGAGCTTGCTGCTTAGATTCGTCCTCCAGTGGAAGAGAAAGAATTGTGTAAGTTATTTTTGCATACTCTGAGCCCATTCTTCTATGAGAAAATGGTTGGTATTGTATCAAGAAGCTTCACCGAAATGGTGGAAATGGGAATGTGCTTAGAAGAAGGAGTCCGTCAAGGGCGGTTGACAAGGGGAAATGCTCCGGCCAATAATGCGAAGAGGTATGGCAACAACCTTTCAAAAGAAAAGGAGTCTGAGGTTGCTATGGTGGCCCAAGGAGGACCTCATTCAAGAAACCCAGCTTATCAACATATTGCAGCCATAACACCACCACCACAATACCCACAATCTCATCAACTAGCATATCTCCAACAAACATCTCCACAAGAACCATACCCACAACAACCACAAAATCACTTACCATCTCCCCAACAATCATTCAATCATAACCGCACCCAGAGAAATCCTCCTGAAATCTGGCACGCCCAGGAACTAATGTTGAATGCAATGTTCCAACACTTCTGTGAACACAGTGTTGTAACCAATGTTCCAACCTTATACGAAGCAGCATGAAATACAATTTAAATGACAGAAAACAGTAAAGACACAAATGATTTGTTAACCCAGTTCGGCATAAACGAACCTACTCTGGGGGATACCAATCCAGGAAGGAAATCCACTAATGTAGTGCTAGATCTAAGCCCTCAGTAAACGCCCCGTTTACAACTTATATCCTAGACACCTACCTGTGCAACTTCTACTTAAGAACTCCTAAGTATGAGATCCCATCTCACCTCCAACTTATCACGCACAGTGATTACAGTAACACAAAGATGATTGCGAAGACACACTTCAAAACACAAGTTAACTCCGTACTTAGAAGCTTAGGAGTAACTAACACACACAACAAAATCAGTCCTTAGCTTGTGTTATAGAATCCACAAGAAAGGCTCACAAAATAGAACAATACACAAAACCCTAGAATGCTATTCTTCAATGACAGCTTTGATAACCCTACTGGGTTTTTCGTTCTTCATATATATACTCCAAGCAGAAACGGGCTGAACACAGTTTGGGCTTAGAAAACACATTAATCAAGAATCAGAACCATACATAAAGTTTCCTAAAATGTCAGAACATCTTTAGGAAAATATCTCATCACTGATTCTTTACAAAAGTATACTCCTTGGCGCACAAGAATAAAACATGGTTTCCTTTTAAAAACGCGCTTTCCTTATATAAAACACGCGCGCAAATCATTTGGACACTGGTTGTACCAATGTTGAAACATTTGGTCCAACATCTTGCTTGTATATTTGTTTTAGCAAAATGCGGCCTATTCAAATATCCAACAATCTCCCCCTTTGGAAATTTTTTAGCTAAAACAATCTGAGATTACTTCAACCATTTCAGAGAGATACACAGAGATGTAATTCCACAGATCAACATGAACACACAACATATGAAACAGAACATCATTTCTTCAAAGCAAATTAGTCATTTGAGCTCCTCAAGATAAATTGCAGATAAGAAAAAAAATATCACTCAGAAATATCAGAGGCATACAACAGCGGAAAAGTGAACACAACTAGCCTCACAGGATAAGCCAAAAGAGAGAGATGGTCTCTCACACAAACTCAGCCACTTAGGAAAAATAAATTCCCAGTAACTGGATGTTTCAACATTTATCAGAACATAAGCACATGCATAACTCACAGCAAACTTGCTCCCCCTCAACATCAGAATCAGAGCAAACATGAACAAGATCTTTTTCAAAAGAAAATTTTCTCCCCCTGAACATGTTGTCATACTACTCCCCCTCAAAACATACATCACATGCATAGCTACTCATACATGCATAATAAACTACTACTACACATATTAGCAGAATGCTTCAACATCTGATTCCATATCAGGGAACATGCACATACTAACATACAATTACTCCCCCTTTTTAGCCACAAAAGTTGACAAATTATCTTCAGGCAGAATAACTAACAGTACCATAATGACATAAGTGTAGATTATTACAGACCAGCAAAGCACATGAGTGCTCAAATATTCAGGGCAGCGCCCATGATAGGACAGTCACAAGAGAAACATAACAAACATAAAAAAAAGAACTAAGAACAAAGCAGTAGAATCAGTCTTCAGAGCTGCTAGCAGTAGCTTCTCCCTCATCTGTATCACCACCAGATGTTTCAGCACTGGTCTCAACATCATCACCTCCTTTGGCATCACCCACACCAGTTCCTTCCTCAGCATCAACTGCAACATTACCGTGCATATTAGCAGCATCTACAGCTACAGGATCTTCCTCACGCTCCAGAGCAGCAATCATATCCTCAAAAATCTTCTTCTTAGCATCAAACATCCTGTCCAGCTCCTCTTTCTTCTCATCAAAATCCCTACAAACATCCTTCAACCCAGCTATAACATCGTTCCTTGTCATTTGTACAGGGGCAGCTTGGGAGGATGTTCCAACAATATCAGGAACATGCTGATTACTAAACAGCTTATAGTGGAAAATCAGAGGAGATTCCCTCTTCTTAGCCACATCATCAGAAGACACAATACCTGGATGTTGACTGATAATAATGCCACACAAAAGAGTGGGAAACGCAATAGGTAGACTCACAACACCAGACTTACCATGCCTCAAGGTTTGATCAAAAATATACTGTCCAAAATCATATGGAATTTTATTTGCAACAATGTAGATAAACTTTGCCAAACCTGTTGAGATATCAGAAGTGTGAAGGGTTGGAACCCAGTTCATAGAGCCAATTATGTTCAGTAAGGCATATTTCACAGTTAGTTTCCCAGCAGGGACCTTTGCTCGAATGGGCCACGCCTTGACCTGTCCACCAGTGATAGCTTTACATAAGGCATTGTCCGTGACCTCCACTTCAGCTTGAGGTCCTTCGTCTCTGCCCAAATATTTGTTGATCACCTTAGGGGAAAAAATTACCACCTTGCCTCTAACATGCACCTTCTGGAAGTCTTTACTCAGAGGATCATTACAACCTTCAGGAATATTAACCAGGAATTCCTTGACTAAACGTTCAAAACAGTCTCCAAAGTCAGTGACTGTTCTCATCAAACCAGCAGCTTCAATAAGCTCCATCACATCTTCACGTTTGAGAGCTTCCTTACCTAACTCTCTCTCCAGGGCCATCCTCCTATGGTAAACAGAATTCCATCTCTGAGCACTAGCAATGGAATGAAAAGACACATTGTCCATAGGGGCATCTTCAACAGCAAGAGAAGCCTTCTTGGCACTTGGCTTACTCTTCTTAGCAGGAGGAGGAATAGCTTCAACATCCTCTTCAACATTGTACTTAGAGTCATCAGAGTAAGCTAGCCTTCTCTTCTGGGGCTTGTTCTTACTTGATTTAACAGGAGTGCCTTTGCTCCACCCACGTCCTGGTCCAAACAGCACAGGCTTACAAGATGAGTCCTTCTTCTTTACAGCAGGTACAGTCTTGGTGACAGTAGCAGTCTTCCTTGTACTCCCTCTCAACCTAGTCTTGATAGTGTTCTTCATGACTTGGGCAAGGGGCTCAGTAGGGAAGGTTACATCATCCACATCAATAAACACATGATCGTTATTAACAGTATCCTCAGAAGAATCCTTCGTATTGACTTCAACAGTCTTCTCAATGCTTTCAGATTTTTCTTTGTCAGCTGTCACAGTTTTCTCAGTAGTGGCCTGAGAAGCATAATTTGTATCAGGTTGAGCCAAGGATGTTTCAACATCCGGCGCAACATCGTTAGGTGGAGGAACACTGGATGTTCCAACATCCTTCACCACATCAGTAACATCACCAGTTGGTTTTTGTGACTCCAACTCAGCATCAACAACACCAGCCGTTTCACCATCAACAGTCGTAGGTTTCTTAGCAATATTCTCATCAACAGTAGGAATAACAATATTCTCAACAGACTTCCCTAAAAGATCATACGATTTGGGATCATCAGAGCCTAGGGTTTTGGGATCTAGGGTTACAGATTCATCAACAGTCCTAGATGTTTCAACATTTGATTTTCCAGAATCAACAACAACACCAACATTATCGGATGCAAAAGGATTTGGATTCAAGTACAAGTCTGTCATGGTAAACGAACGTTTTGGTACATATTTTGACCTAGTTTTCTTTTTGCTGCCGATTTTACTAGAGACAGAAGTTGGAGAGGTACTTACTTTCTTTGGTTTCTCCTTCTTTGCAACAGATTTGCTTCGAGTAGATCGGTTCTCTACTTCGCTTGCATGCACCGACGCCAACGGGTCTGCGAGAACGATCAAAGGTGATGCTTCAACCTTTGGTTTGGAGTGATCAGAGGAACTTTTTGTAGGTGACATAGTGGTTTGATCTTTGACAGGGGAGGATTTTTGTGAAGTAAACATGGCGGAATGAGGGTTTTGGTGAGGAGAGATTTGAACGATTTTACGGTTTGCAGAGAAAAAGAGGTTTGAGAAGTTGTAAAGGTTGTGTGTGGAGGTAGAAAGGGAAAATATGAAAAGGTTTAGAAAAGTGTATATTTGATTTCCTAGATTTGCGTGCAGCACTAAAGAAAGGATGTTGGTTATAACTGCTGCACCCCCACATAACTGTAATTGCTACAGCTCTTCAAATAGGCAAATTCCTAACTTGCCCCTTAATTTCTCAAACTGATTTGCATCCAATGCCTTAGTAAAAATGTCTGCCAACTGTTCCTCTGTAGACACATGTTCTAGAGTAACAATTTTGTCCTCAACTAAATCTCTGATGAAGTGATGACGAATATCAATGTGTTTGGTTCTACTGTGTTGAACTGGATTTTTTGAAATATTTATGGCGCTCAAATTGTCACAGTACAATGTTAGAACATCCTACTCAACATTATATTCTTTCAACATCTGCTTCATCCACAGCAATTGAGAGCAGCTACTTCCAGCTGCTATGTATTCAGCTTCAGCAATTGATAGGGAGACACTGTTTTGCTTTTTACTGAACCATGAGATCAAATTACTTCCAAGAAAGAAACAAGCACCTGATGTGCTTTTCCTATCATCAGCACTTCCAGCCCAATCAGCATCACAATAGCCAATTAGTCTAGAATCATTACCATGTGAGAACAGAATACCATAGTCACTTGTTCCATTCACATATTTCAGAATCCTCTTGACTTGAGTAATATGACTAATCTTGGGCTCTGCCTGGTATCTTGCACAAACTCCTACAGCAAACGTGATGTCAGGCCTGCTTGCAGTAAGATACAACAAACTGCCAATCATACTCCTATAGAGACTTTGATCAACACTTGTACCACTTTCATCCTTAGTAAGCTTTAGATGTGTAGGTGCAGGTGTCCTTTTGTGTGGAGCATTTTCCATTCCAAATTTCTTCACAATGTTCTTGGCATACTTGCTTTGAGAGATGAAGATGGTTTCTTCCATTTGCTTCACTTGAAGACCCAGAAAGTATGTTAGTTCACCTACAAGACTCATCTCAAATTCAGATTGCATCTGCATAACGAAATGTTGAACCATCTGATCCGACATTCCACCAAAAACAATGTCATCCACATATATTTGTGCTATCATCAATTTACCATTTTCTTCCTTAACAAACAGAGTTTTGTCATTCCCTCCTTTTCTGTATCCTTGACTAATAAGAAAATCAGTGAGTCGTTCATACCAAGCCCTTGGAGCTTGCTTTAATCCATATAGAGCTTTCTTCAATTTGTAAACATGATCTGGATGAGTTGGATCAATAAACCCCTTAGGTTGTTCAACATAGACTTCTTCATGTAAGTACCCATTAAGGAAGGCACTTTTCACATCCATTTGGAATAACTTAAACTTGAGGATGCAAGCTACTCCCAAGAGTAATCTTATAGATTCTAACCTAGCCACAGGAGCAAAGGTTTCATCAAAGTCAAGACCTTCCACTTTAGTGTATCCTTGTGCAACTAACCTGGCTTTGTTTCTAGTCACAACTCCATTCTCATCAAATTTATTCTTGTACACCCACTTTGTACCAATCACATTCAAACCACTAGGTCTAGGCACAAGATCCCATACCTCACTACGCTTGAACTGATTCAACTCATCTTGCATAGCACATATCCAGAATTCATCAGTAAGAGCTTCTTTTATGTTCTTAGGTTCAATTTTGAAACAAATAATGAATTAGAGATCACATCAATCGTTCTTCTTGTGGCAATTCCTTGATCAGGATTACCTATGATGAGCTCCTTTGGATGATTTTTCTGAACCCTTACAGATGGTCCCTTGTTAGTTGGATCATTCTGAGACCCACCTATAGATTCATCAGCCTGCTCATTTGAGTTTTTATCACTGCTGTCAGCTTCTTCTGATGGTTCAAATGTTGCAGCACCTTGTTCAACATCCTTTGCCTTTTCTGATGGTGAGTCATCCACTACCACGTTGATTGATTCCATCATAACTTTGGTTCTTGAATTAAAAACTCTGTAGGCCCTGCTGTTGGTTGAGTAACCAAGGAATATTCCTTCATCACTTTTAGGGTCAAGCTTTCTTCTTTGTTCTCTATCAGCCAGAATATAACACTTGCTTCCAAACACATGAAAATGTTTTACTGTGGGCTTTCTTCCTTTCCACAGTTCATAAAGAGTCACGATGGTTCCTGTTTTTAGTGTGACTCTATTATGGATATAGCAAGCAGTGTTTATTGCCTCAGCCCAGAAATTTAAAGGCAAATTCTTTGCATGAATCATCACTCTAGCAGACTCTTGCAATGTTCTATTCTTTCTCTCAACAACACCATTTTGTTGAGGTGTAATGGGAGAAGAAAACTCATGCTTAATACCTTCAGATGAACAGAATTCAAGAAACTTAGCATTCTCAAACTCTCTTCCATGATCACTCCTAATTCTTACAATTCCACTACTTTTCTCTCTTTGTAATTGTTTACACAATTCTTGGAATACTTCAAAAGTGTCGGACTTTTCTCTAATAAAGCTCACCCAAGTAAACCTTGAATAATCATCAACCATTACAAAGACGTACCTTTTTCCACCAAGACTTTCTACTTGCATAGGTCCCATTAAATCCATGTGCAATAATTCGAGTACACAGGAAGTAACAGAATGTTGGAGCCTTAGATGCGACATCTTGATTTGCTTACCAATCTGACATTCACCACAAATGTGTTTCTCTTCAATATGTAGCTTAGGTAATCCCCTGATAGCTTCTTCAGAGATGGCTTTCTTCATTCCTCTGAGATGGAGATGACCAAGTTTCTGGTGCCACAACTTTACTTCTTCTTCCTTGCTTAATAAGCATGTGAAAGAGTTAGCTTCCTTTTGAGATGTCCATAAGTAGCAGTTGTCTTTGGACCTTTCCCCCTTCATTATCACCACTCCCTCTTCATTTGTGACAATACATTCAGCTTGTGTGAAATTCACTTTGTATCCTTGATCGCAGAGTTGACTAATACTGATCAGATTAGCTGTAAGGCCTTTGACCAATAAAACATTATCAAGCTTTGGTAAGCCATGATTGATTAGCTTCCCTGTACCCATGATTTCACCTTTAGCTCCATCGCCAAACGTAACAAAACTGGTGGCATAAGGTTCAATATTTTCAAGGAACCTGCTAATTCCTGTCATGTGACGTGAGCATCCACTATCAAAGTACCAGTCTTCCCTTGATGAAGCTCTAAATGAAGTATGAGCAATGAGAGCAACACTATCTCCTTTAGGTTTCCATTCACTTTTAGTTTTCAAAATAGGAGGTTCAGGAGGAAACTCCCTGAAGTGTTTGGGGTACCCATAGAGTTTGTAACAGTAAGGTCTGATATGTCCCTTCTTACCACAGTGATGACATATCCATGAACGTGATCTGTTCATGTGAGTCTTCTGATGTCGCTTAGGATGTTGAAACATCTTCCTAGGCACTGTGAAGTGATGATTACCTTCAGCAGTCATAAACTTCGTATCTGGATCATACATCTGCTTTTTGTTGAGAGCTTCATAGTCAAGCCCAATGGGTTGTGGCTTGACAACCTGTTTTTCCAGAATCTCATCTAAAGCATGTGTACTATGGTGCATCATTACAACTTGCTTCTTTAAGTGTTCAAGTTGAGAGTTTAATTGAGTTACCTCATCATTCAAAGTTTCTATTTTGGCAAGATGATTCTTCCTTTCAGTCTTTAGTTGAATAACCAATTTCCTTTCAGCTTCAAGTTGCTCACATACTTCCTCACTTCTGATGCACAGAGACTTAAAAGATACAGCTAACTCATCATATGACACTTCCTCATTAATTGAATCAGAATCAGATTCAACCACTCCAGTTAAGGCAGTTACATGTCTGGCTGCTTCATTCTCAGCTTCTTCTTCAGATTCATCCTCTTCAGACCATGTAGCAGTCATGCTCTTTTTCTGTCTTTTGAGAAACGTGCCACACTCAGCTCTAATGTGCCCAAAACCTTCACATTCATGACATTTTACTCCCTTGGATTGTCCCACTTTGTCATCAGTTTTTGTCCTTCTGAAATTGTTTCCAGGTTTGCTGATGTCGAATCTGATGTTTGGAACATTTCCTTTTGTCTTTCTATCCATGCGTCTCATAACCTTGTTGAATTGCTTTCCCAGCAGTACCATGGCATCTGAGATACTTTCATCAGTATCAATGTAATCTTGATGGTCTTCATTATCAGTATTTGACACAAGAGCTATGCTCTTATTCTTGCTACCACTACTTCCAGACCGCTCATTAGCTGGCATTTCAAATGTTTGAAGCGAACCTACCAAGTCATCAAGCTTAATAGTGTCAAGTTCTCTAAATTCTTCAATGCATGTGACTTTCATATCAAACTTCTTTGGTAAAGATCTCAGCATTTTCCTCACCATTTTCTCTTCTGAAAGCTTCTCACCTAGAGCGTCAAAAGTGTTGGCATAATCTAGAATAGTCATATGAAATTCATGCACACTTTCATCTTCCTTCATCCTGAGTTCTTCAAACTTTGTAGTGAGCATCTGTAGTCTAGAATTCTTTACTTTAGATGTTCCCTCTTGAGTGGTTATCAGGATTTCCCAAGCTTCTTTAGCAACTTTGCAACGTTTAATTAGTCTAAACATATTTTTATCAACTCCATTAAACAATGCATTCAACGCTTTTGAGTTGCCAAGAGCCAATTCATCTTCCTCTTTAGACCACTCACTTTCAGGCTTCAGCTCTTCCAGTTTCTTTCCATCTTTGTCCTGCAATACTGGTGGTTCCCATCCAATTAAAACTGCCTTCCATGTTTTGCTGTCAATAGACTTTAGAAAGGCTTCCATACGAGACTTCCAGTAGTCATAATTAGTTCCATCCAACAGAGGAGGTCTATTCACGAACCCTCCTTCTTTCTCCATTTCTACCAGATGTATACGCCCTGAATCTCACCCAATCCAGAACAGGGTGCCTGCTCTGATTCCAATTGAAATCTGGCACGCCCAGGAACTAATGTTGAATGCAATGTTCCAACACTTCTGTGAACACAGTGTTGTAACCAATGTTCCAACCTTATACGAAGCAGCAGGAAATACAATTTAAATGACAGAAAACAGTAAAGACACAAATGATTTGTTAACCCAGTTCAGCATAAACGAACCTACTCTGGGGGATACCAATCCAGGAAGGAAATCCACTAATGTAGTGCTAGATCTAAGCCCTCAGTAAACGCCCCGTTTACAACTTATATCCTAGACACCTACTTGTGCAACTTCTACTTAAGAACTCCTAAGTATGAGATCCCATCTCACCTCCAACTTATCACGCACAGTGATTACAGTAACACAAAGATGATTGCGAAGACACACTTCAAAACACAAGTTAACTCCGTACTTAGAAGCTTAGGAGTAACTAACACACACAACAAAATCAGTCCTTAGCTTGTGTTATAGAATCCACAAGAAAGGCTCACAAAATAGAACAATACACAAAACCCTAGAATGCTATTCTTCAATGACGGCTTTGATAACCCTACTGGATTTTTCGTTCTTCATATATATACTCCAAGCAGAAACGGGCTGAACACAGTTTGGGCTTAGAACACACATTAATCAAGAATCAGAACCATACATAAAGTTTCCTAAAATGTCAGAACATCTTTAGTAAAATATCTCATCGCTGATTCTTTACAAAAGTATACTCCTTGGCGCACAAGAATAAAACGTGGTTTCCTTTTAAAAACGCGCTTTCCTTATATAAAACATGCGCGCAAATCATTTGGACACTGGTTGTACCAATGTTTAAACATTTGGTCCAACATCTTGCTTGTATATTTGTTTTAGCAAAATGCGGCCAATTCAAATATCCAACACCTCCATTTGACCCCATACCCATGAAATATGCCGACCTACTCCCCGCCTTACTTGCTAAAATTTTTGTCCAAACAAGGCCACCTCCCCCTGTGCCAGCAGTACTACCTCCCTGGTACCGCAGTGATCTAACCTGTGTCTTCCATCAAGGGGCCCCTGGCCATGATGTAGAACGTTGCTATCCTCTCAAGAAAGCTGTTCAGGATTTATTCCGCAACAAGGTTCTATCTTTCAAGGATGAGAACCCTAATGTTCAAAGTTCATCATCAGCCTAATCATGGGTCCTCCGTCATTTTCAAGATTATCAAGAAGTTTGTCCCTATGATCACCAGGCCTTTTCCAATTGCAATTTCTTTCTTGCCAAGCATTTATTTGCATTTTTTTAAGTTGTATCTTTTAATTAATGTTTCTAAAAAAATGAGCATGCATGTTTTGGAATCCATCCATTCGTATTCACTCTTTTCCCGTGCCATCACGAAATGGCAATATTTTTATATTTCACTTTTCATGTTAACCAACTTGAGGGGAGGATGATGTAAACAAAATGTTTAAAATTGCTGATATATGCTTTCATTAGTAATACCCGATTGATGATGTAAGGCATTGTTTCACTTCCCAAACACCGGAGAAATAAGGAGATAATCTGTAGTCAACCCCTTTGAGCCAGAAGTTGGTGTTCTTTCTATATAAAAAAAAAAGAACCCTTAATTTTAACCCGGGGCAGGGTAGTCTTTCAATTAATTCAATGATACGTCCCAATACAAGAGGATAAATTTGTTGAGATAGAGGAAGTCATGAATAGACAAAACTCACAATAACATGTAGCAGTCACAATCGTCCTACATCAAAAACACAAACAAAAACAACAACAAAAAGCCCGCTAAGTAAAAAGACTTAGGCAAAATTTAGGGCATCCCGATGTTGCGTAAGACGCTACAGCAACCTGTGAACGTTATAAGAACCTACAGGGTCACACACATATAGGACAGTTAAAACGGGAAAAATAAGTAAGACTTATTGCGGGGGTGCAATTAGTGAAAAACGAATATTGGGCTTAAGAAGTCCAAATTCGTGTGAACTAAAGCCCACATAAGAAACTCTATAAATAGAGCCTTATGAAGTTCAGTCACTTACACTTTTGGAGAAATTCTGAATTTCTCTAAATCCTAATTCGTATTTGAGAAATTCTTAATTTCTCTAAACCCTAATCCGCTCAAGTTCCCTCATTTTTCATCCAAGAACGGCTAGCACCGAAAGTTGAAGGTTCCTGTTCGTGTGGACTAAGTGGAGGCGCTGCAATTGTGGTGCTCGTGATCGATTGAAGGTTCTTGTTCGTGATCATACGGTGTTTCTTGTTCGTGTTCGTGATCGTAAGAAGTTTCTGTTCGTGATCGATAGCTCCTTGTTCGTGAAAGAAAGCATCAGTTCTTCAAAGGTAACAATATATTCTTGATCATGATCTTTCACATGGATCCATTGAAGGAAAATAAAATTTTAAAATCCGCTGTGTTTTATCTTTGATAAACAGTTACGTTTTCCTTCAATTGGTACTTTGGTAGTGGATGTACGAAACATATGACTGGAAGCTAAAAGCTTCTTAAAAAGGTAAGATCTTATCCAGAAGGATGTGTTATCCTTGGTAATGCTGAAAAGAGAAAGATCAAAGGCATAGGCAAGCTAGAAAATCCAGACTCCCCAAGCTTAAGTGATGTACTATGTAACGACTCGATTTTATTATTCGTAGTATATTTACTTGTTATATTATTTTATGTCTATTATTATATTTTCTTGGGTGATAATTAATTAATAAGCGAGTGTATTAGTTAATTAGACGAGTTTGTGAGAATTACACGAATGTGGGCTTATGGGTCTATTGGGCTTTATGGCAATTGGGCCTAGTGACCCATAGAATGGGGAGGACTATAAATAGGCAACTTAGAGAGAGAAAACACTTTGTCACAAAGTTCATGTTCTTTTAGAGAGAATGAAGAGCAAAGTGAGTGCTAGGGCAAGGGGATAAAATCTGAAAGTCAAGAGCAAGATCCAAGAATCGTTGAGCTAAGGTAAGAGAGTTAGTATTCATAGTCGTGAGTGAATCGAGAAAGGGTAGAATGTCGATTTCTACGAACCCAAAATTTCTCCACTCATTTTCGTGGGATTTTGGGGGAATTTTTCTAAATGAAAATGAAATCTAACACTCATAACATGTTAAATATACTAAGGATAAATAGTATGGATGATTTCAAAGAGTAAAACGGGTATATGTAGATGTTTGTAAGGATTTGTTGAAGTTTGGGTGTTTTTGAATAAAAATGGAAAATTCTTACTTTTTGGTATGAAATGTTGTAGGTCCATGAATCAAGTTGTACTTTTATGTTCATATGTGTGTATTGGATACTTGAAAACAACATCTTTTGGTAACTGGAACTCAAAAAATGAGATTTTAGGATGGATTTGAGTAAAACTCCGAAGCAGAGCAAGCAGGAACGTGCATGGTCGCTAAGCGAGCCTTGCATCGAGCTCTAGAGACCAGCCCGTTCTTGAGTGCTCGCTAAGCGAGCCTTTCCTTCGCTAAGCGACCTGGTTCACTGGTGGTCACCAGATGACCCAAAACATTTTGTTTGTGCTTGCCAGTTGGTCGCTAGCCGTCGCTAAGCGAGCAAGCCTGACCAGAACTTTATTTTCTTGTTGTTTAACATGCAATTAAGTATTCATGACATGGATTAACTGTATGTTTGATGATTGATGATGATTGTTTATGAATGTTATAAATTATGGATGATATTTTTGTAAAATATCAAAGAAGTATATTAAGATGTGTGATATCTTAATAAAGACGAATATGAATAATGTTTCATATTATAAGAATAAGGCGTAATGCTACTTATTTGAGTATATTCATGAACATACATGCATTCATGAATTAATATGGATATTGGACTTTCCAATAAAGAAGTATATCTTTGATAAAGAAGAATATCAGATTTATCTGATAAAGAAGAATATTAGAGGTGATATACTCTAATAAAGAAGTAAATGGTACTACATGCATTAGATATGTCTAGGGTGACATAGCATGAGAATTTGACATTATATTGCATTAGGAAAATGTGTGTATATACTTGATAATTGGTAAGTGGCATTGTGTGTGTGTGCGTTAATTGAGTGAATTCATATTTGTTAATTCTTGACCTCAATTGTGATTCATTTGTGTTAATTGTTTACAATAGAGGATGAATATGTGTATCTGAGTTAGATTATGCATGATAATATATATGAAGTATAAGCATATTGTTTACACTTATATTTATTAATTATGATTTCTAACTCTCTGTTTTGTGTAATTGATGAACCGTTGGGTGGTTCAGATCACCAGGTTGAGGAGTTCGCTCTGGATTAGGAGTTTGTGCTAGTCTTAGCATACATTTTGGTAAGGATTTTAGCCTAGCTACTCCTTTAGTATTATCTTTTGGGTTGTAATAGCAATTGCTCTGATAGTTGTAACATCGAGTCAGAGGTTATACGCTTGAATTTGTTTATAACTTGTTTATTTTGTTGGCCTTGCTATTTGTAAATTATAACTCGGATGTAATGATATGGCTTGTATGATCACTATTAGCCTCTGAATATGTTACGATTATCTTGATAACCGTTATATGATAATCGAATTGTATTCCGTTGTTGTTGAAATTCTGGCACGCAGTAGAAAGATGTTGCGTAAGACGCTACAGCAACCTGTGAAGCAATATATCACGCTGAAAGAATAAAGTGCAAATAAGTAAATAACACAAAGGTTTGTTAACCCAGTTCGGAGTAACTCTCCTACTCTGGGGGATACCAATCCAGGAGGAATCCACTATAGTAATGCTAGTTCAAAGTTACTCAGCAAACGCCCCGTTTACAACTTCTCGCCTAGCCAATACCCGTGCTATACTCTACCTAGGAACTCCTAGATATGAGACGCCCCGTCTCACTCCTTACGTTTATAATAACCAATATGTTACTCACCGTAACAGAAACTATGAATCACTTAAACAAACCTACCTCCGTGCTTAAAAGCTTTGGAGCAAGTTGCACAACCTATTCTCTGTGCTTAAAAGCTTAAAAGAATTAAACAATACAACTCAATAAAACCAGTCCTAAACTTGCATCAAGATGACACAAGGAAGGCTCACAAATAATAAGAAACAAAACACCTAAACCCTAAAAAACTCACGCTTTAGTGAACACGGTTTAGGAAATACACACTTCAATAAGCTTGGGTCTTCATGTATTTATAGCCTTGAATTGTCTTGATGTCCAAGCTAGGTCTTCAAGTAAAAACAGCAGCAATAATCTCGGCCAACCCTAGATTATTTTAAAAAAATATAACTTGAAGATTTGACAAAATAATTCTTCCAAAAAAGATTTAGTTCAAAACAAAAATATATAAATATATTTTTGTGTTAAATATTTGAAGCAATCTTTCTTTGCTTAAGGAACAAACATGTGTTGTAAATTTTCTGAATCAAATCTTTCCAAAAGATATTGCTTAACAATTCTGGGCGCGCAAGCTTCAGTCCTGGCGAAGAGATGCTGCACAACATGCTCTAAAGCATCTCGTCCAGCATGTTGGCTAATAGTTAGTTTTAGCAAAATTGTAGCCAACTTCAAAAACCCAACAATCTCCCCCTTTGGCAAATTTTGGCTAAAAATAACTTTAGACCAGTTTGTGGAGAGATACATATCATACTTTCCTTCGAGTCAACATAAACACACAACTAGGAAAGAAAGTAGAAAAAAAACATTTATCAGAGGCAAGCAACAGCGGAAAAACAACATAGCCTCATGGAGTACAGCCTGAGAGAAATAAACTCTCATGTAGTGGATTCAAAAATAAGGAGAAATAAACTCCTTCATGGAAAAATAAATTCCACACAAAATAGAAAAAATAAATTCCTATTCATCACATACATTAGAAAAATAAATTCTACTCCCCCTCAAAACATGCATATCATCAAAAGACAAAGATGCTATACCAGATGCTATAGCATTTGTCGCCACATCATGCAAACATAAAACCTTCAGAATAACCTGCAGAATTACTCCCCCTTTTTGGGCTAAATTTGACAAAGAAAGCCAGTAAATGATCAAACAAAGTACCATATCAGTAGAACCAAAAGAGTACCATAACATAGGAAGTACATAAGACAACCAAAAAGCACACACAGGTGCATCCAAAATCAGGGCATAGCCCACAAAAGTACATCCAGTAAAAAAAAACATCTGAAATTCAAATAAGGGGACTTTCATCAGTCTCATAGCCCTCCTCCTCAGTGTCCTCTGAATCATGCGCAGAATTGGTAGGAGTAACATATGAAGGTCCTTCTCCATCCTCAGCTTGTGCTTTCTCATACTTCAAAGAATAGACCACACTATCCACCAAGTTCTTCTTTTCCCTTAACATTCTGCTAACACTTTCCAAATGAGCAATCATTTCATCCCTAGTCAACACCTCAGGATGCTGCATAGCATTACGAGCAGCATCTTGTGTAGCATTTGGTGCAGCAAAGTCAATAACTTGTCTGCCAGTGAATAGCCTATCATCTAAGGACAGATTAGAAAGCCTTTTTGCAGGAACATCATCCTTAGTAAGAATATCAGGATGTTGATCCAAAATGATTCCACAAATTAACGTGGGAAAAGCAATAGGCATTTTAACAGCAGGAGATTTACCATGTAAAACAGTTTCATCAAAAATATAGGCACCATAATCAAAGCTAAGTTTGGTACCTACAACATAGATAATTTTACTCAAACCTGTAGCTACACTGTTGGAATGTGTAGTAGGAGCCCAATTGAACGAAGCAATGTTGTTCATAATGGCATATTTTGTTGTGAGCTTGGCTGCAGGCAGATTCTTCTTCGGCCATACCTTGACTAAGCCACCAGTCAAGGTCTTACAAATCTCATTCTGAGTTGCCTCTAGTTCCACCATATCTTCAGAGCTTCTCCCAAGGTATTGATTGATCAGAAAAGGAGAGAAGTTGACACACTTTCCACGAACATATACTTTTTGAAATTCAAGACTCATGGGATTATCACAATCCATACTGATGTTGACCAGAAATTCTTTGGTCAACATTTCATAGCAATTCCCCATTCCTTGCACAGTCTTCATTAATCCAGCCTCATTGATCAAGGCCACAAGTTCTTCACATTCAAGCATGTCTGGACTCAGATTCCTTTCAATGGCCAACCTTCTTTGCACAACAAACTTCCATCTGACAGCATTCTCAACATGATGGAAGGAGATATTGTCAATAGGAACAGCAGGGACATTCTGTGGAATCTTCTTCTTTTTGATACATTTAGGCATAGATGCTTCAAAAGATGTTGTAGCATCTGGGACCACATCATACTCTGAGTCACTATCCTCAGGAGCTTTTCTTTTCAAGCTCTTTTTCTTCTTTTCTGAAGATACCATTTGACTTGGAGGTCGAGGGGGACCATACATAGGCTTCCTTTTAACAGATTGAGAAGCCTTTTGTGGTGTAATACTCTTAGCACCCACATCCTCACTTCCCTTGCTTCTAGTTCTTCTAGCCACACTGGATGCAGTAGTCATCCTTCCTAACATATCCTTAGAGATGTGTGTTTCCACATCTATCACAGTACTAGCAGCCTTCTTCTTTTTCTTTTGCTTAGCAATATGCTCACCAAGCGTTGTTTCATAAGATCTTGGAGATTTCTCATTATCTCCCACAGTAACATCTACTGGAGACTCAGGGATTACAATATTCTCCAGATTGACTGGTGCTGGAGATACTGTAACATCTTGTGCAGCATCTTGAGTCAACACATCTTGGGTACTTTCTTTAGCATTTGAAACAACATCTTTGTTCTCAGATGAAGAACCAATAATATCAGTAGCAACATTAGTAATTTCAGCCTCAGTAGAACCACTAATTTCAGCAACAACAGTTTCAATAACATCAGAATCAATAACAGGTCTTGATTTTCCCAATTCCTCAGTCGAACTAGGGTTTACCAATCCTACATCGTCTGCAACTTTAACAGGGTTTTGATTTGGAATTTCTGTAGGAATAAAGCTAGATTCGCCGCCACTTTTAGCATGCATTGTATCTATAGATTCGTCGCGATTTTTATCGGCTAAATCAGAAGGAATAGTAGCAGTACTTACTTGATTTGCTGCTTCAGAAGTTGGATCCCTTTTAGGTATGCGACCTTCGGGAAATACAGTAGTGAGTGGAGTTGTGAGTGAAATTAAAGAGAATGGAGTAGCCTCTGGCGGTGATTGCGATTGTGATTTAGCATTCTTCTCATGAGGGTGTGTGGAAGGAGAAGACATGTTTCTGGATTTGTTTCTGAGTGCGAGAGAGCAAAAATGATGAGGTGATGTGATAGAGGGAAGTTGAAAAATTTGAATGTGTGGGAGCGAGACTTGAAGATGAAAGGTTGTGGAGATGATTGTATTTTGGTTAAGGAAAGTTGAGATAGTGATCTCTTGATTAGCGTGCATCAGGTATTGGAGGGAGGGAAAAGTGGTTGCACGCCTTTTTAACCATAATTGCTACAAATCTTCAAGAAGGAAAATACCAAGTTTGCCTCGCAATTTTTCAAACTGAACAGCATCTAGAGCTTCAGTAAATATATCTGCTAATTGATCTTCAGTGCCAATGTGCTCAAGAGTAACAATTTTATCTTCTACAAGATCTCTTATGAAGTGGTGCCTAATATCAATATGCTTTGTCCTACTATGTTGAATAGGATTTTTTGAGATATTTATGGCACTAAGATTATCACAATATAATGTCATGACATCTTGCTCCACATTATACTCCTTCAACATTTGTTTCATCCATAATAGTTGAGAACAACTGCTTCCAGCAGCTATGTACTCTGCTTCAGCTGTAGATAATGAAACATTGTTTTGCTTCTTACTGAACCAGGATATGAGATTGTTACCTAGAAAGAAACATGCACCAGATGTGCTTTTTCTATCATCTGCACTACCTGCCCAATCTGCATCACAATATCCTACTAGAGTAGAATTTTCACTATGACAATAGAGAATCCCATAATCACAGGTGCCATTAACAGACTTCAAGATCCTTTTTACTTGAACAAGAAGGCTCATCTTGGGTTGGGCTTGGTACCTAGCACATACTCCAACTGCAAAAGTAATATCAGGTCTACTAGCAGTTAGATATAATAAGCTTCCAATCATACTCCTATATAGGCTTTGATCAACATCAATTCCTGTTTCATCTTTGGTAAGCTTCAAATGTGTTGCTGCAGGAGTTCTTTTGTGATTTCCTCCATCCATACCAAATTTCTTCACAATATTTTTAGCATACTTACTTTGAGAGACAAATATGGTATTTTCCATTTGCTTTACTTGCAGTCCAAGGAAGTATGTTAGCTCTCCTACTAGGCTCATCTCAAATTCTGACTGCATTTGCTGCACAAAATGTTGTACCATCTTGCTTGACATTCCTCCAAAGACAATGTCATCAACATATATTTGAGCTATAATGAAATCACCTTTCTCTTTCTTTACAAATAGGGTTTTGTCATTCCCTCCTTTCCTGTACCCTTGACTTAAGAGAAATTCAGTGAGCCTCTCATACCATGCCCTAGGGGCTTGTTTTAGGCCATATAGAGCTTTCTTCAATTTGTAGACATGATTGGGGAGAGTGGGCTCTATGAATCCTTTTGGTTGTTCAACAAAGACTTCTTCATTTAAATACCCATTGAGAAAGGCACTCTTCACATCCATTTGGAATAATTTGAATTTTAAGATGCAAGCAACACCTAAGAGAAGTCTTATGGACTCAAGACGAGCAACATGTGCAAATGTCTCATCAAAGTCAATTCCTTCAATTTGAGCATAACCTTGAGCAACAAGTCTGGCCTTGTTTCTGGTGACAACTCCATTTTCATCAGACTTGTTCATGAATACCCATTTAGTACCAATCATATTTACATTCTTTGGTCTTGGAACCAATTCCCAAACTTCATTTCTTTTGAACTGTTCTAGTTCCTCTTGCATCGCATTTATCCAACAATCATCAGTCAAGGCTTCCTTCACATTTTTCTGCTCAATTTTAGATACAAAGCAAGCATTTGAGATAACATCATTCATCCTTCTTGTAGAGATTCCTTGGTCAGGATTACCAATGATGAGATCAGAGGGATGATTCTTTTGGATCCTAATGGATGGACCTTTCTTAGGTGGAGCACTCATAGACTCAGTTTCAGAAGCTTCCATGTTATTTTCATCTTCCTTTACATTTTCAAATACTTCAGTTGATGAGTCAGATGCTGCAGCATCTTCACCCGCATCTTGCGTCCCTCTTTCTACATGGTCAACTATCACAACATTGCTAGACTCCATCATTACTTTGGTTTTGGAATTGAACACTCTGTAGGCTCTACTGTTGGTGGAATAGCCTAAGAATATTCCTTCATCACTTTTAGGATCAAGTTTTCTCCTTTGTTCTCTGTCAGCCAAGATGTAACATTTGCTTCCGAACACATGAAAATATTTGACCGTAGGTTTCTTGTTCTTCCACAGTTCATACAGCGTTGTGTTGGTTCCAGTCCTTAATGTAACTCTATTGTGAATGTAACAGGCTATATTCATGGCCTCAGCCCAGAAGAAATATGATAGTTTCTTTGCATGAAGCATGACTCTAGCTGATTCTTGTATAGTTCGATTCTTTCTTTCAACCACTCCATTTTGTTGGGGTGTGATGGGAGATGAAAATTCATGTTTAATTCCTTCAGATGCACAAAATTCAGAAAATTTTGAGTTTTCAAACTCCTTTCCATGGTCACTTCTTATCCTTAAAATTACACTATCTTTTTCTCTTTGAAGCTGAACACGTAGATCTTTAAAGATGTCAAAGGTATCTGATTTTTCTTTGAGAAAATTGATCCAAGTGTATCTAGAAAAATCATCAACAACAACATAAGCATACCTTTTTCCTCCTAAGCTTTCGACTTGCATAGGTCCCATAAGAACCATATGAAGTAACTCAAGGACTCTTGTAGTTGTGGAATGCTATAGCATCTTGTGTGGCATCTTGGTTTGTTTTCCAATTTGACATTCACCACAGATGTTACCTTCTACAATTTTAAGCTTAGGTAGTCCTCTAATAGCTTCCTCAGATATTGCCTTTTTCATGCTCCTCAGATTTAGATGTCCTAACTTTTGGTGCCAAAGTGTTACCTCATTTTCTTTTGCTATGAAACATGTTGACAGATTTGCTTCCTCTTGAGATACCCACAAGTAGCAATTGTCTTTGGACCTCACACCTTTCATGAGTAATTCATCATTCTTACTTGTGACCAGACACTCAGCTTTGGTGAAATTTACCTTCAGACCTTGGTCACACAATTGACTAATGCTAATCAAATTAGCAGTTAATCCTTTTACAAGTAGCACATTATCAAGTTTAGGTAAGCTTTTGTTGATCAGCTTTCCTACACCAATGATCTCCCCTTTGGCTCCATCTCCAAAAGTCACATAGCTAGTTGAGTAAGATTTGATATCAACAAGAAATCTATAATCTCCAGTCATATGCCTGGAGCACCCACTGTCAAAATACCAGTCTTCTTTTGAAGAGGCTCTAAAAGAAGTGTGAGCAATCAAACCTGTAACTTGATTTTCAGTTTGGTCTTCATCAACTTTGGTCTCTATAGTGATGTTCTCACTTTTGACTTTCCATTCTTGTTTAATCATAGGTATTGACTCAGTTTGTTGCTTCTCTTGAGGGTACCCATACAGCTTATAGCAAAACGGCCTTATATGTCCTTTTCTACCACAATAGTGACATCTCCAAGGACGGTGCTTCTTATAGTAAAAGTTGCCATGATGCTGCGTAGGATGCTGGGGCACCTTTCTTGACATGTTAGCACCTGTGACTTCTTCAGTAGTGACATTTTCATAGCTGATTCCAGTAAACTTTGGTCTCCTTTTGTGGTGTTCCAAAATCTCATCAAGTTTCTCATCCCCAGTTTTGTTAAGCATCTCAGAGTATTTTCTTAGCCGTCCCACATTAACATTCAACAGATCAATTTCTTTGTTTGCTTCATCAAGATCAGAGGTCAGATGGTTTACCTTAATTTGAAGCTCTTCAATTCTTGATATGTTTCTAGCTTGATCAGCTTTAAGTTGAGAGTTAATCTTCTTTAGTTTTTCAATCTCTCTACACTTATCAACTGAGACTAAGCACAACTCTTTGTATGTTGTTGCTAGTTCTTTAAATGTGAGTTCTTCATCACAGGATTCTGTGTCAGATTCTACTATTCCAGTTAGAACTCTAACATGTTTTGCAGCTTCAAATTCTTTTTCTCCTTCAGATTCTTCTTCATCGGACCATGAGGCAACTAAACTCTTTTTTTTTTTTCTCAGATATGTGCCACATTCAGTTCTTATGTGACCGTACCCTTCACATTCATGACATTGGATTCCCTTGTTTACAGTAGGCTTTTCATCGCCCTTTGATCTTTTCTGGGCATCAATGTTGCGCATGATGTCTGAAGCATTATTCTTAGCACCTTTCCAGGGGTTTTTGTCCACGTTTCTCATTACCTTATTAAACTGTCTTCCAAGCATGACTATAGCTTCAGATAAGCTCTCACCTAAATCCTGTTCATCTTCCTCATCTTCTTCAGCAGTATTTGATACAAGAGCAATGCTTTTGTTTTTTCTTTCTATTCTTTAATTGACAGATGATTCATAGGTCTGGAGTGACCCTATTAATTCATCAACTCTCATAGTTGAGATATCTTGTGCCTCTTCCATAGATATTACTTTCATATCAAACTTCTTGGTGAGGGACCTAAGAATTTTTCTTACAATTTTTTCATCACTCATTTTCTCTCTTAAGTCATCAAATGAGTTGGCAAAATCCATAACATTCATATAGAAATCATGAACACTTTCATCCTCTTTCATCTTAAGATTCTCAAATTTTCTAGTTAAAATTTGTAGTCTAGAAATTTTCACCTGAGCAGTCCCTTCTTGAGTGGTTTTCAAGATATCCCAAGCTTCCTTAGCAATTTTGCACCTTTTGATTAGCCTGAACATATATTTGTCTACTCCATTAAATAAGGCATTCAGAGCTTTTGAGTTTCCAACAGCTAGCGTATCTTCGGCAGTAGTCCAGTCTTCTTCTGGCTTTAGTTCATCAGTGTCTGCTCCACTAGCATTCTTTACTTTGGGATGTTCCCAACCCTTTAATATAGCCTTCCAAGCTTTCATATCCATAGATTTTATGAATGCTTCCATGCGTGATTTCCAAAAGTCGTAGTTAGAGTCATCTAGAAGTGGTGGCTTAGATGTATATCCTCCTTCTTTGTCCATAATACCAGATATTACCCTGGAGCTCACCCAAAACAGGTTAGGATGCCTGCTCTAATGCCAATTGAAATCCTGGCACGCAGTAGAAAGATGTTGCGTAAGAGGCTACAGCAACCTGTGAAGCAATATATCACACTGAAAGAATAAAGTGCAAATAATTAAATAACACAAAGGTTTGTTAACCCAGTTCGGAGCAACTCTCCTACTCTGGGGGATACCAATCCAGGAGGAATCCACTATAGTAATGCTAGTTCAAAGTTTCTCAGCAAACGCCCCGTTTACAACTTCTCGCCTAGCCAATACCCGTGCTATACTCTACCTAGGAACTCCTAGATATGAGACGCCCCGTCTCACTCCTTACGTTTACAATAACCAATATGTTACTCACCGTAACAGAAACTATGAATCACTTAAACAAACCAACCTCCGTGCTTAAAAGCTTTGGAGCAAGTTACACAACCTATTCTCCGTGCTTAAAAGCTTAAGAGAATTAAACAATACAACTCAATAAAACTAGTCCTAAACTTGCATCAAGATGACACAAGGAAGGCTCACAAATCACAAGAAACAAAACACCTAAACCCTAAAAACTCACGCTTTAGTGAACACGGTTTAGAAAATACACACTTCAATAAGCTTGGGTCTTCATGTATTTATAGCCTTGAATTGTCTTGATGTCCAAGCTAGGTCTTCAAGTAAAAATCGTTGCAATAATCTCTGCTAACCCTAGATTATTTTAAAAAATATAACTTGAAGATTTGACAAAATAATTCTTCCAAAAAAGATTTAGTTCAAAACAAAAATGTATAAATATATTTTTGTGTTAAATATTTGAAGCAATCTTTCTTTGCTTAAGGAACAAGGCGCGCAAGCATGTTTAGCACATGTGTTGTAATTTTTCTGAATCAAATCTTCCCAAAAGATATTGCATAAAAATTCTGGGCGCGCGCAAGCTTCAGTCCTGTCGTAGTGATGCTGCACAACATGCTCTAAAGAAACTCGTCCAGCATGTTGGCTAATAGTTAGTTTTTGCAAAATTGTAGTCAACTTCAAAAACCCAACAATAATATACATTCATACATACATACAATCATTCACATATGTATACATACATTCATATTTACATACAACATGCAAACAAAATCATTCATACATACTGCATTGACCATCATGTGTCTTGCTTCAATACATCACAAAAAGAAGAGTCATCCCCAGTGTATCTGGTCTAGAGATGTCTCCATCAATCATACATCACAAAAAAAGAGTCATCCCCAGTGAGTCCGGTCCAGAGATGTCTCCATCAAACATATTCAAAGTACCAGGTTTTGCAAACAATCAACTGCAAACTTATGGTTAACTTTCCCAAAAGAAGTCATCTCCAGTGTGTCTAGACCAGACAAATACATATTCTTGTTATGTCTCGCTCTCCCACAACGATAGCAGACAATTTATTTCCTTGTTGTGTCCTTACCATCCCACAATGTTGGTAGACACTGTCTTTACTTATGTCCTCACATTGGACTTTATCGCTTCTGTCCGCACACAGGACTTTATTGCTTTCTGTCTTTACTTCTGTCTGCACACATAACTTTATTGCTTTCTGTCTTTACTTCTGTCCGCACACAGGACTTTATTACTTTCCGTCTTTACTTCTGTCCGCACATAGGACTTTATCGCTTTCTGTCTTTATTTCTGTCCATACACATGACTTTAATGCTTTTTGTCCGCATACAGGACTTTATCGCTTTATGTCTTCACTACTTTAGTCAAATAATCTTCATTACATTCAAACACTTGTAAACATAACACTAATAAGCATAACACTCATAACATCATATCATAGCATTTTATAGTTTAGTCCGGTTAAAAAATGGTGTACTCTGTATTTAAGTCTCCTCCATCGTCGAACCAAAACAAAAACATCATCAAAAATCATCTTTTTCTTTTATCTCCGATGGAAGAAATTTAAATAGGGGCATCTGTCATACCCCATTTTTTGACCGATCGCTTTTGTACGTCTTTTAAAAACTGGTCTTTTTTCCTTTGTTGTTTCTGACGAAATTTCGGCAGAGAGGTATTTTAAAATACCTCATTTATTTGGTTTCGTTTTTATTTTCTTTTTATTGTTATTATTTTTATTTCTTTATATTTTATTTATTATTATTTATTTAATTCGTTTTATTATTATTATTATTATACATATATATTATTATTTTATTTTTTATTTCTATTTTCGTTTTTTTCCTTTTTGGTGTTTTTTTGTCAGTTTTAAAAAAAAGTCCAGATTGTGTTTTTGTCCTCATCCAGGCCCATAGGGGCATTTTTGTCCAAAAACGGGAATTTTGATATGTCCAAACCCTAATTCTGACACTGTATAAATACAACATTTATTGCACTGTTCCAATGTCAGAACTTTCTTTCAGCAGCCGCAGACAACACAAACAGAAAAAGAAAATTTTCATTTCCTTTTCTGAATCAAATCACAAGCAGAAACAAAAAACAAAAACAAAAATAATCAAAACATCACAATATCATTATCATCATCAATACCATATCACCTTCATCATCCAAAACTTGAAACCAACTCAAATCACCCATACCATCATCAAAACCGAACCAGAAACAACAAAATCATCATCACAAGATCATCCATAACCAGAACCGAAAAAGAAAAACGAAAACTTCTTTTTTTCCACAAATCAGAAACGAAAACACAGAGAAGAAATCAAATCACAATCAGAATAAAAAAAAAAACATACGAAAGGTTGAAGCTCTTTTTTCCTTTTTTTTTTCCGATCTATGCCGTTTGGTTAGGATTTAGGGGTTTTTGATTTTGGATTTGGGTTTAGAAAGGGTTAAAGAAGGTTTTGTTTAAAAAAGTTTTGATTTTTGTGAGTTTTTTGTGTTTGGCCGGTGGAGCCGCCGCCGGAATCGCTCCGGCACGGTGAGCTCTCGCCGGCAACGATGAAAATTTATCGTTGTTCTTCATTTGAAGAACATGAGAGAGAATCCGAGAGAAATCGGTGGGAAGAGAGAGAGAGAGAGATTTCTGAAAATGTATTTTTTTTTGTGAAGGGGAGGAGTATTTATACTCCCATGATCCTGTACGTGCCCGTCTACGGCCTTATCCCGCACCAACACACCTAGGCCTTTCAGATCTTGATCAAGTGCCCCAGATTGCATCTCCTTATGATAAAATCAGGGCTATTGATTTTAATCAGACGGTTCTGATTCTGTTTTCGTTTTTTTCTCCACACGCCCTCCAGTTGGGTTTGGATCACAAGGTTGCTTTTTGCACCCCCTTTTATTTTCGTTTTGATATTTGCACCCCCTCCTCTTATTTTTATTTTATTTTTATTTTATTTTATTTTTTAACCTATGATAAAAGTGCTTATGGAATGTGCTTCAATGAGCTATTAAATCCAAAATAAGCACTAATTTGAGGTCTTTTTTTTATTATTATTTATTTATTCCATATTTATTTGTGTTTATTTTGCTCTAATCTATGTTTATTCATTTTTGCGTAGTTTTTTTATATATTTGCTCACTAACTTAACTTTTATTATTCATGCTCTTTATTCTTAATTATTTGTTACTAACTTACTAACTTATCATTTTTATTCATACATGTTGATTTTATTTATTGTTAATAATTCATCTAATCTAACAATTTATCTCTTGCTTTATTAATTAACTATTTATTTTATTGAAAGGACTTTAGTATGTATTTTAGGATTTAATGTAAATATAAATGAGAATTGCATAGCATCCATTCTCTTGCATCATTTCATGTTTATTTTCTCGCAAATATTTTAGAATGTAATTATGAATAAATGTACACCGTAAATGAAAACTTGCATCTCATGCATATTTATTTTTAATTTTTTATTGCTTTCCGCAAAAACGTTAGAATGTTAAATTCCGAGGGAAAAGACGTCGCTTTGATCAAAATATCATTGCGGATTGTCTTTGCGTTTAAGATTATTTGTTATAACGTTAGTATTATTTTTTTCGCGCGCAACCGTTATCCAATTCTTTTTGTCCAAAAAATGAGGTCAACACCTCTTCAAAATATCAAAACAATTTATTCTCAAAAGCACAAAAATATTTTGTCATCAAACATTTTCAAAACTTTGGACTTTAATCCAAACGTTTCTTTTATCGTGAAAACCTTGGATTTTAACCCAAGTGTTCTTTTTTATCGCAAAACTTGGATTTTAAACCAAGTGCCATGGACTTTAAACCAAAGGCCTCTTTTCATCGTGAAAACCTTGGATTTTAACCCAAGAGTTCTTTTTATCGCAAAACTTGGATTTTAAACCAAGTGCCTTGGATTTTAAACCAAGTGCTCTTTTATCGCAAAAAACATTGGACTTTAAACCAAATGTTCCTTTTTTCTCGCCAAAAACCCTGGATTTTAAACCAAGTGCATTTTCTTCAATCAAATATTTTAATCAACCAAGTGTCTTTTATCATTCAAATCTTTTTCTCAAAAAACCTTGGACTTTAAACCGAGTGTTCGTGTCTCCTTTCATAATCAAACTTCAATCAATTTAACTATATAGACTTTCTTCACAAACTAACATCAATCAAACTCACATTTTGCCACTTTTGGCTTTTGGTCTTTAAAATCATTTTCAAAACCCAAAAATTAAACAAACAAATTTACTCGTAACTTTTACCCCGAACTACGAGATTTTGATCCCTCGGGTACGTAGGCATGAGACTTGTCTCGGCGAATCAAATAAAATCAATAAAAACTTTTTTTTCTTCTTCTTTTTTCATCACTTTAAACTTTTTATGATCATCACCTTAATTCCTACATTTATACATTTTTTACAAGCAATTAAAGTTAAGCGCAAAGTTAGAAATAGAAACAAGAGGTTCCTATAGGATACTATGGATACTTAGGGTGCTAGTACCTTCCCTTCGTATAACTAACCCCCGAACCTTGATCTCTAAAAAATAGGGTTTTTTTCGAACTTTTTCCCTTGCCCTCGGATAAATTAAAGATCGGTGGTGGAATATTAAATTGCGATTCGAAGTTAATTAATAACTCGACATCCAAAAATTACCGCGACAACTACGTAGATAAAAGTGAGAAGAATTAAGTTGGAAAAACTAGGTTAAGCGCTTTCGAATCCCTCCCGTACTTATGCTTGGTAGTTTGGTGTTATATCAGTTACTATCTCTTTTATTACCCGGCAGATTAATCTAAAATAGTAAGTGTCGCGGTGATTTTTGGATATCGAGTTATTAATTAACTTCGAATCGCAATTTAATGTTCCACCACCGATCTTTAATTTATCCGAGGGAAAGGGAAAAAGTTCGAAAAAACCCTAATTTTTAGAGAACAAGGTTCGGGGGTTGGTTATACGAATGGAAGGTACTAGCACCCTAAGTATCTATAGTACTCTATAGGAACCTCTTGTTTTTATTCTAACTTTGCGCTTTATTTTAATTGCTTATAAAAAATGTATAAGTGGGAAATTAAAGTAGTGATAAAAAATGCTTAAAGTGATGAAAAAGAAGAAAACTTTTTTTGTTGATTTTATTGATTGGAGAGACAAGTCTCATGCCTACGTACCCGAGGGATCAAACCACCGTAGTTCGGGGTAAAAAGCCGAGTAAATTTGTTTGTTTGATTTTAAAGTTTTGAAAATGGTTTTAAAGACCAAAAGCCAAAAGTGGCAAAATGTGAGTTTGGTTGATGTTAATTTGTGAAGAAAGTCTATATGGTTAAATTGATTGAGATTTGATTAAGAAATAAGACGCGAACACTTGGTTTAAAATCCAAGGTTTGTTGAGAAAATGTTTTGAGTGATAAACGACACTTGGTTTAAAATCCAAGGTTTATGCATGATTAAAAATGTATGAATGAAGAAAATGCATTTGGTTTAAAATCCAAGGTTTTAGGGGAGAAAAAAGGGACACTTGGGTTAAAGTCCAAGGTTTTAGCGAAAAAGAAGTCATTGGTTTAAAGTCCAAGGCACTTGGTTTAAAATCCAAGTTCGCGATAAAAAATACACTTGGGTTAAAATCCAAGGTTTTCACGATGAAAGATGCCGTTAGTTTAAAGTCCAAGGCACTTGGTTTAAAATCCAAGTTTTGCGATAAAAAGACACTTGGGTTAAAATCCAAGGTTTTCACGATAAAAAGAAACATTTGGTTTAAAGTCCAAAGTTTTGAAAAAAAATTTATGATGAAATGTTTTTGATGCTTGATGATGTTGAAAAGAAATGTGTTGATATTTTTTGAAAGAAGTTTTGACCTCATTTTTGAGAATAAAATGACTAATTATTTTTGAAGAGGTGTTGACCTCAATTTTGAGAATAAAATGACTAATTATTTTGAATTATTTTTGAAGAGGTGTTGACCTCATTTTTGAGAATAAAATGACTAATTATTTTGATTGGAATGTTGGGTTCCAAATGAAAAAGGTAGCGCTAAAAATAATAGTAATGTCGCAATAAGCAAATTAAGCGCGAAGACAATCCGTAATGATATTTTGATTAAAACGGTGTCTTTTCCCTCGGAATTTAAAATTACGCATATGGACGGAATGCGATGAAAAATAAATATGCATGAGATGCAATTTTTCATTTATGAGTACATTGGCCTAATCACACTCTAAAATTTTTGCAAGAAAATAAATATGAAATGATGCAAGAGAGGGGGTATGCTATGCACTTTTATTTAGAATTTACACTTGGCCTATTTACATCCTAAATTCAAGAGCAAAAAATAAATGGCAATTAATAAAGCGATAAACACTCAATATCGTGATAATAATTACAAAAATAAAGGTAAAAATGATAAGTAAAGGGATGTAATGAAATAATATGATATGCATGGATAAATAACATAAATAAATAAATAAGAAATTAAAAGATGAAAATAAGCCTCGACATCATGCTTTACAAGGCTAAAAAAAAAAAAACCTAAAATAGCTTATGCCAAAAGCACTTATCTCATAAGCTTAAAAAATAAAATCAGCTAAAAATAAATAAAGACATAAAGTAATATTAACAACCTTTAAATATCAAATAAATAGGAAAATGAAATAAGCCTCAACATCATGCTTGATTTGCTAAAATAAAAGCTAAAATAGCTTATGCCAAAAGCACTTATCTCATAAGCTAAAAAATAAAATAAAAACAGGGGGTGTGAACATAAAAACGAAATAAAAGGAGGGTGCACAAAGTAACATAACAGTGAAGCCCAGCCCAAAAGGGCCCATCTGTGTAGAGACAAACAAAAAAAATGCCAGGATTAATTCTGGCCGTCTGATGGATCAGACGGCCCCGATCTAATTTTAAAAAGGAAATATATGAGCCATCTGATAAAGATCAATGGCTGAGATGAGAGGGTGCATGGTGTGCTGCGATAGACACGCGCACACCGGATCGGGTCAGGGTATAAATACCCTTAACCCTAGAAAAAATTTCATTTTGTCTCATCTCCTTCTTCTCACCCGCCGCCAACTCCTCTTCTTCCTCTCAACTCTCTGTTTTTTTTCTCTCACAAACCACAAAACTCCATTTTTTCCAAATTTTTTTTAACATCAAAACCATACAAAACCCTCTCCTTAACTCAAATCCAAACTTGAAATGATCAAACCAACCCCCTATAAACCGGATCGAGCAAAAAGAAATAGAAAGAGAAAGAGGAAAAAAAACCTTTGGTCCCTTTAAATCTGATTCGGTTTCTATTTCTCCGTTTCGGTTCGTTTTCGTTTTGTTTCTGATTTGTTTTCTGATTTCGGTTTCTGGGTTCTTTGATTTTGGTTTGGTTATGATGATTTTGAGTGGTTTTGTTTGAACGGTTTTGGATGATGATTATGATGAATTCTGGGTTCGTTTTTGAAAGTTTATTTTCGGTTTTGATTTGGAAACAGGAATGAGGGTTTGATTTGAATCCGAAAAAAAGAGGAATGAAATTTGTGATTTGGTTTTTGTTTTTGAATGATCTGGGTTTTGGTTCTGTTTTTAGTTTATGAACGAAGAAGATGAATCATTTTTGTTTTGATTTTTTGTTCTGGGTTGATGATTCTTTTTCTGTTTTTTGATCTGTATTTGATTTTGGAAATGAGGCAGAAAGTGTTTCTGCGGCTGAAAAAAATTTCTTCCTCTGTTCTGATTTTTTGCTTCTGATATATACCCAAAGTTAGGGTTTGAATTGTTCACTGGATTTTGCAAGAGACTGGACAAATTCAAAATTTGGAGGACAAAAATCTGGATTTTGGGACAAAGAACACTAACTTTCTGCAGAAAGAAGTTGCTGTAACGTGTTGGAAGAAAAGTTGACCTTTGCCAATTTTTTTATTTTTTAATTAAAAAAGAAGAAAGAAAAAAAAACAGAAATAAATAATTAAATAATTATTAATAATAATAAGAAAACAAAAAATGAATAAATAAAATAAATAAATAAAGGGAAAGAGAAGATGCAGCCACGCTGCTTCTTCTTCTTTTTATATTTTTGTTTTTTATTTTAATAAAAAATAATCAAAAATAATGATAAAGATAATAATAATAATAATAATAATAATAATAATAATAATAATAATAATAATAATAATAATAAAATAAAGATAAATACAAAAGAACAATGAGGTATTTTAAAATACTTCTCTGCCAAAATTTTTCTCGAATCTCCAAACGAAGCATTTTATGAAAAATACTCACATGATGAAATTTCTTTATAAAGTGACGATTATTCAGGATTAAAAATATGACTTGATAAAAAATGCAAAAAAAAATGTGGGTCAAAAAATGGGGTATGACAGTAAGATATGTTGTTGCATACTAAACTTACTCTATCGCAACAGAATCGTTTACTACACCCCTAGGTTTAAGGGAACCCTCGTATTTCCTTTGAGTCTCTTTTACAGTTCGCATCCACACAAGCTCTCAACGTTACTGCCTCATTCTAGATCGGGCAATTGATAATCGAGCAAAATTTAATCAGTGTATTGTTAATCCATTAAGTCCTTAATTTCGGTATTAGAGTTATCGTCAACCTAAATTAGCTTTATTATTCTTTAGTCAGGAGTTATTCAGTGATGTTACGAGATCGCTTAACCCCTCTAAGCTTGTTCATCATATGCGCGCTTTCATATATGAAAAGCAATAGCCACACAATAATAAAAGATAATAAACTGAATAGTAAGTAATATAAACTTGAAAAATACCGCACAACATGTCTCAAGCATTCGTTAGGGAGTTCATCTACTCGGCCTAACCTAAAGATATTTAGCTACTCATAGACATATTAAAACAATATAGTAAAAATATGCATACAAAGTAACCTCAATCTCCTGCTGAGGAAGTTGCCTCTCCCAATGTTGGGAAGAGTGCCCTTCCGTAGAGGGCTTTTGACTCTCCTTGCTCCTCCTTCTTTGCTCCTTAGAGACTTCTGCACTCCAGAATTGTTGAATGAACAATTGTGGTGACGAAGGGCACTATTTATAGTTTTTGAGGCTTCTCAGGCTTTTCCATCACAGGTCATCGTAGTAGCCCATCGTACCATGATGGCTTCAATAAATCGCCATCGTGCTGCGATGGTCACCTTCGTGGTGCGATGGGATCAGATTTGTTTGCCAAATTTCGCAGATTTTCTTCAAATAAATAACAAACTCATTGTGGTGCGATGGTACTCATCGTGGTGCGGTGGAATTAGTTGATTTCTTCCATTTTTGCCTTTTTTATGCAATTTTCACATTTCTTGCTTCTTGTATAAGTAGTTTCGTAACTTTAGGCTTTTTGCTTGGATTTGGTCTTCGAGTTGATTAAAAAGTAATAAAAACTACCTAAAAACATCATATAATTGCCTGTCATCAGTTGTCATCAAGCATTATTGGAATATAAGGACCTCCTTATCATAAGACATGATATGGATTCACATGCAATCTTTCCAATATCCGTAGTATTCTCTATTGAAAATTGGAAATCGATTATAATCCTCCATCGGTCCGGGTGCCATAATATTAATGCATTAGTAAACAAACCAGTTCGGCTGCGACTTAGAAGGTTGGGGGGTGTGAATAAGTCGAGGTACAATATTCAAAGTTTTCAAGAAAACAATTTGTATCTAAAAGAGTTACAATACGGAAGCGGTTCTAGATCAAGTCTATACCCGAACGTATTGGAAAAGAGAGCGATGCGAATAAATCGAAACGCGTGAAATCAATTAATGATAAGAATACTAAATATATATTTGATTAATTTTATGACAAAATTAATCAAATATGCAATCAATGAATTAATACGATCAAGCACAATATGGATACACAAGTTTTCAACAAGTAAAGATAGAAAACTATGTTGTGAATTTTATCAAACAATTGATCTGCAATAGTTGTGAGTTTTTCAAATAAATTTACACTAGGTATTTTCACAAACACCTTGTATGCAACAATTCACACAACTATGGACACAAAGTGTTTTGATGCAATTTCAACACAATATTATGAGCAATAAAAACAAATGTGGTAAAGGAAATAAAAGACACAAAACACTTGATTAAGGAGTTCCCGAATTTCCTTCGCCCACGCTATGGTCTGGTACGTCTCCCTCTCAATTTTCAAACGGGAAATTGAGAAATTTATTTCTCAAAAAGATTGTTTAGAATGAGTTTACAAAGGTTTATGAATACAATACAATAATCGATAATCCTAAGCCTCAACGATCTTCAACAAGATCAATCTTCCAATCCTTGTTCTTCAATTTCCAACGATCCTTGAATGTGTTCTCTGTAACACCCCGTATTCCCAACAAGGTATATCATACATATAAATCAGAGTATTTCAACGTATACAGAATGCTACATTTCGTAAAATACTTGAGTAATAGAGTAATTTTTTCTATCAATGAATCAAACATCAACTGATAACATTTTTAATAATCTCGCAACGGAAATAGTATTCATAAATCTGTTCAACCAAAATATGGCTCTAAGGCCTCCACGTGTTCAACATTAATACAAAATCCAACTAACTTATCTCAACATGAAATCTCAAGGAAAAATACGTAACAAGGACAATCCAACAATAAAACCCGCCCCGTTACGTATCAGAGCATCCTAAGACCATGAGGGAGTCAACTCACAACTGCAGCTAATCTTGAATATTCACAAGGAGGCAATTCCAACAGAAGGGGTGAAATACATATACAATAATAATAATAATAAGGATATAATTCATCAACATAGATTTAATAACTTAAAACATCCTAAACGTCAACATATTATTTCATCAGTTAACTACACAACTTTTCGATGCAGCTCATTAATTCTATCAAACCTCGACAACACGACAATGCTTCAACGACTTAGATAACATGACTCCAACTTAAACAACCTGGACGACTTGACTATGCAGCATGCATGTGGTACCAATCAGGGCATCAAGCCCTGAACAATATTTTAGCGTAGGCTCACAAGGCATCAAGCCCCCAACGGGTTTGAGCATAAGCTCACAGGACATCAAGCCCCCAACTTTAATGCATATGTGGACTCTGTAAAATGCCACGACAACCAGCAGCTTAATCAACTTAGAAAACTTCTTACAACTCATATGACTTTGACACGACGACGAGGACTCTACTTCACATCATCCTAATACATCATCCAACTTCATAAATTCATATAAAATTATTCACAAGGATTTTTTGTGTTAAACCAAAGCCATTCGAAAGCTAACATCTGTATCTACATCTTTCGTGTTTACACCTAAGACCAATTTTGTACCGATCAGTACCAGTTTTTATTTCCAATTCGGGTACAGAAGCTGAAGTTTCACTGTAACCTATGTGCAGTAATTTGACGATAACTTAAGTTCCAAAAATGATTTTCAAGTCAAACCAAATCCATTAGAAAGCTAACATCTTTATCTACAACTTTCGTGTTTACACCTGAGACCAATTTCTTACCGATCAATACCAGTTTTTATTTCGAATTTGGGTACAAAAGCTGAAGTTTAACTGTGACCTACGTGCAGTAATTTGACGATAACGTAAGTTCCAAAAATGATTTTGAAGTCAATCCAAATCCATTAGAAAGCTAACAGCTTTATCTACAACTTTCGTGTTTACACCTAAGACCAATTTCTTACCGATCAATACCAGTTTTTATTTCAAATTCGGGTACAGAAGCTGAAGTTTCACTAAAATTCACTGTTCATCATAATTTAACCACTTTCTAATAATAACCCTTTTTCATATAATATCCTTAGACTCTCTTAGTTTTTTTTTTTTAGAAATCAAACACCCAATAATTATGTGCAAAATTCGCCACATAGACTTATTTTAAAAACGCGCAACCACCATTTTATAAAACCTCCTGCATTATTAAAGCCACTTGTAAAGGAAGCGGGTTTTGGTCCACTTACAAAATTACATAATGTTAATGTTGATCGTCATTTGTGCACTGTTATGGTCGAGAGATGGAGACCGGAGACGCACACGTTTCAATTACCAACCGGAGAGTGCACAACAACATTACAAGATGTTTCTATGTTGTTAGATTTAAAAATTTCTGGGCGACCTGTTACTGGAAAAAGTGATGGAGTTTGGAGAAATTATTGGCCGCATTTAATTGGAGTCATGCCTCCATCGGTACAAAGACATGGCAATAAGGTCGAGTTAACATGGCTAGAAGATCATATAAAAGCCATGTCTGACGAACTAACTCAAGAACAACTTTTTCAATACTTTAGGGCATATGTTCTATATCTTTTAGGAAAAATTATAGTGTCACATCGATTACCATATAATATGAATGTGTGTTTATAAGTGAAGACAATCCTCACTTTATAAGCTAGTTTGTAAGGATGAGTTAGATTTCATCATAAAAATCCTTAAGATATATAAATGAAAATTTTGGTGTGACTTTAACCACTATGCCACAATATAAATCCGCCCATATGTTTCAAAGCGTGACTTGTGCTTTGTTGGAGTTTCTATTAATAGTATTTCTGTTGCGGGACGGTGCTTTGGAGGTTTTTTAGATTTAGGGCGGTTTGTTTTCGAAGGGAGTTAGGATACAGAGGATTTGTGTGCAGTAAGTTGTATTCCTCGGGGTGTTTCTTTTTCTTTATCCAAGTATTGAATGGCATAGTTGTTTTTAAGGGGGGATGACTTTACCTTTGGGTGTTTCTTTAGTTTGTACCTTGCCTTTTGAGTATGTCTTATACTCAAAGGCTTCTATTATTATAAAAGCTTGTTGTTTAAAAAAAAATAAATAGAGTTTTGGTTTTCTTTTTATAATGAGAAAATATAGACCAAAAACAGTTGCCTTTGAAAAGAAAAAAAAAAATTCTCCTAACACTTAGAGTGTATTTGAATGAGAGAATGTTTTAAGGTAATGTAATGTTTTGAGGGAATTCAAATGTTTTTGACAAAATCCCTTGTTTGGATAATTAAGTTGGAGAATTTAATCCCTTGTTATTTTCATCATCTCGTCTCTTCTACTCTAAATTCTCATTAATTAATTATTTAATATACTAAAACAATTAGATAATCATGCAAACACTTCAAAACAATTAAATAGCACCAAAACACACCAAGACGAACAAGTCCTAATAAAATAAAGCTACAACTTAACTAAATTGAAATAATTAAATAACTCTAAAAGTCGGGGCGTTACATTCTCCAATTGTTCACCAAGAACATAACATCAATCCTTTGATCATGGACAATTCCCTCGAACCTTTGATTGAAACCCAAATTCAATTCACCAATTGAATTTCCAATGATAAGTCCTCCTTTGACGTTGTTCTTCAAACCCTTGTTCAAACCCAATATCAAACCCTGATCAACTTGGACCTTTATCTCCAATTCTCTTAATCAACCACCTTATTGATGAACATTGAAAAAGATTGAATGAAACTTGGGTTGTGTGATTCTCTCAAGAACTCATAAAATCTCAAGGCAAAAGATGAAAAGTCTTGCCAAACTATGAAAAGTCTTGTCAAAAGATGTGAAAAAGTTGTTGAATGAATTTTGAGAGGCTTGCATCGGTGCATGCCATGTATGCCCCGGTTCAAAGAACCCAGTTTTTGAAAAATCATAAGTTCAAAGCTTATTTTGCAAAAATAACTTTCTAAAAAGGTCTAGCCTTTTCAATAAAAAATAATGTTTTGTTTATTTTTTTTAATGTTCTGTCAGTTTAATGTTAATGTTTTTTTTTTACTCAAATAACAATATTCATTCATTCATTCAAATTCACAGGGAATATATCAATCGAAATTATTACATATTCAATTTCGCCAAAAACAAATAAGGATGAATCTACAAACAGGCTCACAGCATCCGAGTTAATAGCATAAAACAGTCTAATGTCTATGACAAAACCTAGAATTAATATGACAAACTTCAAATGTCCGGAATAATCATGTATCCAGATCTACAACATTGACGATGCTAAAGTCATTGAATATGCACTGAATTTGGATCAAAACAAACCTGCATATCTGAACAAAAACCAAACACCGTACCAAAACAAGACAACAAGAAAAACGGTGCAACAAGACGACGACCAACATAACGTCACACTAATGTTAATGCTTTTTATGTTACTATTTTACTAATAATATTGCTTATTTTTTTGATTTAGGGCTTTGCAGTTTTCAAATTTGTGGTGACTGGTGAAAGTCGAAAGGTAAATGTTAATTTGTTGTTCTTATGTTTTTTTAACCTATTTTAGTTCAATGTCATCTTTAACACATTTTCTATTAAAAGTAGTTCAAGAAGTTGATGCTTACTATTTAATTGTTGTTGTTTTGAAATAAACTACTGATAATATGGTACCATGAACTTGTTTTAATCTTATAACCTTGACTACTTTTAGTTTGTAACTGTAAATTGTTGTGTTAACATGGTTATTATGAGTAATTGGTTAGAACATAGTAAATAAATAAAGTTTAATTTTCACAATAATTGTTTTTTTTACCCCATGAAGCTCTAAGATCTGGAGGCATAAAGGAAGAAACAACATGCCTTATAGACATTATTATTCCTTTTGTTGGTCTTGTAAAGGAGAAAAGTTACAAGAAGAGGGTTATGCAATGCTTCTAGTGAAAATTTAAGTTTTGACAAATGATAAAATCCAATGTGGTCCTTCATTTGTTTATGGATTATAAGTGTTGTGATATTTTTTAATATTGTTTTGTTAAGTATATATTGTTATTGAATATATTTTGTGTTGTGTGTTAATTAATTTAATTGGACCAACAAAAAGGCCAATTTGTAATTTAATTTTTTTATATGTAATTTAATTTTTTTTTGTTAACGGTCATGCTTGGGTTGTTATAAATATATAGGCCAAAATTGAGCTGTTACAAAAACTTTAAAATAGACCCAATAATAAAAAAAATACCAATTAAAACAAAAAAAATCAAAATAAAGCAATTGGGTTGCAACTGACCCAACCCGTTAAAAACCATCCATTTTTACCAGAACCTGTTTGGCAAGAACATTACAATCCGAAGCCCAATAATGGTTTGGTGTGGGCTATTGTTCTCCACATGTGAATTGAGCCGGTTGGACATTTTGGGACCGCACCGACTCAAACCGACTCATTGTCCACCCCTATTCCTTGCCTTGTTCACTTGTGTTTTTTTTATAATAATAATAATAATGATAAAGTTAACAAGAGCAATAATAATAATAATAATAAAAGGAAATAGTAAATGAATAATTAAATATTTAACATATTTTTTTAATAAATAAAAGAAATAGTAAACGAATAAATAAATAATAATAAAAACTTACCTATTTTGACATATTTTGGAATTTTTTTTCAATAAAGTTACTAAAAGAATAAATTGACATATTTTTTGGAATTTTGTTATTTTTGTGATTATATAGACATAAAAAATAAATAAAAAAGGACACCAATGGAATTCAAACCCACAACCTAGCACTCATAAGCGCTTAGACACTCCTCACTACCAAATGCAATTAAAATCAATATGATATGACAGCTGCAAAATTTAGGGTATGACAGCTGCCCCTATTTAATTACCTTTCACCCGAGGACATGCCTGACAACAGTCTTCATGTGCTCGTGGTGGAAGATAATTAAATACAAAAGGACCCAAATTTTGCCTAGAGAGGTTAAAAGTTGGAAAATGAATAGGTCATTGCAGGCTCGCAAGCCGGACAAAGATAAAGAAACATTGTCGCAGGCGTGAGCTGGACAAAGATGAAGGAAACATTGTCGCAAGCATGAGTCGGACAAACATGAAAGTTCAATGAATTTGCTTGGGGATATGAGAGGATCTCTGAGTATTAATGGAATGAAACTCTCACAATGAAAAAATGGAAAATGCCTGCAAAGACTGGACTTTGGATTGCTAATGAAGATCATATTTGAAAAATGTCAGCGAAGACTGAATTTTGAAAATACCAACGAAGACTGGATTTTGAAAAAACCAACACAGGCTGGATTTGGAAAATAATAGCGAAGACTGAATTTGGAAATTACCAATGAAGATTGGTTTTGGAAATTGCCAGCGAAGACTGGACTTTTGGAAATTGCCAGGGAAGACTGAACTTTGGATTACCAACGAAGATTGGTTTTGGAGATTGCTAGCGAAGGCTGAACTTTTTGATTACCAACGAAGATTGGTTTTGGAAATTGCCAGTGAAAACTAGACTTTTGATTACCAACGAAGATTGATTTTGGAAGATGTCAGCGAAGACTGGACTTTTTGATTACCAACGAAGATTGGTTTTGGAATTTGCCAGCGAAGACTAGACTTTTGATTAGCGATGAAATAGTCTCACTTGGGGACCACGATTGGTTTAGCTAGGGTTCAATATGGACTTATATTAGCGGTTACAAGATTTTGCTTATGCCATGCATGTTTCGTGCAAGTGCATTTGTTGATATGAAATTTTTGAGTGATGCATGATATGCCTTTAGTTGTGGGCGTAGCAATAATGAATGCTATGTGAAGTGCATGAATTGAAATGCTGGTAAAGACCGTACTTTAGGGATGCCAATTATTCTTGGGCTTAATTGAATGTTGAATGGCAATAAAGACCGGACTTTTGAGAGTTGGATGTCTTTGAATGTGACACCCTACATGACATTTAATATTTATATTATTTTATTGACTTTAATGCACTTTTGGTACCCTATTTTAAAAAACTTGAACTTTTAATCTCCTATTTTAAAAACCAACTTTTTGATCTCCTATTTTGAAAAACTTGTACTTTTGATCCACCAACTCAATTTGGTCAAATTTTTGGTGATGTGTCAATGTGGACAAATCATATTTCATGTCATTAATTTATTTTTTTTAAATTAAATATTATATGTTAAAAGTATTAAAGAAAAATATTATATTTGATTTAATTATTTTAAAGATGTTGACAGTGTCTTAAAATCTCGGTAACAAGAAAGTTAGAAAATCCTTGAAGATTTTTTGGAAAAATATATTTGGAGATTTTTTTGTGAAATAATCTTTGGAGATTTTTTGTGGAAAAAAATCTTTTCTTGAAGTACACTCTGACTTGGATTTGTTTTATTTTAAAATAGATTTGTTACTAGTTTTTTGGCATATATTTTTGGCATAATTACACTTTTGGTCCCTTATCTTTATTTTAGGTTTCAAGTTGGTCCCTTATCTTTTAAAAGTTTCAAGTTGGTCCCTTATCATTATTTTAGGTTTCAAGTTGGTCCCTTCCGTCAATTTTTTAACTATTTCCGTTAAATTTGGACACGTGTCAAACTAATTTGGACACGTGGCACACTTGGACAAATGACACGTGTCCAAATTTAAATGTAACAGTAAAAAAATTGACGGAAGGGACCAACTTGAAACCTAAAAAAAAGATAAGGGGCCAACTTGAAACTTTTAAAAGATAAGGGACCAACTTGAAACCTAAAATAAAGATAAAGGATCAAAACTGTAATTAAGCCTATATTTTTCTATAAATAGGGAGCACTTTATTCATAGAAAAATTGAGAGAGAGGTTGTTGTTTCTCCTTGGGTAAACTAGGTCAAGTGAGTCTCTTGGTCACGTGAAGAGATTCGGGATTTGGGTAGAATTAGGGTTGCTAATTCCTTGTACCTATTTGTGAGAATTTCTTGTAAAGTGATACTCATTGATTTTAGTAGAACGAAGGGGATACTCACTCCCCAGAGTAGGTAATTCCGAACTGGGTAAACAAAGATTGTGTTTTTCTCTCCTGCTTTTGATTTGTCTACTTAATTACGGATTATTTTCATCGTCTCTATATATTCTTTGATTTTGGTTGCTTGATTCAATTGCTCCACACACCAAGTTCTTTTATTGGTGTGAGTTTATCGTCGAATTCACTACAATTGACGCCCACCGTGGGGCAAGGATCAATCGTGATAATCAAGTACCATGGGTTCAAAGTTTGATATTGAGAAGTTCATCGGGACTAACGACTTCGGGTTGTGGAAGGTGAAGATGAGGGTTGTTCTAGTCCATAACAAGTGTGTTGAGGCCTTGAAGGGTGCACAGGTGCCGAAGAGTAGTCTTTTCGATGAGGAAAAGGCTGGTTTAAATGAAGGAGCGATTAGTGTTATTACCTTGTGTATCAGAGACAATGTGTTGAGAGAAGTCGCAAAGGAGACCAACGCTGCGGCGATGTGGGCCAAGCTTGAATCATTGTATATGACCAAGTCGATGGCACATCAGCAGTTTCTAAAACAGAAGCTCTACTTTTATCGAATGGTGGAGTCGAAATCCATGACGGAACAACTCGCAGAATTTAACAAGATCATTGATGATTTGGCCAACGTTGATGTAACCCTAGAAGACGGGGACAAAGCTTTACACCTCCTGTGTACGCTACCTAAGTCCTATGAAAGTTTCAAGGATATTATGCTCTACGGTAGGGAAAGCCCTATTACATTTTAGGAAGTTCAATCAGCCTTACGGACGAAAGAGCTAACTAAGTTTAAAGACTTGAAGGTGGGAGATGGTGTGGATGCCTTAAACGTTTTAAGTGGAAGAGGTGGAGGTAGAGGTGGGAAGGCTAAGTCAAAGGTCGGTGATAGGTGGAGTTGTTACCATTGTCAAAAGATGGGTCACTACAAACGGGATTGTCCGGAGTTGAAGGGCAATGGTAGTTTTGCGCATGTTGTTGAAGACTCGTCGGAGTACGAGGGTTATGAGCATGGAGAGGCACTAGGGGTGTCAACTGGTGATGCTTGTGACGGTGGAGAGTTAGGGGATTTCGGGTTGGGTGTTTCAGAGAGGTTGTGGAGAGGTCTTGCTTATCACAAGGGGATGGTTGGTGTACTTTGGTGGAAACTCAGTTTGAGGTGGAGTCTTCCAATAGTGGTAGACAATCAACATTGACTCTCAGGTATCTAATCAGAGATAGGGAGGAGAGTGGTTGTGTTGAGCCAAAAGGGAACTATGGAGGCCTTGTGGGATACGTTTCAATTGTGGCTGAAGAAGTGCAAGACCTTGAGAGGATCTTCAGGGAGGCAATTGAAAGCAACCTTGATCAAACTGTGGAACTTGTAGGACTGCTGGAGGTAGTCGGGTGCAAGGGGAGTTTGATGTTGCAGCTTGTGGAACCGCCTAAAATTCCAAGGTGGGTTCGGAGCCAAGCGATACTTCGAGAAGACGGAGGGCACTCCGAGGGTCGAAGGGTGGTGAAGCTTGATGAGCTATCCAAAAAGGCCGGTGATAGCGGGGTTCAAGCGTTTCTTCAGGAGGGTACAAAAGTAATTACTCCAGAGTCTGAAGAGGAGGCGGTGATTCTTGTGGCTACCAAAAATCCTATGGTAGTGGGAGGCAAGATCTTCATGAGAGCGGAAGGCATTCCGAGGGATGAAGGGAAGGAGGTAATGCTTGCGGGAAGAAAGTGGAGGCTAGTGCCTAGGTCAAGGTTCAAGTTGGACTTGGACTTGGCCGGTGATCTTGAATAGAAGATTCAAGATGGAGAGAGCAGCACGGTGGTTGAGTGGATCACCATCGATTTGAATGCAAGGTGGAGAATTGTTGAAAGTGTCTTAAAATCTCGGTAACAAGAAAGTTAGAAAATCCTTGAAGATTTTTTGGAAAAATATATTTGGATATTTTTTTGTGAAATAATCTTTGGAGATTTTTTGTGGAAAAAAATCTTTTCTTGAAGGACACTCTGACTTGGATTTGTTTTATTTTAAAATAGATTTGTTACTAGTTTTTTGGCATATATGTTTCTATAAATAGGGATCACTTTATTCATAGAAAAATTGAGAGAGAGGTTGTTGTTTCTCCTTGGGTAGACTAGGTCGAGTGAGTCTCTTGGTCACATGAAGAAATTCGGGATTTGGGTAGAATTAGGGTTGCTAATTCTTGTACCCAATTGTGGGAATTTCTTGTAAAGTGATACTCATTGATTTTAGTAGAACGGAGAGGCTGCTCACTCCCCCAGAGTAGGTAATTCTGAACTAGGTAAACAAAGATTGTGTCTTTCTCTCTTGCTTTTGATTTGTCTACTTGATTACGGATTATTTTCATCGTCTCTATAAATTCTTTGATTTTGGTTGCTTGATTCAATTGCTCCACACATCAAGTTCTTTTATTGGTGTGAATTTATCGTCGAATTCACAACAAAAGAAAAACATTAATGACATGAAATATTATATGTCCACTGTCACATCATCAACTAACTTGTCACATAAATAAAAATTTGATCAAATTGAGTTGGAGATCAAAAATTTAAGTTTTTCAAAATAGGAGATCTAAAGGTTGACATTTAAAATAGGGGATCAAAAGTAAGTTTTTCAAATTATGGAGACTAAAAGTGCGCTAAAGCCCAATTTATTTAAAATATAGTTGGAGATTTAAGGTATTACAAAGAATTGTAAGTGGGATTCTCGATTTTGTGAGTCGATATAGTTCCCAAGCAAAGAATTAGAAGGTAAGGTGTCAAGTTCAATGCAAAGCTTAGTCGAATTAATTTTTTATATAATTTAATTTAAAGATGGAAAAAGTAACGGTTTATTATCGAATTGGATTGGTTTAGCATGTCTTGAGTGGGACCTCTCTTATAGACAAGAGCTGCTCTATTAAGCCAGCCGGATTAACCCAGAGATGATGATCTCAAACGTTCTTTTAACGTGAACGTCAAAGGCTATGATGCACGGGTACTCCGTTTGAGGAAAAGTACCGGTACCAGGTATTACCCGTACCAGTATCGGGTATCCGTACCATAATTTATGTCATACATGTATTAATTTTTCTAAAAATGCCGTATCCGGTACCGATACCGTACCCGTACCTAGGCAACGCTGCTCAAAGGTGGTTAAAATTTCAACAACCGCTAAGACTAGAAGGAACCTAGCTCCTCTTCTCTGTCTTAGGAAACTTCCCTACAAGTGAAGTGCAGGGCAATGCCATCTCAAGTGTTACCCTTCAATGAAAGGAACGACCAGTTTGATATCATTGTTATCACTCTCCCGCCACCGTATTCTTCACTCACAATGCCGTTTGTTCAATTCTTCTTCCTCACCATTATCATCAACTTCCTCTAACAAGCTATTCGTAGGAGGACTATCATGGTCATTTGATGAAAAATCTCTCAAACATGCTTTCTCTTCCTTTGGAGATGTCACTGAAGGTCTTTTTTCATTTCAGTCTTCTATGTGTTCGACGTTATGTCTCACTCAATTCTTATTCAGAAATTTCAACTGGGTCATGTTTTTTTAATTGTTGCAGTGACGATAGTGTATGATAAAGACAGTGGTAGAGCTAGAGGATTTGGGTTTGTCATCTTTTCAAATGAAGATGATGCAAAATCTGCAAAAGATGCTATGGACGGAAAGGTTGGATATTAAGACTATATCTTGTTTTATCATTGTTTATTGAAGTTAGTTCATTCTGATAAATGTGATATTTTCTTTGCAGGTGTTGTTAGGTAGACCATTGAGGATAAATTTTGCTCTCGAGAAAGCCCGTGGTGGACCTGTTGTAGTTCCTCGGTATTTAGATAACGGACGCTTTAACAGGCACTGAATTGAATTTGCCTATGGAATTTATGTATGTGTCTCTGAATCATATTAACGTTATTAGTGAATGGCAACAAAATTTAGGTATTGTTTATCATGTTATCTCCAATTTGTGGAAAATGAAATTTAGCTAGCATGTTGAATCAATTTTTTATATCAGGATATGTCATTGTGTGGATCATTGATAAATTTTCAGCACAAATCATGCTTGATTCTATGATGTTTTGTTTAGAGTATCAATCTTGAGCTCTTCGGTCCAAGTATAATGATCATAAAAGAATAGATGCATGTAGTTTGTATGCTTCATTAACCCAAAAATCACTAGTTTTTCCCCATAATTTCAAAGTTCTTTCGGACTAGGTTTTGGATCATTGAATTGAAAGAAGTTCACACCTGTAGAATTATTTTGTCCTTGGATATAGATTGTCTTAGGAAAGAGATATAGATTGTCTTAGGAAAGAAGTTCACACCTGTAGAATTATTTAGTGAGATGTTTAAGAAAGAGATTGAAAGAGAAGAGAAAGGGATGAGAGCAAAAAGTACGGGATGTGATGAGCGATATGTTATAAAATGGAAATAGAGGTGTAAAAGACTAAAAGAAAATATAGAAAAGAAATGTTAAAAGTTCAGGACTTTTGTGTTTGAGGCTGAACTATCAGAGAAACAATGGAGATATTAAGATGATTAGACACCATGTTCAGGTCTCATAAACCTCATTTAAACGTTCTTCTTGCCTTTTAATAATAGTAATCATGTGGTTAAATGAGATATTAAGATGCTAATAATTCAATGTTTGATTAACCATTGATTAAGAATTTTCCTTGCACTGAAAATTTGCATAATCTGTTATGATTGCATTTGTCTCTCTTCAGTGATACTGCTGCTACCCAGATGTCTGTATTTTTTGTCCCTTTGTTTAATTGGTCATTTGTTATCCATTTGTGCATGGTTTTTTGCATTCCTCTCATACTGTTTCTATTGTTTTATAAATTTATTTTTGAAAATCATGGTGTAAGTCTCAAGATTTAATTAAAAATGTGACGAATAAGTATGTGATAAGCATGTAATAGTCATGTTTGGTTTGAGAGCCTGTATAATTTTAAACCTTTATTGTAAAGATTTTACAATTGGATGAAGAATAATTACGGATTAGACACAAGAGAAAGATGATAAAATAGGTATTTAAATGAGTTTTGATTCTTTGTATGAATAATAAAATATTGATTGAAGTTCAACAGGTGATAAAATTGGTATTCAAAATTTAAACTTATTTTTAGAAGTCTTATAGAGAAACTGCTTCATGTCATGAGATCAGGGAAATTCAATAGAGGCGTGGAGCTAGAGCAAACGGCTATTTATTATGGAAAACATATTTGAATGGAGCTAGCTACTACTACAATCACTTATTATATTTTACATATGACATTTAATCAAATGATCTGGAGTTTTTTCCACCACATTAAATGGATCTCAGTCTAGTGAAGAAGATTGAATCTTAGACAGTATGACCAAAACTTCAGAAATGTTTGGACGCAAATTGTGGTCACGGGCAACACAGCATTTGGCAATCTCTGCCATGGAATATGCCGTATCCAATGGGTAATCATCCCTCAAAGTTGGATCCATAAAAGCATGAAGTTTCTCCCTCACATTATCGCCTTCAACTACTTCACTCACAGCAGCTGATAGCAGCTTCTCGTCACCATTCGTATCCCCAACAATTGCTTCTTTTCCTGAAAGAAGCTCCAATATCACAACCCCAAAAGCAAAAACATCCATCTTTGGACTAATCAAACCGTTCTCAATATACTCAGGTGGCATGTAACCATGGGTGCCTACAACGTGCCTTGTCAATTGGAACCCTACTCCAAAATCATCATCATTCACCACTCTTGCTAACCCAAAGTTACAAAGTTTACCTCTAAAACTCCCATCCAAAAGAACATTGCCACTTATCAAATTCTTGTGGATATGTGAAGGGTTGGCATAGTTGTGAAGGTAATTCAAAGCATCAGCAACATCCTGAACAATCTGAACTCTTTGCCTCCAAGTCAGAGCCACAAAATTTAAGCGATTGTTAGAATGAATCCAATTATCAAGAGAACCATTTTCAATAAACTCGTAGACAAGATATGTGCTTCCTTTGTGTAGGCAAAACCCAGAGAGCCTTGTTATGTTGGCATGGCTGATTCTCCCTTGAATGTTGATCTCTGCAGAGGCATCACCTTTGAGAACCTTAACTGCAGCAACATCACCCTCCAAGCTTGCTCGGTAAACTGAAGAACCATTTATTCTGTTAGCTTCACTGAAAAAGCTCGTTGCTTTATGCAGCTCCTCAAAGTTATATACCGTCAAAGACTCAGCAGCATAACGAAGCCCTTCGGAAGACAGAGAAACGGAGGGGTTGGTTATACTTGTGTCTGTATTTGAGACTTTCTCAGTGGTGATTTTGGTGGCTACAGAATCAGTGGCTACAGAAGACAAGGAAATTTTGTTCTTATGCCGATGACAAGAGAAAAAGAACAACAAAAAAAAGATGAGAAAAAGCAAAAATGCAGCAGCTCCAACAGTGCTTCCAACAATCACCCTTTTCTTAGAAGAGCTTGAATCTTTATTCCTAGCTAGATTTTCCACCGGAGATTTCGACAGTGGTGCTGATGGTGGCGGTAGTATCCTTTGTATCTTGGTAGGTGGCTTGTCTTTTAAAGGCACCATCAATGGAGTGAAGTAGTAGATAACAGAATCCTCATGAAGCTTATTTGCATCCAAGACGCTCTGTGTGTCAACCCCAAAAAGCTCAGCAATAAGTTCAGGATATTCTCCTTCAGAGACCAAATATGTAAGAAGATACTTGAATCCATTTTCCATTTGCTTGGAAGTGGGACAAGCACACCTGAGTGGAACATGCAAATTGAGCCCTACAGTGAGGCTGTCAAGTCCATATATATTCTGAGCATCAAGAGCCTGACACGTTGTGAGTGCCTCATAGGTGTTATTGGCTAAAGTGAAGTAGTTTTCATTCTCATTCTTCAAGATGTATGAGGAATTATGCTGATAGTAGTGACCAGAACAAAAGCAGGTCACAGGGACAGTGATCATGGTGTCGACGGGAATAGGGTCTACATCTGAGATATTGTTGGCATTTGTTATGAGAGGGACTGTGGAATTCAAAAGATAGGCTATGGTGGCTGGAGTGTTGTACAAAGGAGGACTTGATTTAAAGGTGATGTAAGATTGACAGGACTTCATGCTATTGCAGATATTACCATATGTAGAGTTGAAGGAGTCATCACAATCTAGTTGATGGTTGTCTAGATAGTCTTGTTGAGATTTTGTTTCTGGGATGTGGAAATTAAGCAATAAAATTAGAGTAATTGTGGTAGCACAAAATAGTGTACCCATGATTCTCGTTGAAGTGGAGTTTTGATGATGATGCTTTTATAAATGGATTCAAGTGCTTTCTTAATCATAATCAGTTGTCTTTGTTTTGTGCAAATGACCAGTGCCCACCTTTCATCACGTTTTCTATATTATTATTATTATTATTATTATTATTATTATTATTATTATTATTCTTTTATGAAGGGATGACATATTGGAGTTGGATATAGTCTAGTCTTCACTTTGTGGGAGTATTTTCCAGTGGAGGCAATTAGATGCATTAATGCATCATCGTCATCATCTAATTCATCCGATTATTAATTTATCCAAACGGGGGCTTCTATCGTACAATAGTACAATAGGAAGATTAACAATTTAACATGTACCGGTACAATAAAATGTATTCACAAATAGTTATTGGACATGCTGGAATAGTATTGGCAGGGGGTAACAATTATGTTTGACCAATACTTATATATTTAACACCACAAAATATTTATATTTTGCATTTTTCACCACTCAATTTTCTTGTTGATTTTCTTCTTCATAGGAACTAATCTCAAACATTTACTCAAATACTCTTCTGCACTTGTCAAATGATGTAACACGTTCTTTTAAAATTTGAGATATTTTTCATTATCTCTTTTATCACTCAACAGTGTCACCTCTTCGGTCATGATCTTTCATTTTCAAAGTAAAAAAATTAACATAGTGCATCATCTTCTCTCATATTGACGCATCATCACTCTGTCTTGTCACTGTTCCACCATCAATTTTGGCCGCTCGTATTCTTCTCTTTCTTCGTTCGCCGTCATTCGCCGACATGAGCATAGGGTGTCGTTGTTCGCCGATATGACCACAATTACCATCGTTTGCCAACATGATCAACATAGGGTCGCCATCGTTTTTCCCCTCCATAGCGACGTAGAAGATGAAGATCCTAACTTTGAATCTCAAAAACAACATAACATAAAATTTCATTTAAACAATTGATTATTGAATGAGAGGTTTTGAATCTTAATCGTGGAAAAGAGGTTAGGTTTAGTAAGGGGTGAATTTGTTCTTCAATTGTGTTCTTGAGAGATGAATTGGTTTTTAATATAAATGATGAAGATGAATTGATTTTTAAATTATTAAGTTAAACATTGAAATATTTGTATGATTTATGGGGTTAAATTTGTATAGAGAAGTGTACACTAGTAGAAAAAAGACATATACATATCCGTAGTGAAAAATTCATGGGTAGGAGATTCCACTACGGATATGTAACCGACGTGGAATCCTTTATTTTTTTAATAAAATAAATATAAAAGCCACTTTTCACTTCGGACCGGAGCCCGTAGTGGAAGCCCTGAACTTACAACGTCGCTTGTAAGCACGTCGGTTCCCCAACCGACGTGAAAAGTACTTTTGGCCCGTAGTGAAAACCCATTTCTGCACTAGTGGTACCGGTACCAATACTTTTAATCTAGTTGACTTTTAAAATATAATATATAAATGATAAATGATGATGTGGACAAAAGTCAATTTTCTATTGGTTGAATCTTCTATAGTACTGGTACATTAAGTTTTGACAAAAGTACCGTAGAATTTTCCTCGATGATCCAAACCATCCAATTTATTTTAAAAATCCAATCGACCATCTTTTAATTTTTATTTTTTTTATATTCATTATGGATGAGATCACTTTTTATTCTCTTTTTCTCTTATTGGTTAAGTGACTTTTTTCCTTTTATTGAAAACAAACAATAAAAAATTATAGTGAATAAATTTATTTTTTTATCAATGAGAAGTAAAAGCAACAAGAAAAGAAAAAACTACAAACGGAAGAACTGATTCTTCGAATATCAGCTAAACCATAGTTTGAAAGAGAAGATGAATTTGAGATGATCCATTCTTGATCCAGTTCATTAAACAGCGAAGCACCCAATTTAGCAAGCCAATTTTTATAAGAGTTTCCTTCATTCAAGGTACGTATGAGCCAACACAATATTCCAATATCTTAATATAAAATAACAAATGTTATTGCTAAGAGGAGCATATAATAAGTAGGTAGAACCCTATCCCTTGATAAAGGTCAAATTTGTTACATTAATTTTGTTAAGAGGAGCAAACAAATGTCGTTTTATACATTAACATTTTGCTATTTAAAATTGTACCAAAACATGGGTATCTTACAACGTTAGACCAGCACATAAATTTTGTCAACACAACAAAAGCTATTGAAAGAATAAAAAAACACACATTCCTTTGCTTAAGCTATAGAACGAATAAAAAATCACACATTCCATTGTTTAATTAGTACATAATTCATTTGTCAAAAAAAAAATTAGTGCATAATTCCATTTCATTTAGCGTCTAATCTTTTCTAAAAATTGAAGTCAACTTTTAAGGTGAGCCGCCGGCTGTGTCATTTTTCATTTGTTAATGGTGGTTTACTAACATCCTTACCTTTTTTTTATGGGTTCTAAAATTCGAGAATGGTTCATCTCATGCGGAGAAAAAAAAGGAAAAGAGGAAATAATGTAGAATTCAGACCATTGAATTATAAATATAGAATAATATTAAACTTTAAAAAAATGGAGAAAAGTTAATTGAGGGTTGGGATGTAAAATTGAGAAAATTGAGGAAAAATAAATTGAGATGATCCATTCTCCTAAAATCCATACTTGTTTCTTTGTTGTTGTAATCCCTATGTCAAAATATAAAAGTAAAATTCACCTTTCTATATTCATCGTATAATTAAGGGTTAAATAAGTTTTTGGTCGCTATAGTTTTCCAGAATTTCGTTTTTATTCTCTGAAGATTTTTTTCGCACTTTTTAATCCCTAAAGTTTTATCAGTCGGCGTTTTTAATCCCTAATTTTGATCAAACTATTGTATATTTTTGCATTTTTGAATGATTTTTTGTATTCAAGTTTATAATATTATAAGAACATCTGCGATAAAAATTTAGAATTTTTTAACATAAAATGAATTTTTTATGAATTTTTATGTGCAAAAAACTAAAAATTTCATATTTAATTCATCTCTTGTTAAAAAAATTTAAAATTTTGTAAGAGAGATTCATATAATGTATTTAACATGATCGCGGAAAAAAATTTAAAATTTCGAATGATATGCACGAGTTGAATGAAAAGTAAGGACTAAAAAACACCGACCGATAAAACTCCAGGGACTAAAAAGTGCGAAATTTTTTTTGCGAAACTATAAGGACCAAAAACATATTAAATCCTATAATTAATATAGTACTCATATTCCAAGACACTAATTATGGAACTCAAATGTAATAAAAGTATCTTGAAATTTGTATATTCAATCTTTTAAAAGTGTAGAAAATGTTTTTTTAAATGCAAATTTTGTTTTTTCTTGTGTCCTTAATTAGTGTCCCAAAACGTTAGTTAGCGTGACCGTTAAATTATAGATCAGATGCTTATATATTATATTATCATGAAGGGAGTAGTACATGTTAATGGTTTACATTTTTCATCACTTTCTTGATTTTAGATTCTTGTATATATATTGCCGTTCTCATGCATACTATCTAAACTGTTCAACAATAAACCAAACTTAGTGACTTTCCATAACTATATTTTATTCATTGTTTAATGTTGGTGGACCTAATGATAATAATAACAACCTAAAAAAATTTGTTTGCATTGTTTAATGGTGATTGACCTAAAGTTATAGTGAATTTAAAAATAAGAGAGTACATTGTTTAATGTGTGTATGTTTTTTATTTTGCCTATAAAAGAATTGTCATGACATCTTATTATGGATTTGGATTTTTTTTTTCTTTATGTTCTCTCTCTCTTTTTCTTAATAATTGATAAAACACAAAGAGAGTAAAAGTATTTATGAAGAGATTTTTTTTTTTGAATGAATCACTAGATTCCGATAACTTGATCACCATAATTTTTTTTTTTTGGAGATGATCCAAATCCCTTTACCATATGCAGTTAAATTTATGCTTTTAAATTGAAAATAATAATTATATTCAAAAGAATAGAAATATTGAGTTTTTTTTGTCAAGTAGCCTAGTGGCTAGAAATTCCACCCGTAAGATGGATAAGTGAGATGATCGGAGTTCGAACCCCAACCCACTGCATATATAATACAATGTCCCTGCCAACTTAGTTAAGCTCACGAGACAAAAATATTGAGTTTTAATGATGGAGATGTCTACTACTCCCTTGCACAATTGAAAAGGATTTTCCATGGCTTAGTCTAGGGTGGGTAAGTGGAATAGGCTCCCATGGCTGGAGACCAATTTTCACTCTTAGTGCAAATATTAGTTCAGTCTATTATTGATAATATTAAGTCTTTCGTTATACATAGACTAATTATTTTAAGTTATGTCGTTTAATTTTATAATAATCAAGTTTGTCTCTGTTTGTTAAAAAATAGTGCATAACTAATTGAATTTGTATTATTGGACAAAATTCACAATTGAATTATCTTAGAAATATCAAATTTTGATAAGCTAATCTAATTTTACCCATATTATCTTATTTGAAAAAACTAAACATCAAATTCCATATTTTATATGCTAGTTCAAATGCTAATTTTACTCAATATTACAAATTTATTTAGTTATCCACTATTTTTTGACAAACAAAGTCAAAGTTAATTATTATAAAATTAAACTATATAAACTAATTAAAATAATATTCTACGTATAACGGAAATCTTAAAATCATCAACAATAGACTATGAACTAATATTTGCACTAATACTGAAACTAATATGTGCACTGAGAGACTTACAATTATCAATAATAAACTCTAAACTAATATTTACATTAATATTTTTATGAATATGGTTACAGAATGACTAGAAATTATTTATAAAATATATTTATTTTTTTAAAAAAATTGGGCTGGACTAGTGCAGCTATGTCCGCCCAAGTGTACATATTAGCCCGTGTTGTTGCAGAAATAGGAAAAATATAACACCCCATATCGATTTATATAGAATACAAGAGTGTACATAACTGAATCGGGAAACATTAAATTACATTACATATTGTCCGAATACATAAGTAGGATTATAAAAATCCAAGAAATTAATACTAACTTGAGCTAACAACTGAAACATAAAGAAACCAAATCTTATAAAAAATATAAGATAACATGACGTCAGCTCATTTAGCATAATCCAAGTATCTGAACTCCATGCTTGAAGACCATGATGTCCCTATCGACCTGTTTATCTAAAAAAATAAATAGGCGTGAGATGAGACTACTAAGCCTCAGTGAATTTCGACTACCCGACTAATGGTGACTACACCGGGGGCAACTGAACTAACAGTTCTCTAATCCTGATAGTCAGTCCATGACATAATATTTTTCATAACATAATTCGTAACATAACATAACATCATAAAGGTGTAACACATTATTTATCTTGTTCGTTCTAATCATAACAAAGACACTCTGAGGTGAGCTGGTCTCAGAGGCCTGACATATCCGTCTACGATAGTAATGAATCGACACGGATGAAGCTCACAATCATAACATGATTGGATTTTAACAAAATCTCATAACGTGGTACAAAAGTATCGACCATGATTGACTGACTTTCTTAACATAATTAACCTGATTTGTTATCCTGCCCATGAATTTCGTCCCAGGGTATTTCTAACTTGTCTTGATTTCCTGATGTTCATAACTTGGCGTTTGTTTAACATTTTAATCAAATATTATACCTGTATTATTCACAGAAATGCATCTAGAAAGATAGGGGATTCAAAAGTGTAAGCCTGTTCACAAATTCCAAATTTTGCAGAGTTATGAGCTGATATTCTCGCTTAGCCAGAACCACTTCGCTTAATGAGCTTTGATAATCAAGCATTCTTAACTGTCTTACCATAGCTTGTTACTGAAGGTGCGTGGAGAAAACACAAGAAGGGGGGTTGAATTGTATTTTGGGTATTTAAAAACTTTTCTAGATACTTAAATCTATCAGAGTCTTTAAGCACAGCGGATTTGTTTACACAATTAAACTAACGGTTAAGTGAATGATGAAGGAGTAAATGAGAGAGTGAGAGAGAGAAGAACACACAACAATTTATACTGGTTCCCCTCACAAATTGAGAGTACTCCAGTCCCCTTGTTTCCAAGAGAGTTTCACTATAATCACAAGGATTACAATAGTTGCTCAAGCACACAAGCTCAAGACTTCTTGCTCTTAGTCACACAAGACATAGAGACTTCCTTGCTCTGATCACACAAGATCAAAGACTTCCTTGCTACAGCACACAAGCTTGAGACTTCCTGCTCTAAGTCACACAAGACAGAGAGACTTCCTTGCTCTGATCACACAAGATCAGAGGCTTCCTTGCTCAAGCAATCAGGCTCAAGACTTCACTGCTCTAATCACTAAGATTGAGACTTACATGCTTCTACACTAAGCAGAAGACTTTCTTGCTTCTACACTAAGCAGAAGACTTACTACTAACTTATGAGCTTAAAACTTATTACAAACATAATAACTTCAGAGGCTCTAAGCTAGTTTCTATGCTCACTTCATTTGAGAGATATTATCTATTACAATGCAAATTCTCACTTTCTTCTGAGAGATTTTATCTAATGGTGAGCGCTAGTCATCAATTCTTTCTTTGGCATATTTATATGAGTTGAGAAAGACATTGAGACGTTGGAGAAATTCCCGTTGTAACTTGGACAGCTGTAGACTTTGAAGATCCGTTGAGTAAAGCCACGTCTTCCTTTGCAGAGAAGCTTCACCTTTGTTGTTTGTCCAATAGTACAGTTATAAGGTACAACTAGCTCCTAGAGAGAGAGGGATCACATCCTTTGTGACCGTTGCAGTTTAGTTGACCTTAGAACAAGTCATCAGGCTTGATAAGTTGTAGTTGATGTAGCCCTCTGATGACTTGGAATTCCTTTGCTTCTGATGAACCTTTGATAACTTGGAGTCTGATTGGTCTTTGAATGGTTGGCCTCTGATAGTCCTTCGTAATTCAGCTTCTGAACGTCTTCATCCTCTGAATGACTCATGACTAGCAGACAGCCTCTGAACTCTTGTAGGCCTCTGAACATCCTTGAGCTTCTGAACTCCTCTGAGTCCCTGAACAGCTTCAGATGTTCTGATCTACTTTGAGCTTCTGAACTTTGTATAGCTTCTGACCACGTTGTAGCATCTGAACTCTTTCAGAGTCTAAATATTCAGACTTCCATTGGTTTCATCAGAGTTTAAATTAAGTGTGCTCTTGATTAAACGTTGAATTCTCCTGCACTTAATTTAAACATTAGTACCATCAATTGTCCATTTAATACTTTGTTATCATCAAAACCTAAGGGTGTGTATTAACACATATTTTGTTCCAACAATCTCCCCCTTTTTGATGATGACAAACACAAGTATTAAATACAATTGTTGTTGATAAAAATCAGCTATGTTGACATTAGGCTTCTGAGTTTTGCAAGCTCCCCCTAAGTCTGATAACCCATAGGGTTAGGTTTGTAAGCTCCCCCTATTTTGTATCCATAGTTAATTTTAATCAGTTTCAGAAATACTTTATTATATGACTTAAATTATTCATATTTCACTATGTAAAGAACAAGGTTTGCAAGCTTCTTCTTTCCATAGTGTGATAATCTTTGAATAAGGTTGCACCCTTACTCAAGAACTAACTATGAATAATAAACTTCAATTAATAAATGCATTCTCCTTGAAAATTAAGCCCTTAATGCAGATGCAAGATGAAGCAATATTTAAATTTAATGACAAAATAGGATCAGAGGCGCTTAAAGACTTCTACATACACACTTGGTTCTTATGGTTATCATTAACAGCTTCAGAGTTCAAAATATTTTCAAACAGTTCAGAGCTTTAAAAAAATCTTTTCAAAGAAAATAGCTCAGAGTCTGAACAAAAATTTGAAAACAGTTCAGAGCTCTTTAGTACAATATTTTGAAATCCTCAAAGATCAGATTGTCATAACAAAGCATGTACCTCATGCTACTATTTTGACCACTCTCCTACGTTCTCTCTCTGAAGCACTACAAGGCCCTAAAAAGCCAAGTAATTTTGCTTCTTCCAACAATTGATTTACAAATATTCTTTCTCCCCCTTTTGTCATTATCAAAAAGGTAATATAAGCAATTAATAGAAATTCAACTTTCAATGCCGTCAAATCAGGAGTGGTTGAACACATTTAATACTCGGCCATTGAATTTTGCTTATAAAAGGAGAGAGATACCTAGTCATTTTACTCACACAGAATAATCTTAGGTTATTGATAGATCTCTTGAGAGAAAAAATGAAACGCTTAGAGAAGAAGAAAGTAGTTTCAGTGAGAGTCAGTCAAGATAGGAGAAAACATAAGAAGAAACCAATGGAAACAAAGCAGTGTCTTTTACAAAAGAACTCAGTTCAGAGTCTGAAGAGAAATCTTTGGACTCTGACTGTTTTAAGTTCTGAAGACATATCTTCCTGAAGAAAATCAAACTGAAGTTCGAGGCTCTAAAGGGGTATGTGTCTCTTCCTGAAGAAAACCAAACTGATGCATCAGAACCGTTTTCTTCAAGAAGGACTGTGGGTTGAATGGTTTCAGCCAAAAGCTCAACCTTCCCCCTCTACAAAGATCATAGTTAGGCTTGCAACCTCAAATATGACCTTTGGAGCACCCAGAAGATAGTTCTTAGAGATTTTGATATGTAAACCAGAACTTATGTTCTTAATGAAATAAGATTCATTACTTTGGCTTGTTTAATTTGATTTCTTACTTTTATGCCTTCTCTTGTTATGTAATTTGATACTTTAAGAATATCCACATATTGTACTTATGAAAAATGAATGAAATTCAAGAGTTTGAAAGATCATTTTGCAAGATAGAAATCAATTAAAGAGTTAAAACAAACAACCAAACAACATACCAAACAAAAATTAACAACTTGCATATTCATCAGATAAATATAGTGAATAGGTATGTCAATTTTAACCTAAACAAAAGTTTTAACCTAATCAGGGTGCTTTGCAAATTATCAATCATAAAGTCATATAAGCAATCAAACGAGTCCTAAGGTTGGGGTTGACTACAGAAAGATGCTAGGGTTGTAATGATCTTTTTCTGATTGGCATTTACTTCTTCCATCAATCCCACAAACTTGTCAACTTTTGCTTCAATCCTTCTGATTTCATTCTCATAGACAGGGTTCCTCAGATGCTGTTGATTTGCTTGATCACACCTCAGATTGTCTTGAAGAGGAACATTCAGATCGTCCACCTTTTCTCTTGCAGCAGAGGATTCAGGATGATTCCTCTCTGTGTCCATTTGATTCTGAATGTCCTTCTCAGCATTGATAGCTTTTCCTTTGTCAAACTTCTTCTGTTCTTCCACAGCTGCCTTCTGAAGATTGTGCACTTCTTTCACCAGTTCCTCTGTTAGACTTATCCATTGAGAAGCATACTCAGATGAAGGCATATCTGTTTGCCTTAGATCATAAAGACCATGTATCTGTTTAAACAAGTCATTGCATTTGCTCAAGTCACCAGGAAGGTTTGATTGAATTGGATGAGGTTCTTTGGATAGGGGTGTATTTGTGATTTGGGGATTGGAGAGAGTAGGCAAATGTTGGGATTGTTGAGGACTAGGGCTGGTATGATCAAAGTTTTTGAGATGGAAATCTTCTGTAGAGAGTTCTTTGATCATAGCCTCAACATGGTTTGATGGTGAGAGGTTCAGGTTTTCTTCTGAAACAATGTGTTCAGATGAGGTTTGATATGTGGGTGTATGAGGGTTTGAAAAAGTTTGAGCCATAGATGATTGAGCTAATTTATGCTTAGATTTGGTGTTAAGCAGTTCAAAATTAGCGAGAATCTCATATAACTCATTAGGGTCAGAATCAGTCGAAGATGATGATGATGATGATATGTTGATGAAGACTGGTTCAGGGTGAGTTGTTTTAACAGGTTCTGATATGAGTTGTTTTATGGTAAGGTTATCTTCAGAACCTGTCTGGTTATAGTTTGAGAGGGGTTGGGTTGATGATGAGGTAAACTGAATGTCTTGAGTAGTAGCAACAACAGATTTAGATACATCACCTGATCTGTTATGATCTGAGCTTTCATTAATCTTTTCCTCAGACTCCTTGATAAGCTTCCTTCGTCTGACGCTGAGAGGTTCATCATCACTCTTTGAGTCTTCAACTTTATATGCTTTCACTAACCTTCTTCTCTTCTTCTTCAGCACTACCTTCTCAGTCTCAAATCCTTCTCCTAGGTTGTCCAACAGTTGAATATACTCATTGACAATGTCGCAAGAGATTGTAGGTATGCCAATGTTCCATTTCTTAACTAAGGAAGGTTCTGAGTGAGGCTGATATACCAGAGGTTCTGAAGGTTGTACTTCATGTTCTGACATCAGGTTCATGTAAGCTAGTGAATGAACAGATAATGTGGAGGCTCTGCATTCTCTTAACAAGTAGTCATGACCAGCAGCTTTGATTATATCTATTACTCCACACTGATAGAAAATCTCACTGAGGACCCTTGGGTAGACTACATGTATATCAGACTTGGCCTGATTTTGAGATAAGAGCACAGATTTGCATAGGTGATCAAATATGTATTTAGCCCAATTTAAGTCATATTTCCTAGTGAGAAAATAGACAAAGTGTCTATGATCCCATGACAAGTGATCAGAATTTTTATTTCCTGGAAATATAAAACTTAACATGATTTTGGCTAATATCCTCTGAGAGGGCTTCAGATCACCTATCTTGTTGCTCTCACAGCTTGTTCCTTTGACATAGCAATGTCTTGTCATATTCTTTAGAAACATAGATTCTTGTGATTCACTATGACTAAAGGTATAATGGATGCCTTCGTTTGGGATGGATAGCACCTTAGCCAAGTTTGAAGCAGTGAGAATTACTTCAAATCCGCACACAACAGAATGCACCTCCGTTTCTTCAATGACTCTTAAACCTAACTCTTCAGGAGTTTTGTCTTCATTTTCATTCTTTTCTTCTCTCCTTGCAGCTAGCTCCTTGTGATAGTCTTCAACAGTCCTCACCTTGCTTCTAATCCAGAAATCTTTCACCAGAGTAGGATAGATTGGACCATTTAATAAATTCATGTACCTAAAGCTCCCTTTGTGATTAGAAAAGAACTTTAGGACATCAAGATGGTTCTTTTCCAAACTATCAAAGTCCACTGGTTGTTCCATAACCAGGTTCAGAGATTTTCCCTCCATCTTGAGAGATAAATCTGTAGAAAACATCTTCTCGCAAGCAATGGTGTTGATCGGAAAGTTATCAGGAAAAATAAACAAAGAGTCTGGAATTGGTGTTGAAGTAGATGCCATTTCAGAGGGTTAGGGTGTGGAAGATGCTAAAGTAAGAGATAGAGTTTGTTCTAGCTTTGAAGAGCAATAGTTTGATAGTGTAAGGTGTGAGTGTTTAAGAGTTTTTAGATAACATAAAACAAATTAAAAACACACAATACATTAAAGAAAATAAAACAAACTAATCATTAACTGTGTTCAAACCAATCAGAACGTGTATGCGTGTTGTCTCATTGGCGCCAAAACGTTTCAGTATAAAATACTTAAACGTTTCCAATTCATTTCCTATTCAGAGGCTTAACCGTAAGAGGTTGAAACGTTTTTTTTTCAGAATCTGAGATTCTTCAGGTGCTGAAACCTGAATAACTTCAGAGGCTGAAAAACAAGCCTTTCAGGACACACAAATAATATGTTCAGACAAGATTTTTCAAGGTTTTTAGTACTGAACATTGTGTATCCTAAGAAGACATTTTCAAACCTTTGAGAGTTATTCCTCTGAAATGTCATTCAGGAGTTGAGCATACTTACCTTGTATTGAAGCTTTCTTGATTAGGTGAAGTCAGTGTCATAGCCTGAACAATCACTCCACCATACTGAGTTGTTGTCATCTTCAATACATGCTTCAAAGTCTTCATACTCCCTCCTGCTCCTTATGTACTCCATCTCATCTTCTTCTCCATCTGACTCTTCAAGAATGTGCCTTCTATGCACAATTGCTCTTCTTCCATTCACAGTCACATGCATCCATGTGATTGGAAGGTTCAGAGTCTTAATTTCACCTGCAATCAAGTAAACAATTTTGTCTCTTGGTACCCACTTGCTTGAGGGTCCTAGACTGTTAGTTGCCAAATCTTCATCCTCCATTTGTTTCATCTGAGAGCTATCAGATACAAATGTAGTGTAAAGATTTGGAAGTGAGAAGCTTCCATCAATAACTGATGAGCTTGGTTCCTCTAGTGTTTTACTACTAGAGTATCCAATCCCATTAGTATTGTTGGTTTTAAGGTTGCAAAGCATGGAAACAATTTTATTTTGATCAGCATTTATGTTACAGTACTCTTTGAGAGCCAGAGAGTGCTCAAGGGGTTTGTAACATATAGCAAAATCATTCTCAAGGTCTTTGGTTTTGATAAAATCTTTTTGTTCAAGACCTTCAGAGTAATTTTCTTGCTTACTTAAATTCTCATAGTCTGCTTTAAGCTTTTTATACTTCTGCTGACTATTAGAGAGTTTAAGTAAGGTCTTATTAAGATGCTTGATCAATTTTGCTTTGGAAAGACGAGAATATACCTGATTCATTAATCTCTGGATACTTTCTTTGCTCTCAGGTTCTGACTTTTCATCAGAACTTGAGTCTTCAGAGTCTGAGCCATCTTCAGAACTTGATCCTTCAGCTCTTGGAGCTCTTTCAGACTCATCTTCAGAGAAGTTGTCTAGTACATCCCATGTTGTCATTCCTTTAGCCAGTCTTCCTCCATTCTTCTTGAAGTTGTACCATCTTTGAATTTTTCTTGAAAACCTTTCAAGATACTCTTCATCAGGTTCTTCAACAAGATCTTCATGCTCCAATGCTTGCTTTCCTTTCCTTGCTGCTTCTGCTTCTTCACGGTTCAACTCTTGCTTTTCCTACAGAGCCAATTCATGGACTCTGAGTAAATCAATCAATGATTCAGGACTCATTGAATTGATGTCTTCAGTTTCCTCTATAGAATTTGGAATTACATTCCAGTTCAGAGGCAAACTTCTCAGCAACTTGCTTACAAGCTCTTTGTTGCTGAGTTTGTTGTTGTGTTCTTCAAGCTTGCTTGTGATAGCTTGAAACCTTATGTTCATTTTCTCAACGCTCTCATTTTCCTCCATCCTAAACTCCTCATATTGATCTAACAAGTCATTTACTGTTGCCCACTGAATGCTTTCATTATCATCACTAATGGGGCAAATAGTAGTAGCTGTAGAAGCAATACTAGAAGTTTGATTAGCCCCTGATGTGGAAGGATTTTGATTGTTGCTCAGATCTTCATTTAAGCTCAGTTCATCTTCAAATTTCTTGCTAAGATCAGCAACTTGTTGATGTAGCTTCTGCTTCCACTCATCCATGTTTTGAGCCATGGAGGTTTTCTCCTTTGGATCTTGACTGTCTCACGGTTAAGTGATTTACCAACAGAACCGGAGCTCTGATACCAATTGAAGGTGCCTGGAGAAAACACAAGAAGGGGGGGGGGGGGGGGGGGGGGGGGGTTGAATTGTGTTTTGGATATTTAAAAACTTTCCAAGATATTTAAACTTTTTCAGAGTCTTTAAAGCACAGCAGAATATTCACACAATTAACTTATGGCGTTATGAATGATGAAGGAGTAAATGAGAGAGTGAGAGAGAGAAGAACACACAACAATTTATACTGGTTCCCCTCACAAATTGAGAGTACTCCAGTCCCCTTGTTTCCAAGAGAGTTTCACTATAATCACAAGGATTACAATAGTTGCTCAAGCACACAAGCTCAAGACTTCCTGCTCTTAGTCACACAAGACATAGAGACTTCCTTGCTCTGATCACACAAGATCAAAGACTTCCTTGCTCAAGCACACAAGCTTGAGACTTCCTGCTCTAAGTCACACAAGACAGAGAGACTTCCTTGCTCTGATCACACAAGATCAGAGGCTTCCTTTCTCAAGCACTCAGGCTCAAGACTTCACTGCTCTAATCACTAAGATTGAGACTTACGTGCTTCTACACTAAGCAGAAGACTTTCTTGCTTCTACACTAAGCAGAAGACTTACTACTAACTTATGAGCTTAAAACTTATTACAAACATAATAACTTCAGAGGCTCTAAGCTAGTTTCTATGCTCACTTCATTTGAGAGATATTATCTATTACAATGCAAATTCTCACTTTCTTCTGAGAGATTTTATCTAATGGTGAGCGCTAGTCATCAATTCTTTCTTTGGCATATTTATATGAGTTGAGAAAGACATTGAGACGTTGGAGAAATTCCCGTTGTAACTTGAACAGCTGTAGAATTTGAAGATCCGTTGAGTAAAGCCACGTCTTCCTTTGCAGAGAAGCTTCACCTTTGCTGTTTGTCCAATAGTACAGTTATAAGGTACAACTAGCTCCTAGATAGAGAGGGATCCCATCCTTTGTGACCGTTGCAGTTTAGTTTGTTGGAACAAAATGAGTTTTATTAATAAAACACCCTAAGTTTTGATGATAACAAGGTATTAAATGGACAATTGGTATTACTAATAAATGATCTAGTGTGCAGGAACAAAGCAAAAATATCATCCTTATAGATCATCATTTGGGCATCTGAAGGACACTGTCTGAAGTGTTAAGGCTCTGATGATGCTGAAAGCATCAGAGCCTCTGAAGAAGTCCTCAGAGGCCAAAAAGAAAGAAACACAGTCTGAAGCGTGTGTACATCTTCAGAAGATCAAATTAACGGTATCATCAGATCCTGAAGAACTCTCTCTGAAGAAAGACAGCTAATAAGCAATGCAATAGTACAACGGTCCTGTCAAAGAGTACAACCGTCTTGTCAACAAAAAAGGAGAGTGTACAACCAACGGTTCTCTTCTCAACGTCTTTATACCTAGAGTATAAATAGAAGACATCCTCATAGAGAGAAGACTACTGGAAGATCATCTGAACTTAGAAAGATTCAAATCATATTCAAAGCTGTGTACTGTGTTATTCTTTCTAGTGTTATATTCTAAGTTAAATATCTTTTGATATTACAGACTCTGAGCTTAGTGTTTAGAGAGTCTTGCTTAGAACTTTCAGTCCAACTTAATCTTTGTATTAAGTTAGTTTGTGAAGTCTCTTTGTCTTGTGTGACTTGAGCAAGGAAGTCTTAAGCTTGTGTGCTTAAGCAAGGAAGTCTCTTTGTCTTGTGTGACTTAGAGCAAGGAAGTCTCTTGCTTGTGTGCTTGAGAATTAGTTGTGTAATCTTTGTGATTATAGTGAAATCCCTTGGAAGTGCAAGGCGACTCGACTACTCTCGTTTTGTGAGAGGAACCAGTATAAAACTTCTGTGTGTTATTTCTCTCTCTCTCTCTCTCACTGTTTTATTTGTGTTTTGTGCTTAGTTAAGTTTATCATATCCGCTGCATTTCTAGATTTCTTAAGACAAAAGAAACATTTTTTAAAACACAATTCAACCCCCCTTCTTGTGTTTTTCACCTTCAATTGGTATCAAGAGCTCCGGTTCTGTCTTTTAATCACTTCACAGTGAGACAGTAAAAGATCTTTGAAAAACACTGTATGTCTGGGGAAGAAACAGCTACACCTGCAACTATTCCTACATCTTCTAATACAGATCTATCCAACGTTCAATACAACTACAACAACATGAGCTCTACCTCTTCAGCGTCTAATCATGATTCAAGTAACAAAAAGGTTCCAATCTTTAGTGGTGATGCTCTAAGATTTGAATGGTGGAAAGATAGCATTTATCACTATGTCAATGGAATTGATGATGAGCTTTGGGACCTGATAGAAGAAGGAGTACCTATTGATGGAATAGGCTCTGATGGTAAGATTACCATAGCTAAGAAAAGAGCTCTATCTGCTGAAAACAAAAAGATCTTTTCTAAACACAACAAGGTCAAACAAATCATGATGTCTGCAATATCTCATGATGAATATACCAAAATCATGGATAGATCTACAGCTAAAGCTATGTATGACTCTCTATGCTCAAACTATGATGGTAATAGGCAAGTTCAGAATGCCAAAGCAAGACTACTGGTCCAGCAGTATGAGCTTTTTACCATGAAACCTGATGAAGACATTGAGACAATGTTTTCTAGATTTCAGACTCTGGTGTCTAGCCTCAGGGTTCTGAAGAAAAGCTATACAACCTCTGATCATGTGTGGAAAATCTTAAATAGCTTGACTGACAAATGGAGACCTAAGGTCACAGCTATTGAGGAAGCTAAGGATCTTGAGAAAATCTCTCTTGAATCACTCATCAGCAATCTCAAGAGCCATGAGATGGTATTGAATGCTGATGCAGTGAAGAAGAAAGAAAGATCAGTAGCTTTAACTTCAACCAGGAAATCTTCAAAAACTGTCAAAGCTAAAACTCTGGTGGTTGAAGAGGATTCTTCCTCAGATGATCAAGAAGAAGAAGAAGAAGATGAAGAACTTGCCATGCTCACCAGAAACTTTCAAAAATGGGCAAGGATGAGTAAGAATAGAAGAGGAAATAGTTCAAGGAGCACTCCCAGCAGAGAAGAGAAGAATTGCTTCAAGTGCAACAAACCAGGACACTTCATTGCTGAATGTCCTGAAGCTTCATCAAAAGACAAGGACAAGAAGTTCAGTAGCTACAAGAGGAGATTTCAGAAGAGCTTAATGGCAACATTTGAAGACCTGGAAGCATCCTCAGATAGTGATGATGAAGAAGCAAATGTGGCTCTGATGGCTACAGCTAGTGAAGACTCTGAAGGATCAAACTCTGATGAATCAGACTCTGAATCTGAATAGGTATTGTTAAATTATTCTAAAGAACAACTTTTAACCTACCTTGGTATATCTTTAGGTAAGTTTGCTAAATCATCCTCTAAACTAAAACTTTTAAAAACACAAAAGGATGAGTTAGCAAAGAGAGCTGAACATTTTCAAGATCTATATAAAAATTCCTTAATCAAAATTAAAGAACTTGAAAATGGATGCACAAGATGCAACAAACCTACTGATGAGCATGAGGTTTCTCTTCAGGAATTTGTTCATCAGAACGTCAACAAAAGTAAAATGGCGTCCATGATTTATAATGTTTGTAAAAATGTAGGCGAAGGTATTGGTTACTCATATGGTAAATCATATGGGAAACAAAACCCTTACATTAGTGTAAATAATATTCCTGATAATCTTTATTCAACCTTTGTGCCTGAGAAAAACAAAGGCAAAACTATGATTGTTTCAGACTCTGAAGGTATCTCTGGTGTAACACCCCGTATTCCCAACAAGATAAATCATACATATAAATCAGAGTATTTCAACGTATACGGAATGCTACACTTCGTAAAATACATAAGTAATAGAGTAAATTTTTCTATTAATGAATCAAACATCAACTGATAACATTTTTAATAATTTCGCAACGGAAATAGTATTCATAATTCTGTTCAACCAAAATATGGCTCTAAGGCCTCAACGTGTTCAACATTAATACAAAATTCCAACTAAATTATTTCAACATGAAATCTCAAGGAAAAATACGTAACAAGGACAATCCAACAATAAAACCCGCCCCGTTATGTATCAGAGCATCCTAAGACCATGAGAGAGTCAACTCACAACTGCAGCTAGTCCTGAATATCTGCACTTGCCCACAAGGCGGCAATTCCAACAGAAGGGTGAGATGCATATACAATAATAATAAGGATATCGTTCATCAACATAAAATTAATAACTTAAAACATCATAAACGTCAACATATTATTTCATTATTTAACTACACAACTTTTCGATGTAACTCATTAATTCTATCACAACTCGACAACACGACAAGGCTTCGACGACTTAGATAACATGACTCCAACTTAGACAACCTAGACGACTTGACTATGCAGCATGCATGTGGTACCAATCAGGGCATCAAGCCCCCAACAAATTTTGAGCGTAGGCTCACAGGGCATCAAGCCCCCAACGGGTTTTGAGCGTAGGCTCACAGGGCATCAAGCCCCCAACTTTAGTGCATATGTGGACTCTGTAAAATGCCATGACAACCAGCAACTTAATCCACTTAGACAACTTCTTACAACTCATATGACCTTGACACGACGATAAGGACTCTACTTCACAACATCCTAATACATCATCCAACTTCATAAATTCATATAAAATTATTCACAAGGAGTTTTTGTGTCAAACCAAAGCCATTCGATAGCTAACATCTGTATCTACATCTTTCGTGTTTACACATAAGACCAATTATGTACTGATTAATACCAGTTTTTATTTTAAATTCGGGTACAGAGATGAAGTTTAACTGTGACCTACGTGCAGTAATTCAACGATAACTTAAGTTCCAAAAATACTTTTGAAGTCAAACCAAAGCCATTAGAAAGCTAACATCTATATCTATAACTTTTGTGTTTACATCCAAGACCGATTTCTTACCGATTAATACCAGTGTTTATTTTAAATTCGGGTACAGAGATGAAGTTTCACTGTGACCTACGTGCAGTAATTCGATGATAACTTAAGTTCCAAAAATAATTTTGAAGTCAAACCAAAGCCATTAGAAAGCTAACATCTTTATCTACAACTTTCGTGTTTACATCTAAGACCGATTTCTTACCGATTAATACCAGTTTGTATCGCAAATTCGGGTACAGAACTTAAGTTTGACTAAAATTCTATTCATCAAAATCTAATCACTTTCTAATAACAACCCTTTTTCATATAATCTCCTTAGACTCTCTTAGTTTTTAGAAATCAAACACCCAATATTACTAATCATCTAACAACAGTTATTCTAACATGATTCGGGGGCTTCTTATTCAATTATTAATCAATTTCATAGTTAACCTAGTTTTCCCAATTTTCATCAATTCTCATGTTAAATTAGTTTTCAGAACTACATGCTTAGAATTAAAGTATAAGTTCCCACCCTTACCTTAGTTTTGATGAGCGAATAACCCTACAGCTGCTCTTGATTCTCTAAGCCTCTTCTCTCTTGGTGCTTCTCCCTTTTTCTCCAAAACCCTTCTTTTCTTTTTTTTTTTACGTGAAAAGTGTTTCTTTTCTCTGACTTCTATTGCTTAACCTCTCACTTCCTTATTTAATTCCTACTAATTCCACTTAATACTATTATTTCCATTTAATTCTAATTTCAACCCCTTAACTCTACTTATTCCCTTCACCACTCATCTCCTTACAATTAATTAAAATAAAGTCATTCAAATAAAAGTACATCACATACATATAATAAATCAAGTAAATAGACTCTATATTTAATAAAATAAATAAAAGCAACTAGGGCGTTACAACTCTCCCCAACTTTAAGAATTTTCGTCCTCGAAAATATACCTCAAGCAAACAACTCTGGATACGACTCCAGCATCTTACTCTCCAATTCCCACGTTAAGCTTTCGCCAGATGCTCCTCCCCAAACAACTTTCACCAAAGGTATCTCTTTGCCTCGCAACCTTTTCACCTCGCGACCTTCAATCCTCACTGGTATGGTCTCAACCGTAAGATTGTCTCTGACTTGGACATCATCTCTTGGAATCACATGCGATGGATCCGCAACATACTTCCGAAGTTGCGACACATGAAACACGTCATGCAAGTTCGAAAGATGCGGTGGTAGTCCCACTCGATACGCCACCGTTCCTATCCTCTCTGATATCTGATATGGACCAATGAATCTCGGAGTCAGTTTCTTTGACTTCAACGCACGACCAACACCTGTCATCGGCGTGACTCTCAAAAACACATGATCACCTTCTTGGAACTCGAGATCTTTTCTTCTCTTGTCATGATAACTCTTTTGCCGACTCTGCGACGCTTTCATCTTCTCTTGTATCAATTTAACCTTCTCCGTAGTTTGCTGAACAATCTCGGGTCCCAAAACTGCACTCTCACCCGTCTCAAACCAACACAAAGGAGTTCTGCACCTCCTACCATACAATGCCTCGAACGGTGCCATTCCAATGCTAGAATGGTAACTGTTGTTGTACGTGAACTCTATCAATGGAAGGTGACTATCCCAAGTTCCACCTTGCTCAAGCACACATACTCTCAACAAATCCTCAAGCGATTGAATCGTCCTTTCCGACTGACCATCTGTTTGCGGATGATAAGCCGAACTCAACCTCAACTTAGAACCCAAAGCCTCTTGCAAACTCTCCCAAAGTCTAGAAGTGAACCTTGGATCCCTATCTGACACAATGCTCGACGGAACACCATGTAACTTCACAATATCCCGAATGTAAATCTCCGCCAACTGCGACACAGGAAAACTGATATTAATCGGGAGAAAATGCGCAGACTTCGTCAATCTATCCACAATCACCCAAATAGCATCATTCCCTCTACGAGTATTAGGTAAACTTGTCACAAAGTCCATGAAAATACTATCCCATTTCCACTCCGGCACATCTAATGATGTCAATAACCCAGCAGGTTTCTGATGTTCAATTTTTGACTTCTGACATGTCAAACAAGAGTACACAAATTGTGCCACATCACGTTTCAAACCTGACCACCAAAACAGCTTCCTAAGATCGTTGTACATCTTTGTAGCTCCCGGATGAATACTCAAACTACTTCGATGACTTTCCTCAAGAATCAACTTCTTAATCTCATCATTATCAGGAATGCAGATTCTGTCTCTAAACCTTAACACACCTTGCTTATCAAATCTAAAATCATTATCCTCCGACAGATTTCCACCAACCAAAAGATCCACAAATTTTACATCTGCTTTCTGCGCTTCCTTGATACTACTCAAGAATTCACTGTTAATCTTCAACATACCCAACATCACACTCTGAGGTGTCAGTTCACAAACCAAACTCATGTCTCTAAACTGTTAAAGCAACTCAAATTCTTTAACCATCAAAGCAGACATATGAAGAGTTTTCCTGCTCAAAGCATCAGCAACAACATTAGCTTTACCTGGATGATAATTCAGCCCAAAGTCATAATCTTTCAACAGTTCCAGCCATCTTCGCTGCCTCATATTCAGTTCCTTCTGATCAAACAAGTACTTCAGACTCTTATGATCACTAAACACCTAGAACCGCGACCCATACAGATAGTGCCTCCATATCTTCAACACAAAAACCACAGCAGCCAACTCAAGATCATGAGTAGGATAGTTCCGCTCATGAATTCTCAACTGTCTAGATGCATAAGCCACTACCTTGCCATCTTGTATAAGTACACCCCCTAATCCTAACTTAGACGCATCACAATATACCACAAAAGGTTCATCAGACTTCGGCAAAATCAAGATCGGAGCTGTCGTCAAACGCCGCTTCAACTCATTAAAACTGTTTTCACATTGAGCATCCCACACAAAAGCTTTACCTTTACAAGTCAACTGAGTCAACGGAAGTGCAATCTTCGAAAATCCTTCTATGAACCTGCGGTAGTAACCAGCCAAGCCTAGAAAACTTCTAATCTCAGTCACCGACTTAGGAGTCTCCCATTGCGATACTGCTTCCACTTTAGATGGATCAACTGCAATACCATTACTTGAAATGATATGGCCAAGAAAACTTACTTCTTTCAACCAGAATTCACATTTGGATAACTTGGCATACAACTTCTTATCCTTCCGCACCTGCAAAACCATTCTCAAATGCTCGGCGTGTTCTTCCTCAGACTTCGAATAGATCAAGATGTCATCAATAAAGACAACCACAAAGCGATCCAGATAATCATGAAAAATGCGATTCATGTACTCCATAAACACACCCGGCGCATTAGTAACACCGAAAGGCATCACTGAATATTCGTAATGTCCATATCGTGTCCTAAAGGCCGTCTTCTGCATGTCTTCATCCTTCACCTTAATCTGGTGATAACCCGATCTCAGATCAATCTTGCTAAATACTTGTGCACCCACTAACTGATCCATCAGATCATCAATTCTGGGAAGTGGATACCTGTTCTTGATCGTGACTTTGTTCAACTGGCGGTAGTCTATGCACAATCTCATACTACCATCCTTCTTCTTAACCAACAGAACCGGCGCACCCCAAGGAGATACGCTTGGTCTCACAAACTTCTTATCCAACAAGTCTTCCAGCTGCTTTTTCAACTCTGCCAACTCTGATGCTGACATACGATAAGGAGCCATCGACACCGGCTTCGTACCCGGAATAAGATCAATGGAAAATTTTACTTCTCTCTCTGGCGGCACATCTGGAATTTCATCAGGAAAGACCTCTGGAAATTCATTCACAACTTGCAACTGATCGATCACTGCTTGATTTTCAACAGACATATAAGCCATCAAAGAAAACATCAACATTCCATCTCGCTTTAACTGCTTCAGTTGCTTTGTACTCAAAAACTCCGCCTCACTCTCTTCTTCAGCAGAAGGAAAATGTACCGTCTTGCTAAAACAATTGAGGTGAACGTGATTATACTCTAACCAATTCATACCAAGAATTACATCCATTCCTTCTAAAGGCAGACAAACAAGATCAACCTCAAAGTCCCGACCAAACATAGACAAAGGACACTTCTAACATATTAGAGAAGTAGTCACCGAACCCTTAGCTGGAGTTTCTATGACCATCTCTCCATTCATATATGACAATACAAGACCCAACTTATATGCACATTCGGAAGCAATAAAACAATGCGTCGCACCAGTGTCAATAATAGCAATTAAAGGAGTATTATTAATGAAACATGTACCTCTGATCAGACGATCCTCAGTCGATGTCTGAGTGCCAGCTAAAGCAAACACCTTCCCACTAGCCTGGGGCTTCTTAGGTTTCTTGCACTGTGAACTAATGTGACCCTCTTCATTACAATTGAAGCACACAACATCAGTATGCCTGCACTCGGTGATAATGTGACCCTTCTTGCCACAACGGAAGCATCTCTTCTCATCATTGTTGCATGCATTGCTTTTGTGTCCTTTCTCACCACACTTAAAGCAGACAATCTCCGCAGGAGCACTTCTCGCATCTACATTTCTACCAGCTGGCTCCTTACCATCATTAGCTCTTTGTTTTCCTTTGTCCGCAGGAGCACTGTAAGGCTTAGGACGACTCTGCTGACTCCTTCCTCTTCGCTCATTCATTACCTTGTAATGAGCCTTAGTATCCTCTTCATAGATTCTGCAGCTACTGACCAACTCTGAGAAATGTCGGATCTTCTGATAACCGATAGCTCTCTTGATCTCAGCACGTAAACCATTCTCAAACTTGATACACTTGGAGAACTCAGCTGTCTCTGCAGTGTAGTGGGGGTAGAACTTAGCCAACTCCACGAACTTGGAAGCATACTCTGCGACAGACATGTCACCCTGTTTCAACTCCAGAAATTCTATTTCTTTCTTACCTCGGACATCTTCTGGGAAGTAACTCCTCAAGAACTCTCTACTGAAAACAGCCCAGGTGACAACTTCACCTCCATCCTCTAATGTCGGGCGAGTACTTACCCACCAGTCGTCAGCCTCTTCTGCTAACATATGAGCACCAAAGCGCACCTTCTGTGCATCTGTGCACTCCATAACCCTAAATATCCGTTCAATCTCTTTCAACCACTTCATTGCTCCATCGGGATCATACCTACCCGTGAAGGTGGGAGGATGATTCCTCAGGAACGTCTCCAGCTTACGGACTCCATCATCAACAACAACGCCAGCACCAACAACATGCGGCTGTCCTATAGCTTGCGCCACAGCTTGTAACGCAGCAGCTATCGCGGTATCATTTCTTCCTCTTCCAGCCATCTCTTAGCAAAATTCTACAACCAAGAACAACATATAAGCAACAAAACAAACGACAAAATAGTCGTCACTCGGCACAACTGACTCCACTACTTGGCCGGACAGACCGACCTGCTCTGATACCAATTGTAACACCCCGTATTCCCAACAAGATAAATCATACATATAAATCAGAGTATTTCAACGTATACGGAATGCTACACTTCGTAAAATACATAAGTAATAGAGTAAATTTTTCTATTAATGAATCCAAAATCAACTGATAACATTTTTAATAATTTCGCAACGGAAATAGTATTCATAATTCTGTTCAACCAAAATATGGCTCTAAGGCCTCAACGTCTTCAACATTAATACAAAATTCCCACTAAATTATTTCAACATGAAATCTCAAGGAAAAATACGTAACAAGGACAATCCAACAATAAAACCCGCCCCGTTACGTATCAGAGCATCCTAAGACCATGAGAGAGTCAACTCACAACTGCAGCTAGTCCTGAATATCTGCACTTGCCCACAAGGCGGCAATTCCAACAGAAGGGTGAGATACATATACAATAATAATAAGGATATCGTTCATCAACATAAAATTAATAACTTAAAACATCATAAACGTCAACATATTATTTCATTATTTAACTACACAACTTTTCGATGTAACTCATTAATTCTATCACAACTCGACAACACGACAAGGCTTCGACGACTTAGATAACATGACTCCAACTTAGACAACCTAGACGACTTGACTATGCAGCATGCATGTGGTACCAATCAGGGCATCAAGCCCCCAACAAATTTTGAGCGTAGGCTCACAGGGCATCAAGCCCCCAACGGGTTTTGAGCGTAGGCTCACAGGGCATCAAGCCCCCAATTTTAGTGCATATGTGGACTCTGTAAAATGCCATGACAACCAGCAACTTAATCCACTTAGACAACTTCTTACAACTCATATGACCTTGACACGACGATAAGGACTCTACTTCACAACATCCTAATACATCATCCAACTTCATAAATTCATATAAAATTATTCACAAGGAGTTTTTGTATCAAACAAAAGCCATTCGATAGCTAACATCTGTATCTACATCTTTCGTGTTTACACATAAGACCAATTATGTACTGATTAATACCAGTTTTTATTTTAAATTCGGGTACAGAGATGAAGTTTAACTGTGACCTACGTGCAGTAATTCGACGATAACTTAAGTTCCAAAAATAATTTTGAAGTCAAACCAAAGCCATTAAAAAGCTAACATCTATATCTATAACTTTCGTGTTTACATCCAAGACCGATTTCTTACTGATTAATACCAGTTTTTATTTTAAATACGGGTACAGAGATGAAGTTTCACTGTGACCTACGTGCAGTAATTCGACGATAACTTAAGTTCCAAAAATAATTTTTAAGTCAAACCAAAGCCATTAGAAAGCTAACATCGTTATCTACAACTTTCGTGTTTACATCTAAGACCGATTTCTTACCGATTAATACCAGTTTGTATCGCAAATTCGGGTACAGAACTTAAGTTTCACTAAAATTCTATTCATCAAAATCTAATCACTTTCTAATAACAACCCTTTTTCATATAATCTCTTTAGACTCTCTTAGTTTTTAGAAATCAAACACCCAATATTACTAATCATCTAACAACAGTTATTCTAACATGATTCGGGGGCTTCTTATTCCATTATTAATCAATTTCATAGTTAACCTAGTTTTCCCAATTTTCATCAATTCTCATGTTAAATTAGTTTTCAGAACTACATGCTTAGAATTAAAGTATAAGTTCCCACCCTTACCTTAGTTTTGATGAGCGAATAACCCTACAGCTGCTCTTGATTCTCTAAGCCTCTTCTCTCTTGGTGCTTCTCCCTTTTTCTCCAAAACCCTTCTTTTCTTTTTTTTTTTACGTGAAAAATGTTTCTTTTCTCTGACTTCTATTCCTTAACCTCTCACTTCCTTATTTAATTCCTACTAATTCCACTTAATACTATTATTTCCATTTAATTCTAATTTCAACCCCTTAACTCTACTTATTCCCTTCACCACTCATCTCCTTACAATTAATTAAAATAAAGTCATTCAAATAAAAGTACATCACATACATATAATAAATCAAGTAAATAGACTCTATATTTAATAAAATAAATAAAAGCAACTAGGGCGTTACATCTGGGGTCTGCAAGACAAGCTCTGAAGGTACTTCAGAGGCTGTCCTTCAGAACCTCAAAGAGAGCAACTCAGAACCTGAGCGTTCAGAATCTGAGACTATCAAGTCTAAGACTCTGAAAACTTTGGGACTCAGAAGCTCATTCAATCAAACTCTAAAACAAACTAAGCTGATAATTAATAATCAACATAAGACTCTGGTAAGCAAAACTAATCCTAGATTAGGAAAGCAATCCAAGCCCTATAGTGATTATCAATCAAAGCCTAGATTTCAAAGTCAATGGACTAAGAGGGTCAATTTTCAAAGACCAAACTTTCAAAGAAAATTCTTTAATAGTCCACAAAGTTTTTCACAAAGGCAAAGAAGAACTAAAGAATATAGAACTGACCAAACTGGACCCAGACAACAATGGGTACCAAGATGTAAAATTGTTTTCTATTCAGATTTTCACTGTAGGAAGAATCATTTCAAACCAGATGAATGGAAGCAAGTGATCAGCTATGGAAGGAAAACTTATGTTCCTAAACATTACTTTACTTCCAGAGCTGTCGAAGTGGACAAGGCAAATGATTATTGGAGAAAATTTCACAATGAATATAGAGGATATTATTACAATAAGAAATTGTTCTCATCTTTGAAACTTGAAGATGGTGGAACAGTCGGCTTTGGAGGAAATCAGAAAGGCAAGATAAAAGGTAACAGGTATTGTAGGTAATTCCTCCCTCTCTATTAATAATGTTTGGTTTGTAGATGGACTTAAACACAACCTATTTAGCATCAGTCAATTTTGTGACAATGGGTTTGTGGTTAACTTTGATAAAGGGTTATGTACTGTAATTAGAGAGTCTGATAAGTCCATAGTGTTCAAAGGTAAGAGAATAGGCAATGTTTTTAAAGTAAACCTTTCTGATTTGGCAGACCAAGAGGTAAAATGCTTGCTAACTCTGAGTGAAGAAAAGTGGGTTTGGCATAAGATGTTAGGTCATGCTAACTGGAGGTTAATCTCTAAGCTTAGCAAACTTGACCTTGTCAGAGGCCTACCTAAGCTTCAATATCACTCAGATGCTCTTTGTGGTTCCTGCCAAATAGGAAAGAGTGTAAAGACCTCTTTTAAACCAAAGCATGTTGTCTCTACCTCCAATCCCTTAGAACTGCTTCACATTGATTTGTTTGGCCCTGTGAGTACAGCCTCAATCAATGGGAAGAAATATGGACTAGTCATTGTTGATGATTACAGTAGATGGACTTGGGTTAAATTTCTCAAGAATAAGGATGATGCTTATGATGTCTTTAGCAATTTCTGCACACAGATACAAAAAGAAAAAGGTTTACACATTTTGAAAGTTAGAAGTGATCATGGTGGTGAATTTGAAAATGAAATGTTTGAAAGTTTTTGTGAAAAATATGGCATCTTACATGAGTTCTCTTCTCCTAGAACTCCACAACAAAATGGGGTTGTAGAAAGAAAGAATAGAACTCTGCAAGAAATGGCCAGAACCATGATGCATGAGACTAACATTGCTAAGTATCTGTGGGCAGAGGCTGTAAACACAGCGTGTTATGTTCAAAATAGAATCTATATTAGACCTATTTTGAATAAGACAGCATATGAACTATTCAAGGGAAAAAAACCCAGTGTTTCCTACTTTCATCAATTTGGGTGTACATGTTACATTCTAAATACAAAAGTTCATCTGAAGAAATTTGATGCTAAAGCTTACAAGGGAATCTTTATTGGATACTCTGAACGCTCAAAAGCATACAGAGTGTATAATTCTGAAACTCATACAGTGGAAGAAAGTATGCACATAAAATTTGATGACAAGCAGCCTGACCATGTGTCAGAGCTAGTTGAGAATTTTGCAGATATTCAACTATCAGATGATGAAGACTCAGAACCTGAAGAAACATCAGGACCAACTCAACGAACCTCTGAAGAAACAAATTTAGTTCCTGAAACCTTGGACTCTGAAGATCACCCAGCATCAGAACTTATCAGAAGTAGTCCAAGCAGAATTGAGCAATCAAAACAATCCTTCAAATACAAATCATCTCATCCAGAAGAGCTAATCTTGGGAAACAAGGATAGTCCAAGAAAAACCAGATCAAGCTTCAGAAATGAAGATTCATTAATTGGATTAATCTCCTTAGTGGAACCAAGTTCAACTGATGAAGCACTAGCTGATGATGCATGGATTGTTGCAATGCAAGAAGAGCTCAACCAGTTTGAAAGAAATGAAGTTTGGTGCGTACTACCCAAGCCTTACAAGAAAAATATCATTGGAACAAAATGGGTCTACAGAAACAAATTAAATGAACAAGGAGAAGTTGTTCGTAATAAGGCAAGACTGGTAGCTCAAGGGTATAGTCAACAAGAAGGAATTGACTATACTGAAACATTTGCTCCTGTAGCAAGACTTGAGGCTATCAGACTACTTCTTTCATATACTACTTATCATAGTATTATTTTGTATCAAATGGATGTCAAAAGTGCATTCTTAAATGGCTACATTTCTGAAGAAGTATATGTCAAACAACCTCCTGGTTTTGAAGATACCTCACATCCTGATCATGTTTTTAAATTAAAGAAATCTCTTTATGGACTGAAACAAGCACCCAGAGCTTGGTATGAAAGACTAAGCAATTTTTTAGTTGAAAAAGGTTTTCAAAAAGGTCATGTTGACAATACTCTCTTCAGCAAAACATTTAAGAATGACATTCTAATTGTTCAAATTTATGTTGATGATATTATCTTTGGATCTGCTAATTCATCTTTATGCAAAGAATTTTCTAAAATTATGCAGGAGGAATTTGAAATGAGCATGATGGGAGAGCTAAAATTCTTTCTGGGAATACAAATAAACCAGGACAAAGATGGCACCTACATTCATCAAACAAAATATACAAAGGAGCTGCTGAAGAAGTTCAACATGGATGACTGCAAACCAATGACAACTCCAATGCATCCAACAAGCAGTCTCAGCAAGAAAGATTCAGAAAGCAAAGTTGATCATAAGCTCTACAGATGTATGATAGGTTCTTTACTTTACCTAACTGCATCAAGGCCTGATATTTTGTTTAGTGTATGTTTGTGTGCTAGATTCCAATCAGATCCTAGAGAATCTCATCTTACTGCTGTAAAGAGAATCTTTAGATATCTAAAGGGAACCACAAATCTTGGATTATTTTATAAGAAATCAAATGATTATAAGCTGATAGGATTCTGTGATGCTAACTTTGCTGGAGATAAGATTGAGAGAAAATCCACAAGTGGCAACTGTCAATTTGTGGGTGAACATCTTATATCTTGGGCTAGCAAGAGACAAACTACAATAGCTTTGTCAACAGCAGAAGCAGAGTATATATCAGCAGCCAAGTGCTGTACACAACTACTCTGGATGAGATATCAGTTAGAGGATTACAAAGTTAATAGTCATAATATTCCACTTTTCTGTGACAACACTGCAGCTATTCAACTTTCTAAAAACCCAATTTTGCATTCAAGAGCTAAACATATTGAAATTAAACATCATTTCATAAGAGACCTTGTTCAGAAGGGTAGTGTAAATATTCAATACATTGAAACTGAAAGACAATGGGCTGACATATTTACAAAACCCTTAGCAGTTGAAAGACTAGATTTTATTAAAAAGCATCTGAACATGACTCTAGTCTCTGAAGATATCAAGCTCTGACTTACAAAATTGTAAATTCAGCCTCTGAAGAATGGAAAGTCTTCAGACGCTGAAATTTTTTTAAAGCTCTGAAGTGTTTCCCATGTGGAGTACACGTGTCAATTAATTTGTCTTTTCTCTTAACTCTGTGATTGGTTAGTGTAAAGGCAGTTTATGACGAAATTCTTTATTGCAACGAATATACTCCCCCATCATTCTTTTAAGTTTTTCAAAATCTTTTTTATTCCCTTCTCGCACAAGTTCACTTTCCCTTCTAGCCCGTCTCTTTTAAAACTCAGAGCACCTTCTTTCTCCCTCATACTAGCAAAACCCTACTCACTAATATCAACAATGGCAAGCTCATCATCTGTCTCAAGATTCCCAGAGGACATTCCAATCAACATATATGCTCAAGACTCCCATCTTAAAGATGCCACTATGAATCTTAGGTTTGAGGAAAGTAAATTGGTTATGGAAAGGCCAATAGACTTTGAGGCCTTGAAAGTCAATGGACATGACTACAAGGAATTCTTTTTTGCACAAGGTTGGGGGCACTACTTGGATATGCTTAATGGGCCTATCTATTCCAATTTAGTGTTTGATTTCTGGAGAAAGAGTGAAGTTGTAACTTTGGCCGATGCTAATGCTGAACTTCAAAATCTAATTAATCAAAACCCAAGTGCAAATAAAGGAAAATCAAGAGAAGAATTAGGTCTAAGAAAATTTACTGAAATAGAAATTCGTTCTAGTGTTGGAGGCTTTCAAGTCATTTTGACAAGAAGAAATTTGGCCAAAATGCTAAATCTTCCCAACACTGGAATGATAAGACTCTATACTGCAGCTTCTGGAAGAAAGTCAGTATATCTGGATGATATTGCCAGACTTTGTTTTAAGGATCAGATGCTGTCCAACAAGGTGAGTCATCTGAATGATCGTGCAAAGGTTTTTGCCAAATTTTTTTTCTCTTCTTTTCTACCAAGAGATACTGGCAGTGACTCTCTGAATTTGGATCAGAGACACTTTATCTACTTCCTCTCCACCAAAAGGAAAATGAATCTACCTGCCTATCTTTTTCACCATCTATGTGAGACAATCTGTGAAGCTCAAAAGTTTGAAAATCCTTCCAAATTGATCTCCTCATCCCAGGCTTCTAAGCTTCATTTTTGAGCAACTTGGTCTTCCTGATAGATTCATGCTTGCTGGAGTGTCTGACGACCTTGAACAAGTTAGAGCTCTAATTCTTGATGCTAAAGTCTTAGTGAGTCTACGTTTGAAGAGATCAGACCAGCTCATCTATCCCCAAAAACCTCTTCTAGTGAATAAGACCAAATTCAAGCCAATCAGTGATGCCTTCATTTTTGATAATGAACCTCCTGAAGTCATTTTAGAATACATGAGGTTAATGAAGGAAAGAGGAACTCCCATCACTCATAAGGACATTGGAAGAGGTGATGGCCCAACTTTTGCACAGATTATGAGAGCAGTTAAGGAAGAGGTGTTCAGTGACTATGAAGAAGATGAAGTGGTTGAGGAACCCTCCATGCAAGAGGCGTCTAGACATAGGTCAGAGGATGATCATTCAGAGGCTGACAAAGAGCCAGTGGTTGCAGACTCTTCTGTAAAAGACCTGCTAAGTGCGAAATTTCTCAAAATCGCACAAAGCATTGCACCTTTAGGGGACAAAAGAGACAAAGATTAGATTCTGGTAATACTCATTCTGTTAATTATTGCAATCAAATATCTGAATCATCTATTCTAGAACATGTTCAACCCCTACATACCATCTATTCAACATCCTCTGAACCTGAATTTGTCAACATTTCAGACTCAGAGTCAGAGTCTTCTGACTCATCGTTTGATAATCTTATGAATAGTTTTGAACAATTCTCTTCCAAAGCTAAGCATATTCCTGAGGAGGAAACAGCTAAGCCATCAAATTGTTCTAACCCTCAGCCATCACCCAAAATTCTCTCTGAAGAAGAGATTCTGAAAGAAACTTCTTTTAGAGTTTCTCCCATTCATGGAACCTCTGAACCACCCAATGCCATCTCATCTGACCCATCTTCACCAATTCCATCAGATTCTCCCAACTCCTCCCCACCTCTGATGCTTTTAGATACTGTAACTGCAATAAATGATAGAATTGATGTACCAACTGATCATGAGACTCACTCTCCTAGTGGTCCAAGTCCACCAGTATTTGCACCACCTATGGCACAGCCAGAAACAGATAGTTCAGACCCCATAGCAACAGCTCTTCACATCATACGAGGTACGCTTTCTGAACAAAACACTAAGCTAATAGAGCTGGTAGCATACTCAGGGGCATCTGAAAGACTGGCTCAACAACTTCGCACTCTGCATTTTTCCAAACACCCCTAGGATTTTTTTTTACCCTTTTGTTTTTAGCCTATTGAATCTTATTTCTTTGTTTCAAATTTTTTTTGCTGATGACAAAAGGGGGAGTATTATTTTAGTTGTAGTTATACAATTGTCAGTAGTTTCTTATTTCTACTTACATAATAATATCTGAAACTGTCTGAAATAAGAATCTTATTTTTTCTCTCTCTTGCAAAATATTTATGAACTTAAGTGAAAAGGGGAACAAATTAATAAACATAATTGTGTTTGCATAGATGAAGGTAGTTAAGATTGTGCTCTTAATTATTTTTATCAGATTCAAGAGTTAAGCTTGCAAACCTTACACTCTGAGAATCAAGTATGTAGATACAATCAAATTTATCAAATTGTTCTTATACTGATTCAACATAATTATGGATAAAACTTAGGGGGAGCTTGCAAACCTAACCCTAATGGTTTATCAGACTCAGGGGGAGCTTACAAACCTCAACAACCTGATGTTGACATAATTAAATTAATCAACAAACAATTGTATTTAATACCTATGTTTGTCATCATCAAAAAGGGGGAGATTGTTGGAACAAAATGAGTTTTATTAATAAAACACCCTAAGTTTTGATGATAATAAGGTATTAAATGGACAATTGGTATTACTAATAAATGATCTAGTGTGCAGGCACAAAGCAAAAATATCATCCTTATAGATCTTCATTTGGGCATCTGAAGGACACTGTCTGAAGTGTTAAGGCTCTGATGATGCTGAAAGCATCAGAGCCTCTGAAGAAGTCCTCAGAGGCCAAAAAGAAAGAAACACAGTCTGAAGCGTGTGTACATCTTCAGAAGATCAAATTAACGGTATCATCAGATCCTGAAGAACTCTCTCTGAAGAAAGACAACTAATAAGCAATGCAATAGTACAACGGTCCTGTCAAAGAGTACAACCGTCTTGTCAACAAAAAAGGAGAGTGTACAACCAACAGTTCTCTTCTCAACGTCTTTATACCTAGAGTATAAATAGAAGACATCCTCATAGAGAGAAGACTACTGGAAGATCATCTGAACTTAGAAAGATTCAAATCATATTCAAAGCTGTGTACTGTGTTATTCTTTCTAGTGTTATATTCTAAGTTAAATATCTTTTGATATTACAGACTCTGAGCTTAGTGTTTAGAGAGTCTTGCTTAGAACTTTCAGTCCTACTTAATCTTTGTATTAAGTTAGTTTGTGAAGTCTCTTTGTCTTGTGTGACTTAGAGCAGGAAGTCTTAAGTCTTGTGTGACTTGAGCAAGGAAGTCTTAAGCTTGTGTGCTTAAGCAAAGAAGTCTCTTTGTCTTGTGTGACTTAGAGCAAGGAAGTCTCTTGCTTGTGTGGTTGAGCATTAGTTGTGTAATCTTTGTGATTATAGTGAAATCCCTTGGAAGTGCAAGGGGACTGGACTACTCTCGTTTTGTGAGAGGAACCAGTATAAAACTTCTGTGTGTTATTTCTCTCTCTCTCTCACTGTTTTATTTGTGTTTTGTGTTTAGTTAAGTTTATCATATCCGCTGCATTTCTAGATTTCTTAAGACAAAAGAAACATTTTTTAAAACACAATTCAATACCCCTTCTTGTGTTTTTCACCTTCATAGTTGACCTTTGAACAAGTCATCAAGCTTGATAAGTTGTAGTTGATGTAGCCCTCTGATGACTGGGAATTCCTTTGCTTCTGATGAACCTTTGATAACTTGGAGTTTGATTGGTCTTTGAATGTTTGGCCTCTGAACTTTGAGCTTCTTTGAGCTTCTGAACTTTGTATAGCTTCTGACCACGTTGTAGCATCTGAACTCTTTCAGAGTCTAAATATTCAGACTTCCATTGGTTTCATCAGAGTTTAAATTAAGTGTGCTCTTGATTAAACGTTGAATTCTCCTGCACTTAATTTAAACATTAGTACCATCAATTGTCCATTTAATACTTTGTTATCATCAAAACCTAAGGTTGTGTATTAACACATATTTTGTTCCAACAATGACTAGCAGATAGCATCTGAACTCTTGTAGGCATCTGAACATCCTTGAGCTTCTGAACTTCTCTGAGCCTCTGAACTCCTTCAGACGTTCTGATCCTCTTTGAGCTCCTGAACTTTGTTTAGCTCCTGACCACGTTGTAGCTTCTGAACTCTTTCAGAGTGTAATTATTCAGAGTTCCATAGGTTTCATCAGAGTCTAAATTAAGTGAGCCCTTGATTTAACGTTGAATTCTCCTGCACTTAATTTAAACATTAGTACCATCAATTGTCCATTTAATACTTTGTTATCATCAAAACCTAAGGGTGTGTATTAACACATATTTTGTTCCAACAATCTCCCCCTTTTTGATGATGACAAACATAAGTATTAAATACAATTGTTGTTGATATAAATCAGCTATGTTGACATTAGGCTTCTGAGTTTCGCAAGCTCCCCCTAATTCTGATAACCCATAGGGTTAGGTTTGTAAGCTCCCCTTATTTTGTATCCATAGTTAATTTTAATCAGTTTCAGAATTACTTTATTATATGACTTAAATTATTCATATTTCACTATATAAAGAACAAGGTTTGCAAGCTTCTTCTTTTCATAGTGTGATAATCTTTGAATAAAGTTGCACCCTTACTCAAGAACTAACTATGAATAATAAACTTCAATTAATAAATGCATTCTCCTTGAAATTAAGCCCTTAATGCAGATGCAAGATGAAGCAATATTTAAATTGAATGACAAAATAGGATCAGAGGCACTTAGAGACGTCTACACACACACTTGGTTCTGATGGTTATCATTAACAGCTTCAGAGTTCAAAATATTTTCAAACAGTTCAGAGCCTAAAAAAAATCTTTTCAAAGAAAATAGCTCAGAGTCTGAACAAAAATTTGAAAACAGTTCAGAGCTCTTTAGTACAATATTTTGAAATCCTCAAGGTTCAGATTGTCATATCAAAGCATGTACCTCATGCTACTATTTTGACCACTCTCCTACGTTCTCTCTCTGAAGCACTACAAGGCCCTAAAAAACCAAGTAATTTCGCTTCTTCCAACAATTGATTTACCAATATTCTTTCTCCCCCTTTTGTCATTATAAAAAAGGTAAGCAATTAATAGTCATTTCAACTTTCAATGCCGTCAAATCAGGAGTGGTTGAACACATTTAATACTCGGCCATTGAATTATGCTTATAAAAGGAGAGAGATACCTAGTCATTTTTTTACTCACACAGAATAATCTTAGGTTATTGATAGATCTCTTGAGAGAAAAAATGAAACGCTCAGAGAATAAGAAAGTAGTTTCAACGAGAGATAGTCAAGATAGGAGAAAACATAAGAAGAAACCAATTGAAACAAAGCCAGTGTCTGTTACAGAAGAACTCAGTTCAGAGTCTGAAGAGAAATCTTTGGACTCTGACTGTTTTAAGTTCTGAAGACATATTTTCCTGAAGAAAATCAAACTGATATCCAAGGCTCTAGAGGGGCTAGAGTCTTTTTCTGAGGAAAACCAAACTGATGCATCAGAGTTGGTTTCTTCAAGAAGGACTACTGGTTGGATGGCTTCAGCCAAAACCTCAACCTTTCCCCTCTGCAAAGGTCATGTAGGCTTGTAACCACAAACATGACCTTCTAGAGCATTCAGAAGATAGTTCTTAGAAATGTAATATGTAATCGAGAACTTATGTTCTCAATGAAATAAAATCCATTACTTTTGGCTTGTTTAATTTTTGATTTCTTATTAAAATTTCTTCTCTTGTTATGTAATTTGATTCTTTAAGAATATCCACATATTGTACTTGTCAAATTATATGAATGAAACTCAAGAGTTTGAAAATTCAATTTGCAAGATTGTTTGCTTTAACGAAAATGAAAATCAGTTAAAGAATTAAAACAAACAAACGGCATACTAAACAGAATTAACGATAGACAAATAAGCATTCAGATAGATATGTTAGATTAACAAGCAGAGTTGTATCCTAACCAAAAGTTTAACCTAGTCAGAGTGCTTAGCAAATTATTAATCATGAAGTCATATAAGCAGTCAAATAGGTCCTAAGGTTGGGGTTGACTACAGAGAGATGCTAGGGTTGTCATTATGTTTTTCTGATTAGTATTTACTTCTTCCATCAATCCCACAAACTTGTCCACTTTTGCTTCAATCCTTCTGATGTCATTCTCATAGACAGGGTTCCTCAGATGCTGTTGATTGGCTTGATTACCCCTCAGACTGTCTTGAAGAGGAACATTCAGATCGTCCATTATTGAAGCTAACCTTTCCCTAAGGTCTTGCCCAATATTTTCTCTTACAGTAGAGGATTCAGGATGATCCCTCTCTGTGTCTCTTTGAGTCTGAATGTCATCCTCAGCATTGATGTCCTTCCCTTTGTCACATTTTCTCTGTTCTTCCACAGCTACCCTTTGTAGATTGTGTAGTTCCTTTATCAGTTCCTCTGTCAGACTTATCCATTGAGCAGCATACTCAGATGAAGGCATGTATGTTTGCCTTAGGTCATAAAGACCATGTATCTGTTTAAACAAGTCATTGCAATTGCTCAAGACATCAGGATTGTTTGATTGGGTTGGATGAGGTTCATTGGATAAGGGTGTATGAGGGTTTGAAAATGTTTGAGTCATAAATGGCTGAGCTATTTTATGCTTAGATTTGGCATTAAGCAGTTCAAAATTAGCTAGAATTTCATCTAACTCATTAGGGTCAGAATCAGTCGAAGATGATGATGATGAGATGTTAATAAAGACTGGTTCAGGGTGAGTTGTTTTGACAGGTTCTGATATAAGTTGTTTTATGGTAAGATTATCTTCAGAACTTGTCTGGTTATAATTTGAGAATGGTTGGGTTGATGATGAGGTTAAATGAATTACTTGAGCAGGAGTAACAACAGTTTTAGAGAGAGATACATCACCTGATTTGTTATGATCTGAGGTTTCAGCAATCTTTTCCTCAGGCTCTTTGGTAAGTTGCTTTTGTCTGACACTGAGAGGTTCTTCATCACTTTCTGAGCCTTCAACTTTATATGCTTTCACTAGCCTTCTTCTCTTCTTCTTCTTCTTCAATTCTTCCTTCTCAGTTTTAAACCCTTCTCCTAGGTTATCCAGCAGTTGAATATACTTATTGACAATGCCACTAGAAACTATAGGCATTTCAATGTTCCATTTCTTTACTAAGGAAGGTTCTGAGTGAGATTGAGGTATCAGAGGTTCTGAAGGTTGTACCTCATGTCTTGTCAATAAGTTCATGTGAGAGAGTGTATGAGCAGATATTGTGGAGGCTCTGAATTCTCTTAACAAGTAGTCATGACCAGCAGTTTTGATTATATCTATCACTCCACATTGATAGAAAATCTCACTGAGGATTCTTGGGTAGACTACATGTATATCAGACTTGGCTTGATTTTGAGTTTTAAGCACATATTTGCATAGGTGATCAAAGGTGTATTTAGCCCAATTTAAATCATATTTCCTTGTGAGAAAATAGACAAAGTGTCTATGATCCCATGACAAATGATCAGGATTTTCACTTCCTGGAAATATAGAACTTAACATGATTTTGGCTAATACCCTCTGAGTGGGCTTTAGATCACCTGTCTTGTTGCTCTCACAACTTGTTCCCTTGACATAGCAATGTCTTGTCATATTCTTCAGAAACATAGATTCTTGTGCTTCATTGTGACTAAAGGTATAGTGGATGCCTTCGTTTGGGATGGATAGTACCTTAGCCAAGTTTGAAGCAGTAAGAATTACTTCAAAGCCGCACACAACAGAATGCACCTCTGTTTCCTCAATGATTCTCAATCCTAACTCTTGAGGGGTCTTGTCTTCATTTTCGGCTTTTTCTTTTCTCCTTGCAGCAAGCTCCTTGTGATAATCTTCAATTGTCCTTACCTTGCTTCTGATCCAGAAATCTTTTACCAGAGTAGGATAGATTGGACCATTTAATAGGTTCATGTATCTAAAGCCCCCTTTTTGATTAGAAAAGAACTTTAGAACATCAAACTGATTCTTTTCCAAACTATCAAAGTCCACTGGTTGTTCCATAACCAGGTTCAGAGATTTTCCCTCCATCTTAAGAGATAAATCTGTAGAAAACATTTCTGTGCAAGTGATGGTGTTGATCGGAAGGTTATTAGGAAAAATAAACAAAGAGTTTGAGACTGATGTTGAAGTAGATGCCATTTCAGAAGGTTAGAATGTAGTTTTTGCTAAAACTAGAGAAAGGGTTTGTTCTAGTTTTGAAGGATAAAAATGAAGGATGTGATAGTTTAAAGTGTGAGTGTTTAAAAACATAAGACAAATTAAAACACACAATACATTAATTAAAAAAATAAAACAAACTAATCATTAACTGCATTCAAACCAATCAGAACGTGTGTACGTGTTGTCTATTTGGCGCCAAAAAGTTTTAGTATAAAATACTTAAACGTTTCCAATTCATTTCCTATTCAGAGGCTTAACCGTCAGAGGTTGAAAAGTTTCTCAGAGTCTGGACTACTTCAGATGCTGAGATCCAAAATACTTCAGAGTCTGAAAAAGTGTCCTTCAAGATACTTAAAAGAATGTTCAGACATGATTTTTCAAGGTTTTTAGTTCTGAACATTTTGTATACTAAGAAGACATTTTCAAACCTTTGAATGTTATTCCTCTGAGATGTCATTCAGGAGTTAAGCATACTTACCTTGCATTGAAGCTTTCTTGATTTAATTGTAGTCAGAGTCATAGCCTGAGCAATCACTCCACCACACTGAGTTGTTGTCATCTTCAAAACAGGCTTCAAATTCTTCATGCTCCACTTCATCTTCTTCTCCATCTGACTCTTCAAAAATGTGCCTTCTATGCACAATTGCTCTTCTTCCATTCACAGTCACATGCATCCATGTGATTGGAAGGTTCAGAGACTTAGTTTCACCTGCAATCAAGTAAACAATTTTGTCTCTTGGTACCCACTTGTTTGAGGGTCCTAGACTGTTAGTTGCCAAATCTTCATCCTCCATTTGTTTCATCTGAGTGCTATCAGATACAAATGTAGTGTAAAGATTTGGGAGAGAGAAGCTTCTACCAATAACTGATGAGCTTGGTTCCTTTAGTGTTTTATTACTAGAGTATCCAATCCCATTAGTATTGTTGGTCTTAAGGTTGCAAAGCATGGAAATAATTTTATTTTGATCAGCATTAGTGTTGCAATACTCTTTGAGAGCAAAAGAGTGCTCAAAGGGTTTGTAACACATAGCATAATCATTCTTAAGATCTTTTGTTTTGATAAAAATGTTTTGTACAAGATCTTCAGAGTGATTTGCTTGCTTACTTAAATTCTCATAATCTGCTTTAAACTTTTTATACTTCTGCTGACTATTAGAGAGTTTAAGTAAAGTCTTCTTAAGATGCTTGATCAATTTTACTTTAGAAAGACAAGAATATACCTGATTCATTGTTCTCTGGATACTGTCTATGCTCTCAGGTTTTGACTTTTCATCAGAACGTGAGTCTTCAGAGTCTGAGCCATCTTCAGAACTTGATCCTTCAGCTCCTGGTGCTCTTTCAGACTCATCTTCAGAGAAGTTGTCTAGTACATCCCATGTTGTCATTCCTTTAGTCAGTCTTCCTCCATTCTTCTTGAAGTTGTACCATCTTTGAATTTTTCTTGAAAACCTTTCAAGATACTCTTTATCAGGTTCTTCAACAAGATCTTCATGCTCCAATGCTTGCTTTCCTTTCCTTGCTGCTTCTGCTTATTCTCCTTTCAACTCTTGCATATCCTTCAGAGCCAATTCATGTACTCTGAGTAAATCAATCAATGATTCAGGACTCATTGAGATGATGTCTTCAGTTTCCTCTATAGTGTTTGAAATTGGATTCCAATTCAGAGGCAAACTTCTCAGCAACTTGCTTACAAGCTCTTTGTTGCTGAGTTTGTTGTTGTAGTCTTCAAGCTTGCTTGGGATGGCTTGAAACCTTAAGTTCATCTCTTCAATGCTCTCATTTTCCTTCATCCTAAACTCCTCATATTGATCTAACAAACCATTTACTGTTGCCCACTGAATGCTTTCATTATCATCACTAATGAGGAAAGAGTAGTAGTTGTAGAAACAATACTAGAAGTTTGATTAACCCTTGATGTGGAAGGATTTTGATTGTTGCTCAGATCTTCATTTAAGTTCAGTCCATCTTCAATTTCTTTGACAAGATCAGCAACTTGTTGATATAACTTCTGCTTCCAATCATCCATGTTTTGAGCCATGGTGGTTTTCTCCTTTGGATCTTGACTGTCTCACGGTTAAGTGATTTACCAAAAGAACCGGAGCTCTGATACCAATTGAAGGTGCGTGGAGAAAACACAAGAAGGGGGGTTGAATTGTGTTTTGGGTATTTAAAAACTTTTCTAGATACTTAAATCTATCAGAGTCTTTAAGCACAGCGGATTTGTTTACACAATTAAACTAACGGTTAAGTGAATGATGAAGGAGTAAATGAGAGAGTGAGAGAGAGAAGAACACACAACAATTTATACTGGTTCCCCTCACAAATTGAGAGTACTCCAGTCCCCTTGTTTCCAAGAGAGTTTACTATAATCACAAAGATTACAATAGATGCTCAAGCACACAAGCTCAAGACTTCCTGCTCTTAGTCACACAAGACAAAGAGACTTCCTTGCTCTGATCACACAAGATCAAAGACTTCCTTGCTCTGATCACACAAGATCAGAGACTTCCTTGCTCAAGAACACAAGCTTAAGACTTCCTGTTCTAAGTCACACAAGACAGAGAGACTTCCTTGCTCTTATCACACAAGATCAGAGACTTCCTTGCTCAAGCACACAGGCTCAAGACTTCATGCTCTAATCACTAAGAATGAGACTTATATGCTTCTACACTAAGCAGAAGACTTTCTTACTTCTACACTAAGCAGAAGAGCTTCTACACTAAGCAGAAGACTTTGTTGCTTCTACACTAAGCAGAAGACTTACTACTAAATTATAAGCTTAAACTTATTACAAACATAATAACTTCAGAGGCTTAAGCTAGTTTCTATGCTCACTTTATTTGAGAGATATTTTCTATTACAATGCAGATTCTCACTTTCTTCTGAGAGATGTTTTCTAATGAAGAGCGCTAGTCATCAATTCTTTCTTTGGCATATTTATATGAGTTGAGAAAGACATTGAGACGTTGGAGAAATTCCCGTTGTAAAATGGACAGCTGTAGTCTTTAAAGATCCGTTGAGTAAAGCCACGTCTTCCTTTGCAGAGAAGCTCCACCTTTACTGTTTGTCCAATAGTACAGTTATAAGGTACAACTAGCTCCTAGAGAGAGGGATCACATCCTTTGTGACCGTTGCAATTAGTTGACCTTAGAACAAATCATCAGGCTTGATAAGTTGTAGTTGATGTAGCCCTTCTGATGATTTGGGGAAATCCTTTGCTTCTGATGAACCTTTGATTACTTGGAGTCTGATTGGTCTTTGAATGGTTGACCTCTGATAGTCCTTCGCAATTCAGCTTCTGAACGTCTTCATCCTCTGAATGACTCATGACTAGCAGATAACATCTGAACTCTTGTAGGCATCTGAACATCCTTGAGCTTCTGAACTTCTCTGAGCCTCTGAACTCCTTCAGACGTTCTGATCCTCTTTGAGCTCCTGAACTTTGTTTAGCTCCTGACCACGTTGTAGCTTCTGAACTCTTTCAGAGTGTAATTATTCAGACTTCCATAGGTTTCATTAGAGTCTAAATTAAGCGAGCTCTTGATTTAACGTTGAATTCTCCTGCACTTAATTTAAACATTAGTACCATCAATTGTCCATTTAATACTTTGTTATCATTAAAACCTAAGGGTGTGTATTAACACATATTTTGTTCCAACAGTTACCACTGGCTTAGCTAGAACAAGTCAGAATGTTTCAGTGCCAAAGCGAGTCCAAACGAAGGATGCTCACTTAGCGAGGTTATCCATTCTTAACTGTGTTTTAAAATTTTCATCAGTTTTGCACATGAGTTTTTCATTTGCAAAGTAATGTTTTGGAACAAATGCCTTTCTTCCCTTGCAAATGACAACTTTCCATTTTTCAAGTAGAACACTTCCTTTTCTGAAGTATAAATCTGTATTATAGACAATTTCATATTTCGGTACCTATTTGAGTCCATAGTTGTTAGTTCTTCTATTCTTATCTTTATATAGTTTCTTTTGCCAGTTTCTTGGATAAACTCTCTTTTGAGAACTAGAATTTTTAAAAAAAATTGTTTTAATCCAATAACTCTTAGGAATAGGTTTAGATTTAGAATAACCATAAGTTTTTGGTTTTGAGCCTGACCATGATTCATGTTTGCTGTACACCAACCTCTTAGTGTTATTCTCCATCAGATGCATTGGTTGTTTCAGAATCACTTTCTTAGCAACATTAGGTTCAGAAGTATTCAGTATCTTGGTTTCGACAACCTTGGATTCTGATTCTTTTTTATTCTTGTTTCTCGAACTCTGAGTGGGTTCTTCTGAAGTAATTCTGGATGCTGAAGTATTTGCTTCTGAGACTTCTTCAGATTTTTTAACCATTTCCTCTAAGTATTCTTCGAGTTCTGAGACAATCACTGCTTTACCTTTTACATCCTTAGGCAAAAAAACTTTATACAGATGAGGATAGTCTTTCTTTAAACAGATTGAGGTGTTAGGAGTTCTGTTACAACATCCAAGGCCTTCACTTTCATTTTTACAGTTATGAAAAAGCATAGAAACAGTTTTACTTTGATCCATATTTTTCCTACTAAATTCATGAAACTCAATTTCAAATTCATCATAAGGTTTATTGCACGTGGTACAACCTTTTTTCAAGATTCTTTATTCTGACTAAAGAGTCATTGTAAAGATTTTGAAATTTATGTGCCCTTTTTGACATTTCATCGTACTTATTTTTGAAATCGTTTAATTCTGATGAAACGTCAAGAAACCTTATCATGAATTTTTTAAGATACAATATTAGTAGTTATTTGGTGTTACTAGAATATACCACATCGAAATCATCATCACTGTTGTCAGAGTCTTGATCAGGTTCTGAGTCATCACAGGAGTTAACATCCAAGCCAGCACCAGCCATGAGAGCTAAGTTGGCTTCTTCTTCTTCTTCTTCTTCTTCTTCTTCTTCTTCTTCTTCTTCTTCATTAGACGATAGACTCATATTTTCAAATGTTGCCATAAGACTCTTCTAAAGTTTTCTTCTAAATTTGTCCTTCTTGTCATTTGTTTTCTTGTTTACATCTTTTGACCTTTCAGGACAATCTGCCATGAAATGTCCATTCTTCTTGCATTTGAAACATGTCTTGTCTTCCTTGCTGTTCATATTTCTTGAGCTATTTCCCTTGTAATTTTTGTTGAAGCTTCTCTTGGTCCATTTCTGAAAGTTCTTGGTGAAGTATGCAAATTCATCATCATCTTGGTGTTCTTCTTCTATATCATTTATGGAAGATTCTTCTTCACACTCCATAGTTTTAGCTTTGAGTGCCCTAGAAGATTTCTTGGTTGATGGCAACACCACTGACCTTACTTTCTTCTTTTCTACATCAACGTTTAAGACCAACTCATGGCTCTTAAGATTGTTGATGAGTGACTCAATGCTAATATTATCAAGATCTTTAGCTTCTTCAATGGCCCTTAGGTCTCCATTTGTCAGTTAAGCTATTCAGAATCTTCCACACATGATCAAAGTTGTATAACTCTTTTTAAGTACTCTAAGATTAGACACAAGAACTTGAAACCTAGAGAACATGGTTTCAATATCTTCATCAGGGTTCATTGCAAAGAGTTCATACTGTTGTACCAAGAGTCTTGCTTTTCCATTCTGAACTTGTTTATTTCCATCATATGTAGCACACAATGAGTCATATATAGCTTTAGCTGTAGATTTATCAACAATCTTTGTGTACTCGTCATGTGAGATGGCAAACATCATGATGTTTTTCACTTTATTGTGCTTTGCAAAAAAAATCTTGTCAGTAGTAGATAATCCTCTTTTCTGAGTAAGAGTTATCTTTCCATCAGTTCTTATTCCATTAATAGGAACTCCTTCTTCTATTAAGTCTCATAACTCATAATCTATACAATTGATATATTGATAGATATTATCTTTCCACCATTCAAACTTTGTGGTATCTCCACTGAACACAAGAGCTTTCTTGTTGTTGGATTCATACTTGGATGAGGAGCTCATCTTGTCGTAATCAAAGTTAACTCTTGAGAGATCAGTGTTGTCAGATGAGCTGTTGTTAGATGTATTTCTTCAGACATGAGGTGTTTTTCAGATCTTGTTCTATCTCACTGTTAGGTGATTGACAACAGAACCGGGCTCTAGATACCAATTGAAGGTGTGAAAAACACAAGAATGGGGGGTTGAATTGTGTTTTGGGTATTCTAAAATTTTTCTTAATGAAGAGAGAATTGCAGCGGAATAAACACAATAATAAGATAAAGTAAGAAGAGATGAACACAAGACAATTTATACTGCTTCCTCTCACAACTTGAGAGTAGTCCAGTCCCCTTGTACTTACAAGAGATTTCACTATAATCACCAAGATTATACAATTTCTCAAGCACACAAGCAAGAGACTTCACAAGTTGCTCCAGATCACACAGCAGGAGACTTACACTTAATGCTCCAGATCACACAGCAGGAGACTTCAACACTATTGCTCAAGCACACAAGCAAGAGACTTCACAAATACAATCTTATACACGATAAGATAGAATAAGATAAATACACCTTAAGACTTTAACTCTTTCTAGTAATACAAAATACAGAGTATCTAAACTTCTTGAATCTGAAGATTTCAGAGTTTAAGCCTTGTGCAAATGTTTTCTTGATTGCTTCAGTATGCAGGAGAGAGTAGTTTTTTAAATCAGCTCAGTGTTGTATTTTTACGATCTCTCAAGTCCTCTATATATAGGTAGAGACAATGTAGACGTTGAAGAAGACCGTTGAATGGAGATAAAGACGTCAGTGCAAATGTAGTTGTATTGGTAGTAGAGTTTTGACCTTATTCTAAAAGAGGTAAAGAACTACTACTGCCATTGCTTGAAGGATTTCAGTGCTTGCCCAGAAGAAGTAAAGTTTCATATATGTCTTTAAACGCTCTGAAGGTGTGAAAAACACAAGAAGGGGGGGGGGGAGGGGTTGAATTGTGTTTTGACAATTTAAAATTTCTTCTAGATTCACAAATCTATCAGAGTCTATTTTGCAGCGGAGGAGTCAAAACAACAATCAGTAAAACAGAGAGAGTAAGGTAGAGATGAACACACAAAATTTATACTGATTCCCCTCACAAAACGAGAGTACTCCAGTCCCCTTGTACTTACAAGAGAGTTCACTATAATAACTAAAGATTACACAATTGCTTAAGCACACAAGCAAGAGACTTCACAGTGCTCAAGCACACAAGCAAGAGACTTCCAAATACTCAAGCACACAAGCAAGAGACTTCCAATTTGCTCAAGCACACAAGCAAGAGACTTCCAATTTTCTCAAGCACACAAGCAAGAGACTTCCAATTTGCTCAAGCACGCAGGAAAGAGACTTCCAATTTGCTCAAGCACTAAAGCGAGAGGCTAGCTTAAATTACACCTATTGACTAAACTCTATTACAAATGTAATCAAAACTCAAAGTCTTCATTTTCGAATTCAAACAATTTAGGGTTGTAGTCTTGTGCAGATATCTTCTTTTAAGCTCTTGGTGAGAACACTTCTTTGTGCAGTTGATAGGAGCTTTTGTGTTCAACGAATTCTTCTATCTTTCTTTTCTTTTTCTGCACTGGTTCGTTCTCGACACTTTGTCCATTCAAAGAGGTCTTCAATTTATAGATAGTTTGAATAGAGACGTTTGAAATGTGACCGTTGAAAGTACGGAAATTTTCCTGGAAAGTTATCTTTGTCTTTTTCCCAAAATAGGCAAACAACTTCTGCTCCTTTGTTCCTCGAAGGTAAATGTTTGCACAGAAGAAGTAATATTTTACCGTTGTCTTCAACTCCCTTTTTGACTGATTTAGATGACATGGATTTCCCTTTGTTTTGGTCATCTTGTCGTATCTTTAAGTGTAACGGGAATATCTTGAGACGTGGCCTTATCAGAGTTGTTGATATTAAGATCGTCGTAGCTAATGAGTGCATACTGTATGGCTTCTGATAGGCTCTTTTGGCTTCTGAGAATCTTTGTCCTCTGGAAGGTTGTAAAGCACTTCTTGGTGAACTCAAACCTTCTGAGTCATTCAGATGCTTATATTCTATTCTTGACTTCTCAGATTCTATCTTCTTTCTTTCTGCACACTCAAGTAAATTAATTATTAGTGTTCTTCATCTTAGCAATAATACTTTGTTATCATCAAAACCTCATTAAGTTCATAGGGTTTGTTTGGAAAACCTTTCTTGTTCCAACAATCTGCCCCTTTTTGATGATGACAAACACAAATATTAATTGCTAATTTGTTGCTGTAATAATTTATCATGTTCTCCTCAAATTTGGAGTTTTGCAAGCTCCCACTGATTCAGATGCACTATAGGGTTAGGTTTGTAAACTCCCCCTATGTTTATCCATGATTAATTAAAACAGTTTAAGAACTAATCATTATATCTTTAGATCAAATCTTCATACTTTGACACTCAGAGGCTTGGTTTGCAAGCTCTCTCCCTATGTCATGTAAGACTAAGACAAGTTCGCAAGTTGTCTTAAGTTTTATGTATGATTTTCCAGTCATAAGATTACAATTAGATCTCCTTCAGTTTGTAGCTCAATTAACATAAAAACGAACTAACATATGCTGAAACATAAATGTTGAATTTAAATAGAATTCAATTTCTTGTTAAGCAGTTTCAGTTACATGGAATTCATTTAAACGTGAGCACAAAAACTTCCCCTTTGCTTGAAAATGAATGCAAAAACAAATGCTGTTTTTTTTATGTTTTTCTCCCTTCTTGAAAATGAAACATTTTCTTACCCTTTAAGAAATATTTGCTCACCAATTCTCCCCCTTTCTCAAAAGAGAAAAACGAATTTATGCTTTCTGCTACACTGGCAATTAATTATCCAACAGTTTTATAGTTTCTTAACTTAACTTATTAAGTTGCCACTTAATTACTTCAATTAGCAATTAGTTACCCCTAAGTTTTTCTCCCCCTTTTGTCATCAGTCAAAAAGGATGGTACAAACATAGATGGTAAGCGTGCAAACCAATGTGGTCAAGTTGAAACAGCTATGGACAACCATAAAGCAATAAATGGGAGAACAAATATCTAGTATGACTTAACTAGGGTTAGAAGGCTATAAAAAGGCATTATTCTTTGTCATTTCATTCACACTAAACGATCCAAAGAACAAAGTTTTTAGAGAGAAAGAAAGTTCAGTCAGATGCTGCTAAGGAGAAACATCCAAAGCAAGGTTCTAAGCCTGAAATCATAGAGATTTCTTCTGATTCTGAGAAGACAGATTCAGATTATGCACAATACTTAGAGACATATACTGAGGAAACTTAGCACCATGAGTTTATCTACTAGTGAGGAAGAATCTCAAATGACTGTAGCGTCCAAGGTTGAGAGTTCTAAAACACCAAAGGCAGAACTTAAGTCTAGTTCACCAAAAACAGAACCCGGTTCTGCTTAGGTTTCACTGTTATGTATCCAAGCATGTTAGGCTTTTAATAAAATTTCTTTCTTTTGATTTTCTTTGCTATCCTACATTATATGTTTTTCTCAATGTCCTTTTCATAAAATATGATAAACATTATAAGGAATAAATATGCCAAAAAAAAATATAACATAAAGATCAAACATATTTAAGCAGAAATGTTTTATCATAAACAAAATGTTTAAGAACAACAAAAACATGGTTGAAAAGAAGAAACACTAGAGAAAGTTCAAAAAGATCCTAGGGTAAAGAATCTATTTTGTTTGAAAGATTGCTAATCGCAGAGATAATCCTTTGCATAGAATTTTCAAGATTGGCAATCTTTTCTCTGATAATCTGTGAATCTTCCTCTTAAGCACTCATTCTTTCTACAAGCTGAAGGTGTGAAAAACACAAGAAGGGGGGGGGGTTAAATTGTGGTTTGAAAGTTAAAACTTTTCTAGCTACCAGAGTTTGATTTGCAGCGGATAAATGAATGCTAGATAAACACAACACAAATAAAAACAGAGAGAGAGAGAGAAAGATGAACACACAAAGATTTATACTGGTTCCTCTCACAAACCGAGAGTAGTCTAGTCCCCTTGCACTTCCAAGAGATTTCACTATAATCACTAAAGATTACAAACACAAATGCTCAAGCACACAAGCAAGAGACTTCTCAAATGCTTAAGCACACAAGTAAGAGACTTCACAAACTTATACCAATAAATCAACACAAATACACTTGTTAGAAACAGAGGTGTTGTAAAAATCTAAACTTTTAACTAGACTCTCTAAACTTAATCACTTATGAATACCAATAGAGTCTAAGAGAATATCAAAAGATATTGAAGCTTAGTGTGTTGTTCTAGTTATGCTATGTAAGCTCAGTAGTAGTTCAATCAAATCAGTCAGTAGTCACTTCTCAAAAAAGATTGTCTTCTATATATAGGCGAGTGAATTGTAGACGTTTGAGATAAGACCTTTGTAGAAGGATGACAGTTATTGATATGAATTTGATTCTCTTTTACCAAAAGGAGTAAATCAATTCCACTACTCTTTCGTTGTTGAGACGCTCCACCAATTTGAGAAAGAATAGTACAAGAATGTATTATACACTCCATTTGATGATAAGGCTGAGGATAAGAATGTTGTACTATATGATTATTCCTTCACCATAAGTTGTCTTCCTTCAAAAGGAACATCCTAGAAGCTTTTATCAGAGATACGAGGTTTCTGAAAAACAGAGCATGCTTCTTTAGGATAAACTGAGCTTTTATCTTCTGATAGCATCTTCAGAGGCTTGACAGTCTTCAGAGGCAATCTTCCTTCAGAAGCAATACTGAATCTTCAGACTGTAGTCTTCAGAGGCTCTAAGATTTGTTATCAGAACTTCAAGAATGATCTTTGTGTGTTAAGTTTATACTATATGCCTGCACACTTGGATCAATAATTAGTAATTCCAATTGTCCATTTAATACTTTGTTATCATCAAAACTATAAGGTGTTTTTCAATTGAACTCATTTTGTTCCAACAGAAGCAATACATCTCTTGGAATGGAATCCTTTGCTTCGCTTGCAGACATCCCCTGTATGCTGCCCTGAACTGCCACAAGATCCTTTCTGAATCCATCAGTTTCATCCTCCTTTTGATGGAGTGCTTCGTTTAAGTGCTGCAACTCTTCTTCTCTATTCTCCAGCAACTTCTCTTGAGTACCACTGCCTTCTCCAACCACCAGTTCCATTTCCACAAACTCTTCATGAAGTGGGAGACCGTTCTAAGAACGTTCTGCTGAATTATAAATAATTCAACCTTTGAAATGATTTCTTCTTCAAAGTTGATTTTTGTCATTGTGATGAACTGATATGAATGCTCTTGATGGAATTGAACATGTTCATGATGAGAACATTATTTCAAAAGAGTTGATAATGTTTCTTTTCTATATGAGAAGATAATATCTTCTTTGGTCAATCAACTTTGAAATCTTTTGTTGTTGCAAAACTTTCCACAATTCCTCTTTGATGTTTTGCACACATTGTTGCTTGTTCAATGAGTAGCTTTAAGATTATTTAGTGGAGGCGTGAGTGTACTCATCATTGAGAATGATTAAAACTTTTATGCATGGTGCATAAGCTCCTTTGATGGAAAATCATTCTCAAACATTGTCATCTTGGCAAGCTTTGTTAGAATGATACTTTGAGTAGCTTTTGAATGTCTTTAGTATATGCATCATTCCTTTTGATGTTAATTGCATTAGTAAATCCTCAAAGCATGTAATACAAAACTCAATGTCAGTTTTGTCACACAACATCAAATATATTCTTTTGTAGCTTGTGATGCAGGTTTTTCCATCTTGATTCTTCAACTACGATTCTCATAATCTTCCATTAATATTTAATTTCCATTGTAAAGCTTGTGGTGAAGATGAAGACCATTAGCCATGAAACTCATTTCCTTTCTAGAACCTTCAATGAATCGTTGTATGATTCAAAACAACAATCTTTAAAAATCTTCATGAAGCTTGTGATACTACTGTTGTAATTATCTGATGATACTCCAATTCTTTCATTGTTTGAGTATATGAAATGCACTTGTTGATGTGAGTGGTCTCTAGCTCGTCCACTTTTGTCATTATCTATCTTTCAACAAAAACTCAAGTGCAAACATCAGTAGATCACCATTCATAAAACTTAACATTTATTCCATAAGGTTTGTTGTCATTAAAACATATATCAAAAATGGGTTTTGCCTCAACAATCTCCCCCTTTTTTATGATGACAAACCTATTGAATAAATCTTATGTTTTATGGATGGATATAATAACAAATGCAAGAATGTTTTATAGATATGCAATTAAGCTCCCCCTAAACACATGCAAGAGTTTAATGTTTATCATTTTAATTAAACTCCCCCTAAATACATGCAAGAGTTAATTCATAACATTCTTCATTGATTAATTCCATCTAACATTTCTCTCCCATCATTTATATCTCTCCCCCTTTTGTCATCTATCAAAAAGTATTGGGAATAATATGAAATTTGAAGTACAATGATAGAGATCACAAGTAAGAATATATTGCATTTAGAGATCATGCAATTTAGAAGTTCATTCACATATCAATCAAACTTATTAAGTTTGCATTTAAACATTAAACCACATATCATGTACGACGATTAATAATCATTCCAATCAATATTTCAAGCATAACATGAATAATGATTATATCACATGTAAACACATGCAAGCATTTGATTTTTAAAAACAGATGCTATACATTCTCGATTTTTAGAAAATGTGGTTTTGACCTCAATGACAATTCAAGTTGTAAAGAAACACACATTCTCAAATTTAGAAAATTCCCTAAATTTTATGAGATGAATATTCACTAAATGTTTCAATTTTCTTGGGTAGAAGTAACATTTTCCTTTAAAACATGATAATTTTCAAAATTATGGACAAGACTGTGTTGTAGTCTATTGAAGAAAAAAGGATCATTTGAAAATTGTCCATCAACTTTAAAATTAGAGAGAAAATGACGCATATTAGGAAGTTGCAAAATCAGAGTAAATTGGCATCGTGTCAAAAATGATTTCTCTCTTTTCTGAATATTCTCATATTGAAGATGATTCTTTTTCGAAGCAAAATATTCAAAGAAAAATCCTTTGAAAAAATATTTGATCAAAATCCTATTTTGACAACATAGCACATAAGCATAGAAACAACACTTGTATGTTAAGAAAAATCAAATATAAGTTTAAGAACACAATGTGCAAGAATTGTTTTTCTTGGATCAGATTAAAATTTTATGGAGAGTAGACACATAAATTATTCTCATGAAGACCAATCATTTGTTCTCTTGTTAAAATCCTTCAAATTAAAAATCCAACAAAAAATGGATATTCATTTAAACTCATTGAAGAATGATTTTTTACATATAACAAAATCTCAATTATTGAATAACCATATTCAAAAAGTTACATTTGCATCAAGCAAAGTATATTTTAATCAAGATGTGTAACAAAAATGGTTTCATCCAAAGCTTTATTTTGAGATAAGTGCTCATATACAAGACTTATATAAAAGATATATTTCATAAAAAGTGTACTATAAGTCAAGCTTTTGTAACAAAGAAATATGACATATATTTGATTAACAAATTCATGAGTTTTTGTCATTTTTCTTGTTCTAAAATTTTTGGTCTATCATGAAGAATAGTATAAAGATTAACTCCAAAAATTATTAATTGATCATTAAAAATAAGTTTTCATTAAGCACATATAACATGATAATTTAAAGAGATAATCTTGCAATGGTTGAACAAAAACCACAGTGTGTATGAATCATGAGTGCAAAATTTATTGTATTTAAGCTATGAATTTAGCATATGCATATACAATTCATGACAAAATGATGTATCATTTAAGTTTTAAAGTCATATACTTGCATGGAAAAAATTCATGATGCATTCTAGATTTCAAGATCATCCAATCAATCTCATAATAACATTGCATAAAGGTATTCAAGTTTATTATAATGCAAATGTTATAAAATTTATAATTTTGTGTACCTCATTTTGTTGGATTTCCTCACTTGAGATTCAATAATGAGAGCACCTTTAATTATTTTGAAATTCCACCATATGCTCATCATGCTAAATAGAGGACACTTGATTGATTGTTGAGGAGAGAAGATTTATCCTTTGATGCATTCTCCAATGTTGAGTAAATTCATCCTCTTAGATATTCTCTAAGAAATATCATCCTTGTAGAGTAACCTTAAGTAATAGGGATGAAGAGGACATCGTGTTTAGAACAATATACTCATGACTTAATGTTGTAGTCAGAACATTATGATTTCATCATCATTTGATTTTCCTTTAGAACGTTATCATCTTTCAAGAATGATAACCAAATGCATATTCATCCTTTTCTTTTTCTTTTTTTTCAAAAGGAAATTTATTTCTCATTCAATCAATGGGTGAGTTTAATCAATTCCTTGAGAATTCAGAACCAAAAAAGGATTCTAGAGATCATTGGGTATAATTCATCAATGGTGAAAAGAGTGATTGGTTAATCGGGTTGGTTGTGAAAGTAAAACCTTCAAATGTTATAGCAACAATTTGAGAAGAGATTAATTCAAGATTAATGTCAATGCTTGAATCAAAATCAGTGAGGTGTAAAGATAAAAGAAAGCTGGGATTGAAATTGGTTATCTTCAAGTAAAACTTCTTTGCTTTGGCAGGGAGAACATTCTTAGATTGATCTGCTGGAACGCAGCTTCAAGTAACTTATTCAAGTTACTTTCTTTTTCAAATTCTTCTCTTTTCCTCTAACTCAGTAGTAGAGTTAACACACCCTTTTTTTATATGAAGAACATTTTTGAAGCAAAGGTAGTGCAAGAGTTGACCATTTTCTTCTTCTTGAAGTAAATAATGTAGATACGAAAAAAAATGATGATCATCCAATAAGGAAAAGTAACTTTCCTTGTTCATGACACATTGATCATATGTTGCAAGATGATATATGGAAGATTCAACTTCAATCATTTAGCAAGGTGACATATGGCAAACATGTCATTTTCAAAAACCTTTTCCTTGCTTCCTTTTCTTGGAAATATACAATGTTGGCACATGTTGTGAAACAACTTGTATTCCTTCTTGAGAGTTGATGAGGAAGATTCTTTCATTTAAGTACCAAATGCATTAAGCATCTCCATGATTAAAACATTTCTTCATAATTTCAATGTTGTATACAAATACCATTGCTTATTCCAATGGAGAAAGTTCTTATAATATGGAGATATGATATTATGATTTCTTGTCGTTGTTGTTCATCATCAACACCATTATCAACTCTTCCCTTATTATTAAACTCATAAAAAATAATATGCATGTTTTTTCAAATATGAGTTTTGAGATTGCATATTCTATAATCTTTAGAGAATGTAGAGAGAGTAGTATCCCTAAAACTATGTTTTTGTTATGTTGAAACAATTTTCTAAAAGTTTTCTTTACTATGTCAAAAAAAATAATGACAAAAAAAATATAAAATCATGATATGATTGAATTTCTATATTTTCAAAAAGGCATGGATTTTACTAAAGATAGAAACATGATAAAAAAAATAGCATGCAATGTCTATGGTTTATTTCAAAAGTATCTTTCAATAAAAATATTTTAGCCATTGTATTTTCCTCTATAAAACTCTATTTTTGTTGAAATTCTAGATTAAGAAAAATCAAGTGAAGTACTATTTTCCAAAGAACTTAAAAGCCTTAAAATAAATCATTTTCATACTTTTAAAAATAAAGTCTAAGTGAATCTTTGAATAAATCCTCAAGTATTACAAAGTCATAAGACTTTATTTGACAAGTCAAAATAAAGCAGTATAAAGTACTTCAAGAGGGTTTTGGTTGAAATTGTAAGTTTTTAAATGAAGACTACTCTTGAGACAATAAATTCTAGTTTTACAAACTTTATCCTTTTCACAACCAGATTTTGAAAAATATTTTACTAGACAAAATTTGGATAAATTTGTAATAGTTTGCATTTTTACTCTTTTATACCAAAAACGTTTATCTTTTTCAAAAGACTTTAAAAACATGATTTGGTTTAAAATTCATTTATGTATTAACCATAAGGATTTTAAAAGAAAAAAAATGATCATGAGGATGGATATGATTTTGACAAAATTTTAAAGAAGTTATGTGTTAAACCTTTTAACATATCAATCATCCTTAATTTATGCAAAAACATTTTATTAATGATACATGTACCTTTGATTTGATTTTTGTCAATGATTCCAAAGGTTGCTGATTCACCATTCCTCCCCTTTTTTAAATATGAGGAAATATTGTCTTTTTAAAATCATATTCCTTGAGCATCAATTTTCCAAGTCTCAAGGTTTTTTCTTGATTGCTTAAAGACATTCCTGCAACACAAGTTAGTAATGATTTTGGTACCCATAGTGATTTGGGTCCTTGGAGGTTAGTGTCATTCCTCTTATAAGATTTCTTCTTATGATGATAAGTTGATCTCTTATAGGAAGTTTTGGAATAAAAATGCATTTGCAGAACATTCGGAGAATGTTCTTGTCTCTGATGAGAATGTTCTTTTCTTTTCAATTTTTTCTTAAAACAAAAGGATTCAATATGACCATATTTACAACAATATGAACATTTGTATCTTTGTATTTTTTTATCTTTATGATGAGCAATAAAATTCTCACATGATTTTTGTTTTTGAAAAGTTCTACAACCTAAACTAGTTTTTCCAACAATTACCACTTGTGATTCTTTTATGTTTTGAAAAGTTTCTGTAGATTTTACAGAGCTTGTTATGTCATTTTTCAATTTTAAAACATTTTCTTTCAAAACAACATTCTCTTCATGGATTTTAGAACATTTTGGAAGTTGATTAGTGATTTGCTTCTCATTGATAATATTTTGTTGTTCAAACATTTTCAAATGAGAGTATTGCAATTCTTGAATAGTTTTAAAATATTTATCATTCAAGATTTGTAATTTCTCATTTTCTTTCTTTATCTCTAATAGTTGATTTTCTAGAAATATACACTTTTGAGATAAAGAGTTTGAGTCTTTTAGAAGACTATCGAATTCAACTTCTCTTTCAATACATAAAGAGCATGGTTTAGAATTTGTTACCTCTTTGTTTACTATTAAACATGTGTTGTCTTTTTCTTCAATTTTTGAGTCATCAAAGTCACATTTGGTTGCCATCATGGAATTCTTTTTGGAAGCGAGCTTTCTTTGCACTTTCTTGTTTCGAGGACATTTAGCTTTGGAATGTCCCTTTACTTTGCATTTACGGCATGTACTTCGATTTGCAGGTTTTGACATCACTTCTTCCCGAATCTTTTCCTCTAACACTGTTAAGTGCTAAAACCTTAGAGCCGGAGCTCTGATACCAATTGAAGTGGAAGAAATAGTCACAAGAAAGGGGGGGTTTGAATTGTGACCCTTTTAAAATTTAATCCTGCACTTACAATATTGATCTCAAGTGTATAATTGGACAAATGTTAGTGAAACATAAAACCGCTTGTTCGGAGAATGTTCTCTGCTGCGTGAGAATTCAAAGTGAATGTAAATTAAGTTGTTTGTGTGATGTGTGTTTACAGAAAATAAATAGTTAAAGGTAAGAGAGATTCACACACAAAAAGTATATTGGTTCACCCGAAAATAGTATGGGCTAGTCCAGTCCCCACGCCTGTGAGTTTTCCACTATAATCTAGACCAAGATTACAATGATTTCTTTGATCTAAACCAAGACCAAAAGTTCCTCTATGATCTAAACCAAGATCAATATTCTTCCAGCTAGCACAAGCTGATCTTCCTTATCAAGATACCCTCAAGCAATTATACCCAATTGACTTGAGTGAATCTTTACAAAGATTGACAAAGGTTTTTTGGATCTAAGCCTTAACACACCTAACCGGTTGTGAAGCTTACAAAATGGAATACACTCAAAATACTCAATGAAATATAGATCCTATTTTTCTAGAGAGCTTGGAGTATGAGTGATAAAAAGAAGAGACAAAGATAACCACTTAAAAGTGATTTGTGTTGACAAGTGGTCTCTTAAAATATTTGCTTGTGGAAACTCAAAGGTTAGTTTGAGAAGCAAATAAAAACACTCAATATACCAGAAGTATAGATAAGAATGAAGATCTTTGAGTGTGAGTGATTAAAGAAGAGTTTTATGACTTGTAGACAAAAACAAGTGATTGATGATTTGTAACTTGAACTCTTACTTTTCTTGTGCAACCAACCATGCTATTTATAGTTGTAGATGACCCTCTGTATTTTGAACATCAATTATAACAGTTGAGAGTAGATAAATAGCCGTTGTGCATCAAAAAGAACAGCCCATAAAAATCTGTACTTTAGATGCTTCTGGAGACCATTCTTTTAGTGGTCTCTGACATTGGATCTGCAAAGGTGGCAGAGATATTCGTTGTGCCAACTGTAATGGAGTGTTTCTGATCATATAGACGTTGTAAAGCTTTTACCCATGTGTGGAAATAGGTTTAGGACAGCTCATGATGAGTTTGCAACTTATGTGCAAAAATCTGGGAGACCATTCTCTCAGTTTCTGGAGACCATTCTTCAAGCAGATGAGGATAAGATCAACAAGCTCAAAGAGCTATTGCAAGTTGTCTTGCAGCTGTAAATACTCAGAATAGAGTAGTAGAGCAACTATTCATGTTGTCCTTGCAAGTACAAATAATATTCTCCTTTATGGGAGAATGTAGCAACCCTTGTCATAACAATTGTACTTGGAGAGCTGAAGCTTTGCATGCTGTTTTTCCCTTGTTATTGTAATCTCATTGGTCTAAAAAAAAACAACATCAATTGCTCATGAGAGATTGTAAGACTTGGAAAAAGATGTGTTCATGTAACTCCTTGAATATGACAACAAGAGAATGTTCTCTAGTAATAATTCCTTTGTTGCCTTCAATGATTTATTTCACTGTTATGATTCTTGATATAAATTTCATATAAAAGTTCATTCTTGTCTTGTACCAAGTTGACTTATAAAAAAATGATTATCCTTGAACACGCAAACTTGGGAGACCGTTCTAAGAACGTTCTGCTGAATTATAAATAATTCAACCTTTGAAATGATTTCTTCTTCAAAGTTGATTTTTGTCATTGTGATGAACTGATATGAATGCTCTTGATGGAATTGAACATGTTCATGATGAGAACATTATTTCAAAAGAGTTGATAATGTTTCTTTTCTATATGAGAAGATAATATCTTCTTTGGTCAATCAACTTTGAAATCTTTTGTTGTTGCAAAACTTTCCACAATTCCTCTTTGATGTTTTGCACACATTGTTGCTTGTTCAATGAGTAGCTTTAAGATTATTTAGTGGAGGCGTGAGTGTACTCATCATTGAGAATGATTAAAACTTTTATGCATGGTGCATAAGCTCCTTTGATGGAAAATCATTCTCAAACATTGTCATCTTGGCAAGCTTTGTTAGAATGATACTTTGAGTAGCTTTTGAATGTCTTTAGTATATGCATCATTCCTTTTGATGTTAATTGCATTAGTAAATCCTCAAAGCATGTAATACAAAACTCAATGTCAGTTTTGTCACACAACATCAAATATATTCTTTTGTAGCTTGTGATGCAGGTTTTTCCATCTTGATTCTTCAACTACGATTCTCATAATCTTCCATTAATATTTAATTTCCATTGTAAAGCTTGTGGTGAAGATGAAGACCATTAGCCATGAAACTCATTTCCTTTCTAGAACCTTCAATGAATCGTTGTATGATTCAAAACAACAATCTTTAAAAATCTTCATGAAGCTTGTGATACTACTGTTGTAATTATCTGATGATACTCCAATTCTTTCATTGTTTGAGCATATAAAATGCACTTGTTGATGTGAGTGGTCTCTAGCTCGTCCACTTTTGTCATTATCTATCTTTCAACAAAAACTCAAGTGCAAACATCAGTAGATCACCATTCATAAAACTTAACATTTATTCCATAAGGTTTGTTGTCATTAAAACATATATCAAAAATGGGTTTTGCCTCAACACTTCAATCACTTCTGGTGTTGGATAAGTTAGCCTAGGAGGATCCACTCTCTGCACAATATCTATTAAGTAATGGAATTCCTCTTTTGCTTTCTGAGAAACCTTCTCCCTCATTGTTTCAACATAACAATCCAAGGCATATCCAAATCTGGCCTTGATTTCTCTAGCTTCAGCTTCCAGATCAGAGGGAAAAGTCATGAAGTTCTCATGCCTTGTTAAGAGATTTTTGAGATCATAATGTAATTCATTCTCCAGTTTGGTAAGGTTTGGGCCAGGTTCAAGAATGAAGTTGTATTAGCAGTTTCTCAAGAAATGGGATTTGGACAGTTTTTGTTTGTATGAAGACCTGCGTTCAAGGAGTTCATACAATTTGGCTTTTGAGATTGGGTAGAGGGAGTCACCTATGATAGAATCCTCTGAGAATTCTAATGACTTTTGAAATGTAGTTTCAAATTTTTGTTCCAAAAAGTCATTGGTGATTGGGTCAAGGGTGATTTGAGATGGTAGGTTAAGAGTGGAGAGGTATGTTATAACTTCATCAGAGTCTGAATCATCACTCTCAATTAGTGGTGGATCTAATTCTAATGAGTGTGATTGAGAGGTTGAGATAACAAGACTCTAATTAGGTTGGCCTGAGGAGAGTTCGTTTGTTTCTGGTTGAGTTTGAGGATGTTGGTTATTTATGTCTTGGTGTGATGATGGATGTTCAGACTAGGATGGTGGAGGTACTGGATGGTCACGTATGGGGTTCTGGGTAGGCTCATCTAGAAAGTCAAGATTTCTAGTGACATCTAATTTTGATAACATTATTTTAGCCATGTTCTCAGCAGATGGAGTGCCTGGGTTTGTTGTGGAATCAGATTTTGAAGATGTTTCTCTGGGAGATGAGGGTTTTGGAGAATGAACTAAATTAGATTCAGTGATATTACCTTTATCAGAAGCAGAGTCCTTCTCAACAGCTTCTGATTTCTCCTCTTCTTGATTGATCGCTTCTGAATCATCAATTTTGGCCTTCCAGGTGGACTTGGAACACTCAATTGTAGATTGCATACTCCTTTTCTTGGACATTCCGAGAGAGATTCTCATTTCTTCATCCAGAGCTTCTTTGTACTTCAGAAAAATGGCTTCAACCTTTTCTTGAAGTATGCAAGGAAAACCTTTAAGCCTCTCTGGGTTTTCTTCAGTTAGGGAGATGGAGCATGTAGGTTTATTCAGAAATTCAATGGCTCCAATTTTCTGTAGAAATTTCAGACTAAGCTTTGCTGGTGGAAGACAGAGTTGTACCAGAGCAGGAACAGTTCTATCAAGAAAATCAACGAAACCAGATTGATAAAATAACTCAGATAGAAGTCTTGGATGTCTCATGATGATTTTCTCTCCAGTTAACCCTTCAGCTATGTTCTTACAAAGATCGTTGAAGATAAAATCAGCGACATTGAAGGGTTTATTGTTCATTGCATAGTTAATAAACAATTGATGCTCCTATGTAAGAGTTTCTGAGAACTTCTTTGTTGGAGAAATAGCAGCATGAAAAATTTCCAGAGGAGATGTTCTAGATGCATTTAGAGTGTTTCCATCTTTGGTTTTCATCTCATTCTTTATCATTCTTTTGAGATCTACATCTATGGGAATATTTCTCAGCTTGACTCCAGTGAGCTCTAATTCACATAATTTTGCAATGTGATTAACTGTGATTGCAACATCCACCCCAACTATATTTGATCTGATCTCAGTGGAAGTGAATTTCTTCAACCCTATTTCACTTCTTGGACGCCCTAGTAGTTCCGGATTCTTGTTGACCTTTTCTTGCTCTTCCTTGATGGCCGCTACTTTGTCATAAATATGCGCTTTTCTCCAGAAATGCTTGATTAGGTTTGGAAAGGTCGGACCATTCAACAAATCAAAATACCTTCTCATTCCCAAAGTTGATAGATAGTTCCTTTTCAATTTTTGACCATTGCAATCGAGTTCTCTGAAGTCAACAACTTGTTCGCAGAGAATTTCTAACTTGTCGTCATCGCATTGCAAAGCGCTTTGAAAGGCTCCAGGAATTATTTCACATAAAGAAATGGATGAGATATCTCTTTGTTGTTGAGAGGATGATGAGGCCATTGAGAAATATTTTTTATTATCAGAGTTCTTTGAGAATTTTGGTAAAGAAAGGATTGTAACAAGTACTAGGAAACCGAAACAACCTAGGTATATGATGTGACTATTTATTGAAAAATATAATGCATATGGTTTTGATAAAAATGGTGGGAAAGCCTTGACGTTTAGAATTCAGAAGTTTTTCATCATTAACTGCATTATCATCCAATTAAAATTAAGACACGTGGTGAATCACGTATTTAGTAACTGTCACTTAGGCGATGAATAGTCAAATTTAAAAGAAACTTAACCTTTTCCGCTTCCGTGTCAGAGCCACTTATAGCATTGGAATACTAAACATCTCAGAGTCTGATTGCTTCTTAGAGGCACAGTTGTCTATCAGTGGATCTTGGGCAGCTGCTTCTGATATCATTCAGAGGCTGAGATTTTTCTAGGTAATAGTTGTGGCAACAACATAATTGCTTACTTAAGTACTGTGATTACACATCTTAATTTCTTTTGGCAATTGATTGAATTCTCACGTACGTACCTGTTATTCTGAGCCTTGAGGACACTGAGGCACCTTTGAATTTTTGACATTTAAGATTATGCCTCTTGGTTGATTTCCATTCAGATTTGCAGTTCTTTTGACCTCTTTATGGTTCTGAATGGTTGTGTCCTTCACTCCGAGTCTTCTCTACCAATCATGGTCGAGATCATCATCCCACCATGATGTATCTTCATCTTGTTTGTTGAGATGTCCATAGGGATCATATTCACCAGCTTCTGATTCACTTCTTGCTGAGTCATTATCAGATTCTGACTCATAGTTGAGCTCATTTTCATTTTCCTCTATATCATGTATAGGTTTTTCATTATCGATATAATCCTTGAAAATGACAAATTCTTGTCCTTTATAAGTGATGTGTCTCCATGAGCTGGGAATTCCCTTGTTTCTTCTTGGAAGATCTGCAATAAGAATAATTTTATCTTTTGGTAACCATTTTCTGATGGGTCCTTTTGGGTTAGTCTTAGAGCCTTCTATCCTGTGTACATCTCATGAGTCTTCTTGATTCTTACCACTTGAATCATAAGAAGTTTGAGCCTTATTTCTAAGACTTTGTAGCTTTCTTATTTCAGAGGTTGATGGTCCTGAAATATTCTGATTCTCTGATTTTTTAATCTTAGATTCTGACTCTTTCTAGCCTAACCCTCTGAATTTTGATAGCACTCAAAAGATGTAGTTGGTTCCTTTGCTCTTTTAGATATGAAGGAGGAATAAAGATGTGGAAGTATTACATTGAATCTAGTTTGCTCAGTGTACTTATCACAAACCTCTTGGTAAACACTTTTGTGTTTCATATGAGATTTATCACAAGTAGCACAATGTTCTTTTAGTTCCCTAATTTTACTTAAGGAATCTATATGTAATTTTTCAAAGTTATTTGATTGTTCACTGAGCAACTTGTTATCTTCTTCTAACTTTTTGCAGTTTTGTGAGACTGTAGAAAGCTTAGATAACATTCTAAAACATACTCCACGAAGCTGATTAGCAGATAGAGAGTTGATTACCTGTTCAAATTCTTCTGACTCTAGTTCTGAATTATCTTCTGAGTCTGAGAGGTCATCATTTTCCATTAGTGCCAGATTCCCTTCATCTTCTGATTCATCACTAGAGAATCTGCTGATTTCTTCCCAGGTTGAGCTTTGACCATCTACTGACTTTCCTTTCTCTTCTGAGAGCTTCCACCTTTGAAATTTTCTTGTGAATTTTTCAAGGTAGACATCTTTCTCCTTCTTCTTGCTTTGGCTCTTTGAGACTTTCCTTTTGTGTGAGGTTGCATTCCACCCATTCTATCAGTTGATCAAGATCTTCTTCATTTCCAGATTCACAGCTTTGCTCTTCTGATGCTCCATTTTCTTCTTTGACAAGATTGTCTTTCTTATCACTTTTATCTTTTAAAACCACTTCATGATTTTTAAGATAACTTATCAGTGATTCAAGACACATTTTGTCAATGTTTTCTTTTTCTTCAATTCTTGTAGACACATGTTCCCATTCACGCGGCAAGCTTCGTAGGATTTTCAAAATCTTATCAGTCTTGTTGTAGTGTCTTTTTACTGCTTTTTGACCATCTATAAGGTTTTGAAACCTTATGAACATTTCTTCAATGTTTTCATCTTCTTCCATGATGAATAGCTCATACTGTTGAATCAAGGTTTCTGCCTTAATTTGTTCATTATACTTGGAGCTTTCTTCATTTGTCCAACAGAGGTTGTACATCCGTTTGATTTGTGTTGGGTTTTTTGTATGTTGGCTTCATTTTGGTAAAATAAGCCTGAAGCTAGATGTTGGACCAGATGTCGTAGCATGCAAGTTCAAGATCTGTCATGTCAGCTGTGTACGCTTTATTTGCGCGCCATATCTTTGGAGATTCGCCTAAATATTATTCTCGCCTTTCTTGTGCATCAAGGCACACGTTTTATTCATGATTTTGGCGGTTGCAGCAAAATATATTTTCAGGGGACGGATACAGGGATTTTTTCGAATTGCGGGTATGGGGATGGGTACTATGGTACCCTACCCATACCCTCCCCATTGTCATCCCTAAAGTTTGATGACAATTGTTTTTCCATCTCTCTTAATCATAATAAGTGTGGTCCCTCTATACCACTTGTCATTAAATTATTATTCAATTAATTACCTCTTTATTACTAGTTTGCCAAGGTGATTCTATACTATTTTGTTATTCTTAATTAGTTACCCTCAAAATATATGTTTTAAAATAAGTGTGGTCCCTCTACAATCAATGTTTTAAAACCCGGACCAGTAGTGATATTGTTGGTAGAGTGGCTATGTTACTCTGGTGTATTTGGCACAATCGTAATGATAAGCTTTGGAATGATAATGTCCAGATGCCGCGTCAAATTGGAAGACATGTTTTTGATGCTTGGAATGATTGGTACTCAGTACATAAGTTACAGAGTAATAATGTGAGCGGGACTACAACAACAGATTTGGTAAGGTAGGAGAAACCAGCTCTAGACTAGGTAAAATGTAATGTTGATGTTGCCTTTGTGTCCGGATCTGGAAGGACCTCGATGGGATTGTATTTTCGCGATAATAGTGGTCATTTCATGGCTGGTATGACACAATAGTAGCAAACTGTGATTTCATCTGTAGAAGGAGAAGCATGGGCTTTACTTTTAGCAATGGAAGAAGTTAGACATAGAGGACTGGATCGAGTTCAATTTGAAAGTGATTCGAAAGTTTTGATAGAGGCTATCCATATGAAGTGTAGAGGCAACTCTGAGTTTCTGTCAATTGTTCATGATATCCTTAGTCTTATGTCATCTTTTATAAACTTTGAGGTTAAGTTTGTTAGGAGGCAAGCGAATTTGGTTGCTCAAACTCTTGCTAGGGCGGCCAATTCTTGGGCTGGCTTCCATAGATTTGAGAGTATTCCCTTTTGTATTGAACATTTAGTTTTTAATGAAATGCAGTAAGTTTGTTTGATTCAAAAAAAAAAAACCCGGACCAGTGATCGACTTGGTCCAGGCACTGGATCACTGGTTCTTCGGTCAGACCAGTGGGTCACTGGTCAAACCGCATGACTATTGACTTGGCTTATATAAAAAATTAAAATATATTAACTTGAATTTCATAACAACAAAATTTGATAAAAAAAATTTCCTTTCAAACTTGTTTTCAATAAAATTTCATGTAATTAAAAGAAAAAACACAATTATGCTATAATAATATTTATTTATTTTTGTCCACAAATCCTAGCTCAAATGGTAGAAATACCGAAAATGATTAATGTATTTATTAATACATGTCATGGTATTTCTTAACTAATATTAAATCTAATTCAATGATAGAGAATATCAAATAAATTCATGTGGCCTAGTGGTTCAAGTCATGCATACCTATGTAAGATGCCAGGGTTCGATTCCCTTGTACATCAACTTTGGAATTTTTTCAAACATTTGTTCTCTCTCCAAACCAGTTCGGTTCGCGTGTGGGTTGCAACGGTTCCCGGTTCAACCGATGAACCGGTGGGTTATCGCGGGTTATTTGCAGAACCGGTTCTGCAGTTTATCCGGACCGCTCACGCTGCCGGTTCCCAGCCGGTCCAGTCAGGTTTTTAAAACTATGCATATATTCTTTAATAATAATACTCCTATTGATTAAGATCGGGATGTTACATAAAATGGGTGAAAGAGAATAGAATATGGTATTGAATAATATTTTCATCTTTTTTTTTTTTTTAATGGCAAATTGTTAGTTGTTAGTATATTACAGTATATGTTAGTTTTTTCTCCTTGTCAAGACTTAAGTCTTGGACCTCCAACTCTTTTAACCCTTAGCACAACTGGTACAACCAATATCATCTCTTTTCTTTCCACCTACCAACAACTCAAATCTATGATGGCCCTAAACAGCTTCATAAGAGATACAAAAACAAAACAACTTAAATAAAAACCTAACCACAAATAATAGTCATGAAATTTGTTACCAAAAAAATAATAGTCAAGAGATGGCTCTAAACTTCACTGAAACTAGTATCGATACATTAAAGGATTTTAAGTCATTTTAGATGAAAAATTTATGATTTTCAAACAAGAACTGGAACAGCTGCGAATCAGCTCAAAACTTAACCAATGTCACTTTTTTTTCCCATCATTGATCAAATCAAATTAACAGAAAGAAAAAATTACCTTAACAATCAATTCACACTAACAGATGCATATAGTACCCATCCAAACCCTAATTTATGATTTTCACACTCACACATATACATTCTGATATAAATAAAGAAAACAAAAAATCTAATCCTTACCTTGTTTTTGCAAATATCTCACAACAGGAATTCTCATTTAAGGTAGGTGGATCAAAAGACGCTTAAATACCAAGTCTTGTCCTAGCTAGAATCTCCATAAATTCAAAATTGCAAAAACAGATTTTTGTAAATTTTTAACTTTTTTTTTGTATTTTTATTTTATATTAACTATTACTACTACTAATAATAATACGAACTACTACAATAAAATAAATCTAAATCCAATTTTTTTTTATATATAGTATCTACTAATAATAATAAATGATACTACTAATAAAAATAGAAACTAAATAAAATAAAACTAAATCTAACTAATTAATTAAAACTAAATCTTTTTGTAATTTTTTAAAATTATTTTTATAAGAAAGTAGAGAGAGAGAAAATAAAAATAGAATCAAATAAAATTAAAACAATATCTAATAAAAGAACAAGGTCAAACCAAAACAAAACAGAATATCCTAATAATAACTAAATAAAAGCACTATGTATGGGTAAGGATCAAATGACACTAAGGTGTCAAACTTAAAAATATGACACATAATTCTTTATCGAAAAATCGTCTTACAAAATTGACCGTTCGATTGAAATATAATACTCCCTCCGTTGCAAAATACTTGTCGTTTTAGAGAAAAAAAAACAAGAAATTAATAAAGTATATTTTTGCACCTTATGTTCCTATTATACCCTAGTTTTATTTTATTTTTTTGGAATTTATTATGTACAAAAAATATAGGAACAAAACAAAAACAATAAAAAGATTATAGGAAGAAGTTTAGTTTAAAAAAAGGATACAATAAAAAAATTATATAAAATTTAGTCAATAAAAAAAAATTATGAAGTATGGTATAATAACAAAATATAACCTTAAATTATCAAAATGACAAGTAATTTGAAACAAATATTTTTTATCTATAACCACAAGTATTTTGAAACGAAGGGAATATAACATAGATCATGTCTATAAAATATGACATTAATCGGAAATCATTTGATATATCAATGAGATACATCAAAATTAATTCATTTTTTGAATTGACGTATCAAATGGTTTCCGATTAATGTCATATATATATATATATATTATAGTATCTTTCAATCCAACTGTCAATTTTGTAATACGATTATCAAATAAATAATTATCGGAGGTGTTATATTAAAAGTTTGACATCTTGATGTCATTTGATCCTGACCCTATATATATATATATATATATATAATTATATATATTTGTCGCGGTGATTTTTGGATATCGAGTTGTTAATTAACTTCGAATCGCAATTTGATATTCCACCACCGATCTTTAATTTATCCGAGGGAAAGGGAAAAAGTTCGAAAAAACCCTATTTTTTGGAGATCAAGGTTCGGGGGTTAGTTATACGAAGGGAAGGTACTAGCACCCTAAGTATCTATACTATCCTATAGGAACCTCTTGTTTTTATTCTAACTTTGCGCTTAATTTTATTTGCTTGTAAAAAGGTATAAACATAGGAATTAAAGTGATAAAAAAAAAAAATTAAGTGAAAAAGAAGAAAAATGTTTTTTGTTGATTTTATTTGATTCGCAAAGACAAGTCTCATGCCTACGTACCCGATGGATCAAAATCTCGTAGTTCAGGGTAAAAATTACGAGTAAATTTGTTTGTTTAATTTTAAGATTTTGAAAATGGTTTTAAAGACCAAAAAAGCCAAAAGTGGCAAAATGTGAGTTTGATTGATGTTAGTTTATGAAGAAAGTCTAAATGGTTAAATTGATTGAAGTTTGATTATGAAAGGAGACGCGAACACTTGGTTTAAAATCCAAGGTTTTTTGGTAAAAAGATTTGAATGATAAAAGACACTTGGTTTAAAATCCAAGGTTTTTTGGCGAAAAAAATGAACACTTGGTTTAAAGTCCAAGGTTTTTGCGATAAAAGAGCACTTGGTTTAAAATCCAAGGCACTTGGTTTAAAATCCAAGTTTTGCGATAAAAAGTACTTTTGGGGTTAAAATCCAAGGTTTTCACGATAAAGAATACTTGGGTTAAAGTCCAAGCTACTTGGTTTAAAATCCAAGTTTTGCGGTAAAAAGAACACTTGGGTTGAAATCCAAGGTTTTCACGATAAAAGAAGCACTTGGTTTAAAATCAAAGGCACTTGGTTTAAAATCCAAGTTTTGCGATAAAAAGAACTCTTGGGTTAAAATCCAAGGTTTTCACGATAAAAGATGCACTTGGTTTAAAATCCAAGGCAACTTGGTTTAAAATCCAAGTTTTTGGGATAAAAAGAGCACTTGGGTTAAAATTCAAGTTTTTGGGATAAAAAGAGCACTTGGGTTAAAATCCAAGGTTTTTATGATAAAATAAACGTTTGGTTTAAAGTCCAAAGTTTTGAAAATGTTTGATGACAAAATATTTTTGTGCTTTTGAGAATACATTGCTTTGATATTTTGAAGAGGTGTTGACCTCATTTTTGATAAAGAAAAGAATTGGGTAACGGTTGCGCGCGGAAAGAAATAATACTAACGTTATAACGAATAATAAGCGCGAAGACAATTCGTAATGATATTTTGATCAAAACGATGTATTTTCCCTCAGAATTTAACATTCTAACGTTTCGCGGGAAAGCAATAAAAATAAATATGCATGAGATGCAAGTTTTCATTTATAGTGTACATTTGTTCCTAATTACATTCTAAAACATTTGCGATAAAATAAACATGAAATGATGCAAGAGAATGGATGCTATGCAATTCTCATTTATATTTACATTAAATCCTAAAATACATACTAAAGTCCTTGCAATAAAATAAATAATTAATTAATAAGGCAATAAATAAATTTGTTAGATTAGATGAATTATTAACAATAAATAAGATCAAGATATATGAATGAAAATGATAAGTTAGTAAGTTAGTAACAATAATTAAGAATAATGATCATGAACAATAGAAGTTAGGTTAGTGAGCAAAATATATAAAATTAAGCAAAAATAAATAAACATAGATTAAAGCAAATAAGACACAAATAATCATGAAATAAATAAATAATAAAAAAATAAAAAGACCTCAAATTAGTGTTTATTTTGTATTTAATAGCTCATTGAAGCACATTCCATAAGCACTTTTATCATAGGTTAAAAAAATAAAATAAAATAAAATAAAATAAACATAAAAGGGGTGCAAATAGCAACACAAAAACAGAAAGGGTGTGCAAAAAGCACTACTGGGTCCAAGCCCAGCTGGGGGGCGTGGACCAGTAGGGGGTATGCAAAGCAAATCAGCAAAACAGTATCAGAGCCGTCTGATTGATCAGACGGTTCTGATTTAATCACAGACAAAAGAAACTGGAACGTTGGATCTGATCAAAAGGACTAAGGCGCGCAGGTGCACCGTAAGGTCGTGCCCCTGCGCGCACAGGATCAGGATGAGGTATAAAAGGAAAAGGGTTAAATGGTGTTTACCCCCTGCAAAGTAGGCGAGTTCTGGATTACCCCCTGGAAAATTTTTCGTTTAGATTCCCCCCTACAAAATATAATTTTCTGGATTCCCCCCTCAAATGACACAGTGGCAGACGGAATCTTCACGTGGCGCTGCCACGTAGGAAATTTTTAATTAAAAAAAAAAAATGCCACATCATTTTTTATTTATTTATTTTTTTAACTCAAATTTTTTTTTTTTTTTAACTCAAATTTTTTTTTTACTCAAATTTTTTTTTTATCCCCTTTAAAAAAAATTAACGCATTTTAAAATATTAAAATTTGAGTTAAAATTTTGTAAGATTATACTATAGATAAAAAATAAATGTTGAATACTATATATAATATATAAGTGACTCATAAAATAATGACTTCAAATTGCACCAACACTAATTGCATACGAGTATTTGTTAACATTGTAAATTCACTTTTAGATGATATTTTATGCACCCACATTCTTTAAAACAAATAAATTTTCACGCACCGTTGTCAACCAACATTTTCTTCTTTTTTATTGGATGTCTCACGCTGATTCTCTTCTTTAACATGGCCGTGTTGTTTACTCTATAAAAAAGAAGAAAGTGTTGGTTGACAATGGTGCGTGACAATTTATTTGTTTTAAAGAATGTGGGTGCATAAAATATCATCTAAAAGTGAATTTACAATGTTAACAAATACTCATATGCAATTAGTGTTGGTGCAATTTGAAGTCATTATTTTATGAGTCACTTATATATTATATATAGTATTCAACATTTATTTTTTATCTATAGTATAATCTTACAAAACTTTAACTCAAATTTTTTTAAAAGGGGATAAAAAAAAAAAATTGAGTTAAAAAAAAAAAATTTGAGTTAAAAAAAAAAAAAAAAAAATTTGAGTAAAAAAAAAAAAAATTGAATTAAAAAAAAAATAATAATAAAAAATGACGTGGCATTTTATTTTTTTTTAATTAAAAATTTCCTACGTGGCAGCGCCACGTGGAGATTCTATCTGCCACGTGGAGATTCCGTCTGCCACTGTGTCATTTGAGGGGGGAATCCAGAAAATTATATTTTGTAGGGGGGAATCTAAACGAAAAATTTTCTAGGGGGTAATCCAGAACTCGCCTACTTTGCAGGGGGGTTGTTCACGTATGTAAACACAAAGTTAATACAAAGGGTGAGCTGCCCTAGCTAGTTCTAGAGCACTCCAAAGGAAATGTCTATTACAATACACTGTTTTTTACCTAGAATCCATCCCCCTCTTTGCCTCCTAAGTGCCTCCTTTTATAGCTCAACATTCATTGACCTAATGGGCTTTTTCTTGTGTTGAAGTATTCAGGCCCAATAAGCATGACATTGAGATCCAGAAGCAGCTCATCCGTACAGGACGCGTGGAATTAGAACTCAACGTGGCTCACGTCATCTATCCGTGCAGATCACGTGGGGTGGAACAACCCTAGCTCACGTCACTCGTCCGTGCAGATCACGTGGAGGTGGAACATGCGAAGGTAGAGCTCTTGATGTGATTTAGCTAGGCCTGTAAGAGTGGAGCTCACAACGTGGTAGAGCTAAGTTTGTAGGGGTGAAGGTTGTGGTGACCTGAATGGTCAAACTATACTATTACTTCATGATATGGTCTCCATATCAGTCCACAGTCCACCAAGCGTCAAGCCAATTAAGGTGTAGACGTTTGTTTCTTTATCCGGTCGACCTATATCAGTCCACAGTCCACCAAGCGTCAAGCCAATTAAGGTGTAGACGTTTGTTTCTTTATCCGGTCGACCTATATCAGTCCACATTCCCTCAAGCGTCAAGCTAGTTAAGGAATATGGTCTTGTCACATCAGTCGTCTTGTCTCGTCACATCAGTTTACTTTCATTAATGAATATAATATCATACTTTTACCATGACTCTTTTCTAGAATCAAGTCTATAAATACTTGAGATAACCCCTCCTCCTCATTTTTACCAATTCACCACATTCTTTGTTTTACTCTCTTGGATTTGCTCTTGGTGTGCACTACCTTCTTCCCTCCATCTTCATCAAGAAAAACTTATCCGTCACATCACAGGTATTCTATCTATTTTTCTCTTATTTATTTATTTACAAGCAGATGAATGACATTGGTCGGCTCGGCTCATCTACGAGCGTTATCAAGGCCAACTCGGCTCTTATTACAATTTTGCTAAAATTTTACCTAGCTAATTACAACATATTTAGGAAAGACCACTAATATCATGTGTTGTTACAAAAATCCAATGAATAACAAATGAACAAAAAGTTGTCATTAGAAGGCAACAATATAACCATTAATATATCATGCCTTAGCCACGTTAAACTTAGAACTTTTGAAATTGGATTGCAAGTAATGTAGATAGCCTTTAGATAACTATGGATTGCAATGGCATGTGCATGTGAAGATTAATATAGAGGGTATTAAGTTATTGTCAGGATGTAGCTTAGCTCTTTTACCAATCTTTGACTCTAAAGTCACATCACCAAGTACTAGAAAATTCAAATGTTCAATTCACATATCTATAGCTCTTCACGTGTGTTGACAGTACTACATGAAGACAACTATACAAAAATAATTGAAAGCATTGCATCATTAAAATATAATAAAATTTTGTTCAAAACACATAGAAGCTCTTTTATCCCTCCTCTGCTCGGTTCAAAGTTTGCACCACAAAATTCACCTTTAAAGCTGCTCATTGCAAGGTACCAAAACAGCTCATACCATATTACCTAGGTCCATAGCTTATCAACCACAACATATTTTCATGATGTGGACCAAATTTTTCTATATGGTGGTTAATAAAAATGACTACCTGTTGCCTCAATATGTCATATGTTCAGTAAGAATACTTGTTAGCAACCATGGATCTACTCTGCTTGGTCTCTTTTTCTTGTTTAGTATCCCCTTTAGCTTGTTCATCTCTAACCAACAACAAATCAAACTCAAGGATAAAGTTTGGGTAGCCAAAATTTCTCTTCATTACTAAGCTCCATCACTTTTAGAAAAATAATTGTTCGGCCTCTCTCTCACGTTGGACGTCTCTCGCAGCTCTGCTCGGCCTTCTTTCTCTATGCTCTGCCTAACCTTCTCCTTTATCTAACCTCAGCCGAGCTTTCGTCTATGTCGATCTTTTGGTCAGCGTTGGAATCATTTTCTTGTCAGTGACCATTTTACTGAAAGAGGTTAGTATGCCGATACGCTCTCTTTTATTTTCTCTCACAAATTTATGCAAGTATTTTTTATTTTATTTTTTTATTTTTTTATTTTTTGATTGTTGAGTGTAGTGAGTTAAGCTAGCACTCTAAATGTTTGATTCAAATGCCTCAAACACTGCTTTTACTTAAACAGCTCGGCAGCTCGACCTCTCTTCAATAGCTCGACCTATCTTCACTTGAGCTCAAATCAATATTAGAGGTGTATCATATATGTGACTATGTAAAAATAAAACCACCCCTTAAATTACACATTAGTGTGTATCATAATGTCACTCATACATTATCAATATGTCACTAATATAATACATGTGGCAATAACATCCAACTATAACAATAGCAATTCCAATCTTATTAATTTTTGTATAATGCTTGATTTCTTTCTGTACTATTTTTAATTGATTTATTTCTCTATCTTTTACCTTCCTCCTTGTTAAGTAAACAACACACCAAATATTTGATTACGTTCCCCAAAACTAGTTTTCTACTTAAACAGCTCGGCTTACTACAAGAACACTCCTAATGTTTGATAACATGCTCCAAACTATTTTTGCTTAAACAACTCGGCTTTAACTACTCTTGCGTAAACAGCTCGGTCCTTACCCAGAGCACCTCTTCTCTGTCACTTGAGCTCATATCCACATTCATGTTTGATAAAATGCTCCAAACTATTTTTGCTTAAACAGCTCGGTCGTATGCTACTCTTGCTTAAACAGCTCGGCAATCTTTACTTCTTATTCACAAACATTTTTGTTGATGAATAAGGTAGATACTACATGATGAGCTCTTTAACTTGTTGTACAAAATTTTCTTAAGTTGAATTTGAACAAACACACCTAACACTAAAGAGCTTGGTTAATGGAGCTTGAAAGAAAACAACTGCTTGGTTTTTCTTTCTATTGCACTTCGGCTCCGCCTTCACTTTTGCGGCTTGAGAACACTTCTTCTCTTTCTATTTTATAGTTTTCATAAAATAAATTTTGAGTTCAACAAAAATCTAAAACTTAGAGTGACAACAAAACCTCTTACACCTTTGATCGGGCAGCTCGGTTACAAACTCTTTCTCTCATCACTTCAGCTCTTCCTTAGCTTAAAGTTTGCTTCTTATTTTTTATGTTAGAGTTTTTACCTTAGCTTATTCTTCACGTCTTTGCTCCACCATAGCTTGATTTTCACCAACCTAAACTTTTTTTTTTTTTTTTTTTTTTTTTAGGATTGGAGGTGGATCCAAGCTTCCCATGTTTTGTTGGGAGAGACAAAGGTCCGAGTCTCCCGACTCATATACGCCTCCATCCTCTCCTGGGTCTAACATAGAGGAAGGAGATGAATTTAATCCTCTTCAGGTAGAGCTACCCCGGGAAGATTGGGCCCATGAAGAAGTTCGTAATGTTACCTCTAAATATTCCGACTTCAATTCAGCTTTGGCGTGTTTTACAAATTTGAGTCATCCTTCCTCGCGTGCCCTCTTTGATATTCGACCTTGTTACGAAGGAGACGCGGTTTGTGACGCTCCCTCAGAAGGAGAGTGTGTTTGTTTTACTTATGTGTACTACTGTATTTTTTCGAAATTGGGAGTTCGCATGCCGTTTACCGAGTTCCAATGTGAGATTCTTCGTACGCTAAACGTCGCGCCCACCCAATTGCATCCAAATTGTTGGGGCATTATTAGAGCATTCGAAATCTTGTGTGGTGGCTTAGGTCTTCCTCTCTCCGCCTATTCTTTCTTTTCTTGCTTCCAAGCTAAAAGTCTTAAGAAAAAATCCTGGATTTATATGAGCAACAGAGCTAAACACACTCTTATTACTCCCCTTACCTCGTCTTGGAAACACTTCAAAAATGACTTCATTCGTATTTCACCTAATCCTAACTCCTCACTATGGTATGATGATTTTGGAGCTCCATTTTTTCCTTTTCATTGGACCAAAAGACCTGTGATGAAACCTAACCTTCGTACCTTGCCTCACTCACTCGAGGACCTGGAAACTGTTGCAGAGCTACGTTCGATGCAAACTGTTACCGTAGCCGAATTACTTCTTTATGAGAACAACGCAACTCAACTATCTTCATATTTACGTAATTTTCAAGACTTGAACTATTATTACAGCTTTGTTGTATTTGAAAAATATATTGTTAATGCTTACATTTGGTTCATTTGCATCTGCATGATCGAAAGGAATGTTGAGTAACGCGGAGCGCGCTCGAATTAGGAGGATAGGTGGTGAAGAGGACCAAGGTTCACAACAAGATGCACACAAAGACCAAGGTGCCTCCATTCCTGTTGGTGAAGCTAGCTCCACTTCTCCTCAGAAGAAAAAGGTGAAGAGAAAGAACACTCCTAGAACTGAGATCGTTTTGGCAGCTACTTCAGCTCGGGCTAGTCCACGACCTATTCCTCAAGTTCCTATCCCTACCGGAACTTCCACTCTTCCCGCAAGCAACTGGCGCGCTAAGCTGGCTCTTGATGATCGTGGTGGTGAAACTCAATCTGCTTGGGATGTGCGTTTTTCGGGTGAGAGAGTTATACCACATTACACTACCTCTTCTGACGTAGAGCTAATTAGAGAGATCGGCTTTGAACAATCCTTGGAGGCTGTTAGGACATATAGTTTGTGGTCTGCTTCCCTTGCTCATGAGACCAGCAAAACTCTCAAGGAGGAGCGTAGTCGTTATGTTGAAAATCTTCGCGCAAAGACTGATGCTAACACCGCACTGAAGGCGTCATTGAAAAATACTGAAGACGAGCTCACAACATCGCATTCGAAGTTCTCAGAGTTGGAGTCAAAGATGAAGTCTCTTCAAGTATCACATACAAAAAAAGAAAGGAAATTTGACGAGAGCGTAAAGGAGCTTGAAAAAAGGAACAAACAGATTGGGGAAAACATGAAGGAGCTTGAGAAAAAGGACAAGAGGATTTATGCCTTGGAGAGGTCAGCCGTTAAAGAGTACGATCTTGGGTTTTCTCGGGCTCTTGAGCAGCTTGAGGTCCTACACCCCGGACTTGATACCAGTGGAGCAGATTCGAGATTCGTGGTCGAAGAGGGCGAAATTGTGGATCCGGAAGCTAGGTCTACATTTGGTGTTGTAACTAGCCACCGACCTTCCTAGTGGTTATAACTAGCATATCTTGTTTTGCTACTATTCCATCTTCTCTTCTGGTATTTGCAATATCGTTTTGTTCTTATGTATGTGGTCACTTTTGGGCCCTTACTATGTTGTTTTGTACTTATGTATGTGGTCACTTTTGGGCCCTTACTATGTTGTTTTGTACTTGTATGACTCATGACTATTTGAACTTTAGATGTCCAAGCTGAACTCGATTGTGCTTCACATATGATATCATGATATTTATTATTTCGTGCTTGTTCGTTACTTGCCTTGTCATATGTTATTATTTTTTGCATTATAATTTTTTCAAAGGCATGACCTTGCTAGGCCATCCTTATTGAAACATCAACGAAAGTCTCTAACGGATCTTTTCTTATAACGTGAATTTGCCTAAGGGTCGGGTCTATACCGAAACTCGCTCAGGTCTTTGAAGGCCTGGCTCTGCTCGGCCATCCTTGTTGAGACGTCAAGGAAAGTCTCTAATTTGCCTAAGGGTCGGGTCTATACCGAAACTCGCTCAGGTCTTTGAAGGCATGGCTCTGCTCGGCCATCCTAATTGAGACGTCAAAGAAAGTCTCTAACGGATCTTTCCCTATAACGTAAATTTGCCTAAGGGTCGGGTCTATACCGAAACTCGCTCAGGTCTTTGAAGGCATGACTCTGCTCGGTCATCCTTATTGAGACGTCAAGGAAAGTCTCTAACGGATCTTTCCCTATAACGTAAATTTGCCTAAGGGTCGGGTCTATACCGAAACTCGCTTAGGTCTTTGAAGGCATGACTCTGTTCAGCCATCCTTATTGAGATGTCAAAGAAGAGTTTCTAACATGAATCTGCAAAAAAGTACTACAGAAAGCAGCTTTGATTTTCATATCATAAATAAGTTTCTCAAAGGCATAACATTACATGGGCCTAAAAGGTCTTGGCATAGTAGCCTTCGTTACTACTACATAATATAACTTCAAAATAAATTAGACATAAAAAATATAAATAGATACTTGCTCGCTTTCTTTCCTCTAAATCTTCTTCCCCTTTTTAACTAAAGTAGTAGCGGAGGTTTGCCGCATTCCAAGTCCGTGGTACTTTCTTACCACCTAAATGCTCCAAGCGATAAGCTCCTTTTCCCACCTCTTCTTTTACTCTAAATGGTCCTTCCCAGCGTGGAAAAAGCTTTCCTGGCGTCTGCACTCCTGGTTTCTTTCTTACTACTAAGTCACCCTGTTTGATGATCCTCTTCTTGACTTTTGAATCATATCTTCTAGCTGCTCTTCTTTTACAAGCTTCCTCCTTCAAATGAGCTCGAGCTCGCACTTCTTCCTGGAGGTCCAAATTGGCTAACAAGTTGATAGAATTCTCTTCCATGCGAGCAAAAAGGACTCTCGCACTAGGTTCATTGATTTCAATTGGAATCATAGCATCTGATCCATACACCATCTTAAATGGGGTTTCTTGTGTGGAAGAGTGTGGAGTAGTATGATAAGACCACATAACCATTGGTAATTCTTCTACCCATAATCGTTTAGCTGCCTCTAACCTTTTCTTCAAACCTTGCAAAATTACTTTGTTAGCCGACTCAGCTTGGCCATTTGCTTGAGGGTGCTCCACTGAAGTGAAGCTAAGTTGTATTCCCCATTCCTTGCAGAAATCAGCTACACTCGAGCTGGCAAATTGTGTTCCATTATCAGTTACCAGCACCTTTGGGAGACCAAACCTGCATATAATCTTCTTCCAATAAAACTTTCTGATCCTTTCAGCCGTGATGGTAGCCACTGGTTCCACTTCTATCCACTTAGTGAAGTAGTCCACAGCAACTATTAAAAACTTCACCTGACCCGCTGCTTCTAGAAATGGACCCAAAATATCCACTCCCCATTTGAAAAAAGGCCATGGGGAAACAACTGAGCTTAGATGCTCTGGAGGAGCTTGGTGGAGATTTGAGTACCTTTGACACTTGTCACATTTCTTTACATACTCAGCACAATCCTCTTTCATCGTCGGCCAATAGTAACCTGCCCGAAGCACTTTTGACGCAAGAGCTCGACCTCCGATATGACTGCCACATGCCCCCTCATGTACCTCGGCTGTCACATACTCCGCGTGCTTTGGAGCTAAACATTTCAGAAGTGGGCTGGAGAAACCTCTCTTAAAAAGTTGATCCGCAATGATAACAAATTTAGCCGCTTTCTTCTTGATCTTTAAAGCTTCATTGTCCTGCACTGGAAGTTGATTTTCTTTCAGATACTGTATAATCTCTCCCATCCACGACTCCAACTCTTCTGTTACAAACAAGAGCTCTTCCTGGTCTATACTTGGGCGTGCCAAAGTCTCTTGAATCACAGATCTATTATTCCCTGGTCGTTTGGTACTGGCCAGCCTAGCCAACAAATCTGCTCTTCCGTTCTGATCTCTCGGCACATGCAACAATTTGAAACTTTCAAATTTCTGAATTAACTTAGCCACTTTTTCAAGGTACTTCAAAAGTTGAGGGTCCTTTGTTTGAAAACTTCCTGTCACTTGTCCAGTAACTAGTTGTGAATCACTTCTTGCTTCGAGCTCTTTAACCCCGACTTCCACTGCCAAGCGCATCCCTGCTACTAAAGCTTCGTACTCAGCCTGATTGTTACTCGCTTTAAATTCAAACCTCAAGGATTGTTCGATCAGAACACCATCAGGTCCTTCCAATGTCACTCCTGCTCCACTTCCCTTTAAGTTGGATGAGCCATCTACCGATAAAATCCAACTAGCAGCTACGGGACTTCCTTTTTCTGTTAAGGTTGGATGAGTCATCTCTACTACGAAGTCGGCTAAGGTCTGCGCCTTTATCGCTCCTCGTGGCTCAAAAATGATGTCAAACTCAGACAGCTCTACTGACCATGTAACCATCCTCCCCGCCAAGTCTGGTTTTTGCAATACTTGTCTGATTGGTTGGTCTGATCGAACTATTATAGTGTGACTCTGGAAATAAGGTCTCAGCTTTCTAGCAGAGGATAGCAAAGCTAAAGCAACTTTCTCAATTTTTTGGTAACGTAGCTCAGCTCCATGTAATACTTTACTGGTGAAGTATACTGGTTTCTGCTCCTTACCCTCCTCTTGAACAAGCACTGAACTACAAGCCTTCTCAGATACAGCCAAATATAATATCAGTGGAGTGCCCAACCTAGGCTTGACAAGGATTGGTGGTGTTGTAAAAAATTCCTTCAACTTCTGGAAAGCTCCTTCACATTCTTCTGTCCAACAAAACTTTTCATTTTTTCTGAGCAACTGAAAGAAAGGTAGGTTTTTATCTGCAGAACATGATAAGAATCTTGTGAGTGAAGCAATTCGTCCTGTCAACTTCTGAACGTCCTTGGCATTAGCTGGGCTCTTCATCTCCATGATGGCCTTGCATTTTTCTGGATTCACCTCTATCCCTCTCCTAGTTAGCATGAAACCTAGAAACTTTCCAGCCTGAACTCCAAATGAACACTTTTCAGGGTTTAATTTGATGTCATGCTTCCGCAATAAGCGAAACACCTTACTAAGGCTACTTTGGTGATCCTCTTCTCGGGATGATTTTACTACCATATCATCCATGTACACCTCTATGGTCTTGCCGATCTCGTACTTGAAGACTTTATCCATCAATCGCTGATAGGTAGCTCCAGCATTTTTTAAACCAAACGGCATAACCTTGTAGCAGAAATTAGCCCTATCGGTCATGAAAGCAGTCTTCTCCTCATCCTCTGGATGGATTCGTATCTGGTTGTACCCTGAATATGCATCCATAAAGCTGAGTAAACCATACCCTGAAGCATTGTCCACCAACTGGTCGATGCTAGGTAGCGGATAAGCATCTTTAGGACACGCCTTGTTCAAATCAGTATAGTCAGTGCACATTCTCCATTTTCCTGAAGCCTTTTTTACCATCACCACGTTTGCTAGCCAGGTCGGGTATTTTACCTCACGGATGAACTTTGCATTCGCTAGCTTCTGAGTCTCTTCTTCTATTGCCCTCTGCTTTTCTAAGCTCATCTTCCTTTTTCTCTGCTGCACAACCTTAGCATTTGAGTTAACGGCTAAGCGATGACATATGAAGTTCGGATCTATTCCTGGCATGTCCTTAGCAGACCATGCAAATAGATCTATATTTTTTCTGAGTGTAGTCTTCAGTTCCTCCTCCATTGTTCTTGACAGAGAGGTTCCCACCTTGGTTCTTTGTCCTGGCTCTGTCCCAATCTGAATTTCTTTAACCTCTTCAGCTGGTCTTGGGCGCCACTCCTCCTCCTCCCTGTTGAAATCTCTTGGATCAAGATCCAAAAAGTTACAACATTGATCGTTAACTATCTTCCTCCTTTCAGCCCTTCTATTTCGCAGACTATCCTCATAGCATTTTCTTGCAGTGGATTGATCTGCTTTGATAATCCCAACCTCATCTCCTTCCAGTGGGTACTTGATGCACAAGTGTGAGGTGGAAACTATTGCTCCCAAACCATTTAGAGCTGGTCTTCCTAAGATAAGGTTATAGGATGATTGTCCATCCACTATAATGTATTTTACCATTATAGTTTTTGCATTTTCACCTTCTCCAAAGGTGGTACGTAAGTCCACATACCCTATAATTTCCACTGACTCTCCAGAGAACCCTAGTAGAGCTCCTCGGTGTTCCCTCATGACCTCTTTAGGTAAACCCAATTTTTCAAAGACCTCCCAAAATAACACATTCGCTGAGCTTCCTGTGTCCACCATTGCTCGCTTGATTTGAAAACCAGCTGTGACCACCGATATGACTAAAGGATCATCATCATGAGGATATATTCCTTCAAAGTCCCTGAAAGTAAAGGAAATCTGAGGATGTCTTTTGAAGGCATAGGCTCCCACTATATTACAAGATAAAGATGAACGCGAGTATCTTTTCCTGGCTGAGTTGGTAGCTCCACCTCCCGAGAATCCTCCAGCTATGGTATTCACTACACCACGCTCATTCCTTTCATGTCTACCTCCTGACTCTTTGTCTCGTGATTCATCTCTTCCACGTCCACGTTTCGGAGATCGACTTGAGTGTTTGTTAGGAGCTGACCTCTTATCGGACCTCTTGTCATGATGACCTCCACCTCTTCCTTGCACGTACCTTCCTAGATGACCCTCTTGTACCAGCTTCTCAATATGCATACGGAGAGTTCGACAATTATCTGTGTTATGTCCATATGCTCGGTGGTATTCACACCACTGACCCGCTTCATCTCCCATAGGACGAGGGTTTGGGGGTGGCCGTTTAATGATCTGAGTATTCATCACCTCCTTAAGTATTTGAGATCTCCTCTTAGTTAGAGGAGTGAAATTTTCGTCCCTAGGATTTACTCTTGGCGGTGCCTCGCGTTCTGGTCTATCTCTCTGCTCATGACGAGAATTCCTCGGCACCCCATCTCTGCCCAACCTCTTCATCATCCTTTCTCTTCGGTCTTCAGCTGTTTGGTCCCTTCCCCTTATCTCCCTGGATCCCTTCTCACGAGCAATTTCTTCAGCTTCAATGTGCTTTTCAGCTCTCATTCGAATCTCATTCATGGAATTCGCCTTACGCAAAGTTAAAGCTTCACTGAAAGTCCCCGAGCTTAGCCCTTTCTCAAAAGCCATGACAAAGATATCCTCATTTGGTTCTGTCACTTTGAGTGTGGCACTGTTGAAACGAGCCAGGTAATTCTTCAACGGTTCAGTCGGGCGCTGCCGAACATCAAACAAATCAGCTACCAAGAAAGGCTTCTCACTATTCGCTGCAAACTGGGCCACGAAACGAGTGGCAAGGTCTTCAAAACTTGTAACTGATCTAGCAGGAAGACCTGCAATCCACTTATGTGCCACATTTTTTAAAGTACCAGCAAAGATCTTACAGCTCAGGGCGTCGTCAGCTCCGCTTATGAACATCTGCGTCTGAAAGGTTGAGACATGACTTTGAGGATCACCTGATCCATCATAGGAATCGATTGTTGGCTCACGAAAATGACGAGGAACAACTACTGCTTGGATTTCCTCCGAAAATGGCTGGAAAACTTTTGGCATCATTCTAGTTGTTTCCGCACCAGCAACATTGTTTCGTAGGAGATCGATTTGTTGCCTCAGCTCCCTCTCCCTAGCCTCCATCTGTTGCCTGAGCTCACGCTCACGTTCCTCTAGTTGCAATCTCAGCTCGGTCTCTCGAATCCGAGCTTCCTCTTGAAGGCGTTGATGTTCCTCGTTCCGTTGTTGCTGCACCAAATTTTGTTCTTGGAGCACCCGCACTGATGCCAGCAGGTCAACCAGTTGTGGATTAGGGTCAATGTCTCCTAACATGGAATCTGAAGAAGTCGCTCCACGACGTGTCACCATGGTTATGAGTAAAATGAACAACTGAAGAAATGAACAAATGAATATTGGAGCTAGGTCGTTGGAAAGCTTTACCGTAGCCCCACGGTGGGCGCCAATGTTCACGTATGTAAACACAAAGTTAATACAAAGGGTGAGCTGCCCTAGCTAGTTCTAGAGCACTCCAAAGGAAATGACTATTACAATACACTGTTTTTTACCTAGAATCCATCCCCCTCTTTGCCTCCTAAGTGCCTCCTTTTATAGCTCAACATTCATTGACCTAATGGGCTTTTTCTTGTGTTGAAGTATTCAGGCCCAATAAGCATGACATTGAGATCCAGAAGCAGCTCATCCGTACAGGACGCGTGGAATTAGAACTCAACGTGGCTCACGTCATCTATCCGTGCAGATCACGTGGGGTGGAACAACCCTAGCTCACGTCACTCGTCCGTGCAGATCATGTGGAGGTGGAACATGCGAAGGTAGAGCTCTTGATGTGATTTAGCTAGGCCTGTAAGAGTGGAGCTCACAACGTGGTAGAGCTAAGTTTGTAGGGGTGAAGGTTGTGGTGACCTGAATGGTCAAACTATACTATTACTTCATGATATGGTCTCCATATCAGTCCAGGGGTAAACACCATTTAACCCTAAAAAATAATCACAAATTTTCACTTCTCCTCTCTCCCTTCTCTCAACCGACGGCGCCTCGTCTCTTCTTTCTCCCTCTCGGCCGTTTCTATTTCACCCAAAACTCCATGTTTTTTAAAAACAATTCAACATCAACCATATATAAAACTGCTCCTCAAACCCGAATCCAAGCTCAAAATACACAAAAGAGTAACCAAAAGGCCAGATCGAAAAAGGAAAAGAAGAACGACTGAACCTACATGTTTTTGTTCTATGTTTTGTTTCGGTTTCGTTTTCTGGTGACTAGGATTTGAATGATTTTGATTATGGGTTTTGATCTTTGAATGGTTTTGATTCTTCTTCTCTGTTTTCGATTTTTGTTTCGATTTTGGGATTTGGATTTGGTTTGATTCTGTGATGATGGTTGTTTGGTACTGATGATGGTGGATGATTTTGATTTTCTGGGTTCGTTGATGATGAAGGATGATGGTTCTGTTTTTGATTTTTATTCTTTTGTTTTTTTTTTGGTTTTTTGTTCTCTGGATTGATTTTGATTCAGAAGGAAGAAGATGAATTTTCTTTCTTTGTTTAGATGCTGCGGCTGAGGAAAAAAAAAGTTCTGACCTTGGGAACTGTGCATTTAATACTGTACTTATAGTGTCAGAAATTAGGGTTTTGGATAGATGAAAATTTCCCCTTTTGGACAAAATTGCCCCTTTGGGCTTGGATGAGGACAAAAACTCTATCTGGACTCTTTTTAAAAAACTGACAAAAAACACCAAAAAGGAAAAAAAACGAAAATAGAAATAAAAAATAAAATAATAATATATATATATAATAATAATAATAATAAAGAAATGAATTAAATAAATAATAATAAATGAAATATAAAGAAATAAAAATAATAATAATAAAAAGAAAACAAAAACGAAACCAAATAAATGAGGTATTTTAAAATATCTCTCTGCCGAAATTTCGTCAGAATCGTCAAAGGGAAAAAAAAATGGGGTATGACAGATGCCCCTATTTAAGTTTCTTCCATCGGAGATAAAAGAAAAAGATGATTTTTGATGATGTTTTTGTTTTGGTTCGACGATGTAAGAGACTTAAATACAGAGTACACCATTTTTTGACCGGACTAAACTATAAAATGCTATGATATGATGTTATGAGTGTTATGCTTATGAGTGTTATGTTTACAAGTGTTTGAATGTAATGAAGATTGTTTGACAAAAGTAATGAAGTCAGAAAGCGATAAAGTCCTGTATGCGGACAGAAAGCAGTAAAGTCCTGTGTATGGACAGAAGTAAAGACAGAAAGCAATAAAGTCCTGTGTGCGGACAGAAGCAGATAAAGTCCAATGTGACGACAAAAGTAAAGACAGTGTCTACCAACATTGTGGGATGATAAGGACACAACGAGGAAATGAATTGTCTGCTGTCATTGTGGGAGAGCGAGACATAACAAGAATATGTATTTGTCTGGACCAGACACACTGGAGATGACTTCTTTTGGGGAAATTAACCACAAGTTTGCAGTTGATGGTTTGCAAAACCTGCTACTTAAAATATGTTTGATGGAGACATCTCTAGACCAGACACACTGGGGATGACCCTTTTTTTGTGATGTATGATTGATGAAGACATCTCTGGACCAGATACACTGGGGATGACTCTTTTTTTTTTTGTGATGTATGATTGATGGAGACATCTCTGGACCAGATACACTGGGGATGACTCTTTTTTGTGATGTATGAAGCAAGACACATGATGGTCAATGCAGTATGTATGAATGATTTTGTTTGCATGTTGCATATGAATATGAATATATGTATGGACATGTGAATGATTGTATGTATGTATGTATGTATGTATGTATGAATGTATGAATGATTGTATGTATGTATGAATGTATGTATGTATGTATGTATATATGTATGTTATGAAGCTTGTATTTGTATGATTGAATGATATTTGTACATGACTAAATGAGACAAAAGTTTGATCAGGTAAGATGAGCATTGGGCCGACGTATCCGTACAACCACTCAATAGTTCTCCACTGGGGGCAGCACCTTTAAAGGTGAAATAAAATCAGATCCTCGGGGTAAAACCGGTATGGTATGTCAATTCATGGCAAGAATGATTGCTTCTTGGGGTAAAGCCCGTTGGTCAGAGATCTGGCAGAAGTCGCCATTTCGTACACTGAAACCGAATATTTTCTCATGGTCCTGTTTCGACAGTCATGGTTTTTGCTTTTTCTCTTTTTTTTGAAATCCCTAACTTTTGCCTGGATCGCCCTTTCAGGTTTTCAATCCACCGAGAATATATATCTCTTTTTTGGTTTGCCCCTAATTTTTGCCTAGACCGCCCTTTCGGGTTTTCAATCCATCGGGACGCTCATTTTTGCCTAAGCCGCCCTTTCGGGTTTTCAACTTAGCGAGCTGTTCTTTTTTGCTATTTTTTTTATTTTTTATTTTTTTTTATATAGAAAGAAACAAGATTGATATGCTGATATGCAAACTTCTCAAAGAGATGCCATTTGCTGCTGATATGCAAACTTCCCAAAGAGATGTCATTTGCTGTTGAATGAGCCTCCCAAAACGGGTCTCCGCTTCTTCTTTCACTGGGGAAAAGAAAACCATACAAGCTTCTTAAAGATAACCACTTACTGGAGATTACCAGAGAACAGTCAAGTTCAGTATTCAATTGAGGAATGTTGGTTCACATGCTCAGCATATTATAGTAACACACATGTCCATAAGAACCCAAAATATCAACTCGATGATTATTGGCTCAAGGAGGAAGAAACATAACAACTATCTTGGCAGATCTGGATTGCCCCTGGAAACCACTTCAGGTGCCCTAAGTGAGTGAAACCTTGACTTTGAATCTTTGAAGTGTATGCCCCTGTATGTAAAGACTTGCCCCTGATTGGCAGGTTCCTGAGGTAACTTGCCCCAAGTTAGGAGCGTTTTGAGTTGATTTGTCCTTGATTAGACCTATTGATTGAATTTCCTTGATGCCAAATATAAATTTGCAGACAAAATTGTTTCTTTTGAAAAAGTGTTTCTGATGTAATGTACATGCAAGTTTTGGAATCGAAATTTTTTTAGAAAACACGTGTGGTGTGTGTAAAAGATAGGTACTCAACAAACAGATGGAGTCAGTTTTAACAAAATTTTGCTGATTATGCTTTCAAAGTAAACCTAGCTTCAATTAGGTCTTTTGAGGGTTATAACGTGGCCTGGTTCATGGTTTTGAAAAAAAAGATTATTAGGCTCAAAATTTTGTTTTAACCCATCCACTCTTCTTTGATGTCATTCATTCCTACATTCAATTAATTCATCAGACATGCTTTGGTTGACAAGAGGATTTCTTTTGACAATGATGTTTGAGGTTGACGCTTTGGTCGAAGCTTTGATGAGATTCTTGAAGTGGCAGTCACTTTTTCATTCTCAAGCTTGTTTTCATCATTTTTGCTCTTAATCCCTTATTTTTCCATGGACCAATTCTTTTGGATTTTGCGGTCCATCGGGAGGCCCTAAATTTTGCCTAAGTCTTTTTACCTAGCGGGCTTTTTTTTGGCTTGTTTTTCTCTGTTTTTTTTTTTTGTAGGACAATTGTGACTGCCACATGCTATTGTGAGTTTTGTCTACTCAAGACTTCCTCTATCTCAACAGATTTATCCTCTTGTATTGGGATGTATCATTGAATTAATTGAAAGACTACCCTGCCCCGGGTTTAGATTAAGGGTTTTTTTTTCTATAGAAAGAACACCAACTTCTGGCTCAAAGGGGTTGACCACGGATTATCTCCTTATTTCTCCGGTGTTTGGGAAGTGAAACAATGCCTTACCTCATCAACCGGGTATTACTAATGAAAGCATATATCAGCAATTTTAAACATTTAATTTACATCATCCTCCCCTCAAGTTTGTTAACAGGAAAAACATTACCATTTGTGATGGCACAAGAAAAGAGTGAATACGAATGGATGGATTCCAAATCATGCATGCTCATTTTTTAGAAACATTAATTAAAAGATACAACTTAAAAATGCAAACAAATGCTTGGCAAGAAAGTAAATGCAATCGGAAAATAAAAGGTCTAGTGATCCTAGGGACAAACTTCTTGATAATCTTGAAAATGACGGAGGACCCATGATTAGGCTGAGGATGAACTTTGAACATTAGGGTTCTCATCCTTGAAAGATAGCGCTTTGTTGCGGATTAAATCCTGAACAGCTTTCTTGAGAGGATATCAACGTTCTACATCATGGCCAGGGGCCCCTTGATGGAAGACATAAGTTAGATCACTGCGGTACCAGGGAGGTAGTACTGCTGGCACAGGGGGAGGTGACCTTGTTTGGACAAAAATTTTAGCAAGTAAGGCGGGGAGTAGGTCGGCATATTTCATGGGTATGGGGTCAAATGGAGGATTTCTCTGGGTGCGGTTATGATTGAATGATTGTTGGGAAGATGGTGGGTGACTTTGTGGTTGTTGTGGGTATGGTTGTTGTGGAGATGTTTGTTGGAGATATGCTGGTTGATGAGATTGTGGGTATTGTGGTGGTGGTGTTATGGCTGCAATATGTTGATAAGCTGGGTTTCTCGAATGAGGTCCTCCTTGAGCCACCATGCCAACTTCAGATTCTTTCCTCTCTGAAAAGTTGTTGTCATATCTCTTGGCAGTATTAGTCGGAGCTTTCTCTCTTGTCAACCGTCCCTGACGAACTCCTTCTTCTAAGCACATTCCCATTTCCACCATTTCGGTGAAGCTTCTTGATACAACACCAACCATTTTCTCATAGAAGAATGGGCTCAGAGTATGCCAAAATAACTTACACAATTCTTTCTCTTCCACTGGAGGACGAATCTGAGCAGCAAGCTCCCTCCATCTTTGAGCATATTCCTTAAAAGATTCCCTCTCTTTTTGTGCCAATGCCCGTAACTCATCCCTATCAGGGGCCAGATATGCATTGTAATTGTACCGCCTAATGAAAGCATTAGCCAAATTATTAAAGGAACTGACGTTAGCCCTATCAAGGTCTATGTACCACCTCAGAGCTGCGCCAGTCAGACTGTCCTGGAAATAATGGATCAACAACTTATCATTACTGGTTTGAGTTGACATTTTCCTGGCATACATTATCAGGTGAGCCTTGGGGCAAGTGCTCCTCTTATATTTCTCAAATTCCGGAACTTTAAACTTATGAGGGACCACGACATCAGGGACCAAGTAGAGTTCATGCGCATCTTGGCCGAACAAATCCTTTCCTCTAAGAGCCCTCATCTCTCTCTGTATCTCATCATACTTGATCTGTAAGTCATCAACCCTGTCATAACCTCCCATACTTTCAGCATGAAAGATGGGCATCTGGTTTTGCTGGATAGTATGAACCAAAGGTGCAGTCACAGTTGCCGTAACCTGGGGAAGTGTATTGCCAAGCTGAGGAATTGGCACCGTCGGTTGGACATGAGGAATCTCAGATATTACAGGACGTGATTCCTCCCCAAGAAAACCAACTGACATGCCCCATGGGTAACCTTCGGGCATAACAAACTGAGGAGCGCTAAGAGGCGCAGATGAAACAGGAGGAGGTACAAGAGCATTACTAGACTGAGGAACTGGTGCTGACACCTGATTCTGGGCAGCCATCAAAGAAGCCACCATGCCAGTCAATTTCTCGATTTCTGTTTGCATGGTTGTCATCTGTTCACGGAGCATATGATTTTCTTCCTCGAAATTGTTCATCTTGCTTTTCAACGTAGATCGGGTATTGTAGACACGGGTTGCTTTGTACCGAATACGCCGAGCCACTTTGTTTGACTGAGGTAGAGAGAACAGGAAAATATGAGACTTGAGTTTGGAAACTTATGAATGTACAACATCTTCATGATCCACCAGTGACACTACCATTAAAGATATTGAGGTGAAATTTGGTAGCTTAGACCTGCGGTTTGTGATGATCGGAATCTGAGGCAACCATGAGGTGAATGCACGATTTTTGAAAAATTCTGCATTTCCAAATGTCCCCGTCATCTTGGAGAATTTGGCCATTGAAGATTAGGGTTTGTTTAGAGATTGGAATTCCTTGATACTTTTGAATTTTTTCTTTGATTTCTAAAATTGTATCGAAGAATCCTACTTCAATTGAAAATTTTGTTCCTCTTTGCACTTCAAAAATTACATCCATTGCTTAATTCAATCAAAGAAACAGATTAGTTGTAAAGCACAAAGAGATAACGATCATAATATATTATGACAATTCGATCAGCTTAGACCTTACCTTGGGATTGGCTAGCTAGTGCCCTTTAAGTAAGGCTGGCGTTCTTCAGCAAAAATAAGGTTATATTTTTTTTTATTGTTTTTGCAAATAACTCACAATAGGGATTTCCAGGGAAGAGAGGTGGATCAAAAGACGCTTAAAAACAAGTCTTGTCCTAGCTAGAATATTCGTAGATTCAATTTTTGTAAATTTTTAATTTTTTTTTGTATTTTTATTTTATATTAACTACTACTACTAATAATAATTAATAATACTAACTACTAAAATAAAATAGTAAATCTAAATCCAATTTTTTTATATATATAGTATCTACTAATAAAAATAGAATCTAAATAAAATAATTATAAAAAAGAGAATCTAAATAAAATAAAACTAAATCTAACTAATTAATTAACACTAAATCTTTTTGTAATTTTTTTTTAAAAAAGTATAAAAAAGTAGAGAGAGAAAAAATAAAACTAGAATCAAATAAAATTAAAACAACAGGAGTATCTAATAAAAGAACAAGGTCAAAATAAAACAAAACAGAATCTACTAATAATAACTAAATAAATGCAGTATATATGGGTAAGGATCAAATGACACCAAGGTGTCAAACTTAAAAATATGACAACTCCGATAATTTTTACCGGATAATCGTCTTACAAAATTTACTGTTCGATTGAAATATAGTATAACATAAATCATGTCTATAAAATACGACATTAATCGGAAATCATTTGATGATATGTCAATGAGATACATCAAAATTAATTCATTTTTAGAATTGACGTATCAAACGATTTCCGATTAATGTCATATTATATATATGATCTATGTTATATAGTATCTTTCAATCCAGCTGTCAATTTTGTAATACGGTTATCCGATTAAGAATTATCAGAGGTGTTATATAAAAAGTTTAGGATATGTTGACACCAGATGTTAAACTTTAATTTGACACCAAATATCAACCGTTTAATTTTTTTTAATCAAAGGCTAATATTAACTTATGTGTGTATCTATTTTTCGGTCGCATAAAAATTTGATTTGTTGTGTAACAAAAAAAAATTGATTTTATTTGTGGTTCTTGCATTTTCATTCTCCTTTGGTTCATTGCCTATTAATATGGGTTTAAAATTTATCCTTTTTGCTTGTAAAAAAAAAAAATTATTCTTTTTATTTTTACCAAATTTAAATTTGTACTGCATCAATGTACTCTATCAATTTTAATGAATGAATATCTTTATTTTTTAGTCAAATTTTTTTTTATCATGAAATCTATTGCAGATGCTGTGCAAATTGAATTTAGGAATCAATTGGACATATAGTTTATAAATAATTGAAAGCAAATGCATATATGAATTATCACTTCATGGTACAATTTTATGGTATTAGAAAACCCTTTTAATGAAATTGAATTTTATGGTATTAGAAAACCCTATAGATGTACACAAAAATCAATAATTCTTTTTTCTTTTTGGATATGAATAAAAGAGATGGCTGGTGTGCAAAGAAGTTTTCATTGTTGAAGAACATAAAGACCATCTTCTATTATTGTTAATGGGGTTGAGAGGTGGAACATAAAGAGAGCACAAGAGAGATGAATGAAAACGCAAGAATAGTAATGTTGGGAGATTGAATAACAACAAATCTTTTTTTTTAAAATAACAAATCAATTTTTTATGCGACCAAAAAACAAGGGATCTCCTAAATAGATACACTTGTCAGTTAATATAGGAAATTATTATTATTATTATTATTATTATTATTATATATATTTAGGGGGTGTATTCGATTAGGATTTTGACACTTGTCAGTTAATATATGAAATTATTATTATTATTATTATTATTATTATTATTATTATTATTATTATTATTATTATTATTATTATTATTATTATTATTATTATTATTATATATATTTAGGGGGTGTATTCGATTAGGATTTTGACATACTATTTTAACAAAAAAAATCTTGAAGATTTTAAAAGATTTCATAGGATTATATAGACTTTCAAGATTTCAACCGACTTTATGAATTTTTCAATTTGGATTCGAAAAGACTTTAATGGATTTATAACACAGATTTTTAAGATTTCAACAGACTTTATGGATTTTTAATATTTTTAAAAACTTTCCATTTTTAATATTTAACACAATACCAATAAAAAACAATTCAATAAAAAAAACTATAAAAAGAATGAAAAAGGAATATAATATATATATATATATAACAATCGTAGAAAATAATTGAATTATTGTTATACAGTAGTTGCTTGATCTTCTTTGCCTTCTTCTTAGAGGCAGTGCGCAACTTCAATGCCATAGAAGCTTTCAAGGCTTGTGCCTTTGGATCAGTCTTCTTTGAAACCTCACCTTTAGGTGTGGAGCCATTAATCGGAGAAGATGAAGAAACCCTAGATGTTAAATTTGCGAGAAATCCTGGGTGCCGAAAGCGAACAGATTACATCGGAAAAGAATAACAGGATTGCATTTTATTTTTACAAAACAAGATCGCATTGTTGATATAAGCAATCATGAATCATAAACCGAAATGTTTTTCAACAAAGTTCTAGGATTTGTTAAAAAAAGTTGCAAAAAGCATATTTGATAACTCAGTGAAGTGAACAAAGAAAAGAGGAGGAAAAAACGTGGTACAATGATGAACGGTGAAAACAAAATAAAAAAGTCTTGGAGAGTTTGAAAAAGTCTCAGGGTTTTTGATGAGATTGTTAGAAAAGTCTATCAAGTGTATTTTTCACTAAAAAGTCTCACAAAATCCATTACATGAAAGAATCCATCAAATTCTGTAGAATTTTGAATACCAAAAGACATTTTATAAATCCTGAGAAATCTCAATCGAATAACAGCAGATTTTATTGCCCTGAAAAATAAATCTTGATTGTCATGATTGAATACCACAAGATTCATTTTGATTTTATAAATGTCTTAATTGAATACCACAAGATTTTTTGAACATAAAAAAGTCTTTTAAAATCCATCGAAATCTCAATCGAATACACCAATCCCACTAGAAAATTTTTAAGGAAAGTTTTTAAAAAAATATGTATGACAGTAATAAATTTGCACACATGTCAATTATTGGAGGTATTCCTATTCCTATGAAAATACATTTTTTTTTTATTTTTACTTTTTTATTTTTTTTCAAACATCTATATATTTATTACTTTTTATTTTTTCAAAATATTAAAAAACTTATATACAATTTTTTTAGAAAAACAAATCCTAATTTTTAAAGACATATTTTATTATCAATATTCATTAGATTTCATTTTTAAAAAAATCTACTCATTAACATGTTTTTTTTTTATGCGTAAAAAAAAATGTTATGTTTTTTGTTGTTAATTTTAATATGAATTTCTAAATATATTTATTACAATTTATGAACAATAATAAAACAAATAAACGGATAATATGTGACGTAAAAATAATATAGATTTCACAAAATATTTTGTTCCTTAAAACCATATCACATACGATGTTTCAATTCTTCTATTCTTTAAATCTAAATCATGAATTATATTGTCTAATTACAACAAAAACAATCTATTAATAATATATCATTATTTTTTATATATTTATCAAGGATGGAGCATCCGAATTTTTATACACAGGATGAAAGTTTTCTAGATAATATTATTAGCTAGACTCAATTTAGAGCAATGTAGTATTTAGGTTTTGAAGTTCGGTACCCCTAATAATGTCAAAATTTACCAATTGAGATATATTTATAGGATCACACGGGGATGAAAGTTTACAAGTATATATATGAATGAATGTTTAATATAAATTTTGAATTTGATCTAACATTAAATTGAATAAAATTTTAAATAATAGAATAATTGAATGAAACATTATATATTATATTGTCTAAATATTAAAAAAAAAAAAAATTCAATTAGATATAGTTATGATGGGTGAATCATCCGAATTTTTATACACGGGACGAAGGTTCTCAAGGTTATATTAGTGGCATAGAAAAATGGAGAATCTAGAGTTTAAACGGGATAAACATTTTTCAAAAAAATATATTAATATAAAATATTATACCTTTTTCAAAAAAATATAAAATCTTATACAAGGGGTGAACTTTTTATAATTAAAGAAATGAATGGTTAATATAAATAATACACGGGGATGAATATTTTACAAATAAAGAAATAAATATTTAATATAAATATTACACGGGGATGAATATTTAATATTAAAAACTAATACAAACTTTTATATCATATACTCATGTAACATAGTACAATAGTTACACATCACATTTTTATATAAAAGAACTACACATCTTATTTTAAAATATTTATATTTTATTCACAAAAAATATATTTACCTTTTTATGGGTAAAAACTAACCCGTGCTTAGCACGGGTAAATTATACCAGTATATATATATATATATATATATATATATATATATATATATATATATATATATATATAAACCTTTGATTAAAAAAATTAGATTGTTGAGGTTTGGTGTTAAATTAAAGTTTGACATTCAGTGTCAACGAATACAAACTCATATATATATATATATATAGTTAGGATCCGTTGACACCATATGTCAAATTTTGTTTTGACACCAAATCTAATCCGTTCATTTTTTTTAATTTAATGGTTGTGATCAATTCACTTAAAATATTATGTGATTGTGTCTCTAGTGAATTAATTCATAATTACCTATTTTTTCTCAACCAAAACCCTGATTCACTGTGTTTGGTTTTCCATCAATTTGGTATATCTTATCTTATTCACTTAACCCTTTTCTTAACACCAAACCCTAATTCACGGAATTTCTTCCTTCTTTCTATTTTTCTCTTATACCTTTTGAAATTCTGGCATACACTGGTGAACAGATGCTACAGCATCTCGTACCAGTACAGAACATAATAGACAAGTTAAATATAAATTGTGTGCAGGAAGATAAATAACACAAGTTATTTGTAAACCCAGTTCGGAGCAACCTCTCCTACTCTGGGGGATACCAATCCAGGAATGAATCCACTAATATAGTTCTAGTTCAAAGAATCCAAAACGCCCCGTTTCTATCTTTCGCCTAGACACTACCTCATGCAATTCTACCTAGGAACTCCTAGATATGAGACGCCCCGTCTCACTTCCCTACCACCTTACTAACCCCAAGGATTTTTTAAAAACACTGTGAACAAATTAGAAGACACACTTCCATGACAAATACGTAGACTCTTGACTAAGCACACAACTTGGAGTTGCTTACAAGTTTCCTCCAATGACAATATTCACTCATTACCTACAGGTTTCTGAGTGATTACACAGTGACCATCTCACAATCTGAGTGGTTCACTTTACACCAACTCTCCTAGAGAGTGGCTACACGAACACGAAACCCTAAAAGACTACATCTTTGATATTCTATTTTGATTCTAGTTTCGGTTTATACAATAGGTTTAGCAACTTCCTTTATATAGGCTTCACAATGCTTCAGCTCCAAGAAAGCAAAATATATTTTCCACAAATATTTTTGCACTAAATATTCCTTTCATAAATATATTTGAGTCTCCATAAATATATTTTCTATAATAATCTTCTTGAAGCACAAAGATATATTTGAAATATATCTTTTATATTTTCTGCAATAATCTTCAGTGGTTATATTCTAAAATTAAATCTTCCACAAATATATTTGCATCAAATATATTTGACACAAATCAAATCCTTTTTTAATTCCTTCATCTTTTATAATAAACTTGAGGAACAAGCAACCACCTTTTGAAGATTCCTAACCATGCACGTTTTTTGCTTCAAAATACAGCTGGTATTTGCGATGTCCAGCTCACAAAAGATTTACTCCAAATATTTCTTCACAAAAGATTTGATGCAAAAATATATCTTCAATATATTTTTGGAGTAAATAATAACATGGACCGCCTCTGAGACTTGAGTCACAAGGCGTGATAGTTGTCGTATAGCACAAGCAAGATTATACTACAATCAAATCTTCAAAAGATATTCTGCAGAAAAACAGAGTCGTGTGCCCAGCTGTCGTAGCAGACCTGATGCTGTACAAACATGCTACAACATGTTCGATAGCATCTTACTAGAGTGTGTTTTAGCAAAATGTAGCCAACACACAAAAACCCAACAATCTCCCCCTTTGGCAAATTTCGGCTAAAACAATCTTTGACTAGCCAACAAGAATAGGAGGGATACATGACATTCCTTTTTCTATTTTAACATAAGCACACAACTTTGGATGAAGGTAAAAACTTCGTCAATGCTACTTCAAAAGAAATCTTCAACTGAAAGTAACTCACAAGGTAAAGAAATAAACTTTACCAAAAACATCAGAGGCATGCAGCAGAAGAATTTGAAAGAATCCAGCCTCATAGAGAACATCAAGAGAGAAATAAACTCTCACAAGGAACACATAGGATAGGAGAAATAAACTCCTTTAATTGGAGCACATCCATGATCACCAGGGAAAAGTAGATTCCCACACATATAGAAAAAGAATTTTCTACTCCCCCTCAACACATGCATAAGACCATGCACACACATATATCACCATACACATGCTATACTAGATGTCATAGCATCTGTCTTCACATCATGCATAACATTACTTCAGAGATCTATTCTCCCTTCATAGCATATCAGAAAACAATTACTCCCCCAAAATATGCGCACCACAAGACCAGTATCATAGCAGCAAACACATACACACATAATAATTTACTTCCCTTGAGTACATGCACTATATCGCAAACTATAGCAGTACCTTCTTCATCTCCTTCTTCCATGTCCATATTGCCAGAAATTATCTTCCCTGAAGCTCACTCATATACAGAACAGAGTGCCTGCTCTAATACGAATTGAAATTCTGGCGTGCAGTGGTAAGATGCTCTATATCATGTTGTAGCATCTTCTACCGCATCAGACTAATAGAATATGAAAAATAAACAATAAATGGCATGAAAGTAAATAACACAGTGAATTTGTTAACCCAGTTCGGAGCAACCTCTCCTACTCTGGGGGATACCAATCCAGGAATGAATCCACTAATATAGTTCTAGTTCAAAGACTCCAAAACGCCCCGTTTCTATCTTATCGCCTAGTCACTACCTCATGCAATTCTACCTAGGAACTCCTAGATATGAGACGCCCCGTCTCACTTCCCTACCACCTTACTAACCCGCAAGGATTTTTTAAAAACACTGTGAACGAATTAGAAGACACACTTCCATGACAAATACGTAGCCAAGACTCTTGACTAAGCACACAACTTGAAGTTGCTTACAAGTTTCCTCCAATGACAATACTCACTCATTACCTACAGGTTTCTGAGTGATTACACAGTGACCATCTCACAATCTGAGTGGTTCACTTTACACCAACTCTCCTAGAGAGTGGCTACACGAACAAGAAACCCTAAAAGACTACATCTTTGATATTCTATTTTGATTCTAGTTTCGGTTTATACAATAGGTTTAGCAACTTCCTTTATATAGGCTTCACAATGCTTCAGCTCCAAGAAAGCAAAATATATTTTCCACAAATATATTTGTACTAAATATTCCTTTCATAAATATATTTGAGTCTCCATAAATATATTTTCTATAATAATCTTGTTGAAGCACAAAGATATATTTGAAATATATCTTTTATATTTTCTGCAATAATCTTCAGTGGTTATATTCTAAAATTAAATCTTCTACAAATATATTTGCATCAAATATATTTGACACAAATCAAATCCTTTTTTAATTCCTTCATCTTTTATAATAAACTTGAGGAACAAGCAACCACCTTCTGAAGATTCCTAACCATGCACGTTTTTTGCTTCAAAATACAGCTGGTATTTGCGATGTCCAGCTCACAAAAGATTTACTCCAAATATTTCTTCACAAAAGATTTGATGCAAAAATATATCTTCAATATATTTTTGGAGTAAATAATAACATGGACCGCCTCTGAGACTTGAGGCACAAGGCATGATAGTTGTCGTATAGCACAAGCAAGATTATACTACAATCAAATCTTCAAAAGATATTCTGCAGAAAAACAGAGTTGCGTGCCCAGCTGTCGTAGCAGACCTGATGTTGTACAAACATACTACAACATGTTCGATAGCATCTTACTAGAGTGTGTTTTAACAAAATGTAGCCAACACACAAAAACCCAACACCTTTCTATTTCTTGGTTTGCCTCTTGTGATCAAATTTACTACCACTAAGATAAATTCATATTATGAGATTTAATTCGGCTGATTTGAAATCATTTTTTTGTCACCATCGATCTCAATTTCAAAACTCAATTTCTACTGCTAAAATTATCATTGGTAGCAAACCATTCAAATACCCTAGGTTCACTACCTTCCCCTAGTTGGGATTGATTGTATGCATACTTTGTAACCCATAATAGGGAATTAACCAAAAAGTGGATGTGAGGGAGTATAACAAAATTTATAGAATCACCCGTCTAAAAAAACAAAAAAATGTATAGAATCATAATATACCATGACGTGATTGTTTGTTGTTTTTTGCTATAAAGCCTTCAAATTTGGAATAATCTTACACGATATTAGCCTTTCATTAATAAAAATGGACGGTTAAGATTTGGTATCAAACTAAAGTTTGACACCTGGTGTCAACGAATCCTAACTCATATATATATACACACACACACACACTAGTATGTTAGCCCGGTCCATGCACGGGCGAATTTTCTTTTTTAATATTATTTTTGTGTTTATTTTGAAATATTATTTGATTAATTTGGTTTAAAATGCTATGATAAAAGTGAGATAGTTTTTGCATGATATAGGTTTGAGAATATTACAGGATAGAGCGAGATGAAGAGTATTCATTCGCTTCTCATTGTCTATGTCATTTTTTATTTTATATTATTTTGAATGTTGTCTATGTTTTTCTTTCAATTCTATAGGAGATTTATTTTATTTAATTTACTTGAGTATATGAAAATACGATATATGTTTAAGGATGTTATATGGGGATAGTGAGGTGAGAAGTACTACCTCATGTTCCCCGTTCAATAACACTAATAGATTCTCTCTCTCTCTCTCTCTCTCTCTCTCTCTCTCTCTCTCTCTCTCTCTCTCTCTCTCTCTCTCTCTCTCTCTCTCTCTCTCTCTCTTCTCTCTCTCTCTCTCTCTCTCTCTCTCTCTCTCTCTCTCTCTCTCTCTCTCTCTCTCTCTCTCTCTCTCTCTCTCTCACTCTCTCTCTCTCTCTCTCTCTCTCTCTCTCTCTCTCTCTCTCTCTATATATATATATATATATATATATATATGCCTGTCTATTTATCTCTCTCTCGCTCTCTCTCTATCTCTCGCACTCTCCTCCATCTCTCGGTACTCTGTAGGAACTCCATCAACAATTTTTGTTTTGTAAGTTCTATACTATTTTTCGAATATTTATTTACATACTTTGAACCGTTTCTATTCTCAAACTTTTTTGTTACTGTACCACAAATAAGCAATCTTCACGTGTAAGCGTAAAATGAGTAAATCTATGGATCTTCACTCACAATAATAAATTAACATCCCTAAAAAGGTTTAAACAACGGTTTATGAAAAGTTTAAAGTTGAAATTATATAAAAAAAAATTCCATAGATTATAAAAAATAAAATTTTATTGATTTATTTTAGGTTTCCCATAGATTTCGTCTGTTGGAGGTAATTTTATTGAAAATGTGATGAACACAAAATATGATAACTCTTGTGTCAGAATTCAAATTTTAATTAGTCAAGTATTTTTAATAGTGAGTGGGAATTGCTCCCCATTTCCCATTATACACCACTGAGAGATTCTCTCTCTATCTCTCCCTCTCCCTCTCCCTCCCTCCCTCCCTCCCTCTCCTATGTTGATCTCCCTTCCGTCTCCGTTACAGGACTCTCGACATGGACTTTATCAACAAAAACTAATTGTTAATTCTATATTAATTTTTTAATAAATATCAACGTACTTTGATCTCGTTCCTATTCTCAAACTTTTTATGTCATCTTGCCACAAAGAAACAATCTTCACACGTGAGCGCCAAACGAGAAAATTTGGAAATCTCCACTCACATGAATAAATTAACATCTTTAAAAAGATTTGAATAAATGTTTATCAAAATTTTAATATTGGAATTGTTAAAAACACAATTAAAAATTCTCATAGATTTTAAAAAATTAAAGTTATATATAAATTAATTTGTTATAGGTTTCCTAGATGATATTGTCCCCTCTAAGTAATTTTAATCAAAGTGATGGATACAAAATGTGGATAATCCCCTCATTCGAAATTCATTCGAAATTCAAATTTTTATTCACTAGATGGAGAATTATAACCATCCATTCTTTTAGACTATCGAACACTTATTTGTAACAAAAAATAGAGTTTCTACAAAATAATATATTAGAGAAGCTCTAATTGAGCACTAAGTAATTTCTATTGAGAATTCATAGAGCTCCGTGGGAATATCATAATGTATATTACAGCGAGTTGCTACAAAAAAAATAATAATATTAGAGTTTGTTAAAAAAAATATATTCGATTAAAATCAATACAATATAAATCTTACTCGTATAAAATAACAAAATATAAATATGCAAAGCATTGTGATTTCAACCAGTGTGATTCGAAACAACAAAAAATAGAAGAGAGATGAAAAGGTGTGAGACATTTCGTCAAAAAAAAATTAAAAAAGTGTGACCTTTCGACTATTGGTGTTGACAAGGTGTAACCTTATTTTTACCGACTAAAGCACATAACATAACACTGTTACGATTTACATGTTAAGCATTGTGATTTCAACCCGTGTGATTCGAAACATTGTGTGATTTTGTGGTTTGTGATTCGAAACATTGTGTAATATATGATTTTGTATCGGACTCCATGAATGTAACAATGATTGTCCCTTCCATTATTTATATATATTTTTATTTGCCGATATTTCGATTTGTACTATTGTTTTTTTTTTTTTGAACACCAAAAAGGACATGAAAATTACAAAGGAATCATATCTTTTTGGATATGACCCTCTATTTGTGGAGGTACAAATTCAACCCAAGACCTATTGGGCTCTATGGCAGCCCATCTAGCCAAGTGATGTGCAACCTGATTGCCTATTCAGCCTTTCACCGATTCGTCGCGTGCAACCTCCCCAGTAGCTAGCTTCGAGGGTACCGCCAATTGTGTATTGTGTTCACCACCACTTGATTATCCATCGGCAGTCATAGAGTTATGGGAAGCAATAGATTGGTTGGCTCAATTCTCCGTTTCTGCAGTCATAATAGTATAAATTTAAACTTATTACATACATAACAAAAGTATTGTTATGTCAAGTTTTAATTTATACTACTGTTATGTCATAAGTTTTAATTAATTTGTTTATACTATTACAACACATTAACTAACAAAAATAAAATGCAAAAAGGAACTTTTTTTTTTTGTCGCCTTATTGGATGATACACGTACTATATTCATTTTTTTTTTACTATAGAATTT